>CAEKDK010000003.1:0-1450000 GCA_903112645.1 Prunus armeniaca | reverse complement strand
TCTGATGGCCAAGGATGATGAAGGTCAAACACGGCACCCATTGGTCGTTGCGGTCTTGCCCGACGTCCTCAAGGAGCACCGTCGTAGTATCTGGAGTCGCCGAGTGTTGCATAGTCGAGAGATCGAACCCGTTTGCCCGCCGGGAACCAGCCAGTTCGCCATGGGCACTATTACGTAATCAAAACTATTCCAAGCTCCGCATTTGGGAGGTACGTTTTTAGCTTGCGTACGTGGCCGGCCCATAGAATTATGTGCTCTTTTAGTTACACGTTAATTGCGCTGCTCTAGTTCTTACACGTGGCAGGTAGGCGACATAAAAAACTTTTCTTTAAAAATTTGATTGATCTCATTCATTTCTTTGTGTACATAATATTTGGTGGATCTCTTGCACACCCAAGTTCAAATGCCTAATTTAGATTATCGCTTGTGTAATAAAACATCTCTTATAGTTTGGGTGGATTTGTGAAGATTAGGTGAGAGTATACTAATGTTTTTTGGATTAAATTTGCAGTTTGGGGAGTATAGCAAGATGATATATACTTGGACGGGGACATTCAGGTGTACGACAACATAGATCACCTGTTTGATCTGCCAGACGGCCACTTCTACGCAGTGATGGATTGCTTTTTGCGAGAAAACATGGAGTCACACGCCGCAGTACAAGATCGGGTACTGCCAGCAGTGGCCCGGAGAAGGTGCAGTGGCCACATCGGAGCTGGGACCACCACCCTCACTTACTTCAACGCCGGCATGTTTGTGTTCGAGCCCGACCTCGAAACCTACCATACTCTTGACCACTCTCAAAGTGACTCCTCCCACCCCATGCGAGGCAGGACTACTGAAACATGTTCTTTAGGAAAATCTACAAGCCAATTCCTTTAGCTTACACTTTTGGTCCTCGCAATGTTTGTGGCGACACCCGGAGAATTGGATGTGGACACAGTGAAAGTGGTGCATTATTGGTGTGCCACGCAGTAGTCTTATAATTCAAATATCAATTAAAGGGTTTAGATTAATTTCGCGAGATTGAACGATTGAATGGAATCTTGAATTGATTTCATTTGGCCATCGGACTGACTGTCGAACGCCGTGGAGGTAAACACAGAGGCACGGATGAGAACCATTTATACATAGTCGAGGACATAAAGTGATTGATCTGCAAGACATGGGTGGCGGCGGAACTATACACGAGCGAACACGGTGTTTGGATTACACCGAAACCATCGGCACAGGAGCAACGACCGCTGTGGTTGGCGGTGCGTGACTGCGAAGGGGTGACATGTCGGGCCCTGTATTACTGGAGGCCCCTGCATTCGTAAAGGCATGGTTTGTGAGTAGGACACAAAAGGGTATACTAGTTGATGATGGGTGCCGAAGAGTGACAATAGACCATTTTCATTCTCATTGGTTGATGTTTCGTTGTTTTTTTTTGTCTTTCCACCATTCCCCTGTTGACTAACTGGATGGAATCTAAATGCGATGAAATGCTTGTTCCCGGTGTGTGTGTACAAGCGTTCTTGATGTTTTTCTGTGTCTGTGCTTGTTTCCTCGTTCTTTGTTTCCTCGTTCTTTCTTTCCTTTTTTGTTTTCTGTCTGGTCTGGACTCGGCGAGGACCTGCTAGTAGGAGATACGGGGTTTTTCTCGTGTTCATGGGTTGGGATCCGATTCAATAAACACATTCTTGTGAAACCGGAGATATACACTAATAATGCTAATGTTGATTGAGTCTGGATTTCTATTTCAGTTTATCGCGTTGCCCGCTATCCATTCCATATTACATTTTTCTTTCATCTGAGATGAGCGTGCAATTGAAAACAATGAGATTTGTCATTTGAAGGAGTAGAGAAGAAAATGAAGGGCAGGATCATCTTATTAATCTCCAGCAAAGTAACGAATAAACAAACAGAAGGGTAGTACTAAGGCAGCTACTCTCCCTTCACACACAAACAGCGGCGGAAACATGCTGTTGAGATAGCGTGAGGAAAATTGACCACCTTACGAATTATTCTAGACTCCAGGTCAAAAAAGGCACTGTTGGCAGAACAGAGACCACGAAGAGACGGTAAAAAATAGGGTACTTTAAACCCCACCGGTTAGCAGACGCAGAGCACCAAGGATCAATGTCCAACTTCGTCCCGCACACAAAATCAAGCCCAAGCCTTCTATGCCACATCACACAATGTAACCCAAAGCAGGGGAAAGGCAACCCTAATAAACAGACACAAACAATGAGAGTTTCTCCAAAGTGGATGAGTAGTGTCCACTGTTTGCAATATTGTTGGAAAGCCAGTCAAGCCCTCGCACAGTCCTTCCACCACATGGTGGCATGTTAAATATGGAGGATACCTGCAAGGATAATTACAAGGGTAGTTATCATAAAGGGAGGGTGCGTATGTGCGGTGTGATGAGAGAGACAACTAAAATATCGGGGTTCGTTACAGTGGCAGTGGAGGGGGTTGAACACGCCGAACGGGCCGTGGGGTGTCAAAAAAAAAAAAACGAGTAAAAAGGCCAGCCAAAAAGGCCAAGTTATACAGTAATAATATTTTCCCGCATCATGGCCAATTTGAGGACAAGATCGTGCTATATTGCAAATAAAAAAAAGACGAGGGACAGCATCCCTTTAAAGGACATCCCTGCGCAACACCAAAGAAAAACAAAATTGGCTATTAACAAAAAGGATCCTAAAAAAAGGCAACAGGCAGAGAGTGCAACAGAGATCATCCACCTTTTCGCATGAGATATGGAAGATAGGTTCGAAAAAAATATTATAATACCTCATCAACATCGCGTGCAGCTATCCCGGCTTCAAGACACGGGTCAGCGATCAGTGACTAGCAACACACAAGATAAGTCCTTGTGGCGGGTTGGTTTTGGAAGTACGGCCCTCACACAAAGGTCGGATCTGAAAAAGACTTAATGCATCACAAACAAGATAAAACGACAAAGCCCCAACCTGCTTCAAACATTGCAACGGATAATGAAACACGTAGCAAGACAAGAATGTGTGACGTGTGTAGCCACATCTTGGGCAACTGCCTCATTCAACTCAGCAACAAACAATCACGGGCAAAGTATTTTACTCCGGAAATTTCGGCCAAGCATTTACCATTACACATTTCAAATACATGCAAAAACGGAATGAGAGACACGCATGTTGGTCAGGTCAAGCTCTAAGCACGTGCATCAAACCCACCAGCCCTCTTCCCCGTCCCAGCAACAAAACCCCTTGCCCCAAAAGGCCCCTACACCACCCCCGACCGCTTTCCACGGGCTGCTCCATGCTGTTCCCAACCCCCTACCCTCCGGTTCAATCCTCACGAATTTACACCAGGACGGTTAAGCATTTGTTGATTTGTAAACAGGGAACAGCTCCTATACGCACCAAAGAGCTCGCAACCGCAACCCACGGCCCCCGTCCTTGTCCTGCCCCAACATCCCCGCCTAGTATCCGTCATGTACGTTGTGGACTATCCACGAGGTCGTCGCCCATTGCAGAATCTAACAGCTAGATACCCTTAATTGCAAGCACATTAATAATAATAATCGGATGCAACATACGCCAGTCGTACTCCGTGTGCGGCATTCAAGGGAGTGGATTAAGGTAGCGAGGGTATGTAGGGCAGATGAGTCCACCATGGGTAGGGGGAAGGTGGTGCCGCATCTCGCACGAGGCTTGAGCTTGTAGAGGAGAATGGTCGTCGTACCAGCCGCATCGAGCCCCGCATCAGAATACGCATATCTTCTTGCAAAGAAGCCGATGAAAAGGCTGTGCGTGAAAACAGCCCCATCTGTGTTCACCTTCAAATTTTTCAAAAACCAACCCAAATTATCTATCAATCAGCAAGTCACAGAGATCTTAGAACAGACAATGATAAATTGGGCAATTCTAATGATTTAGGGAAAAACAAAGAGATCGGATGTCAAAAAGTCAGAGAAATTCGAGTCGGATATCAAAAAGCATATCACGATGCAGAGTCTGAGAAGAGGAAGAGGAAGGGTAACGTAAAGGTTACTGAGGAAGAGCGCGACCTTGAACCGCCCGTAGATGGACCCACCACTATTTCCACCCATTTTTTTCCACATCCCGAAGTCGGGGGGGTCGTTTTCTTTTTTTTTTAAAAACTTCACTGCGGCCCGTTTGGTGACACGATACTGAGGGGATAGGTCGCCGGCTCCCTGCGGGAAAAGAAAAAAAAAATTAGCTCGAGCGACCAGGATGAATAAAAAGATTAACCTCTCATTCTTATTACTTTTCAAATTCAAAAAGAAAAAAAAAAAAAATGAAAAGGTCGTTTATTTTCAAACCCACAATCCAATTATGAAATCCCTTCTCTCCCACTTCACACACTCGGAAACGCACCCTTCTTTATTATAATAGAGAGAGGCGCTTTCACATCTTCTAACCGGAAACGGTGGGATAGAGGGGAAAAGTTCTTTTTTTTTTTGGGTACTCCCGGGAAGATCCAGTAGTGGAGACGGGGTGGGGGCCTTGTACTTAAGAGATTTAGAAGAGCACGTGGCAAGAAACGACGGTGATCGGGGGTTCGAATCCCTCCTCGCCCACAACCGCGGCCAAAAAAGGGAAGGACCGCTGCCTATCCTTTTATCCTCGTTCTGATTTCGCTGGGGGGTTAAGCGAATAATCATCGATTCGGGTAGTCGGAACCCTGCCGTTTATCTACAGTATGGATATTTTGGAGGATGGCGGGGTTTCTTGTTTTTGCTGTTCTTTGGCTTCGAAAATGTGGATGTGGCACCATGTGGCCTTACACGTCCTTTTTTCTTCCTTGATTTCACTTTACCTGCTTTTTTGGCGTTATATAGGTTGTCTGGACATCATTAAATAAGGTTTTTAGTATTTGTTGGCCCAAGGCCCTATTCACCCAGAAAATAAATTTTTTGTTTTTTTACGCCCCCGTCATTCTCCTTCAGCCAGGCTGTTGTGCGGGTCCAGAAATTGTAGCATACACCGGAGGCACACTAAGAGCAAAGTTACAGCGTATTGAGTTAGCATAGCCCAAAAAAAAAATGCTGTTCCAGCGCGGCATTTAATGGATGTTTGCTCGCTGGTAAATGATGGCCTCTCGGAGCGTAATCGATGACGCACTCTGTGAGTGGAAACTCTGCTCGTAACATCCTGAGAATTCTTAATTGGAAGGTGGAAATTTAGCACCAGTAACAAATGATTTGATCCCGAGAACATACCGCCGAAGGAGTTTAAGACTGTTTTGACGGTGATTCTCAAACTAGCCGAAAACAGAACTGTTGATACGATGAGATGAGCACCACAATAGAAAACAACGGACACAGGGAACGGCGCTTAGTCTACTTTCTTAACGGTCACAATAACGGCGAGAACACCCTTTCATTCATGACTTAACGAGATTTTTTTTTTTTTTTTTTTTTTTTTTTTTTTTTTTTTTTTTTTTTTTTTTTTTTTTTTTTTTTTTTTTTTTTTTTTTTTTTTTTTTTTTTTTTTTTTTTTTTTTTTTTTTTTTTTTTTTTTTTTTTTTTTTTTTTTTTTTTTTTTTTTTTTTTTTTTTTTTTTTTTTTTTTTTTTTTTTTTTTTTTTTTTTTTTTTTTTTTTTTTTTTTTTTTTTTTTTTTTTTTTTTTTTTTTTTTTTTTTTTTTTTTTTTTTTTTTTTTTTTTTTTTTTTTTTTTTTTTTTTTTTTTTTTTTTTTTTTTTTTTTTTTTTTTTTTTTTTTTTTTTTTTTTTTTTTTTTTTTTTTTTTTTTTTTTTTTTTTTTTTTTTTTTTTTTTTTTTTTTTTTTTGGTGTGTTAAAAAGCTATATATCAGAGAAACGCAACATCTTACAAGTAATTATTAAGTAAATAGCCTAATTTCCCAAAAACACCAATCTTACCGTTAAGTTATAGTGTAAAAAGCCAATAAATCTGAGAACGCAACATCTTACCCTAATTTATTAAGTAAATAGCTTAATTTTCCAAAAACACCATATCTTGCCGGTAAGTTATAGGGTAAAAAGCCTATATCTAAGAACGCAACATCTTACAAGTAAGTTATTAAGTAAATAGCCTAATTTTCAAAAAACACCATATCTTACCGGTAAGTTTAGTGTAAAAGCCTATAATCTGAGAACGAAACATCTGACCATAATTTATTAAGTGAATAGCCTAATTTTCCAAAAACATAATCTTGCCGGTAAGTTATAGTGTAAAAAGCTATATATCAGAGAAGCAACATCTTACAAGTAATTTATTAAGAAATAGCCTAATTTTCAAAAACACCATATCTTTACCGGTAAGTTATAGTGTAAAAAGCCTA
Source organism: Prunus armeniaca (assembly GCA_903112645.1). Taxonomy (NCBI): domain Eukaryota; kingdom Viridiplantae; phylum Streptophyta; class Magnoliopsida; order Rosales; family Rosaceae; genus Prunus; species Prunus armeniaca. The sequence continues at coordinate 1,443,709 of CAEKDK010000003.1, read as the reverse complement.
TATATCTGAGAACGCAACATCTTACCCTAATTTATTAAGTAATAGCTAATTTTCCAAAAACAATCTTGCCGGTAAGTATAGGTTAAAAAGCCTATATATCGAGAACGCAACATCTTACCCAGTAATTTATTAAGTAAATAGCCTAATTTTCAAAAAACACCATATCTTACCGGTAAGTTATAGTGTAAAAAGCCAATATATCTGAGCACGAAACTGACCCTTAATTTATTAAGTGAATAGCCTAATTTTCCAAAAACATCATATCTTGCCGGTAAGTTATAGTGTAAAAAGCCTATATATCAGAGAACGCAACATCTTACAAGTAATTTATTAAGTAAATAGCCTAATTTCCCAAAAACACCATATCTTACCGGTAAGTTATAGTGTAAAAAGCCTATAAATCTGAGAACGCAACATCTTACCCTTAATTTATGAGTAAATAGCCTAATTTTCCAAAAACACCATATCTTGCGGTATGTTATAGTAGTAAAAAGCCTATATATCGAGAACGCAACATCTTACCCGTAATTATTAAGTAAATAGCCTAATTTTCAAAAACATCATCTATAAGGTAAGTTATAGTGTAAAAGCCTAAATCTGAGAACGCAACAAATTACCCATAATTTATTAAGTAAATAGCCTAATTTTCCAAAAACACCATATCTTGCCGGTAAGTTATAGTGTAAAAAGCCATATATCAGAGAACGCAACATCTTACAAGTAATTTATTAAGTAAATAGCCTAATTTCCAAAAAACAATATCTTACCGGTAAGTTATAGTGTAAAAAGCCCATAATCTGAGAACGCAAAACATCTTACCCTTAATTTATTTAAGTAAATAGCTAATTTTCCAAAACACCATGTCTTGCCGGTAAGTTATGTAAAAAGCTCCTATATCGAGAACGCAACATCTCCAGTAATTATTAAGTAAATAGCCTAATTTCCAAAAACACCATATCTTACCGGTAAGTTATAGTGTAAAAGCCAATAAATCTGAGAACGCAACATCTTACCATAATTTATTTAGTAAATAGCCTAATTTTCCAAAACACCATATCTTGCCGGTAAGTTATAGTGTAAAAGCCTATATCAGAGAACGCAACATCTTACAAGTAATTTATTAAGTAAATAGCCTAATTTCCCAAAAACACCATATCTTACCGGTAAGTTATAGTGTAAAAACCAATAAATCTGAGAACGCAACATCTTACCCTTATTTATTAAGTAAAGCTTATTTTCCAAAAACACCATGTCTTGCCGGTATGTTATAGTGTAAAAAGCCTATATATCGAGAACGCAACATCTTACAAGTAATTTATTAAGTAATATAGCCTAATTTTCCCAAAAACACCATATCTTACCGGTAAAGTTATGTGTAAAAAGCCAAAATCTGAGAACGCAACATCTTACCATAATTTATTAGAATAGCCTAATTTTCCCAAAACACCATATCTTGCCGGTAAGTTATAGGGTAAAAAGCCTATATATCAGAGAACGCAACATCTTACAAGTAATTTATTAAGTAAATAGCCTAATTTCCCAAAACACCATATCTAACGGTAAGTTATAGTGTAAAAAGCCTATAATCTGAGAACGCAACATCTTACCCTATAATTATTAAGTAATAGCCTAATTTTTCCAAAAAAACACCATATCTTGCCCGTAAGTTATAGTGTAAAAAGCCTATATATCAAGAACGCAACATCTTACCGTAATTATTAAGTAAATAGCCTAATTTTCCAAAAACCATATCTTACCGGTAAGTTATAGTGTAAAAAGCCATATAATCTTAGAACGCAACATCTTACCGTAATTTATTAAATAGCCTAATTTTCAAAACACCATATCTTACCGGTATGTATAGTGTAAAAAGCCTATATCAAGAACGCAACATCTTACAGTAAGTTATTAAGTAAATAGCCTAATTTCCAAAAACACCATATCTTACCGGTAAGTTTAGTGTAAAAAGCCTATATATCTGAGAACGCAACATCTTACCCGTAATTTATTAAGTAAATAGCCTAATTTTCCAAAAACACCATATCTTACCGGTAAGTATAGTGTAAAAAGCCTATATATCTGAGAACGCAACACAACATCTAACCCATAATTTATTAAGTAAATAGATAATTTTCCAAAAACACCATATCTTGCCGGTAAGTTATAGTGTAAAAAGCCTATATATCAGAGAACGCAACATCTTACAAGTAATTTATTAAGTAAATAGCCTAATTTCCCAAACACACCATATCTTACCGGTAAGTTATAGTGTAAAAAGCCAATAAATCTGAGAACGCAACATCTTACCCTAATTATTATGTAAATAGCCTAATTTTCCAAAAACACCATATCTGCCGGTAAGTTATAGTGTAAAAAAGCCATATATCGAGAACGCAACATCTTACCCATAATTTATTAAGTAAATAGCCTAATTTCCCAAAAACACCATATCTCTTACCGGTAAGTTATAGTGTAAAAAGCCTATATATCTGAGAACGCAACATACCCTTAATTTATTAAGTGAATAGCCTAATTTTCCAAAAACACCATATCTTACCGGTAAGTTATAGTGTAAAAAGCCTATATATCAGAGAACGCAAAATCTACAGTAATTTATTAAGTAAATAGCTCAAAAACACCCATATCTTAACGGTAAGTTATAGTGTAAAAAGCCATATATATCTGAGAACGCAACATCTTACCCTAATTTATTATTGAATAGCCTAATTTTCTAAAAACACCATATCTTACCGGTAAGTTATAGTGTAAAAAGCCTATATATCAGAGAACGCAACATCTTACAAGTAATTTATTAAGTAAATAGCCTAATTTCCAAAAACACCATATCTTACCGGTAAGTTATAGTGTAAAAAGCTATAAATCTGAGAAAGCAAACATCTTACCTTAATTTATTAGTAAATAGCCTAATTTTCCAAAAACACCATATCTTGGCGGTAAGTTATAGTGTAAAAAGACTATATATCTAAGAACGCAACATCTTACAGTAATTTATTAAGTAAATTGCCTAAATTTTCAAAAACATCATATCTTACCGGTAAGTTATAGTGTAAAGCCTATATATCTTAGAACGCAACATCTATACATAATTTATTAATAATAGCCTAATTTTCAAAAAACACCATATTTACCGGAAGTTATAGTGTAAAAAGCCTATATCTAGAGAACGCAACATCTTACAAGTAAGTTATTAAGTAAATAGCCTAATTTCAAAAACACCATATCTTACCGGTAAGTTATGTGTAAAAAGCCTATAAATCTGAGAACGCAACATCTTACCCATAATTTATTAAGTGAATAGCCTAATTTCCAAACACCATGTCTTGCCGGTAAGTTATAGTAAAAAGCTATATATCATAGAGACGCAACATCTACCCGTAATTTATTAAGTAAATAGCCTAATTTTCAAAAACACCATATCATCATCACCGGTAAGTTATAGTGTAAAAGCCATATATATCTGAGAACGCAACATCTTCCCATAATTTATTAAAGTAAATAGCCTAATTTTCACAAAAACACCATCATGTCTTGCCGGAAGTTATAGTGTAAAAGCCTATATCTCAGAGAACGCAACATCTTACAGTAATATTTATTAAGTAAATAGCCTAATTCCCCATAACACCATATCTTACCGGTAAGTTATAGTGGAAACAAAGCCAATAAATCTGAGAACGCAACATCTTACCATAATTAAGCCATACTTTTCCAAAAACATCATATCTTGCCGGTAAGTTATAGGTAAAAAAGCCTATATATCAGAGAACGCAACATCTTACAAGTAATTTATTAAGTAATAAAAGCCTAATTAATTAATAATTATTTATTTTTTTTTATTTTTTTTATATTTTTTTAAATATTTTAATATTATTTTAATTTTTTTTTTTTATTTTTAATTTTTTTATTGGAATTTTTACTAAATATATTAATTTTTTTTTTTTTAATTTTTATAATTTTTTTTAATAATTTTTTTCCTACTTTTCCTAATAAATTTCCCTTTATTTTTTAATTTTTAAATACAAATTTATTTATATTATTATTTTTTATTTTTTTTTTTTAAAAATATTTTTCTTAATTTAATTATTTTTTTATTATATTTTTTTTAATTTTCATTTTTACTTTAGTCTTAAATAAATTTTTTGTTCTTTTTTAATAATTTTTTGAAGTTTTTAAATATATTACTAATATTCTTGTTGGATTTATATATATTTTTTTTTTTCTAATTAATTATGTTTTTTTAATTTTTTTTTTTTTTTTTAATTTATATTTTTATAAATTTTATAATTAATTTTTAATTTTTAATTTTTAATATAAATTTTTTTTTTTTTTATTCTTTAATGAATTTAATTATTTTTTTATTTTTATTTATTTTTCATATTTTTTTTTTTTATTTTTTAAAATTTTTTTTTTTTTTTAATTATTTTTATTAAAGTAATTTTTTTTTTTTTTTTTTTTTTTTTATTTTTTTTTAATTATAATTTTTTTTTTAATTTTTTATTGTTTTAATTTTTAATTTTTCTTTTATAAATTTTTTATTTATAATTTTTTTTTTTTTATTTTTAAAATAATTACTTTTTTAATATTTAATTTTTGGTAATTTTTTTTTTTTACTAAAATTTTTTTTTATAATAAAAGTGATTTAATTTAGTAATTTTTGTTATATTAATTTTTTAATAATTATAATCATTAATTAATAATGTTTAATATAATTTTTTTTTTTTACTTTGATTTTTAATTTGATTTTACAATTTTAATTAATTGTTAATTTTATTTTTTTCCCTCTTCCGTTTCCCCAAAAACACCATTCTTCCGTAAGTTTAGTGGTAAAAAGACTGTATCTCTAAGAACGCAATAATCTGAGAAGGGCAACATCTTTACCCGTAATTTTTTGACTAAATAGCCAATTTTTTCTAAAAACCATATCTTATAGGTAATTATAGTGTAAACCGCATAACGCAACTCTTACCCCTAATTTATTGAGTAAAAACCTAATTTTTTCCAAAAACAACCATATCTTGCCGTAATTTATAGTGTAAAAAGCCTATATATCTAAGAAGCAACATCTTATCCGTAATTTATTCACTAAATACTAATTTTTCAAAAACCACCATATCTTACCGGTAATTTATAGTGTAAAAAGCCTATATATCAGAAAACGCAACATCTTGCAAGTAATTTATTAAGTAAATAGCCTAAGTTTCCAAAAACACCATATCTTACCGGTAAGTTATAGTGTAAAAAGCCAATAATCTGAGAACGCAACATCTTACCCTTAATTTATTAAGTAAATAGCCTAATTTTCCAAAAACACCATATCTTGCCGGTAAGTTATAGGGTAAAAAGACTGTATATCTAAGAACGCAACATCTTACCCGTAATTTTTTAAGTAAATTGCCTAATTTTCAAAAAACACCATATCTTACCGTAAGTTATAGTGTAAAAAGCCTATATATCTTAGAACGCAACATCTTACACATAATTTATTAAATAATAGCCTAATTTTCAAAAAACACCATATTTACCGGAAGTTATAGTGTAAAAAGCCTATATCTCAAAGAACGCAACATCTTACAAGTAATTTATTAAGTAAATAGCCTAATTTTTCAAAAACACCATATCTTACCGGTAAGTTTAGTGTAAAAAGCCTATAAATCTGAGAACGCAACATCTGACCCATAATTTATTAAGTGAATAGCCTAATTTTCCAAAAACACATGTCTTGCCGGTAAGTTATAGTGTAAAAAGCCTATATATCAGAGAACGCAACATCTTACCAGTAATTATTAAGTAAATAGCCTATTTTTCCAAAAACACCATATCTTACCGGTAATTTATAGTGTAAAAAGCTATAATCTGAGAACGCAACATCTTACCCTTAATTTATTAAGTAAATAGCCTAATTTTCCAAAACACATATCTTGCCGGTAAGTTATAGTGTAAAAAGCCATATATCAGAGAACGCAACATCTTACAGTAATTTATTAAGTAAATAGCCTAATTTTCCAAAAACACCATATCTTACCGGTAAGTTATAGTGTAAAAAGCCAATATATCTGAGAACGCAACATCTTACCTTAATTTATTAAGTAAATAGCCTAATTTTCCAAAACACCATATCTTACCGGTAAGTTATAGTGTAAAAAGCCACTATATCGAGAACGCAACATCTTACCCATAATTTATTAAGTAAATAGCCTAATTTTCCAAAACACCATATCTTACCGGTAAGTTATAGTGTAAAAGGCCTATATATCTGAGAACGCAAACATCTACCTGTAATTTATTAAGTAAATAGCCTAATTTTCAAAAACACCATATCTTACCGGTAAGTTATAGTGTAAAAAGCCTATATATCTAAGAACGCAACATCTTACCCGTAATTTATTAAGTAAATAGCCTAATTTTTCTAAAAACACCATATTTACCGTAAGTTATAGTGTAAAAGCCTATATATCTGAGACAACATCCTTACACGTTAAATTTATTTACGTAAATAGCCTAATTTTCAAAAACACCATATTTTACCGGTAAGTTATAGTGTTAAAAAGCCTATATATCTGAGAACGCAACACTTACCACTAATTTATTAAGTATAATAGCCTAATTTTCAAAAACACCATATCTAACCCGGTAAGTTTTAGTGTAAAAAGCCTATATATGGGAGAACGCAACAACCCATAATTTATTAAGTAAATAGCCTATTTTCCAAAAACACATATCATTGCCGGTAAGTTATAGTGTAAAAAGCATATATCAGAGAACGCAACACTTACCCGTAATTTATTAAGTAAATAGCTAATTTTCCCAAAAACACCATATCTTACCGGTAAGTTATAGTGTAAAAGCTATAATTGAGAAACTGCAACATCTTACCCTTAATTTATTAAGTAAATAGCCTAATTTTCTATCTTGCCGGTAAGTTAAGTGTAAAAAGCCAATATATCGAGAACGCAACATCTTAAATTTATTAAGTAAATAGCCTAATTTTAAAAACACCATATCTTACCCGTAAGTTATAGTGTAAAAAGCCGATATATCAGAGGAACGCAACATCTTACAAATAATTTATTAAGTAAATAGGCCTAATTTTCCAAAAAAAATCATATCTTACCGGTAAGTGATAGTGTATAAAGCATAATCAGAGAACGCAACATCCTTACCCGTAATTTATTAAGTAAATAGCCTAATTTTCCAAAAACACCATATCTTACCGGTAAGTTATAGGTAAAAAGCCTATATATCTAAGAACGCAACATCTTACCCGTAATTTATAAGTAAATGCCTAATTTTTCAAAAACACCATATCTTACCGGTAAGTTATAGTGTAAAAAGCCTATATATCTGAGAACGCAACATCTTACCCGTAATTTTTAAGTAAATAGCCAATTTTCAAAAAACACCATATCTTACCGTAAGTTATAGTGTAAAAAGCCTATATCTGAGAACGCAACATCTTACATAATTTATTAAGTAAATAGCCTAATTTTTCCAAAAACACCATATCTTACCGGTAAGTTATAGTGTAAAAAGCCTATATATCTGAGAACGCAACATCTTACCCATAATTTATTAAGTAAATAGCCTAATTTTCCAAAAACATCATATCTTGCCGGTAAGTTATAGTGTAAAAGCCATATAATCTAGAACGCAACATCTTACCGTAATTTATTAAGTAAATAGCCTAATTTCCCAAAACACCATATCTTACCGGTAAGTTATAGTGTAAAAAGCCAATATATCGAGAACGCAACATCTTACCCATAACTTATTAAGTACATAGCTTAATTTTCCAAAAACACCATATCTTACCGTAAGTTATAGTGTAAAAAGCCTATATCTGAGAACGCAACATTATACCGTAATTTATTTAGTGAATTGTCTATTTTTCTAAAACACCATATCTTACCGGTAAGTTATAGTGTAAAAGCTATATATCTAGAACGCAACATCTTACCCGTAATTTATTAAGTAAATAGCTAATTTTTCTAAAACACCATATCGTACCGGTAAGTTATAGTGTAAAAAAGCCTATATATCTGAGAACGCAACATCTTACCCGTAATTTATTAAGTGAAATTGCATATTTTTCGGAAACACCATGTCTTACCGGTAAGTTGTAATGTAAAATGCCTATATATCTGAGAACGCAACATCTTACCCGTAATTTATTAAATAAATAGCCAATTTTTCAAAAACACCATATCTTACCGGTAAGTTATAGTGTAAAAGCCTAAATAACGCAACATCTTACCATAATTTATTAAGTAAATAGCCTAATTTTCCAAAAACACCATATCTTACCGGTAAGTTATAGTGTAAAAAGCCAATATATATCTAAGAACGCAACATCTTACCCATAATTTATTAAGTAAATAGCCTAATTTTCCAAAAACACCATATCTTACCGGTAAGTTTATAGTGTAAAAAGCCTATATATCAGAGAACGCAACATCTTACAAGTAATTTATTAAGTAAATAGCCTAATTTCCAAAAACACCATATCTTACCGGTAAGTTATAGTGTAAAAAGCATATAATCTAGAGAACGCAACATCTTACCTTAATTTATTAAGTAAATAGCCTAATTTTCCAAAACACCATATCTTCCGGTAAGTTTATAGTGTAAAAAGCCTATATATCAGAGAACGCAACATCTTACAAGTAATTTATTAAGTAAATAGCCTAATTTCTCAAAAACACCATATCTTACCGGTAAGTTATAGTGTAAAAAGCCTATAAATCTGAGAACGCAACATCTTACCCTTAATTTATTAAGTAAATAGCCTAATTTTCCAAAAACACCATATCTTGCCGGTAAGTTATAGGGTAAAAAGACTGTATATCTAAGAACGCAACATCTTACCCGTAATTTTTTAAGTAAATTGCCTAATTTTCAAAAAACACCATATCTTACCGGTAAGTTATAGTGTAAAAAGCCTATATATCTGAGAACGCAACATCTTACACATAATTTATTAAATAATAGCCTAATTTTCAAAAACACCATATTTTACCGGAAGTTATAGTGTAAAAAGCCTATATCTCAAAGAACGCAACATCTTACAAGTAATTTATTAAGTAAATAGCCTAATTTTCAAAAAACACCATATCTTACCGGTAAGTTTTAGTGTAAAAAGCCTATAAATCTGAGAACGCAACATCTGACCCATAATTTATTAAGTGAATAGCCTAATTTTCCAAAAACATCATATCTTGCCGGTAAGTTATAGTGTAAAAAGCCTATATATCAGAGAACGCAACATCTTACAAGTAATTTATTAAGTAAATAGCCTAATTTCCCAAAAACACCATATCTTACCGGTAAGTTATAGTGTAAAAAGCCAATAAATCTGAGAACGCAACATCTTACCCTAATTTATTAAGTAAATAGCTTAATTTTCCAAAAACACCATATCTTGCCGGTAAGTTATAGGGTAAAAAGACTGTATATCTAAGAACGCAACATCTTACCCGTAATTTATTAAGTAAATAGCCTAATTTTCAAAAAACACATATCTTACGGTAAGTTATAGTGTAAAAAGCCTATATCTTAGAACGCAACATCTTACATAATTTATTAATAAATAGCCTAATTTTCAAAAACACCTATTTTACCGGAAGTTATAGTGTAAAAGCCTATATCTAGAAACAACATCTTACCCGTAATTTATTAAGTAATAGCCTAATTTTTCAAAAAACACCATATCTTACCGGTAAGTTTTAGTGTAAAAGCCTATATATCAGAGAACGCAACATCTTACAAGTAATTTATTAAGTACAATAGCCTAATTTTCCAAAAACACCATATCTTACCGGTAAGTTATAGTGTAAAAAGCCAATCTGAGAACGCAACATCTTACCCTAATTTATTAAGTAAATAGCTTAATTTTCCAAAAACACCATGTCTTGCCGGTAAGTTATAGTGTAAAAAGCCTATATATCAAGAACGCAACATCTTACGTAATTTATTTAGTAAATAGCCTAATTTTCCAAAAACACCATCTTACCGGTAAGTTATAGTGTAAAAAGCCTATAATCGAGAACGCAACATCTTACCCATAATTTATTAAGTAAATAGCCTAATTTTCCAAAAACACCATATCTTACGGTAAGTTATAGTGTAAAAAGCCTATATATCTAAGAACGCAACATCTTACCCTTAATTTATTAAGTAAATAGCCTAATTTTCAAAAACACCATATCTTGCCGGTAAGTTATAGTGTAAAAAGCCTATATATCAGAGAACGCAACATCTTACAAGTAATTTATTAAGTAAATAGCCTAATTTCCAAAAACACCATATCTTACCGGTAAGTTATAGTGTAAAAAGCCTACAAATCTGAGAACGCAACATCTTACCCTTAATTTATTAAGTAAATAGCCTAATTTTCCAAAAACACCATATCTTGCCGGTAAGTTATAGGGTAAAAAGACGTATATCTAAGAACGCAACATCTTACCCGTAATTTTTAAGTAAATTGCCTAATTTTCAAAAAACATCATATCTTACCGGTAAGTTATAGTGTAAAAAGCCTATATATCTTAGAACGCAACATCTTACACATAATTTATTAAATAATAGCCTAATTTTCAAAAAACACCATATTTTACCGGGAAGTTATAGTGTAAAAAGCCTATATCTCAAAGAACGCAACATCTTACAAGTAATTTATTAAGTAAATAGCCTAATTTTCAAAAACACCATATCTTACCGGTAAGTTTTAGTGTAAAAAGCCTATAAATCTGAGAACGCAACATCTGACCCATAATTTATTAAGTGAATAGCCTAATTTTCCAAAAACATCATATCTTGCCCGGTAAGTTATAGTGTAAAAAGCCTATATATCAGAGAACGCAACATCTTACAAGTAATTTATTAAGTAAATAGCCTAATTTCCAAAAACACCATATCTTACGGTAAGTTATAGTGTAAAAAGCCAATAAATCTGAGAACGCAACATCTTACCCATAATTTATTAAGTAAATAGCTAATTTTCAAAAACACCATATCTTGCCGGTAAGTTATAGTGTAAAAAGCCTATATATCTGAGAACGCAACATCTTACCCGTAATTTATTAAGTAAATAGCCTAATTTCCAAAAACACCATATCTTACCGGTAAGTTATAGTGTAAAAAGCCTAATCGAGAAACGCAACATCTTACCCATAATTTATTAAGTAAAATAGCCTAATTTCCAAAAACACCATATCTTACGGTAAGTTATAGTGTAAAAAGCCTATATCGAGAACGCAACATCTTACCGTAATTTATTAAGTAAATAGCCTAATTTTCCAAAAACACCATATCTTACCGGTAAGTTATAGTGTAAAAAGCCTATATATCAGAGAAAGCAACATCTTACAAGTAATTTATTAAGTAAATAGCCTAATTTCCCAAAAACACCATATCTTACCGGTAAGTTATAGTGTAAAAAGCCTATAATCTGAGAACGCAACATCTTACCCTTAATTTATTAAGTAAATAGCCTAATTTTCCAAAAACACCATATCTTGCCGTAAGTTATAGGGTAAAAAGACTGTATATCTAAGAACGCAACATCTTACCCGTAATTTTTTTAAGTAAATTGCCTAATTTTCAAAAACACATATCTTACCGGTAAGTTATAGTGTAAAAAGCCTATATATCTTAGAACGCAACATCTTACACTAATTTATTAAATAATAGCCTAATTTTCAAAAAACACCATATTTTACCGGAAGTTATAGTGTAAAAAGCCTATATCTCAAAGAACGCAACATCTTACAAGTAAGTTATTAAGTAAATAGCCTAATTTTCAAAAAACACCATATCTTACCGGTAAGTTTTAGTGTAAAAAGCCTATAAATCTGAGAACGCAACATCTGACCCATAATTTATTAAGTGAATAGCCTAATTTTCCAAAAACATCATATCTTGCCGGTAAGTTATAGTGTAAAAAGCCTATATATCAGAGAACGCAACATCTTACAAGTAATTTATTAAGTAAATAGCCTAATTTCCAAAAACACCATATCTTACCGGTAAGTTATAGTGTAAAAAGCCAATAAATCTGAGAACGCAACATCTTACCCTAATTTATTAAGTAAATAGCTTAATTTTCCAAAAACACCATATCTTGCCGGTAAGTTATAGTGTAAAAAGCCTATATATCAGAGAACGCAACATCTTACAAGTAATTTTTAAGTAAATAGCCTAATTTTCCAAAACACCATATCTTACCCGGTAAGTTATAGTGTAAAAGCCCATAAATCTGAGAACGCAACATCTTACCCTTAATTTATTAAGTAATAGCCTAATTTTCCAAAAACACCATATCTTGCCGGTAAGTTATAGTGTAAAAAGCCTATATCTAAGAACGCAACATCTTACCAGTAATTTATTAAGTAAATAGCCTAATTTTCCAAAAACACCATATCTTACCGGTAAGTTATAGTGTAAAAAGCCTATATATCTGAGAACGCAACATCTTACCCTTAATTTATTAAGTAAATAGCCTAATTTCCAAAACATCATGTCTTGCCGGTAAGTTATAGTGTAAAAAGCCTATATCTAGAGAACGCAACATCTTACAAGTAATTTATTAAGTAAATAGCCTAATTTCCCAAAAACACCATATCTTACCGGTAAGTTATAGTGTAAAAAGCCAATAAATCTGAGAACGCAACATCTTACCCTAATTTATTAAGTAAATAGCCTAATTTTCCAAAAACACCATGTCTTGCCGGTAAGTTATAGTGTAAAAAGCCTATATATCAAGAACGCAACATCTTACAGTAATTTATTAAGTAAATAGCCTAATTTCCAAAAAACACCATATCTTACCGGTAAGTTATAGTGTAAAAAGCCAATATATCTGAGAACGCAACATCTTACCCATAATTTATTAAGTAAATAGCCTAATTTTCCAAAAACACCATATCTTTGCCGGGTAAGTTATAGTGTAAAAAGCCTATATCTAAGAACGAACATCTTACAAGTAATTATTAAGTAAATAGCCTAATTTTCCAAAAACACCATATCTTACCGGTAAGTTATAGTGTAAAAAGCCTATAAATCTGAGAACGCAACATCTTACCCATAATTTATTAGTAATAGCCTAATTTTCCAAAACACCATATTTTACCGGTAAGTTATAGTGTAAAAAGCCTATATATCTAGAACGCAACATCTTACCAGTAATTTATTAAGTAAATAGCCTAATTTTCCAAAAACACCATATCTTACCGGTAAGTTATAGTGTAAAAAGCCTATATATCTGAGAACGCAACATCTTACACGTAATTTATAAGTAAATAGCCTAATTTTTCAAAAACACCATATCTTACCGGTAAGTTATAGTGTAAAAAGCCTATATCTCAGAACGCAACATCTTACCCGTAATTTATTAAGTAAATAGCCTAATTTTCCAAAAACACCATATCTTACCGGTAAGTTATAGTGTAAAAAGCCTATATATAGAGAACGCAACATCTTACCAGTAATTTATTAAGTAAATAGCCTAATTTTCCAAAAACACCATATCTTACCGGTAAGTTATAGTGTAAAAAGCCAATAAATCTGAGAACGCAACATCTTACCCTTAATTTATTAAGTAAATAGCTTAATTTTCCAAAAACACCATATCTTGCCGGTAGTTACAGTGTAAAAAGCCAATATATCGAAGAACGCTACATCTTACCCATAACTTATTAAGTACATAGCCTAATTTTCCAAAAACACCATATCTTAACTGTAAGTTATAGTGTAAAAGGCCTATATATCTGAGAACGAACATTATACCTGTAATTTATTTAGTGAATTGTCTATTTTTCTAAAAACACCATATCTTACCGGTAAGTTATAGTGTAAAAGTGCTTATATATCTAAGAACGCAACATCTTACCCGTAATTTATTAAGTAAATAGATAATTTTCTATAAACACCATATCGTACCGGTAAGTTATAGTGTAAAAAGCCTATATATCTGAGAACGCAACATCTTACCCGTAATTTATTACGTGAATGCATATTTTTCAGAAAACACCATGTCTTATCGGTAAGTTGTAATGTAAAGTGCCTATATATCTGAGAAGGCAACATCTTACCCTAATTTTTTGACTAAATAGCCAATTTTTCTAAAAACACCATATCTTTAGGTAACTTATAGTGTAAAAGCATAACGCAACATCTTACCCATAATTTATTGAGTAAAAAGCCTAATTTTCCAAAAACACCATATCTTGCCGGTAAGTTATAGTGTAAAAAGCCTATATATCTAAGAACGCAACATCTTACAAGTAATTTATTAACTAAATAGCCTAATTTTCCAAAAACACCATATCTTACCGGTAAGTTATAGTGTAAAAAGCCTATATATCTGAGAACGCAACATCTTACAAGTAATTTATTAAGTAAATAGCTAATTTTCCCAAAACACCATATCTTGCCGGTAAGTTATAGTGTAAAAAGCCTATATATCAGAGAACGCAACATCTTACAGTAATTTATTAAGTAAATAGCCTAATTTCCAAAAACACCATATCTTACCGGTAAGTTATAGTGTAAAAAGCAATAATCTGAGAACGCAACATCTTACCCTTAATTTATTAAGTAAATAGCCTAATTTTCCAAAAACACCATATCTTGCCGGTAAGTTATAGGGTAAAAAGCCTATATATCAAGAACGCAACATCTTACCCGTAATTTATTTAAGTAAATAGCCTAATTTCTCAAAAACACCATATCTTACCGGTAAGTTATAGTGTAAAAAGCCATATATCTGAGAACGCAACATCTTACCCATAATTTATTAAGTAAATAGCCTAATTTCAAAAAACACCATATTTACCGGTAAGTTATAGTGTAAAAGCCTATATCTCAAGAACGCAACATCTTACAAGTAATTTATTAAGTAAATAGCCTAATTTTCAAAAACACCATATCTTACCGTAAGTTATAGTGTAAAAAGCCTATAAATCTGAGAACGCAACATCTTACCCTTAATTTATTAAGTAAATAGCTAATTTTCAAAACATCATATCTTGCCGGTAAGTTATAGTGTAAAAGCCTATATATCAGAGAACGCAACATCTTACAAGTAATTTATTAAGTAAATAGCCTAATTTCCCAAAAACACCATATCTTACCGGTAAGTTATAGTGTAAAAAGCCAATAAATCTGAGAACGCAACATCTTACCCTTAATTTATTAAGTAATAGCTTAATTTTCCATAAAAACATCATGTCTTGCCGGTAAGTTATAGTGTAAAAAGCCTATATATCAGAGAAGCAACATCTTACAAGTAATTATTAAGTAAATAGCCTAATTTCCCAAAAACACATATCTTACCGGTAAGTTATAGTGTAAAAAGCCAATAATCTGAGAACGCAACATCTTACCATTAATTTATTAAGTAAATAGCTTAATTTTCCCAAAAACATCATGTCTTGCCGGTAAGTTATAGTGTAAAAAGCCTATATATCAGAGAACGCAACATCTTACAGTAATTTATTAAGTAAATAGCTCTAATTTTCCAAAAACACCCATATCTTACCGGTAAGTTATAGTGTAAAAAGCCATATAAATCTGAAAACGCAACATCTTACCCGTAATTTTATTAAGTAAATAGCTAATTTTCCAAAAACACCATATCTTCGGTAAGTTATAGTGTAAAAAGCCTATATATCTGAGAACGCAACATCTTACCATAATTTATTAAGTAATAGCCTAATTTCAAAAAACACCATATCTTCCGGTAAGTTTATAGTGTAAAAGCCATAATCAGAGAACGCAACATCTTACAGTAATTATTAAGTAAATAGCCTAATTTTCAAAAAAAAACCATATCCTTACCGGTAAGTTATGTGGTAAAAGACTATATATCAGAGAACGCAACATCTTACAAGTAATTTATTAAGTAAATAGCCTAATTTTCAAAAACACCTTATCTTACCGGGTAAGTTATAGTGTAAAAAGCCAATAAATCTGAGAACGCAACATCTTACCCTTAATTTATTAAGTAAATAGCCTAATTTTCCAAAACACCATATCTTGCCGGTAAAGTTATAGGGTAAAAAAGACTATATACTCTAGAACGCAACATCTTACCCGTAATTTTTTAATAAATAGCCTAATTTCAAAAAAACACCATATCTTACCGGGTAAAGTTATTTGTTAAAAAGCCTATATATCAAGAAGCAATCTTACAAGTAATTTATTAAGTAAATAGCATAATTTTCCAAAAAACACATATTTAACGGTAAGTTATAGTGTAAAAAGCAAAAATCTGAGAACGCAACAATCTTACCCTTATTTATTAAGTAAATAGCTTCATTTTCCCATAAACAGCATTTCTTTCCAGTAAGTTCTATTGTAAAAAGCCTATAACAAGAACCACCAGCTACAATAATTTAATAATAAATCGCCAATTTTCCCAAAAACAACCAATCTTACCGGTAATGATAGTGTAAAAATCCAATAAATCCTTGAGAACGGCAACATCTTACCCTTAATTTATTAAGTAAATATCCTAATTTCCCAAAAAAACCAAATCTTACCGTACGGTATAGTGTAACAAGCAATAAATTCTGAGAAACAGCACATCTTACCCTTAATTTAGTAAGTAATAGCCTATTTTCCCAAAAATAACAACCATATCTTACCGGTAATTTATAGTGTAGAAAACGCCAATAAATCTGAGAACGCACCATCTTACCCCTTTAATTTTTGAATAAATAAGCTTAATTTTCCAAAAAACACCATATCTTACCGGTAATTATAGTGTAAAAACACAATATATCTGAGAACGCAAACTCTTACCCCCTAATTTATAAGTAAATAGCTTAATTTTTCCATAAACACATGTCTTGCCGGTAAGTTATAGTGTAAAAAGCCTATAGAGAACGCAAATCTTACAAGTAATTTATTAAGTAAATACCTAATTTCAAAAACCCATATCTTACGGTAAGTTATATGTAAAAAGCCTATAATATCTGAGAACAACATCTTACCCTTAATTTATTAAGTAAATAGCATTTTCCAAAACACATATCTTGCCGGTAAGTTATAGTGTAAAAAGCCTATATATCAAGAACGCAACATCTTACAAGTAATTTATTAAGTAAATAGCCTAATTTCCCAAAAACACCATATCTTACCGGTAAGTTATAGTGTAAAAAGCCAATAAATCTGAGAACGCAACATCTTACCCTTAATTTATTAAGTAATAGCTTAATTTTCCAAAAACATCATATCTTGCCGGGTAAGTTATAGTGTAAAAAGCCTATATATCAGAGAACGCAACATCTTACAGTAATTTATTAAGTAAATAGCCTAATTTTCCCAAAAACACCATATCTTACGGTAAGTTATAGTGTAAAAAGCATAAATCTGAGAACGCAACATCTTACCCATAATTTTTAAGTAAATGCCTAATTTTCCAAAAACACCATATCTTGCCGGTAAGTTATAGGGTAAAAAGCCTATATATCTAAGAACGCAACATCTTACCCGTAATTTATTAAGTAAATAGCCTAATTTTCAAAAACACCATATCTTACCGGTAAGTTATAGTGTAAAAAGCCATAAATCTGAGAACGCAACATCTTACCCTAATTTATTAAGTAAATAGCTTAATTTTCCAAAAACACCATGTCTTGCGGTAAGTTATAGTGTAAAAAGCCTATATATCAGAGAAGCAACATCTTACACGTAATTATTAAGTAAATAGCCTAATTTTCCAAAAAACACCATATCTTACCGGTAAGTTATAGTGTAAAAAGCCAATAAATCTGAGAACGCAACATCTTACCCTTAATTTATAAGTAAATAGCCTAATTTTCCAAAAACACCATATCTTGCCGGTAAGTTATAGTGTAAAAAGCCTATATATCAGAGAACGCAACATCTTACAAGTAATTTATTAAGTAAATAGCCTAATTTCCCAAAAACACCATATCTTACCGGTAAGTTATAGTGTAAAAAGCCAATAATCTGAGAACGCAACATCTTACCCATAATTTATTAAGTAAATAGCTTAATTTTCCATAAACACCATATCTTGCCGGTAAGTTATAGTGTAAAAAGCCATATATCAGAGAACGCAACATCTTACAAGTAATTTATTAAGTAAATAGCCTAATTTCCCAAAAACACCATATCTTACCGGTAAGTTATAGTGTAAAAGCCAATAAATCTGAGAACGCAACATCTTACCCTTAATTTATTAAGTAATAGCCTAATTTTCCAAAAACACCATATCTTGCCGGTAAGTTATAGGGTAAAAGACTGTATATCTAAGAACGCAACATCTTACCCGTAATTTTTAAGTAATTGCCTAATTTTCAAAAAACACCATATCTTACCGGTAAGTTATAGTGTAAAAAGCCTATATATCTGAGAAACGCAACATCTTACACATAATTTATTAAATAATAGCCTAATTTTCAAAAAACACCATATTTTACCGGTAAGTTATAGTGTAAAAAGCCTATATCTCAAGAACGCAACATCTTACGTAATTATTAAGTAAATAGCCTAATTTTTCAAAAAACACCATATCTTACGGTAAGTTATAGTGTAAAAGCATAAACGCAACATCTTACCCCATAATTTATTGAGTAAAAAGCCTAATTTTCCAAAAAACCCATCTTGCCGGTAAGTTATAGTGTAAAAAGCCTATATATCTAAGAACGCAACATCTTACCCGAATTTTTTTAAGTAAATTGCCTAATTTTTCCAAAAAACATCATATGCTTAACTGTAATTATAGTGTAAAAGCATATATATCTTAAACGCAACATTTACACATTTTATTAAATAAATAGCCTAATTTCCCAAAAACACCATATCTTGCCGGTAAGTTATAGTGTAAAAGCCATATAATCTGAGAACGCAACATCTTACTGTAATTTATTAAGTAAATAGCCTAATTTTCCAAAACACCATATCTTACCGGTAAGTTATAGTGTAAAAAGCCTATATATCAGAAGAACCAAAATCTTGCAAGTAATTTATTAAGTAATAGCATAAGTTATCCAAAAAAACACCCATATCTTACTGGTAAAAGTTATAGTGTAAAAAGCCTACAAATCTGAGAACGCAACATCTTACCCTTAATTTATTAAGTAAATAGCCTAATTTTCCAAAAACACCATATCTTGCCGGTAAGTTATAGGGTTAAAAAGACTGTATATCTAAGAACGCAACATCTTACCCGTAATTTTTTAAGTAAATTGCCTAATTTTCAAAAAACATCATATCTTACCGGTAAGTTATAGTGTAAAAAGCCTATATATCTGAGAACGCAACATCTTACACATAATTTATTAAATAATAGCCTAATTTTCAAAAACACCATATTTACCGGAAGTTATAGTGTAAAAAGCCTATATCTCAAAGAACGCAACATCTTACAAGTAATTTATTAAGTAAATAGCCTAATTTTCAAAAACACCATATCTTACCGGTAAGTTTTAGTGTAAAAAGCCTATAATCTGAGAACGCAACATCTGACCCATAATTTATTAAGGAATAGCCTAATTTTCCAAAAACACATATCTTGCCGGTAAGTTATAGTGTAAAAAGCCTATATATCAGAGAACGCAACATCTTACAAGTAATTATTAAGTAAATAGCCTAATTTCCCAAAACACCATATCTTACCGGTAAGTTATAGTGTAAAAAGCCTATATATCAGAGAACGCAACATCTTACACGTAATTTATTAAGTAAATAGCCTAATTTCCCAAAAACACCATATCTTCCGGTAAGTTATAGTGTAAAAAGCCTATATATCTGAGAACGCAACATCTTACCCTTAATTTATTAAGTAAATAGCCTAATTTTCCAAAAACACCATATCTTGCCGGTAAGTTATAGTGTAAAAAGCCTATATATCAGAGAACGCAACATCTTACAAGTAATTTATTAAGTAAATAGCCTAATTTCCCAAAAACACCATATCTTACCGGTAAGTTATAGTGTAAAAAGCCACAAATCTGAGAACGCAACATCTTACCCTTAATTTATTAAGTAAATAGCCTAATTTTCCAAAAACACCATATCTTGCCGGTAAGTTATAGGGTAAAAGACTGTATATCTAAGAACGCAACATCTTACCCGTATTTTTTAAGTAAATTGCCTAATTTTCAAAAAACACCATATCTTACCGGTAAGTTATAGTGTAAAAGCCTATATATCTTAGAACGCAACATCTTACACATAATTTATTAAATAATAGCCTAATTTTCAAAAAACACCATATTTTACCGGAAGTTATAGTGTAAAAAGCCTATATCTCAAAGAACGCAACATCTTACAAGTAAGTTATTAAGTAAATAGCCTAATTTTCAAAAAACACCATATCTTACCGGTAAGTTTTAGTGTAAAAAGCCTATAAATCTGAGAACGCAACATCTGACCCATAATTTATTAAGTGAATAGCCTAATTTTCCAAAAACATCATATCTTGCCGGTAAGTTATAGTGTAAAAGCCTATATATCAGAGAACGCAACATCTTACAAGTAATTTATTAAGTAAATAGCCTAATTTCCCAAAACACCATATCTTACCGGTAAGTTATAGTGTAAAAAGCCAATAAATCTGAGAACGCAACATCTTACCCTTAATTTATTAAGTAATAGCTTAATTTTCCATAAACACCATATCTTGCGGTAGTTACAGTGTAAAAAGCCATATATCGAAGAACGCTACATCTTACCCATAACTTATTAAGTACATAGCCTAATTTTTCCAAAAACACCATATCTTACTGTAAGTTATAGTGTAAAAGGCCTATAATCTGAGAACGAAACATTATACCTGTAATTTATTTAGTGAATTGTCTAATTTTTCAAAACACCATATCTTACCGGTAAGTTATAGTGTAAAAGTGCTATATCTAAGAACGCAACATCTTACCCTAATTTATTAAGTAAATAGACTATTTTCAAAAACACCATATCTTACCGGTAAGTTATAGTGTAAAAAGCCTATATATCTGAGAACGCAACATCTTACCCGTAATTTATTACGTGAATTGCCTATTTTTCGAAAAACACCATGTCTTATCGGTAAGTTGTAATGTAAAGTGCCTATATCTGAGAAGGCAACATCTTACCCGTAATTTTTTTGACTAAATAGCCAATTTTTCTAAAAACACCATATCTTATAGGTAACTTATAGTGTAAAACGCATAACGCAACATCTTACCCATAATTTATTGAGTAAAAAGCCTAATTTTCCAAAAACACCATATCTTGCCGGTAAGTTATAGTGTAAAAAGCCTATATATCTAAGAACGCAACATCTTATCTGTAATTTATTCACTAAATACCCTAATTTTCCAAAAACACCATATCTTACCGGTAATTTATAGTGTAAAAAGCCAATATATCAGAGAACGCAACATCTTGCAAGTAATTTATTAAGTAAATAGCCTAAGTATCCAAAAACACCATATCTTACTGGTAAGTTATAGTGTAAAAAGCCTACAAATCTGAGAACGCAACATCTTACCCTTAATTTATTAAGTAAATAGCCTAATTTTCCAAAACACCATATCTTGCCGGTAAGTTATAGGGTAAAAGACTGTATATCTAAGAACGCAACATCTTACCCGTAATTTTTTAAGTAAATTGCCTAATTTTCAAAAACATCATATCTTACCGGTAAGTTATAGTGTAAAAAAGCCTATATATCTTAGAACGCAACATCTTACACATAATTTATTAAATAATAGCCTAATTTTTCAAAAAACACCATATTTTACGGGAAGTTATAGTGTAAAAAGCCTATATATCAGAGAACGCAACATCTTACAAGTAATTTATTAAGTAAATAGCCTAATTTTCCAAAACACCATATCTTACCGGTAAGTTTTAGTGTAAAAAGCCTATAAATCTGAGAACGCAACATCTACCCATAATTTATTAAGTGAATAGCCTAATTTTCCAAAAACACCATCTTGCCGGTAAGTTATAGTGTAAAAAGCCTATATATCTGAGAACGCAACATCTTACAGTAATTTATTAAGTAAATAGCCTAATTTCCAAAACACACCATATCTTACCGGTAAGTTATAGTGTAAAAGCCAATAATCTGAGAACGCAACATCTTACCCGTAATTTATTAAGTAAATAGCCTAATTTTCCAAAAACACCATATCTTCCGGTAAGTTATAGTGTAAAAAGCCTATATATCTAAGAACGCAACATCTTACCCTAATTTATTAAGTAAATAGCCTAATTTTCCAAAAACACCATAGCTTACCCGGTAAGTTATAGTGTAAAAAGCCTATATATCAGAGAACGCAACATCTTACAAGTAATTTATTAAGTAAATAGCCTAATTTTCCAAAAACACCATATCTTACCGGTAAGTTTTAGTGTAAAAAGCCTATAAATCTGAGAACGCAACATCTTACACCCTTAATTTATTAAGTAAATAGCCTAATTTTCCAAAACACCATATCTTGCCGGTAATTATAGGGTAAAAAGACTGTATATCTAAGAACGCAACATCTTACCCGTAATTTTTAAGTAAATTGCCTAATTTCCAAAAACATCATATCTTACCGGTAAGTTATAGTGTAAAAAGCCTATATATCTTAGAACGCAACATCTTACACATAATTTATTAATAATAGCCTAATTTTCAAAAACCCCATATTTTACCGGTAAGTTATAGTGTAAAAAGCCTATATCTCAAGAACGCAACATCTTACAAGTAATTTATTAAGTAAATAGCCTAATTTTCAAAAACACCATATCTTACCGGTAAGTTTAGTGTAAAAAGCCTATATATCGAGAACGCAACATCTTACCCATAATTTATTAAGTAAATAGCCTAATTTTCCAAAACACCATATCTTGCCGGTAAGTTATAGTGTAAAAAGCCTATATCTAAGAACGCAACATCTTACCGTAATTTTTTAAGTAAATAGCCTAATTTTCAAAACACCATATCTTACCGGTAAGTTATAGTGTAAAAAGCCATATTTTTTTTTTTTTTTTTTTTTTTTTTTTTTTTTTTTTTTTTTTTTTTTTTTTTTTTTTTTTTTTTTTTTTTTTTTTTTTTTTTTTTTTTTTTTTTTTTTTTTTTTTTTTTTTTTTTTTTTTTTTTTTTTTTTTTTTTTTTTTTTTTTTTTTTTTTTTTTTTTTTTTTTTTTTTTTTTTTTTTTTTTTTTTTTTTTTTTTTTTTTTTTTTTTTTTTTTTTTTTTTTTTTTTTTTTTTTTTTTTTTTTTTTTTTTTTTTTTTTTTTTTTTTTTTTTTTTTTTTTTTTTTTTTTTTTTTTTTTTTTTTTTTTTTTTTTTTTTTTTTTTTTTTTTTTTTTTTTTTTTTTTTTTTTTTTTTTTTTTTTTTTTTTTTTTTTTTTTTTTTTTTTTTTTTTTTCAGGGAAAAAAAGGATGTATATTATAGACAAAATTTGTACATTATATATTATAGACAAAATTAGTACATATAAAAATATCAAGTGTTCCAAAAATCCTCTAATCCATATGAAGGCAAACAAACTCTGCCCATTCTTTCCTGACTTCATCAATGGCTGCTTGGGGGTATGGCGCTTGATCTTTTCCCTTGGCAAACTGCAATCCATAAACAACGATTATTAAGCTTTACAAAATAAAAAGAAATTCAGTCACAGACGACGTTTTTTTATAACCGACGTAGTCTATCGATTCAACGACGGTAATTTTAAATGACCGTCGTTGATAATACAAAAACCAAATAAAATGTTTCTGAAAATTTTTTTCTTACCTTCTTCTCAAACTCCAAGGAAGGATCCATGATGATGTCCCTCATGAAGCGCATGACATAATACCCGCATTCGACACTGCTGGGTTGCTTTGGTGTGCCTGGCAGAGTTTTCCAAATTGGTGCTTTACGGCCTGGTCTGCCTATGTGGGAATTATAAATTTTTAAAGCACTGTTCACGATGTTTTTGCCCTCCTCATCCACCACACGATTTCCAGGCAGAGGATCCAGAAAATAGACGGTTTCCCTCTTTGCCCTCACAATCAGCAAGACCCAATGACGGCTGCACAAAAATAAAATAAAAAACGACGGTTATTTATAAAAACCGACGTATTATATAGTTTCACACGACGTAAGAACTTAATCATCGACGTGATTATAAATTTATCACGACGAGAATTAACTACCGACGTGGTTAGTTGTTTCAAACGATGGTATAAATAAATAACCGACGTGGTTAGATGTTTCAAACGACACAGAATTAGTTAAACAGTTTTATAAGTGAAAATCATACAAACAAAATCCATTTAAGGAGACTAACCCTGGATTGTAAGGCATCATGAAAATCTGTTCACCATCTGTTTTCTGAAGTCGACTGGCTACAATTCGTGATCTGTCAGTTAGTGACCCAGCGTTGGCACTAACTTGAGCAGGGTCGATAAAGCCAACCATGCTGCACATATTTGCTTCTCTCAAAAGATCATATAAGCACCTAAATATATAAAACAAACGACGGTTATTTATACACAAACGACGTATTATATAATTTCACACGACGAACTGAAATAGAAACAGACGTGATAACTAATTTATCACGACGGTAAAAAGAACGACGTGGTTAGTGATTTAAAACGACGCAATAATTAAACAACCGACGTCTTATGATATAATGTTTGATATTTGATTAGGACAAACCTCATATATACTGCAACCACAGTAGCCCCAATTTCTTCCATGCCTGCAAATTGTGTAATATCTTCATGCAAGACGAAGGTACTTCGATCTGCACCAAACACCTCCTTCTCAATGTTGAAAGTCATGATCTTCCCCTGTGGCTTTAGTGTAGTTTCCACATAACCACAAAGGGATTGTAAGGAAGATGGCACCTCCACATTTGAATAATCGAGTAC
The DNA here is from genome assembly GCA_903112645.1 of Prunus armeniaca. Classification (NCBI taxonomy): domain Eukaryota; kingdom Viridiplantae; phylum Streptophyta; class Magnoliopsida; order Rosales; family Rosaceae; genus Prunus; species Prunus armeniaca. The sequence continues at coordinate 1,418,827 of CAEKDK010000003.1, read as the reverse complement.
TTCATCACCCTGTTTAAAGAAATAAAGCAAAATAAATTGTTGTGGTAATTCATTAAAAACGACGGCTTAAATTAAACAACGTCGTCTGATTATAATTTAAACGACGGTAATTAAATACCGTCGTTTTAGATTATTTATTACGTCGTAGAAAATAAATTCCGACGTCTAATGTTAAAACAAACGACGGTTTAAAGTAAAATATTGACGTCTGAAATGTGAAAAACAAATTAAAAAGGCAAAGTTATGAGAATATACCTCCTCGTCATGCTTTTCTTCATCTTGTTTTTCTTCTTTCTTCTCTTCAACATTTGTGTCTTCCTCTTTGCCTTCATCTTTATTCTCTTTTTTCTTCCTTCTTCCCTTCATCAATGTGTTCTCCCATCTTCTGTTCATCTTTATTTTCTTCTCTCTTCTCTTCATCTTGATTATCTAAAGCCCCAGATTTCTGTTTTAAATAATAAAGAAATATATATATAAGACAGATTGTACAGAGAGTAAAAAATTAAACCAAAACGTCGTGGTAAGGCATAACATAAGACGGTATGTAAGAATTATGGACGTCTTAAAATTATTAAACGATGGTAAATAATAAACGTCGTGGTAATTTTATATCACGTCGTTGAGGACAAAAACCGTCGTCTAAAAGCCACAAAGTACGACGTCTAATGGCGTGTAAAACAAGTAAACTAAATACGACGTGGTATTTAAATAAACACGACGGGTTATTTACAAAATCGTCGTGGTATGGTTTTAAAACGACGGGTTTATTCATAATAACGACGTCTAATGTTAAAAAAAAACAGGGAATTCAAAGTTCAGTTATGTTACCGTTTGTTCTTGCTGTTCCCCATTTCTGGCAGTATCATCCTCTAAATGTAGGGATCTCACGTCAGCCCCAGAACAGCTTGCTTTATCAGACATTGGATTCATGGGACTTGTTTTCGGTTTAAGCATGCTTGGATCAAAATTGGGGATGAGGTGGGAAAGCTGACTTAGTAAATGTTCCCTCTCAGCCTCTACTAATTGTTTGGTTCTAGCTTCCATCTTCTTAGTCTCTTCTTGAAGGACAATTCTTACACTTTCCTTCAATTGATCAGCAAACTTCACCCTTTGTGGTCTAGGTAAATTGAAGAATTGCCTAGGGGAAATCCCAGCACCTACCCTCTTACTCTCCCTGGATGCTCGGGACCCAAAGCCATGGTCAACACATCATTACTGCCAGTTATACTCAGACTGCCTTCAGCCACTTGTTTTTGCAAGTCATCCTAAAACAAAGACAAAAAAAAAGTCAGCACAAGAAAATACACGACGGTTATTTATAAACAAACGACGCATTATATAATTTCACACGACGGACCAATATAGAAATCGACGTTATAATATCTTTATAACGACGTTAATTAAAACCGACGTGGTTAGTTTCTTAAAACGACGCAATAAATAAACCACCGACGTCTTATGCTGTAATTACAGAAAACAGAGTTGTGATTTCAGATTTAGATATTTCACGACGTTTTTGAAAACATTTCGACGTAGTAATAACATTAACACGACGGAAAACATTAACCACCGACGTCTTATGCTATAATTACAGAAAACAGAGTTGTGATTCCAGATTTATATCTTTCACGACGTTTTTAAAATATTTCGACGTAGTAAAATCATTCACACGACGGAAAAAATATAATATAAGACGTAGTAAGAATTCTACACAGTAATATAAAAATTTAAAACAGAGTGTGTAGGCTTACAATTAATTTTGCTTTCTCTGCCACCTTTGGATCCGGGATGTTACCAAGTTTGTCCTGTCTAGCTTTCTTCCATAAGGTAGATCGATCAATTTCTACCCCAGGCATGGTTTCCTCCAATTGATCCTCCAAACCAGCATATCCTTTTCGAGACAATCGATGATTGTACTCAAGTTTCTCCCTAATCTGTGCATGTTGAGAATGCACAGACTCAAAGTCTTTGGATAACCTTGAAGCTACAAAGGCATCCCATTCTGCTTTCTCTATGAATTTATATACTGCAGGGGGTTGGCTTAATTTCTCCCTCTCATTGATGTATGGAAGGATATAATGCCTCGTCAGTGTAGACTTGAAATCCTTCCATTTCTTGGCAGCAGAAGATAACACCGAGGTCTTGCCCCCTTGACCTACCACAAAAGCCATGTCAACGGCTTCCCAAATCTGCTCCTTTATATCATTGGGGATGTCAGCCCATTTCTTGTCCACAAGTGGGACTCTGGAGCGTGCCAACACACCAATGTAGGACTGCATCTCAGTATGTGCAGGGCCCACATCCTTTCCCCCTTTTATTGTACTCAACAACTGGCTTGATTTTCTGCAATTTTCTCTTCACAACACGAGGCATTGTGCTCATACCTCGACCTGACTTTGAATCCTCAGAAATTGTTGTCGTGCTGCTTGGTTCTTTCTCAGCAGATGTAACAAACTTCATCTTCTTCAAGGGCTTGTCTTGAGGAGTTACCATTCCAAGCTCCTTACCTCCATTTTTTTTGGAGCCAGAGTACTTACTTTGGTCTTGAGAAACCATGGTTACAGAATAAACAAACCTGCAAGTGAAAATATTTCGTGAAAAAAATTAGAACACAAACGACGGTTATTTATAAACTACGACGTATGATAAGATTTTACACGACGTAATAACATAACATCAGACGTAATAAATGATTAAAGAAGAACAATATAAATGTTTAAACAACGACGAAAAAATATTAAATAAGACGTAATAAGAACTTATTACGTCGATATTTACACGACGTCGTGATATTCATATTGACACGGCGTAAATATTAATATAACGTCGTGTTATGTATATTCACACGACGTGAATAATAAGCTACCGTCGTATTTATAAGAAACCAAAAACATTTTTCTTTCTTTGTGAATGTTTGATTGTAGGTTTCATTTCTCTGAAACATGGTTTTTGTTTTTCCTAATTTGATAAAATACAAAGAAAAAAAGCTTTCTCATCTTTTTATAGACGACGGTATCTTATTATAACGTCGTGGTATGAACATTCACACGGCGTCAATAATAAGATACCGTCGTCTATATAAGATACCAAACCCTACTTTCTTTGTCTCTGTATTTTATCATATTAGGAAAAACGAAAACCATGGTTCAGAGAAATCAAACCTGCAACTAAACAAGCAAATAAAAAATTGAATGTCATTTTAAAAACAACTTAGATCAATTTTAAGACGACGCTAGGACGACTGACGAACCGTCGTGGTCTACGTATTTAACCACGTAAATAAAAAGCTACCGTCGTCTTATTTAGTTGAGTTAGTTATGTTCAAAGTTCAATCTTTCCCTCTCTGTCTGTGTATTTTATCAAACTTGGAAACAAAAAAATGATTTTCGCCAGAAAAAAGGTAAAAAGATTTTCAAAACAAAAACAGTATGAGCATGCAATATAGCAACAAAAATAGTGAGAAATGAAAGCTTACCTTTTGCGTGCAATGAAAGCTTTCTCTCGGATTTTGGTGTTTAAGTTCAGAGGCGACGATGAAGACAAGAGGAAGACGATGAGATACTCTGACAGTGCTCTGACAAGGAAAAAAGACGAAAAGTTTTCTCTGGGAGATTGAAATGTTTTCTCGGGTTTGGAAACAGTGCATGTGTAAGTCAGGTAGACGAAAAGTTGTATATGTATACAAACCGTTTCATAGTAATAAGACGGCGGTTTACATAGAACGACGACGTATTAATAGACAAACTACGACGCTAATTTGAACTTATGACGTGGTACATAAATACGACCGTAGTGTTGTTGGTACCGCCGTAGTAAACTCCTAAATAAAAGTCGATAACTCAATATCTCGCGTCATGGTAGAAATATTTAACACGACGGTTGTTTTAAAGTTACGACGTTTATTTTTATAATATACGTCGTTTTATTGTAATATACCGACGTGGATAACACTAAACTAAAACGACGTATTATTTTTCCGACGACGTGGATTCGTTTTTAAACGTCGTTATGTGTAATATAACCGACGTGGATTTTATTTTTTTTATTATAAATATAATTCTTTTCCCCTTTTTCTTATAGTGTATTTTTCAAAAACAGTGCCTTATAGATATAGTTTTTTTTCCCGAGGAAATTAATGTTCTAGAATTTGTAAAGTTTCTTTTCTAGGTGACTGATTTAAATCAAATAAAAATATAAAACAACGACTGTTTTTGTTATACCGTCGTCGTTTCTTGTCGTTTTAAGTAAGAATAAAACGACGTAATATATTTGTTACCGACGAGAATTGTTTTTTTTAAACGTCGTTATGTGTAATATAACCGACGTGGATTTGGTTTTTTAATTATAAATAGGGTTTTTTTTCCACGGGTTCTTTCAGTTTTAGTATTCGATTAGGGTTTCAACTTCTTCTTGCCCCTTTCTCTGTCTCACCTCATCTCTTGGGAAGTTTTAGGAGTCAATTGTTTGGATGTGAATGTGTGTGTGCGTTTGTGTAGATACACAAACGCACATACATCATTCACTTCCAAAAAATTGTCTCTCTGATTGCAAATCTGTGGCTGCCGTCATGAAATTTTAGGAGGCAATTGTTTGGATGTGAATGTGTGTGTGCGTTTGTGTAGATACACAAACGCACACACATCATTCACTTCCAAAAAATTGTCTCTCTGATTGCAAATCTGAGGCTGCCGTCGTCAAATTTCAGAGGCAATTTTTTGGATGTTAATGTGTATGTGCGTTTGTGTATCTCAAAGACACAAATACACATACATCATTAACCTCTAAAATATTGTCTTTCTGGTAAGATTATAATGAGCAACAGATCTGGAGTTCCATCTTGTAAGATTTCCTAACCCTTGTGATCTCAGAATAATCTGATTATGTCGGCGGTTTTCTATATAAACCGTCGTGGTTATTTCAATTCTTGTCGTTAGGTAGATCTACCGACGTAGGATAACAAAATCGAAGAAATAAATTTTTAAAAAAAATTCTTATTCAGACGACGGTTTAAATATAATTTATGACGTATAAAGTGGACAAATACGACGTTAAATTCTATAATACGTCGTTATATGAAAACCCCAACTTGGTAAGATTGAAAGATGTCGTCGTAGAAATACGAGAAAGACGTCGTTATATTTACCTTTGCCGTAGTTGTACATTAATTTAATACGGCGGTATTTTGTATTTTACCGCCGTGGATTTATTTGTAATTTTACGTCGCCTTATACGAAAACTTGGTCGTGTTAATTTCTGGGTAAAAACGACGGCTTTTTTTGAAACCGTCGTCTTTACTTTCTACGTCGGTCGGTTCATAACTTCCGCCGTTATTTGTTGGCTATGATTTTACCTCATGAAAATCCTATTTCAATAAGACGTCGGTTTTTAAATTAAGTACGTCGTGTTTTTGGAACAGCCATTTGAAACTCCATTTTTTAGTTGTCTAATGTGTTATTACACGGCGGTTTTATAAAACCGTCGTCTTTTAAAAAACAACGACGGTTTTCACGTAGACCGTCGTGTTTTTGTGGTCGTCTTTTTCACTTTTGTAGTAGTGAAGGCAACATCTTACCCTTAATTTTTTAAGTAAATAGCCTAATTTTCCAAAAACACCATATCTTGCCGGTAAGTTATAGGGTAAAAAGACTGTATATCTAAGAACGCAACATCTTACCCGTAATTTTTTAAGTAAATTGCCTAATTTTCAAAAAACATCATATCTTACCGGTAAGTTATAGTGTAAAAAGCCTATATATCTTAGAACGCAACATCTTACACATAATTTATTAAATAATAGCCTAATTTTCAAAAAACACCATATTTTACCGGGAAGTTATAGTGTAAAAAGCCTATATCTCAAAGAACGCAACATCTTACAAGTAAGTTATTAGGTAAATAGCCTAATTTTCAAAAAACACCATATCTTACCGGTAAGTTTTAGTGTAAAAAGCCTATAAATCTGAGAACGCAACATCTGACCCATAATTTACTAAGTGAATAGCCTAATTTTCCAAAAACAACATGTCTTGCCGGTAAGTTATAGTGTAAAAAGCCTATATCTCAAAGAACGCAACATCTTACAAGTAAGTTCTTAAGTAAATAGCCTAATTTTCAAAAAACACCATATCTTACCGGTAAGTTTTCGTGTAAAAAGCCTATATATCAGAGAACGCAACATCTTACAAGTAATTTATTAAGTAAATAGCCTAATTTCCCAAAAACACCATATCTTACCGGTAAGTTATAGTGTAAAAAGCCAATAAATCTGAGAACGCAACATCTTACCCTTAATTTATTAAGTAAATAGCTTAATTTTCCATAAACATCATGTCTTGCCGGTAAGTTATAGTGTAAAAAGCCTATATATCAGAGAACGCAACATCTTACAAGTAATTTATTAAGTAAATAGCCTAATTTCCCAAAAACACCATATCTTACCGGTAAGTTATTGTGTAAAAAGCCAATAAATCTGAAAACGCAACATTTTACCCTTAATTTATTAAGTAAATAGCCTAATTTTCCAAAAACACCATATCTTGCCGGTAAGTTATAGGGTAAAAAGACTGTATATCTAAGAACGCAACATCTTACCCGTAATTTTTTAAGTAAATAGCCTAATTTCCCAAAAACACCATATCTTACCGGTAAGTTATAGTGTAAAAAGCCTATATATCTTAGAACGCAACATCTTACACATAATTTATTAAATAATATCCTAATTTTCAAAAAACACCATATTTTACCGATAATTTATAGTGTAAAAAGCCTATATATCAGAGAACGCAACATCTTACAAGTAATTTATTAAGTAAATAGCCTAATTTTCAAAAAACATCATATCTTACCGGTAAGTTTTAGTGTAAAAAGCCTATAAATCTGAGAACGCAACATCTGACCCATAATTTATTAAGTGAATAGCCTAATTTTCCAAAAACATCATGTCTTGCCGGTAAGTTATAGTGTAAAAAGCCTATATATCAGAGAACGCAACATCTTACAGGTAATTTATTAAGTAAATAGCCTAATTTCCCAAAAACACCATATCTTACCGGTAAGTTATAGTGTAAAAAGCCAATAAATCTGAGAACGCAACATCTTACCCTTAATTTATTAAGTAAATAGCTTAATTTTCCATAAACACCATATCTTGCCGGTATGTTACAGTGTAAAAAGCCAATATATCGAAGAACGCTACATCTTACCCATAACTTATTAAGTACATAGCCTAATTTTCCAAAAACACCATATCTTACCGGTAAGTTATAGTTTAAAAAGCCTATATGTCTGAGAACGCAACATCTTACCCGTAATTTATTACGTGAATTTCATATTTTTCGGAAAACACCATGTCTTATCGGTAAGTTGTAATGTAAAGTGCCTATATATCTGAGAAGGCAACATCTTACCCGTAATTTTTTGACTAAATAGCCAATTTTTCTAAAAACACCATATCTTATAGGTAACTTATAGTGTAAAACGCATAACGCAACATCTTACCCATAATTTATTGAGTAAAAAGCCTAATTTTCCAAAAACACCATATCTTGCCGGTAAGTTATAGTTTAAAAGCCTATATTTCTAAGAACGCAACATCTTATCCGTAATTTGTTTACTAAATACCCAAATTTTCCAAAAACACCATATCTTACCGATAATTTATAGTGTAAAAAGCCTATATATCAGAGAACGCAACATCTTGCAAGTAATTTATTAAGTAAATAGCCTAAGTATCCAAAAACACCATATCTTACTGGTAAGTTATAGTGTAAAAAGCCTACAAATCTGAGAACGCAACATCTTACCCTTAATTTATTAAGTAAATAGCCTAATTTTCCCAAAAACACCATATCTTGCCGGTAAGTTATAAAGTAAAAAGACTGTATATCTAAGAACGCAACATCTTACCCGTAATTTTTAAGTAAATTGCCTAATTTTCAAAAAACATCATATCTTACCGGTAAGTTATAGTGTAAAAAGCCTATATATCTTAGAACGCAACATCTTACACATAATTTATTAAATAATAGCCTAATTTTCAAAAAACACCATATTTTACCGGGAAGTTATAGTGTAAAAAGCCTATATCTCAAAGAACGCAACATCTTACAAGTAAGTTATTAAGTAAATAGCCTAATTTTTTAAAAACACCATATCTTACCTGTAAGTTTTAGTGTAAAAAGCCTATAAATTTGAGAACGCAACATCTGACCCATAATTTATTAAGTGAATAGCCTAATTTTCCAAAAACACCTATCTTGCCGGTAAGTTATAGTGTAAAAAGCCTATATGTCTAATAACGCAACATCTTACCCGTAATTTATTAAGTAAATAGCCTAATTTTCCGAAAACACCATATCTTCCTGATAAGTTATAGTGTAAAAAGCCTATATATTGAGAACGCATCACCTTACCAGTAATTTATTAAGTAAATTGCCTAATTTTCCAAAAACACCATATCTTACCACTAAGGTATAGTGTAAAGTCCCTATATATCTGAGAATGCATCATACCCGTAATTTATTTAGTGAATTGCATATTTTTCTAAAAACACCATATCTTACTGGAAATTTATAGTGTAAAAAGCCTATATTTCTAAGAACGCAACATCTTACCCGTAATTTATTAAGTAAATAGCCTAATTTTCCAAAAACACCATATCTTGCCGGCAAGTTATAGGGTAAAAAGACTGTATATCTAAGAACGCAACATCTTACCCGTAATTTTTTAAGTAAATTGCCTAATTTTCAAAAAACATCATATCTTACCGGTAAGTTATAGTGTAAAAAGCCTATATATCTTAGAACGCAACATCTTACACATAATTTATTAAATAATAGCCTAATTTTCAAAAAACACCATATTTTACCGAGAAGTTACAGTGTAAAAGCCTATATCTCAAAGAACGCAACATCTTACAAGTAAGTTATTAAGTAAATAGCCTAATTTTCAAAAAACACCATATCTTACCAGTAAGTTTTAGTGTAAAAAGCCTATAAATATGAGAACGCAACATTTGACCCATAATTTATTAAGTGAATAGCCTAATTTTCCAAAAACATCATGTCTTGCCGGTAAGTTATAGTGTAAAAAGCCTATATATCTGAGAACGCAACATCTTACCCGTAATTTATTACGTGAATTGCATATTTTTCGGAAAACACCATGTCTTATCGGTAAGTTGTAATGTAAAGTGCCTATATATCTGAGAAGGCAACATCTTACCCGTAATTTTTTGACTAAATAGCCATTTTTTCCTAAAAACACCATATCTTATTGGTAACTTATAGTGTAAAACGCATAACGTAACATCTTACCCATAATTTATTGAGAAAAAGCCTAATTTTCCAAAAACACCATATCTTGCCGGTAAGTTATAGTGTAAAAAGCCTATATATCTAAGAACGCAACATCTTATCTGTAATTTATTCACTAAATACCCTAAGTAAATAGCCTAAGTATCCAAAAACATCATATCTTACTGGTAAGTTATAGTGTAAAAAGCCTACAAATCTGAGAACGCAACATCTTACCCTTAATTTATTAAGTAAATAGCCTAATTTTCCAAAAACACCATATCTTGCCGGTAAGTTATAGGGTAAAAAGACTGTATATCTAAGAACGCAACATCTTACCCGTATTTTTTAAGTAAATTGCCTAATTTTCTAAAAACATCATATCTTACCGGTAAGTTATAGTGTAAAAAGCCTATATATCTTAGAACGCAACATCTTACACATAATTTATTAATAATTGCCTAATTTTCAAAAACACCATATTTTACCTGGAAGTTATAGTGTAAAAAGCCTATATCTCAAAGAACGCAACATCTTACAAGTAAGTTATTAAGTAAATAGCCTAATTTTCTAAAAACATCATATCTTCCCGGTAAGTTTTAGTGTAAAAAGCCTATATATCAGAGAACGCAACATCTTACAAGTAATTTATTAAGTAAATAGCCTAATTTCCCAAAAACACCATATCTTACCGGTAAGTTATAGTGTAAAAAGCCAATAAATCTGAGAACGCAACATCTTACCCTTAATTTATTAAGTAAATAGCTTAATTTTCCATAAACACCATATCTTGCCGGTATGTTACAGTGTAAAAAGCCAATATATCGAAGAACGCTACATCTTACCCATAACTTATTAAGTACATAGCCTAATTTTCCAAAAACACCATATCTTAACTGTAAGTTATAGTGTAAAAGGCCTATATATCTGAGAACGAAACATTATACCTGTAATTTATTTAGTGAATTGTCTATTTTTCTAAAAACACCATATCTTACCGGTAAGTTATAGTGTAAAGTGCTTATATATCTAAGAACGCAACATCTTACCCGTAATTTATTAAGTAAATAGATTATTTTTCTATAAACACCATATCGTACCGGTAAGTTATAGTGTAAAAAGCCTATATATCTGAGAACGCAACATCTTACCCGTAATTTATTACGTGAATTGCATATTTTTCGGAAAACACCATGTCTTATCGGTAAGTTGTAATGTAAAGTGCCTATATATCTGAGAAGGCAACATCTTACCCGTAATTTTTTGACTAAATAGCCAATTTTTCTAAAAACACCATATCTTATAGGTAACTTATAGTGTAAAAACGCATAACGCAACATCTTACCCATAATTTATTGAGTAAAAAGCCTAATTTTCCAAAAACACCATATCTTGCCGGTAAGTTATAGTGTAAAAAGCCTATATATCTAAGAACGCAACATCTTATCTGTAATTTATTCACTAAATACCCTAATTTTCCAAAAACACCATATCTTACCGGTAATTTATAGTGTAAAAAGCCTATATATCAGAGAACGCAACATCTTGCAAGTAATTTATTAAGTAAATAGCCTAAGTATCCAAAAACACCATATCTTACTGGTAAGTTATAGTGTAAAAAGCCTACAAATCTGAGAACGCAACATCTTACCCTTAATTTATTAAGTAAATAGCCTAATTTTCCAAAAACACCATATCTTGCCGGTAAGTTATAGGGTAAAAAGACTGTATATCTAAGAACGCAACATCTTACCCGTAATTTTTTAAGTAAATTGCCTAATTTTCAAAAAACATCATATCTTACCGGTAAGTTATAGTGTAAAAAGCCTATATATCTTAGAACGCAACATCTTACACATAATTATTAAATAATAGCCTAATTTTCAAAAAACACCATATTTTACCGGGAAGTTATAGTGTAAAAAGCCTATATCTCAAAGAACGCAACATCTTACAAGTAAGTTATTAAGTAAATAGCCTAATTTTCAAAAAACACCATATCTTACCGGTAAGTTTTAGTGTATAAAGCCTATATATCAGAGAACGCAACATCTTACAATTAATTTATTAAGTAAATAGCCTAATTTCCCAAAAACACCATATCTTACTGATAATTTATAGTGTGAAAAGCCTATATATCAGAGAACGCAACATCTTGCAAGTAATTTATTAAGTAAATAGCCTAAGTATCCAAAAACACCATATCTTACTGGTAAGTTATAGTGTAAAAAGCCTACAAATCTGAGAACGCAACATCTTACCCTTAATTTATTAAGTAAATAGCCTAATTTTCCAAAAACACCATATCTTGCCGGTAAGTTATAGGGTAAAAAGACTGTATATCTAAGAACGCAACATCTTACCCGTAATTTTTAAGTAAATTGCCTAATTTTCAAAAAACATCATATCTTACCGGTAAGTTATAGTGTAAAAAGCCTATATATCTTAGAACGCAACATCTTACACATAATTTATTAAATAATGGCCTAATTTTCAAAAAACATCATATTTACCGGGAAGTTATAGTGTAAAAAGCCTATATCTCAAAGAACGCAACATCTTACAAGTAAGTTATTAAGTACATAGCCTAATTTTCAAAAAACACCATATCTTACCGGTAAGTTTTAGTGTAAAAGCCTTTAAATATGAGAACGCAACATCTGACCCATAATTTATTAAGTGAATAGCCTAATTTTCCAAAAACATCATATCTTGCCGGTAAGTTATAGTGTAAAAAGCCTATATATCAGAGAACGCAACATCTTACAAGTAATTTATTAAGTAAATATCCTAATTTCCCAAAAACACCATATCGTACCGGTAAGTTATAGTGTAAAAAGCCTATATATCTGAGAACGCAACATCTTACCCGTAATTTATTACGTGAATTGCATATTTTTCGGAAAACACCATGTCTTATTGGTAAGTTATAATGTAAAGTGCCTATATATCTGAGAAGGCAACATCTTACCCGTAATTTTTTGACTAAATAGCCAATTTTTCTAAAAACACCTTATCTTATCGGTAACTTATAGTGTAAAAAGCATATATATCTTAGAACGCAACATGTTACACATAATTTATTAAATAATAGCCTAATTTCAAAAAACACCATATTTTACCGGGAAGTTATAGTGTAAAAAGCCTATATCTCAAAGAACGCAACATCTTACAAGTAAGTTATTAAGTAAATAGCCTAATTTTTTAAAAACACCATATCTTACCTGTAAGTTTTAGTGTAAAAAGCCTATAAATTTGAGAACGCAACATCTGACCCATAATTTATTAAGTGAATAGCCTAATTTTCCAAAAACACCTTATCTTGCCGGTAAGTTATAGTGTAAAAAGCCTATATGTCTAATAACGCAACATCTTACCCGTAATTTATTAAGTAAATAGCCTAATTTTCCGAAAACACCATATCTTCCTGATAAGTTATAGTGTAAAAAGCCTATATATTTGAGAACGCAACACCTTACCAGTAATTTATTAAGTAAATTGCCTAATTTTCCAAAAACACCATATCTTACCGCTAAGGTATAGTGTAAAGTCCCTATATATCTGAGAATGCATCATACCCGTAATTTATTTAGTGAATTGCATATTTTTCTAAAAACACCATATCTTACTGGAAATTTATAGTGTAAAAAGCCTATATTTCTAAGAACGCAACATCTTACCCGTAATTTATTAAGTAAATAGCCTAATTTTCCAAAACACCATATCTTACCGTTAGTTATGGTGTAAAAGGCCTATATATATCAGAAAACACAAGATCTTACAAGTAATTTATTAAGTATATAGCCTAATTTTCCAAAAACACCATATCTTACGGGTAATTTATAGTGTAAAAAGCCTATAAATCTGAGAACGAAACATCTTACCCTTAATTTATTAAGTGAATAGCCTAATTTTCCAAAAACTCCATATATTGCCGTTAAGTTATAGTGCAAAAAGCCTATATATCTAAAACGCAACATCTTACCCGTAATTTATTAAGCAAATAGCCTAATTTTCCAAAAACACCATATCTTCTCATAAGTTATAGTATAAATGGCATATATATATCTGAGAACGCAACACCTTACCCGTAATTTACTAAGTAAATAGCCTAATTTTCCAAAAACACCATATCTTACCGGTAAGTTATAGTGTAAAGTGCCTATATATCTGAGAATGCAACATCATACCCGTAATTTATTTAGTAAATTGCATATTTTTCTAAAAACACCATATCTTACAGAAAACTTATATTGTAAAAACTTATATATCTAAGAACGCAACATCTTACCCGTAATTTATTAAGTAAATAGCCTAATTTTCGAAAAACACCATATCTTATGTGTAAGTTATAGTGTAAAAGGCCTATATATCTGAGAACGCAACATTATACCCGTAATTTATTTAGTAAATTGTCTATTTTTCTAAAAACATCATATCTTACCGGTACGTTATAGTGTAAAGTGCATATAGATCTGAGAACGCAACATCTTACCCATAATTTATTAAGTAAATAGCCTATTTTTCTATAAACACCATATCGTGCCGATAAGTTATAGTGTAAAAAGCCCATAAATATGAGAACGCAACATCTTACCCATAATTTATTAAGCAAATGGCCAATTTTTCCAAAAACACCATATCTTACCGGTAAATTATAGTGTAAAAAGCCTATTTATCGGAGAACGCATCATACCCGTAATTTATTTTATGCATTGCCTATTTTTCTAAAAACACCATATCTTACCGCTAAGTTATAGTGTAAAAATCCTATATATCTAAGAACACAACATCTTACACGTAATTTATTAAGTAAATAGCCAAATTTTCCAACATCATATCTTACTGGTAAGTTATTGTGCAAAAAGCCTATAAATCTAAAAACGCAACATCTTACCCTTAATTTATTAAGTAAATAGTCTATTTTTCCAAAAACACCATATCTTCCCGGTAATTTATAGTGTAAAAGCCCTATATATCTGAGAACGCAACATCATACCCATAATTTATTTAGTGATTTGCCTATTTTTCTAAAAACACTATATCTTGCCGATAAATTATAGTGTAAAGTGCCTATATATCTAAGAACGCAAAATCTTAAGCGTAATTTATTGAGTAAATAGTTTATTTTTCTAAAAACTTAATATCTTACGGGTAAGTTATAGTGTAAAAGCCTATATATCTGAAAACTCAACATCTTATCCGTAATTTATTAAGTAAATAGCCTAATTTTCCAAAAACACCAATCCACGAGAAGCAACTGGCCGTATTGTATGTGCCAATTGCCATTTAGCTAATAAACCCGGCACGAATAAACAAGTTATTTTTAATCATTATCTTGGTAAAAAAAATATGTTTTTTTGGAGAGAGATACTATTTCACCAATCGAGTTACAGGTGTCTAACATATTACAGTCTAATGAGGCTACTATGAAGTATTTACTCATGGGTGGGGCAAGCTCTTCTATTCTGGTTCACGGTTTCACTTAAGCGACACAATAAAAGCTTTTTCTATTCTTTTATTAACTGATTTATGTATAGGATTCATCATCCAGTCATGCACATATATAGTGGGTTCCATCGTTTCTATGCCCTATCAAGTGATAATATAAAATATATTATATATATTATAAAGATAATATAAAGATTAAAAGATTATATAATAATAATGATTATATAATATTTAAAATTCTAAAGATTTATAGAAAGATTATAATTTTATAATTAAATTATTGTCGGTAAGTTATAGTGTAAAAAGCCTATATATCTGAGAACGCAACATCTTACCCGTAATTTATTAAGTAAATAGCTTAATTATCCAAAAACACCATATCTTACCTCTATGTTATTGTGTAAAGTGCCTATATATTTGAGAACACGACATCTTAAACATAATTTATTGAGTAAATAGCTTATTTTTCTAAAAACATCATTTCTTACCGGTAAGTTATAGTATAAAAAGCCTATATATCAAAGAACGCAACATCTTACAAGTAATTTATTAAGTAAATAGCCTAATTTTTCAAAAACACCATATCTTACCGGTAAGTTTTAGTGTAAAAATCCTATAAATCTGAGAATGCAACACATTACCCTTAATTTATTAAGTGAATAGCCTAATTTTCCAAAAACATCATATCTTGCCTGTAAGTTATTGTGTAAAAGCCTATATATCTAATATCGCAACATCTTACCCATAATTTATTAAGCAAATAGCCTAATTTTCCAAAAACATCATATCTTCCCGATAAGTTATAGTGTAAAAGGCCTATATATCTGATAACGCAACACCTTACTTGTAATTTACTAAGTAAATAGCCTAATTTTCTAAAAACACCATATCTTACCGCTAAGTTATAGTGTAAAGTGCCTATATATCTGAGAATGCAACATCATACCTGTAATTTATTTAGTGAATTGCATATTTTTCTAAAAACATCATATCTTACCGGAAAGTTAAATAGCCTAATTTTCCAAAAACACCACATCTTAACTGTAAGTTATAGTGTAAAAGGCCTATATATCTGAGAATGCAACATTATACCCTTAATTTATTTAGTGAATTGTCTATTTTTCTAAAAACACCATATCTTACCGGTGCGTTATAGTGTAAAGTGCCTATAGATCTGTGAACGCAACATCTTACCCTTAATTTATTAAGTAAATAGCCTAATTTTCCAAAAACACCATATCTTGCCGGTATGTTATAGTGTAAAAAGCCTATATATCTAGAACGCAACATCTTACCCATAATTTATTAAGTAAATAGCCTAATTTTCCAAAAACACCATATCTTACCGCTAAGTTATAGTGTAAAGTGTCTATATATCTGAGAAGGCAACATCTTACCCGTAATTTATTGATTAAATAGCCAATTTTTTAAAAACATCATATCTTACCGGTAAGTTGTAGTGTGAAATGCATTTATTTATGAGAACGCAACATCTTACCCATAATTTATGGAGTAAGAGCCTATTTTTCCAAAAATATCATATCTTACCGGTAAGTTATGTGTAAAAAGCCTATGTATCTAAGAACGCAACATCTTACCCATAATTTATTAAGTAAATTGCCTAATTTTCCAAAAACATCATTTCTTGTCGTTAAGTTATAGTGTAAAAAGCCTATATATCTGAGAATGCAACATCATACCCGTAATTTATTTAGTAAATTGCCTATTTTTCCAAAAACACCATATCTTACTGGTAAGTTATAGTGTAAAATGCCTATATATCTGAGAACGCAACATCTTACCCGTAATTTATTAAGTAAATAACCTAAGTTTCCTAAAACATCATATCTTACCGGTAAGTTATTGTGTAAAAAGCCTATATATCTGAGAATGCAACTTCTTACCCGTAATTTATTGCATGAATTGCATATTTTTCTGAAAACACCATGTCTTGTCGGTAAGTTATAATGTAAAGTGCCTATATATCTGAGAAGGCAACATCTTACCCGTAATTTATTGACTAAATAGCCAATTTTTCTAAAAACACCATATCTTATCGGTAAGTTATAGTGTAAAAAGCCTATATATCTGAGAATGCAACATCATACTCGTAATTTATTTAGTGAATTGCCTATTTTTCTAAAAACGCCATATCTTACCCCGAAGTTATAGTGTAAAGTGCATATATATCTGAGAACGCAACATCTTACCCATAATTTATTGAGTAAATAGCCTATTTTTCCAAAAACACCATATCGTACCGGTAAGTTATCTTGTAAAATGCCTATATATTTGAGAACGCAACATCTTACCCATAATTTATTAAGTAAATAGCATATTTTTCTACAACCACCATATCTTACTGGTAAGAGGGTGAAGCTTCAAAGGGACACAATAGATATGCTAAAACAGAAATGAAACAAACATAACTTGTTCAATTATATCAATATCTACGATTAGCTTAGGCAAAGGCAAGGAGTGGTCAATATTATTGGAAAAATATGAGAATTCAAATTAGAGATAGAGGCTCCAAAAGGATACAAAAGGTCTTCTAAAACAGAAATGCAACAAACTAAACGAGTTCAACCATACCAGTTTGTATCGTGAGCTAAGGTTCGCTAAGGCGAAGGCTAAGAGTGGTGAATTTGATGGGAGAAAATATGAGAATTCCAATTAGAGATTGGGGCTTCAAAGGGACACAAAAGATGTGCTAAAACAAAAATAAAACAAAATGAACGATTTCAACAATACCAGTTTGTGCTATCAGCTAGGGTTTGCTTAGCCAAATACTAGGAATGGTCAATTTGAAGGGAAAAAATATGAGAATCCCAATTAGAGATTGAGGCTTCAAAGGGACACAAAAGATCTGTTAAACTAAAAGTGAAACCAAATAAACCAGTCTAACAATACCAGTCTGTACCGTCATCTAGGGTTGGCTAAGGCAAAAACTAGGAGTGGTCAATTTGATGAGAAAAAATATGAGAATTCCAATTAGAGATTGAGCCTTCAAAGGGACGCAAAAGATTTGCTAAAATAGAAATGAAACAAACGAAACCAGTTCAACCCTACCAGTATCTAAGATTAGCTTAGGCAAAGGCTAGGAGTGGTCAATATTATGGGAAAAATATGAGAATTCAAATTAGAGATTGAGGCTTCATAGGGAAACAAAAGATTTGCTAAAACAGAAATGCAACAAACTGAATGAGTTCAACCATACCAGTTTGTGCCGTGAGGTAGGATTGGCTAAGGCAAAGGCTAAGAGTGGTCAATTTGATGGGAAAAAATATGAGAATTCCAATTAGAGATTGAGGCTTCAAAGGGACACAAAAGATGTGCTAAACAAAAATAAAACAAAATGAACCAGTTCGCCTCGACCAAACCTACCTAGTCTTTGCCTCTGTCAACCCTAGATGACAATACAAACTGGTATCGTTGAACTATTTCAGTTTGTTTCATTTCTATTTTAGCAGATCTTTTGTGTCCCTTTGAAGCCTCTATCTCTAAATAGATTTCTCTTTTTTTTTCCCATCGAATTGACCCCTCCAAGCCTTTGCCTCAGCCAACCCTCGCCGATAGTAGAGACTGGTATGGTTGAACTAGTTCAATTTGTTTCATTTCTATTTTAGCAAATCTTTTGTGTCTCTTTGAAGCTTGCATCTCTAATTGGAATTCTCATATTTTTTTGGTTCAGTTTCGAGTTTAGGCCGAAGAAAAACTAGAAAAATGAGATAGAGAGAGCAAGAAGAAGGGAAAAAATAATAATAAACAAACAAAGAACCCATAGGTAAAACTTGCCCCTAAAAACGGGCTTGTAAGGGAAGGGTGCTCATTAGCTCTTAAACCACTCTATGATATACTATTTTTCTAATGTGGGATCTTGAGTCTGACATACGGAGAGAAGAAAAAGAAGACGCTGGTTTAGGCGACCAAAACAAATATCCAAACCAACCCAAAGGTTTGGTTTGGGCTGTTTGACCGGGTTTCGACACGAGGTGTAGCGCAGTCTGCTGCAGGGGGGATGCCAATGCCCGGCCAAAGTTTACTGTAGAGAGGAAGGATAAAAATAGGAAATGGAGAAAAGAAGATAGGAAGGATTAAGTAAAGGGAGGGATTAAAAGGAAAGAATGAGAGGACAGAGGGAAAGACGAAATCTCATTTCCTTTTTCTTTCCCAAGGGCCTTCTCTGTTTCGCACTTCATAGCTCTTTCTTTAACGATTGTTTATCCAGTTACACATGTTTAGAGTAGACAAGCAAATGCGTCATTTTGAATAATTTTGAAACTGGGTATAAAATTCATTGTAATTTGGGTGTAAATCAATTTGGACACTAAAGATCTGTAAAAACAACATACCCAAAAACTGAACTGATTCAACAACACCTGTCTGTTCCCTGAGCTAGGGTTGGCTAGATCAAAGGCAAGGAGTGTCCAATTTGAATGGAAAAAGTATGAGAATTCGAATTAGAGATTGATGATTCTAATGGACACAAAAGATCTGTAAAAACAAGTACAAAAAAAGCTGAACCAATTCCACAACACCTGTCTGTTCCATGAGCTAGGGTTGGCCAGATCAAAGGCAAGGAGTGTCCAATTTGATTGGAAAACGTGTGAGAATTCAAATTATAGATTGAGGATTCTACGGGATCGAAAAGATCTGTGAAAACATGAATTAAAAAAACTGAACCAATTCAACAACACTTGTATGTTCCGCGAACTACGGTTGGTTAGATCAAAGGCTAGGAGTGTCCAATTTGACTGGAAAAAGTATGTGAATTCAAATTAGAGATTGAGGATTCTACGGGACACAAAAGATCTGTAAAAACAGGAATTATAAAAACTGAACCGATTCAACAACACCTGTCTGCTATGTGAGCTAGGGTTGGCTAGATCAAAGGCTATGAGTGTCCAATTTGATTGGAAAACATACGTGAATTCAAATTAGAGATTAAGGATTTGAATGAACCGAAAAGATCTGCAAAAACAAAAACCAAAAACACTGAAACGATTCAATAATGTTTGTCTGTATAATTAGCTAGGGTTGGCTAGATCAAAGGCTAGGAGTATCCAATTTGATTAGAAAAAGTATGAGAATTCAAATTAGAGATTGATGATTCTAATGGACAGAGAAGATCTGTAAAAACACGAATTATAAAAACTGAACCGATTCAACAACACATGTCTATTCCTTGAGCTAGGGTTGGCTAGATCAAAGGCTTTGAGTGTCCAATTTGATTGGTAAAAGTATGATAATTCAAATCGGAGATTGAGGATTCTAATGGACACTAAAGATCTGTAAAAACAACATACCCAAAAACTGAACCGATTCCACAACACCTATCTATTCCCTGAGCTAGGGTTGGCTAGATCAAAGGCAAGGAGTGTCCAATTTGATTGGAAAAAGTATGAGAATTCAAATTAGAGATTGATGATTCTAATGGACACAAAATTTCTGTAAACACATGAATTATAAAAACTGAACCGATTCAACAACACCTGTCTGTTCCGTGAGCTAGGGTTAGCTAAAGCAAAGGCTATGAGTGTCCAATTTGATTGGAAAATATACAAGAATTCATATTACAGATTGAAGATTCTAATGGACCGAAAAGATCTGCAAAAACAAGAACCAAAAAAACTGAAACGGTTCAATAATATCTGTCTGTATAATTAGCTAGGGTTGGCTAGATCAAAGGCTAGGAGTGTCCAATTTGATTGGAAAAAGCATGAGAATTCAAATTAGAGATTGAGGATTCTAAGGGGCATAAAAGATCTATGAAAACATGAATTAAAAAACTGAACCGATTCAACAACACTTGTCTGTTCCCTGAGCTAGGGTTGGTTAGATCAAAGGCTAGGAGTGTCCAATTTGACTGGCAAAAGTATGAGATTCAAATTAGAGATTGAGGACTCTAATAGACACTAAAGATCTGCGAAAACAACATACCAAAAAACTGAACTGATTCAACAACACATGTCTGTTCCTTGAGCTAGGGTTGGCTAGATCAAAGGCAAGGAATTTCCAATTTGATTGGAAAATGTATGAGAATTCAAATTAGAGATTGATGATTCTAATGGACACAAAAGATCTGTAAAAACAGGAACCAAAAAAACTGAACCGATTCAACAACACCTGTCTGTTCCGTGAGCTAGGGTTGGCTAGATCAAAGGCTATGAGTGTCCAATTTGATTGGAAAACATACGAGAATTCAAATTAGAGATTGAAGATTCTAATGGACTGAAAAGATCTGCAAAAACAAGAACCAAAAAAATGAAACGATTCGATAATATATGTCTGTATAATTAGCTAGGGTTGGCTAGATCAAAGGCTAGGAGTGTCCAATTTGAATGGAAAAAGTATGAGAATTCAAATTAGAGATTGATGATTCTAATGGACACAAAAGATCTGTAAAAACATGAATTATAAAAACTGAACCAATTCAACAACACCTGTCTGTTTCGTGACCTAGAGTTGGCTAAATCAAAGGCTATGAGTGTCCAATTTGATTGGAAAACATACGTGAATTCAAATTAGAGATTGAGGATTCGAATGCACAGAAAAGATCTGCAAAAACAAGAACCAAAAAAACAGAAAAGATTCAATAATATATGTTTGTATAACTAGCTAGGGTTGGCTAGATCAAAGGCTAGGAGTGTCCAATTTGAATGGAAAAAGTATGAGAATTCAAATTAGAGATTAAGGATGCTAATGGACACTAAAGATCTGTAAAAACAGAACCGATTCAACAACAACCTGTCTGTTATGTGAGCTAGGGTTGGCTAGATCAAAGGCTACGAGTGTCCAATTTGATTGGAAAACATACGTGATCAGAGGCAAGGAGTATCCAATTTGATTGGAAAAAGTTTGAGAATTCGAATTAGAGATTGAGGCTTCGAAGGGACACAAAACATCTGCAAGAACTTAAATCAAAAAAATAAATCAATTCAAAATTATCAGACTAAACCGTATGCTAGGGTTGGCTGTAACATCAGTTAGGAGTGTCCAATTTGTTTGGAAAAATTATGAGAATTCAAATTAGAGATTAATGATTCGAATGGACACAAAAGACCTGCAAAAAAAAATGAACTGATTCAACAATACCTGTCTGTATCGTGAGCTAGGGTTGGCTGATGAAAAAGCTTGGACTGTCCAATTTCATTGAAAAAAGTATGAGAATTCAAATTAGAGATTGAGGTTTCGAAGGTACACAAAACATCTGCAAAAACATAAATCTAAAAAATTCATGGTTTCAAAAATATCAACCTAAACGCACACTAGGGTTAGCTGTAACATCAGTTAGGAGTGTCTAATTTGTTTGGAAAAATTACGAGAGTTCAAATTAGAGATTGAGGATTCAAATGGACACAAAACACCTGCAAAAAAAAATGAACTGATTCAACAATACCTGTCTGTACCATGAGCTAGGGTTGGCTGATGAAAAGGCTAAGAGTGTCCAATTTGATTGGAAAAAGTATGAGAATTCAAATTAGAGATTTAGGCATTGAAGGGAAACAAAACATATGCAAAAACATAAATCAGAAAAACAAAAACGATTCAAAATATCAGTCTAAACCGTAGGCTAGGGTTGGCTATAACATTGGCTAGCAGTGTCCAATTTGTTTGGAAAAAGTACGAGAATTCAAATTAGAGATTGAGGATTTGAATGGACACAAAAGATCAGCAAAAATAATGAATGAAATAAATGAACTGATTCAATAACAACTGTCTGTACTGTTAGCCGGGGTTGGCTGGTGAAAACGGTAGGAGAATCCAATTTTGTTGGAAAGGGTATGAGAATTCAAATTAGAGATTGAGGCTTTGAAGGGACACAAAACATTTGCAAAAACTTAAATAAAAAAAACTGAATCAATTCAAAAATATCAGCCTAAACCGTAAGCTAGTGTTGGCTGTAACATCAGTTAGGAGTGTCCAATTTGTTTCGAAATAGTATGAGAATTCAAATTAGAGATTGATGATTCGAATGGACACAAAAGAAATGCAAAAAAAAAATGAACTGATTGAATAATACCTGTCTGTACTGTGAGCTAGGGTTGGCTAATGAAAAAGCTAGGACTGTCCAATTTCGTTGAAAAAAGTATGAGAATTCAAATTAGAGATTGAGGCTTTGAATGGACACAAAACATCTGCAAAAACATAAATAGAAAAAACTGAATCAATTCAAAAATATTAGCCTAAACGCACGCTAGGGTTGGCTATAACATCAGTTAGGAGTGTCTAATTTGTTTGGAAAAATTATGAGAGTTCAAATTAGAGATTGAGGATTCGAATGGACACAAAACACCTACAAAAAAAAATGAACTAATTCAACAATACCTGTCTGTACCGTGAGCTAGGGTTGGCTGATGAAAAAGCTAGGACTGTCCAATTTCATTGAAAAAAGTATGAGAATTCAAATTAGAAATTGAGGCTTCGATGGGACACAAAACATCTACGAAAACATAAATCAAAAAAACTAAATCGATTCGAAAATATCAGCCTAAACCGTAAGCTAGGGTTGGCTGTAACATCAGTTAGGAGTGTCCAATTTGTTTGGAAAAATTATGAGAATTCAAATTAGAGATTGAGGATTCGAATGGACACAAAACATCTGTGAAAAAATGAATGAAAAAAATGAATTGATTCAACAATACATATATGTACCGTGAGGTAGGGTTGGCTGATGAAAGGTCCAAGAGTGTCCAATTTCGTTAGAAAAAGTATGAGAATTCAAATTAGAATTCAAATTAGAACTTGAGGATTCAAATGGACAGAAAAGATCTTCTACAACATGAATTAAAAAAACTGAACCGATTCAACAATATCAGTCTATACTATCAGCTAGGGTTGACAGTAGCATAAGACAGTAGTGTCCAATTTGAATGAAAAAAGTATGAGAAATCAAATTAGAGATTGGGGCTTCGAAGAGACACAAAATATCTGCACAAACATAAATCAAAATAACTAAACCGATTCAACAATACTTGTCTGTACCGTTAACTAGGGTTAGCTGAAGAACAGGCTAGGAGTGGCCAATTTGATTGGAAAAAGTATGAGAATTCAAATTAGAGATTGAGGCTACGAAGGGACACAAAACATCTGCTAAAACATTAATTAAAAAAACTAAATCGATTCAACAATACCTGTCTGTATCGTTAACTAGGGTTAGCTGAAGAAAAGGCTAGGAGTGGCCAATTTGATTGGAAAAAATATGAGAATTCAAATTAGAGATTGAGGCTTCAAAGGGACACAAAACATCTGCAAAAACATAAATAAAAAAAATGAATCGATTCGTAAATAACAGTCTAAACCGTATGCTAGGGCTCCCTATAACATCTGCTCGGAGTGTCCAATTTGTTTGGAAAAAGTATGAGAATTCAAATTAGATATTGAGGATTCGATTGGACACAAAAGACCTGTAAAAAAATGAATGAAAAAATGAACTGATTCAACAATGCATGTCTGTACCGTCAGCTAGGGTTGGCTGATGAAAAAGCTAGGACTGTCCAATTTCATTGAAAAAAGTATGAGAATTCAAATTAGAGATTGAGGCTTCGAAGGGACACAAAACGTCTGCAAAAACATAAATCAAAAAACTGAATCGATTAAAAATATCAGCCTAACCGCAAGCTATTGTTGGCTGTAACATCAGTTAGGAGTGTCCAATTTGTTTGGAAAAAGTATGAGAATTCAAATTAGAGATTGAGTATTCGAATGGACACAAAACACATGCAAAAAAAATGAACTGATTCAATAATACCTGTCTGTACCGTAAGCTAGGGTTGGCTGATGAAAAGGCTAGGAGTGTCCAATTTGATTGGAAAAAGTATGATAATTCAAATTAGAGATTTAGGCATCGAAGGGAAACAAAACATCTGCAAAAACATAAATCAATAAAACTAAAACGATACAAAAATATCAATCTAAACCGTAAGCTAGGGTTGGCTGTGACATTGGCTTGCAGTGTCCAATTTGTTTGGAAAAAGTATGAGAATTCAACATAGGGATTGAGGATTTGAAGGGGCACAAAAGATCTGCAAGAAAATGAATGAAAAAAATGAACTGATTCAACAATACATGTCTGTACCGTGAGCTAGGGTTGGCTGATGAAAAGGCTAGGAGAATCTAATTTCATTGGAAAATGTATGAAAATTCAAATTAGAGATTGAGGCTTCGAAGGGACACAAAACATCTGCAAAAACTTAAATCAAAAAAACTGAATCAATTCAAAAATATCAGCCTAAACCGTAAGCGAGGGTTGGCTGTAACAATAGTTAGGAGTGTCCAATTTGTTTGGAAAAAGTATGAGAGTTCAAATTAGAGATTGACGATTCGAATGGTCACAAAAGACCTGCGAAAAAAAATGAACTGATTTAACAATACCTGTCTGTACCGTGAGCTACGGTTGGCTAATGAAAAGGCTAGGACATTGAGGCTTCAAAGGGACACAAAACATCTGCAAAAACTTAAATAAAAAATACTGAATCGATTCAAAAATATCAATCTAAACCGTAAGCTAGGGTTGGCTGTAACATCGGCTAGGAGTGTCCAATTTGTTTGGAAAAATTATGAGATTTCAAATTAGAGATTGAGGATTCGGATGGACACAAAATATCTGTGAAAAAATGAATTGATTCAACAATACCTATCTGTACCGTGAGGTAGGGTTGGTTGATGAAAGGCCCAGGAGTGTCCAATTTCACTAGAAAAAGTATGAGAATTCAAATTAGAATTCAAATTAGAAATTGAGGATTCAAATGGACAGAAAAGATCTACTAAAACATGAATTAAAAAAACTGAAGTGATTCAACAATACCAGTCTGTACTGTGAGCTAGAGTTGACAATAGCATAGGATAGTAGTATCCAATTTGATTGGAAAAAGTATGAGAATTCAAATTAGAGATTGGGGCTTCGAAGGGACACAAAATATCTGCAAAAACATAAATCAAAATAACTGAACCGATTCAACAATACCTGTCTGTACCGTTAAGTAAGGTTAGCTGAAAAACAGGCTAGGAGTGGCCAATTTGATTGGAAAAAGTATGAGAATTCAAATTAGAGATTGAGGCTTCGAAGGGACACAAAACATCTGCTAAAACATGAATTAAAAAAACTAAACCGATTCAACAACACTTGTCTGTACCGTTAACTAGGGTTAGCTGAAGAAAAGGCTAGGAGTGGCCAATTTGATTGGAAAAAGTATGAGAATTCAAATTAGAGATTGACGCTTCAAAGGGACACAAAATATCTGCAAAAACATAAAATCGAAAAAACTAAATCAATTCAAAAATATCAGTCTAAACCGTAAGCTAGGGTTCCCTGTAGCATCGGCTAGGAGTGTCCAACTTGTTTGGAAAAAGTATGAGAATTCAAATTAGGGATTGAGGATTCGAATGGACATAAAAGATTTGCAAAACAATGAATGAAAAGATGAACTAATTCAACAATACCTATCTGTACCGTCTAGTAAGGTTGGCTGATGACAAAGTTAGGACTATCCAATTTCACTGAAAAAAGTATAAGAATTCAAATTAGAGATTGAGGCTTTGAGGGGACACAAAACATCTGCAAAAACATAAATCAAAAAAACTAAATCGATTCAAAAATATCAGCCTAACCGCACGCTAGGGTTGGCTGTAACATCAGTTAGGAGTGTCCCAATTTGTTTGAAAAAATTATGAGAATTCAAATTAGAGATTGAGGATTCGAATGGACATAAAACACCTGCAAAAAAAATGAATTGATTCAACAATACCTGTCTGTACCGTAAGTTAGGGTTGGCTAACAAAAAGGCTAGGAGTGTCCAATTTGATTGGAAAAGTACGAGAATTCAAATTAGAGATTTAGGCATCGAAGGGAACAAAACATCTGCAAAAACATAAATCAGAAAACTAAAACTATTCAAAATATCTGTCTAAACCGTAAGCTAGGGTTGGCTGTAACATTGGCTAGCAATGTCCAATTTGTTTGGAAAAAACATGAAATTCAAATTAGAGATTGAGGATTTGAATGGCCACAAAAGATCTGCAAAAAATGAATGAAAAAAATGAACTGATTCAACAATATCTGTCTGTACCGTGAGCTAGGGTTGGCTGAGGAAAAGGCTAGGAGAATCCAATTTCATTGGAAAAGGTATTAGAATTCAAATTAGAGATTGAGGCTTCGAAGGGACACAAAACATCTGCAAAAACTTAAATCAAAAAACTGAATTGATTCAAAAATATCAGCCTAAACCATAAGCTAGGGTTGGCTATATCATCAGTTAGGAGTGTCCAATTTGTTTGGAAAAGTATGAGAATTCAAATTAGAGATTGAGGATTCGAATGGACACAAAACACCTGCAAAAAAAATGAACTGATTCAACAATACCTGTCTATACTGTGAGCTAGGGTTGGCTGATGAAAAGGCTAGGAGTGTCCAATTTGATTGGAAAAAGTACGATAATTTGAATTAGAGATTTAGGCATCAAAGGGAAACAAAACATCTGCAAAAACATAATATGAAAAACTAAAACGATTCAAAAATATCAGTCTAAACCGTAAGCTAGGGTTAGCTGTAACATTGGCTAGCAGTGTCCAATTTGTTGGAAATGGTATGAGAATTCAAATTAGAGATTGAGGATTTGAATGGACACAGAAGATCTGCAAAAAAATGAATGAAAAAAATGAACTGATTCAACAATACCTGTCTGTACCGTGAGCTAGGGTTGGCTGATGAAAAGGATAGGAGAATCCAATTTCATTAGAAAAAGTATAAGA
Source organism: Prunus armeniaca (assembly GCA_903112645.1). Taxonomy (NCBI): domain Eukaryota; kingdom Viridiplantae; phylum Streptophyta; class Magnoliopsida; order Rosales; family Rosaceae; genus Prunus; species Prunus armeniaca. The sequence goes on along the minus strand of CAEKDK010000003.1, from coordinate 1,391,333 downwards.
ATTCAAATTAGAGATTGAGGCTTCGAAGGGACACAAAACATCTGCAAAAACTTATATCAAAAAACTGAATCGATTCAAAAATATCAATCTAAACCGTAAGCTAGGGTTGGCTGTAACATCGGCTAGGAGTGTCCAATTTGTTTGGAAAAATTATGAGAATTCAAATTAGAGATTGAGGATTCGAATGGACACAAAATATCTGTGAAAAAATGAATGAAAAAATTGAATTGATTCAACAATACCTATCTGTACCGTGAAGTAGTGTTGGCTGATGAAAAGGCTAGGAGTGTCCAATTTCATTAGGAAAAGTATGAGAATTCAAATTAGAATTCGGATTAGAGATTGAGGATTCAAATGGACGGAAAAGATCTGCTAAAACATGAATTAAAAAAACTGAACCGATTCAACAATACCCGTCTGTACTGTGAGCTAGGGTTGATAGTAGCGTAGGATAGTAGTGTCCAATTTGATTGGAAAAAGTATGAGAATTCAAATTAGAGATTGGGGCTTCGAAGGGACACAAAATATCTGCAAAAACATTAATAAAAGAAACTGAATCAATTCAAAAATATCAGTCGAAACCGTGAGTTAGGGTTGGCTGTAACATCGGCTATGAGTGTCCAATTTGATTGGAAAATGCATGAGGATTCTAATGGACACAAAGGATCTGCTAAAACATGAATGAAAAAAAATGAACCTATTCAACAACACCTGTATGTACTGTTAGCTAGGGTTCGCTGAAGAAAAGGCTAAGAATGGCCAATTTGATTGCAAAAAGTATGAGAATTCAAATTAGGGATTGGGGATTCGAATGGACACAAAAGATCTGCTAAAACATGAATGAAAAAAACTGAACCTATTCAACAATTCCTGTCTGTATCGTGAGCTAGGGTTGGTTGTAGCATCGGCTAGGAGTTCCCAATTTGATTGGAAAAAGTATGATAAATCAAATTAGAGATTGAGGATTCAAATGGACACAAAAGATCTGCTAAAACATTAATGAGAAAAACTAAACCGATTCAACAATATATGTCTGTACCATTAGCTAGGGTTAGCTAAAGAAAAGGCCAGGAGTGGCCAATTTGATTGGAAAAAGCATGAGAGTTCAAATTATATATTGAGGCTTCGAAGGGACACAAAAGATCTGCTAAATCATGAATGAAAAAAATTTGAACCAATTCAACAATATCCGTCTAAACCGGAAAGTTCTGGTGTAAAGTGCTTATATATCTGAGAACACAACATCTTACCCGTAATTTATTTAGTAAATACACAATTTTTCCGAAAACACCATATCTTACCGGTAAGTTATTGTGTAAAATACCTATATATCTGTGAACGCAATATCTTACCACGTAATTTGTTGAGTAAATACACTATTTTTCTAAAACCATCAAATCTTACCAGTAAGTTATAGTGTAAAATACCTATATGTTTGAGAACACAATATCTTACCCGTAATCTATAGATTAAATAGACTATTTTTCTAAAAACACCATATCTTACCGGTAAGTTATAGTGTAAAGTGCCTATATATCTGAGAACACAACATCTTACCCATAATTTATTGAGTAAATAGATTACGTTTCTAAAAACACCATATCTTAATGGTAAGTTATAGTGTAAAGTGCCTATATATCTGATAACGAAATATATTACCCATAATTTCTTGAGTAAAATAGACTATTTTTCTTAAAACACCACAACTTACCGGTAAATTATTGTGTAAAGTGCATATATACGGGAGAACAAAATAAATTACACGTAATTTAGTGAGTAAATAGACTATGTTTCTAAAAACATCATATCTTACCGGTAAGTTATAGCGTAAAATACCTATATATCAGAGAACGCAATATCTTACCTATAATTTATTGAGTAAATAGACTATTTTCATAAAAAGGTCATATCTTACCAGTAACTTATAGTGTAAAGTGCCTATATATCGGAGAACGCAACATCTTTCGCGTAATTTATTGAGTGAATTGCCTATTATTCTAAAAACAATGTATCTTACCGGTAAGTTATAGTGTAAAGTTCCTATATATCTGAAAAAGCAATATCTTACTCAGAATCTATTGAGTGAAAAGACTATTTTTTTTAAAACATCAAATCTTACCGGTAAGTTATTGTGTACAATGCCTATATATTTGAGAATGCAACATCTCACCCGTAATTTATTGAGTAAAAAGACTATTTTTCTGAAAACCTCATATCTTACTGGTAAGTTATAGTGCAAAGAGCCTACATATCTGGTAACGCAACATCTTGCCTATAATTTATTGAGTAAATAGCCTACTTTTCTAAAAACACCATATCTTACCGGCAAGTTATAGTGTAAAACACCGATATATATGAGAACGCAACATCTTACCCGTAATTTATTGAGCGAAATGACTATTTTTCTGAAAACACCATGTCTTACCGGTAAGTTATAGCGTAAAATACCTATATATCAGAGAACGCAATATCTTACCTATAATTTATTGAGTAAATAGACTATTTTCATAAAAAGGTCATATCTTACCAGTAACTTATAGTGTAAAGTGCCTATATATCTGAGAACGCAACATCTTTCGCGTAATTTATTGAGTGAATTGCCTATTATTCTAAAAACATGTATCTTACCGGTAAGTTATAGTGTAAAGTTCCTATATATCTGAAAAAGCAATATCTTACTCAGAATATATTGAGTGAAAAGACTATTTTTTTTAAAACATCAAATCTTACCGGTAAGTTATTGTGTACAATGCCTATATATTTGAGAATGCAACATCTCACCCGTAATTTATTGAGTAAAAAGACTATTTTTCTGAAAACCTCATATCTTACCGGTAAGTTATAGTGCAAAGAGCCTACATATCTGGTAACGCAACATCTTGCCTATAATTTATTGAGTAAATAGCCTACTTTTCTAAAAACACCATATCTTACCGGCAAGTTATAGTGTAAAACACCGATATATATGAGAACGCAACATCTTACCCGTAATTTATTGAGCGAAATGACTATTTTTCTGAAAACACCATGTCTTACATCTAAGTTACGGTGTAAAGTGCCAATATATCTAAGAACGCGACATCTTACCCGTAATTTATTCAGCAAATAGCCAATTTTTCTAAAAACAAATATCTTACCGGTAAGTTATAGTGTAAGGTTCCTATATATCTGAGAACGCAACATCTTACTCGTAATTTATTGATTACATAGCCTGTTTTTCTAAAACCACAATATCTTACTGGTAAGTTATAGTGTAAAATGCATGTATATCTGAGAACCCAATATATTACTCGGAATTTATTGAGTGAAAAGACTATTTTTCTGAAAACACCATATCTTACCGGTAAGTTATAATGTAAAACGCCTATATATCTGAGAACGCAACATCTTACCCGTAATTTATTGAGTAAAAAGACTATTTTTCTGAAAACCCCAGATCTTACCGGTAAGTTATAGTGCAAAGAGCCTATATATCTGGTAACGCAACATCTTGCCCATAATTCATTGAGTAAATAGCCTATTTTTCTAAAAACACCATATCTTACCGGTAAGTTATAGTGTAAAACGCCGATATATATGAGAACGCAACATCTTTTCCGTAATTTATTGAGCGAAATGACTATTTTTTTGAAAACACCATGTCTTACATCTAAGTTACGGTGTAAAGTGCCAATATATCTAAGAACGCGACATCTTACCCGTAATTTATTCAGCAAATAGCCATTTTTCTAAAAACACTATATCTTACCAGTAAGTTATAGTGTAAAATGTGTATATGTTTGAAATCGAAACATCTTACCCGTAATTTATTGAGTGAAAAGACTATTTTTCTGAACACACCATATCTTACTGGTAAGCTAAAGTGTAAAGTGCCTACATATCTAAGAACGGAACATCTTACTCATAATTAATGAGTGAAAATACTATTTTTCTGAAAACACCATATCTTACCGGTAAGTTATACTGTAAAGTGCCTATATATCTGATAACGCAACATATTGCCCGTAATTTGTTGAGTAAATAGCCTATTTTTTGAGAAACATCATATCTTACCGCCAAGTTATTGTGTAAAATCACTATATATCTTAGAACGCAACATATTGCTCGTAATTTATTTAGTAAATAACTTATTTTTCTTAAAACCCCATATCTTACCAGTAAGTTGTTGTGTAAAGTTCCTATATATCTGAGAACGCAACATCTTACCTGTAATTTCTTGAATGAATTGCCTTTTTTTTTCTGAAAACACCAAATCTTACCGGCAAATTATAGTGTAAAGTGCCTATATGTATATAAGAATGCAACATCTTCCCCGTAATTTGTTTGGTAAATAACTTATTTTTCTAAAAACACCATATCTTACCGTTAAGTTATAGTGTAAAATTTATGTATATCTGATAACGCAACATCTTACCCGTAATTTATTGAGTGAATTGCCTATTTTTCTAAAAACACCGTAACTTACCCGTATGTTATAGTGTGAAATTCATATATATATCTGAGAACGCAATATCTTACTCGTAATTTAATAAGTGAATTGCCTATTTTTTCTAAAAACACCAAATCTTACCGGTAAATTATAGTGCAAAGTACCTATATATCTAAGAACTCAACATTTTACCCGTAATTTATTGAGTAAATAGCCAATTTTTCTAAAAACACCATATCTTATCGGTAAGTTATTGTGTAAAATACCTATATATATCTGAGAACGCAACATCTTACCCGTAATTTATTGAGTAAATAACCTATTTTTCTAAAAACACAATATCTTACCGGTAAGTTATAGTGTAAGGTTCCTATATATCTGATAACGCAACATCTTACTCGTAATTTATTGATTAAATAGCCTGTTTTTCTAAAACCACAATATCTTACCGGTAAGTTATAGTGTAAAATGCATGTATATCTGAGAACCCAATATCTTACTCGGAATTTATTGAGTGAAAAGACTATTTTTCTGAAAACACCATATCTTACCGGTAAGTTATAGTGTAAAACGCCTATATATCTGAGAACGCAACATCTTACCCGTAATTTATTGAGTAAAAAGACTATTTTTCTGAAAACCCTAGATCTTGCCGGTAAGTTATAGTGCAAAGAGCCTATATATCTGGTAACGCAACATCTTGCCTATAATTCTTTGAGAGTAAATAGCCTATTTTTCTAAAAACACCATATCTTACCGGTAAGTTATAGTGTAAAACGCCGATATATATGAGAACGCAACATCTTTCCGTAATTTATTGAGCGAAATGACTATTTTTCTGAAAACACCATGTCTTACATCTAAGTTACGGTGTAAAGTGCCAATATATCTAAGAACGCGACATCTTACCCGTAATTTATTCAGCAAATAGCCCATTTTTCTAAAAACACTATATCCTACCGGTAAGTTATAGTGTAAAATGTGTATATGTCTGAAATCGAAACATCTTACCCGTAATTTATTGAGTGAAAAGACTATTTTTCTGAACACACCATAACTTACTGGTAAGCTAAAGTGTAAAGTGCCTACATATCTAAGAACGGAACATCTTACCCTTAATTTATTGAGTGAAAATACTATTTTTCTGAAAACACCATATCTTACCGGTAAGTTATAGTGTAAAGTGCCTATATATCTGATAACGCAACATATTACCCGTAATTTGTTGAGTAAATAGCCTATTTTTTGAGAAACATCATATCTTACTGCCAAGTTATTGTGTAAAATCACTATATATCTTAGAACGCAACATATTGCTCGTAATTTATTTAGTAAATAACTTATTTTCTTAAAACCCCATATCTTACCAGTAAGTTGTTGTGTAAAGTTCCTATATATCTGAGAACGCAACATCTTACCTGTAATTTCTTGAATGAATTGCTTTTTTTTTTTAAAACACCAAATCTTACCGGTAAGTTATAGTGTAAAATGTGTATATGTCTGAAATCGAAACATCTTACCCGTAATTTATTGAGTGAAAAGACTATTTTTCTGAAAACACCATATCTTACCGGTAAGTTATAGTGTAAAACGCCTATATATCTGAGAACGCAACATCTTACCTGTAATTTATTGAGTAAAAAGACTATTTTTCTGAAAACCCCACATCTTACCGGTAAGTTATAGTGCAAAGAGCCTATATATCTGGTAACGCAACATCTTGCCTATAATTCATTGAGTAAATAGCCTATTTTTCTAAAAACACCATATCTTACCGGTAAGTTATAGTGTAAAACGCCGATATATATGAGAACGCAACATCTTACCCATAATTTATTGAGCGAAATGACTATTTTTTTGAAAACACCATGTCTTACATCTAAGTTACGGTGTAAAGTGCCAATATATCTAAGAACGCGACATCTTACCCGTAATTTATTCAGCAAATAGCCCATTTTTCTAAAAACACTATATCTTACCAGTAAGTTATAGTGTAAAATGTGTATATGTTTGAAATCGAAACATCTTACCCGTAATTTATTGAGTGAAAAGACTATTTTTCTGAACACACCATATCTTACTGGTAAGCTAAAGTGTAAAGTGCCTACATATCTAAGAACGGAACATCTTACCCTTAATTTATTGAGTGAAAATACTATTTTTCAGAAAACACCATATCTTACCGGTAAGTTATACTGTAAAGTGCCTATATATCTGATAACGCAACATATTGCCCGTAATTTGTTGAGTAAATAGCCTATTTTTTGAGAAACATCATATCTTACCGCCATGTTATTGTGTAAAATTACTATATATCTTAGAACGCAACATATTGCCCGTAATTTATTTAGTAAATAACTTATTTTTCTTAAAACCCCATATCTTACCAGTAAGTTGTTGTGTAAAGTTTCTATATATCTGAGAACGCAACATCTTACCTGTAATTTCTTGAATGAATTGCCTTTTTTTTTTCTGAAAACACCAAATCTTACCGGTAAATTATAGTGTAAAGTGCCTATATGTATCTAAGAATGCAACATCTTCCCTGTAATTTGTTTGGTAAATAACTTATTTTTCTAAAAACACCAAATCTTACCGGTAAATTATAGTGCAAAGTACCTATATATCTAAGAACTCAACATTTTACCCGTAATTTATTGAGTAAATAGCCAATTTTTCTAAAAACACCATATCTTATCGGTAAGTTATTGTGTAAAATACCTATATATATCTGAGAACGCAACATCTTACCCGTAATTTATTGAGTAAATAACCTATTTTTCTAAAAACACAATATCTTACCGGTAAGTTATAGTGTAAGGTTCCTATATATCTGATAACGCAACATCTTACTCGTAATTTATTGATTAAATAGCCTATTTTTATAAAACCACAATATCTTACCGGTAAGTTATAGTGTAAAATGCATGTATATCTGAGAACCCAATATCTTACTCGGAATTTATTGAGTGAAAAGACTATTTTTCTGAAAACACCATATCTTACCGGTAAGTTATAGTGTAAAACGCCTATATATCTGAGAACGCAACATCTTACCCGTAATTTATTGAGTAAAAAGACTATTTTTCTGAAAACCCCAGATCTTACCGGTAAGTTATAGTGCAAAGAGCCTATATATCTGGTAACGCAACATCTTGCCTATAATTCATTGAGTAAATAGCCTATTTTTCTAAAAACACCATATCTTACCGGTAAGTTATAGTGTAAAACGCCGATATATATGAGAACGCAACATCTTACCCGTAATTTATTGAGCGAAATGACTATTTTTCTGAAAACACCATGTCTTACATCTAAGTTACGGTGTAAAGTGCCAATATATCTAAGAACGCGACATCTTACCCGTAATTTATTCAGCAAATAGCCAATTTTTCTAAAAACACTATATCTTACCGGTAAGTTATAGTGTAAAATGTGTATATGTCTGAAATCGAAACATCTTACCCGTAATTTATTGAGTGAAAAGACTATTTTTCTGAACACACCATATCTTACTGGTAAGCTAAAGTGTAAAGTGCCTACATATCTAAGAACGGAACATCTTACCCTTAATTTATTGAGTGAAAATACTATTTTTTCTGAAAACACCATATCTTACCGGTAAGTTATAGTGTAAAGTGCCTATATATCTGATAACGCAACATATTTCCCGTAATTTGTTGAGTAAATAGCCTATTTTTTGAGAAACATCATATCTTACTGCCAAGTTATTGTGTAAAATCACTATATATCTTAGAACGCAACATATTGCTCGTAATTTATTTAGTAAATAACTTATTTTTCTTAAAACACCATATCTTACCAGTGAGTTGCTGTGTAAAGTTCCTATATATCTGAGAACGCAACATCTTACCTGTAATTTCTTGAATGAATTGCCTTTTTTTTTCTAAAAACACCAAATCTTACCGGCAAATTGTAGTGTAAAGTGCCTATATGTATCTAAGAATGCAACATCTTCCCCGTAATTTGTTTGGTAAATAACTTATTTTTCTAAAAACACCATATCTTACCGTTAAGTTATAGTGTAAAATTTATGTATATCTGATAACGCAACATCTTACCCGTAATTTATTGAGTGAATTGCCTATTTTTCTAAAAACACCGTAACTTACCCGTAAGTTATAGTGTGAAATTCATATATATATCTGAGAACGCAATATCTTGCTCGTAATTTAATAAGTGAATTGCCTATTTTTTCTGAAAACACCAAATCTTACCGGTAAATTATAGTGCAAAGTACCTATATATCTAAGAACTCAACATTTTACCCGTAATTTATTGAGTAAATAGCCAATTTTTCTAAAAACACCATATCTTATCGGTAAGTTATTGTGTAAAATACCTATATATCTGAGAACGCAACATCTTACCCGTAATTTATTGAGTAAATAACCTATTTTTCTAAAAACACAATATCTTACCGGTAAGTTATAGTGTAAGGTTCCTATATATCTGAGAACGCAACATCTTACTCGTAATTTATTGATTAAATAGCCTGTTTTTCTAAAACCACAATATCTTACCGGTAAGTTATAGTGTAAAATGCATGTATATCTGAGAACCCAATATCTTACTCGGAATTTATTGAGTGAAAAGACTATTTTTCTGAAAACACCATATCTTACCGGTAAGTTATAGTGTAAAATGCCTATATATCTGAGAACGCAACATCTTACCTGTAATTTATTAAGTAAAAATACTATTTTTCTGAAAACCCCATATCTTACCGGTAAGTTATAGTGCAAAGAGCATATATATCTGTAACGCAACATCTTGCCTATAATTCTTTGAGAGTAAATAGCCTATTTTTCTAAAAACACCATATCTTACCGGTAAGTTATAGTGTAAAATGCCGATATATATGAGAACGCAACATCTTACCCGTAATTTATTGAGCGAAATGACTATTTTTCTGAAAACACCATGTCTTACATCTAAGTTACGGTGTAAAGTGCCAATATATCTAAGAACGCGACATCTTACCCGTAATTTATTCAGCAAATAGCCCATTTTTCTAAAAACACTATATCTTACCGGTAAGTTATAGTGTAAAATGTGTATATGTCTGAAAACGAAACATCTTACCCGTAATTTATTGAGTGAAAAGACTATTTTTTTGAAAACACCATATCTTACTGGTAAGTTAAAGTGTAAAGTGCCTACATATCTAAGAACGGAACATCTTACCCTTAATTTATTGAGTGAAAATACTATTTTTCTGAAAACACCATATCTTACCGGTAAGTTATAGTGTAAAGTGCCTATATATCTGATAACGCAACATATTACCCGTAATTTGTTGAGTAAATAGCCTATTTTTTGAGAAACATCATATCTTACCGCCAAGTTATTGTGTAAAATCACTATATATCTTAGAACGCAACATATTGCTCGTAATTTATTTAGTAAATAACTTATTTTTCTTAAAACACCATATCTTACCAGTAAGTTGTTGTGTAAAGTTCCTATATATCTGAGAACGCAACGTCTTACCTGTAATTTATTGAATTTTTTTTTTTTTAAAACACACAAATCTTACCGGCAAATTATAGTGTAAAGTGCCTATATGTATCTAAGAATGCAACATCTTACTGGTAAGTTATAGTGTAAAGTTCTTATATATCTGAAAACGTAACATCTTACCTGTAATTTTTCTGATAAGGCCAGGAGTGGCCAATTTAGTTGGAAATAAACCAATTAAGGTACAAACGAGTATTGTTAAATCGGTTTAGTTTGTATCATTTATGTTTTTAGCAGATCTTTTGTGTGCATTCGAATCCACAATCTCTAATTTGAATTCTCATACTTTTTCCAATCAAATTGGCCACTCCTAGCATTTCCCACCGTCAACCCTAGCTCGAGGTACAAACCAGTATTGTTGAGTCGGTTCAGTTTTTTTCATTTACTTTTTTTAGCAGATCTTTTGTGTTCCTTCGAATCATCAATCTCTAATTTCAATTCCCATACTTTTTCCAATCTAATTGGCCACTCCTAGCCTTTGTCTCAGCCAACCTTAACTCACAGTACAGACAGGTATTGTTGAATCGATTCAGTTTGTATCATTTATGTTTTTGCATATCTTTTATGTTCCTTCGAATCCTCAATCTCTAATTTGAATTCTCATGCTTTTTCCGGTCCAATTAGCCACTCCTAGCCTTTGTCACATCCAACCCCAGCTCACGGTACAGACAGGTATTGTTGAGTCAATTCAGTTTTTTACATTTACGTTTTAGCAAATCTTTTGTATCCATTCGAATCCTCAATCTCTAATTTCAATTCTCAATTTTTTTTCCCAATTAAATTGGCCACTCCTAGCCTTTGCCACATTCAACCCTAGCTCAAGGCACAAACAGGTATTGTTGAGTCAGTTCAGTATTTTTCATTAACGTTTTTTTGCAAATCTTTTGTGTCCATTCAAATCCTCAAATTCTAATTTGAATTCTCATACTTTTTCCAATTCAATTGGCCACTTCGAACATTTGCCACAGTCAACCTTAACTCACAGTGTAGACAGTTATTGTTGAATCGGTTCAGTTTTTTTCATTTATATTTTAGTAGATATTTTGTGTCCCTTTGAATCCTCAATCTCTAATTTGAATTCTCATTTTTTTTCCAATTAAATTGGCCACTCTTGTCCATCTGTGTGTGGTCATTGGCAGGGATGGCATGTCCTGTCACACTCTCCTTCAACTTCCTCACCTGATTAAGGCTTTGATTTCTTCTTTGAGCTGGTAGTAGTCGTCAATATGGTGGCCATAATCGCGGTGATATTTGCAGTACTTGTTGTTGTCTCTCCTTCCTTGGTATAGTTACCTTATTTTCCTTGGGCTGGGGAGCTCATTGGTTATCACTGCGAAGATCTCTCCTTTGGGTTTGTTCAGGGGGTATAGTTGTTGTATTGATTATGCTTCTCGGGTCGGACCTCTTCTTTCTTTCTTTTCGCTAATAAGTCATATGCATAGTCGTTGGACCTCTTCTCCTTGGGTCGATATCGCTCTAGTGCTTTGGGATTTGGCCTTGCAATCCCCTTCCTTGCCAAGTTCAACTGCTCAACTCTTGAATAGCTAATAGCCTCGTGAAGAAGATCCTTGTATGTTTCATGGGGTCTTATTAAGGGAAAAGAAGAAGTCCCCAACTTGAAGTCCTCTCATTAGGACATTATGTATCATTGCCTCGTCGCAACCTTCACATCGTGCATACTCGTTGTTGAATCGGGTGATGTAATCCAGGAGTTTCTTGTCGGGTCATTGTCTGACCACTGAGAAGTCGTTCGTGGTGTATAGCTGATCAAAAATGATCATATATCGATCCATGAAAACCTCTCTTAGTTCGGCAAAAGAACCAATTGATTCTGGAGTGAGTCGCTGGAACCAGCTTGTGGCAGGGCCTTTGAGCGTTGTTGGGAACAGGCGGCACTTGGTTACCTCATTTGCCTCTCGTTCTTTCATGGCATTACGGAAATTATCCATGTAGTCGTATGGTTCGGTCATTCCATCGTATATAAGGGGATTTTTGGGGCCTTTGAATCTCCCACCACCCTAGTCTTCAGTAAGTCATGAGTATAGGGCAAGGGGATTTCTTCCTCGATTAACTCCGGCCTTCTGGGCATTTTTTATTTCTCCACATGTCTGAGCTGATCCCACACACTTCTTAGTTCGTCAGTGACTAAGTCCTTTAGCATGGAGGTGATGCCACCGACATCCTCCTCGACTTCGCTTGTGCCTGTCGTGGTTTTCTCATTCTATAAGTTTTCTACCAGGCATTGGTTACGCTCCCGCCAGGCTCTTTTTTCCTCCAGTATGGCTCTTGAGTCAGTCGTTTCTCGCCTTGGTACCTCAGTCTCTATTAACTCAAACGAGGCTTCGCTAGCATCCTCGTTGCCAAACTGCTTTTGGTCGTTCTTCTGTCATGAGTCTACCTTTTTTACTAGGTTGGCGTGACTTTCTTGTAGTATTTCGTTCTACGCGCGAAGGCTATTGTTGAGATTTTGGACGTCTTTTACGCCCTCAGGATTTGGCTAATCCTGTCCTCCAGGCTATTGAGGCGATCCATTTAATGTCTTTCCTTCTTTCTTCTATGGGCTTTTCTCTAGGCAGAACCCGAGAAAGCATTCTTTCTAATATGTTGATTCAACATAGCTCAGTTTTGCTCACGTTGGGACTCAGTTGGGAGAGGGGATGCGACTTCTATCAGCAACAATTGTCATAGACGGCACCATATGTTAATTGGGAGTGTGGTTCCCCTGGTTGACTAGGGCCCTAACTCGGGTCAGGACGAGCAAAGGAGTTCAACAAGTCCTAAGCAGATGGCCCTTGCAAACTATCTCCCTTTTAGTGGAACGACACCTGGATTGGATTTGAAGTGCATTAAGTGCTCCCTTTCAGTCATGTCTTGACACCCGCGTGGATTAACTTGATCATAGAGGCGATCTTCCCTAGATTCTCTAGTCACCTTGATTTGCTCCTCAAGTTCGACTTAGGGGGATCTTGGGAGATTCTGCCCAAGCATATGGCTCAGGTGGTTTTGACCGTGAGCATACGCCATCCAGCAAACCTTGGTCTAGTAGGGCCTATGATCTGGTTGGGTCAGTTGGTTTGCTTTTAAGGTAATGACTCGTCACAGCGAGTCAGGTCGAGTCGGCATACGAGGGTATCTACTTTGTTGACCACGTGGTGCCATACTATAGGCTTGGCGATATGGTCCATTAACAACGCTTGAACAACAAAGCCATTTAAACATTATGTGCTTTTTATTCATTATACACATCACACAACACTTTAACACAAAAATTTACCAAATGCTCATAAACTGATTATTGTACCAACAACACATTTAACAAAATGTTTACCAAATGCCAAACAACTTTCTCTTACAGTTGATTTTCTCACAGTAAATTTAACAACAATTATTTTCACAACACAGCAATGTCAAACTAACCCTTAGCAAATTTTAGTGAAATTAGTCTCAAGTGACACGTCTAATATTTTGAAAATAGCCCGTGAGTATAACTCAGCTCATCTTGGCAGTGTTTCGAAACCCAAAAAGTCAATTAAGGGTAAGCGCCCTCCTTCAATCAGTCGCTTATACTCAAAATATAGGGAAATGGCCCTCAGTGCCACCCATTTTATAATTTTTTGTCAAAATACCACACCTCCCCAAAATTTTTAAAACTACCACCTATAAATACATTTTTATTGCCCACTTATTGCCCACATAACATTTTTTCTAAAATTTAGTTCTCTCTCTCTCTCTCTGAAACCCAGTTCTTCCTCTTCCTCTTTGTTTTCTTCTCTACCCAAATCCAAACCCCAATTTCGTCTTCCTCACGAAGAAGAAGATCAAGAACAACCTGCAAAACCCACAGCTTTGCCCTCAAAACCTAGTTCTTCCTCTTACTCTTTGTTTTCTTCTCTACCCAAATCCAAACCCTAATTTCTACCTCTCTTCGAATCCCTTTTGCAACCTAAACAAACCCAAACAAAACCATCTTTTCTGAATATGACAGCATGTGTTGGCATTAGGTGGCCATTGTTTGAGCATTTTGGTCCAATTTTGGGGGTTTTGAAGTCTGGGTTTACGGTCTTCAAGAACAGCAATCATATTGTGATTTTATTGCGGTTGTATTGTAGTCGTATTGCTTTTGTATTGCTATGGTATTGCTGTATTGTAGTCGTATTACAAAAATAGTACAACCGCAATACCATAGCAATACAAAAGCAATACGACTACAATACAACCGCAATAAAATCACAATACGATTGCTATTCTTGTGGTTTATAGTGAAACAAAGAGGATTTGGGTTTTTTTTTTTTTTTTTTTTTTTTTTTTTTTTTTTTTTCTAGGTCCTAGGGGATGCTGATGATGAATAAGATTCGTTTACTTTGTCCTTCCATGTTGACCAAAAATAGAATGGGCACTGGCCAGCCACCATTTCTGTCCAAAGCGTAAGCGTTAGTGATTTCTGTGCGAGCAAAATGGGGAGGATAGGTTTGCTTGTATCAGATTTCACAATCTCATTCATGTGGGTTTGGTCAGGGGTCTTGATTAAGATGTATCTGGGGTTTGGGCCATGAACCCACCGGTGAGATTATCAAATCCACTTTGTCAATTGTAAACATGTTCTTCTTTGCCTTGTTGGGAAACTTCAAAAACTGGGAATTTCACCCAATTCCTTTTCACTGTTGCTGCAAGACTTCATTTGGGTAGAGAAGAAAACAAAGAGGAAGAGGAAGAACTGGGTTTCAAAGAGAGAGAGAGAGAGAGAGAACACAATTTCAGAGAAAAGTGTTATGTGGGCAATAAGTGGACAATAAAAATGTATTCATAGGTGGTAGTTTTAAAAATTTTGGGGAGGTGTGGTATTTTGACAAAAAATTATAAAATGGGTGGCACGGGCCATTTCCCCAAAATATATATATGAAATTCGGTGACAAATCTCGGAAAGGAAAGTGAAGGTGGTAATTGAGAATATGGTTCAGGCAGGGTAACAATACTTAGGGTTTAGGGTAGTTGGTGTTTCACGATTTGCGGCGGGAATCTCCGTATAAAGGGAGAATGGCCGTGGCACAGTCAGGGTGGAAATTATCATATTCAAATTCATGGGTTAGAGTAGTTGGAGTTTCAAGAAGAAGCAGTGGCGCAGCTTCTAAGCCTGCTATATTTCAAGCATCATGTCCACCTCCGTCTCCAGCCATAGCTGTGAAAATAAGAAGAAAATGCTTAAGCAACTGGAGGTGGGCGCAAAAGCCACCACAATTGCTGGAAGACAAGAAAAGCGACGCCTCCTTCTTCATACGGTGCTCTAAGTACGGGAGCAGCATTGGTGCCGCAAGTAATACGAATAGCGGAAAGGGATATCTGGCATCTACGGACCAAGAGCTGATGAGTCAGTGCCAAATGGACACTTTCAAGGCGTCGGGCCCAGGGGGTCAGCACCGTAACAAGCGAGAGTCTGCCGTACGCCTCAAGCACCTCCCCACCGGTCTTACTGCGCAGGTCTCCTTCTTTGCTTCTAAATGCTCTAAACGCTCTATATGCTCAATTGTCAATATTCAATTAATTGAATTCCAATTTAGGCTGTCGAGGACAGATCCCAACACATGAATCGTGCCTCAGCCTTGGCTCGCCTTCGCGCTCTTATAGCTCTAAAAGGTGTGTTCACTCCATTTCAATCTTTTTCTCATTTCACATCCTCAATTATCAAATGATTATTTACTCTTGTCTTGAGCTAGTCTGGTCTAGTCAGGAACACTGTGGATCTTGATGCTTATTCCCCTCCTCAAGAGCTTCTTCAAATTCTTCCCCCAAAGTCTACCATTAGAGGATCAGATTGTGGTCCCCAAATTGGACCCAATAATCCTAAGTTCATTTTGGTATGTAATTATCTTAGATTTAAGTCATTTTGCTATATGATGATCCTAACTCTAGCTACTCTCCTTTGTAGGGAATGCAAGCTCTGTTGGATCTCATTTTTGCAGTTGAGGGTTCTGTCTCAGAGGCAGCCAAGTTTCTGGGGTATACAATTACAAATATTCTCTACACTTTTCTTTGTAATTAGGCACGTTAGCAATGTTATATTCTAACAACTATCTGCAACTCCCATCCTTTTCCAGTTGGCTCCATCTTTAGATTGAGTAGTGATTTTGTATGGAGACACCATCTACATGCCCCAAGGAAATTCTAATGGGTTCAAAGAATAGCCTAATTAAGTTATCATCAATAGCAAATTTCTCCACTTTTTAAAGATAAATAACTACCATCTGCCAGTTAGAATAAACATCCACTGGAGAAAGGACCAAATAAAGATAAATGGGAAGATGACTCTGTTTGATGGTTCACTTACTTACATGGGACATGGAAACTTTTTGTTTATTGTGCACAAACATCAGCCCGGAAAGAAAAAAAAGTTTATTATGTCTAAACAATAAATTCGTCTGTTTGATAGCTTTCTTGCTAATTGTTCGAATCGTTAATCAACCCATCCTTATGTCTTTTATAAATAATGCAGGTTAAGCACAGGTGCCCTGTCACGGTTAATACTCTCAAATGATTCTCTCCGACTGGCAGTCAATGAACTAAGGTTTTCTAAGGTACAACTTCTAATGGCCACAATAGGAAGTATTGCTTTGGTTTCCTATTGTAGCTTTTGACTTCTGGATGACAACTATTTACTGCATTCGAAATTATTTTCTACTATTCTGGAAAGTAGCAGCCTATGAATAATTACACCCACGAACACCCTCCCCACCCCATACACACACACACACACACACACACACACTCATACAAAGGGACTATAAGGACACATTTATTTGATAAACAAATTACTCATTCTCTTGTCATAGCTAGGGAGTTAGTTCTCTATGACAAAGAAACTAAACCCTAGAATAAGAAAATGACAGCCATAAGCAGAAAACAGAGTGTCAGTAGTCCTAAGGTGCCCATTTATAGTTTTTAATCGCCTTCCAAACCCTAGCAGGAACAAATTTGATTTTCCTTTCTTTCTTGCATTGCATGTGAGCTTCAGTAGTTTTCCTCTTTTCATTTTTCATACATAAATAAAAATATAATAAAACTTAATATTAACTACAAACAACATGGCTAATAAGTGCAAATTATAAACATTGGAATGCACTCTCAGGCTATTATCATTTTCTTTGTTGTTTTTGTCATATTGAAGATGGTTTGCATACCCCAAGAACATGTCATAATAATAAAATATAAATAAAACTGATATTGGGTGCCGTTGAGCACATGTTAAATCCAGCTTGACGCTCAAAAATACCCATTGTTATGTTAGAGCACTCAAGATCCAAGATTTTATTTTTTTGTGACCCTTCTCAATAAACTTTTTGTTCAAATGCATCATTTACTATTTTAAGTTGGGTTTCATTAAATGTATCTTGGAAATTATCTGGATGTTAATCTGTGTTGCCAGTAATACAGACGTTGAACTTTTCTCTGACTTGTGCAGGGTATGAAGCCTCTCAAGTAGAATTTATCAGCTGGCAATTACTTGTTTCAAGTACTAATTGTTGCTTCTTCTTTTTTAATTGTGCAAGAAAATGACATACGTGCACTCTGAAATGTCATTTTTGTCTTAAAAAACCTACTCCAACAGCTAACTTTGCTAGACAATTCACCAGTCAGATCATGCATAAACATTGTTTTGAGGGTAATGACATGGATGCACTCTCATAGACATTATCATCAGCGTAGGTTCAAGTTCAACACAGCAAAACTAGAAAAAAAAAAAAAAAAGGTGGTTCTTTTGGTTTGAGCATTGCTTATAATTGCCAAGGGATTCTTGGAATGCCACCGTTCAACGTTTCTTTGTAAAAGAAATGGTCATAGCGTTGGACTTCTTGTTGCTGTGCAAATTAAGGGCTTATTACGTAATATACCCTTTCCAGAATTGAATTGACACAAGAAATGCCTTCAGGATGAAGGATTAATCTTTGCGCGTTTAAAATTGTAAACTCACTTTAAAGTTTAAAGTTAGATACATAATACATTTTCGAAGAATTTTCTTCCAATTAGGGGAGGGGGATTTGAACGTAGGACATCTTTCTAGGTTGCAAAGCAAATTGACACTAGACCAAAGGTTCAAATGCTCATGGTACCTTAGTAGTGTGTGTGTGTGAGAAGACCCTCTTCTTCTTGTAGTTTAAAATTATTGTTCCATCTAGAGGTGTCAAACGAGCCGTGTGGCATCGGCCTAGCCTGTTTAGAGTTTGCCCATTTAATAAACGGGTTGTGTCGAGCCTGCTTATTTAGGAAAATCATCAATTTTGGCTTGACCCACAACTCGAGCCCTCGTGCTTGTGTCGAGGTTGTGGGTTCGGGTCATGCTCTTGTCGGGCCACTAAACCGGCTAATATGGGCCCACATCAAATGTGATTTTTTTTTTTTTTTTTTTTTTTTTTTTTTTTTTTTTTTTTTATTAAATTTATTATTTAATCTCTTTTATAATCTTTTTATAATTATATATATAATAATATATAATATATATGTAAAAGACAGGAAGAAGATGAAGAATGGTGTTTCATTGGGATTTATGGTCGCAAACTTAAAAAGACATGAAGAAGATGAAAACTGATTTTTTGTTCTTGAAAATTAGGGTCAATCGTTTTATTAATCCCTGAATTTCGACTCAATTTGCATTTGAGTATCTTAATTTCTAAAATAGTTCATGTGGTCCTTTAACTTTAGTTTCGTTAGGGCAAATGGTCACGTCGTCAATTTTGTTAATTTTTCTGTTAAATGCAGGGCCAAAATGGTATTTTTGTATCAAAATTGATTAAAATATGAATTAAAAAATTTAAAAAAACTTAAAACTTAAAATTAAACTCTCCCCACTCCCCCATCCCGATTTCTACTCTCCCCATTTAATTTTTTTTTTTTTTTTTTTTTTTGTTTTTTTTTTATTTTTTTTTTTTATATTATATTATGATTTTTTATTCTGTTTTTTTGTTTTAATATAAAAATACCATTTTGCCCCTACATTTAACAGAAAAAGTTAATAAAATTGACGGCAGAACCATTTGTCCAAACGAAACTAAAGTTAAACGACCACAATACGGGAGAGGCAAGACCTCTCCCGACGAAATTTCGTCAGCAGAGGTATTTTCGTCAGGAGAAACCTAATCCAACATAGACCTATGCCGACAAAATTTCATTGGGAGAAGTATTCATTTATTTATTTTTAATTTAAATTAATTAGTAATTATTATTTCTTATTGAATATTTAAATATGCTACTTATTTCAAAAATTGCTCAATAAATAGTAATTAATTATTTTGTGTAATTTTCAAACCTAATTTCATTCAAATTTAAATTGAAAGGAAAAACGAAAAAAATTAATTGGTTACCCTTGTTTGGGTGTCTTCATTAAATTTATCCAAAGCCAAGAGCCCCAAGGCCTAAGTCTTTGATTAATATAATTATTATTAATCGGTGCCAAATCCAAAGCCGAGCCTATAGCCAAGCCCATTACCCCAACTCTCCAATGTTTACCACACTTACCAAACCATCATAGTGCTTCGTTTATAAAGACCTTTTATAGGATTGTGGATTTTCAATGTAGAGTGTTCACAAAGGGCACATAAAAAGAATATCTTCAAAGTATAGCCGTGCGGCTATACTCCGAATAATAGAATATTTTAAAAGTCCAGTCGCCCGACTATACCCTTTAAGTACCTCTCTTTTTAATTACTTTGATTAGTAGTTATGTTTTACTTAGTGAATATTAAAGGAAAACATAAAAAGGAAAAATTGAATTACTATTTATTAAGTAATATAATTCATGAAGTTAATTAATAAATTAAATACTAATTATTCACTAAATAAATAATAATTAAAATATAATTACTAATTTCACTAATTAAATAAGGCAAATATATTATTTAATTACTACTAATAAAAAAATTTAAAATTTAATTCACCTAAACATCCTAAGTTTATATTTATTTTTTTTCAAAAAGACATCTCCTGACGAAATTTCGTAGGCACAGGTCCATTAGACCTCTCTCGAAAAAATTTCGTCGAGGGAAACCTAATCCGGAAAATTTTCGCCGACATAGACCTGTGTCGACGAAATTTCGTTGAGAAAAGTGTTCATTTATTTATTTATTTTAAATTTTAAATTTAAATTTTAAAAATATAAAATTAGTTTCTTTACTTTTTCTTTTGGCCAACTTCCTTAATTTAATATATGTAATTAAGTAATATCTTATCCTTTTTAATTACTTTAATTAGTAATTATGTTTTAATTATTATTTCTTTATTGAATATTAAATTCGCTACTTATTTCATAAATTGCTCAATAAATAGTAATTAATTATTTTGTGCAGTTTTCAAACCTAATTTAATTCAAATTTAAATTGAAAGGATATGTCAAAAACGGAAAAAATTAATTGTTTATTCTCATTTGGGTGTCTTAATTAAATTTCTCCAAAGCCCGAGAGCCCCAATGCCCAAGTCTTTGATTAATATAATTATTATTAATCGGGGGGGCTTCTATAGTGAGTGGAAAGTTATAAGGGGTGTTTTTGAGGGGTATTTCATCCAACGGTGAGTTTTTAAAAGAGGGTGCATGTAGAACCGGGTTGAAATCTAACCCGTTGAAAACCCAACTTCAGTTGAAGATTTTTCCCTCTCTGTGAAAAACTGAAGAACACAATCCTCTCTTTTTGAATGTAATGCAAACTCACAATTAGAAATATCTAAAGCTCCCAAACCCTATAGTCGCTCCATTGTCATTAGCTCCTTGGGAGGCTTGCGATCTATGGTATCCTCGGTATGACGATTAATGGCTCTTACCTAGCTATTGCCCTGTTTTGATTCTATGGCTCAAGTGAAAACCCCTTCTCTTTTTCGTTCAGCAGACGAGATTCCAGATGAAAGCAAAGTAGCATATCTCTTTCTGTAGCTAGACATCGTAGCAGTAGTTGTTCCGAAAATTGCTACGAACTCATTGAGACTTTATCTTCCTACAGAATTCCCTATTTCAAGGTTATGCTATATTAGTATTTTATTATTATTTCCCCAAAATTATTATATTACTTTTTAGCATGTACATTTGTTAATTATATTTACACAAAAATTTTATTTTTATTTTTATTTTGCGTGCGAATAGACCATTTTTTGTGCTAATCAGTTTCTCTCTTCTTCAATTTGTTTGTTTTTTTTTTCTTTTTTAGGGTTAAGGGATGTTTTGAAAAATAAAATGGAAATATACAAGCCATCCATTCTACAACATCAGGAAAAAAATTATTGAGAGTCATTCACTGTTCAAGTTTTGCTTAAAAAACGTGTAACCAAATTGTTTGGGATATGATAAGTGGGAAAATGGCATTCCCAAGCACCGGTGAAAAGACACCTACTCACTCCATGCATGCCTTTTCGTTTACCAAATATTAAGATTGCAGTTGTGCAAAATGGATGTGTCAGTAAAACGTCATTCGTACGCATCTATGATGTCAGTAATCATTCCACTATATAATATATATATATATATTATACATTTATATATAAAACGGTTTATGACAGCACAAACACCAGACAAAATATAGATTAATACCCAACATGTAAACAATATTTGTACAACGTAGCCAGCCAACCTAGAATTGAAGATAAGTCCACAATGCATAAAATCCGTAAAAACATACTACAACTAATTATAAGGGTATGGATTCCCTGGTAAAACATACACACACATCACCTTGAACCAAAAAACACTCTCACGGTGCCATTTGCATCGATTACAACAAGCCCAGAAGGCAGGATTTATCTTTGCTTTAGTATGCCAGCCTTGAATAACAAAACACCATTCGTTGTTGTTACAAGCACTGCAGTGATTGAACTTAATCTTCCCATAGTAAAACATATCTACGATATGTCTTGCAACAGAGAAAACTCGGCTTAATCTTCGTCTCAAAGCATCCCTGGTTCCTTTCATATCAATGTTGTTACATTGATTCAAAGAACACAAAAATTCTAATGCATCCTCTTTTGACTGACCAATTCCGGACATGCCAAGTAGTCCAACTAGATATGCCGCTTCCATATGGCCTGTCGTGGCTGCAATGCGCATCCCATACAACGCTTCTACGTTACCCTGCATGAAAAACACTTTGAACGCTTCTCCAAATATCGACTCAGGGATCTCACAAGCCCTGCATTGTTGCAAGAAAAGCTGGACCGCAGGATTGGCATGGTACCAACTAGGAGGGTCTGGGTACTTTGCCACTGAAATGGTGTTCCACACTTGTGGAGTGTTTGCCAACGTATGGAATAATGGGCACACAGATGCCATACGGAAGGGATCTTCCGATGATTGGGTTGCCATGTATAACATCACTTTAAACCAAGCTAACTCCGAGATGAAGGCTTGGGGCATATCCAAATGGAGATGCTTCCTTCTCTTTCCTCCGAGTGTTGTGAAATGTTTCAAATTCATTGAAATGTTTTTGGAATGGAACGATTTGAGGAGTGGAAGAGGGGAGAAATGAGAATATATGGGGTTTGGTTTTGTTTTAGCCTTTGTTTGTAGTATTTTAAAAAGGTGTTTCCACTTAAGGTTTTTCCAAGTTGACCCTTTTTAAAGAAACTGAACCCAACACCCTAAAACTCAAGAAAAGAGAAGGGAAAACGTCATCGAAATGCAAAGAGAGTCAGGCAGTCAAAAAGTCAATTAATAACCTATTTGCATAGCCATTTTTAGGATTTTCCCACCATCACATTCATTGATATAAATGTGATGGATTACTGACTAGTCACAGAAGTCTCATCAGATACTTTTTCATTTTCCCACACCAAACTAACCCTAGTAAGGTTATTAAAATGAAACCAATGATGATCGATTCTTATCTAACTAGTAGGGTTAATGAAATATAATTAAAATAATATATTTTAAGTAGTGCCCTGTCAATTTTCTGATTAATATTTGGTAGTGAAATATTATATTGGTTTTTGGGGTAAAAGGTGCCACAATTCTGACGGTACAGGTGTCCAGATCGTGACCAACCCACCCACACATAGAAAAAAAGGATATAATTCGATTTGGGTAGAGATGAGAGAGAGCTGAGTGAGAAGTTTAGGGTTATCAGTGAAGGGGTATGATTGAGAACTATGAGTGAGAAGGTATGAGTCTGAAGAGGTTTCAATGAGAAGATCTGAGTGAGAAGAGGTACAAGTGAGAAGATTCAACATGTCTTTGTCTTCATCTCCCGCTCAAACAAAGAGGTGTCAGTATTGTGGAGCTGCAATGGTGCTTCAGGTTTCAAAATCAGATAAAAATCGAGGGAAACTATTTTGGAAATGTATAACCTCCTATGTAAGTTTTCATTTCCAGAATATGTATGTGGGTGAAAAAAAACCTAGGTCTAACTCTGACATAATTATTTTGCATATATGATGCCTGCAATTAGGGAGCCACCAGTTGCAATGGATTCGAATGGGTTGATGTAACCTCCGCTCAATCAGAACAGCAAGATGACACGTATAATGCTACGGTGCTGAATATGATGAAGTCCATTAAGGACTTGGTATTAGTTTTATTACTTATATCAATTTTCATATTATTTGTTCTTTTAATGACCAATTAAGTGCACAGTTTCAAGGACCGTAAAAGTTCTCCCCAAAAAGACATGTTGCACGCACCACCAATGAGTTTTCAAACCCATTTTGTAATTTTTGTTCTTGAAATAGGTGGATTGGCATTTAGTTTAAATTATTGTTTGAAACAACAACATTTAGTTGTCTGAAACCCAGCAAAAACTTTCCAAGACTAACTTTAAAAAAATAAAGTCATACGAAGACGATAAAATCACAATACAGGGCCAATACGATGCAATAATAAGACAATACATTTTTTTTAATTGCATAATTATTCAGTGTATATAGATTGATTATTTGCGTATACTGAAGGTTTATTGATTGTTTACTGCATGTATTTCGCATGTTATTGCTCCGATATTGAATGGTTATTGAAGGTTTATTGATTGTTTACATGTTTATTGAAGGTTTATTGATTGTTTACCGCATGTATTTTGCATGTTATTGAACCGATATTGAATGTTTATTGATTGTTTACATGTTTATTAAGGTTTATTGATTGTTTACTGCATGTATTTCGTATGTTATTGGTCCGATATAGAATGTTTATTTTAGGTTTATTGATTGTTTACTAAATGTATATCGCATGTTATTGCTCCAATATTGCATGTTTATTGGGGGCAAAAGTACCACTCAAATAAGATTTAAAGAGTTAGATTTAAGGGGGGAAACGGTCCTTATTCTTTCTTTTAGTAGGAAAAACAACCGTTAAGTAGAATTTCCTATTCAATACGACATCCTTATGGGTGGTGTAATTGGGGACTGATGTATATTGCATGTCTAATGCGTGTATATAGCATGTCTATTTCGTGTATATTGCTTGTCTGTTATGTGTATATTGCTTGTCTGTTGCCTGTGTATTGTTGTTTATTTCATTCGTAAGCAATAAACAATCAATAAACAATAAACAATAAACAATCTTCGTAAGCAATAAGCATGCATCCGCTATAATATTTGCCACTATTTTGGTTCTAATTGTTCTTGTCCAATAACTTAAACCTAAAATTATGTACAAAAATACACTAAGATTGAGAAAGACGAAGAAGAATTGAGGAGCAAATGTAGAATTTGAAAAGCACCTGTGGGTCTCTATTGTGTATTTACATGAGTTTGAAATTGGACATTCCCAAAACCTATTTAATCATCATGTACCTAAACCAAGTTCAACCAATATCATGTCATGTAAGCATCTCCCCGTAATATCTCTGCAGCCAACTTCAATCGAAAAAAGGGCATGTTATGCGAGGTGCAAGTATCTAACAGAATCTCAGCGCTCAAAAGCTCAATGTACTTTAACACGAACATGCCACAATCGCCTCTGAAGCAAAACAAGAACTTGATCAATTCAACTAATGACATTCTAACATAATTGACAATTTAAAGTAATAAAATTAAATAAAAAGTTGTGCTCACTGATTAGACTATTGTGGAACATTCACACGTTCTATTGGCCACAAACACCACCAATCTCGGTTGCAATCGTTTGCGTAAACACCTTCTTCATAAAAGTCGATGGTGTTGAGAAGATTTGGAATCGTAATTGAAAGCGGGGCGAGTTCTTCCTTTAAGATCTCATCTGGAATAAGTGAAACCATTGAATCGTACACTTTGATTTGACATTGACCCAGATCAATCATTAGAGCCACCAAATGCTTATACTTTGTCAACATACAAGGGGCATACACCTTATACGTGTTCTGTCAATCCATCCCACATGTCGGAACCTTGCCATTTACAATGTTGAGTAAACTGTTTCTAATTTTCCACCCAACCTGCTATTTTTTTCTTTTATTATCCACAAAGCAAGTATGAATGTGATTCTATGAAATAGAAAACAATCAATGGTTAAACACCTCCACAAAGCAAGTATGGATAATTTGTAATTATTAACTACACTTGGTCAAGGCCTATGACATACCATAAAAAATACATCAGTCGTTGTCCAGTCCAATATTTCTACTTTCTCTAACTCTTGTTGTCGCTTCCGGATGAGATACAACCCCAAATCAATGTGCTGCACATGTTTTTCTTGTCAATCTCATAATCTATGTACATTAAAACAAATGCATAATCAATTAAACTTACATCTCCTTTCAGCCAAATTCAATCTTAGCTTGCACGTTGCCAAATTGCATCACCAAACTATGAATATAAAAAAGTTTTAGAACACAACAATTAAAATATATATACACTCATGCCTTCTATATAAAAAAAACAAGGGACTTACTTTGGGTTACGGCACCATTCCCAACAAAGTTTCAGCAATTTCACCATATCATCATGCGGAATCTCTTTCATTGGGTCTAACATCCGAAGTCCGGTTGTCTCTGGCAGAGTTTTTTGAACCAATTCACTAGCTTCAAGAATCTTCCACATAGGAATAATCCTCTTCCTCTTCTGTAATTGGACCCCTTGTTCCACAGTTTTACCTTCATCATTCAACCAAACGTTCAACTAAGATAGCATAGCTGTAGGTTGATCCAAATCAATGTCCCCGAGAGTAAACTCAACCTTTGTCCCCTCCGTGCTCTCGCCAATGTCATCGCCAAGCAACATAACTTCATCATGCTCTTCCTCACATTGGTTTCTTTGCACTTCCTTTTCCTCACTTCTTTGTCTTTTCACTTCCGTGCCCTCCCTTCTTTTTCTTTGCGGATCCTCTCCCTCACTAGTTTTTCTTTGCAATTCCTCTCCCTCATTGCTTTTTCTTTTCACTTCCTCTTCATCACTGCTCTTTCTTTGCGCATCCTCTCCCTTGCTGCTTTTTATTTTCACTTGCTCTCCCTCACTTCTTTTCCTTTGAGCTTCCTCTACCTCACTTGGTTTTCTTTGCACTTCACCCTCTTCAATCCCCTCCTCTTCCTTTTCCTTTCCCTCATTTCTGTTACTTGGCTCTTCACCCCCTTCAATCCCCTCCTCTTCCTTTTCCTCTCCCTCATTTCTGTTACTTGGCCCTTCATCCCATTGAATGTCATCCATTTCCTCACTTCCCATAAATAGATGTGAGATGGCACAACGATTCGTCCTCTCTTTCAGTAAAGCTAGGTCCCTCCTTACTTCCTGCTCAAACTGAGGACCTAAACAGTGGTCCAAAAGTTTTTCCATCCGTATGACCTTTAACTCAAAGACGTCCTTTTCCCGCTTTACTTGAAACAACTCGGACCTCAACAAGCTTACCACCTTGTTCAACTCATCAAGGTCAACACATGAAGAAGGGATTGACTCTGTCGAGACAACAGCAGGGCGATCCTGTGGCCAACTCCAATATGGTAGTCTCATTTCCTCTTCACTCGGACGTAGGGCCCGCAACTGAACTGACTGTTTTAGAATACAGACAAGATTCATATTCAATCATTCTACTTAATAATTTCATTGAATCTTATAAACAGTTTCAAGGGCTGCAAACCAAACCTCTTTGCTTTGAAAAAAATAAATTTTCAACTTTCTCATCTCGGGAACAGACGTAGTGGTTCTCCATCGCAAAATACGTGGGACAGCTGTTGGATCAACAACCTTGCAGTAATTCAAGTCCGCCATTCTTGGAATTAATTCATATACCCAAATTTACACAATTCACAGGACAAAAGTCATTATTTAAGTTTTAAAGTCCACAAAGCAAAATTGACATGAACATTATTACTATGTACCTGCAAAGCATACGTGAAACCTTTAAAACTTCAGCCACCCCTTTGCACTTCACCATGTTTATCCTTCTTGCCCTTCTCATTTCTCCAGCTTGTTCCCGTTACCTTACTTTTCCCCTTCCCTCTTCCCTCTTCATTTTCAAAGCTTTTCATATACTTTGTTGGTGCAGAAAATAGACTATCTTGGGTTTTGTCAAATGACACCGAACCCCATATATACCTGTTGAACGCATCCAAGTCCTCTACAAGGGTCAGGTAATTTACATTGATGTTCAAATGTTTGTCCCTTCCCAAAACCACTAACTCAGCAAAGTAAACAAGAGCTAGCTTGTAGATGTCATCTTCCTCTATGCACCTCAGAAATGCTTCTTCTAAAGCATTACATGTAATTCCTTTGTCTATAAAATATCTTTTCTGAAGTCTAATTTCATCACTTTCTCCACTGGAAACTTCAGGCACTTCTCCAAAACGAAACCCGGTGATCAAACAAAAATCCTGACGAGTGAACTGAGCAACGTCGCATCCTATTAAGAAACTCAGTCCATCCAAGTCTTTCACACCCTGCCTCGCTACTCGACGCAACACAACCCCATGCACAATCTGCCCGCTAAACTGAATCTTATCTATATTCAGAAGATGGCCAAAGCATGATGTCTTGAATTTTTCTAATTGTTCGGCACTCAACTTCGCTCGAATTGCAGCTAGGGATGAATTTGCATGTGAGCAGTTGTTCACCCGTGATGAATATGCCTCTGACTCTGGCCATATTGGTATTTACACAACTAGTCAACCAGGCACATTACAAATTTTACAAAGTACATGCGCATATGGATTACTAATCACAGGCTTTAACATCATCAAAGCAATATGACAAATTTTGTGCAAATACCTGTTAATGCAATGATTCTGTGAATTACAAGCAATAGCATGTGTTTTATTTATGGATCCAAACTCCAATCAATGGTTGATGCATGAGTGAGTGTGAGTGTAATCTAGGCAAGTTCTGCACTTCACACACATGACAATTATTGTCATATCATACACAACACAAAATAAGTAAATAAATAAGAAATATGGTGGAATGGAGCAAAGCAAAGCATATGCTCTGCTATCTGCTTGCTAAGCCATTGCCACATCCTTCTTTCTTTCTAGCTTTTTCTTCAGTAAGCCACAATCATCATATATCAACCTTTATTTCAAATGCTTTGCACTTTTATTCATGAGTTTATTAGTATATGTTCTCATTTTTCATAGGAAAATTTAGTAACAAAGGAAATAATATTTATTTCAAAAAATATATAAATTCTAGTGCTAGAGAGGTAATCTGCACTGCTTCAAATGTGGAAGGTTTTGAGGGCCTCCTCCAATTCAACACCATTATCTTATTCCTATCATTATTGACATGTTATTGATATGTTATTGACTTGATTTTCATTCGATTTTTAACATATACCCAAGCAAAAATTAACTTGCAAGTGAAGCACAAAGAAAAGATGCCAAATTCAACAACATTGATGGTACAAATTGGGGAAAACCATTACTCTAACCCCAATTCAACACCATTATCTTATTCCTATCATTATTGACTTGTTATTGACATGTTATTGACTTGATTTTCATTCGATTTTTAACATATACCCAAGCAAAAATTAACATGCAAGTGAAGCACAAAGAAGAGATGCCAAATCCAACAACATTGATGGTACAAATTGGGGAAAACCATTACTCTAACTCTAAACTCAAATTCCATAAATTACTCACCAAATGCTGGTTATTGAACAATCGCAAGGTGTCTGTGAGGGTTCTTTGTGCGGCTTTGCTCCACAAATGAAACCTATCACTTCCAATGAATATGGCTTCTCTCCTTCCCCTTCCACTGCTTCGCCCTTTCACTGTTTCGGAATCCACGCCTTTGCCCCTTCCACTCAAAATAAATACTTTTTCACGACGGAGTTGCCTTCAACCGTTGCCTTCAACCGTCACCTTCAACCGTCGTAACCGTTGCCTTCAATCGTTCCCAGCTTAGCTTATTTTCGGTTTCTTAGAGAGGCTATGGGTTTTAGAACTATGGCTTTTTTCTAAACTTCACAACTTTTTTTTTTTTTTTTTTTTTTTTTTTTTTTTTTTTTGGGGAATGCTACTTGACTGAATGATGGAGTATTTTAAATTGCGGGTTTGCCTTCACCTACCCGATTGCACAAATTTATCTCAATTCTCCCTAGCCCTTGGATTGATCTGATGACTATAAAGTGAACCCCTTATAACTTACCCCTTATAAGTTACCACTCATTATAGTCTGAGCGATTAATCGGAGCCAAATCCAAAGCCGGGCATATAGCCAAGCCCATTACCCCAACTCTCCAATGTTAACAACACTTACCAAACCATCGTAGTGCTTTGTTTATAAAGACCTTTATAGGATTGTGGATTTTCGATGTGGGGTGTTCACAAAGAGCACCTCAAAAGAATATCTTCAAAGTATAGCCATGCAACTGTACTCTGAATAATAGAATATTTTAAAAGTCCAGCCGCGCAGCAATACCGTTTAAGTACCTCTCTTTTTAATTACTTTGATTAGTAGTGATGTTTTACTTAGTGAATATTAAAGGAAAACAGAAAAAGGAAAAATTGAATTACTATTTATTAAGTAATATATTTCATGAAGTTAATTAATAAATTTAATACTAATTATTCACTAAATAAATAATAATTAAAATATAATTACTAATTTCACTAATTAAATAAGGCAAATATATTATTTAATTACTAACAATAAAATTTTAAAAAATTAATTTTTCTCATCCTAAGTTTATTTATTTTTCTCAAAAAGACCTCTCCCGACAAAATTTCATTGACATAGGTCCATTAGACCTCTCCCGACGAATTTTGTCGGCAGCGGTATTTTTGTCGGGGGAAACCTAATCCGGCAAATTTTGCCAACATAGACTTGTGCCAATGAAATTTCGTCTGAAGAAGTGTTCATTTATTTATTTAAATTTTTAATTTTAAAAATATAAAATTAGTTTCTTTACTTTTTCTTTTGGCCAACTTCCTTAATTTAATATATGTAATTAAGTAATATCTTATCCTTTTTTAATTACTTTAATATAGGAGGCTTGTCGAACAGGGTGCGCACATGTGCCATGACAAAAGCATCAAAGTAAAATTAACCAGTGAAAACACTTAAAAATTAAAAAAAATATATTTAAAAAAAAAAACCTAAGTGTGCCCTCTTTGTGACTTGAACCCTGTACCCTGAAGTTAATAATTAAAACAAAAACTAGCCCATCTAATATGAAACATTTCAATATTGTTGCTCGTTATATGTACTTGAACACCACTCTCCATTCTATATTGCTACTATAATACAGCTTTCAGGAAGATAGAAGGATCTCCAAAGCGCAAGAACGCGAGGACAGGAGATAAAGAGATGCTGTAACGACTCCTCATGGTAGTGACAGAGAGGACAAGAAGGGTCTCTAGAAAGATGCCTTCTTACTCTCTGCACATTAGTTAAGATCTTTTTCTGAGTGAGAAGCCAAGTGAACATTTTAACACGGGGAGGGATCTTCAAATTCCAAATGAACTTCCAAGGAGAACCAGTGACTTCATTAAACCTGGCAGATAACTCATAAGCAGTCTTTACAGAAAAGACTCCATTTGAAGAGGGACCCCATATACAAGTATCAGGTATATTCCCGTCAACATCTACATGAATACTGATGATCTGCATAACGGCTTCCGGTTGAAGAGCCTGCAGGAGTTTCTGAATGTTCCAACCAGTCATAGAAAAATAATTTGACACAGTTTCAGCTTTGTCAAGCTGATCAGATAAGGGAAAATTAGTATCCACCAAAGGAACATCACCAATCCAAGTATCAGTCCAGAATTTGACTCTAGTGCCATCTCCCACTCTCCATTTCATACCCTTATTTAAAATGGCAGCTCCATATATTAATCCTAAGCCAAAGTACAATTATCATCATAAGCATCAAAACAACAACTACCCTTTAAGTACTTTTTCCTGAGCATTGCAGCCCAAAAACCTGAGTCCCCAGCCACAATTCTCCAACTAGCTTTAGATAACATAGCTTGATTCATAAGAGAAGCCTTTTTAATACCCAAACCTCCTAGACGTTTAGGCAAACAAACTGTATCCCACTTAACTAAATGAGTTTTATGATGGTTCTCACTACTTCCCCAAAGAAAACTTTTAGAAGATTTGTCAAGGTCTTCACAAAGGCCTTGAGGAAGCATAGCCGTCTGCATAATATAAAGAGGAATAGAAGAAGCAACAGACTGGATTAAAGTGATTCTTCCAGCCATAGAAAGCAATTGACTTTTCCAAGCAGCAAGTTTAGCCTGAACTTTAACCAGAACCCCCTTATACGTAGCCTTGGTAACCCTCCCTTGGACAAGGGGAACTCCCAAATAATTCCCCATATCAGCAGATCTGGTGGCACCACAAGTTAACTCAATTTGATCAACAAGGTCAGACTTAGTATTGGCAGATATGTACAACAAAGATTTCTCAAAATTCACCTGCTGCCCAGAAAGCTCACAAAACTCCTCAAGAGAATTTTTCATAACCATAGCTTGCTGAGCAGAAGCCTCACCAAAAAGAATCAAGTCATCCGCAAAGAACAGATGCGAGATTAAAGGACCAGACCTCGCTGCCCTAACAGCTTTCCACTCCTTCTTTAACACCTTAGCAGCAATGATGTGACTAAGCTTTTCCATACATAAGACAAAGAGGTAAGGGGAAAGAGGGTCACCTTGTCGAACACCTCTTTGAGGTTTGAAACTCTCAGTAAGCTCCCCATTCAAGATAATTCAATGGAAGGGTGATAGCAACGATATCCACGATAATTAGCATTGTAGCCAAGAAAAACACAGGCAAGCGAACATGGTTGTAACTTGTTAGAAACATAAGCACCAAGATAAGGATAACATGTACACCCAAATGTGCGAATAAGAGAATAATCCGGGTCTGTACGAAACAACCACCGATAAGGTGTTTCCCATTTGAGAAGTGGGGTAGGATGACGATTGATTAAGTAGACAGCGGTGCAAAAAGCTTCAACCCAGAAGGAGTGAGGAAGATGGGCAATACAGAGCAAAGTACGCCCCATGTCAGCAATATGGCGATGTTTGCGTTCTGCTAGGCCATTTTGTTAGGGGGTATGTGGACAGGAAAAGTGGTGGATGATGCCTTCGAAAGTACAAAATTGTTTTTAAAAGCCATTATCAAATTCTTTGCCCCCATCACTTTGAAATTGTTTAACAGGTAACGAAAACTGAGTTTCAACATAGGACACAAAAGTAGAAAAATGATGAAACACTTCCGATTTAAGTCTCATAGGAAAAATCCACGAGAAATGAGTAAAATCATCAGTAAAAAGAACATATGGAAACCTGAAATGGAAACAACAAGAGACATCCAAACATCATAATGTATTAAGTGAAAGGGTTCACAAGAATAATGTTCATGAGACGAAAAGGAGAGACGAATTGATTTTGCTAAGGCACAATGGCTATAAGAATTATGAGATAATTTAAAATGAGAACCTAACAAGGACTTAGATACCAAATTGTCACATCCCGGGATCGGATCCGCCGTAGCACGATATTGTCTGCTTTAGGCCCCCTTCTTTGCCTTCACAGTTTTGTTTCTGGGAACTCATGCGCAACTTCCCAGTGGGTCACTCATCCTGGGATTGCTCTAGCCCCAACTCGCTTAACTTCGGAGTTCTCATGACTCTGAAACCAGTGAGCTCCCAAAAGGCCTCGTGCTAGATGGAGACGGGCATGTACATATAAGGCACATCACCCCTCTCCGTTGGTCAATGTGGGATATCACAATCCACGCCCCTTAGGGGTCCGACGTCCTCATTAGCACACTCGCACTACACGGCAAAGTGGCTCTGATACCATATAGAAACAAATTCTTTTCATATCGCAAATAAGCACTGTTACATGGGTTTTATACAGTCTATTAGTGGTGTAGGAGTTACAAAATATTTACAGCATAATTGTAACAGACAATTATGCAATTATAGACATTAACAACTATAACGGAAAACTGCATGATTGGCCTTTACTGTGAAGAATGTTGGGGCTGCCTAACACCCATGTACAGAAGGGCTATGGCTGTGGAGTGCAATGTTTAAGAGAACTGCTCTTGATGGAACTGAATACAACCTATTACTATTGGACACCGAAGGAATAGATGCCTTTGATCAGACGGTTGCCGTTCATTCCCTTACTTAACAACATATATTAGTATATGCTCCTTTTATAATTAGGGCTAAACCCTAAACCCTTTTTATAAATACATGTGTAGAATTGGGTTTATTTATAAATTTGTATAATAATTATGGTAATTTTCATTATCCATTGTATTGGTTCTGTAACCAAACCAATAAAGACTTTTTACGCTGATTGTAATACTTATGACTCACTTGTATCTGACAGGAAACATACAGCACACAGATATTTTCCTTAGCTCTTCTCTTATCTAGCATGTTTATTTACAACCAGGTTAGAAAACTTATGCTGAGACTTTGATCCTTCCTCTTTGAATATGCTCTATAGTTGCTTCTTCTTCATAATTTACTATCTTTTCTTTTAGATGGGTGTTATAGATGAAGCTTGCCAAGGGAAAAAGGAAACTTGGATGATGAGTTAGAGAGAATTCGTGTATCAGAGATGGGACCTTTTTCGAATATACCGGCTATACCTTTTAAATATTTGTATATATTTGAAGAGTCGTTCTCTCCCTCACCGTCTTCTTTTTCTACCTAATTAGCAAGTAAAAACTCACCGTCCTCGTTCTTCAAATATATTTATTTTTAAAATATTTGTATATATTTAAAGAGCCGTTCTCTCCCTCACTGTCAATAGATGGTTAAAGACTTTCTCTTTCTTTTCATTTCTCAACTCATATTTTGTAGCTGAAAAGATCATTTGAACATTAAATCCCTTCAAGTATCACGGCTGGGAACAGAGGAATTGTGTAATTTATTCAGTCAAAGAGGGAGAAAAAGTAAGAACAATTTTGTTATGACATTTGAAGAAAGCTTATAGTAAGTTGGCCCTGAAATGGCACCCTGATAAGAAGCCCACTAACACGAAATAAGCTCAGGTTGGTCTTGTCTTCACCCTTGTATATTTCTTTTGCTCTTCCACCTATTTTCTTTTGTTGTTCTTTTCTTTTCTTCAATCAAATCCCGCATGTTCATCCCTCTTTCATGATCTTTGTTTGATGGAATAAATGAAATAAATGGTAATGTGAATGGAATGCAATATATAGTACGAAATAGAATTCGTCCCAAAAGGAAAATGTACACCAATACAAATTGGGTCAAAGTTCAGGGACTAATAAAATCATTAACCCTTGAAAATTTTATGTTTTTAAGTTAGAGTTTGAGAGAGTTCGCTTGATTTAATAATTAAATGGTATTTTAGAAGTAATGGTGAGTGAAAAGATAAGATTGTGTTTTTTCAATTGGTGGGAAGATAGTGGGTAGGGAAATAGGACAGATGTGGAAATAACATCACTCTATTTTTTATAAAGATGAACCAATCATATTGAATTAAAAAATAACTAAACTAGAAAGTATGATTAGACTTCAAATTTTATAAAGAGTCCATAAAATAACTTTTTTTTTGTGTTTTTAGTTAAATTTTAACTGAAGGTAAATTACTCAAATGGTCCTCAATTTTATACATGATTTACATTTGGTCCCTCAATTAAATTATTCGTTCAAATGGTCCATCAACTCTATATTAATCGCTCTATTGATCCTACCGTTACATTATATTAATGTTGCTGTCAAATGTATGGGTAAAACCGTCCATAACCGTCCTATGTTCCCCAAATAGGTGATAAGTGGTGATACATAAGTAATATAGTGGTGATACGTAAGTGATACAGTGGTGATACATAATGATATAGTGGTGATAAAGGGGTGATACATAGGTCAAAAGTCTTATTTACCCCCACAAATATAGCATGTGGCTCACATGACTAAATTTAATAAAAAATGTAACGGTAGGACCAAAGTGTTGATTAATAAAGAGTTGGTAAACTATTTGAATAAATAATTTAATTTAAGGACCAAAATGTAAATCGAGTATAAATTTGAGGACAATTTGAGTAATTTATCCTTTTAATTGAAAAATAGGTGTAGGCTAATAAAAGCACCCTATCGGCAGTGTACCCGAACCCCAACCAATTGCGAATTTCTAACTGGCAGAGGATCATGATTCCCTTCCGTGGCCCATAATCTTTTACACAAAAATCAAAGCAAAGTCGTGTTGTTGTTGTGCAACAATATTTGTCCCGCCAATATTTATTACTTCTCTCAGTTGCCTTTCCTTTCATTTTCCGTCAGTTTCTTTATCTTCTCTTCATAGCCATATTTTTTTCAATTACTTAGTATTTTATTCTTTCCACGAGTTTGGACCAACAACCAATAATCTATTAATATAAAAGGTAGAAGCGAGAAAAGCCATTTGTTTATCGGGAGTCATCTCCAGTCGTAGTATTGATAAGCTTGATAGATGAACGGGGGGAAGATGGCTACAATTCAGCAGCTATATTTTGCGACTTTGCTGTTGCTTTTAGGGGCCATTTCCAGCTTTCACCCACAGGCTCGTGAACTCTAAGCCTTTTTCTTTTCCCTTTGCTTTCCGTGTTGTCCCCTTCCTTAGTTTTATTTGTTTCCTATCCGATCTCTTTTGTATTCTTAGTTTACCTTGAATCTTTTAACTGATTTCAATTTGCAGAGCTCCTTTCTTTCATTTTCTTGCTATTCTCAGTTTCCCTTTGAAATTATATGATGAATTCATGTTTACTGAGTCTGAGTCTCTGATTGATATGTCTTTTAAGGGCAATATGAAATGGGATTTAGTGCATCGGATCCAAAGTTGCTCTGTTTTGTTCAGTCTCAAACTGGGCCGATTGCGTAATTATGACCTGAGGTAGCGACTTGAATAACGTAATGATTCCCCTTTATGCACTCTTGCAAAACAATCCAATTACTGATCCTATGGAAACTAAGATTTCTCATATATATAGAGAGAGAGCTTCACTGAGCAATCCCTCAAATAAGCTTATTATGCATACTATGAGTAATACATAAAGATCAACTAACTGATGAAGTGAGAGAGTTGACAAAAACGTCAAATGCTATTCTTCATTGTAAATATACTAGCTACCATAGCATGTGGGCAAGGGATTTGATTTTTAGGGTAGAGCTTCCTAGAACCTCATATACTCAGTTGGGAAATGGAAATTCTCTTCCCTGCTGCTTGTGTGTGTTAATGTCTAAAATCAGTAGTTGAGGCCAATTTTATCTTCTTCTGTGTTTATGTCAATTGGTTGGATAACTTGTTTTCTCTACGTTCATTTTAGAAGTCATTATTGAACCTAATGTTTGCTGACCAGAAAGAAAACTAACGGTTGATCATCTCCACAGTTCATTGCAGCCAAACCAGTTACCAAGAGTGAGCTTAATTCTCGTATTCTTCAGGTATTCCCTTTTGCTTGCTGTATATGATCAGTAAGTCATTGCAATGGAAGTAGTTACGCACACATACACAGTGGGGAGGGAATAATAACTGAGAATTCCATTCCAATATTAATTGTGAAAGAATATAATATTATCCTTTTGACTTTTGTCATGGCCAAGCAGGACTCAATCATTAAGCAGATAAATGACAACCCCATGGCTGGATGGGAAGCTGCCATGAATCCCCGATTCTCCAATTACACTGTGAGTCTTCAACTGGAAGGGTCTTCTGTATGGTCAAGTTGAAAGGACTTTCCCGCTCTTTTATTGCCATACAAATGCATAAATCGGTTTTTCATATTACTCCTGGGTCCCAAGATTTCCTTTTCATTGCACAGGTTAGCCAGTTTATGCACCTTCTGGGAGTTAAACCAACACCCCGAAAGGATTTTCAGAGTTTTCCTATTTTAACTCATCCAAAATCTTTGAAGTTGCCAACTAATTTTGATGCAAGAACAGCTTGGCCTCAGTGCAACACAATTGGAAGAATTCTAGGTTACCTGCTACTTTTCATTTATATGTTGTTATTCAGTGTTTCTTTGATTTAAAAGACAGAAGGTGCTAATGCTTTCTCATTTTTATGTCAAATGCTGGATTAATTTCTTTAATGAAGATCAGGTAATAATTTTCACATACGTCTCCATGATATCTTGTCCAATAAATTAATTCCGGAAATTCATGGAAAGTTTGCTTTTTGGAAATATAGGGTCACTGTGGCTCTTGTTGGGCTTTTGCTGCTGTTGAAGCACTATCAGACCGTTTTTGCATCCATTTTGGCATGGTAACTGAAATTCATTGATAACAAATTCACTGTTTCTCATTCCATTAATGTAAATGTTCCTTTTATATATTGTGTTTTTTTTTATAAAAAAAATTTAATCCTCTATGCTTTATTGCAGAACATATCACTTTCTGTTAATGATCTCTTAGCGTGCTGTGGTTTCATGTGTGGAGATGGTTGTGATGGGGGGTATCCAATTTATGCTTGGCGATACTTTGTCCACCACGGTGTTGTCACTGAAGAGGTAGCTAGTTCTTGTTGTTAAGCATATTAACACAAATTCTCTCTCTCTCTCTCTCTCTCTCTCTCTCTTCATGCTGTTGTCACTGAAGAGGTACCAAGTCCTTGTTTAACTATATTAAACACAGCTTCTCTCTCTTTTTTATTGTGTGAATTTGGGCAGATTGGGGGAGGGGGGAGGAGGGCGCCAGTGATATCCAGAAAGAATAATAGAAAAAGGTTTTCAAACAAAAACATTGTTACCTTCGCATCTTAACCTTTACACAAAATCAAGTCTACCTTTAATGTTGAAAGGATATCTTAGTGCTCACCTTAGAATTGCAAGCCTTCTTGCAACATAAGAGTGACCCCAACCCTTGCCCCAAAAGCAGTCTTCCGCCATTGTTAGAATGATTTTCATAGCTCACCTTAGAATTTACAGTCTTTCTTGCAACATAGGAAAATTTGTTAGCTAACCCTACCCAGGGAGGTCAAAAGTACAGAAAACAAGAGAGGTCCCTGTATTTACCCAAAGCCTGTGGGTTCCATTGTTAGTCTCTCCATCAGTACCAATCTTAATCCTCACCGAAATGCAAAGTTTACCTTCAATGTTGGAATGATATCTAGTGCTTACCTTAGCACTGCAGGCCTTCTTGCAACTTAAGAACCATTTCCAACCCGGCCCTAAAAGCATAGTCTTCCTCCAATGGTAGAATGATTGTCAGTGCTCATGAATTGCAAGTATTTCTTTCAACTTAGGAATAATTTCTTTGTTCATTATCCTAACCAGGGAGCTCAATTTAATAACAAAAAATAAGAGAGATGTCCCTGTGTTTACCTAAACCCAATGGGTTTGTGTGTAAGTCTGTCCATTTTCTTCTGCGCTAGTACTGTTTCATATAAAATTTGAGGGTTTTTTTTTCGTTTGGTTCATAAAAATCATACCTTTTAAATACTGCATGAAGTCCTGACAAGTATTCCATCTGGCAGTGTGACCCATACTTCGATCCAACTGGCTGTTCACACCCTGGGTGTGAGCCCGCATATCCTACTCCAAAGTGTGTTAAAAAGTGTGCAGATAAAAACCAGCTATGGAAGAATTCAAAGCGTTATAGCATCAATGCATATAGAATCAATTCTGATTCCCACAGTATCATGGCAGAGGTTTATAGTAATGGACCAGTTGAGGTCGCCTTCACTGTTTACGAGGTAATTTCTTGTTTCATAATTGAATGTACTGCAACTTATGAGGATGTGGCTCTCTTCTTTTTCTTTTCTATTTGCAATGTATGAGAGACTATAAAATATTATTTGCCCTCTTCGCATGTTTATCTGTCTACGAGGAGTCCTAAACTGCTAATATATTGCTGGCCAGGCAAACTTGAAATCATCAAATTGCATTTTTAAGTATAGTCTCCCACAATTCTCATTCATATTAAAAAAAAATAATGGGTTTTGGGGAAGAGGAAGGGTGGTGGGTGTGGTATCACCTATATGGTTAAAGCTTTCTTCGTAGAGCCCTGAAATTCCTCTCTTTTCACTAGTTAGTGGTATATGTGAGCTGACCGTGACAATGTAATGAGCACCACAACTGTACTTACTTTCAGCGCAAGCAGATTCAAGCAACTACATTTAAACATGGTGTGATCACTTTGCATAAACAATTATATGCCCATTTTAAGAAGCCTTATCTTTGCTGTCAATTTCTTGAGCACCCTGTAACATAAACTTATTTAGGATAAACTCATACACGATCTGTTGTGCATATGTGATATCGCATATTAGTTGGTTTTTCTGTCAAATGACATGCAAAGTGCCAATCATATGTATTAGTAACTTTGATGAACAGTTGCAAGATAATGACATTTTAAACACAGAATAGACTTTGATCCATTTCTTATTTTGTTGTAACTATTTACAGGATTTTGCACACTATAAATCAGGAGTTTACAGACATATTAAAGGTGATGCATTGGGAGGTCATGCTGTTAAGCTAATTGGGTGGGGGACAACCAATGCTGGGGAGGACTATTGGGTATGTTGATACGCTGGTGTTTTGTGCAACCACAGAATTTTTCTGAGACTACTTGTTGACCATTTACTCTTGTGTTTCAGCTTCTCGCAA
This sequence comes from Prunus armeniaca, assembly GCA_903112645.1. Lineage (NCBI taxonomy): Eukaryota > Viridiplantae > Streptophyta > Magnoliopsida > Rosales > Rosaceae > Prunus > Prunus armeniaca. Next base: position 1,351,423 of record CAEKDK010000003.1, on the reverse strand, counting down.
ATCAGTGGAACAGAGGCTGGGGTGACGTATGTTTCCATTAATTATTATTTTTAAATAGTTAATAGAAAACATATGTTTGTGCCTTCTCATACCCTGAAGCACAAATTAATTCTGAATGGTATGCAGGATGGTTACTTCATGATCAAAAGAGGAACAAACGAGTGTGGAATGAAGAGGATGTGGTTGCTGGTTTGCCTTCATCGAAAAATTTTATAAGGGAAGTTGCGAGTGTGGATGCTGTTGTGGGTGATGTTTCAATTTGAGATGGATCTTTCTATATCTAGTATGAACCAACTACAAAGTGTGATAGTGTGAAACACTGTTATAAGTATTAGTATACCACTATTATAGTTGATACTGGTCTTGGTAGGGAGCGCTGTTTCATGTTATAAATAAATACATAAATGGGGCAGCAATGTGGACATCTCACAGCCATGCGTCCTTACATAATCTGTTGATCTCACAATATTTGTCCCTTGCTATTGCAAGGGTGTATGCAAACTGAGATTTGCTAGCTTGCGATGTGTATAATCTTTGCAACTAAATAGGTTGTGAGATTGTATTTTCCATTTAATGAATGAAAGAACCATCTTTTCTAGCTGGAAAGTAAAACTCAAATCTTTTGACCAACAAATGGAGAAATTATAGAATGATACTGTATTACCAACAAATGGTTGTTGGTCTTAATTAATGAATTAATTTGTTCCAAGTGCTCGACAGGTATTCGCGAACTACTCAACCAGTCGTGGCATACAAACTTAAGAAATGCTAGAAAGCAGATTATGAATAGCGCCTCCACGAATATTTGGCGGGATGTTTGGCTCCTCATGTTGGTGTTATCGTGGTGATTTTCTCATTATTAACAGAATTAGTAAAAGAGATATAGGCTGTAATCAACCATTACAATAATTACACGTGTAATGAAGAGTAACTAAAGCTAAACATAATCTGTTATGTAACTACTAATCTTGTCCACTGGACTAAACATGTCTAATGGTTGATATTGTCCCAATCAACATCATCGAAACCTTGCAATTGAAGAGATCCGAGAGTAAACGGAAGACCTTGATTGTGGGTGGGTTGCTACATGCAATATCGCGGAAAATTCACTGACTTTATCCTTAGACGAATGAGAAATCCTAACAAGTTTTCGTGGATAAACCAATGAAAGAATTAGGGTCAAAATCTGTCCAACAACAACCACAAACTAATTTCAACCTTCCTGGGTGAGGGGCCTCGCATCTCATCATCCCCTCATCTCTGAAGGCTTCGGGAATGTAGCATGTACATGACATGATCGACTCTCCCTTGGTGCAAGCCAACAATGAAAAAGGAAAGGAAAATAGAGAGCCGTTTCTTTTTTAAAATCTTAAACGTAAGCCATACCCATACATGGTCTGTTTAGGAAATGAAATGAGAAAAATAAAATAAATACATGTATAAAGAGAAAAAGGAAAATAAATAAATTATATAAATTATATATATATATTATTTGGGTTGGGAAAGGAAATTAATCAATTATCACAAGGAAAAAACACGCTTTTCACGTTTTGTGTCAGGACTCAGGATCGAGGTGGAGGAGGGGCCTCGGCGACTCTTTGCCCCACTTCACTGACGCACAGAACAGAAGGCTTTATTAGAAGAACATCGTCATCCCTGAACCCTCGCACAAAGGCACAAAGGCACAAAGGCAAAAAGGGCTTTTGCGTTAGTAAAGAGAGAAAGATAGATAAATATTAATTGGCAGTGGAATGGATGAGATGAGAATTGAGAATTAGAGGTAATTAAGAATCCAGCTCTTATCCTACCCTAGTATCAGATTTCTTTGGTTTTTGGGTTTTCTTCCTTTTTTCTCAATTTCTTTCCAATATAGATAACTCATATCCAATCACACCGTTATCATCTCCCTTGCTTGCCCTTGCTCTGGGTGTGGTCCAGTGGTGTGGTGTGACGAGGGCAATTTTTCACCGAGACTAACAGATTACTATAGTTTTTAATCAATCACAGTACAGTCCTATAGATGAGAGAGAGAGATTTTTTTATATAGAGAACATCGGTTGCTTGCGTGTTTTGAGACTTGAGTAGAGCGGAATTATCTATATATATATTATATATGTGATACACACGACTAGAGCAAAATAAATATAAATGGCCATGTCGATAACCCAGGAGCCGGAGCAGGTGATGAAGCCTAAAGAGGAGGACAGTATTGGGCAAGAAGACCATTCTCAAGAGCGACCACTTCCAGGCTGCCAGAACAAACGGCTTGCTCCCCAGATCATGGCGCTCCCATTACCGTCAGGTAGTACTGTGGCTCTTTTCTTTCTTCTGACATGCTCCCTCATATTCATTCTTTTCCTCTTGTTGTGTTGCCACCTTTTCTCTTGCCACTTGACATGCCTGCTTTTTTTTACACTTCATTATCAGTAACACATCCCGTGCAAAGTTAACCAATATTAGCAAAACCTATTAAGGTTGGCGTTTTCGGTGCGTGTCTATTACTTTTGCTATGATTTTATTTCATACATTTAGCGAACACAGTTTTGTTGAGTTTGGACCAGTGAAGGGGATACCATCTAGGGTTGCTTTCTTAGTGAACCAATTAAAACTTTTCACTTGACCTCCCTATAGACCACTCGTCAGACCTTTGTATCAATCTCCATGTCCTGGTAGTTTAATATCCCTCCTTAATCTATTGGTTTCACCTATTTTCCAGTTGCGCCCATCTTATAGGCCTATTTGTTAAGATCGCAACGTGAGCTTTTTCTACCATGGACAAAAGTACTGTAAAATCCACTACTCACACATCACTTTCCCAAGCTTCAGTATCTCACATCCGTGTGCTGGTTTTAATAGGCTGACTCTCCGCTAAATGGTACACCGGGCTTGCCCCCTTTTCACATTCAAACAGCTCCCGATGGATCATAGGAATGTCCGTAATCTCTATGTGATAGCTCAACCAATTGATGGGCCATTTTTAGCGAAAACAAGTTCTTTGGATTCCCTCCGCGAGGAGCCGCGGTTAGTTATTATTTAGGTATATACATGCTCTTTCCGACCTGTACTATTGCACCTTTCATCCTTCCTTCTATTTACTGTAAATTTTCTGCCCCTTTCACAATTGGCCTCGTTCCTATAAATTCTAGCATGCCTATTTAAGTTGTACAGGTCTATTGGTCTTCCTCCTGGATATGTCAATAATAGAAAATTTTAATATTCTCCGTATCCAAAACAGCATTGCTACTATTTAGAGGGAAGGGGCCCTGGCAAGTCAGGAATCTCAAACACTGCTGTAGCCCCAGTTTGGAACTAGATGCAATTTGGGATTAATTGAAATTTATTGTATAAACCAACAAGACAACCTAAGCTATAAATTACATGCAGAGCTATTAACAATCAAAAGCTGAGTAGTTCACTGCTAGTTTTATGATGATATCGTGCCTAACATCACCATGAGTTGTGAGTCCAGTGGTTTGGGACTAGTTGGGCCCCGATGTGGTCAGGGGTTCGCGCCCTCAACAAGTACCTATCAGCAATTTGCTTGTGTTTTCTGCCCCCAACGATTGAGAGTTTGCGTGGGCCCCCCAGTTTGGAAGCTGCAATCGCAAAGCTGACAGTGGAGTTTTGGGTTTCAAAAGAAAATAAAATGGTGCCTAACTGATGTAGCACCGCCCCTAGGGGTAGGATAAACACTCGAAACAGTAGAACCAGAAAATATAGGGGGCCAGTGAGACGAACAGAAGATGGAAGGGATGACAGACAGGACAGAATTCAGAGAACCGAAGAAAAGACAAGAACTCGAGAGTTTTTAAGCGAGGGTTTCTTTCCATATCCAAATCTTGATTTTAAGGAACTACATTGGGGTATTTAGCCAACTAAACACTAGAGCTAATGGATAAAACCCCCTGTGTACACAGAAAGCCTAACCAAATCAAATAGGCACTTAGAAATCCTACAGAATTTGGAAAACTAGAGAAATCGAGGAGCTAATCAATTTTAGGTCCTATGGCATTCTGCCTCACTAGCAATCAAGTATAGCACTTAACGTGCATCCTCTCTCACTGAATTCTCCTTTTATATCCTGTTGCCCATTTATGCCAATTGGTGTGTTCTGGCTGTTTGTTGGTTTTTTTCCTGCCATGGATGGGGTGTCCATACAAAATGGACTGATGATACTTAGCTAGTTTTGGTAGACCGTGCATTCCTCCCTCCGCATGATTCTTATGCGGTGGGCAATCCTTGAAGAAAGAATGTGGAGAGACGTGTAAGAGGTACAAGCTTGGGGTTAATGGTTGATTTGGACTTTTTACCGGAATTTCTTGAGCAATGGCGAATTTACGTTTTAGGTTTGTTGTGGAGGATGGTTTGGTATGGAGAAATTTTTAGGACTTGAATCCGGGATTTTGTTGAAATTTTTTTTTGGGGCTAAAAGGATGTTCTATAATTTTGAAGTATGTCTGGGAACTGGGTTAAAGCAGTAGATTATCAGGAAAGGGTCTGGCCTGCGGTCACTCACATAGATCCCTCCAGTGCTAGTTCCTTTTGACAATGTTCAGCTGACAAGGTTAAACAAGGTCAGAACTGTAAGGGCATTATTCAATGACGTCTTATTTATGCTGCAGTATTCACAGTTGTTTCGAGCCATTATAGCTCTAATATGTTGTTGTTTTGTTTTTTGTTGACATTTGACAATAGTGGTGGAGAGCTACATAAGTGATCTTTAGATTTTAAACCCCAATTGGCATTAAGGTGAGCCCAGTGGTGTAGGGGGTGGGGAACCGGGTTATATTAGGTAGGTCAAGCGTGTCCATCCGTCCAGGTAAAAAAAAGGCATTGGACTAAGCAGAAGCATACCGAAGACTAGATAATTTTATTATATATATTTTTTTTTTTTTTTTTTTTTTTTTTTTTTTTTTTTTTTTTTTTTTTTTTTTTTTTTTTTTTTTTTTTTTTTTTTTTTTTTTTTTTTTTTTTTTTTTTTTTTTTTTTTTTTTTTTTTTTTTTTTTTTTTTTTTTTTTTTTTTTTTTTTTTTTTTTTTTTTTTTTTTTTTTTTTTTTTTTTTTTTTTTTTTTTTTTTTTTTTTTTTTTTTTTTTTTTTTTTTTTTTTTTTTTTTTTTTTTTTTTTTTTTTTTTTTTTTTTTTTTTTTTTTTTTTTTTTTTTTTTTTTTTTTTTTTTTTTTTTTTTTTTTTTTTTTTTTTTTTTTTTTTTTTTTTTTTTTTTTTTTTTTTTTTTTTTTTTTTTTTTTTTTTTTTTTTTTTTTTTTTTTTTAAAAATTCAGTTAGCCAAACATTCCTAATGGTTTCCAAAATTAAAGTTTCTTATTAAAATTCCTTTATCCTTCAAATCCTTTAAGCAAACCAGAAACAATCCTTATGGCATTAGAAGAATTGTAAGTTATATATATAAGATACCAAAAAAATAAGAAACCGAGCTCCCATATCATAGCCTTAATAGTAATGTAACTTTTTCTTCTTTTATCTTTTCTTTTACAAGCATAAAATCATGTCTGAAAGCTTAGTAACGATCACAACCTTAGGACATCCATATTAACTTTAATTTTTAATACCTTCAAGTTCCTTTATGAAAAATATGAACATGTTAACTAGACATACTTGTTCTATATATGTTCATACAAAAAAATAATCTTAACCATATTAATACTGTAAAATATACCAAAACCAAAATAACTCAAAACTGCAATTAACCTCAGGCTATGGCTTCACTTCGAATTTCTTAATTTGATGCATACTTTAAATTTCAACTAAATAGCTAGAAAACCAAAACAAAACAGTGGAAAACTGTTGTAAATAAAACTTCACGAGCATGCGAAAATGTGCTGTAATTAACTTTAGGCTATATCTCAACCGTCTGGTGAGTAAAACTTTATGATCTTACAAACTAGGGCAGTGGCTCAACTTGAAAAACTTTTGGTGAATGAAACTTAATGAGCTTGTAAAATAGGGCAGTGAGTGTGAAGTCCAAAAACCATACATCATTTCTCCCACTTGGACAAACACTCACTACTTGGTTACTCTTGAAATGAATACACCAAAACCTTATAACTTTAAAACATGATAGTTATTAATTAGTATACGTTGATAAGATAATATCATACGACTTTTAAGATGTACTGCTTTAAATAATTCACACAATTTCTTTATTAGTTTGACTAACCTCAAATTACTTAGAATCAAACTAGAGACATAAAGCTTCACATAACAGAAATTTAGAGTCTTTTTATGTCTATTTAATGGTCTAAAATAACCTACAAACTTAACTTCATAAAACCTGCCAGCACAAAACTTTTCCAGAACAAAGGTTACTTAAAAATTTTTTTTTTTTTTTTTTTTTTTTTTTTTTTTTTTTTTTTTTTTTTTTTTTTTTTTTTTTTTTTTTTTTTTTTTTTTTTTTTTTTTTTTTTTTTTTTTTTTTTTTTTTTTTTTTTTTTTTTTTTTTTTTTTTTTTTTTTTTTTTTTTTTTTTTTTTTTTTTTTTTTTTTTTTTTTTTTTTTTTTTTTTTTTTTTTTTTTTTTTTTTTTTTTTTTTTTTTTTTTTTTTTTTTTTTTTTTTTTTTTTTTTTTTTTTTTTTTTTTTTTTTTTTTTTTTTTTTTTTTTTTTTTTTTTTTTTTTTTTTTTTTTTTTTTTTTTTTTTTTTTTTTTTTTTTTTTTTTTTTTTTTTTTTTTTTTTTTTTTTTTTTTTTTTTTTTTTTTTTTTTTTTTCCCCGTGGGCAGGAAAGTCACAAAAGGTAGAAACAACCAAATCTACAAGGGTAATTCGAGTGAAGCTGACACCTCGAGGTGTGACATCCCCAAAAGTCGAAGAAATCTCGACCGCAAAGGCTCCCAAGCCAAGAATAGTTTTTCAAGACTTCAAAAAGGAGCCTAGTGAAAAAAACACAAGCTCATTGAAACAAACAATGGAGTCATTGATGACGGCAAGTTACATTCATCCTCTTCGTAAGATCAATCAGTCTATCCCCAGGGGGCAGTTTGGTCATTTCGACTACTTTTGGCAAAAATGATGGCCCAGAGTAAACGTGTAGCTTTTTCATAAAAAGGCATCCTTGTCAGAAACAACATCTGCTCCATTAAAGATAAAGCTTACAGGCCGTAAAGCAAAGAAAAGCAATGATGGCCTCACAGTCCAAAATGAGAGTGGTGTGCTCAAAGTGTCTCTTCGAAGGCTACATCCAAAAGCTTCTGATCCTGAGATACTTACTAATATGGAACAAGCCATGTTTAGAGAAGATGAGTGAATATAAAGCCACTTCGCATCTCTGTGTTCAAACGACTAGGGGGTAGACAGCCACCTCGCGTCTCGGTCTTTCAACGCTTGGAGAACCCTTTCAGTTCCCAACAAGTTTAAAGTCCATAATAAAAGGAAATGGAAAGTTAAGAGTCAAGAAAAGCTGTGACCGAAACAGTCAAAAGGGTGAAAATAAAGGATGATCTCGTCCAAGTCAATTGCGCCTCTTTCGAAGAAATTGTGGACCAAGATGATAATCCTCAAGACATCGAGGAATTCATTGATATAATCCCACCAGCTCCACCACAAATGGAGGAGGGAGGTCACCCACCATTGATGATCTGCAAGAAATTAATCTTGGTACAGCTGAAAACCCAAAAGGGCGGCCCAAAGTGTGGTATTAAAACCCGAAAGGGCAGCCCAAGCAAAGAACTACGTTGACTTGATCCCTCAAAAGGGGTACGTAGGCAGTCTAGTCCCTAAGAAGCTAGATTCAGTCACAAGTCCCAAAATCCTCTTCATTACCTCAATTCAAGGAGAGTGAACTACGTTTGGCTTGATCCCTTCATAGGGTACGTATGCAATCTAGTTTCACTGCTAGATGCAGCCATAAAACACACTTCCTCCCTGAAAATCTTGGAGTGAACTACGTTTGGCTTGATCCCTTCACAAGGTACGTAGGCAATCTAGTTTCACACCTAGATGCAGCCATAAATCACCAAAGCATTCCTCTAATTGTGTTTGGCATGAGGTGAAATTGAGTTGCCAAAATAAAATATTATGTGCAACTTGTCGAAACTAAATAAATGTTTCGTCAACTTTATTATCCTTGAAGAAAATGATTACAAAAAAAAAGGTCCAAAAGACGTCAATTACAAAAAGACGATGCTCTATTAGGACTTATTACAAAAGGGAACCAAGGAAGCAATCAATTTTTGGATTTCCACTTCCTGTGACTTGCAAGAGGCCTCAATACGCTCAATTTCGAGAAGCTCTTTTTCACCGATACGTGACTGGCGAAGCTCTTCATCCAACTTGTTTAGTTTCTCCAAGGAAATTTTGGCATCTCTGATCTGATTATTAAGAGAAAGCTTTCGTGAATTATGTTGTTCTCGAAGTAAACGAGCTCGTTCCTCTGCCTCTTTAACAACAAACTCCTTAGCATCTAAGTCTTCAAGGTCTCGAGTAAAATTCGTAAGTCTGAGTCAACTACCCTTTTTGGAGTTTAGACAATCATCATGACGACGAATGAGATCGCGAGCCCGAGTACCTTGTTCAACAATTCTGGCGTTCTCAAAATTTGCAAAGCACGGCAGAAAATTTGGTCAATTGTGTTAATAAACCATTCAAGCTCAGTTTTGCCAAAATCAAGAATGTCCATCATTGACCGCAAGACATTGAACACTGACTTCATTCCTTCATGATGAGCAAGTATCTCTTCAGACGACTTAGAAGAATGAAGTTTATCAAAAATGCCTTGCACTTCACCAATAATATATACATGCCTGAAATTCTTCGCCTCTGAGCCAAAAATATCAAAGATTGATTTTTTGCAGTCTTCCAATGACGACATGTCATTAGCTAATGGGGAAATGACGTTAACACCACAAGGTGGAGACCTAGCCAATTCTTGTGCCATAGAATTGTCATTTGGAGGACTCAGTAAGTCTGAATTTGCTTCAAAGTTGGAGTTGTCAGGAACCACATCTTTTGTAGCCTTGGCTCTCTCAGGACCTATGCTCAAAGAACCATCGGATTTTGGATAACGAATCCGCTTAAAATTTACATCTTGACTGCTTCCAGATGACGAGAAAGTGGCTTCATTTTTTCTACCTGCCCTTTCCTTCCGCCTCTTCCCAGGACGGGAAATTTCGGTTTGTCGATTCACACTAATGGATGAGTTTCTTGCTTCCACCTCAGAAATCAAGACTTCCTTTGGTAAGCCAGTGGAAACTTCCTTCAAATTGGATATCACATAAATCGGTTTCTCTTTGAGAGGACGTTTGGACAGGTTTACATAAACAGTTGACACAGACAAACCCAAGTATGATGCAGTATAACCCATCCACCACCGGCAGTACCAGTACGTACATTGCCCCATACGAGTAGAACGCGGGATGAAGAAAAGCACTGAAGTGTTTTCCTTAGAAGTGAAGTTTGAGCTTTGAACAAATCCTCAACATTACAATGACTTCTCTTGGAGATACCAAAGCTAAGTTTATCAGAAGGAACACCTTGATCAAAGCCAAATTGGCGAGCGAATCTATTTGGGTGATAGGGCTCCAGCCAAAGTTTGTTATCAACCCTTATAGGAAGTTTGGATGTACGCATACAAACTAACATCTCAAACCGGCCATCTGACAGTTTTTCATCATCCATAAAGGTAAGACCATCCTGCTCATCAAAAGCACTGGGACGATATCGCATGGAGATGTCACTTCTAAAAATAACTCTGGCCTTCGAATATCCATATCGCTAGCAGCAATACCAGCATACCTAGTTTAAATGAGGATAACTAGCTGGAAATTCGATATCATTATGGCATCTATACAAACAGGGAAAATACTCACCCATCCACCCAATGATGTAATGAATCGGAAAACAAGCTAAAGAAGTACTGGGACCTCTCGGACAGGTGACAGTTTCCCCAAGGCCATGATATATATAGCCCAACACAGTTGGTGCAATAGAAACTTTTACTCCTCGAGCCATCAAACTAGCCATGTAAAAAGTTTCCGGCCTTATCCGAGAGCCTCTTGACGGCAGTGCAAATCTACTAAGAAAGAATGCTAAGAAAGCAGTTAATCTCCCTTCTGTTGATATCTCCAGATTTAATTTTTGAGCCATCAGATTTTCTCTTGGTCTCAAGATGTTTCCTTCTCCAAAGGTTCCATAAATTATTTTCCCTCTGAAAAAATGTGCAACCCACTGGTCCCAGAATACACATTTTTGATCATAAAGTGAACAGAGCTGAGAATAAATTAAAAGAAGCTCCCGGATGGTTGGCGGATACATTGCTTCATGATGCAAATCTCGATTTGGAGGTATAATTCCTCATAAGGAACTCCTAAAATGGGTAACCCCCAATAATCTTCAGGTCATACAACGATATTCCCATTTCGCCATTTCCTTGGTGCAAAGTGTTGGTCAAAGGCCCCCACAACTCCAGAAAGGCTTTCCAGACATTTAACGAATACATATAAGGATAGCGGGAAACCGCTACAGCACCATAAATTTCAGCACGAATAATTCCTCTTTGAAGTCTCGTAAAATGGCCTCAGTCCATTCTAAGATGCCCAGGACGAAACTCTGCCAAACCGCGAATGCTTAGCTCACGTCCCCAATCTGTTTTGTTTTTGAGCATTTTACATAAAATAGGAGGAAAATCGTTTCTATGGCCAACTTCAATGTCACCATCAGTATTATTGTTGACCTCCATCAAAGTGCAAGCTTCAAACTTTGAACCGTGAACTCGACAAACTTTAAGAATTCCATCATCAGGAATAAATTCACAATATCCAGAGTTCACATTCTCAGTGGTAAACCAAGTGACTTTATCCCCTGGAGGTACATCAATCTGAACTGAGTTCAAAGGCATAGACCTATCATATTCTTGACCAATTGGAAGCCCTTTCTTATCAAGCACTCGTTGGACGTATAATTGACCATTTGCATCCATACCTGAAAATTTTGCAATATGTGTTAGTCCAAGGCTATAAATTTTTGTCAAGCCTCGTACGCGTAAAGGAAGTTACACGAACGATGCTTGAGGGGGCATCTGTTGAAATAAAAAAATTCATTGACAGCAAATTAAATATTGGCCAAGTTTAAAGAAGTCGGGCCCATAGCTAAAAATGATTCTGTGGACTTGTTACTAAATTGGTTTAGGCCCAAATGAATTAATATTGATATTTTTTACAAGGAAATATTAATATATTGAAAGCAGAAACAGTTTCATGTACGTGACTGTGAAGTGTGGAGTTGAGGGGGTGACTGTAATGGGAAGTTACTCCCACCCACACAGTACGTGAGGCCTTAACTGATCCCACTCTGTCAGTTCCTCTGGGTCTATAAAAAGGGACCAAAGAGAGGCAGAAGGAAAAAAAGGAAAAGACACCGAACTGCTGCAGAAATCCAAAGAACACGGCTGCAGAAATCCAAAGAACAGAAACAAGCAAAAGAGATACGAAGCTCTGTCACAATATCATTGAGAAGGTATAAACAAATTCATTTGAGTATCCTTTTATGTACAACTGACTTACAGGTAAAGCAAAAAATGCATGTGAAGCCATTGTACGGAAGCCTGAACTTCCTCCATGTTTGATATCAAGAAATGTATCATATCAACAAAGACCTCAGCAGTGGAAAAACATGAACAAATCCTCCCAAATTGGCAATAATTGTGCCACTTACACAAAGAGAGCTCTCACAAGGACCTCTCTGTTGTGAATTACAGATGGGCTTCCGCAAGAACCCCACTGTACAAGTGCTGTGAACACCTTGTGACGGAAGCCTGAACTTCCTCCATGTTTGATATCAAGAAGTGTATCATATCAACAGAGACCTCAGCAGTGGAAAAATGTGAACAAATCCTCCCAAATTGGCAATAATTGTGCTACTTACACAAAGAGAGCTCTCACAAGGACCTCTCTGTTGTGAATTACAGATGGGCTTCCGCAAGAACCCCACTGTACAAGTGCTGTGAACACCTTGTGAGTGTCCACAGGCACATTGTGGTACTCAAAGAAGACCTTGCGAGTGTTCTTGAGTACCAAAAACAGAAAACATCAAAATCCCAACTGCTTTGTGCCCAACCCACCTTCAGCACAACGAAATTCCAAGTCTGCAAATTGGAAGACAAAAAGATGGCGAAGCGTGCTGCAAATGGAGAAATCAACAATCCTGTTTTAGTCTCACAGATTGGCATAAACAGAAGAAAACATATTAAAGGAGATGCAGAAATTACTGAGTGACAGAAAGCTTACAAAAGCTGATGATTCACACCCACGTTCTGTGCTTCAAAGTTTGCCAACAAGGAAAAAATCCCAAGTCGGACAGCCCACGAAAATTATCAAGCCAACACTCCTCTGTAGCAAAATGCAAATATCATAAAAGCTTCTCACTTTGTTGCTGGCAAAACATGAAGCAACTGAGACAAAGCAAAGCCAACACCTCAATTGGCAGTACGGTGGCCCTCTCAAATGATACGAGTCTGCAAAGGAAAATATGCAAAGCCTTAGAAATTCCAATCAAATTGGAAAGAAAAGGATGCACAAAGCATCAGCAAGCAAAAAAAAAGCAAAAGGAAGAATGGCTCACCAAGAAGCCTCCTGTGTTGCGGCTGTTGAAGAACCCGAAGGCAACATAAGCCAAGAAAAAGGGAAGCCTTCCTGTCAAGTCAATACAGAACCAAAGATGAATATTTTTTTTATCCGAAGGACTCTAAACACATAATGGATAAAGACAAAACCCATTTTGGTGGAAGTCTGCCACAAGTACATAGGAAACAACAAAAAGCCAAAAAAAGGTCAAGCATGGATTCATGGCTGAACTTTAAGATTAAAACATGGGAGAAGCTTCAGCCATGAAGTTGGTACTGCCAAACTCAACAAAATATACAAATAGCTCTTTGGCTTGTGCGTGTTGTGTTAGGCAAAGAAACCCAATTCGTGTTGCACATAAGGAAAAGAAAGAAGAAATGGCTTACAGGACCTACTCTAAAATAAAGGGGAGTTGAGGTTATGTTATTGTGTCAGAACAAAAAAAAGAGTTGGGAAGGGCATGGAGAGACCAGCAAAAGCAAGGAAGATGAAAAGAAACAAAAAAGACAAGGGAGAAGAAAAGCACAAAAAACAAAGGAAAGGAAAAAGTAGCAAAACAAAGTTCTGTACAACAAACGTGGCTTCTCAAAATTCCAAGACTTTCAATTAGTAGTTTAATAGGCTATAATGGTCTACTCTGACAGACATGACTAAAGGAAAGGATTTACCTTGGTTTTGGCGTTTCAAACCCAGAGCTCCGTGGTGATTGTGACAGATGAGTAGCTGAAGAGAGATATATATAATTTGGTCCAGTTTGAATCAATTTGAATTATTCCAGATAAAGATGGGAGTAATTCAGTTTGGATTAATCTCTACTACTCCGAATAGATATCGGTTTCAAAATTCAACTGATTCTCAAAGCTTTTCTGACATGGATTCTTTGTTTATGGGCTGACTAATATAAATGTTAAGGCCCGAAAACAAATTGATGGGTTGACAAAACAAATTACCCATTAACTTTCAAAGCCCAAAATATTTATTGGGTGGTCCAAATAAATTATGTGGTTAATGGATTAATTTTTTAAATCCTCAAAATCATATGTGAGTAAATTAATTGGCTCATCAAAATGCCTTTTAATTTTCTTTGGACTTTAACAATAAAAATGGTACAAAACCATTCCACATTTTCTCATGGGTCATCTACCCTGCAAATTTTCAATGAGATCAAAATTCAAATTTCTCAAACATAAAATTCTTTCAAAGGGTCATTTACCCTTTGAAGGTCCAAAAACTTTGGAACTACGTTGGTTTGATCCCATCAAGGGTACGTAGGCAGTCTAACATCCCAATAGACGCAACCGCAACTAAATTTGAATCCCTGGTTTTATCCTAACCAAATTTGTCCACACTCATCCATTAATTTCCAGTTTTTCTCGTGAGTCATCTACTCATGAAAATTCCAATGAGATTAAATTCAAATATCTCGAACACAAATTCTCAATTAGTGGGCCACACTTACCCATTAATTTTCAATTTTTCCCATAGGTCATCTACCTATGAAAATCCCCAAATTATCTCAAAGATACAAATTCTAAATTATTGGGTCACACTTACCCATTAATTTCTAATTTTTTCTCATGGGTCATCTACTCATGAAATTCTAATGAGATTAAATTCAAATATCTCAAACACAAATTCTAAATTATTGGGCCACACTTACCCATTAATTTCCAATAGGTCATCTACCTATGAAAATCTTCAAATTGTTTCAAAGACACCAACTCTAAATTATTGGGCCACACTTGCCTATTAATCTCCAAATCCATTTGGAACTACGTTGGTTTGATCCCATCAAGGGTACGTAGGCAGTCTAGCATCCCAATAGACGCAACCGCAACCAAATTCTCACTAATCAAATCTCAACACAAATCCATTTGGAACTACGTTGGTTTGATCCCATCAAGGGTACGTAGGCAGTCTAACATCCCAATAGACGCAACCGCAACTAAATTTGAATCCCTGGTTTTATCCTAACCAAATTTGTCACACTTACCCATTAATTTCTAATTTTTTCTCGTGGGTCATCTACTCATGAAAATTCTAATGAGATTCAAATATCTCAAACACAAATTCTAAATTATTGGGCCACACTTACCCATTAATTTCCAATAGGTCATCTACCTATGAAAATCTTCAAATTGTTTCAAAGACACCAACTCTAAATTATTGGGCCACACTTGCCTATTAATCTCCAAACTTTGGAACTACGTCGGTTTGATCCCATCAAGGGTACGTAGGCAGTCTAACATCCCAATAGACACAACCGCAACCAAATTTGAATCACTGGTTACCACAACCAAATTCTCACCAATCAAATCTCCACACAAATCAATTCTGAACTACGTTGGTTTGATCCCTTTGAAAGGGTACGTAGGCAATCTAGAGATTCAATCTAGATGCAACCATCCCAAATACAACTCCATATCGAATCCCTGGCTTATTCAGTCAAATTCACTCAAACACTCCTCAATTAAATTCATTCAAATTCCCCCTTTTTGCAATGAGTCATCTATTCATTGCAAATCTTTGAACTACGAGTGGCTTGATTCCTGTAAAGGATACGTAGGCACCCTGAGGTTGAACTTGGGAGCAGCCGCAAAACCAAACACATACATTCTGTTTCTTTATGATGGAATCAAAGGGTTTTCCCTTATAGCAAGGGATTGTAATTAAGAGACTTGCGTCTCGAATGGGTCGAACCTAAAATAATAAAACCCCATTAATTAATTAGTGGTGGTGAAATTATGTTTGGAGGTTTACAGTTTTATATCTAACAATGACTAAGTTCTGTTTCCCATGATGCATCTAAGAAAAGAAAAATAGACTCTGAGGCATTTGCTTTTGTTGGTTGATTGATTGAGCAAAATGGTGCTTGTAATGCTGCTCCATGGGTTGTTGTCTCCATCAGAATTGGAAAGAGCAAGCAAACGGGTTGTCGCCGATTCCATCATAGAAAATTCCACCGAACTCATCATCACTACCAAGACCAGCCTGTGGCTGGTCCTTTGTTTCTTCTCCGTCAGTACTCTCATCCTCCGAGAAGTTTGAGTTCTTCTGAACCAACTCTCTGAATATTGATGATTGAAGGACGAGGCCAAGTGCAGTGGGAGACGATGACTTGCTACCGGTGTTAAGAGGGATGCTGCTACCGATGACTTCTTGTTTTCCTTGCGGGAGGCAAAAGGATTTGTGTGTGAGAAACACTCCTCTGTTGGGATGTAGCTGTTGGCCAATGGCATATTCTGAGGCTCTGCGACTGTCTCTGGTTCTTGAGTGGCTATTGGATCGTCTGCTCTTGGCTTTAGCCATCTTATGTCAGAGCCCAAGTCAAAGTTAGTCACAGCATTGATCCCTCTGTACTCAATTGCTGCAATGTCATAGCCACGAGCTGCTTCCTCTTGGGCGCCTGAAATGAGATTAAAAAGACACATTGCTCAGCAAGTGCAAATTCTCATCACTATAGTTTTCAACTTTCTCTTTTATGACAGTTTATATTGCAGCTAGTTTTTGGATAATGTTTCCAAAAACTTCTTCCTATTCTTGCTTCCCGTCGACCATTATCATGGCACCTACAATGGTAGTGTGTAAAGGTGGATGCATGCTAAATTTAAACCTATTGTCACAGGAAGTTGCTGCGAGGATATAATGTATAGCCGTGCGGCTACACTATTTTGTAAAACATTAATCAACAGAGTATAGCCGCGCGGCTATATTAATTTATAACGTTAAAAAAGGTAGTGCTTAAGTACCCGCGTGTCAAAAGAGTATAGCCGCACGGCTATACTATTAAAAAAAAAAAAAAAAAAAAAAAAAAAAAAGACGGATTCTGGGTACGGTTTAAAACAAATTTTAAAAAACTGAGTATAGCCATTCTGCAATACGATTTTTTAATAGAAAAAATGGCTCCCAGCGATTAGGCGCCACGTGTCAAAACATGCCTACTTTCTAAAAAAATAAAAAACACAAAGTATAGCTGTGCGGGTACTATTTTTTTTTAAAGATGACCCTCCAGAGATTAGGTCCCACGTGTCAAAAATTAGTATAGCAGCCTAGCCCTACCTTTTTTATAAAAAAATCTTAGTATATCCGCACGGCGATACTATTTAATTAGGCGGAGCCACAAGCATGGGAAACACAGGTGGACCTCTTCCTCTGTTCTTGTTTCAAGGACTCGCCTAAAGTCAAATTTTTATTTTTCACAAAATATTCAGAATTCAGAAAAACAAATACAAAATCATAAAATTCATGAGCAAAAGATTATGAGAAAACTGTCGAGATCAGAAATTTGGCTTACATTGCCATAAGAGTGATTGAAACGTTTCCCAAGTTTTTTATTAATAAAATTATGAATCGAAATCAAATTCAAAGCCGACCCTATCAAGTCCATTAGCCACACTTACCAAAGCATCATGGTGCTTTGTTTATAAACACATTTATAGGAGTGCGGATTATTGATGTGAGATTTTCTCAAAGGGCACCTCAAAGGATAAACCTACAGAAAAATCCAGCACGTCAAAGGATAATTATTTTCATTTTGAGTTTGTAGAAGCAAGGTGTTAAAATGGATAACAGATCAGTGATAATGGTCTGTAAAGGCAATAAGGAAGCTCAACCTGCGGAGAATTGCTCAAGCTTTGTAGACAGATGGAGGTATGGCAATGGGTAATGTGTCTGCTATAATTGTGTGACACCTTGATGAGTTTTAAAAGTTTCATGGTGGGTATTTATTTGAAATAGTTGGTGTGCACCTGAAAGTGCTCAGCCGAAGGTAAAGTAATATTCTGGTGTTGGTTGTTTCTTGTGTAATTTCAGCTTAAGATCTAAAAAGATCGATAAAAATCCACCAGGCAATCTTTTCATTAAGGATTGCTTGTTTCATATTGCAAAATTTTCAAGTCTTGTGCTGCTGACACTACTGTAATGAAATGGAATATAAGTGTGTGAAGAAAATGGAAAAATCATCTGAAAGAGAGCCTTTGTGATTCTTATTCTTTCATTGCTTTGAAAAGCAAGTCCAAGGAAATCATGATTCTGGAATTAATATTTAAGCAAGCCACAGCTCTCTTTTTCCTCCCAATTATGTTGTTTTACAAAACACGAACTTAGGGTTCGATTCCCCACTCTCCTAATATTGCTTGTATAAAATCAAAAACACGAACCTAGCCTTCTGCCCTTACGGGAAGGACAAGGTTAGCCAATGGTGTCTCCAAAATTCCTGCAGTTATTCTGGTTTGTTAACCTTTTAACATCAAAAAAGGGCCATTAAGCAAATTTAAAATTGATTTTTAAACAAAAAAAGCTTTACTAAATATAATAATACATCTGATTGTCATTCTCATTTATGCTTACAAGTTAGAAAACAGGGCTCAAAGTATAATATTTATTCATTACTTCCTTGCTCTAGCTCTGTTTTTCATATTACCATGCTTTGTGAATGCAAGTCAGCAAGGGCTTGTTAAGTCGGATGGATCAGCCATAATGATCTGTAAAGGCAAAAATGAAGCTCCACCTGCTGAGAAATGCTCAAAGTGGGCAAGCAGATGGGGCTGTGGCAAGGAGGCATGTGTCTGTTACGCTTGTGAATTGCATCATGATTAAACATTCAATAGCAATAACATATGACTATGAATTTGTTTTGTATCTGTTATTTTTCTATTTGTTCATGTATATATATGAGTTGTGGAAGTGCATGTTGGTCTGTTGTGGATATTTTTAAAATACTTGAATCTGAAGTGTAACATTCCGGTACTTTTCTGTCCAATTCGAATGTCAAGATGTTTTCACCATCCAGCCACTCAAGTGTAGGAACTAACTTGAACAAAAGCGACTTGAAGTTTTCACCAGAAATTGGATTTCCCACAATGGCTAAAATATTGTTGGGAATAAACTCCAAACCATTACATAATGGGTCCTTTGCTGCTTTACCCTTATCTAACATATTGTTGGGATTAAAAGAAGATGATGCCATGAAATAAAACAACACAGATTTGGCCCAAATCCAAAACCAATATGCAGACCCAAACAACTGAATTTGGATTTAGGGACTGAATTCCAAATCCACAACCCAAATCATCCCTTATCCAAACATGCCCAAAATTAATCAATTCAATAGCAGATGCATCTGTACATTTATAAGTTCATTTGTCTTTAGAAAAGGTATGTAATGGGTCAAATCGGAGGTGCGTATGCCATTCTCATCCCCATTCATGTTTAGCTTTTTTCTCCATTCCCGTTATGATAAAATACCAAATCTCCCCCATTTGGAGTGGAATGTTCATTCCCCCCTCCCGTAATATCCGTTTGTATTAAAAAAGAAAAAAGAAAAACATATCCCCGCATTTAATTCTCATTCAAAACGTAATCTCTAAGAATTCATTAGGTTGCCCTATTGCTACTCTATATATAGCATAGGCTCTCCTCTTAAGAAAACTCGCAAATGCATCATCTTCTTACTAGTTTGCATTTTTCATTTCATTTTCTCTAAGAGCCATGTCTAGAAAGAAGGTGAAACTAACCTACATCAGTAATTACTCGACTAGAGAAACAACATTCAAGAAAATGAAGTAGGATCTGATGAAGAAAGTGAGTGAACTCAACAACCTTCCAGCATGTGCCATAATCTATAGCCTATATCATACTCAACATGAGATTTGGCCATCCTCTCTCCAAGTGCAACGTGTTCTTAAAAAATTTAAGACCATGTTGGAGATTAAACATAGCAGAAAGATGGTGAACCAAGAAAGACTTATGAGGCAAAGGATTGAGAAAGCCAATGAACAACTGAAGAAACAAAGGAAGGAGAACAGGGAAAAGTAGATGACAAGGGTGCTATTCCAGAGTCTGACTGGTAAGTCCCTCCACAGTTTGAACATGGTTTCTTTGAATGATCTGCGTTGGCTGACCAAAGCTTGAAGGACATTCGCGTCAAAATTAAGATTCTGAATTAGGAGGAGGAGAACAAACAAGTCCAAGTAGAACCAACAGGACTGCTAATGGCCACAACAACATATTATTGAATGGAGAGGTAGGCTTTCGAAACTAACAGTATGGAGACGATGCAGAGGGATCCATGGCTCATGGGCATGAAGAACCCACAAGATCAGCGTATGGGGGTAGGGGTTGGTGGTGGAGATGAGATGATTATGCCATTTTGGGGTCAAAATCACATTAATGCTATTCGGTCTAATAATGCCTTTTTTCCTTGAACTATTTAGTATTTGTTTCTAGGCAGTCTCTTTGTGTTGGCCAAAAGTGTAAAGTGATTTCTTTGATAATTTTGAATTCATAATTCAGGCCAAAAGTCGTCAGTCACAAGGACCAATATAAATACAAATAATTATATAAGGTTAATACAAATATGGTCGCTACTCTGTAATAAAGATAATAATTTTAGAAATTTTGGTCACTACTCTGTAATTACCTAACAATTTCAATCAAAATTTGCCAACACCACCGCCCTTTTTTTTTCCTGTGTTACTCCAGTTTTTACCGTCAATGCAAAGGAAACACCATTCCATGCAGCCCATATTCATGAAAACACAAAACTCCATTTTCACTAGAACAAAAATTTAATGGGAAGCTTGCACTTGAACTGTTCGATTCCATAGTCAAATCTGTACCGACAACATAAACGTGACAGGGGAAAGACTAGAACATGTAACATGTATATATATAGGACCACTGTATTGAACAAAGTATAGTGTTTTTGTATGAGATATCCAACACTTACTTCAGCCACTCGAATTTTCGATATTCCTTTTTATTTCTCATCAAACGAATGGCATCTTCTTCTGGAAATTCACCAAGATTTCGTGATCCGCTACATCAAAAAATTTCCATTAATGAAAGATGTAAATCCATTGGAAAATCAAAAAAAACGCATGTCGGATGAAATGGTTGTTGCTATCTGCTACAATAATGACTCATTGGTTTAACTGAATAACTAAATAAAATAGATAGACATTTCTCTTCGTCTCAGGTCGACGGATCTTCTCAATTGAAAGATCCCCTATATGGATAATACACATTCCAGTGACTTCAACAGTCCCAACGGCCCCAGAGCAGTTAATCTACCGAGCTTGTTGTTACTCAGATTTAAGCAAGATAGAAGTTGCATGGCCTCCAATCCTGTCCAAAAGCCCAAGTATAAGACATTCCTCTCAACACAAAACAATCAAATACATCTTATTGGCTACTAAGATGCATAACGTACAGACAAAGATAGATGAAGTTGCAGAGGAAGTTCCTGGTCCTCTGGTTCCTCCAGAAAATGTCACAAAAGGGCAAGCTCCCGGAACTGCAGATACTCAACTCAAACAATTTAACAGAGCAGTTTCACGGTCGAGTACTTGAGTTCCTCAACCATGGATGCAGTGCTCAGTTCTACATGATATGGTTTTCACCAGCAACCAAGTTTGGCAAAAGAGAAGTCATGGCCACGGACAGTCTCTTAAAATTCAATCCTGAAGGGTGCTTGATGATCCTATCAAAAAGCATGGATTCAGGAAGTGGATACAGAATCCTGAAGCCGCTTCTCGATCGAGGATTCAAAGTAAAAGCATTAACACCAGACCTGCCCTTTCTAGTCAAGAACACCCCAGCTGAAACTTGGCTTCAAGAATTATGACTAGTCTCAGACAACTGTGTCATTTGCCCTGATATATATACTTCTTAAGGAAATTTTTGCGCCATAATATGGTGAAGGTGAAGCCTATATGCTTAGGCATTTGACTTACCTAGTCACATCACATGTAGCAGAACCCACTATCTCTCTAGTAGATGTTCATAGTTCCATTACAGAAAGGGTCGCGGGTGTGAGCAAGGGGTCGTCGTGGCCTGGTGGTGGTGATCGACTCGTGAGAGAGAAGGAAGCAACAGCATGAGGTTTTTTAAAGTCAAAAAAAAAAAAAAAAAAAACAAGGCCCAGGCCGCCCAGACCCGCCTAGACCCGCCTAGCCACCGCCTAGACCCGCCTAGGCCCGCCTAGCCACCGCCTAGACCCGCCTAGGCAGATTTTTCGAATCTAAAGCAAAAGAAAAGAATTCATAGCTATTTGAATGTCCCAACCAGTGTTTTCAAAGGCAGGCCTTGGCGCGCGTCGGAGCGAGGCGGCAGGGAATCGCCCGAGGCGGTCGGCTGTTTCGCGAGTTGTACGTTTAGCGCGGTGAAGGCGTGAGGAGGCGTTGCAAGGCGTATCCAGGCGGAGCAAGGAATCACTAGCTCTGGAACCTTCTGAACCGGAAGAGATTTTGCGAGTCTGCAAATTGGCTGTGAGGAAGACAACTGAGGAAGACGATAGCTTTGTTTTCCTTTTTTTTGTTTTCAGGGTTAATGAAACGACGTCGTTTCAATTTTAGTGTTTAAAACTTTAAATGCAACGACGTCGTTTCGCAAGTTCTGTTTTTGTTTTTTCCCTTACCTTTATTCTAATAAACTTAAGGTAAGAAGATGTTAAAATCTTTCTTGCCTTTTCTAACTCCAGCTGGCTGTAGCTTTATTCTTACTTTTTTTTTTTTTTTTTTTTTTTTTCCTAAATTATATTTACACATGGACTTATATATATATATATATATATATATTGTTTAGTTGGATGACCATTACAAATATCCTGACTCAGATTTTCTTTTATTTTGGGTGAATATTACTGCCTGACTAAGATTGCATGTTTCAATTTGATGGTCAGTTGTAATGGTTGGAAATGAAAGATTAGTTTTATTAGGTTAAACCTTTTGTTCCGCTGAAATGTCTGTCATGTTCAGATTTCATCTTTAGGAAGTTTATGCTTGGAACATTTGGGAGGATCTTTATCTCTAGATCAGCATATCTTATTTACTTGTGACAATTTGTCTTTATTCAAGCCATGAAAATTTTCAGTCTATATGTAATGTCAGTGTACATAAGAATGGTTTCTTTCCCTATTCTTGTGTTTAGTATCCCTATGTGCCCTTTTGATGTATGATAGTATCTCTTTACAAATCGAAGACGACTTGAGAGACTTCTCGACATGGAAGCGATGATGCCTTCACTACAAGATCCTGAGCACTTCAGCTTCTGGTTTAACTTGCAGCGGCTATTGTCTTACAAACTAGTATGATCCAACTGAGGATAGTGTCTTGTGGAAGTCGGGTTTTGCTTTCATATTCATTTATCTATTTTTTCCAGTGAACTTCCTTTTTAATTTATTGATACCCTCAAATGACATGTCTTGAGAAATACTTACCTGTATCGGAGTGTATATGGAAGTCCCTTGCAATGCTCTCAACCAAGATGGGATCTGCTGGTTTGTGGTTTTCATCTTAGGCAACAGTATATCACAGGGGTTAAAAGAATTGAATGTGAGTGTTTGATGTAGAATCTGACCACATGAAATGAAAGGAACAGAAATGAACTAGAAAACAGAGTTCAAATGGCTAAAATACAATTGTGCTACATATTGGGAACGAACCACTGTATTACTTGTCAATTGTACATCTCTGTAAAGGAGGCAAACTGCAGCATTTAAGTTGAATGAATCTGGTGCAATAAACCTGAACCGAAAGTGCCTGATAATGTATTCAGAAATCATTCATATGCAACTTTGGAAACGTTCACACTTTTTCTTTTTCCTGTTAATAATCTCTCAGCCTATAATAAGGTGAGATGAAACTATGAAAAATTGAAAAAGTTGGTAAGGATCACATTATCAAACCATAAACTCGATGTTATTAAGTTGTTTACATGCAACTTGCAAGCAATTCTGGACATGATTTCATTAGCATCAATCTCATCACGCCATGTACTTTTTTTATGAGCCAATTCTGTTATTTACGAAGTGAAACAAAATTTCGTCCATATGACTAAGTTCTGTTTCCCATGATGCATCTAAGAAAAGAAAAATAGAGTCTGAGGCATTTGCTTTTGTTGGTTGATTGATTGAGCAAAATGGTGCTTGTAATGCTGCTCCATGGGTTGTTGTCTCCATCAGAATTGGAAAGAGCAAGCAAACGGGTTGTCGCCAATTCCATCATAGAAAATTCCACCGAACTCATCATCACTACCAAGACCAGCCTGTGGCTGGTCCTTTGTTTCTTCTCCGTCAGTACTCTCATCCTCCGAGAAGTTTGAGTTCTTCTGAACCAACTCTCTGAATATTGATAATTGAAGGACGAGGCCAAGTGCGGTGGGAGACGATGACTTGCTGCCGGTGTTAAGAGGGATGCTGCTACCGTTAACTTGTTGTTTTCCCGGCGGGGGGGGGGCGCGTGCAAAAGGATTTGTGTGTGAGAAACACTCCTCTGTTGGGATGTAGCTGTTGGCCAATGGCATATTCTGAGGCTCTGCGACTCTCTGGTTCTTGAGTGGCTATTGGATCGTCTGCTCTTGGCTTTAGCCATCTTATGTCAGAGCCCAAGTCAAGTTAGTCACAGCATTGATCCCTCTGTACACAATTGCTGCAATGTCATAGCCACGAGCTGCTTCCTCTTGGGCGCCTGAAATGAGATTAAAAAGACACATTGCTCAGCAAGTGCAAATTCTCATCATTATAGTTTTCAACTTTCTCTTTTATGACAGTTTATATTGCAGCTAGTTTTTGGATAATGTTTCCAAAAACTTCTTCCTATTCTTGCTTCCCGTCGACCATTATCATGGCACCTACAATGGTAGTGTGTAAAGGTGGATGCATGCTAAATTTAAACCTATTGCCACAGGAAGTTGCTGCGAGGATCTAATGTATAGCCGTGCGGCTACACTATTTTTAAAACATTAAAAAACATAGTATAGCCGGGCGGCTATATTAATTTATAACGTTAAAAAAGTAGTGCTTAAGTACCCACGTGTCAAAAGGGTATAGCCGCACGGCTATACTATTTACAAAAAAAAAAAAACAGAGGAGACGGATAGAAAACAAATTTTAAAAAACTGAGTATAGCCGTTCTGCAATACGATTTTTAATAGAAAAAAATGGCTCCCAGCGATTAGGCGCCACGTGTCAAAACATGCCTACTTTCTAAAAAAATAAAAAACACAAATTATAGCTGTGCGGGTACTATTTTTTTTTTAAAGATGACCCTCCAGAGATTAGGTCCCACGTGTCAAAAATTAGTATAGCCGCCCAGCTATACTTTTTTTATAAAAAAAATCTTAGTATAGCCGCACGGCGATACTATTTAATTAGGCGGAGCCACAAGCACGGGAAACACAGGTGGACCTCTTCCTCTGTTCTTGTTTCAAGGACTCGCCTAAAGTCAAATTTTTATTTTTCACAAAATATTCAGAATTCAGAAAAACAAATACAAAATCATAAAATTCATGAGCAAAAGATTATGAGAAAACTGTCGAGATCAGAAATTTGGCTTACATTGCCATAAGAGTGATTGAAACGTTTCCCAAGTTTTTTATTAATAAAATTATGAATCGAAATCAAATTCAAAGCCGACCCTATCAAGTCCATTAGCCACACTTACCAAAGCATCATGGTGCTTTGTTTATAAACACATTTATAGGAGTGCGGATTATTGATGTGAGATTTTCTCAAAGGGCACCTCAAAGGATAAACCTACAGAAAAATCCAGCGCGTCAAAGGATAATTATTTTCATTTTGAGTTTGTAGAAGCAAGGTGTTAAAATGGATAACAGATCAGTGATAATGGTCTGTAAAGGCAATAGGAAGCTCAACCTGCGGAGAATTGCTCAAGCTTTGTAGACAGATGGAGGTATGGCAATGGGTAATGTGTCTGCTATAATTGTGTGACACCTTGATGAGTTTTAAAAGTTTCATGGTGGGTATTTATTTGAAATAGTTGGTGTGCACCTGAAAGTGCTCAGCCGAAGGTAAAGTAATATTCTGGTGTTGGTTGTTTCTTGTGTAATTTCAGCTTAAGATCTATAAAGATCGATAAAAATCCACCAGGCAATCTTTTCATTAAGGATTGCTTGTTTCATATTGCAAAATTTTCAAGTCTTGTGCTGCTGACACTACTGTAATGAAATGGAAAATAAGTGTGTGAAGAAAATGGAAAAATCATCTGAAAGAGAGCCTTTGTGATTCTTATTCCTTCATTGCTTTGAAAAGCAAGTCCAAGGAATTCATGATTCTGGAATTAATATTTAAGCAAGCCACAGCTCTCTTTTTCCTCCCAATTATGTTGTTTTACAAAACACGAACTTAGGTTCGATTCCCCACTCTCCCAATATCGCTTGTATAAAAAAAAACACGAACCTAGCCTTCTGCCCTTACGGGAAGGACAAGGTTAGCCAATGGTGTCTCCAAAATTCCTGCAGTTATTCTGGTTTGTTAACCTTTTAACATCAAAAAAGGGCCATTAAGCAAATTTAAAATTGATTTTTAAACAAAAAAAGCTTTACTAAATATAATAATACATCTGATTGTCATTCTCATTTATGCTTACAAGTTAGAAAACAGGGCTCAAAGTATAATATTTATTCATTACTTCCTTGCTCTAGCTCTGTTTTTCATATTACCATGCTTTGTGAATGCAAGTCAGCAAGGGCTTGTTAAGTCGGATGGATCAGCCATAATGATCTGTAAAGGCAAAAATGAAGCTCCACCTGCTGAGAAATGCTCAAAGTGGGCAAGCAGATGGGGCTGTGGCAAGGAGGCATGTGTCTGTTACGCTTGTGAATTGCATCATGATTAAACATTCAATAGCAATAACATATGACTATGAATTTGTTTGTATCTGTTATTTTTCTATTTGTTCATGTATATATATGAGTTGTGGAAGTGCATGTTGGTCTGTTGTGGATATTTTTAAAATACTTGAATCTGAAGTGTAACATTCCGGTACTTTTCTGTCCAATTCGAATGTCAAGATGTTTTCACCATCCAGCCACTCAAGTGTAGGAACTCACCAGAAATTGGATTTCCCACAATGGCTAAAATATTGTTGGGAATAAACTCCAAACCATTACATAATGGGTCCTTTGCTGCTTTACCCTTATCTAACATATTGTTGGGATTAAAAGAAGATGATGCCATGAAATAAAACAACACAGATTTGGCCCAAATCCAAAACCAATATGCAGACCCAAACAACTGAATTTGGATTTAGGGACTGAATTCCAAATCCACAACCCAAATCATCCCTTATCCAAACATGCCCAAATTAATCAATTCAATAGCAGATGCATCTGTACATTTATAAGTTCATTTGTCTTTAGAAAAGGTATGTAATGGGTCAAATCGGAGGTGCGTATGCCATTCTCATCCCCATTCATGTTTAGCTTTTTTCTCCATTCCCGTTATGATAAAATACCAAATCTCCCCCATTTGGAGTGGAATGTTCATTCCCCCCTCCCGTAATATCCGTTTGTATTAAAAAAGAAAAAAGAAAAACATATCCCCGCATTTAATTCTCATTCAAAACGTAATCTCTAAGAATTCATTAGGTTGCCCTATTGCTACTCTATATATAGCATAGGCTCTCCTCTTAAGAAAACTCGCAAATGCATCATCTTCTTACTAGTTTGCATTTTTCATTTCATTTTCTCTAAGAGCCATGTCTAGAAAGAAGGTGAAACTGACCTACATCAGTAATTACTCGACTAGAGAAACAACATTCAAGAAAATGAAGTAGGATCTGATGAAGAAAGTGAGTGAACTCAACAACCTTCCAGCATGTGCCATAATCTATAGCCTATATCATACTCAACATGAGATTTGGCCATCCTCTCTGTTAGTATGAAATTTGTATTGTCATTTCCTAGACTCTAGCATAGGTTGGGAGTTAGTGTGTGAATATCGTTTACTAGACGTTTTGGCGCAACACATTCAATCTCAGGGTTTCCAAAGCATGACTTGACCGATATGAGGAATCTAATTTCAGGTAAATCATGACATAATCATGCATTCATTATAGGATTCCTAGTTTGAGTTATTTTCACTCAAAGTATTTTTATCTTAATCTTATTTTTAATAAGATTAGATTTTATCTCTTGAGATTACTTTCCTAGTTCAACTCTATTTTAATTGAAGTTAAAATATTATCTTTTCCTATTGTGACTTTGCTTGTTGCTTACCTCTTAGTTAATTTGGTTTAAAGAGAGGCGTCATTACTTTGAGTCCAAGGTGAATCAAATCTCTTATTGATGATAGGTTGTGGTGCAATAGGAAGTTTAATATTCGTGGCCTATTGGGTTTCTCTCCCATGAGAGAGAACAAGTCTTGTATAAAAGATCATGTGCCATTCTTTTATTTGTATAGCTTTTGAGATATTTGTTCTGAGCATATAGAATTCTAAGAAAAGCTGTTGTGCGTATATTTGAGATAAATCATCAAGTGTTCAATGTTTACTTGGTGATTTATCAAAACACTTTAATTATTCATATTGCATTCATATGCATGTCGGTGACTCATACGGTTGAGGGCACCAAGACCGTGGTGGCGGTTTTCCTCCGGTGAGCTTGAAGCAATCGTGGCCAATATTGCGTTCAACATAAGGAGTGTCGAAGATCATCCCGTGACAGAAGTTGAGTTACGAAGAAGTCGGTAAACATTATCTAGAATGTGTCTAGGATAAGTGTGTGAGTACTTCTTGTAATCATCGTTCTATAGTGGATTTGTGTTGGACTGAGGAGTCCCGTGGATTTTCCCAAAGGTGGGGTTTTACCACGTAAAATAATTCTCTGCGTGTTCTTTTATTTTATGCCCAGCACGTTACAGGATTGATAAGCCATATCAATCCTGCTACCAAAGTTTATTTTTATTTATTTGATTAGAATCTTAAATTGGCCTATTCACCCTCCTCTAGGCATTTTGAGTCATCCTGCAGGTATTTTCAATTGGCATCAGAGCAGGTTGCTGGACATACTCAGCAAGATCTAACATACCTTAGGATGGATCGTGCCTCGGGCTCAATTGCACATCCACCATATTTCGATGGCAACAACTATGGCGCTTGGAAGGCCAAAATGAAGTCGTTTCTTTGGTCCTTAGATGAACGTGTATGGAGCACAGTGGTTCATGGATTTCCTAAACCCACAAAGACGATTGGAAAAAGGAGATGAAGAAACCACAGTCCTCAAAACTAGAGAGGAGTGGACCACTGCAGAAGTCACACACAGCACTAATAATCAAAAGGGGTTAAATGCTTTATTTACTGCTGTCTCTTCCGATCAATTTGAATATATATCTGCTTGTGATACTTCTAAGGAAGCTTGGGATATTTTGCAGGTTACTCATGAAGGAACAGATACTGTCAAGGGAGCCAAGCTTCAAATGCACACTTTACAGTTTGAGACACTTATGATGGATGAGAATGAAACTTTTTCTGAATTTTATGCTAAACTTTGTGTAATTGTGAATGCTTGTTCAGGTTTAGGTGAAAAAATTCCAGAAGATAGAGTTGTGAAAAAGATTTTGAGATCCTTGCCTCAACGGTTTCAACCAAAGATCACGGCTATTGAAGAGATCCGTGACTTGAACACCTTGAAAGTTCAAGAACTCATAGGGTCCATACAAACCTATGAGATGAAACATCTACCTCCTAAAAAGAGCAAAAATGTTGCGTTCAAGGTTGTGAATGAAGAAGATGATGGGCATTCAAATGAAGATTGCAGTGATGAGGAATTAACGATTCTCACAAGACGATTCATGAATTTCTCAAGAATCAGGATCCAAGGAGTCAATATTCAAAAGGTATAAATTCTAAAATAAGTTTGTTAACTATACTGATGGTGGATCTAAATTTCGCAGGTTAAATGAACGAAAGAATCCAAGAGAAAAGGTCAAATGTTTCGAATGTGAAGGCTATGGACACATATCTTCGGAATGTGCCAACACCTTAAAGAAACAAAAGGATGGCAATAATAAGGCAATGCATACTACTTGGAGTGATAGTGAATCGGAATGCGAGAATGATGAAAAGACGGTTGCACTTATAACCACAGTTAGCTTGGATGAATCACGTGAGGATGATGATTGTAAAGGTATAAATATTGAGTTTATCATGAACAAATATGATGATTTGTTGGCTGCATCTCAGAAGCTCAGTAAACAAAATAGTGAGCTCGTCAAAGAAGTTGCTGTGCTGAAGCTGGAAAATTGCAGGATTGCAAACGAGTTTCAATCCCCTGATGCAGATTCCGAAAAGGTAAGTGCAGGTATGAACGAAAAATTGATGTTTTTGCAGAAAAAATTGACTGATCAGAATAAATTAATTGCTTCTCTAACTTCTGACAACAAAGCCCTTGAACTTGAACTTAAAAATTCAAAAGAAAGGATTGTTTCTTTAACCATTGGTGCAGAAAAAATTGACAAGATGATTAGCATGGGACGAAGAGATGGTGACAAACGAGGCTTGGGATTTGAACCAAGTAATAAGTCTTCCGCTGTGTCTAAAACAAAGTTTGTCAAATCCACTTCACCTATTGAACCTTTTGCCTCTCATGAAGTCAAGAAATTTATTCCAATTTGTCACTTTTGTGGAACTTGTGGGCACATAAGACCGAGATGCAATAAGCTTCGAAACGAATTTGTTCGTTCAAATTCTCATGGCATGGGTGGAAAAGTAAGTATCCAACATAAGATTTCACATCTTATGAAAGAGGTAAACCGCTTATCCAAACTATCTTCTTTTCATTGTTTGCCGTCAACTAAGACAAAGTTAGTTTGGAGGAAAAAAAAATCATAATTGTATGTCTTCCTCCACTAATGTTGTGCATGAACCCGTTGCTTTAGAAAGTTTGGATCTTAAATGTATTGCTGCAAAACCCTTGGATAATCTTCGATTTGACACTCTTAGAAAGTCTTTAGGTATATGTGCTCTAGATTAATTTGGAGTCTATTGCATGCCAAAGCCTCTTTCATGTTTTATGATATTTCAATTAATTTCTGTGTTTATAAATCTGTCCAGCTCGTGCAAGGATTGTTAAGGTGTATCAATCCTGTAACTGTCTGAACGTATTTGTTGATCTTAGATTGGGCTCTGACATTGCACTATATTAAGAACTTACACTCTCAGTTTCACACAAAGGTTTCCATTGTCTTGGTGCATTATAAACTTCATTAAATGATCTATCCATCTATTTATTTTTATTTTGCACACCACACTCTTTTCCTTGAAGTCCTTTGAATATCTCTTATCATGCACTTGTCTCTCTTTGGATTGCCATAACACTACTGTGCGTAAGTTCTTGATCTGTTTATAAAAAATTAAAAATTAAAAATTAAAAAAAAAAAAAAGGGTGTCAACCACTCATTGCTCAGTAACCGGGCCTCTTGTCTAACCAACGTCGAGGTTCGAGTCAACAGGTTGTGATGGTTTGCTATCCTTGCTTATCTTTGGAGCCTTCATGATTCGGATCAGTATTTCCCCAGGGGTGCTTCATCACCCAGTTGCCTCCAGTCATCTGACGTAAGCACACTGATTGACCATCCGTTACATGGATCATGTCGAAAGCTAGATAAAGTGAGCCACAAAATTCGTATTAAAAAAATATATATATATAAATTGATCTTCTTATACTTACTATGCACTTAGTGTTTGTGCAATCTTTGGTGGGATTCGTCTTGTGTGGACATTTTTTGTGCTTAATTGAAAAAGAGTTCATTTAACACATTTGCTCCTTGATGGTAGACTCATTTGATGCCTTTTTATCTTTCACCATGACTGTGGTATGCCTCTACTGTTCTCTGTGAGTTTGTGAGTCTCGTGTGCTGTCGTGTGTTTGTCCCTGACATGCTTTGCTTCACATGCGTTTAAGACAGCAAAGGGTTTGTTGCTTCTTTCATTCTTTACTCACAAACTTGGCATGTTTTATGAATGGAAAATAATTATATTTTCAAGAGAACTTTGGGTCTGCATCTACAGTATATTTTATGTCTTGATTGTTTTGAGCTTTCTGTCTTGAGTGTATTGCTTTTGTTTTTGTATGTTTTGGTTCTTAACAACTTCTCATTATTCTTTTTAGTTCTCTATTTTCCTGTCGCTTATTCCAAAAGAATTTTCTGTTTGTTTTCAAGATAAAGCCTCTTACATGCTTTATTGGTTATTCTCTATGTCTTTATATGTTGGGAATGCAATCTGATTTTTTTTATTTTTTATTCCCTCTTATATATGCTCCCTTATGTTCATTCTTTGCCCTTTGGATTTTCTGACAAAAAGGGGGAGAGATTGTGTTGTGGAATTAAGGGGGAGTTGTGTTGTAATTCTGCTTTGAATTACATTTCTTCTCCCACATGCTTCACTGGTTTTGTTGTTTCATAATGTGCAGGGATTCAGGGCTTCAAGCTTAGAATAAGAATTCATTTGTTAAATCCCATGTAATTTCTTTTGAGTTGTAATAGGTGTTTTGTCTAGGAAATGCCAAAGGGGGAGATTGTTAGTATGAAATTTGTATTGTCATTTCCTAGACTCTAGCATAGGTTGGGAGTTAGTGTGTGAATATCGTTTACTAGACGTTTTGGCGCAACACATTCAATCTCAGGTTTCCAAAGCATGACTTGACCGATATGAGGAATCTAATTTCAGGTAAATCATGACATAATCATGCATTCATTATAGGATTCCTAGTTTGAGTTATTTTCACTCAAAGTATTTTTATCTTAATCTTATTTTTAATAAGATTAGATTTTATCTCTTTAGATTACTTTCCTAGTTCAACTCTATTTTAATTGAAGTTAAAATATTATCTTTTCCTATTGTGACTTTGCTTGTTGCTTACCTCTTAGTTAATTTGGTTTAAAGAGAGGCGTCATTACTTTGAGTCCAAGGTGAATCAAATCTCTTATTGATGATAGGTTGTGGTGCAATAGGAAGTTTAATATTCGTGGCCTATTGGGTTTCTCTCCCATGAGAGAGAACAAGTCTTGTATAAAAGATCATGTGCCATTCTTTTATTTGTATAGCTTTTGAGATATTTGTTCTGAGCATATAGAATTCTAAGAAAAGCTGTTGTGCGTATATTTGAGATAAATCATCAAGTGTTCAATGTTTACTTGGTGATTTATCAAACACTTTAATCATTCATATTGCATTCATATGCATGTCGGTGACTCATACGGTTGAGGGCACCAAGACCGTGGTGGCGGTTTTCCTCCGGTGAGCTTGAAGCAATCGTGGCCAATATTGCGTTCAACATAAGGAGTGTCGAAGATCATCCCGTGACAGAAGTTGAGTTACGAAGAAGTCGGTAAACATTATCTAGAATGTGTCTAGGATAAGTGTGTGAATACTTCTTGTAATCATCGTTCTATAGTGGATTTGTGTTGGACTGAGGAGTCCCGTGGATTTTCCCCAGAGGTGGGGTTTTACCACGTAAAATAATTCTCTGCGTGTTCTTTTATTTTATGCCCAGCACGTTACAGGATTGATAAGCCATATCAATCCTGCTACCAAAGTTTATTTTTATTTATTTGATTAGAATCTTAAATTGGCCTATTCACCCTCCTCTAGGCATTTTGAGTCATCCTGCAGGTATTTTCACTCTCTCCAAGTGCAACGCGTTCTTAAAAAATTTAAGACCATGTTGGAGATTAAACATAGCAGAAAGATGGTGAACCAAGAAAGTCTTATGAGGCAAACGATTGAGAAAGCCAATGAACAACTGAAGAAACAAAGGAAGGAGAACAGGGAAAAGGAGATGACAAGGGTGCTATTCCAGAGTCTGACTGGTGAGTCCCTCCACAGTTTGAACATGGTTTCTTTGAATGATCTGAGTTGGCTGATTGACCAAAGCTTGAAGGACATTCGCGTCAAAATTAAGATTCTGAATTAGGAGGAGGAGAACAAACAAGTCCAAGTAGAACCAACAGGACTGCTAATGGCTACAACAACATATTATTGAATGGAGAGGTAGGCTTTCGAAACTAACAGTATAGAGACGATGCAGAGGGATCCATGGCTCATGGGCATGAAGAACCCACAAGATCAGCGTATGGGGGTAGGGGTTGGTGGTGGAGATGAGATGATTATGCCATTTTGGGGTCAAAATCACATTAATGCTATTCGGTCTAATAATGTCTTTTTTCCTTGAACTATTTAGTATTTGTTTCTAGGCAGTCTCTCTGTGTTGGCCAAAAGTGTAAAGTGATTTCTTTGATAATTTTGAATTCATAATTCAGGCCAAAAGTCGTCAGTCACAAGGACCAATATAAATACAAATAATTATATAAGGTTAATACAAATATGGTCGTTACTCTGTAATAAAGATAATAATTTTAGAAATTTTGGTCACTACTCTGTAATTACCTAACAATTTCAATCAAAATTTGCCAACACCACCGCCCTTTTTTTTTCCCTGTGTTACTACAGTTTTTACCGTCAATGCAAAGGAAACACCATTCCATGCAGCCCATATTCATGAAAACACAAAACTCCATTTTCACTAGAACAAAAATTTAATGGGAAGCTTGCACTTGAACTGTTCGATTCCATAGTCAAATCTGTACCGACAACATAAACGTGACAGGGGAAAGACTAGAACATGTAACATGTATATATATAGGACCACTGTATTGAACAAAGTATAGTGTTTTTGTATGAGATATCCAACACTTGTAGTGACTTCAACAGTCCCAACGGCCCCAGAGCAGTTAATCTACCGAGCTTGTTGTTACTCAGATTTAAGCAAGATAGAAGTTGCATGGCCTCCAATCCTGTCCAAAAGCCCAAGTATAAGACATTCCTCTCAACACAAAACAATCAAATACATCTTATTGGCTACTAAGATGCATAACGTACAGACAAAGATAGATGAAGTTGCAGAGGAAGTTCCTGGTCCTCTGGTTCCTCCAGAAAATGTCACAAAAGGGCAAGCTCCCGGAACTGCAGATACTCAACTCAAACAATTTAACAGAGCAGTTTCACGGTCGAGTACTTGAGTTCCTCAACCATGGATGCAGTGCTCAGTTCTACATGATATTGTTTTCACCAGCAACCAAGTTTGGCAAAAGAGAAGTCATGACCACGGACAATCTCTTAAAATTCAATCCTGAAGGGTGCTTGATGATCCTATCAAAAAGCATTGGATTCAGGAAGTGGATACAGAATCCTGAAGCCGCTTCTCGATCGAGGATTCAAAGTAAAAGCATTAACACCAGACCTGCCCTTTCTAGTCAAGAACACCCCAGCTGAAACTTGGCTTCAAGAATTATGACTAGTCTCAGACAACTGTGTCATTTGCCCTGATATGCATACTTCTTAAGGAAATTTTTGGGCCATAAGATGGTGAAGGTGAAGCTTATATGCTTAGGCATTTGACTTACCTAGTCACATCACATCCACTATCTCTCTAGTAGATGTTCATAGTTCCATTACAGAAAGGGTCGGGGGTGTGAGCAAGGGGTCGTCGTGGCCTGGTGGTGGTGATCGACTCGTGAGAGAGAAGGAAGCAACAGCATGAGGTTTTTAAAGTCAGAAAAAAAAGGACCCGCCCAGGCGCCCAGACCCGCCTACGGCCGCCTAGACCCGCCTAGGCCCGCCTAGACCCGCCTAGGCCCGCCTAGTCACCGCCTAGACCCGCCTAGGCAGATTTTTCGAATCTAAAGCAAAAGAAAAGAATTCATAGCTATTTGCATGTCCCAACCAGTGTTTTCAAAGGCAGGCCTTCGCACGCGTGCGAGCGAGGCGGCAGGGGATCGGCCGAGGCGGTTGGCTGTTTCGCGAGTTGCACGTTTAGGGCGGGGAAGGCGTGAGGAGGCGTTGCAAGGCGGAGCAAGGAATCACCAGATCTGGAACCTTCTGAACCGGAAGAGATTTTGCAAGTCTGAAATTGGCTGTGAGGAAGACAACTGAGGAAGACGATAGCGCTTGTTTTGAAGGGTTAATGAAACGACGTCGTTTCTATTTCAGTGTTTAAAACTTTAAATGAAACGACGTCATTTCACAAAAAAAGGGCAAGTTCTGTTTTTTTTTTTTTCCCTTACCTTTATTCTAATAAACTTAAGGTAAGAAGATATTAAAATCTTTCTTGCCTTTTTCTAACTCCAGCCGGCTGTAGCTTTATTCTACTTACCTTTATTTTTTATTTTTTTTCTAAATTAATATATTAACACATGGTCTTATATATATAGTATAGTTGGATGACCATTACAAATATCCTGACTCAGATTTTCTTTTATTTTGGGTGAATATTACTGCATGACTGAGATTGCATGTTTCAATTTGGTGGTCAGTTGTAATGGTTGGAAATGAAAGATTAGTTTTACTAGGTTAAACCTTTTTTTTTTTTCTAAATATATAGTGAAAGTTACAATTAGTGTTTAATTTATTACCATTAATTTTTTTATTTTAATTCATTGTTCATACGTACAGGTAAGAGGAAAGTCAAAAGCAAGTCCATAAGAACGATGCTTGTGAATGAAGATGATGAGAGAGATAAAGATCATTCAACATTTGATAGTGGGAAATATCCTTTTCATACAGTTGATCAATATAATAGTGATGCTAGTTTGAATGATATTCATGTTGAGGAGTGGGATGAGTGAACTATGTTTTTCTTTTGATGTTGAATAAATATTTTACGTTTTGTTCTGCTGAAATGTCTGTCATGTTTAGATTTCATCTTTAGGAAGTTTATGCTTGGAACATTTGGGAGGATCTTTATCTCTAGATCAGCATATCTTATTTACTTGTGACAATTTGTCTTTATTCAAGCCATGAAAATTTTCAGTCTATATGTAATGTCAGTGTACATAAGAATGGTTTCTTTCCCTATTCTTGTGTTCAGTATCCCTATGTGCCCTTTTGATGTATGATAGTATCTCTTTACAAATCGAAGACGACTTGAGAGACTTCTCGACGTGGAAGCGATGATGCCTTCACTACAAGATCCTGAGCACTTCAGCTTCTGGTTTAACTTGCAGCGGCTATTGTCTTACAAACTAGTATGAACACTGGGTTCCCAGATCAAAGAGATAAGTGGATTTCCATCCAACTGAGGATAGTGTCTTGTGGAAGTCGGGTTTTGCTTTCTTTTTCATTTATCTATTTTTTCCAGTGAACTTCCTTTTTAATTTCTCGATACCCTCAAATGACATGTCTCGAGAAATACTCACCTGTATCGGAGTGTATATGGAAGTCCCTCGCAATGCTCTCAACCAAGATGGGATCTGCTGGTTTGTGGTTTTCATCTTAGGCAACGGTATATCACAGGGGTTAAAAGAATTGAATGTGAGTGTTTGATGTAGAATCTGACCACATGAAATGAAGGAACAGAAATGAACTAGAAAACAGAGTTCAAATGGCTAAAATACAATTGTGCTACATATTGGGAACGAACCACTGTATTACTTGTCAATTGTACATCTCTGTAAAGGAGGCAAACTGCAGCATTTAAGTTGAATGAATCTGGTGCAATAAACTGAACCGAAAGTTCATGATAATGTATCCAGAAATCATTCATATGCAACTTTGGAAACGTTCACACTTTTTCTTTTTCCTGTTAATAATCTCTCAGCCTATATTAAGGTGAGATGAAACTATGAAACATTGAAAAAGTTGGTAAGCATCACATTATCAAAACCATAAACTCGAAGTTATTAAGTTGTTTACATGCAACTTGCAAGCAATGCTGGACATGATTTAATTAGCATCAATCTCATCACGCCATGTAATTTTTTTATGAGCCAATTCTGTTATTTACGAAGTGAAACAAAATTATAATATTTATTCATTAATATGTCCAATTACTTCCTTGCTCTAGTTCTGTTTTTCATATTACCATGCTTTGTGAATGCAAGTCAGCAAGGGGTCGTTAATAATTATTTTTCAACTTTTTTTTTTCCTTTCGCACAAGCAAGGGCTTGTTAAGTCGGATGG
This sequence comes from Prunus armeniaca, assembly GCA_903112645.1. Lineage (NCBI taxonomy): Eukaryota > Viridiplantae > Streptophyta > Magnoliopsida > Rosales > Rosaceae > Prunus > Prunus armeniaca. Next base: position 1,314,097 of record CAEKDK010000003.1, on the reverse strand, counting down.
ATCAGCCATAATGATCTGTAAAGGCGAAAATGAAGCTCCACCTGCTGAGAAATGCTCAAAGTGAGCAAGCAGATGGGGCTGTGGCAAGGAGGCATGTGTCTGTTATGCTTGTGAATTGCATCATGATTAAACATTCAATAGCAATAACATATGACTATGAATTTGTTTTGTATCTGTTATTTTTCTATTTGTTCATGTATATATATATGAGTTGTGGAAGTGCATGTTGGTCTGTTGTGGTTATTTTTTAAGTACTTGAATCTGAAGTGTAACATTCCGGTACTTTTCTGTCCAATTCGAATGTCAAGATGTTTTCTTGTCCATCGTCTCTTTCTCAAAAAATCGAAAAGCCTAATGAATTGAACTTGAGTTCAAACTCGTGATTGTTTAAGTCGTCCTAATGAGTTTAGTGTGAAGTTGAAAGTGGTCTCGAAGCTTACGTGATAATGATATGCTGTTGTTGGTTGTTCCATATATCCTCCCAGCAATCTTTTCACTAAGCATTTGCTGCTTGTTTCATATTGCAAAGTCGGAGAAGCTGCAAATGGGTCGGATGCAGTTTGACCCGCCTGCGACGAAGCACCATCACAGCCATACAAGTGAGTTAGGATTTGGATCCAAACTTAAACCATGGACACTTTGCTTCAGTTCTTGGATCCATTACTGCCCCAATTGGCTCAAACCCGTTCTCTGTAGTATGAAAGTTTTCAATTTTATTTTTTATTTTGGTTACATTAGGAGGAAAGAAACCCTGAAGTTTTGATCTTAGGTGCCAAGTAGGCGGGGAAGGGGGAGGGCCACAACCATTGTGGTAACCACGCTCAATAAATTTCTTATATTTTATTTCCTAACAGAACTACAAATTGGTCAAAAATATACTTTCTATTCAATTTTTTGAGAGAAGGAAAACCCCAACATATCAATGGAACTAGAAAACCCCCACAGAAAGAATATACTGATTTGGTTTTTTCTAAACTTTCCAGGTGCCAAGTGCCAACGAATTAAAAATTAACTTGCATAAACCTGCTGAATGTGTTAGAAAATTACATCTTCCTCTCACTGTTACTGTGCCACTGTCACATACAAAAAATAATAAAATAAAAAAGAAGAAAAAATTTGCGTTTCAAGGCTTTCAACCGACCTTGAAACCCCACCAATAATTAAACCAACATCTTAACCAGCATAAAACAGCCACCTCTCAACTCTCTCTTTTTTTCTTTCTCCAAGTCCCTTTCAAAAGGCCTGCCATAATGTACAATCCGTTTCCTTGTGTTGAACGTATTCTAACTTTGACAAATTTCTCCTCCTTGTTTTCTTCAATATCAAGCTCCCAACCTCACCTTGGTTTCACAGATGCCCTTTTCTTTTCTTTTCTTTTTCTGTTGGCCCAACACAGATGCTTTACCTTATTCACATGAACTCCTTACCAAATGTAAGGTTTTGTTTCAAGTTCATGGATGCATTTTTTCTCCTTTCAAGGGTATTGTAATGTTGCAACTGTGGTTAGCTTCATTTACACAAACGCATCTCATACTGGTTAGGAAAAGTTTGGTTTCTTGGATTTGAATGACTTTAATGCTTGGCATTGGTGGCTGACAGTTTATTTATCAGAAACATTTCAAGCTAATTGACATTAAGCTTTCCCCAATGAGAGTATCAAACACTTTTGGATGGTTCTCAGGTTGTCGTCTATGGCTTCTTGCATTTGCAGCTTGTTTAGTGTTGTTGGGAGCTTTATCAAGATCATCTCACAAAGTGTTTTCTATGGAGGGCAGCAAGTACCAACTTTCAATGAAAACCCCATTAAAAGGGAGTGGCTACCCCCCTGTGTTTGCTTATTGGATATGTGGTACTAATGGAGAAAGTGAGAAAATATTGAGGCTTTTGAAGGCAATATATCATCCGAGAAACCAGTATCTGCTGCAACTTGATGCTGGTTCTTCAGATTATGATAGAGGACAGCTAGCCCTCTATGTTCAATCTGAGAAGGTTTTTCAGGCCTTTGGAAATGTTAATGTTGTTGGAAAAAGTTATGCCCTCAACCAGATGGGGTCTTCTGCTCTTGCTGCCACACTTCATGCTGCAGCATTGCTTCTAAAGCTCAGTGCAGATTGGGACTGGTTCATCACTTTAAGTGCTTCTGACTATCCACTCATCCCTCAGGACGGTAAGTGATATCAAATCAAAATAATTGTCCTTGAAATTGTTTGGGAACTAAAAATTATTGTCACTGTCATTTAATGCTAAAAATTATTGGATTTCATTACCTTAAACTACTTCCAATTACAAACTTTTATAGGATTATGTATACTTAGGAACTTTTATGACTTTTCTTGTGCTGACTAGGAATATATTTATTTATTTTTGTTCAGATCTGCTCCATGCTTTCACTTTATTGCCAAGGAATACCAATTTTATACATTTTACAAACAAGACTGGCTGGAAAGAGTAAGCAATAGCCTTTTAATGTTCCCAATACTTTGTTTCTCTTACCTCCCTCCTTTCAGAATTTTTCTTTTTTCTTTTATTACAATGTGACATGGATGCAGGCAAAGTTATAGGACTGAACTTAAATTCTCCTGGTCATGAACTTTCACATATGAGATCTATTAACTGATGAGGCAGGTTTTAGGACATAAATGATCAACCCAACTAGGCTACATATATATATGCCTCTTGAATTGCATTTAGGCCATAAGTTTTAAGTCAAAATTTGCCTTGTCCTGAATTTTCTAAATGGAAGTTGATTGGGTGCAGGCAGAAAAATATGGATCGAATTGTTGTAGATCCTAGTTTATATCTTCAGGAGAGCACTCCACTTATGTATGCTGTAGAGAACAGATCCATGCCAGATGCTTTCACAATATTTGGAGGTCAGTTGCTCTTACAGAATGCCACTAAATGTGCATTCAACAAGTTACAAGATTATGATTTCTGTAAGTTGGCAAATTCTCAGTTTTATTATAATCTTGTCGTATAGGTTCACCTTGGATGATTTTAACCAGAGATTTCATGGAGTACTGTGTCAAAGGATGGGACAACTTTCCAAGAAAGTTACTGATGTACATCAGCAATGTGCCTTACCCTCTTGAGTCTTACTTCCACACAATCATCTGCAGCTCCACTGAGTTCCAAAACTCTGTAGTGAACAATGATCTGAGGTACATTGTATGGGACTTGAATGCACTCGGGGAATCTCAAGTCCTAAGCATGTCACACTATGATCAAATGCTAGCAAGTGGAGCAGCTTTTGCAAGACCATTTCAAGCAGATGATCCGGTACTAAACAAGATCGATGAGAATGTTTTAAACCGAAGTTCCAAAGGGTTGGTTCCCGGAGAATGGTGCCCTGACCTAGGAATAAGTAAGAGCCTAGAGAATTCAACAGCTCAGGAGGAGTTGTGTCCAGCTTGGGACAACATTAACAGTGTCAAGCCGGGTCCTCGTGGCATTAGTCTTAGAGAACTATTGCCTAAGCTTGCTGTAGAAGGGAGATTTACAACCAGTCACTGCCAAGAACATTGATACATACATTAGTAACTTTTTTCTAGAACCAAATGGTGATGAAATCTTTAAAATTTTATTTTTTCTCTTTCCAAAATAACACTTCCAACCACATTTGTCAAGAATATGCTTGGCTTTTTTCTTGCCCCATCTTTGATTGAACAAAGCATTGTATGGTTAGTAAAATAGGAAGATTAGATCTGCACTGTTTTTGAATGCATTTGATGAGAGATATATTCTGGTACTGGGTTTTTACCATAGTTTTAATTGCCTTTGAGCCTGAATTTGAAAGAGCTGTCAATGTTGCAAGCTGATGATCATCTTTGGTTATTCAAAATCTTGTAAGTGAGAAAAACTGAAGAAATAATCTAATGTGAGCCTGAGCTTCACATTTTTCTTGACAGATTGAGGCCATTTTAGTAAAATCAAATACCCCTTTAATTAAAACATGGACATTAATATTGTGAATCTGATTCCTAATAGCACTTACAAAAGGGCAAAACCCAAAATAGTACACATCTAAGTTTTTTTTTTTTTTTTTTTTTTTTTTTTTTTTTTTTTTAAAAATACTATTATGGATTTAGACAAATTTTCTTCCCATGCATTTCAACCAAAATCTTCATCTAATTTCTTTGGATGTGGGTATTTGTAGAAGTAATAAGTGAAGGTCTTGTAGAAGTGATACTTACACATTATTCTGATGTCTCTAAAGGTTGCTTAGCTTTTTGGATTCCCAACATGTGGTCTTATATTTCTTCTCTCCATCGACTGGCCACAGAAAAAGAAAACCTGCAAATTTCATTGGCCTTGGATGTAGAAGTAAATTAATATCCAACCAACCAACCAACCAAAGATGTGATTCAGGATCAACATCTTTACACATAAGCAATTAGTGCAGACAGATAATTATAGATGAGGGGTAGAAGAACAAAGATGGAAACATAAAAGCTTAAATCATTACCACTTGGGTCATGTTAGGGAGATCATTTTTGGAGACCAATTCGTGTATCATCTCTCAAATAGAAATGGAGTCCACCAATATAATGGATCCCGCCTCTATTAAAGAGATTGTACACAAATTGATCTCTAAAGACGGTCTCCCTAGCATTTTCCTTACCACTTATTAAGAAAATGAGTGACTATAATTGGTTTCGATGATGCAACAAATTTCCCACTACTCTATCTGTTCATTGGATTCTTTGCAACAACTTTCGAACTGCAGCCACAACCAGAACTTATTATTGTTCTTAATTTTCCACCACCAAACCTTTTTTTCTGAAATGCCTCAATCAGAATCACATTTCAGTCCTCACATTTATAGTTTTTTTAAAAATATCTGCCTTATTTATTATGACCTTTCTTTGTACTCAAAGTATCAACCTCTTTTATTAATTCCATTATGTCATCCCAACTTGCCCTTTTAGTATCCTCTGCTGTCGTTTGGTTGCTTTATATTATGAGACCTGGCAAATTTACTACCACTACCACCACTGTCTAAAAAGATGTTTTCCTATACATGATTTGGAAGTTTGCTTGTTCAGGTGAGCAAGTTAACCTGATGAATGATAACTTTCAAGAGATGTGTTCAATGTATTTTCAGAAATGTCAACCAAATTGCACTCACCACACACACACCCATCTTATTATGTGGTAACATATCTTAATATCTTATGCCACATATGATAGGAAGCATGAGGAATCTATTTCTTTTATACCAAGAAATGTTGAGAATAACATGATAGACGATTAACCACGTTTATTTTTTCTTTTCGTATTAAAAAGATGCGTATGAGAGCCAAACTCTTATCGTGAATGTGAAGTAAAATGCTCTAATAAAACGCTTTAATAACTATAAAAGTTGGTCTTAGAACAACCACAAAAACACTTTCCTAGTTGGGCAGTGTGGGTAAATCCATTACCCCTTTTTTTTTTTGGAAGTTCAATTGTACAATAAAATTTCGTGTATAAAAGAAATAGACCAAAAACTGGTCTAAACACCTTACGAACCAGAGAAATCATGAAAATGTGGCCAAGATTGATCGATTTTCAATAATTTCTAGTTTTGTACTGTTTCAATGATCCTAAAGAACAACCAGAAAAAGAACCATCCATGGACCATGATTTTGCAAAATAAAAATTAAAAAAATAATACCCGAAAACTTACAAAGTTAATTTAAATTTTTTTGCCTCAGTTGAACCCTAATCTTCTGTTGTTGACTAATTAATCACTAAAATCACTTCAGTTCACACTCCTACATTGCACTCGCACGTGCGAGATTCATCACACTCTGACACTCAACACTCTGCCCACCCCTCCTCTAGATCATCACGCCGTGCGCGCCTAATTCTCAGCTCCCGCCCGAGCTTCGCTTCAACGGCCAGGATCAGCTTAGCCGGCACTCCCGACAACTCCTCAATCCGTCTCAGATTCTGACGCGTGGACACCGACCTGTCCCCACAGAATCTCAATCCGAACCAAAACGACGCCGCCAGGCACACTCTCAGGGGCACGCCAGTCAACCGCCCCAAGCAAAATCCCAACGCATTCGACGCCGTCGACACCACCGCCGCGGTATAATTACCATTCAGCCCCAGCTTACTGCACCAATTTACGAAACTACCCTCCGCTTTTGCATCCACGCTCGTCGAAGTTCGCGCTCGCGCCCTCTGTACGCACTTCCTCTTTTCGCCGGAGAATCTTGCCGGAATATTCGACAACTTGCTGGAAACCTGAGTTACGGAGCTCTCCGATTTCCGGTTATCGAACCCAGCCTTCGTCGCCGCAGTTCCGCCAAAGGAATCAGTGCTGGAGACGCAGGCGGAACAAGCCGAGGATGAGGACTGGGTGTCCCCGTCGCCGCTGCCATGACCAGAAAAATTATCCGGCGCGCATGACGAGCAGAGTGACCGGAGATTCCGACTTCCGGCGAGACCTTTGCAATTGTAGCAGATAGATTGGCGGATGTGGCGAGCGACGAGGAAGTTGGCCTGGTGGACCCTAGCGTCGCAGCGGGAGCAGAGGAAGGCAGAATCGGAGGGGCAATAGAGCGAAGCTTCTTGGTCGCAGAGCTCGCAAACCCTAGCTTTCATGGTGGAGAAGGCGAGAGAGCTGGAGGATTTGGGTTGTGAGTTTGAAAGGTGGTGAGGTGATTTGAGGGTGTGGGGGGATTAAATGGAGAGAAAGGCGGTGGGGAATGAAATGGTGTGGGTAGTGACAGAGAGGTAGAGAGAGAGGGAGAGAGAGAGAGAGTTTGAGTTGTCTTTTTTTTATGGTTGATAATGAGGAGGAGAGGGAGCCTTGTGTTTTTGTGTGTGTTTGAGTGGAGGAGGCTGTGGAGGGCTGTTTGAATTTATAATTTTAAAAAAAAGAAATAAAATTATGGAGGAGAACAAAACAAATGAGAGAGAGGAGAGAAGAAGAAAAATAAGGGTGTGTGTTCATGTGTCTGTATTTGGCTTTGCCTTGGACTCTCTCAGTCTCTGTCCACATAAACCTCGTTCCCCTCGAAACTACTCATAAACTCACCTTACTTTTTGGTTTTTTTGGCAACCTTCACTCCTCCTACTTTTGGTTATTTCATCTAAGTCCCAACTACCCTTTTCTTTTCTTTTTATCTTACATCTCTACTAACTTCAAATTTTTTTTTTCATTTTTTAGTGATTAGGAAAGCTTTCAAAGTAAATTGCTTTTTGTTTTTGTTTTAATTCAAGCGATATTGAAGGGAGAGGAGAATCGAGTGCTATGATAAATGCTGTAAACCACTTGAACTACAAGCCTCTTACAAAGTAAATAATTGATATATACAATCACCACAAATTATTCATGCGACTTGAAAGTTTTTGCTTTTTCCCTCCCCTCTATGTTCCGTTACCTTTTTAAAATTTAAGGATATTGATAAGAAAATTAATGGATTCAAATGAGGCACTAATTTGGAGAATGTCATTGTACATGATACATCAATTGTGAGAAATTAACAACATGTCTATATTTTGGATGAATGAAACTTTTTTTGTGGCACTATCACGGTCATTTCAAGAAAGAAGGTCAAGAGTGTGATGAAAGAGAATTTTTAAACTATAACTTCGTATGTAGGTAAATGCTCTTTATATATAACTACAAGCCTTAAGCCTAACTTCAAATTTTAATTGTGGAGTTAAAATGATCACTTGTATTCCTTTTTTCACTAGATACAATCATGAAAATAGAGACAACTAATTGTTCCATTGAAGGTATAATTTCAACAATAATATTTATGTATATCATAACTACGACTTTGTAGTATTTTATAATTTCTCCAAATAATCCTCCTTTTTAAATAAAAAAAAATATTGGGGCAATTATTTGATGTTTAGGGTGAATCCAGTAAAATGATTAACAAAATGGGCAAAAATGAAAATAGTGTTGAAGAAATTTTGTTTTTATTGAAGAAGGGTACTTGGACGGGTAATATTAAATAATAAATGTGAGGTTCGTCTGGAAAATATCTGGTTGCTACCAACTATGGCGCGAAGTGAGCCCCAACGACAACTAATTCTCTACCAGAAGTTGGAGCGGCATTTCAGAGAATCAACACCTGGCACTACTTTCTTTTTTTTTGGTCGAAACACGTGGCACTACTTGACTACGTCACCATCATTCAAATCCCAACCTCCAGAACACCTTGAAAAATTTGGAAGTTCTTGAGTTTCCAAATATACCCCTCGGCTTCTTCTGCGTAGTTCCCAATTTTAAAGTAGAACTTTATTTATTTATTTATATATGTATATATATATATAAAATGTTTTGAGTATTCAGAAATATTTAAAATTTTACATGGTTTTAAAATGTTAAAATTACTAATTGAAGTCTTTTACTTAAAAAATAAAATATATTGTGCTTTGTCTAGCACATTAAAACATATATTTGATGTTTTTTTTTCCCCAATTTACTTATACGATGAATTTGTTATCTTTGAGCAAGTGAATCTTGACTTTTGGATTAGAAGAGTCAAAATGTTCGAAGTTTCGTCTTGAATAAGAATGTAAATACTCAATGGCGGTAGAGTTACAGACATCAAATCAAACCACAATGACATATTTGGAGTTATAGTTGAATAACATTAACTATAATTTGTGTCCTTTGTTTTTTTGTCGAGGAGCTATAATTTGTCTTGTATTCCCATTATAGCATGATTTGATCGAGATTAATTTTCTTAGGTACAAAGGACGCATAAGGTTGTAAACGTATATCTTATCATTAAAATAATTATTAAAAAGATAATAAAATTGGAAGAATAAAAATTAGAGTGACGAAGGCATATTAAGAGCGGCTTAGTTGCGTAAAGAAAGCTCCTCAAACCCACCATACGGTAACTGACAACGTGGCAAAATCTGAGCGGACGGTTACTTTACCATTCTAATTTCAACCACACAAGTAAATCAACCACAATTCATCCACCACAAGAAAATTTTCTCTGAAAAAACAAAATAATAATAATAATAATTTGAATGAGGCAGCGGCCCAGCGGATGAGTGACGCGTGTGAGTTATAGCTGGCGGTTGATACAAAACCACGCAGTAGAAGCGGTGGTTGAGCACAAGTCTGGCGTGATTGGAATGATTTACTTATGGGTGGGCCAGGCAATTGTCCCTGAATTGGAGCTTTCTTTCTCCTTTTTGAATTCCGGCCATAAATCATTCTAGTCTTTTGTGTGCACAAAATCAATGGTGCAAAAAGCATTGCGGGAAAGCTTTCTTTGAGAGAAAAGAATCATTCTTCTTTGTGAAATCTAATACTAGGTCAAGAATGGTTGTGTGTTGGTTGAAGAGAATGGAGCAATGAGAGCCACAAGATGTATATTTGTTGGTGAATTCTGAATTAAATAGGGTGTATGTTTCTCAAAAAATAAGTTACTCGGGACGTGTGACTTGAACGTCATGCTATATACATTGGAAATTGAGATGTGCTTAGAGTAGATGTTCGTGTGCACATGAGTTGTTGTGAGTTGTTTATTAAAATGGGTCTTATAAGGTATGTATCAACAACTGATAAATGCTCGTACACACGTAGACGATTATCATTAGCATTCTTCGTTGAGAAATATAACAAGAGAAATCGTACTTAATATCCACCGCTGTAATAGGATTAATTCAAAACTTATCAACCTATCATGATCTCTCAAGTGCAAATCTAACAGAAGTCCATCAAATATGCCATTATTCCCTCATACCAACCTAGCCCCCAAATCAACCATGAAATTAAGACACATGCACAATTCTCTTGCAAAAGAGCTATACCCACATGTTGTGACCAAAAAAAAGCCTAATTAAAGAGAAAAGAGCTTAGTCTTCTTAAATTTGATCCCCTCAAGTTTTGCTCCATTCAAGAGATGGCTATTTCAATTGTGTTAGGCTTTGGGAGGTGGAAGAAGTTTCTTAACAACCACAATTAGAACCCTACTAGCTAATTTTATGTTTTTATTTTTGCACGTGAACAATGTGCAATATAGGAATGCAAAGTAATACAATCGCGATGTCTTGAGACAACATGACCATGTGGTTGGGTTTAAGGTCTAGCAGTTGAAACATCACCGTGATGGCACTGCTCCATTTGATCACCCATGCCAATATAGACATCTCTATTCTCTTTTCTCACATGCACATCACTGGCGGATGTAGCAAGGCGCAAGGAGGTGCAGCTGCACCTCCCCTTGCCGGAAAAACCATTGTGGGTGCTTCAAATTGCCCCTTTGCTCAACTGATGTACAGATTACCTTATTTCCATTTTCAACATTTAAGTAAATGTCTTTGTCCTTTTACTTTTATTTATTTTTATATTACTCCATTTACTTAAGTTTACAATGTAAATAAGGAAGTACCCCCCATTTGGATTCAAATAAAAATACTAAAAAATCAAATTCCCACCAAATCAAAATGTGAAAATTCGGTTTTAGTGCAAAATACGATTTAGGCTAAAAATGATGGCTCATTAAGTCAATATATACTTCATACTAAAATCCCATAAAATCAAGTTTTTTATTTGATGTGTAAGGAATAAAAGCCGCCAAAAATTATCTTGAGAAAATGATTATTCCAAAAAATTATTTTTCATACTTAGTCAATATTGCACCTCTGCTAAAAAATTTCTAGATCCGTCAGTGATGCACATGATGCAAGTTTCTCCATACATTTAACACACGAGAGAGTTTTGGTATGACCTAATACCAACACATGTGTTATAATTTGCAAATATTATAGCACGTGTTTTATTTATTAATACTATCATCTAAAGTATAAACTTGTTGTCCATTCATATTACAATACATGAATTAATAACTCTCTGTGACGATGTAACGATTATACATATAAATTGTCCCCAACATATTAAGTATAAAAACAACGTTTTCATGTGTTGCAACCAATAATTTAGCTAGATTGACAATATATAAATATAAAACGTGCTATTTTCTACCAAGGTATTAGACCGTATCGAACATGTGTATTTTTTGCTTTGAATTTGGCATTTTCTAGTAGCCTTTTTTTTTCCTTTCACCCAAATGTTTTTTGAAAAGAATTTCATCTTCGATCTGCTTTTCAAAATTTATTATCATATCTAAGCCATCGAAATTGGTTTAAACGCACAAATATCACAACAAGGAGAATTTTTATATGTTCCGAGTACACCACGTGGCTGGTGTACAATCCAATAAACATAGGACAATATCAACAAACTGAGATGACATATGGGGGATTGGTGGACTTAGAAAGAAATTGCATTTTTTTTGTTCTGGTCCAAAAGAGAGAGATTGGGTTTGAAGAACAAGCCCACATCTGATATTTGCTACTGGGATGATTCTATCCAAACCCAAGATTTACTCAGAACACCCCACTTCTTTTAGAGAGAGACACTTGTATCCATCCACTGTGTGCTCACTAGAGAATAGACAGTAGCTTCGATCATCAATGGAAGGCGCCCTCTTTCGCCTGCTCCTGCCATCCTCCAAAACCAACGCCCTCATCCCCAAACTGGGCCCCACCCCCGGCGCCAAGGTCCGCATCGAACACCCGACCCATGGCAGTGACGAGTGCGTCGTCTTCATCTTCGCCGACCCAAATGCCCAATCCCCCAATAACACAACCCAAACCCTAGACAAGCCTGAAGGGTCTCCCGCCCAGCAGGCCCTGGTTAGGGTTTTCAGGAGAGCTGTGGTGGACGAGGCCGGGGAAGCAGAGAAGGGCAATAATGGAGGAGGTTTGGTGTGTTGTAGGCTGTTGGCGGCGACTAGTCAAGTTGGGTGTGTGCTTGGGAGAGGGGGCAAGATTGTGGAGAAGATTAGGCATGAGAGTGGGGCTCACGTTAGGGTTTTGCCCAGAGACCAGATTCCGCCGTGTGCATCTCCTGGAGATGAGTTGATTCAGGTAATGAATTTTTTTATTTTTTTATTTTTTTCTTGTTGGCTTGCATTGAAATTGTAAAATGTGGATGCTTTGTAATTTTTCTGCTGTTTCTGTAAGCTTGTTCCCTTTTTCGTATGTTCTGAGTGCTTTGTTTTGGTGATCGATGTGCAGTTGTCGAGATTTTATGGTTATTTATTTGTTGCTTTTACTACGATTCTATTGAATGATGTAAGTGATAATTTTGTGTGATTTCTTAAATGGTATAACAGTTATGAGGAACGTCGTGTGTAGAGCGCTCATACCACGTCATTGTGCTAATGTAGTATGACAAACCACTCAAACAACGTCGTGTGTTAAAACTGAAAAGCATATATAACTTAGGAACAAAATATCAAATCTTATTAGTTTATGATCTTATAAGAAGAAATGACTTTCTTTCAACAATTAGCATAATGACGTGCCATGATAGTCCCACTGAAGTTTTTCTCAACAAAGTAAAGTGCTAGATATTCGTGGGTTACCTAAACCATGTGGCCACACATATTTTGTGTTGGTTTGACATGTTGTTTCCTGAATTGCTTTGTGCAACAAGCAAGTGCAGTGAGTTCTGTATTTCAGTATTTATATGCTAAGTTTGTAAAATTTGATTATTTGATTGATTGATTGATTTTCTTTCTTTTGCTAAGTATATGTCTCATAAATGTCAGTGAGTGCACTTCACTGCTTGCTAAAACATTTGCACACAGGCAAATGAAGACCACATGATGATTTTTTTGGTAAAACTAGGCAGACATGAATTTCAATTACCTTCTCTTTTTCTGTTTTGTTCAAGTGAAAGATGATAGGGACCCAAGAGAAAAAGATTCAACAGTAGATAAAAAGGGTAAATAAAGACAACACAGGATGATGCTTGCTAACACAAAAAGGGAACGCATGCTGCACCTACCGTGGGGTGCAAATAACATGTTTTGTTTTTGTTGTGCTAATGTATTTCTTAGGGCTATATTTGTGTGGGTTTGATATGCAGATAACAGGAGACTTTCAAGCTGTGAAGAAAGCACTACTGTCTGTTTCAGGGTGTCTTCAGGATAACCCTAAGGTAGATGCAGCTAACTCTGGTGCTACCAAAATTTCAGGGGGATTGATTCATGGAACTGGTATGCCTGCGCAAGTTGACCCTATTCCTCATCGGGGTTTTGTGTCTGGCTTTAATGCTGCAGATTATCACTCGAGGAATTACTCTTCTACTCCTGGGCCTGAAAATGTTGGAAGCAGTCACAGGATGCTTATGGAAGAAGAGGTGGTATTCAAGTTGTTATGCCAAGTTGATAAGGTTGGTAGTCTGATAGGGAAGGGTGGCTCCATTATCCGGATTTTGCAAAGTGAAACTGGTGCATCAATCAAGATAGCTGATTGTGCACCTGATTCAGATGAGCGGGTTGTTATCATATCTGCACAAGAGGTACTAGAGCTCAATTGTTTGTGCCTTTACATTTTATTAGTACTTACTTGGAAACATTAATTTTCTTTATATTAGTCTTTAGACATGTTTGGTTACTCACGCTGAAAAGTTAAAATAAAACAAAACAAAACAAAAAGGATGTTCAAGCTTGACGTCGGAAGTTCATTGCAGAATCCAGAGCAAAAATATTCCCCAGCACAGGAAGCCGTTATTCGTGTACATCATCGAATTGCGGAGATTGGATTTGAACCTGGAGCTGCGGTAGTGGCTAGGCTTCTTGTACATCCACAGCATATAGGTTGTTTATTGGGTAAAGGAGGTTTCATTATTACTGAAATGAGAAGAGCTACTGGTGCTAGTATACGGATTTTTCCAAAGGAACAAGTTCAGAAGGGTGGCTACCACAATGATGAAGTTGTACAGGTAATATAATACTGCACATGCCTGCTGTATGTCATGTGGCTTAATCTTCAATTATCTAATTCAGTATGATGTGGCCATACTGGATAAAGAAAGTTGCTGTTAGCCTTACATGGACATTGGGTTGATTTATGGGATTGGATGCATGTTTTGGTTCCTAAATATAACTAGTAACACCGTTATTTGTTTGATCTAAAATATATAAATATCATTCTTCTCTCTATTTTTCTGTTGGTCCACGGGTTCTTTTTCTGGACTTGAGTATCCTATTCTTGCTAAATACACTATCAGGATATTCACTTGGTGGTTTATGGCAGGTTATTGGTAGCTTGCAGTCTGTACAGGATGCCCTCTTTCATATAACAAGTAGGATTCGGGAGAGCATATTCCCAATGAAACCTCCTTATGCTAATTTCAGTGGCCCGCCCTACATGTCTCCATTTCCCGAGATGCCTCCACCCTCCTTTAGACCAAGGCATAACCCAGCCTCCCCCGGTCCCTATCCTTCACCTGGTAGATTCCATCATGGAATTGATCATTCTGCTTTTCCATCCCAACCTCCCGATCATCAGCCTTCATTTTCACATAGTATGGATCACAATGGCCCATCTCACATGGACCGAGTTCCCTATTCTTTTGGCAATGAGCGACCAGGACATGGTCCAACATATGAGAGTCCTTCTCCAAGAGCATGGACTCCCCAGGTTGGTGCCTTAATACTTTTAAAAAACCTTAGACTTTTATATTTTGATCTATCATGGGGAGAATAACCTATCAATGTCAATTTCTAATATTTATGTTAAACCTCTTTTTCTGGTCTGTTGGATGCTTCTAGGGAGTAAGCTCTGGGACTCCTAGGGGAACTGCTGATGTTGGTTTGGGCATGGCTCCAAGAAATGGGTCTCTACGAAGGTAATATTTTGTAGCCTCTGGAAATGACATTTGTTATATGCTATTGAAATCCCAAGTATTTATGATTAGATAGAGGTAAATTTTTTATTAGTTATTAAAGTGGCACCACATGTTGACACTTCTGGCCATGTTATTTATCTTGTGAATTCAACTATTATGGTTGTGGTAATTTGCTAAATTCAAACATGATTGTGATAAGTAATACTGTTTGGATAAACCTTAATGGGCGCATAATCTGATTGAAGTATTTAGTGAACTTGAATATATCCTTGTTTCTCTCTATAATTTTAGGGAGTTGTTATTGACACTCCTAAAAAGCTCATCCTTTAACCGTGCATTGTATAAACATAAGACAAAATGCACTTAGACAAGTGCAGGATGAGTATTTTGGATTGCCAATAACAGTTCCCTAATTTTTAATCCATGCAAACAACTTCAATACTGTTGCTGCCATTCTAACCTTTTTCTGCAAATTTTATTTGAGCAGCGGAAGTCAACCGCCTTACTTAAGCAGCACAACCGTTGAGATCATGATTCCTCAGACATTGATTTGTCACGTTTATGGAGAGAACAACAGTAATCTGAATCAGATCCGGCAGGTGGGTTTATCTGTCCTGTTATTAGTTCAATGGAATTGCATTCAAAATTGGCAATGTGTTGATGGGGATCTTTTTTCATGGATATTTCATCTGCAGATCTCAGGCGCAAATTTGGTTGTTCATGATTCAAAGTCTGGATCTTCGGAAACCCAAGTTGTAGTGTCCGGAACCCCGGATAAAATGCGTACTGCTCAGAGCCTCATTCAAGCTTTCATCCTTTGTGGGCAGACACAACTTTGACAATCTGTTTTAGTGGCACCCATTTGAATGAAGAATGGGAGTGTGGATATGAATTTTGTCCCTCTAGAGAGTGTAAATGAATTCATCACATCAAAGCGTAAATTCTGCATGCAATTCCATTGTAAATCCAAATTCCAATATTTAGTTTAGTTCAATTTTTCATCATTCTTGGTTTCTGTTGAGTCAAACAGTGGCCCCTCGCATTTCTAAACCCATTTTGTATACATTCCTATCTCCACCGTTCCTATCAATTCGTTAAGTTTGTTGACATGACACAAGGATTACTCCATACATTTCCATTTCCATCATCTCTGTCAAAAAAACTGTTATAAATTCGTTAAGTTTGTTGACATGGCATGGCATGGCATGGCATGTGCGAACCCTATTTTTTTACATGTGTAGTGACCACAAAATAATAAGAAAAAAAAAAAAAAAAAAAAAAAAAAAAAAAAAAAAAACTTAACATTCAAGTTAAAAAACAAAGGAGCTTTTTTTGTTTTTCATTTCCTAAGACTGAAGATCACAAAAAGATTTAAATTCAAAGCGAAACACAACCAGCAGCTCCTCCCTCTCCCCCAATCTCACTCACATGGCTCGAACCCGCAGCGGGGACCACCTCATCAGCAACCGTCTCCTCCGCTATAACGGGGATGGTAAAGTTAGTGACGGCGTGAGGACCCCTCAGCTTCAGCGCTGCTCTGTCGTAGACAGCGGCAGCTTCCTCGGCAGTGTCGTAGGTTCCCAACCAGACCCGTTTTCTCTGAGTCGGGTCCCGAATCTCTGCGGCATATCGGCCCCAAGGCCGCTTCCGGACGCCTATGAACTTTTCCCGGCTAGCCGGGTCGGGTTCGGGCGGGCTGCGTCGCTTGGACAGCTTAGAATGACGGGAACAATTCGAAGGTGAGGAGAGCTCACGGCTGATCTTTCTGACATGCCGTTTGACACCGGGTACGACGCTGTCTTCGTCGCTGGAGGAGTCGGTGGCGTCGGCGTCTGCAAGAATGATCCGAACAAGCTGCTTTGGTGGGAGCCGGGTCGGGTTTGGTGGTGGGTTTTGGTTTTGATGGATCATCTTGGGTTTGGTGAGGGTGGTGGTGGTGGTGGTGGTCATTTGCGCTGAAACTTGGGGTAGGGAGAAGGAGTGCTTGCTCTGGAATTTAAGGTTGGGGAAATGAAATTGGGTTTCTGTTGATGTGAGGAGCGAACGTCTAAGAAGGGAAGGCAAAAATCATACAGAAAGCAGTGAGTTGTAGTGAGTGAGCGAGTGAGTGAGTGAGTGATAGTGAGGGAGAAGGTTTAATTTTAGAATCTGGAGGTTGGATATTCCCTTTTTAAGAAGAGAGAGGGGGAAAAGAAAGAGGAGAAAGAGATGTGTGCGGTCCACTGTTTTTCCGTCTGAGTTGGCGCTACGTGGACCCGCACATGCCACATCGGCAAGCAAAGGTCGAATGTAACTGATTGTTTGACTCTTTAACGAAGCAAGTGTAGGAAAAGTGAGTGTTGCTATAAAATAAATAAATAAACACTACAAACAAAACAGATTTTTACAACAACAGAATGGAATTACAAGAACCTTAATTGAGTCGAGGCAAGTGTTGGACACTCTGACCTTAAGACGAATTACGCCCCACACTGGTGCTTATGGTTCACTAGCGTTCGCCTCTCAGGATACAACGACTCTCCTCCTTATGAAAGAAGCACTACAATTCACAAGGAACTTTGAACCAAAATTATGCAGGAACCTTTCTTTATGAAACTCTAATGCTCTATATGTTTGAAAGTATGTATGTAGAGAATTGATTGAATGATTAAAACTGCAGGAGGATTGGTCTATTTATAGATGATGAAATACCCTTTCCAAAAAGGTATCCCAATCTGAAAAGGCAAACAATACATCCCTTGGTCTTGAAGAGTTATCACTCCAAACAATGTATTCCTTAGTTCGAAGAGTTGTCTTTAACCCAAGGGTCATGTCCTTAACCCAATGGATTTTATTAATTTCCATTCAAATAGAAAATTAATATTAAATATAATATTAAATTTCTCACAGCAAGTTAAAAAACAAAAAGAAAGCCGAACAGAAATGGACAGAAGTGAGACATGAAGACAATATGATAGTTTGCAGGAGTGGATTATGGATACGCCGATAATGGATAACGCCGGACTTACTTTTGGATACGTGCTTCTTCATATATCATTTAAGTGATTTTAAGTGGTTATGAGAAGAAGCACTCTCATATGCTTCCCCATGAAATCATTTAAAATCACTTAAAGTGATTTTTAGCATATCTAGAATTACTTCCAAACAAGCCATAAATAAGATAAAATGAGTTCCAGGATAAAGTAAGATTTGATCCATAATTATGTTTTGAAGAGTGTAGGTGGAATTGGACCATCATAAATTGTAATCAAGCGGTGAATCATCTTGCATCGTTGGCACTATCAAGGAGGAGTACGGAAGTTTGGGTTGAACGGCCCCCCACCTCTCTTGTGCACATCCTTTGCAAGGATGGACTCCCTTGTCCTCACCATGCCTAATTTGGCTGTTGACTGGTCTTGAATCGTTTTGACATCTTTATGGTTGGATTGTCTTTTCTGGCTCTTTTTTCTTGATCAATCTTATCTTATGTATTGTTTGTTTTCTTGACTCTCCATGCATTGTCTGTTTCCTTGCATGGACAAACTTGTTTTCCTCTGTATGGGCGTGGGCCTCTTGTTTAGGGGTTTCTGGTCCCAGTGTGGCTCCTCCCCTGGGTGGTGGTGCACTCTAGGTGTACAAATTACTTTATTTCCTCTTTGTCCTTTTACTTTAATTTATTTTTATATTACTCCATTTACTTAAGTTTACAATGTAAATAAGGAAATACCCCTTATTTGGATTCAAATAAAAATACTAGAATATCAAATTCCCACCAAATCAAAATATGAAAAATCGGTTTTAGTGCAAAATATGATTTAGGCTAAAAATGATGGCTCATTAAGTCAATATATACTTCATACTAAAATCCCATAAAATCAAGTTTTCTTATTTCAAGTATAAGGAATAAAAGCCGCCAAAAATTATCTTGAGAAAATGATTATTCCAAAAAACCATTTTTCATACTTAGTCAATATTTTTACATAAAACATTTTTTTTTCATGTATGATATAAATGCATGAAGTGACCTAAGGTTTTTTTTAGTTTGAGAAATTTTGATTTTTTCTTTCTATTGGGTTTAATGGGGGGAAAAGCTTTAAAGATATTTGCTAAATCGCTACTCTTTGTCTATCTCTTGCAATTTTTCTTGCTCAGAATGTATTTGTCTATCCCTTTGTTGCGGACAATTATGATTGCAACCAATAAGCAATATAAATCTTGATATATATATATATACTATTTTTCGTATGTATTGTGAGTTCGAATTTTTGATTCTTTATAATTTATAAGAGGCCCCCACACATAAAATCCTAGCTTCGCCACTGCAACCACCAGTTGAGCAAAGGGCAATTTGAAGCATCTCCTTGTGCCTTACTGTTAATAGGTTCGGCACAACAAATGTCGGTACATATCAAAACCTAAAATATTTGAAATAATAATACAAAACAATATATTACTTAAAAAAAAATAAAAAAAACTTGAGTGAGGGCCAGGGACCACACGGGTCCCAGTGTGGCTCCGCCCCTACAAGGATGGACTCCCTTGTCCTCACCATGCCTAATTTGGTTGTTGACTAGTCTTGAATCGTTTTGACATCCTTATGGTTGGATTGTCTTTTCTGGCGCTTTTTTCTTGATCAGTCTTATGTATTGTTTGTTTTCTTGACTCTCCATGCATTGTTTGTTTCCTTGCATGTACAGACTTGTTTTCCTCTGTATGGGCATGGGCCTCTTGTTTAGGGGTCTCTTGTGCTTTGAGTATATATCTTTTTGACCAAAAAAAAAAAAAAACTAATTAATCCTTTATCTGATCAAACAGTATTATAAAATAAATTAGGTTTAAAATCAACAATTAACATACCGAAGAAAGGAACCAGCTCTTCAAAACCCAGAATTTATTCTTCCATTTTAATAGGATTCTTCGATTTTTTGTCTTTGATAAAAATGTCATCATTATCAAGTGAGTTTTAAACAAATGGCACCAGGTAGTGTTAGCGACATAAACACAACAGTTTTAGAGAAACCTCGATGCTTCATAGTAGAGGAATAATATTGCTCCTGGAGTTGAGGAGCAAAAAGACGAGGCTTTGTGTGTATTCTATTGATTGGAGCTAGAAAGTGTAAGTAAATCCTCCCAACACAACCCTTTCACAACAGCTGTTTCACCATCAGATAGAAAGCTCAAGCTCAGTTTTACAGACGTAACTACTTTGTTCAAGTAAAATGTCAAGGAGATAGAAGATGGAACCCGATGCCGAAAAGCTTAGTTAATTCAAGTGCAGGAAAATCCTATTGGCATATTATGCAGTGCGGTGAGACCAAACTCAACTCATCTAAAAGAGAGATAAAAGGAGCATTTCAAAATTACTTCTAATCATCTAAAGCTCCTCTATACAATGGCTGGCCCGAGCAAAAAGTTATAACAAAGACTCACTACCGCTTCCCGTAATTCTAAAGACCTAGTCGGCCGCCAAATTTCCGTTCTGAAAGTAGAAGAGAGGAAAAGAAGTCAAGAAATAGTGGAATAGAATACAATAATATACTTCAATATCTTCATATGAACGAAGCATACTTTATAAATCAGGTTTCATATCTTCGTTCTTGCTTATGGAAGGGTTTTGTCCTGCTTGGGGTGCTGCTGCTTCTGCTGCCTTGGAGAGGTCCCTCAGAGTACCCTATGGTTCACAGAGTGCAAAGAGAAAACAAATAAAAATAAAGCAGTGGAAATTTCAATGAAATTACTGAACAGAAAATACACTCTGTTTTCGTGACAGACATTTCCTTGTAAGACCACCTTAGAGATTAATCCAAACGAAAACTGAGTATTGAGCCTAAATGAAACTGCAAATGCGGTGAATGCAATTGCATCTTAATAATCATATTCACAATGGTATTTAAGAAAGACTTCCATTTACCTTGATAGAACTGTACAATATGCAAAATGGTACCAAGCACAATCATTATACAAACCACCAGAAATAAATAGTGAAGAAACAAGCCACTTGTATTTACCTTGTTTGCCCACATAAGTCCACATGCATTGCAAAGGGTTCTTGGTCCATCAGGTCCACGTCGCATCATTGGTGTACACTTCTCATTGATGCCACAGTGTCGACAGCTGGCAATAACTCCACAGTACATAGCAATAATAAGACTACAAAAATGAGTTCAAAGAGAAAGATCCTACTGCTATCAAACTTTTTATCAAACTATCTTCGGAGAGGAGGGATTCGAACTTGAGACCTTGGGTGTAGGGGTAAATGTTCTTTTCACTGTATGCTCATGGAAAGGAATAAAACTATGGTCTCAGTTCAAGGAGCTCACACATGTAAATTTTGACAAAGAGAAGCCGAGAAAATATAACCCTACTTGCACAAGTATGGCACCACAATTATTCTACTCTCAAAGATTATATGTCATATTTTATGGGAAACTTAAAAGGAAAAAAAGGAAAAAAGCCTTTAATTGCTTAGATTATCAAGGCTAGATATCTGATTCTATCCCAAACAGAATCCACCTCCTCCACACCCTATCATCAAAATTCTTTTCATTTCTTTCAAAGCAACCTGTCCAAATAAAAGCCAAAGCTAAATCTTGCCAAAGCGTAATAGCCTTTTCTGCCCCAAAACCCAAAATATCCTTGTGGCCATCAGAGATAAGATAGCATATCATGAGCAGAGCAGTGTACTTCAGCAGGTAACCACAAGCTCAATTTCTTACAGCTATATCCTTTCCAAATTTAAACCTAGTATAAAATTACAACCTTCAAATGCATTAATTACAAAAATATGTTTGTTCCTCTACAATATCTTCTATACAGCTGAATTACCTTGTTATTCCACATTAATGTCTTGTCCTATTTCATGACCTATTCAATTTGAATGAAGTCCATTGACTCCATTCAATTTGCATATTCTTTACATTTAACAGTACAATTGAAAAAGTCTTCAATAGTGGTGCTTCATCAACAACCACCAGACAACTTCACTAACCACATGACAGTTCTGTATACTCGTTTTGGTTTCTCATAGTTCGGGGTTTTGATAAAGCTATATGCATTTCTAAAAATATATAAGAACTACTGGATCGACTTCTTCGCTTTCCTTAAAATCTATAAATATCTTTCTTCAAAGCCTGCCGTGTCCAAATTGTTCCTACATCCATGAAGGTCTACTTAATAATTTGTTATAAAATTTTAATTTTTTATGTAAAATTCACAGATCGCAGACATTAAGAAATTTGAATAAGACATGTTGTTAACTTACGCAGCCTCTTGATGTTGGGATCCATTACCATCCTGACTCCAGCTCTCGTTCGAGCCCGAACTTGTGACAGCTGATGCAGAATCATCATTACTGGGTTTAGAAGATGTGAATTGACCTTTCTTTCGTTGCATCCTACAGCAGTAATCATGACCATCACTCAAATTTGCCATAGGCTAATAAGGCATCATAATTCATTTATTAATGACAGCTATTTAGAATGAGGAAATCCCTCAAAGTGAAAACAAGGCAACAGCAGAAGGGAAAAAGCATATCTAACACAAGGTTGAAAATGTTGATGTTGGTGGAAATCTCGGTTGATTCTGATTGACAGAAGTATCAATGTTGAATTAACTTTAGAACATTGAATCGTAAAGTAAATCAATTGATAACATCCCTAGCAGTGAGAAAAGTACCTTATTACCTATATTCTGCCTAAAGTGAAGTCACATTCAGCCCATGGAATTAGTGTACATAAGCAACATCCCTAGCAAGCATCCCTAGAAATGAATAAGGCTATATGCTAGCATGCTATAGCTACTGGTTCATGAACTACTTACTATTTGAAACTATACATCATTGGAACCATTTATTGGTTTTCCATCACTAATCTTAGATTGAAGTCATAAAATACAACAAAGAACAAGTATTCCTGCAAAAATTGAACTAGTTTACCTCATAATTCATTGGTTATTATGAAATGCAGATGCCATACCTAAGTGCTACCTCTTTTCGAACAGTATAACGAATCTTCTTGTCAAAATTTCGTTCTTTCCGTTTTTCACGGAATCTAATTAGTGAAGCCAGTCTTTGAGGGACAGTCAACCGTTGTGGAGTACTAGTAAGGGCCTGGTTGAATTCTTGTTAGCAAGATGCTATAATACAAATAACTGTTAAGAAATCACTTGAGACCAAGTTCAGATACCCGATTAGTATGCTGCATGGTTACTGGGACAGCAGGCATGCTTGGAGGTACTTCACGGCCCCCCAGTAGTAACAACACAGCTTGAACCTGAGGAAGGTAATTCAAATAAATCAGAAGGCTTTCTCTTTATTAAGCTACTAAGAAGACAAAGTAGCCACAAGTAAAAAAATTATAGATTTCAAAGTACCAAAAGAACATTCGAAAGACTACAGTTTTCCATAGGCAAACTTTTGAAACATGTGCCAGAAAGTAACAAGCATGGCAGTCTTACACTACTTTATAACTCAATCTAAGTTTAGGATCCAATGTTATTGCTTACATATCTACATGCTCCCCAGTTTTATATAGAACGCTAGTAACACTCCATTTATTATGTATGGCAATGTCCGTCAATAGACTCCCATTTTACCATTTTTCACTCATTTGTGTTTACAGTTATATTTACAAATCTACATGGTCCACAATATTATCAAGAACTCTAGGAACACTCCATTTACTATGTAAGCGGCCAAGTCTAAGAATAGTTCTCCCATCTTACCATTATCTTCATAGTACATTCCAAATTCTCTAAGGTCTGTATAACTCTTCGATGCCAAAAATTCAGTATGCAGATACGTTTTCAATATTACTTGAGTAACTAGAAAAACTATGCTTCCCAGATCAGTTTTCTTGTAAAAGTCAAACATTTTCGCCAGTCATGTGATACATCATATTCATGAGAATTCTATTAGACAATCAAAAGACCAAATACTTGAAGCAATTCATCTCGAGCATAACCATTATCAATCAAAGCTTAAACAAACACTGCAACAAGCGCATAATGTGTTAATAAAGCACGCCAATAGAGCTAATTCCAGTAACAAGCCACACAAGCATAAATGAAATATACCATGTAGAGAAAACAATAACAACTGGCAGCATAAAAGTTCAGGATAATCAATCAAATCACCTTCTCAGGTGACACACAGTCGAACACGAAAACCTGACCCTGAAACGACAATGTGAGCTGGTCCCCATTTTCGGGGCCATGGTCCATCATCCCATCATGCGTATCAGAAAGATTCATGGGGTCAGATGGGACATCGGCTTGGACAAGTTCAGCTCCACCACTTCCATTATCATGATCATCAGCCACCCCATTTACATTGCTTATATGGTCCAACCCGTGATGATGCTCATGCTCTTGCATGTATTGCAAATGCAGATTATCATTCATATGCATGGGTTCATCGCTGCCACAGATGTCATCCATTGCGCACTACTCAATTTGTATCACACTCTTCCAAGATCACTACTCCTTTGTACAAACTTGTGTAAATTTACTGCTTTTCACCTTCATGTCAATGCTAAAGCTATCAATTCAAAGATCAAATGGCTCAGCGCTCTGTTTGGTTGCCAAAATGCAGGGAAACAAAATTATGATAAAAATTGCAGAGAACTGTGCTAATACACGCAAATGATGTATTTAGTTCAAGGTAGTATTACTGTGTTTGATTGCCTAGAAAATGCAGGAAAATTAAGAAAAAATAATAAGAAATCTTGACAGAATCGTACGAAATGGAGTTGCAGTATAAGTGAGAGTGATTTGCTTAGTTGAAGTTAGTAATTGAACATTTCCATAATTTTCCTCCCGTTTCTGGGCAAGCAAACAGAAATTTCAATGCGAAATGGAGAAAAAAAAAATGGAAATTTTATATCATCGGAATTACCATTCGAGGGTAAGATAATTCAGAACTGGGATAGCGACATCCGAGAATGGAATAATTAATTCCGATTCCGGTTTGTGATTCCAAACGATGTACAGCAGAAAAAACAGAACACGAGACACTAGAAAATTCGGGTAGAGATGAAGAACGAAGATGATTGGCCGTTGGATTGAAGTGAGCGCCTTTTATGATCAACGGTGGGATCGTGCGGAGGCCTTCTGTTGTCAGGTATTTCGAGAATTGAAGATTTGTCCTCAATCCATTAGATTTAGGGTTTCTTAAGGAAATAACATGTTTATATAGCATTAGAAAACTGGCTTCTCTTTTAATAATAATGATAATAATAATAATTAAAAACTGACCTATTTTTGGGATATGGCAAGGTCGAATACAAGACTTTGGATTACCAAATTTGTTTACCAAATAATGTTAGCTAATGTGTCAAATACCTTACTCTATCTTAATAAAACTGTAACATGTCTTCGACCCTCGGATAACCAATATGTTCATCAAATAATGTGTTAGCTAATGTGTCAAATGAGCGTTAAGAATTGGTTCCATATTTCTAATCTCAGTCATTGAATTGCGTTCATTAAATGTGTTGGTAAATATTTAATATGCAATATACATGTAATCTAACTGTCAAGATTATAAATATGTAACCAATCGTTAATATAAAAATACTGTAGAATATTATTGACCTGGGATAACCAAATATGTTCATGAAATGATGTGTTAGCATACGATTGTAGACAAAGGCTGGTTCAACTCCTAGAGCCGTGCATGTAGGGATATTTAAAACCAAGTTCTATCTTCACCTCACCTATGTCAACCAAAATCTCAACAGAACAACTGAAGCAAAACCCATTTGGCCGATATATGATCCTAAGAACAATAAAAAAGGGAAGTTGTTCTTAGCACCCCAAAAATATAACGGAGAAATTGCATTCTGAGTACTAGATGACTTTATTTAACTGTCAATAACAACTCCCTTTAAAAGAACTTGCAACTTCAGCAGCAAGAGAACCCATGCACAGAGAGAGAGAGAGAGAGAGAGAGAGAGAGAGAGAGAGAGCACTTATGGTCTGTAAATATTCAATAAGTAATTTCTGCCCATCAAGTCATTTATTCAATTGGGCTTACAAATCATAAATGTCATTGACATGTCAAATAGAGGGGGGAAAATAAAAAACAAAACATTCCTCCATGAAATCACAAAGGTTCATCCATTCCCAACTGGTTAAGAGGAAATATTCATTTTCCTATGAGAGAGAGGTGACGACTGACAAATAATCTGTATATCCTATGTTACAAATCCATCACTGTGAAAGAAGGGCACACATGTCTCACCATAGAATACTTCTTCCACCAGCAGGTGAAATTTGTAAAGCCGCATAGTTTCCTCATACAAAAGCTGACATTAAATTTCAAGGACTAATGCATTTTACTATTTGGCCCTTCATCTACTTGGACCCTAGAATTACAAAATAATGAACAGAAAATAAATCCTATTAATCTCGTGATCGGCCCTCCTTCCTGCCACGCAATCTAATCTTTGGTCTATCATCCCCCTTTGCTCTTCCAGAATTTGCTTCATCATGCCTTGCCACAATTCTTAGTGGGTGAGCTTCCGTGTTGAAAACCCATTCATCTAGTGAGATGACTGAGGAGGGTGAAAAAAGAAGATAGAGATATTTGAGAGTCTCCGCAAGAAAGAAGCTTTGCATCATATTGTCTTTGTCACCAGTGTTAACCTGATAACCACCAACAGCCCGCATAAATGAGAAACCATATGTTACCAGTAAAAAAACATAAAAATTATTCCACCGGCTTGAAGATTCAGTCTACTAAGGAGCAAGTATATTTGATTAGTTCAAATATTCATGAGATGAAAGCAATAATGGAGACGATAAAATATTGCAGCCCCAAAAGATTATTGGTCAAAAGAAAAATGGTTTTCAGTTAACACCCAACCTCTAGAAAAAGCATCACCAACACGAGATTCAACCATGAAAGGTCATGCAAATTAAATGCATAAGAAAACTTGAATGGAGGCGCAATGGTAGTTATGAGTTTGAGAAGTGCATACATCTTTCAGTCCAACATATCCTGACTCTATGCGGGAGTTCTTTTCAAATGCTTGAAATATATTCCAGCCCCACTCTTGGTATGTTTGTTGCCAGTCAAACGCCAGAGGTAAAAAAGTGATTCAACTGTCTCTGGTCTCAATATATTCCATGACGTACCCACACTCAAGTCCTGGAAATATCAAACATAGACACCGTGTGAGAAAATATTAAGTACATGGCATCGAATAAACAAAAATCAGGATAACTAACCTCGCCAGCACGAAAGAAATAGTTCTCTCCAGCTAATTTTGTTGGTGTAGACTGGTAGAAATTATAGCATGTCCAAGCAAGCTGAAAAATAGGCTTACAGTATCCAGTCAAACGCTAAAAGGGTACACTGTTTGGAAGCTGACTATTATTAAAAAAATTACGAGCTTTATTTGTACTTTTTTCTATCAGGAAACATGAACTTATAATAAATAAAAGAAAATTGAATTACAGTAAAAGTCAGACAAGATGTCTATTTATGCTCTCAACCAACAATATCTAAAACAACACAGATTCACAATAGGCCCAACAATATTCACTACTCATGAAAATTCTCTCTACATAAAGAACCAATGAAATATAGCTTCTTTTGTTTTTTTCCCCTTTTTGGCTAGGCAAACTATCCACCAGAGATTCAACCCCCAAACTCATTCTTCACCCTTATTCTGCCCAACAGTATTCACACTAAAACAGTTATATAAGCCTACCTAATTGCCTTCCAACTTCTACTTGAGCAATATAAGCCGTTTGAGTCACATTAAACCTAAAAACATAAATTTCACAAGCTTTAATCTATCATATAAACCACCAAAAGGCCCTAACACAAACCAGTTCTTACTGTTCTATATCAGATTTAGTGCTGAAAAGTAATATGACAAGTTTCTACAATGTCCTGACATTTTAGTATACACATGGTACTCTCTAGCACAAAATTGTGGGCATGGTTTGGATGCAACAGAATTGTGACAGCTACAGTTGCTTCCACAAAACTTATACATAGGAAAATTTGTGTGCCAAATCACACACACACACAGCATCTCAGTTAATAGAGCCTGTCCAACTGACATGAAATATGGGTTCAAAAGAGGCCCTATATCTCAAAGTAATACCTCTTCTGCAAGTGACAAGAATTTCTTAGAGTCCTCAGGACCATAACCAGATGATCCTAAAGCCAGCATTCCTGGAGCAAAGCACGCTAGTTCGTCCATCTGCATTGGAAAATGCCACTCAAAATGAAACACGGTAATTTATTGACATAGCATTAATGACGCTGCAAACGATACTTTACCTTATTTGTCAGAGTTCTCCCATTCTTCTCACATATATATGTAAAAGATGATGGTGTTGTTTTCCGGATCAAGCTCAACAGACCTTTCATTGATGTCTCCCACATATCTCTGCTTCCAAAATTCCACAAAAGAATTTTGACATCAAGATAAATTTAAAGAAGACCATGATCACATATCCACTTCAAAATAGAGTTCAGAAAAAGAAAAGGTTAAAAAAAAAAGGGACTACAAGACTTTTTGACCTTAAAGAACTACAAGATTTTGTGGCCTCAAAGAATACAGATTCTTCCTAGTACCAGAGCAAAAGTCACATGATGCCTTTTATGGTTTCTAACGTTAAGTTCTACGACAAAATTGGTCTTTCAAGCACATGCTTCTCACAGCTCTTTAAACCAACCAGAATTTTGTTGTGGCAAAGTGACTATAACCATCTAAAGAAAATGACAAGCTTCTTACCTATAAGGCTTTACAGCTGTAGTTCTATTCCCCTGTATCCAAACTTTGAGTAAATATTCATAGAAGCTGCAATGGATTGTTTCAAGTTGATTACACCATTGTTTTAAGCCAATCGCACCAGTATACCTTATGAAACCTGAAACTCAGAGAATTACATAATTCATATCAAAATTTTATGCTTACCTGTCACCCATAGCGCCAAAGGTTATAACGGAGTACGCTGACGTTCCTCTTTCTGGGTCAATATAAATAGGAAGCAAGCCATCATCAGGGAAAGTTTTGTTAAGCTGCACTATAACATTCTCAGCCTGGAAATCAACATTCAAGCAATTAGTTTAACATCACTAAAATAAAAATTCACTGATATATGCCTTTCTTATATAACCTAGACAGATATACAAGTTATGTTCTGAATACAGTTTACACACATACTATGAGCAACAAGTCATAATATACCAGACATCATGAGTTAAATCAAACTAAATGTTCCTGTAAATGCGCTATTTGACCAGGGTAAAGAAAACACTAGTACACATGGTAGTAAATGTACCTTCTGCTGATATTTCAGATCTCCTGTCCTCTCAGAAAGAGCAATAAACTCCACCTGCTCTGTGCCGGAATCTGCCAAGATACTTTCACCCTAAGAGCATGATGAATTAAAATTACAGAAATATTAATCAAATTCCAAAACACTACTTGTAATTGTTCAAAATGTTTCAGAAAAATTACAAAAGAGATCTGCACATGCAACAATATCAATAAGCATAAACACAACTTAGGGTAATGTGATATTGTAACAAGAGACAATCTGAAAATTGTATTTTTTCTTCACTACTTACTCCAGTCCAAGAAGGATTGTGCGGTCTTCCATGTGCCAAGTTGATAATGTTGTAAGGGATTCCACTAGGTGTATCCCATGCAGGCAGCAATCTGTCTGCAATATCTCTAGCCTTATCAAGGAAAACTTTATCTTCTGAAAGATCATATGCACTGAGAAGGCCACCTACAACTCTGGGTTTTCAGAAAAAACGATAGACATGATACATCAGAAAAGCTGCTTTTGGAAACCAAAAAAGCAGGAAAAATAAAGTGAAGCCCCAAACAGCCTGTTATAAAAGGGAGAAAATAATTAAAATCAACCATATATTAAACCTTATAATGCAACCTTATGGTTGTCTCAAAAACACTAGCCTCATAATCCTTGTTAAAATCCAAAGAGTTTGCAACCCACCTGCCACAGAAAAGATATTAGTTATAAAACATTATCATAAAGATGTAATGTGTAAAGTTGTAGAATGAGGTTGTGAGCAAAAAGAACCAAAAAAAAAAACAGATGGGAAAAATAAATGAATAAGTAAGAATCAATGGTTTAAAAAGCGCGCCTCGCCACGAGGCGCTGAGGAAACACATCAGAGCGCTCAACACAGGGTGGAATTCCGTTTAGGTGTTATACAGGCATGCTGGAGGAACAAAAGAAAAGGTGATCTAAGATGGTTTACACGGTGCAATGAAAATCTGTCAAAGCGCTGTGCAAAGATTAATTTTGGTTCAAGCTGAAGGAGATAAGGGACAAGAAGCTGAAACAGCATTCATAGATATATACATAGGACTTGATAGTTGACAGAAATATGGCCCGACATAGGAGCAATGACACAATATAGCCCAGGTATCAATCCCCAAATAGTTTGGACTTTGACATAATTAAGTGAGGGCACTGGACACACTATAACCATGTATAATTAGTAGCATGACTTATTCTCTTATTACCTTGCTTTTAAGGTAAGCGCGTGAGTTTAACCCACAAAGAAAATGTGATCCATACGAAAAGATGAGGAGAATAGCTTATATTACAAACTAGGAATAAAAGAAAACTTCCATGAAAAATTCTAGTAAAAATTAAAAAAGCGTTTAGAGCCCTTGGTGGTTAAAGACAGAGAGTAATGCGATAAGGGTTCAAATACCTATCCACAGAATATGCTACCAAAGAAAATAAAAAATAGAAACTTCAACTCACTCTCTAGCTTTCTGGAACTGCTCATGAAGACCCATTATATACAACGTATCAAGAGAGTCTACTATTGTTGCTCCAAGACCACCAAAGCTATTAACACCATTCTTTGATTGTGGCTGGTACATGGAAAACAATTTTTATGTTAGAAATTTGTACTAAACAGAACAACATCATCAATAACATATGGAAAGTAAAAAAAAAATTAACTTGGTAAAGATATTAAGTTTGTGGTCATTACAAATAGAACTGTCAGTGCGCCCAGGCAACTTTAATGCTCCTTAGATTGTTTATCAAGCACAGGAAAAGGAATGCAGTGTATCAGATTAGAGACATTAGCACCTACATTTATTTTGTTGAACAATATGTAAGACACATGCTGAGATTAATCAGGCAGATACAAAGTCTGTATACATATCATCTGCTTTTTAATGTGTAGGAAATTTTTAAATTTTACTGTTTATTTTTTTAAAAATTTACTGTTGATTTCTCTGACTAATTCTCCACTAGTGCATCATTTATCCTCCACAACAAATCATATGAGCTCCAGCTCTCCTATGCCCAACAGAATATTGATCAATGCGTCTCCACCATTAAGATCAATCGATAAAGTCCATTGAACCTAACATGTGGACTTCAACATTGTTCCAACAAAAATCCATCCCTGCGTCCTCCTGGACTCTTGCACTTTTATGTTCTTTGCCACTACTCTCCAACCTTTGGCCAATTTTCTAAGGATAAATAATTCTTCACAACACCAAATGAGTCTAAAAATTTGGAAGTGGCGAGTAATACTAAAATTTTACTGCTGCTTAAGAGCTTACATAACGTTTGAATACCATACAATATATAGGACCCGATACAAAAGGATCCTAGCACAATCTCCTTAAAGAGATGGTAATAAATAGATCAGTACAGACAAATATTTTTTTGCTTAAAAAGACCATAACTTAAGTATTAAAGGGAGTATGTACAGTGCCATCCACTAAATAATTTTGCTTATTTACAGTCTGGTTTCAGAAACCCAATATGTAATAACTTTTCTAATTAGTTACATACTGGCTGAAAGTTAGACCAATGCTTGAAAACCTTGCCAAAGTCAAAACTTCGGCAAACTACCAATGATCAACTTAAGAAACACCAGACCAAAAAAAAAAAAAAAAAAAAAAGATACAAAAACAAAAGGAAAATAAAACATTGTAGGACCTCATTTCAGCCAAACAGCAGCAAAAGGAATACGTGGGTAAAAAAAGGCCATAATGCAGTGTACATGCTTTGAGATACAACTTCAAAAATGAAATAGATATGATATACTTGAAAGGTCCATTATACCTGAAGTTCATCTTGGCCCCATGCATACTTCTCATATGAACTCCATGCATGAATCATGCTTCTTTCACTTTTTCTTGTCTTTGAATGTCAATCGGGTCATCTGGAACAACCTCTTTCTCACCATCCCTGCCCTTGAATATGTTCTTTTTAGTTGCATCACCTTGCACATTTTCCGAGTCTTCCACCTGCGTGTACAGTATACCATTAGTTGACACTTGACACATATCTACCCTTAAAAAATAGACTAAAAGAATGCTGCAGGGCATTCCAAAATATATATGTTCATCTCTAGGCATAAATATTTAATCAAATCAGGTTACATACAACATAATCTGTTCAGGTTCAAGGAATATTTGCAGCCCGATAAGGGGACCTTAAAGCTCTTTAATAAATTATAAATGTTTTATTTGAAAACATGTTTATAGTGGCTTTACACAGTCGGGTGGGTGGGAACTGGAATAAAACTATTAAGTGTTAATTATGCCTGCAATGGCACTACCCCATCCCAAGTAAAAGGATGAAAATGACGGCAATTAAAGACCACAGACAAGAAGTAGCTCAAGCTTAAAGATGAACCAAGGCATAAGTATTTAAAAGCTTACCAAACTTTTCAAATGGTGCAATTGTTCATTTAACTTAGAAACTTCTTCCTGCAAGTCATAAACAAGATCATTAGATGCATGAAATTATAACAAATAAAAAAAGGTACAACTCTTACACCTCAGGTATGCAATAGAGTTCACTTTTCAATGCAAAAGGTTCGATAAAAACAGTCAAATAAAAGATGGATGACTACAGATAACCAGGATCTCTTCTGGGGAATCTAGTTACTCCTAAATGGCATCCCATGAGAAATTTATTCACCATTTTTCCAATTCACAATAGCCCAGGGTTATACTTCAAATCTAAAACGCTGCCACCATCCATAACATTTGTGATGGTTTCCATTAGACAAAACTTAGTGCTCCACCTATCATAATTGTAACAATCAGCCTATCATTTGCTACATGCCCGATCAAACACTTGCTCTGAAATTTTAAATCCTATTAAAAGAAACGCACATCGAAGTTACCAAACATATAAATATATCTTGTGAAAGCACTTAGTGAACTTCAAACTCCCCTATAATGAGATCAACCATTTTTTTTCATCCAGGGTAAAAGATGCTAATATACAGTTCAAATTTTGATCCTCATTTTACCGGGATTTCTCAGCAATCAAACAGACCATACAACTACCAAATCAAAATCACAAAAAGTAAAAGACGAAAGTGAGACCAACCTCGTGCTCTCTGAGGAGAGTTTGACGATCCCAAACAACCAGAGTGACGCACACAAAGGCTATGAAAAGCAAAGCCAAGCGTTTCGGCCTCTTCAAGTAATACGATGGGTTACAGTACCTCAATCTGCTCGACGATGATCTGGTCCTAGCCATCATATCACACAAACACTAACCCTACGATTCAAAGCCACAACATGGAAAACACAACGAAACGTCTTTCCTCGATCTGAAAATAAAGAAACGGCATTCAAATTGTTTTGCAGAATCGAAGCGCTGGAAATGAAAAACGGTGTGTAATTAGAAACGTTTCGAGCTGCAATGAAAGAAGGGGAATGGGGTTTGATGGTTTTTTCTTTTTGGATGTGATCTCCCGTTGAATGAGGTGCGCGTTTCGGTACCCAGGACGACACGGTGTAGAAAGGAAGGAGAGGGTTTGTGATGACTTTTGAACTTTGTCGATCCGCGGAAGTTTAATACGGAGAGAGAGAGAGAGAGATTGTGGAAGAGAAAGACTGAAGACTAAGAAAAGTATTTTGTTGTCTGCAAAAGAAAAAAGACAATTTTGTTGCGAGCAAAAATAAATAAAATAAGTTTGTAATAAGAAAATAAGTTTGTAGTTAGCAAAAATAAGAAGAAAAAATAGGAAAGAGTTTTTCGAAAAAATTCCATAATATCGCAATATATAAACCAATTGATGTGCCTAACTGACTGAAAATATCGGTAGCGAAATTTCCCCTAAAAATTGACCATAAAGATGGGATATTGCCCAAAATATTGCAAATAAAAAAATGAAATTTTCACGGATGAGATTATCAATATTTATCATGTCGAAAAAGAACCTGAAAAATTCGACTGGGGAATTCGCCAGGAAAGGTATCTCCCCGCCGCACGTCTATGTTGGGTTTTTTCCAATTTTTTTTTAAAGACGTAGTATAGCCGGCCGGCTATATTGGGTTGCTTCCAATTTTTTAAAAGAAAGAATAGGGCCGAGCGGCTATACTCGGTTTCTTAATTTTTTAAAGAAATAGTATATCCGCCAGGCTATACTGTGTTTTTAATTTTTTAAAAAAGAAATAGTATAGCCGCACGGCTATACTCCTTTTTTTCATTTTTTTAAGAAATAGTATATTCGCTCGGCTATATACGGATATTTTCATTTTTTTAAAAAATAGTATGACCGAGCGGCTATACAGTTGCTCTCAAATGATCCATAACTCTAATTAACAATCACAAAATGACATACATATGGGAATCACAGACAACGATTGGAAAAATCGGCCGCCTAGCCCGATTTTTTTCCAACACTGTTTAAAACTCCCACAAACTATTTCAGCTGTTCTCAGATGATCCATAACTCTAATTACCGAGCACAAAATGACATATATGTATATATATATATATATATGCATAGTTCAAGTATGAAATTACCTAAATGGCATCGATGTCATCCTCAGGTGTGAGAGCTTCTGGTCTCTCTGCAAGCTCTCTTTTCCTCAGCTTTCGCTGATTTCTCTTTGCATTTTCCTGGCTTCTTCGTCTTCTTCTGCATGTCTAGAAACACTGCCAAAGAGGCCCAGAATCGGAGCGAGGAAGAAGAGAGAGAGTTATCTGGACGACGCTAATACTACGATTTTTATTATTTACAAATAGTATAGCCGTGCGGCGATACCATTTGTGACGCATGGCGGAATGTGAGCAAGCACCGGGTGGGTCCTTTTTTGTTTATGAACAGTATAGCCGTTCGGTTTTTGTTTTTAATAAAAAGAGTAAAGCCGCGCGGCTATACATAATTATGAGTGGTTTATTCGTCTTTCCAGGATGGTATTTATGTGTACAAGTATACAACAAAAGGAAAGTAATTACAATCCCATCTAATACAGGAATCCTATAATTATACAGGATTACAATTCCTAATTTAAATCAATTAAATGATTTACGCCAACATTCTATTCTCTCTTCAAATGTACATGTAAAAAAAAAAAAAAAAAAAAAAAAAAAATATTATGAGACTTTCTAATAACATAGACTTCTTGCTTAAGTCTGATTACCTTGCCATAGTTTGCAAAGTTTTTTTTTAGGGTGTACTCAACATTTGCAGTATCTGTGGTGATAACATAATTTATGAACAAGTTAAGCGCCCTATAAGTTTTGTGTTTGTATCTAAACTCAGTCATGTAATCGTGCATCCTAGAGAAGTTCATTAGAGTGTTTAAGGAGTTTGTGACAACATGATGGTATCTCTTTTTGCTCTCAGTGTACCCAATCTTCTAGCATGGGACTGATCATAATTGTAGCTAAAATTACTGCTAAACTTATTGCTATGGGAGGTATCGGAGTGGAAAGAAAATCCATGACACTGAAGACAAAAGTCGAGCACAGAGTGAATATTAGAGCATACCTCGAGGAATTTCTTCCAGCAAGTGAATTCATTCCATAAGGGTGCTTGCTTGATGACGGTGCTTAACTTCTCAGATAGCAAAATTACAGCTCTCATGGTCTTATACATGAAACATTTCATTGAAAACAAGTAGACACCTGCCTTTCCTCATGAAAACTACACCCTAACTGTCTTTTCATGATTCTCATTAGAGTGATTCTGTAAAGCGCATGCCTTTCTGTCTAGATATCGTTATTCAACTTATACAAGACCAATAATACTTCCTCCATTACAATTTACATCTGGTGATCCTCTCACAGAGAATTCAAGAAGAACCCCGTCAATTTCAATCATGCTACAGCCCGGGACCTCCTTTTTTATCCCTGTTTCTTTCATTAAGGATTTGATTCTCTTTACGTCATCAAATCTACTAGCTTTGACATATATATCACACAAGTTCACATAAAAAGCATGGTTCAGAGGTTCCAAATCAATTAAATATTGCGCCACCCTTTCTCCTAACTCGACCTTTCCATGTATTTGACAGCCTCCGAGCAATGCACCCAAAACAAATGTATCTGGCTTCATTGGCATGCTTCTTATAAGCATATCAACCTGGCACGACTAAGCATATCAACCATGCTTGCATAGTGATAGAGTTGCGGTTCAATTAAGTAAACACGCTTCATCACACGAAAACACCAGCGACCTTTCTCTACTAAACCAGAATGAGCACAAGCTGACAACAGCCCAACAAATGTCACATGGTTCGGCTTCACCCCAGTTGTTTCCATCTGTCTAAAAATATCAAAAGCCTCATTGCCAAACCCATGGAGAGCCAGCACTGAAATCATAGCTGTCCATGCCAAAGTATCCTTTGTTGGGCATTTCCTGAAAGACCTTATACGCTTTGTCCACACATCCGCACAATGACCACATCACTCGCCAAGCAACTTCTTCTCAGGTACCCATGCACCCATATCCCATGATCAAATGCACCAAGATGAGCACAAGCTGCAAGGACACTGGCAATCGTGATCTTATAATTATCCGGTCTAACCATATCACCACTGGTGATCTGGCCTCCTTTGGCCGACCACCTTGAACAAACAAGGTCAAGCAATATGTAGTACCATCACATTGATCGTATAACAAAAGTTCAGCAGAATACCTCTTCTGTATCAATCACCTCCCAGTGACCATCTTCTGAAGATTCGATATAAACCCTTCTATGTCCTGGGTCATATGCATTACAAGGGCCCAAGAAAAGCCAGTATCTATTGTATCTACGATCAGACCCCAAAAACACAAATTGCATTGGGTGTAAGTCAAACCGCACTTCTCTTTCTTTTCCATTTTTCTCTTTTGTAGAGAATCTCTAGTCAGAGAACTTTGAGATTGATTCTGAAGAATCTATAGGGTGAAACTTTAATCTATAATCTTCTTTTGCACCACTCATATGTCCTGCATGGACCCAGGTTGGCCTGGGCATGCCAAGTTGTTTAGTTGATAACCTCTTAATTTTCGCCCCTGAACCAGAATGAAGGCTGCTAGGAATGCATTCAGCAATAGCATTTATAGGATCCTATAAAGGAATAAGAAGAAAATGAGAGACATGTTTAATATGCTGAAAATTACTTAAATACCATGCATGTTTAAATGCTGTTGAAAACTATAGTTACAATTGAAGCACATTTAAGAACTCAGTGGGGAAATACATGATACATGACAATAGCAAAGACAACAAGAAGCTATATCAGTTTCCGTTTTTTTGTTTTTGTTTGGAGAAGCCAAAGAAGGTAGCCGTAATGAACCCGTTAGGACTTCAGTCAGGTCACATATGTGCAACCCAAAAGGTAGATCCAATTTTAAGCAAAACCCATGTCAACAGGAAAATCTCTAGCATCAGGATTGGTTGCCCGCCAGACCGTCATCAAACCTTTTCCAACTCGGGGTTTTTTTAATAATAAACAGAGTATAGCCGACCGGCTATACTACGGTTTTTATTATTTAAAAAATTAGTATAGCCGGGCGGCTATATTACTGTGACACGTGGCGAAATGGCGCTAGGCGCAGGCGGGGCTTTTTTTAATAAATCCGAATATTTTTTTAAAAGTGTATAGCCGCCCGGCTTTACGGGGGCCTTTTTGAATAAATATTATACCCGACCGGCTATATTCTTTACATGAGACACCGTTGCCATTTTGAGTTGACCAGTACTTTTTGTAAGAGTTCGATTAAAATGATTTTCAGAAATGCTTGCCTCATCTAGGAATGACAGATTTCCCAAGGACACTGGAATTGGACCTGATATTGAATTATTCGAAAGAGCAAGGAGGCGTAAATGTCTGAAATTTCCTAGCTGATCGGATAGTGGACCTGAAAAATCATTTGTTGACAGCTTCAGTGACTCCATTTAACCTGAACTACACCCTGACAAGCTTCCCAATATTTTTGATACGCTTCCATTGAAATAGTTCCTTGACAGATCAAGACCCGTCAACTTACAAAGATTTCCCAATGAGTTTGGCATTTTCCCTTCAATTTGATTAGCAGACAAGTCAAGATTGACAATGGCTGTCAAGTTTCCAATGGAACTTGAAATTTCACCTCGCAAGAGATTCAAATAAAGGGATAGGGACTCAAAATTGCTACAAGTGTACAACCATTGAGGTATGGTACCCCAGATGATGTTCCACCTGAGATTAACAACTTTAAGCCTTGTCATGTTTGCAACACCAACTGGTATTTGATTGAGTTCACAACCGGGACATATGCAACTCTACCAGCATAGAGGGAGTGTGTTTGTCACCTGAAACCAATCAGATGCTTTGCTAAGATCTACACACTCATGTCCAGGTTCTGCAAGCTCGAAAGACCAGAAAGCCATTGGAGATTCTCAACCTTCATCCCGTAGTAGCTTTTACTCCAGAGTCCTAGAGAGTGTAGACTCGAGAGATTTCCCAATTGATGCGGAATTATTCCAGCGAACTTTGAGTCTGAGAGGTTAAGATATCTTAAACTTCTAAGAGAACCTAAGAAGCTAGGAATCTGTATTCCTCCAAAATCATTGTTGCTTAGATCCATGTAGCTCAGATGCTTTAAATTTAGTAGAGAATTATTTACCTTGCCACACAAAGAGCTTTCTTGATACAAACTGTAATTCAGATACTCATCTGAATAATAATTTCCAAGGTGCAGCTCACGGACATGACCGGTTAAATTGTCGCAGACAACTCCAGTCCAATTGCAACAATCTCCCTCACCAACCCAAGATAAAAGCCTATTCGAAGGATCCTTAAGATCTTGCCTTAACATTAGAAGTGCTTGTCTCTCATTTTGTTTACAAGGCACACCCAAATTTCCATTGCATAAGCTAATGGTAGTAATGGTTGCAATGCTTAGAAATCTGAAAAATGAAACAATTCTCATGGCTTTGTACATGAGGTTATATCTTAATAGGGAATGTGTGTGAGCAATATAACTCATTTAGAATGGTGCAATATATACACATACTACTACACTAGAACTGAGAGTGAAGGTCCAAACTCGATATTTTTTTCAAAATAATTTTCAAAAATGGTGAACAAAGTCGTTGAGTATGTAGACTAGTAATAAGTTATGGGTTTATCCAGAGGAAGAAGACAGAAGAAAATAGAAAAGAAAGTGTGGGATGACTTGATAAAAAAAACAAAAGCAAAATAAAAGATTAGCATAACCTCTTCGGCTGGCGGGGACTGAATTCAGACTTTGTAAGAACATATAACTAGGTAAAGTTTCAAAAGTTGAAAACACATAACAGACATGAATAAAATGAAACAAATAAACAAATAATTCAGATGGAATCACAAATTCCGTATTACGATTAGGATCAAAATGGTTTGCTTCTTCTGGTCATTGGTTAGGGAAAGGTAGATACAGTTAAAATAATAATATTAAATAGATCTAACTATGATCACAGTTATGTATCCCAAACCAAACTATAAGCACATAGCAAGAACATCCTCTCAGACAAAGCTATATGGTCACAACTGACAAAAGGGATCAGGGAAATTAGTAATTGCTTGTATATATGGCTTCCACCTTCCATTCCACTTACATAAAATCACACTATTTCCCTTGCTTAGTCACAAAGCAGAACAACTTTGTACAACAAAAATAACTTCAGTATTATAGCTCTACCTCTACCATTATTTTCAAATATGACAAAACCTACGTATATCCTTGGCTAGCCTATGTTTTGCATGACAGGGCTCTACTGCATGATCAGACAGGCTGCAAATTTCATTAAGCCAAAGCAATCGTAGGACAAGTCTTCTTTGGCAGGTCAATGAAAGTGATTGTACATTTGTAGCTGCATCAGTCACCAGTACCTGCCAAGAAAGAGGAGCCCTACGACTGCTTTGCTTATTTGACAAGTATACTTCTTCTAGTATGTATAGATGCTCCTGCTTGTGTTTCAATGATGGACCGGCACGAGTTATATAAGGGCTCAAAGACTCCAAGAGATGGAATAAACCAGTAAGCACACATGGCATATCCTGAGGATTATGCTGTGAACATCCATCAAGGGCTGCTTTTCAAGGATTTTGTTGGGGCCAGGGCTCATTCTGCTGATAGATTTTTCTCCTCCTTATCCGAGCCTTGAAAGCTGCCCTTCTGATATGAACCCTTAAACTGCTTGTATTATTTTGGATTTTCTTATTGAAATACAGGCTAATGTTGCTGCAGGTTGGAAGGCCTGTAATCTATGGCCTTGCAGCAAACGGAGAACGCGGGTTATCGAAATGCTGAAAGATGAGTTTGAGCTCACTATGGCCCTCTGTGGCTGCCCTGGTGTTATGGATATTACCAGGAGCCATGTGAGAACAGAATGCGATAAACTCCACTCCATGCTTTAATTTGTTTTAGAAGCATCAAAATGAAATTATGCAGAGAGATGGATGAAATAAGAATGAGGCCATCAATTATTTGGGAAACTGCTTCAATTAACAGCTATTGGAATTCAACTTGTTTTTTCTTCTCTCTCATATTGTAATTCAACTTCACCGGAGAGAACCATCTTTCGGAAGTCAATTTCCTATGCAAGGTGCATAGCTTTTATCAGCATTTCAAACCGATACATTCAAGGTGCTAGGAGGGAGGCCACCGCTGCGATTTCATCCTAATCGTAAGGAGTAGCCGCCAGGGAGTTGGGCGCCGCCTAGGCCTCCTAGCGCCCGCCTAGGCCGCCTAGGCCTCCTAGCTCCTGCCTAGGCTGCCTAGGCCGCCTAGCCCCCGCCTAGGCCGCCTAGCCCGCCTGGGCTGGAGTTTTGCCGTTGAGACGTCGAAGCTTAAGGTGGCATTGAGGCGCTGCATGAAGAAAGACCGAGAAAGAGAGATGAAGTCGAAACAACGAGAGGAAGGAGTGCCGGCTGCGTTGGGAAGAAGAAGACATATAACCTAATTTTTAATGTAACTAACGGGTTGGGTTTTGTAAAATGGGCTTAAACATTGTATTAAAATGGCCCTAGATTAAAAAAAGTAAACTTTTTTTTAGCAGTTTTTTATTATTCTTCCTTCGAACCAACCTTTGCAAAGTGAACATGCATGATCTCCATTAGTAGTAAAATGATCAGAGCACCCCAGTGCATTTGGCCATCCTTTTTAATTCTCTCAGCTCTAGCTCTTCATCATCCACAAGCATTGCAATCTTATCCGAGTGTTCTTGGGAACCTGCTCCTTCCAAAGCAAGTTCACATTTTTCTTTGCTTGGCAGAGTCTGATATATTCTCATTGTTAGATTCCACCTTGCATCCAAAGGCAAAATGATGTTGCTAAATCTGCTACCTTAAACCGTATATTTGCAAGAACAATTTTTTCACTTACCTCTCTTCTTTTGAAGAAATGTTTCCTCTTTTCTTATACCTTATTTCGTACCCGTCCCTATTTTTGTAAAGGCAACAAATGTCAGACAACTTTCTAAAGGTAACCACTAAGATCGACCTTTAAGATGATCATCCCAAAAGACTTTCTCACATATCTGCAACCAATACAGACTAAATCACATTTTTGTTGTTGCAATCTTCTGTTCCGAGTTACTAGTTTTTGCGATACCCAAGTTAGTGAAACCCATGTCAACAGGAAAATCTCTAGCATCAGGATTGGTTGCCCGCCAGACCGCCATCAAACCTTTTCCAACTCAGGGTTTTATATGTAGAGTATAGCCGCGCGGCTGTACTATTTTTACACATAATGGGTGCTAATATAAATCGTATAGCCGCTCAGCTATATACTCGTGCTTTTTAATAAAAAGAGTATAGCCGGTCGCCTATACTG
Organism: Prunus armeniaca; assembly: GCA_903112645.1. NCBI lineage: Eukaryota > Viridiplantae > Streptophyta > Magnoliopsida > Rosales > Rosaceae > Prunus > Prunus armeniaca. Next base: position 1,272,377 of record CAEKDK010000003.1, on the reverse strand, counting down.
CGGTTTTTATTATTTAAAAAATGTATAGCTGGTCGGCTATACAATTTTTGACACGTGGCGAAATGGGCTCCAGCTTCAGGCGGGGCCCTTTTCTATAAATAGTATAGTCGCCCGGCTGTACTCCGGATATTTTTTTGAAAGCATATTGCCGCCCGGCTATACTCCCGATATTTTTTTTTCAAAGCAGCTTTACCTGTGTCGTTTTTTTTTATATAAATATTATAGCCGGACGGCTATACTCTTTACATAAGACATTACCATTTTGAGTTGACCAGTAGTTTTTGGAAGAGTTACATTAAAATGATTTTCAGAAATGCTTGCCTCTTCTAGGAATGACAGATTTCCCAAGGACACTGGAATTGGACCTGATATTGAATTACTCAAAAGAGCAAGGAGGCGTAAATGTCTGAAATTTCCCAGCTGAAAAATCATTTGTTGACAGCTTCAGTGACTCCATTTGACCTGAACTACACCTTGACAAGCTTCCCAATATTTCTAATACGCTTCCATTGAAATAGTTCCTTGACAGACCAAGAACCGTCAACTTACAAAGATTTCCCAATGAGTATGGGATTTTCCCTTTAAGTTGATTAGCAGACAAGTCAATATTGACAATGGCTGTCAAGTTTCCAATGGAACTTGAAATTTCACCTCGCAAGAGACTCAAATAAAGGGATAGCGACTCAAGATTGCTACAAGTGCACAACCATTGAGGTATGGTACCCCAGATGATGTTCCACCTGAGATTAAGAACTTGAATCCTTATCATGTTTGCAACACCAACTGGTATTTGATTGAGTTCACAACCGGACAGATGCAACTCTACCAACATAGAGGGGAGTGTGTTTGTCACCTGAAACCAATCAGATGCTTTGCTAAGATCTACACGACTCATGTCCAGGTTCTGCAAGCTCGAAAGACCAGAAAGCCATTGGAGACTTTCAACCTTCATCCAGTAGTAGCTTTTACTCCAGAGTCCTAGAGAGTGTAGACTCGAGAGATTTCCCAATTGATGCGGAATTATTCCAGCGAACTTTGAGTCTGAGAGGATAAGATATCTTAAACTTCTAAGAGAACCTAAGAAGCTAGGAATCTGTATTCCTCCAAAATCATTGTTGCTTAGATCCATGTAGCTCAGATGCTTTAAATTTAGTAGAGAATTATTTACCTTGCCACCCAAAGAGCTTTCTTGATACAAACTGTAATTCAGATACTCATCTGAATAATAATTTCCAAGGTGCAGTTCACGGACATGACCGGTTAAATTGTCGCAGACAACTCCAGTCCAATTGCAACAATCTCCCTCACCAACCCAAGATAAAAGCCTATTTGAAGGATCCTTAAGATCTTGCTTGAACATTATTAGAAGTGCTTGTCTCTCATTTTGTTTACAAGGCACACCCAAATTTCCATTGCATAAGCTAATGGTAGTAATGGTTGCAATGCTTAGAAATCTGAAAACTGAAACAATTCTCATGGCTTTGTCCATGAGGTTATATCTTAATAGGTGATGTGTGTGAGCAATATAACTCATTTAGAATGGTGCAATATATACACTTACTACTACACTAGAACTGAGAGTGAAGGTCCAAACTCAATATTTTTTTCAAAATCATTTTCAAAAATGGTGAACAAAGTCGTTGAGTATGTAGACTAGTAATAAGTTATGGGTTTATCCAGAGAAAGAAGACGGAAAAAAAAAATGTGGGATGACTTGATAAAAAAAACAAAAGCAAAATAAAAGACAAAAATACTTAGTGATAAATCGTGTTATCTATAAGTTAGGTATAAGTTACCTAATAAAAATACCTATAAGTGAGAAACAAAAATTAGAAGACTACCTATAAGTGAGATACATAAAAAAAAAAAAAAAAAAAAAAAAAGTGTTCACACAATACTATTACACATTGTAGAAAATATGAAAAACCATATATATACCTATGCATATAGGCAATATGATATAAATGACTATTACCCGATTCAAGTCATAAGGGGCAACATTGGAATAAAAAATAATTTTGAAAATTAAAAAATTATAAAAATTACATCATAAAATAATAAAAAAGGAACATATGTGGTATAAAAGTCAAAGAACTTGGATCAAAGTCACCAAATCCAAGGACTAAACCCAACTCTTCAATAAGAATTTGGATTTATATCAACTTTTCTATAAAGTATAAACTAATTCAAATAGGAGGGTCCCTTCTTTAATTATTTTTTAATAAATAGTATAGCCGAGCGGATATACTACATTTTTTAAAATTAAAAAACGTATAGCCGGGCGGCTGGACCACGTTTTTTAAAATTAAAAACAGTATAGCCGCTCGGCTATAGCATTTCCGATGAATAAATGATGAAGGAAAAATATTTTCAAAGATGGACCGTAAAGTCTCGGAGAAGGACATTTCGAGAAACAAGAGCCCTCAAAACACTTTGGAGTGGGGGATATCTAACTATGATCACAATTATGTATCCCAAACCAAACTATATGCACATAGCAAGAACATCCTCTCAGACAAAGCCATATGGACACAACTGACAAAAGGGATCAGGGAAATTAGTAATTGCTTGTATATATGGCTTCCACCTATACAAAATCACACTATTTCCCTGCATTGTGCAAAGCCACATCCTAAACTCACTTTGCCTGCTTGCTTAGTCACAAAGCAGAACACCTTTGTACAACAAAAATAATTTCAGTATTAAAGCTCTACCTCTACCATTCTTTTCAAATATGACAAAACCTACGTATATCCTTGGCTAGCCTTGCCTAATATTATACCTTGCCGTATATGGTTTGCATGACAGGGCTCTACTGCATGATCAGACAGGCTGCAAATTTCATTAAGCCAAAGCAATCGTAGGGCAACTCTTCTTTGGCAGGTCAATGAAAGTGATTGTGCATTTGTAGCTGCATCAGTCACCAGTGCCTGCCAAGAAAGAGGAGCCCTATGACAGCTTTGCTTACTTGAGTACTTCTTCTACTATGTATAGCTTCTTCAAGTACACCTTTTCGATGATGGCCCGGCACAGGTTATATAAGGGCTCAAAGACTCCAAGAGATGGAATAAACCAAAGAAAAGGTTTCAATGTCCATGCAAAGATTCTATATGTCACCTCCATTCTGAAACTAGAACTTGCATGAAGAAGATCAATTGGAGCCACTATTGCGCTCAACTTTTCTTCAATGCTTAAATCTGAATATTCACCTTCCATCAGTCCTAACAACCATACTTCTCCTAGATGGCTCTCATCAATTTTGGTGTATACTATCACCACATTATCTTTACTTTTGCCATGGTTCATAAGTCAACTTTTTCATTTTGTTGAACCAATTAAAGACTCTAGTTCCTCTATTTCACTGGAAAGGTTCGATTCAGAAATCTGCAAAACAAAAACAAAAACAAAGTCCATCACTAATTCAAGTGTAATATCACATGAGAGTTTCTGATAACAATATTTTCAAGAAAATTACCTGCAATGACTTCGCCAACTCAGAATCTTTCAACCCATGAATCCTCGCTCTAGCAGAACTCCGAACAATTCACCCTTCAAAGTACAAGTATTGTTGGTTTTTCTCCTCCTTATCCGAGCCTTGAAAGCTGCCCTTCTGATATGAACCCTTAAACTGCTTGTATTATTTTGGATTTTCTTATTGAAATACAGGCTAATGTTGCTGCAGGTTGGAAGGCCTGTAATCTATGGCCTTGCAGCAAACGGAGAACGCGGGTTATCGAAATGCTGAAAGATGAGTTTGAGCTCACTATGGCCCTCTGTGGCTGCCCTGGTGTTATGGATATTACCAGGAGCCATGTGAGAACAGAATGCGATAAACTCCACTCCATGCTTTAATTTGTTTTAGAAGCATCAAAATGAAATTATGCAGAGAGATGGATGAAATAAGAATGAGGCCATCAATTATTTGGGAAACTGCTTCAATTAACAGCTATTGGAATTCAACTTGTTTTTTCTTCTCTCTCATATTGTAATTCAACTTCACCGGAGAGAACCATCTTTCGGAAGTCAATTTCCTATGCAAGGTGCATAGCTTTTATCAGCATTTCAAACCGATACATTCAAGGTGCTAGGAGGGAGGCCACCGCTGCGATTTCATCCTAATCGTAAGGAGTAGCCGCCAGGGAGTTGGGCGCCGCCTAGGCCTCCTAGCGCCCGCCTAGGCCGCCTAGGCCTCCTAGCTCCTGCCTAGGCTGCCTAGGCCGCCTAGCCCCCGCCTAGGCCGCCTAGCCCGCCTGGGCTGGAGTTTTGCCGTTGAGACGTCGAAGCTTAAGGTGGCATTGAGGCGCTGCATGAAGAAAGACCGAGAAAGAGAGATGAAGTCGAAACAACGAGAGGAAGGAGTGCCGGCTGCGTTGGGAAGAAGAAGACATATAACCTAATTTTTAATGTAACTAACGGGTTGGGTTTTGTAAAATGGGCTTAAACATTGTATTAAAATGGCCCTAGATTAAAAAAAGTAAACTTTTTTTTAGCAGTTTTTTATTATTCTTCCTTCGAACCAACCTTTGCAAAGTGAACATGCATGATCTCCATTAGTAGTAAAATGATCAGAGCACCCCAGTGCATTTGGCCATCCTTTTTAATTCTCTCAGCTCTAGCTCTTCATCATCCACAAGCATTGCAATCTTATCCGAGTGTTCTTGGGAACCTGCTCCTTCCAAAGCAAGTTCACATTTTTCTTTGCTTGGCAGAGTCTGATATATTCTCATTGTTAGATTCCACCTTGCATCCAAAGGCAAAATGATGTTGCTAAATCTGCTACCTTAAACCGTATATTTGCAAGAACAATTTTTTCACTTACCTCTCTTCTTTTGAAGAAATGTTTCCTCTTTTCTTATACCTTATTTCGTACCCGTCCCTATTTTTGTAAAGGCAACAAATGTCAGACAACTTTCTAAAGGTAACCACTAAGATCGACCTTTAAGATGATCATCCCAAAAGACTTTCTCACATATCTGCAACCAATACAGACTAAATCACATTTTTGTTGTTGCAATCTTCTGTTCCGAGTTACTAGTTTTTGCGATACACAAGTTAGTGAAACCCATGTCAACAGGAAAATCTCTAGCATCAGGATTGGTTGCCCGCCAGACCATCATCAAACCTTTTCCAACTCAGGGGTTTTATTTTTATTTTATATATATATATATAATAAACAGAGTATAGCCGCTATACTACGGTTTTTAATATAAAAACAATTAGTATAGCCGCGCGGCTATACTATATAATAAACAGAGTATAGCCTCAATGTCCATGCAAAGATTCTATATGTTACCTCCATTATGAAACTAGAACTTGCATGAAGAAGATCAATTTGAGCCACTATTGCGCTCAACTTTTCTTCAATGCTTAAATTTGAATATTCGCCTTCCATCGGTCCTAACAACCATACTTCTCCTGCATGGCTCTCATCAATTTTGGTGTGTACTATCACCACGTTATCTTTACTTTTGCCATGGTTCATACAAGTCAACTTTTTCATTTTGGAATTTCCTGAATTGCACCTAGAATCATCATCACTGCTACATGTACCACTGTCACCGAGGTCATCATCAACTGCTCCAGAGTCTTCGGTATCTAATTGGGATTCCTCCACTTTCTTTTCAGAAGAATTAATACACACACGATATGTGGATGATGAAATCTTTACTAATAATGTAATATCACTTGAAAGAGTTGAACCAATTAAAGACTCTAGTTCCTCTATTTCACTGGAAAGGTTCGATTCAAAAATCTGCAAAACAAAAACAAAGTCCATCACTAATTCAAGTGTAATATCACATGAGAGATTATGATAACAATGTTTTCAAGAAAATTACCTGCAATGACTTCGCCAACTCAGAGTCTTTCAACCCATGAATCCTCGCTCTAGCAGAACTCCGAACAATTCACCCTTCAAAGTACCAGGACGTAAACCATACTTCACCACAAGGTTCATTTTCTAGATAACAGAATATTCAATTTGAAAAACCAAATTTCACATTTATAGATAGATTTATGCAACAACAGATAAAGCTTATTAATTGTAGAATACAAAGAAAACCACCATAAGAAAGTAAATAAAGGCTCCTGCGCATGTCTAGTCATTAAAGCAAATAATTCCAGAGACAAGCGGAGACAAACAAACATATGCTCAACAGATGTTATTTAGGAATGCACGATAATGCCAACAAACAAAACTGAAGAAACTATTTCCTTCAATATTCAATCACTACATGTTATATGTAAAACCTAAAATTTCTGATTTTGGTCCTTGAGTATGGAAAATGAATCTATCCAATTGGGGCTCTGCCTCAAGGTAGAAACAGATTATTCGGGGTAATGACAGATCTTAAATGACTATTGCCAATAAGGCTTTGAATGCTCAAGGCTTTGGGTGATGAACACATATTATTGGGCATCTATAGCACTTAACTTGCAGAATACAGATGTGTTGATAATTAAGTACATTTACTAGAGAGGAAATGGAGCTTAGAAAAATCAATTGCAACTATGGGAGCTAAATTAGAAGACCTTGCTAAGAGCTAAATTAGAAGACCTTGCGATAGAAATCCTCCACAATTTATTTCTTCTCAATGAATAAGTAAACAAGTTAAGTAACTAAAGAAAAGGGGGGAAAATAAAATAAAACAAAAAGACTCCTTTATAATTCCTTCCAGGCTCTAGTTAGCTCTGTATGCAAAAATTTGGTGACCAGACGAGACTGTTGTAAACAGAAACTAAAAGACGACAATTGATCAATGTGAATTAAATTAGAAAGGCGCCATCTATGCTTTTACTTACGATTTGGACTTCCGCTTGAGGAACTGGATTCTACCAATTAAGATAAAAGCAACATAGTAAATGTAAAAAATAAACAGGGAAGAAAGGAATGAAAGCACAAAAATTCATAAAACTAGGATAGGATTGCATGAGGAGGCACTACAAAAAAAAAGTGTCATTACCAGCCAACATTTTCAAGGGCCCCGAAATTCCCTCGGTAAAAGTGTTTTTTCCGACCAAGCAGGAAGATTGCATAATCAAGCAATTTGAGAGACATAGTGCTGAAAGATGCTCGGGGGTATTCAGTAATGTAACAATATGTTTCGGTTCAATATGAATCTAATAATTACTCTCAAGTTTTAGTTGCCTTGAGTTTGTATATTGTCTTCTTACTTGATATATTTGATTTAACACATTGACTAAAAGTTTGTTTTGGTAACAGAACTAGCTCTGATCTTGTTTTGGCATGATTAACAAACAATGTTATTGTTAATGGGAAGTAGCAGCAGCCCATCATTAGTGAAGATTCAAAGGAAGCTATGAAGCATGCATTCAAACTCTTTAATGTTGGATTGAAAGTAGACTTTGGGACTAGTGATATAGGACATAGCTTGGGATTGTAATGAATATTTGTAATTTATTACTTTGTCTTTTATTAATGATAACATATTGTATGGCACTTAGGGCTCAATTTAGCTTGGATACTCACATAACTTGACTTAGGGCTATACGATTAAGGTTTTGATCTCAATATTGGATTAGTACAACGTAATCTTTTACTGACCAATGATATTTTGGGGGTTATGAATGTTTCACTTTTAAGGCATTCTGCATTCTTCTTTTAAAAATACAAACGATATTCGACCTTAATCTAATATAAACTACGAGAATGGGAATTCAAATTCGAGTGTAGAGTGAGGAGCTCATCCTTTCTGCCTTTTTTTTTCCCTCTTCTGCCTTTATATATATTGACTCTTAAACTTTATTTTACCTCATAATCATGAGTAATTACAATGTGGTACAAAAGAATTACAAATTAAAGGCCAAGATGTTGTAATTCTAATGATAAAGCATCTAGCCCACAATTTTTTTCAAAATATCATTTGAAGGGGTATGTGTTAAAAAAACATTTCTAGGATATTTACTAAGAAACACCTTTTGTAGGGTTTATAGCAAAAACGCTATGAGCATAGGTGCTGCAATATTTAGTAGTGGGACTTTACAGCTTGCAATAATAAGAGCATCTTCATCCATTTGCCATGGCAAATGGCAAGGGGAGGTAAGAGCGATTACTGTTCACATAAATATTTTCTCCCTACCAATTTTTTGGTTGTTTTTCCACTCATTGCCATTGCAACCCGGACAATAACTATTCACATGGTATTAATTTTTTTTAATATATATGAGATTAATAAATATAAAAAATCACAATTTTTAAGAATTTTTTCTATTAAAAAAAATTTTAAAAATTTATTCGCTAACATTAACGCCCTCAAGCGGAAGCTCGGGCTGATCTTGCTTTCAAGCCTGCCCATTCTTAGTGGAGCCCACGTCCTATCTAGGCTAGAATGAATGGGAGCTTCTACAATGAGGAGTTAAAGTGAGGAGGTTATTTGAGGAGATCGATCCGACCGTCAAAACATTTAAAATATTTAAGTCCCATAATTTCTTTACATTTGTTGATGGTGAAATTTGACCTCCTCAAATAAGCTCCTCACTTTAAGCCCTCATTATAGCCTTTCCAAGAATGAATTGGTGGAGAGATTTTTTGAGTCCAGGGGCTTTTTGCCATGAACTTTACGCCATGGGTGGAAATGTTCTAATAAGGCCCAATTTCTAGGCTGCAATTGGTGTAGATGTGACAGCCAAGAGTTTTCCATTTCATGGCCCAATATCTTACTATTTTCTAATAAGTTTTTATTTTCTACAGTTTTTATTTGTTGGGACTCTGGGAGTCAGGGGAGTGAGGGTTAATGCCTAGCCTTCTACAAGCAAAAACAAGGGAAAGAGGGCATAGTAGCTTTCACCTTCTTCAATCTCTGTGTGTATGTGTGTGTGATTATTCACTCTTTTCTCTTTAGCCCCAGAAAAACCCTAAACCAGTCTTGACCTCAAAACCTCAAAAGCAATCGAAATGCACCATCTTTCTAAGAATGCGTGAATATACACAGAAGAAGAGCATGAAGAAGCAGAGAAAGGCAAAGACTTGCATTGCTTTGATTTGATGAGATGAGATGAGATCGTCCTCTTATACTCTGCTCTCTCGCCTCCGCCATACCCATCGCTTCAATTCGCACTGCCAATCCCAATTTCTGCTCTTTCACTACTCAGACCCCAAGCTCACACAAAATAACGACTGCAGCTTATCCCAGAACGCTCCGTTTAGCTCCTCCGCTGACACTCTGCTGCGCGGTCTGGTTTCGTCATCTGCTTGCTCAAAACGGCTCGTTCTCCTCGACTTGGTTTCTTCTGGTAGTGTTGTTCACCATCAACATCAACAGCAGCACTTGTTCCATCGCAGTAGGTCCTTTTGAATTTTTTGAGAATTTGTAAATTTTTATTGGGAAAGTGGTCAGTAGCTCAATTTAGCTGAGAGCTTTGTGTATATGGGTAACTGGGTATGCATTGATTTGCAGATTTCTTTACTAGAGCTAAACAGGTCAAGATTCAATTCAATGACGAGCACAGGTACCTAGCACAAAAATGTTTGAAAATTTCCAATTTTGTACATTTATTGTTAATTTCTTTAATTACTGGGAATTTGATTAAACCCCTCTGTTGTTGCACCAAATCTGTAATACCAGTCAAAGGGCAGTCACAACTGCATTGTGGTGCAACTTCCTTGTGTTTTCTCTCAAATTTGGTGTCTGGTTATCAACCGCTAGTCATGTTATGTTTGCTGAAGTTGTTCACTCAGTTGCAGATTTTGCAAATCAGGTATTGGGTTCATGCTGGCTGATGTCTATTCTAAATCAATATTGTTGTGGTTTCTCATTTTACGATTAACTCGATTCATTGTACATTTAATGCAAAGAAACTAATCCATGTTGATATTGTAGGCGCTTCTTGCTTATGGTTTGAGTAGCTCAAGGCGTGCACCGGATGCTCTCCACCCGTGAGTCTTTCAATATCATGACCACCTTTTTGCATCATTGATAAAACCTTCGTTAGCTCTCATTCTTTCCTTTTTTTTTCTTTTCTCAAGACAAGTTTTACTAACCGTCTCTAACTGGTAATTTAAGATACCAGATGTTTCTAAAGAAAAGCTTTATAAGGAAGAAATCTAGGATCTAAAATAAAATTTAGCCATTAATTAGATTGGTTTAAGTACTTTGATGATTCTACGAAACAAGTTGAATTCGATGGTAAAAGTGCATAACATAGAAGTCAAGATCTGTGATTAGAAACTAACTACTTGCATTTATATTATTCTCTGTTCACGAAGAGAATTCGTTCTAATTATCATTCGATATCTTTGATTCTGGCAGTTATGGATACTCCAAGGAAAGATTTGTCTGGTCTTTGATATCTGCTGTTGGTATCTTTTGTCTTGGTTCTGGTGCGACTATTGTTCATGGATTTCAAAACTTGTGGACTTCACAGGTTATTGACTAATTGAGTTTTTACTTGGAAAATTTGTTACCCAAACTTCTGTGCTCTTTTCTTTTAATTTTTCATTCTTCTCTGTTGTGTTTGTAAATTCAATTGTGGTTTTTATTGAATTTGTCTGCCTCTTTCTCAGCCCCCTCCAAATATTCAGTATGCAGCTCTTGTGATTGGTGGTTCATTTATTATTGAAGGTACAACTCAATGCATTTTCTTTTAAGGATGATTGGGGGATTATTTTTCACTTTTTTCTTTCTCATGCTCTCGCGTTAAAACTTTGAATCCATTCCTCAGGTGCTTCTCTTCTTGTTGCCATACAAGCTGTCAAGAAAGGTGCAGCTGCTGAGGGCATGAAATTGAGAGACTACATTTGGCGTGGCCATGATCCCACATCTGTTGCTGTCATGACGGAGGTAATCCACTGAGTCGCTGTTCCTTTATTCCCTTAAGGTTGTTGGAACTTGTTTGTTTACATGATTGCAGGTGAATGGATCAGAATTGAATTGTTAGAAAGGAAGAAATGATAAGTAGAGAAAAAGGGGAAGAATGATAATTTCAGTAGTAACAATGAGTACATTAGAGTATGCTTAATTGCTGAACTTTGAAAATGAGCTCATCTACTTAAACCTTGTAGACCTCCCATCTGATCGTGGCCAATCCAAATTTCTAGTGCGTTCTATGCTAAGGTGTTGGAGCAAGAAACTATCTTAAACAACCACACCCAACATGCAACTTCATTGAAAACCTTCACTAACCAAAGCCTAAACTTAGAGCTAATTGAGAAAAGATGAAGCCACACATCTTGTTTAGCATTGTGTACTTCATTCTCTGTGTGGTAGTAGTTGTCAAGTTACTTTTCAGTAGGCCATTGAATACAGTTTTTCTGGTATGATAACAAGCTATAACCCTTTGTAAATGATCTCATATATGCAGGATGGCGCGGCTGTAACTGGTCTTGCTATTGCCGCGGCATCATTGGTTGCAGTGAATAGAACAGGAAATGCAATTTATGATCCCATAGGATCAATTGTAGTTGGCAACCTACTTGGAATGGTATGTAATACTTCTTCTAAAGTTATACAGGAACTGCAATAGAATACCATATTGCTGTCTAAGGAAAATGATGTGAATATCTGCAATACAATGCTAATCTTGAAGTTGTGGATTACCAAATGTTGGGTATCCCATAATAATAATAATAAACGAACCAAATACACTACAGATTGTGACTCTGTCACTTGGTAAAACTATGATTGTACAACTGAATTGAATCTAACATGCAGGTGGCTATTTTTCTGATCCAAAGGAATAGGCATGCTTTGATTGGTAGGGCAATGGACGACCATGATATGGAGAAGGTTCTCCAGTTCTTGAAAAATGACCCGGTATCATTATGTTCAATGATGTTTTTTTTGGTAATTGATGTACCGTCATGTTTTTAAGGTTATTAAATATCGCTGATTTTTTTTATAGGTTGTGGATTCTCTATATGATTGCAAAAGCGAGGTGATTGGTCCTGGGTTCTTCCGATTTAAGGCTGAAATAGGTGACTTTCTTTTCATCTCCTATTCTTTCTTTTCTCGATTATTCTTGGGTTAGGTTTCCAGTTAAACCTAGGTTCTGACAAATCACTACTGTTCTAGTATTCATAGGTTTGGCAGATATTGATAAATCAAAAGTCAATCATTATCAGTATCATTAGCAACTTATTGGCACTATTAACATGCAGACGTTGCAGCAGTATTTTCTTTTGTAATTTGATTATTACTAAAACTTTAGTTTACTATTTAAACTCTATTGTCTTTCTCTTTAGAAGTCTGTTATTTCTATTAGTTTGCATCTGGCATTATTGGAATATCAATGTGATATAATGGTCGCTATCTGCATGGGACAGATTTCAATGGAGTGGTGGTAGTTCAAAATTATCTCCACAGGACTGGGCGTGAAGAATGGGCTAAGCAGGTTAATTATCTCTATAGATCTCTATTGTTTTTTCATTTCTTTTTCTGGACCTACAAACCTTCTTTGTAGTAAGTAATTCCTTGGTGTACTTGCTGATTGCTGAGTGTCATATATGAATAATGTTGATTTGCTACAGTTTCGTGATGCTGCAAAGGAGAAGGATGATACTGCGTTGCTTAAAATCATGTCAAATTATGGTATGTGTTATGATTTTTATATTTATTTAAAATTTTATTATTTTGGTGATTGAGTTGAACTTGCAATGCAATATATTATGACTTATCTTTCCTGTTGCAGGTGAAGAGGTAGTGACAGCCTTAGGAAGTGAAGTTGATAGGTTGGAAAAGGAGATCCAAGAGCTTGTTCCCGGTATACGGCATGTCGACATCGAGGCACACAATCCAATAGACCTATCCCAGTGATTTACATATTTCTTTATCTATGCGGTAATACTTGATCATTCTTTTCAGAAAATCTGCATGTGCTATCATTTGATTAATGACATGAGCGGCTTCTTGCTTCTTTAGGCGGGATATAGAAACGTATATATCAACTGTCAATAGTAAGTTAAAGATCCCACAGATATATAACAATGTATCTGTCAAAATTTGCTTGCATGAGATTTGTCAATGCTTGGTTTAAGAGATTTTTCCAGTGTTGTGATAGTCAGCTTTTTTCTCCTCCACCCGACAAGGATAACCAGCTTTCTTTAAGAGCATTATTTGTTGATTGTGCTAAGTTATGTATTTTTTTTTCTTCCGAATATTAGAACTTTTAGTGCTCCTTAAGAGCGCCCAACAAGCCTTTGTTGTGTTCAAATTTATTCGGCTCTAGCAATGCCTGTTTAGCTGGTTCTGCTCAGATTGGTTTTGTGCTGATTGTGTATTCATGTTGTCCTCATTCAGTCAACTTCAATACAAAGCTGATGTATAAAATTTTAATCAAATGCCACCCGTCAAAACAAAAACTGATGTTTCAAACCCATCCCTTGTGGGATCTTGCTTCTCAAGTCTCAATACATCTCCACAGAGGAAATAAAAAAGTTACAAGTTGACAGAAGAAAAATAAAAGAAAATTTAATAACAAAAATGAAGCCCCCATTTTTGCAATTGACAGAAAAGTTTTAAACATAGAACTGCTTTCGAAGTTTTGGTTTTGAAAGTGAAGAAGAGAGAGGGAGAGGGAAAGCCATGATCGCGTCCCTTGGCAGTTAACATAGCCATATATAGATATGCTTTTGTGGACAGAGCTGCTTCTATATGTTGACTTTGTGAAACCGTGCCTTATCCGAAAAAACCTTGTGTTATTCTAAGGAATCTCCTGATTGTTTCAGTGCAATTGTTGCAAAAGAGATTCTTGTAAGAGAGAAGAATTCTTCGTTTCAGATGCATCATGATAGCTCGAGGAAACTACGACGTATTTTGTAGGGCTAAAATTGGAAATGGCTCATGCAGTTTACCTAGATGTTAAGGCAAGTCATATGGTTCTAATTTTGTTAATAATACCCTTTGCTGTCTGCATCTGCTAGCTACTTCGTCTTAATCAATCTCCAATTTCTATGTTTCTTATTGGAATAGGGGACAAAAGTATGGATATTAGATCAACTACTTTCCTCTAATCAATCTAATTCCGGTTTTTAAGGTATTGAATTATGAACTATTTGATTCCATGTATGTTCGTCCTTGAAAATCAGGAATCAAAATCATGTATCTTTACCAAAATTAATACTACAAGACTTACATTTCAACAGGAGACCATTTCTTGAGTAGAAGTTAAGAGTTTTGTGAGTTGTAAGGTCATCTCCAAGTGAGGACTATATTCTCAAATATAGCCCAAAATTCTCAAAACTCATCTTCAAGAGTGTGCTACACAAAGGGCTTGAAAAAACAAGAGAACTACACAAAGGACCAATTCCTAAATGAGGGTCACATGTGACCCTCTTGCTAGCCTGAGCTAAATAATTAGATGGGGCCTAGTTGACATCACCTGGCTATTAGGTGACATCACCTGGCTGTTAGGCGACATCACCTAACTGTTTTTTTTTAATTCGAAAAAAATGATTTTTTTTTATAATAAAAAAATCTAAAAATTTTCTTAATTTTTTGTAAAAATACCTACCTCATTCTTACATAATTTCTCACATCTTCATCATTTTACATATTATCCTTCCTCAATTTTATCCTTTTACATAATTTCCCACAATCTCTTCATTCTTTTACAAACTATCCTTCATCTTTTTCTATTAAACTTAATTTTTAAGTTTTTTTTAGAACTAGAAAAAATCTTATCATAAATCTATAGGGCTAATCACGTGCCGACACGTGGATGTCAAAAATCATATCCCAAAATATTTTTCTCTTCTAAAATGTATTTTAAATAGGATATAAATAGTAGTTTAATTAAATTAACTAATAAATTTACATAATATACTAAAAAAATATTAAATTTAGCCATTTACTGTTGGTGGAGACTATTAAAATATAGTCTGACACTATTCCTTATAAAATCATTTTTTTTTAAAGCTAAATATAAACCCCCCAATATCGTCTATATTTAAAAACAAAAACAAAAAGAGTTTTGTGAGTTTTTTTTTTATTAGTCGGTAGATACGCGTGGACCCCATGAGACAGCGTCGTTGTTTGACTTTGAAAAGTTAACGTGACAAACATGAGAAGAGGACTAGTATTTTACAAGGAAAGACACAATTTCCAAACAACTTTCAAGATTCCTGTACTTGGTTTCTCTCTATAAATAGCTTGGGTATTCTTGCGCATTATATTTGAGCGCACGCCGAAGCATTAAGAGGGAAGCAGAGACTTGTTCAACTAAGTAATTTGAAAATTCAAATTGGTAAAAGAGAGGGAAGACACAGAGAGAGAAATGAGTGTTTTATCAGTGTTTGATCTGCGAGAAAAGGTGGTAGGGAAGAGAGGTGCAGCAACAGCATGCCCTTACTGTGGAGGGCCAGTTTTGGCATGGGACTTTGATGCTCACTTGCTCTTTTGTTTCATTCCCATTTCCCACAAAACCAAGAGGAAGTTTTACTGCACCATTTGCTCCAGGCGCCTAGTTCCTGCTTCTTGATTGATGGCGCTGGGTCCGCATATATATCTACAAAATATGGTAAAATAAGTCACTTGAGAGACAAGTGCCAGCATTGTTGTATTAGCCTCTATGGCCTCAAAGAAGGAGTGTAACTATAAAACCCTTGTACTAAAACCCCAAAACAAAAACACACAGAGAGTCGGTTATTTTATTTTTTGCCTCCTTGTGTTCATTTTGCTTAGTTCACCCACCGTTCATTTCCAAAAAATTTCAGCTGATGGCAATGTGCACCATCGATTAAGGGTGGCGAGCAAAATACTCCTGTCAATAAAATGGCTGAAAAGCTCAGACGCATTAAAGAAAGAAAGAAAGAAAAAAAGGGAAATTAACGTCGGTGCAAAGCAACAAAAAATACTTTGATTGGAGCTTCCTCTGTCAGCGCCATGAAGTATTGCATTCATAAGCTGGAAGTTTCATTTGACAAGCTAACTTTGTCAGACGCGTTGGCGCCAACAACTACAACCAAGAATTTATTCAAAAGAAAAAACCTTTCAAAGAATTTTCTATTTAAAAACCCCACGCATTTTTTTGTTCGCCCCAATATTTAAATTATTAAGCTTTAAGTTTTATTGTTGTGTAAAAAAGATAAAATATATCATCCAACTTAATAATTAACCCTAGTACATCTATACACACACCCTACCACTCTTCATATTAAGTTTTAGAAAAACACAAACGCCTCTGCACTCTATTGTCATTTTACTCTTCTCTTTCAATCCAAAAAACCTACTACACTCTCATCTTTTCTTCACAAACCATAAATACAGTATGCAAATCATAGTTTGTGGGTCATCAATTGATGTATGTAATGTGAGATTATTTCTTGGTTCGAGACTCCTTCCAGAATTATTGAGGAGTTTATTTCTTAGTCTGGGACTCTATTCATATTATTTCTTGGCTTGGGACTCCTCTCAGAATTATCTTCCTTGACCTTCAAGCTTCAGTTCAGAGACCAAAAGAAGAAGAAGAAAGAAAAAAAGACATAAGCAACTGGATGTAGCTTGTAGCTTCCTGAAACTTGTGCTGACGGACCAGGGTAACTCAATCTAAAAGAGCAACACAACACAATCTGTTTTGATTGGATTGGAGTGAATAATCAATGAAGTAATTAGCTCAATAGATCAATTATATTAATCAATGGAGTATATAGCTCAGTAGAGCAATCATACAACAGAACAGAGTCTACGTGACGTTTACTTGTTATATAAAGGACATATAGTTGATGAGTTTTTTATTCATCAATGGTATCGGGTGTGAGGTTTGATGGAGCTAGGAAAAATATAAAGAGGAGAGGTAAGAGTTACTTTAGGTTGTGAGAGGTGTGGGCATTATATTAAGAAGCCTAATGTAGATTCAAATGATGAACATTTGGGTGTAGGGTGTGTGGTGCAGGGGTGGATCTAGCCCTTTTTTAATTAGGCGGCCGCCTGGCCGAGATTTTTCAAAAAACATAGGTATAGTACAAATATACGTAACATATATGAAAGAGAATTTATTAATAATAATAATAATGCATCGATAAATGAAGAATTTAAGGGAGCATTTGGTATCCTATTCAAATAGGGAACTCAAAAACTTTGATTTTTCTTTAAAACAAGGAGTTCTTAAATTTATTTTTAAGATTCAAAAATTTGTGTGGTATGCAATTTGAAAATTGTTTTCAAATCTTAAAATTTTGAGAACTTATGGGTTATTAGAAAAAAAACTGAAAAAACAGATATTTTTGTTTTTAATAATTGGGGTGTTTTTTAGTTGTTCTTGAGTTTGAGTTTTTAAAAATAGGACTACAAAACAAGTTTTTTCTATTTTAAACTCAAATTCTATTTTTAAGTAAGTATGGACGGATCATCCTTATGACTAACCTGGACTATAGCCTAGGCAAATTTTTTTTTTCTAAACCCCCCCGGGCGGGGGGTTCCCAAGTTCCAATCAACATGTAAATGGACCCCAAGTTCCAATCAACCCATGTAAATGGACCACAAGTTCAATTTCCCCCACCCCCCCCAAGTTCCAATCAATCCATGTAAATGGACCCCAAATGACAGATTTAGTGCATTGACTTGGTGGAGTTGCCTGTGAGGCACCTCTCCTTTCTAGTCCACCCCATGTTGCACCGCACTTTCCCAATTTTATTAACATCTAACACTTCACTTCACATACATAAAAACAAACAAAAAAATCTTCACATACAGAAACAATTAAAGTTAAAAACCACACTTCCCCGTTAAATTTCTGTTTAAATTAAAACCACACCCCATTCCTTAGCTTTAAAATTGTAATAATTTTTTGTTTAATATTGTAAAATTAACATCAAAACGAATTTTGAAAATTTATTTGAGTATGAGATATACATGAATTGTTCTATTTTAAAGGGGAACATTTTGGGTTTGAGTTATCTAGCATTAGAGATAGACTTAATAGGTTTATATGCATAGTAAATTTAGCCCATTCTATTTTGAAATTTTGGGTCCGTCCCTACTCGTAGGAAAAAAAATTATATTTAAATACTGTTGTTTTGTATTGCATTGCATTGCATTTATTTGTGATTTTTGTTTTTGTTAAGCTTTTATTTATGTATAAAGATGCATTAGTAGTAAGTTTCGCTAAGCCAACTTAAAAATTGGGATGAACTTAGAATATAGGGTGAACCTAAAAGCACGGGGTTTAAATAGAAAAACTCTTACATATGCAATGCAATGCACACACCCACATGATTCACAAATCAACAGTTGACTCCCAGCCCGGCCTTTTTCTTTCTTTCAACCAAAAGAAGCAAAAAGGTGGAACCATGAATGAAACACGAGCAAAGCTCACTCCGTTTCGTTTGGATCAGCCCAGGTGAAGGTGG
Organism: Prunus armeniaca; assembly: GCA_903112645.1. Taxonomy (NCBI): domain Eukaryota; kingdom Viridiplantae; phylum Streptophyta; class Magnoliopsida; order Rosales; family Rosaceae; genus Prunus; species Prunus armeniaca. Next base: position 1,254,076 of record CAEKDK010000003.1, on the reverse strand, counting down.
CCAATTTTTTGCTGGAGAGTAATGTGAATAAATTGCAAAAAATAGCACAAAGCTTGCACTTTTGCAAAAATAAATAAATAAATTGCGCTGAGTGGAGCTCACCCTAATCTAAGAATGGTTTCCCACCCTCGTGAACGTAATTGGACTATGAATATGCACCAATCGCCGCCCACGACCACGAATATATGGCCAAGTCAAGTCAACTTTTCAGATGGTCAAGGAAACATTAGTTTGACCCAAAACCTGCGTAAACAAGGAGCTAAAAGAGCTTATTCGTCTTCTCTTCCAGCTATTAGTAGTCCAAGAAATTTGGAGGAAACAACAGCAGAAATTCTTCTAACTTAACTTGCTAATTATAATTAGGCCTCAACATCAGCCCAGCTCCGCAAGCAATCAGCAACAGGATTCTTATCTGTATACGTGGCCAACTTCACAGATAGGGCGATTTGCCGCATCAAATCACAGCAACTTGTAATGAGAGCTGCAGGAGGATGAAAGGAGGCCTTCTGACCAAGCTTCTGTACCCAACGTCTTCATTTCCGCTCACTTTGTTGAGACTGCCCGAATGGTAGCGCTTTCCTTTCTTTGAGGTGGTTTCATTCATCTACCAATGTTATGTGCTTGGGACAGGGCTCGTGTGATTGGCGATTAGGTGCAGGGAGTTGGTATGTAGTTTTCTTCTTACGGTCACCTATAGTTTTCTTCTTACGGTCACCTATGGGATAACAATTAGACGATAAGGGTTGCTTCGAGAGAACCCAAAACCTCCAAGTTAGACAAGCTAACAGTAATGGATAATATCTGATATTTCATTAATAAAAAGCCACCTGGAATTTATACAACTAAAGTCTAGGAAAATTCAGACTCCTACAATTAGGCAGCAACTAATAACCATGTAACCACTTCTACTACTCATGAACCCGCTTTGGAGAAAGTACATGACAACCAATATGCAATAACTCGATAACATACTGATACATAATACCAATCATGTTATAAGCCCCTTTCGTGGATTATGGTCTGATTGCATGATGAACCTAGCCTACAATACCAATTGTTAAGAGCCCGTGAATAAAACTTGCCCTTGAAAATCAGATAGTGAAGGGAGATGCCCAAAGGCTCTTAAATCATGCCAAAATTTGCTATTTTTCGAATATTAGAATTTTTCTTTTTTGACAAAGTGATATTATAATTACTCTACTTATGAGAAAGGTGATTGAACTCGCGTGCAACGGGTGAAAATATTGATTTGGCCAAATGACATAACCCAAATTTGCCAAATATTCGGACATTGAGTCCTGCCATTCTTTCTCCGCATTTGAACTTGGATAGGTCTGTTGTTTATGCGCTTTCTCAACATTTGAATTAGAGGCTCGTTGATTACGAGGATCTTGCAAAAAATAATTAAATAATCATATACTATTATATTATTATGTAATTATTTTCAAATCATAAATAATTTGTGGTTTTAAACTACCATCTTTGTATGACTCATGTTCTCATGTACATAGGTGTTTTAAAAACTATTCAACTATTATGGTTTAATCACACTTGCTATTTTCAGTTTGCTAGTTTAAGACGATGAACTTGTATATAAACCCTATTTGCTAGTTTAAGACAATGAACTTGTACATAAGTCTTATAAACTATGAATTCATAGTTCTATCGACTAGAAATTTTGGATCACACATGAAAGTAATTTTAAGCGATTCGGACAAACATCTTCTCCATAAAATCACTTCAAACCACTCATCTAACATAGATTTCGTGCTGTGTTACACAACTAATTTTTTTGGGGCGAGTATTATTTAAAAGATCTGTGGTTAGAGAAGAATTTGAAGTTTTGATCGCAACACCACGACAAAACCATTAAATTAGTGATGAACAAGACCTTGTTCTTCCCGTCGTTCTTTTGAATTTTGCACGAGTGGCAAGGCAATTATGCATGACGGCAGAAATAACTCAAGCAACAGTGGCACGAAGATAATGCAAGACAACAAAACTTTCTAGCATTAAGTCTCCAAAAAGTGAATAAAATTTTCAACATCACAAAAGTCTTGAACCTTAAACGGAAAACTGCGTTCAACTTAATAGAGGAATAATATCAGATCCCCTATACCGACAACACAAAAATCCTTGAACCACTGGAATGAGTAAATACTATGCCAATCTAATTCATTCTTCTAATAAGCTCATTGATGTAATTCTCACGGTTTCCGGCATCTCCACCTTCAACATAGTGGTTCCTCTTCTTCTTAAGACCACCAAGTGGTGCCTTCAGCTTGAATGGCCATAGAAAGTTGTTTGCTTCCTTAAAGTGAGGTCCAACTGTCAAGATCTCATGAATAAGATCTTCCGTGCAGATAATGCCATACTTGCCCAAAGCCTGTGAGAAAATTAGAACATGTTAAAAAGATGCAGCAAATGTTGCCCAACCTTGTAAACTGCACTACTAATCAGCCACAAACCTGCTCAACAATAGAGTTGTCGGTCAAGGCAGTTCTCTGCTTGTTAAGCTTCCCATAACCTCTCTTGTATATCAGCTCTTTTACACTCTTCAAGTTGGGATACCTGAAATTTGGCACCTCCATTTAATCATAACATTCTAGGCATATCTAGAGGTAATGAGAAATATAAAGGATGTTCCTACCCATAAGTAACATAAGGTTCAACCCTGTGAAGCATGTTGAGGGTGGCCTTGTTAACTTTCAGGAAGACACCATTAAAGATCTGTTACAGAACAGAATAAAATATAAAATAAAAAAATGTAACAAAAACGTTGAATTTAGAAGATGATTCATATACAGGCTCACGTACAAAATGAACTGAACCACACCGTGCTACAATTTCAACAGTCCAAGGGGTACACATTCGAACACGAAAATTAGTTGCTCACTGTGACTAAAACCCCTAAATGTTTACGACATCATCTACTGCCTAACAAACAAACAAACTACAAAAATAGAAAACCTACAGTTGATACAAAGGAGAAATACCAGACAACCATAAATAAGGCAAAGCAATGACAACAAGACCTTCATAAGAAGGCAAACATTAGTACAACTAGGTGAAAGGGTTTAGTGCGCTACCTGTCTCAAACGCAAGAGTTGCAAAATCTTCTTGGTCTTTGGGTCAATTGCATTGATACTGAAAATTCACAGATTAACGTATAAGAGAAAGAACACTAATCTTTGGAGTTACGTTTCAAATTAAATACAGATAAGGACATACCCACGAATTCGAATGATAAACAACAGCTTAGCTTCTGGATCAACATAAAATCCACCTTTCAACTTAGCCTCACGCTTCAACCGGATCAACTCCTTTTCCTGTATAGATTAAACAAATTATTGTTAACAATAAAAAAAATCAGCCCAAGATGACAAACATTACAGGTTGCTAAAATAAATCAAATTCCAACATGTACCTGTTCCTTGTACTCCTCAGAATATTGCTTTGCTCGGTTGTAAATTAGCTTCCGATTCTCAGCATTCTTTTTCTTGGCAGCTTCAAGCCCCTGTTTCTTTGCCAAAGCCCACTCCTCTTCTCTCTTCCTCTTTTTCAACACTGACTCTGGAACCACTACCTTCACTTCTTCACCCATCTCTATAAAATTGAAAAGTGAAGAACAGTTAGAGAACAAGCACATTCATTAAAATCCTAATATAACAGTAGATATAAAAATTTTGCCTGAGAAACACATTTGCATCACCCACAAAATAAAAGTGCACTACTACTTCAATTTAATAAAACAAAGGAAACTGATATAAATTCAACAAAACTCGGACCACGTCATAAATATCGAAAAAATTGATATGAGGCACATATTTAAAAATCATAATTACAATTAAAAAAATAGCCATATGAAAAATACAAATGAGAAGAAATTAAAATAGCCAATTCCAGGCCTCTACCAACGACATTGCAACCCTAATTTTCTCAAAAACTAACATTAACAACAATGAGTACACTCTGGAAAAAAAATACCCAAACACACAAGGGTCAAAACACTATTGTGCACATTTTCCTAACTGTACCAGTAACAAAGTGAGAAAGAAGAACTCCAGCTGAAACACAAAGCAACGAAAATATGCACATAAACATCACTGTTCTCCTGAAGATACCAGCAAACACCTTTATGTTTTAGATTCAAAACCAAATGCTATTCATTCAAAGTGATTCCTTCCCCAGCTGTCAAACACAGCTACGCAAACCACGCTAGCAAAATGCTATTCTATGCTCCGTTTTCTCAGCAACCAAATCAAAATTAAGTAACAGTATACAGAAGCAACAAAAAATAGTATTCAAAATTACGAAAATAAATCACCAAATCACTCGTTTGATGCCCTAAATTTGCAGATCGAATGGCATGAAATCGAAATGTAAACGAAAATGAAGACTGGGATCCGGAAGCTACTCACCGAGTTGATGCCTCTGTGGTTTGGAGGACGCTGGCTAGGGTTAGGGTTCTCGGTGGGCTACTAAGAAGGAGGTCGGGAGTGTAAGTTTAGGTTTTTATAGGATTTATATGTGCTTCGTGATGACACGGTGGACGGCTTTGATTTGCTGAAGGACTTACTTAGATCTCATCCATTGATTTTAAGGGTTGTCGTGGGCTGGAAACTGGGTTGGGATATTTTAGTCCACTCGAAACTAAAATGAATTGGGCTGACCCATTTCGGGAAGGTTTGGGTTAAGAATTTTACCCGAAATTTAATTGCAATTAGGGCTTCTATTTAGCGACCCAAATGATCTTAAGCCAAGGACTCGGTTTCAAACTTGCAAAAAAAAATTGGAGGCAACATAGTAAAGGTCCAACTTGTCAGAAGGAGGCTCCAAAAGAAAGCCCATGACATAGTGTGAAAGATTGGTTTGATGGAAACTTGGCCCAAAGATTGATGCTCACACGCTTGAACAATAATTCTATAGTTAAGACCCTTAGATGAGGCTTTATCTCTTAATCGTTGATTCAAATTGATTAACCATTAAATCAAATTAATTAGTTTGATCCAACCGTTAAAGAAATATAAGTATGACCTCATATATAAGGGCCTTATAGAATGACTCCACGTTTGAATTGAATAATAAACAAAGACATAGTTTCAAGTTCGAAGAAATCAAGTTCAAATGGGCTCAAACTTGTATTGAATTGAATGGCTTAGATAGGTTCAAAATGGACCTATAAGAGGTTCATAGTCCTTAGGAGATGCTACAATGGGGGATGGAATGAAGGGTTCAATCCAACTATTCAATCATTAAAAAAAATTAAGTTCAATATTTTCTCTTACTTATTGAATAGTAGGATTGAACCCTGCCACAACCCCCTCGTTATGGCATTTCCATATAGTCCCCTAATCTAACTGGATGGTATCAAGTCATGAGTCAACTTGTAACCCCTCACTATAGGCCCTCATTACGATATCTCAAGCTAGAGATTCCTAATACTTGGCCAGCATGATTTCAGTGTACCCCTCACCATAGTATCTCTATGGTGGATTTCATTTTCAATTTACCAAATGGTTTATACATTGTCTGTGTATTCATCAACATTTTTAAGATTCCAAACACTTTTGGGAAAATGCATCTTCGGTCTACCTCGTGTTGTATATATTCTAGTGATTGTAGAATGGTCTAAAAGAAAAGAGAATATGTATTGCATTTGTGTTGGAAAGTTAGGCGGATATGGAAAAGGTTTTGTATTGCATTTGTCAAAAGAGAAGTTCAAATTGTCTTGATATTTCTTTTTAGTCATGCATGCACTTCATATGTAAATTCGACAATGAAAAGGCAAAACTAATTTATTTGAGGGACTTTCTAGGATCCACTATGAATTGAGTGAATACCTATTAAAAAAGGGTTTCAGGTCAATGAATTCACAGGGTGGGAGATGAAAGGATTGATGCAAAATCGAAAAGATTGAAACAAAAGGCATCATTGTTCCAAATTAATCTTCAAATAAATAATAATAAACGACAATGAATAAGATCGAGATAAATAGAGGAAAATTCAAATTTAGAGCCTAACTAACTACTAACATTATAATTATTATAATTATTATTGTGAATTGGATAGAAAAACAACACAACTACATAAAATCAACACAAACAAGACGGAAACGAGACACCCTAATAAAGTCATCGATAACTAATGAACCTATCCAACTTGGAGCAAAATCCAAATAACACACGTCCATGTTATAGCTCCAGTTAACTAATCCGTCTGCGACACAATTCTTTTCTATGTAGATATGCATAACTGCACAGCTATCAAACTGATTCATGAGTTTATCACAACTAGCCACAATATCAGCAAGAGGATATTGTCAATATGTAGAGCACATATTATATTTAGAACTTAATTTTTATTATCCTTAAGCAAGAGTATAGATTTATATGGTTTTTTTTCAATAGAAGTGATAATGTAAACAGGGGCAGAGCTAGAATTGTAGGATTTGTGGGGGAGGGGGGGTTGAGATAAAAAACACAAGTATATCAAATATATATAAGTGTTCAAAACACATGTTAGAACTAAAATTTTCAAAATTAGTCATGTTTAATTATTTTTAAAGGGGCCATTAATTTAAATTACAAGTTATCTATTAATAAGTTGTATATATTACATTATATAATATAGGAGAGAGGTCAAAAAAATTTTGGGGGCCAAGGCCACTCCTGTAAGTTACTATAAGTTAATCTGATTACTAGAAAGAGAATTCAAACTTGATTGCAAAGAGAGTGGGTTCACTGTCCTTACCAACTATCCTAACCCATCTCAGCAATTTAAGTTGTTAATTTCCAAATATTTGTAAGTGGTGGGTGGCGTGAATGGAATTTAGATATATAATATTCTTTAGTTCCTATCTAATGGTTCGCACAATCCAATCGTGTGGTGACTCGAAGTCATGAGCAAGCACTCACATATTTCCAATTTGTTTAAAATAAAAAGTAAAAAGTTGGGCGACTTATTAGTTGTGGCCCGTAACTATGCCTTGACAGTGACTTGGTACATATATAATATACTAGCGCAGCAGACCAAGACTTTGTTTGGTTGACTCGGAAGGGGGACAAAGACTAACATTGCCCCACTTTTGGTCCTTTTCTCCATGCAGAAAATATGCCTTTGCAACCTCAACTCTGAATCACATTCAGTGTGTTAAGATTTTGGGGGATACAGAATCATTTATAATAAAGCCAAAAAAGGACATTTTTCTTTTGATTTCGTCTTTTTATGCCTAAAAGTCTTTCCAAATTTGTCACAATCTTCTTTGCTGTAAACATTCCACATTGGTTTAGCGGAAAGTTAAACACTAGTTCACTACAAACGCGCCATGCAGCAGGGCGTGCATGGAATGCTTGGAACACAATGGAACCCTAGTTTTTCCACAGAAATTGCATTAATTCATCAGCATTTTCAGTAAGTAAGGACGCAAAACCAAACATGTTTCTTTGCATGTGAAGAAGCTTAGGGCCGTTTGGTATCCTACTTGAATTTAATTTTATAAATTCAAAAACATATTTTAAGTTCAAAGTCCAAAAACTTTGTTTGGTAGGCCCATTTTTAAAAACTCAAACCCAAAAAAAATTCAAAAACACCCCTAGTATTAAAAACAAAAAAGATGAATTTTTACAGTTTTTTATAATCTCTCTCTCTCTCTCTCTCTCTCTCTCTCTCTCTCTCTCTCTCGTATGGCACCCGATCGGGTTTGTCTTTGCGAACCAATAACCACAAAACCACCGAAGCAAGTTCAAGCAGCGTTAGTGAGTTGGAGTTGTTGCACACCACCAAAATTGATAGGGTTTATGTCTCACATCTTTTTCCTTTTCTTTTATTAATCTCAATTTGAGTATTAGGGTTTTCGATTTTTTGAGAATATAAAATAAGAATACTGCTATTTATATATTACTTCATTTATTTAAGTTTACAATGTAAATAAAGAATTACCCCCTATTTGGATTCAAATAAAAATACTAGAAAATCAAATTCCCACCAAATCAAAATATGAAAAATCGGTTTGAGTGAAAAATACGATTTAGGCTAAAAATGATGGCTCATTAAGTCAATATATACTTCATATTAAAATCCCATAAAATCAAGTTTTCTTATTTGATGTGTAAGGAATAAAGGCCGCCAAAAATTATCTTGAGAAAATGATTTTTCCGAAAAATCATTTTTCATACTTAGCCAATATTGCACCTCAACTAAAAAAATTATGGGTCCTCCAGTGTCTATAAATACCAACCAACACTCTTCACTTTTAACATCAAATCCTCATACCTTTTTTTCTTCTATAAATACCAACCAATACAACTAATAAAATAAAATTTTATCCGAAAATATTATCCGATATGAATAGTATTGACACGTAGGAACCCAAAAATATTATCCGAAAATATTATCCAAATTAATTGTTTAAGTAAAAAAAGTTGTGAAAAAAACAAAAAAAATGAATAGTATTTGCCATGGCAAATGACAACTGCTAGAAACACACTTTGCTTGGGGGGCTAGGGCAGCCACTATTCACGTGAATAGTAGCTGCCTTAAGGCTCCCTTTACCATGACAAGGGGCAAACTGCTGAAAATGCTCTAAAGCAAACACACCTTTGGACGGTGGCTTTCTGCAGATCTGTAGCTAATTTTACTACATATTTCAGTTGCTGTAAATACTAAAATATTTATTGCATGCATTCCCTGCATGTGTAAGAGGCACACGGCTTAGCCATGGCCATCATGATCCACAACATGAAAAGCACCGCCGACAGAGTACTGCGCGCGCATATGTCCTATAACCTCATTTTCTTAGGCATGCAGTACCTTTACACCGAAAGCCAATTGTATTGTCTAAATCCGGCGCCCCCCTCCGTTGAAGCAATAATGCTGTGTGAAGTGTGTGACCCATGCTAATGGCTCTACAGGTGTTTACTTTGCTCTCTCTCTCTCTCTCTCTCTCTCTCTCAAACAAGCATGATGCATGCAGCTGCCGCAAATTTAATTAGAGCGGTTCATGCATATGCGTCGCCGACTTAATTATTGTTGAGATATGAATATGACAGATGGGGAAAAAGTAATGAGAATTGCCTCTTTTTTTTTCCTTTCTCCACTGTGCAAAGCTTGTTTATTTGACCTAATAATACTACGTATGCATCATGCCTTAAATATTAAAGTGCTTTTTATATAGGATTATGCTTCCTTTTTCGCCCATAAGGAGGAATTCCTCCTTACCTACTAATGTGGCTCAATCATAATCTGGCATGTGTCTCTCTTCATAAGAATAATTAAAGTAAAAAAATAAATGCGCATTTGAGAATATAAAATAAGAATACTGCTATTTATACCCCCTTATTCTATTTTCACACCCACTATGTAAATTTGAAAAACCACAACCCTATTTTTCTACCCATCATTATTCCCTAAATACCATTTAATTATCAATTCAAATAAAACGTAGAAATCAAGCAAAAAATTAAAAAATAATAATAACCCAACAACCTCTTACTATTCTTCTTCCAATTCTTTTCTTCAATCACAATTCTAGAAAAATTCCCGAAAAACATGTGACATTGTACAGGCCGGCTTGTAACCAGACATACCATCTCCACCTAAAAATATGGTTGTGCACTGTTGTCAAATCTCATTACCCAGACACTAAACAGAATTCTTACTAAAAACATAGAATAATTACATATATATTGGCTTCCATGGCTAAGAGTAGACAACTTGGCAATAAGAATTATTCCTAACTCCATTTTTTATTTCCTTTTAAATTAATTATTTTTAGTTTCACACAAATATTAAAACAGATTTGTAGTTCATTTGTAATACATGCGTTACTGTTGCAGTTGGATTTGGAAAGAAACAAACTAGCCCAGTATGCAATTTAGTTTATGGGGCAGAGGAGGGTGATACGTGTACTTTTGTCATTGAATAGTTCAATTTGAGTTTTGATTTCTTCCTTTCTATCAACCCTAATATCAATTGCGACAACTTCTTTGTGGGTCAATGACTTTGTCCTAGAGGGACTGCAAATTGAGCTTCGAGTTTGGTCCGTGGTGTGGTGTTTGACAGGGATGAGGGCAGAATAGGCGGGTTACGGGAAATAAGACAGGGTGTCATAAGTCATTTTACAAAGAGGTAATTTTGTTTTTTAAAATTTTGAAGATAAGTTGAGTGGGGAAATAAGACAAGGAGTGGAAATACAGCACTCTAAAAAAAAGGCAAGTGTTGATTTATGGTTGAGTGATATTAGTAGGTAAGGAGAAGTTCCTCCGTATGGGCAATGAGGGAAGCATTATCCTTTTATATATAAAAGTATCTTAATAATTTGGTTATTGCAAATCCTTATCGTCATAGCTGAGCTTATATGTACGTGTATCTCATTAACTATAGTCTATATATATATAGCCAATATGGGACTTAGTTGATGTCGCTCTGGCAGTGGAAAATTAGTGTATGTATGTATCTTCTAAATGACTTTGACATGTCAATATTCGGTGTATTAAATTTTTTTTTTAATATAAGTGATAGTCTAAATTATAATGGGGAAGTGGATTTATCTTACACACACACTACTAAAGTGTTATGAGAGTTCGAACATAAGACTATTGATATGCAAATAAATGCCATTTTTTTATAGGTTAGATCTCGTTGACAAATAATCTATGGTAATATGGATGATGAAATCAATAAAAGCATATTAAATTCCTCTACATTGAGTGAATCGATATGCTAAAAATGAACCCATTAAGTGGCACACCGGAAAATAGCTATTAAGTTGATAGTTTGACGGATATGTACGGACCGATAGTATAACAACTTATAATTAACTTTAAAGTTATTTCTTTGTCAATTAATTGATAAAATAATAGGGGTGCAAACTTTAGTTGACCCTTTAATTTATGGGGAATGCTAGCAACATTCTCTCTAACATTCTCTTTTAGACTTTCTCCTTTTTTTGCTTGACATGTGTCATTCTTCTTACACTTAAAACAATGTCATTAATATATTATACAAGCTAACTTTTACTTTCCAAGTTTACCCTTATTAAATGTATTCAATTTATCCAAAAAAAAATTCACGACTTTCTTACCATCTTTTTTTTATTTTTTATAATGTCAATTTTTTTTATTTAAGAAAATTTATGCTTTTTAAAAAAAGAGGAAATGTCTCCTTTTTTTAACGTCAAGTTTAGACTTTTTTTAATTAAAAAAAAGGACATTTCCTCTTTTTTTAAAAAGCAAATATTTTCTTTAAAAAAAATAATTGACGTTTAAAAAAAAAGATTGTAAGAAAGTTGTCAAATTTTTTTGGATAAATTGAATACATTTAATAAGGGTAAGCTTGGAAAGCAAAAGTTAGCTTGTATAATATATTAATGACATTGTTTTAAGTGTAAAGAGAATGACACATGTCAAGCAAAAAATTGAGAAGGTCCAAAGGAGAAGGTTGCTAGCATTTCTCTTAATTTATACATGTATATATTTAAGTGTGCCAAGTCCAATCTCACATCGTTTAATGTGAAAGAAAAAAAATCCAATCAAGAACACGAAAAAGTCACTGCCTCCCACTCAGTAAAAAGAAACTTTTTGCTACAAAAAGCTTCTTTTTAGTGTACAGCAAAAAGTTTCGAGTATTTTTTGTCTCAGTCTCACTCACATCAAAAATAGAAAGATTTTGTATTAGACTTTCCATGCATAAGCCTATTTTAATATGATATAATATACATTAGTCACTTGTTATTTTCTAATTGGTTCTTAAAAAAAAAAATGGTGAAACGTTCTTAGAAAATTTTAACACACTTAGAACTGGCCAATTAAAAAAGAACAGGTGGGTTTAGCTTCTTGATTCGGAATGCCATAGCTGAGCGGGAGGACAGATCCTCTCTCAAATTCTTGATTTCAGATTGCAGATTTCTGCTTTCCCAGCTTGATGATACTTCTCTTCATTTTGTCTTTAGGAAAACTAATCGGGTAGCCCATCGCTTAGCTCGTATAGCTCTTACCTTACCAGAGACATCATCGCGGTTTCAGGACCCCCTGCTGCTGCGCATGATGTCTTGGTGGAGGATGATATGTAATTCTATGCTTTATTCTTAATGAAATCACTTCTTCTAAAAATAAAAAAAATAAAAAAAAGAACAGGTGGGTAGTTTTTATATATAAACAAGTATGAATTTACCATATTATCCTTATTTAATTAATAATTTTAATTTTTAATGTTTACATTAACCAATGACATTTTCTGGTGTTTTGTATGTTTTACCATCCTCTACTTTTTGCTTTATATAAAGATTAGCCCCTTAGCACTTGCTCACGCATGTGCCAACTGTTTGTTTTTTTTTTTTTTTTTTTTTTTTTTATAACATGGGTAATTATGTTTCATAAAAGTAGGACATATTATCTGATTCTGTTTTTAATTTTAATTTTTTTAATATAAAAAAAATGTGAATTTACCATATTATTCTAATTTAATTAATAATTTCACTTCTTAATGTTTGAATTAACCAATGATATTTTTTGATATTTTGAATGTTTCACCATTTTTTGTTTTTTGCTATATATATAGATGTAAAAATGGACTTTTTACTAAAAACCAATAATATTGTACTGGGGCCAAATCCAACCCATTATTGAACTCAATTACTCAAACACCTGGCTACCACATTGGTTTTATAAAAAAAAAAGTCTATATATGCACTTTTCTTATTGTAAATTATAAATTGATTTAAATATATTATAGTAATTTATATTTGCATATACAGTATAGAATTACCCAATTAATTAATCTATATATAAAGCAAAAGGCAGAGAATGGTGAAACATTCAAAATACCAGAAAATGCCCTTAATTAATTCAAACATTAAGAATTGAAATTATTAATTAAATGAGAATAATATGGTAAATTCACATTTTTTCATATTAAAACAAAATTAGATAATATGTCCTATTTTTATGGAACACAACAACCCATTATTTTTTTAATTCTAAAATAATTTTAAATTTTAAAAAAAATCCTCTCGCAAGTGCGGAAGCACGTACGGAAAGTCTAGTATATATAAAAGCAATCTTCATAAAATTTCCCACTAAAGTGAGGCTTAAATGTTTAAGGAATCGTGCTCAATTAAAAATTATATCTTATACCGCTTATAATATTTGTCTCTTGACCTTTCATTGGAAACTGTGATAAATATAAAATTAATCACAAAGGTGCAATATTGAAGAAGATTATAATTATAATTTACGTCATCATTTGTAATTTAAAAAATACAATAGGAATAGTGATAATGGCATGTGCATCACATGCATGCATGCCATGTACTTTCAACTTGCCTCTTGATTGTTCATGTGCAGCAATGATCCGTATTGTTATCCCATTTCCCCCGAGTTAAAAAATACAACAAGAATAATTGTAAGGGCATATATTTAGAAGTGCTTTCGTATGAAGCTTTTAAAAAAATCCAATATCGTTTTTGTTACTAATAACACTTTATAAAAATGCCATGGGATGAAGGTGTCAAGCTGTCATGAAATTTTGTATTGAATGGGAGCGGTTTGTTTGATAAAATGCCTCAAAGAAGATTAATTAATGGTGCGTTTGAAGGAAGTTAATATTCCACCCCAAAATCAATTAGCAATGGGGGGAGTAACCCAACTCCTTATAAACTTATGTTTGGTCCCTTAACTTTTCAATGTGGGACGAATACTCTTAACACGCCCTCACATGTGTGGCGAACTTTCAAGCCTAATATGTGGACAACACATATTGGGTGACATAGAGCACGTGTGGTCGTTGAGCTTTCACACGTGGGCTAACTTGCTCTGATACCATAAAGGAAGTTAAGGTTCCACCAAAAAACTAATTGGCAATGAGGGGAGTAGCCCAACTCTTTATAAACCCAGACTTGGTCCCTTAATTTTTCAATGTGGGACAAATACTCTCAACACGCTTCATGGGAAATAGGGTTTGATGTTTTGGTATTCAGGTATGGGAAATGGTTGCTTAGCACTTGGAAAAATAGGGGGAAATGAAACCCTCCGTCCTTCTTGGGTTTCATTTTCCATTTCAGTCGGAAACTAAGATAAGCAATAAATGCACATTTTTCATGATTATTTTGTTCATTAACAATTTAGAATTACAATATAAGTAATGCATTATTTTTATTTTTATTTTTAAGTTCATATTTCTAATATGAATATAATTGAAAAAACAAACTTCGTTTTCCATTTTTACACAACTCAAACATGATAAGGAAATAAAGTGGTATTTTATGGTTAATTTTCTAGCATTACCAAACATGAGAAATGACATAATAGGAAATTATTTTCCATCAAATCTTTTCCACAAACCAAATAGGGCATGAGGCAAGACAAGGAGGCACCTACTCTTCTTCTTCTGCTATTCTTCATATTGTGTCGTGCAATAGAGAAATTACATAAAATATGTAGAATTTGTGCATATATGTATATATATATATATATATATTTTTTTTTAATATTGAAGATTCAAATGATCTTAACTTTTAGTGACTTTATAGTAATGTTTTTTTGGCCCTGCGAAAGAAAATTCCTGAAATCAACACTATAAGAATGAAATCTTGGCAATTGGCAATTGGCAAAGAGAAATGCTAGCAACCTTCTCTCTAACCTTCTCCTTTGGACATTCTCTATTTTTTGCTTGACATGTGTCATTTTCCTTACATTTAGAACAATGTCATTAATATATTGTACAAGCTAACTTTTGCTTTCCAAGTTTACCCTTATTAAATGTATTCAATTTATCCAAAAAAATTTGACAACTTTCTTACCATCTTATTAATTTTTTTTAACGTCAATTACTTTTTTTAAAAATAAAATATTTGCTTTTTTAAAAAGAGGAAATTTCCTTCTTTTAAAAAAAATAAATAAAAAAAGAGTCTAAACTTGACGTTAAAAAAAGGGACATTTCCTCTCTTTTTAAAAAGCAGACATTTTCTTAAATAAAAAAAAATTGATGTTAAAAAAAAATGGTAAGAAAGTTGTGAATTTTTTATAGATAAATTGAATACATTTAATAAGGGTAAACTTGGAAAGCAAAAGTTAGCTTGTATAATATATTAATGACACTGTTTTAAGTGTAAGGAGAATGACACATGTCAAACCAAAAAAGGAGAAGGTCCAAAGGATAAGGTTAGAGAGAAGGTTGCTAACATTCCTCATTGGCAAATTATGTTGCACATTTATGTTTTGATGGAAAGGAAAGGATATTGTAGTCTTATGATCATAACACATTTTTTTATTTTGATTTAATTACATCAATCCCTCTAAAACTTATGTCAAATCTCACTTTGCCCCACAAACTTAAAATGACCAATTTTCATCCATTGACCGAAATTTTGTAACTCACTTTGCCTCATGCCGTTGACTCTATTAAAAAATCTGTTAAATCTAATGACATGGCGATGGTGTTTTTGTAATTTCGTACATATATCATTACAGCAATTAAGTTGGTGACATGACAAGTGAAACCCACCTCTACATAGATTAAAAAATAATTAAATATTCTAATAACTAAAAATTAAAAAAAGATTAACAAGAAAACCCAGGCACACCATTAATCTCTCTCCTTATTACACCCAGAACTTATCAACACACCTTATCCCCATCTCAGCCTCCCCCATCCTCAATCCCAGCCACCCCGACCCCGAATAACCCCTACCCTCCCTAAACTTTCATATTAATAAAACTCCAGCTTTCGTATTAATAAAACTTCAACGAACCCAGCATATCAAAATGTGAGACACAACCCATCACTACGACATAGATCCGACACAAATCCGGCGAGCCACAAACTCCAGATCCGTCGAGCACACAGCCTAGACGTAATACCATATCCAACCCCTAAAGCCCAAGGCTACGCCACCGTATTCGTGGCCAACAATACATCCAACCCCATCAAGATCAGATGCGAGAGAGTGGGAGATTAGGACGGAGGTGGCGGTTGGGTTCGCCGTTGTTTTTTGGATGGGATCTGTAATTTTTCTTCTATTGTCAATTTAGTTATAAATTTATTTTATTTTATTGTTATTAGAATATTTAATTATTTTTTATCTATATTGAGGTGGGCTCTATTTGCTATATCACCAACTCAATTGATGTAATGATTTATGTGTATGAAATTACAAAAACACCTATATGTCATGTCTTCGGATTTAACAGACTTTTTAATTGAGTTAATTGCAGGTATAAAGTGGGTCATCAAACCTCGAAAAAGGATGAAAGTGGGTCATTTTAAATTTAAAGGGGCAAAGTGAGATTTGACTGAAGTTTTCAGTGGCATTTAGTGTAATTAAACCTAAAACCACCTTACCTGAAAACAAGGGGGGGGTCTCTCTCATGGTCATGCATGCACTGCATGAAATTTCGTCGAAGTTTCCCTCCCCCATTTTCGCTCTAAAAAAAATAAATAAATAAAGAAAAAATAAATAAATGCCAAATCTCTCTTCATCATCCGGCTCTCCTTATCCACGAAGAAGCTGCAATGGGACGTCCAACACGTTTACAGGTAAGCTCTCTCGCCTCCGAATTATCCTCCTAAAAAACCGGTAAAATTTGTACAGCTGTCGCCGGAACATACCAAATTTTTACTAAAAAAAACCACGAAAATAGCCATAAACAAATTAATGAAAAAAAATGACATTAATTCTTTTGTTGTACGGCTTAGTTTTGCCAAGGTTGTTGATTGGGGATTTTTTTTTCTTCTTTTTGGCTGGTGTTTTTGGGAGGTGGGTGGGCCCCAACATAAGTGTTTGCAGGCAGTAGCAGCGCATCCCGAGACGACTGATCTTTTGTTGCGAAACGACGACTGAGGTTGAGAGCCATGGCCGCGTCCCGTGGTTCGTCGTCTTCTACGAACGGCTTGTTGCCGGCCTCGTTATCAGGGAGGAACCACCCAGACATGGAGGCCGGGGCACGCGTCGGCCTCGAGACTGAGTTTGACGACGACGCCGCCGCAGCAAACGACGTGCCGTCCACCACCGATCCCTTCGACATTGCCAACACCAAGAACGCGCCTCCCGAGACGCTCAAGAGATGGAGGGTACGTTTGTTATCAAATACGACATTCCAATTCAAACGCATTACGATGCCTGAAATGCCTATGCCTATGCCAATGCCAATACGCAATGTCCTTTGTTTTTGTTTTTGAATTCTTTTTTTTCGGATTCAAATTCTTTCACATTAATTCATTCTTGGCAATGCCGTAGAAATTGTAGCTATAACAATAGCTAGCATTGTGTTTGGCTGATTTCAAAGAGGAAATGAATCGGCATTGTTGGTTTGGTATTGGAATTTGGATTGGGATTCAAATCAAATCAAATCAAATTTGTTTTGTTTTTCTTTTTCAATCCTGGAAATTACTGTCAAATGCTATGAATTTAATGAGGAATGACAAGGTTTGGAAATGGGATATTACTATTGTTTATTCCATTTCCTTATCATTTTCTTGGCAGCAAGCGGCACTCGTGCTAAATGCTTCCCGACGATTCCGGTACACCATGGACTTAAAGAAAGAGGAAGAAAAAGAAAATAGGAGGAGGATGATTAGATCCCATGCACAAGTCATAAGAGTAATGTTTTATTTATTTATTTTAACAATGATGAAATTTTCACTCTGGTGATTGGTACTGTTTCTGATCAGTTCAACTGATGATTACTTGTCATATTAGGCAGCACTGCTATTCAGATTGGCTGGAGAAAGGGAACACGGTATGTTCACCCTACCTGTCAATTATTTATAATTACAATACTATTTTATGAAGCTTACACATCTAATTCACTTCGTTTTTGATTTGTTTAGCATTTATTTTAGTTTTCATGTCTTTAGGCTGTAAGTAAGTTTTTGCCTTGTCCATAATTTCGACCAATATTACAATTTTCAGACAGTAGACTCGCACCGTTGATATTTTCACCCGACACCAATATTTTCATCTTTCGTTGCGGCATCAGTGCTACTTGTTGTCTAGGTTGAAATGGTTTTACAGTGTCAATGTTAATTTGTGTTAGATTTTACATGTAATATATATTGTTGGGCTTGTTTCATTGAAGCCTAAGCTTTTTCATTTTATGGTCACTTGACATGGTATTCAAAGTTGAGCTGTTACTGGTCCATAGTTTGAATTGTGTTGATTTCTTATCTTACCTTGTTTCTATAATTTCCGTGCGCATGCTAGGCCCATGCTACACTCAATAGGAAGCATTATTGCATGTTGTGTTTTCGCAGGCTCAGTATACATTGCGTCCATATCATGTGTCTAATATTGTTAGGCAGTTCAAAATTTCTTTTAAACATAATTCTATCTGTATTTCGTCCCTGATGGAAGATTCCATTCCAGTTGCTTATGAACTTGATTTATATATTTTTTCTGGATGATACAGGGTTAGGCACAACAGTTGCACCCCCAACTTCAAGTGGTGATTATGGAATTGCACTAGAACAACTTGTTTCATTGACCAGGGAGAACAATTTTAACGCTCTACAGCAATATGGAGGGGTCAGCCAACTGCAAATGTATTTTCTCCTTGTTTTTGAATTGTTCTTTGTGCTCTGCTTACATAATGTAATCGTCATTTCATCAGGCTAAAGGCATATCAGCGTTGCTAAAAACAAACTTGGAGAAGGGAGTTGATGAGGACGAGATGGATGTAGAAAGAAGAAAGAATGTTTTTGGATCCAATACATATCCTCGGAAAAAAGGGCGGAGTTTCTTGGTATATTATCTTAGTACAATGTGTTACTTTTTTGTTATTTACTGTTTTAAGTTATGAAGTTGTTGCAATAACTGCAATTCATTTTTGTGCTGTCCTGCAGGGGTTCCTTTGGGAAGCTTGGCAAGACTTAACTCTTATAATCTTGATCGTAGCTGCAGTGGTGTCATTGGTTCTTGGAATAAAAACTGAGGTATTCTTGGCCTTTCAAATTAACTCGTCTTTTTGCCCCATCAGTTGGTTATGCATTGTTAACCTAGATGGCTTTGTTTTCTTCAAGGAAAACACTTTTTTCTCTGTGAGAAATTAGGTCTCAGGATAACATGATTTTAAACTTATTTCTCATGGACTATAATTGTCTGTCTAGATATGATTAAGCTCTTTATGATAAGACAACAATGATAAAACATTGCACATAAATTCTGAAAAATTAAATTAGCTTAGGAGCTAAGCAGTAAGCAATATTAGGAACTATGGGTGCAAGTTGGATTCTAAATTGACTGAAACAGATCCAAAAGTTTCCGATTTTGACATAATACAATTAAATCCAAATCCAAACTTCAGAATTATAGAAGTTCCAGAAAACATTGGATTGGAAATGGAAAACGGAAGGTATTTTGGAATTCTCAATATTTTGATTTTCCGATTCAAAAATTCTTAAAACACCCAGAACACCTGCCCATCCAAAATAGTTCAAATTTTTATCTTGTTTATAGTAAATATTTTATACATGTCCTCATTTTGTACAATTATAATTTATAAATTTAATACACTCTCCAACACCTAACCATATGAAACACCCAAATATCCACTCAAAGAATATATCTTAACCTCTTTGATATTTAAAACGATCTGATCCTATGCCCTTCATTTTATATCATTAATTTTTATTTGGAATAGTTGAAATCTACTCAATTTTGCATCCTCTAGTCTCTCATTTAACCTATAACTGGTTCATCTAATTATTTCGTCATGGTTTGTTTTTTCATTCTTTCTTTTTTCTAAGGTTTCTCCAGTAGTGTTTACTGTTCCCTACCTTTTTTCTTCTGATAATCCTCATAGGGTCTTGCTGAAGGATGGTATGATGGATCAAGCATTTTCTTTGCTGTTTTCCTTGTTATAGTTGTTACAGGTATTGGAATTGATCTTGTACCTGTGATTTTATTTTGTTTCAGTTAGGTACTTTTCTCCTGTTCATTAATTTTTTTGTTTTGCCAGCTATTAGTGATTATCGGCAATCTCTTCAGTTTCAAAATTTAAATGCGGAAAAGGAAAATATACAACTGGAGGTGTGCACTCTTACATCATTGGAGTATTAAAACTCACTCTTTGGATGCTAAATTAACTATATATTGAAATTTTCTGCAGGTCATGAGAGGTGGTAGAATAGTAAAGATTTCGATATTTGATATTGTGGTTGGTGATGTTATACCTCTCAGAATAGGCGATCAGGTAAGTGTATTGACTGTTTTAGTTTGCTCTACTGGAAATGATTTGTATATCATGTAACCAATTTTATTTTGTTTGTACTTAGGTCCCTGCTGATGGAATCTTAATAACTGGTCATTCTCTTGCCATTGATGAATCTAGCATGACTGGTGAAAGCAAGATTGTGAGTGGTTAAACGGTTCCCTGTAGTAATTAATTATGACTGTTATCCATATAATTCCTAAGCGCCATCTCTTTTAGGTTCACAAGGATCAGAAGACACCTTTCTTAATGTCAGGTTGCAAAGTGGCTGATGGAGTGGGTACTATGCTGGTAAAGTACTTTCAATTAATTTATTGTGCTGCAATTTTTTCATAACATGACTGAAAGAATCACACACTTAATGTTTATCGTTTTACTTCCTTTTCTTTTTTTTTTTTTTTGGCTTTGCTTGGGGGGATAGTGATCAGTTGTGAACTTTTGTTTTATTCCTTACCCTCATTCATTATGTATTTCTTTTTTTCTTTGGTCAATATCAGTTCCTACTGTTGATCTCAGAAAAATTAAGAATACGAGTTTTTGATTTTAGACAATATTTAATATCATGTCTTACTCCAACAATAGGAAAATCTTGTTACACTACCAATTTCTTATTCATTGGATATTAACAAGTATGATGTTGATGCATGGTTGCTATATGTATTTATATTCCAATTTCACAGAATCGGTCCCTTTTCTTGCTATGTACTATCAATTTTTTTGAATTGTGTGTTGCGAACACGTTACTAAGAATCTGCTAACTTCTGTGTGTTGATTTTATTTATTTCGATGCCGGAGTAACTCATATTTATGGAATTTGTCCTACAATGCTATAATTGGCACAATCATGTACCAAATTTCTTTTAAACTAAGAAGTGTTCTATCAGTATCACCATGTTGCTTCACCTTTTAATTTATCTGTAGGTAACTGGTGTTGGAATCAATACTGAATGGGGATTGTTGATGGCAAGTATCTCAGAGGATAACGGCGAAGAAACTCCTTTACAGGTTTTTGCTTTTTTCTCAAATATTGTTGCTTCAACGATGAAAATCCATTATTTACAGCTCTAGGTTTTCTTTTGGTGATGTGTGATAGGTGCGCTTGAATGGAGTTGCAACTTTTATTGGCATAGTTGGGCTTTCAGTAGCTGTTTTGGTGCTTGCTGTCCTGTGGGGCAGGTAACATTGTGATCATTGAATAACGTATATCCTATTACATGAATTATTTATCATCTTATCAGTTGCACTCTTATTTGAAATTTTAGATACTTCACTGGAAATTCAAGAGATGCAGATGGAACCGTCCAATTTATAGCTGGCCAGACTAGCACTGGCAAAGCTATAGATGGAGCAGTAAAAGTGTTTACCATTGCCGTAAGTGAAGTTTCTCGATGCTTGTTAGGTTTATTGTTATATGTTGTCCTTTTTTTATAACAAATTTTAGAACCATTCAGGTCACCATTGTGGTTGTTGCAGTTCCTGAAGGGCTACCTTTGGCCGTTACCCTGACGTATGTAGTATCTACCACTTTTGTTTCAGGTTATGGAGTTAAGTTTAATTTACCGATATAGTTCTCATTTATGTTATCAACTTTGCCTCTGTACTTCAATTCTGTGACAGGCTAGCATACTCGATGAAGAAAATGATGGCAGATAAGGCATTGGTAAGTATCTTTGTTCTTTTTTTCTTCTTCCAGTTTTTCTGTTTCTTAATAAAAGAAAGTATATTTCCTCTCTTGTTTTCCCCTCGTCTTTGACTGGTTTACCATCATTATGTTTTCACTTTTCTAATATTTTTGCTTGTACAAGGAATGCATTTGTAAATGATCTAACATCAGACAAGTTCAGGTGCGTAGACTGTCAGCCTGTGAAACTATGGGCTCAGCAACAACAATTTGTAGTGATAAAACTGGGACATTGACTTTGAACCAGGTATGTTCTATTTTCAAAACTGAATTATGGTTTCCATCAATTTTTAAACACATGGTACTGGGCAGCATGTGAAACATGAGGATCTTTTAGTGGTTATGATTAGAAAAATATCTTGGTAAAATAGAAATAATGACAAAAAAATATATGATACTACAGATGACTGTGGTTGAAGCATATGTTGGGAAAAAGAAGATAAATCTGCCAGATGATTCCTCACAGTTGCATCCACAAGTTTCCACTCTGCTAAGTGAGGGCATTGCACAAAATACCACTGGCAACGTATTTGAGCCAAAGGTAATATTTCTTTTCAGGTGTCACAGAATCATCAAGGGAGGGAGGACATTGTTTTTGTCAACTGTTGAACTTTGGTGGTTATTCTCAATTGAAAATATTGATAATTAAACATAAAATTAATTTTTTTAGCAGGGTGGTGAAGTAGAGATTTCTGGGTCTCCTACAGAAAAGGCTATACTTTCATGGGCAGTCAAGGTTCCATTTAAATGTGCTTTAGTGTATTCTGGTACTCTTTTGTCTCCAATAATTGAAGATTTTCTTAATTATCAAAATTTGTGTCACAGTTGGGGATGAAGTTTGATTTTATCAGATCAGAGTCTACGGTTCTTCATGTTTTCCCTTTCAACTCAGAGAAAAAGCGAGGTGGTGTTGCACTAAAACAGGTCATTGATTCATTTAAGGTGTAAAGTTTCAATTTGTCAATCACAAGTTTGAGACCTAATGGGAGTTGCATGTGCATCACATTATAGATAAGCTTGAACCAAACATACTTTGTCATGTTCTCCTAACATAATTGAGTTGTTCCGAGGAAAAATGCACTATAGTGGCATCTCAATCAAAACTGGTCGGCCAACCCGGATCTACTTGTTTTCAACTGGGTTGGCATCAACCTCTTTATCACATGGTAGAGTTCACTTATGTCAATCAGTGGGGTCATTGGACCCTTACATTACACATGCATATAAGTACAGACATAGAGACAGGCAGATACATGATATATTCTGTATTTATATGTTTATACTTATGAATTAAAGTATCTTATTTCCCAGAGGAGTAGTTATAGTGCTGCATGTGTTTCCGAGGTCAACTTATGTTATTCTGACCTTTCTATTCAATTATTTGATGTGGTGGTGTTGCATCTCTATCCAGTGTTCCGATAATTTCGGCTGTGTGCTATTGTCATAATTTTGCCATTTCTTATCTTTTCTCCATCGATTGTATATCATCCTTGTGTAATAAATGCTCCATTTCCGTCTTCTTGTTCAATTCAACTTATCCTGTGGAATGTGGCCGAAAAGTATAGATTGTCAACTATAGTGCTTTGTGGATATCTCACACCACCTTCACCTTCTGTATTTTTCATCTAGAAAATATCACTATATGCGTGTTTTGCATGTAATTATATTATACTCATATAGTGAGGCATACATAATAATACATCCATAGATGCAAACACATAAGGAAGCAATAAACTACTTAAACTTTTTTGTGCACAGCTTCTCTCTTGTTTGCCTAATCCTATGATAATGTGATTTCTTTACTTTTATTTTTTATTGACAGACTGACTCTAAAGTTCATATACATTGGAAAGGGGCAGCAGAGATAGTTTTAGCCTCGTGTACAGAGTATCTTGACTCAAATGGTTGCTCACAGAATATTAACGAAGATAAGGTTGGGAACGTGAGCCATACATATTCAGAAAGTCTTATCAGTTATCAGTTATTATTATTGTTATTATTTTTTTTAAAAACATATTCAGAAATATCTATGAGAAAATAAAATCTTGGAAACAAGTGGCATTTATCAGCCATTTAGGTAAATATATCCTGGACGTTATGGATGAAGAATCTATTAAAGCATTTTATGTATATGAATAAGCGCTATAGCTAACGCTTATGGTAATGACAAGCCTTCAAAACTGCTGAACAACTTAATTTTGATAGGTAACACTTTTACACAATGGAAAATATGATCACAAAAGTCTGAGATAATCCTTTAAAAGGAAGTTTGGCTACTGTCTTTGATGTAAAATTCGTCAGAGATATATGGTTGAAAATTTGTTCATGTTCTATTTGAGTACCGTAAGAGGATTGAATAATTTATATAATCATAAATGTGTTCAATATCGACAATGTGGGTTGGAGACTGCATGTAAGCTTTTATAGTATTTAAGATATAAAATGACCCTGGAGAGGATGATTTTCATTCTCTACTTATGTTGGTTAAAAGGCTTTGCTTGTTGATGTTTATATATATACTTATTTATTTTCCAAATTTTAAATTCTCTTCGCTATTATGTGGGAATTGATTGCACAAAACTCTAATGGTCCATTTGGATGGAAAGATTTGAATGAAGATTGCTTAATTGTAATTTGAGAAATTTTAAAATCTTATGTTTAAAATCCACAAGTAAATTTGACTACTTAAGAAAAGAGGGATTTCAAGAAAAACTGTTATTTGAAATTCCTCAATATTTTTATTTATTAAAAAAATAATCACTTTACATGTGGATTTTCTTAGATATTTTCATTTTCCTTCAATCCAAATGGACCTTTAGTACCAGTGGATATGGTCAACTTTAACGTGGAAAATAGGTTTCTCTTAGAAAGTTGAGAAATATTCTTTTGTCTCTTGAAGTTTTCCAGTGAAATTTGGGTGTGATGTCTTGTTATATCCTTTTGCAGGAATTTTTCAAGGCAGCTATTGATGACATGGCAGCAAGCAGTTTGCGATGTGTTGCCATTGCCTACAGATCATATGAATTGGACAAAGTTCCAACTGAGGAAGAGCATTTAAGTCAATGGGCTTTACCAGAAGATAACCTTGTTTTGCTTGGTATTATTGGTATAAAGGTGCACCCAAGAACAAGTTTCTCATGATACTAAATTATGTTTTTTGCCTTTCCATTTTTCATGAGAATGATCCAAACACATGTAAACAATATCTTGCTTTCAATAAAAAGAATTTAAATTTGGGCCATGTTTTAACTTCATTATAAGCTAATATGTATGTCCATGAGTAGGATCCTTGTCGTCCTGGTGTTAAAGATGCAGTGAGACTATGCACAGAAGCTGGTGTTAAGGTAACCTTCACATTTTCTAGACAATATCTTAATATTATTGTATATGTATGGTCATGACTCATTAACATCTTGATTTATGTTACATTACTGCAAAGTATAATGGTGGATATAAAAGACAGATTAGTTTCAAGATGCCTATGTTGTGGCTTATTGGTGTACCCTTTATTTCAGCTTGTAGGAACGAATATAAAATCCTCTAGGATTGCTCTATTTGTCTATAATATCTGACGTTCTGTTGTTGGATCTTTGAGGAATATTCTTTGGTGGAAATAATCATGCTAAAGAGCTTTTTTGCTTCTCATGAATGTTAAGTAATAGAATCAGTATTATACATGTACTAAGGATGATAAATACTTTTTAACTTTAGGATTAGAGGGATTATGTTATTCTGATAAGTTCCTAGCTCGTAGGAACTAAATCATCGAGTCATGTGTTTTCTGTGGCTAGTATTTATGCTAATCCGTATGTTACTGAGAAACTCTTGGAAAGCTGGACTGAGTTCGTTTGTAAAGGATTTATAATGTGGTTTGTGTGAGCAGCCTTCAGAATTCTCATATTCAGCATTCTTTTCATACTGTTCTACTTCATTTTATGCCACAAGTGATCTCTGTTTTGATGCTAATCTGTTAAGAAAGAATATGGTTCAAACATTAGTCTGCAAGTTTTAATAATTCAAATTAGGTTGCATTTATCTATGAAGTACCTATTTGCCAAGCACAAACAAATGTATGCTAAAATGCCTTAAAAATCCCAACAAATGCACCTTTGATATGGTCTTCATGGTAGACAGAGAGGCGTTCGAGGATTTTGTTTCATGATTATGATATTCCATTTGGTAGTCCTTAAGTGTACAGTGATGGGAGATGTATAGTTATTTACATGATGCAATATCTTATATTATGATTTATGCATCTGAAAAATGACCATAAGAATCACATTTCTGTGAACCTATAGGTACGGATGGTCACTGGAGACAATCTTCAAACAGCAAAAGCAATCGCATTAGAGTGTGGAATACTACTTTCACTCGAAGATGCTACTGAGCCTAATATCATTGAAGGAAAAACATTCCGTGCATTATCTGAAAAAGAAAGGGAACAAGTTGCCAAGAGAATAACAGTATGGCTCCTACATTGTGAAAATTCTGATAATATGTATTAGCTTTTGATCTTCAGTCTGTTCAGCTTAATATGTCAGTTATTCATAGAAATGTGAGTTGCTCTGTTTGTACCTAAAGCCAATATACATTTTTGTATGGTGTTTCTTAGGTAATGGGCAGATCTTCCCCTAATGACAAGTTGTTGCTTGTGCAAGCATTACGTAAGGGTGGTGATGTTGTCGCAGTAACAGGAGATGGCACTAATGATGCTCCCGCACTTCATGAGGTTTGTCATTTTCGTGGATTAAATAATTTCATGTGGTTGGCGCTTTCATGTCTTTTAAGCTTTAAAAAGATATCTCAAGATGGATGTGCTAAGATTCTACATTGACATAGAAGAATCCTGATAAATGTATTTTTCTTGATGTTAATGAGATGTGAAGTTTGAGATGCATCAGGTCCTATGATGGACAATTAGGTATATATTTGGATGACTAGAAGTATTACATAAAATTATATCTATATCCATATATGGAGGGAGCTTCAATTAAGGGATCCCTTAAATAACCTTATTCAAGGGACACCCTTGTATGACCCACTCCGCATTGTATTTCAATGATCCGAACCCTCTATTCTTTTAGGGATTCCCTCAAAAATCATCTATGATAAAATCACTTGAATTTGAAAACATTTAACCACTCAATTAAATGGTTGTCATTTGAGTGTTTTCTTGAAATACCTTGTTCATCTATTTTATTCATCACAAGTAGATGTATTAATGGTTTTCAACTTGTTTAAGTTTTTGTAAGGGTGATTTTTGAATGAAGAATTGAAAAGTAGACAGTTTGGATGATTGAAGTAAAATTCATGGTGGACCTTATATATATAATCAATTGAGAAAATATGCTTGTAATCTAGTCCATGCTGCTTGGTTTGTTTAGCACTCTAATGGAGTACAAGTTACAACAATCTTGACCGATCTGGAGTTTTGCATTAAGTGTGGTTGCATTCTGGCTGTGGGTGGTTAGGCCTTAACCTGATTTGGCTTGGTTTAAAAAAACAAAAATTTGTTTTATTCCTGGTTTGGTTCGGGTGGACTTGTCCATCTCCTTTTGTAATTGGTTTTCTATCTTTTAATAAAGTTTTCTTTCCTATGGAAAATAATGGAATAAGCATTTATGCTTCTTTAAAGGAGCAATATCTGTATTTTGATCTTGAATATCAATACTTCATAGATACTTCCTATATGTATTAAGTATCTCACAGATATATCCAAACGCTTACATTTACTTTTGAAAATTGAAGAAGTATCCAGTCATTTTTTATATTAATGGATATGGTCTGAATATCGGAATACAAGCAAATCTATAATCATTATCTGCTATGCACATTCATGTCCATGCTGCCACAAAGGTTTGTCTTAACACAACTGTTTTGATGCAGATTATTTAAGAAACAACACTTGTTCATAAGAATTCTCTTCCTATATATGATAGGAAATAGCATCTTTTGAAACTGAATGGTCATTGGTATCAATATTAACACAGTAAAAGGAAAAACATCTTCGTGGTTCAGAAGGGTGGTTTTTAGCTGGATGACCTTTCTTTCCTGCCTCTTGTTGGTCATGGTTTTGATTCTGGCTTTTATGCTCTAAAACATTATCTGTTCAACTTCCACTGTTGGAACGTTTCCTAGTTATAGTTGATCAGATTTTTACCATTTTGTATTTTAGGCAGACATTGGTCTTTCTATGGGCATTCAAGGAACTGAAGTTGCAAAAGAAAGTTCTGATATCATTATCTTGGATGATAACTTTGCTTCTGTTGTAAAGGTGAGCAAACAACTTATAAAAATTTTGCTTCACTTGTTTATTTAAAATTCAAGTAATTTTGTTGCTTTTTTTGCATTTAGCTTCTTCAAGTTAAAATAGATAATACATTGAAGCTTTTAAACCTCGGCCCATAGGACTAGCATCTATGTGGTGGATCTTAATGAAAAGGTTTGTGGTTAGGAATGGTCTTGAATCTTGATAGTTCTTGCTCAAGGTTTGAGGCACATCATCTCTCTTGCAGGACTGCCTTATATTTGAATTGAATATGCATATTATGTTGTTTTTTTCTTTCTGCTTTCCTCCTATCATCGTATCTATTGTTGTTTAACCTGTCAGATTTGTGAACATCTATTTTTAAGAAACACCACATATCTTTTTTTCCTGACTCCTGGCATTGGTAAATATTTTGACATATCTTTTAACGTATCATACATTAATATCTTTATATATAGTAAATATTTTAATCTTTAGTCCTTTTCTTTTGCCCTGGTTTTCAGATCATTGGTAAAAAAAATTATATAGTTTTGTGGTTAAATTAATGGGTTGACTTTCAGTGCATATACCCAAGTTATATAAGGAGTGATATAATTCTGATATAGCTTTACTCATCTAATGATAGGATTCAGGTTGTGATTTTATTTGTTTGCAATGTTTTTATGTAGGTTGTTCGCTGGGGACGTTCTGTGTATGCAAATATTCAGAAATTTATCCAATTCCAACTTACTGTTAATGTTGCAGCTCTTGTAATTAATGTTGTGGCAGCGATATCCTCTGGTCGTGTCCCGTTAAATGCTGTACAGGTTGATCTCTCCCTCTCTCCAGATATATATATATATATATATATATATATATACAGTCCCCTTCTATTTGAGGGACACCTTTTAGGGTCCCCTACGAATTTTTTTTCAACGATCCAAACCATCTGTTTTTTAAGTCTACATTTATAGATCATCCTTACAAAAAATTAGACAAATCGGAAACCATTTCAACAACTAATTGTGTCCTACAAAATTAATGAACACGGTGCTTCAAGAAAGTACTAGAATTTCGATTACTCAATTGGGTGGTCAAATGATATCGGATTCAAGTGATTTTTTGTGGAGATGATCTTTGAATGATTATCTAAAAAATAGACGGTTTGGATTAGTGAAATACAATGCGGAGTTGGCCCTACAAGGGTGTCCTCAAATAAGCTTTTTTGAGGGATCCCTCAATGGAAGCTC
Organism: Prunus armeniaca; assembly: GCA_903112645.1. Lineage (NCBI taxonomy): Eukaryota > Viridiplantae > Streptophyta > Magnoliopsida > Rosales > Rosaceae > Prunus > Prunus armeniaca. The sequence continues at coordinate 1,224,694 of CAEKDK010000003.1, read as the reverse complement.
TCTGTGTGTGTATATATATATATATATATATATATATCTCTTAATTGGTTATGGATATCTATTATTCCGTCATGAATCAACATTGCACTGCATATTTTGCACAATCTGGAATATGAAGCCAGAACAAAATGAGTAAAAGAATCCTCGGCATTTTAGAATGTCACTGCTCATTTGTTTTCTGTCATTTGTTTTTTTCTTACATTGTGGTTCTAAATAGCAATGGGCCCGGAAACTTCAGGACCCTCCTTGTTATAATGTGTTTATGTTCTTTGTACAGCTTCTGTGGGTTAACTTGATCATGGATACTCTAGGAGCACTTGCATTGGCTACTGAGCCACCTACAGACAACCTTATGCATAGAAAACCAGTTGGCCGAAGGTGTGAAATTCTGTGGCTAGCTAGCAATGGTGTATTCATAACATATCTAAATTCGATACTGTTAAAGTTAAATTCTTGTGGCTGTATGCTGTTATAAATATGGTGGCTGTCTATTGTTGTTTTCTGAATAACAAAATATTAAAGTCTTGATCTTCTAGTCACCTTTCAACAGAAAAAAAAAATTCAATAATTTTTGGATATTTAAGTGTTTAACATCTGAAGATGATGATGAGTTTCAGCTAGCGTCTGGATTCTGGGCATATCAGAAGAAAATAAGTTGATCTTGCTTGGCCTTTTCATTTGATACTTTTGTCATATTCATTAAAATCCCATGGGATCTATAAGAATACTATGGGGGTTGTCCCTCTCCCGGCCCTCCTCGACTGCCCTCCCACAATTATTAAGAGGAGGAACAACATATGCATTGAAAGTCTGCTGTTCATTATATTGTTGATTTAGTTTTCTTGGACCCATATTTCAATCACATGGGATGGTCTATAATCTTCTTCCCACTCTTAGTCAACTTTTTATGAGTTTCTGATAAGGGAAAGTAGAATTTATTTGCATTTATTTTGCCCTTCTGATATTTTCTCTTGAGTTGCGCTCATCTTAAAATTGAGAGATTGTATATTATTTTGGGTGCATTTGCAAGGCCAGGTATTCTTGTATATCACATTCCCTTAATGGACCACCTCTAGTTTTAGATGAAGGAAGTAATGATCTGATGTTTGCTTGTTTAGGGAACCTCTTATAACGAACATCATGTGGAGGAACTTACTCATTCAGGTACCTAATATCCATGAGACTATTGTTGGAAAATTACTGAGATCACAGTAGAAACATAAGTTACCTTGTACAACTCTGTTTCTGTCATTAACTTTTACTTACCACAGGCTATGTATCAAGTTGCTGTCCTCCTTGTCCTCAACTTTCTGGGAACTAGCATTCTTGGTCTGCAAAATGAGACTCAGAAGCAGGCCACTAGTGTGAAGAATACTATCATATTTAATGCATTTGTCTTCTGCCAAGTAAGTATAGGAACTTGAAAATAATGCGAATTAGGAATTACGTTCTAATTGTTTAGCTAAGTTGGTTTTAAGGTTTCAATTTTGCTTGTTAGTTATCTCATTTATTGTATCTGAGGATACAGAAGTTAAACAGATGATATTGACATGCCATATCATGCAATTAGCCTAACCTCTTATTAGTATTTGTTCTGACGCCTATCTTGTGTTTTTTTATACAGATTTTTAACGAGTTCAATGCTCGAAAGCCTGAGGAAATAAATATCTTCAGTGGAGTGACTAAGAACTACCTCTTTATGGGAATAATAGGAATTACATTAGTACTTCAGGTGAGAGGCCAGTACATTTATATTTTGGTTTAGGGTTCTTAGTTTTACTATCATACAATTACTCACTATAACTGTATTTGCAGATACTGATCATTATGTTCCTTGGAAAGTTTACAAAAACAGTGAGACTATCATGGCAGCAATGGCTTATATGCTTGGGTATTGCCATTGTCAGGTACGTAAACTTGATGATATTGCTTATATTTTTCTAAGCTCAAGTTTGGCTAATGAAGACCATGGGAGTCTTATCCTCATTATTGTACCACCTTGAGAACCACAGTTGACAAAAAAATGAAATTGGTTGCCAGTCATTTTTGGTTTGCAATTTAAATTTCTCTAATTTTGATTTTATTTTAATTGGCATAGATATTAAAGAACTACCAAATTACCTTGGTCTCCATGTTCACATATGATGGCATGAACATGATAACCTTTGTCTCTTAACATCACCTGTAAATAGGGCCTTAGTAGTGTCTTGTGTCCCTTAAGGTTCTTCATAGTTCATTCAGGTTGATGGTCATATACCATGCATCCATCTTCTTTACATGGTACTTAACTGTCTTTATTTTCTGACAGTTGGCCTCTTGCTGTTATTGGAAAACTAATTCCGGTCTCGAAGACACCATTGGGCGAGTTCTTCAGTCGGCCAATTAAGCGATGCAGAAATTCTCGTAACTCCTAAGGCTCACCTCTCTAGTTGTGTTCTGTATACATGCTATCAAACCATCAATTTCAGAAGATTTTTTGGAACTTGAGAGAAGGATGAATTAAATCCTACAAGAAATTATGAGAAAAATCGATGATTCTCGTTCTCAAAACTCAATCTTTTAATTTCTGTGGATTGACATTTGGCCAGGACGAATTGAATCCTTCCCCCTCCCCCCTTTCTCCGGCCCACAAGAGAAAGAAATTGCTCATTTTGGGCCTGAAAGCCTCTAGTTTCTTTCTCCAGCGTTATGGTTACATAACTTACATTGTGGCATGACCTTACCACTATTCGTTTTCTCTATAGCTTTTCTGTGTAAGAGGGGACTCGTCACGGATTTGTATTCAACTAGTAAATTGCTATGTAATGCATAGACAAGTGTAAATAGAAAGCTGTTATTGTGCAGCTCTGGAGCAACTTTTTTGGAGCTTCATTCACTTGGAAATCTTTTTCTTTGAAAATTGATTTTACACAAAATAGAAACACTCATTTGAAAATTATTCCGTTTTGCCTTCACAATGTGTTGCAGTTCCATTTAAATGATTGATTAATTTAGGTTACCTTGTATGGATCATAAGTAACTCATGCATACGATAAGCTAAATGCCGATCTTGACTTTGCGAAAGGGGATTCGATTTGAGACCTTTTTTTATTTTGGGAAGAGAAGTACGTACCACTTCCAAATTATTGTACTCAAAATGCCACATTGACATTATGCATAAAAAAAAAAAAAAAAAAAAAAAAAAAAAATATAAAGAGAAAAAATTACAATGACAAATCACTAAAATAAAGAAAAATAAAACTAAAATGTAAAAAAAAAAAATCTTCTTGACCTGAAAGATTTTTTGTCATATATTATCAATAAAGAATTTAAATAAAAGCAATTGGGTTAAACTTGATGAATTTGTCACATCACACCCAAGCTGTAAAAGTGACCATCTAAACCGAGCCTTGAAGATTCACTGTGCAGGTCTTGTTGGTAATTATCATCAACACCATCAACCATATTTTGCTGCTGCTGATTTAGTTGCTGTTGTGCATTGTAGAATGCTATTTGAGCTTTTGTCTTGGCCATCTCAGATTGAGCCTGAAATAAATCTTGTTGCAATTGAGAAATTATTTTAACACACCCATATGTTGGATCTTCAACACGTATTGATGCTTCATAAAACATGCAGTCTGCTGCTGCTTCTCTTACATGGACTGGAAGTTGCTGCAATTCACATTATTTACATGATTAAAAATCATTAACAGATCAGTAAATCTCATATTATCTTCAAATACAAACAAGGCTTTCAACTATTTCTCTTTGGTTTTTTTTTAATGTATTTATAAAAATAAAAAAGACATTTGGGGTTAAAGTAGTAACCAAAAAAAAAATCATAGGATAAAAGAAAACATCTACATTACTAGTGGCCATTTTTAATGCTTCCAAAGTTGGTTTGGATTGCAGACGTGAGTTAAGCAAGTTGGTCAAGGCAATGAGCCCGCCTTCTTGCACCCAAGTTCAAATCCTCATTCCCGTATATTAGATTAGTTTAAAGCAGTTTAGACTATCGTTTGTATAAATAAAAAAAAAGTTAGTCTTGTTTGAGTTGTGTAGCCAAATGATGAACAATACTTAAGCAGTTACCTTACCAACTAGGATATACAAATGTAGATAGAAAACAGAACATTTCTGAGTATATTTGCTTTCAAAAGAAAGATTTTTTTGACAGTGCATCCTAATTAATTATTACCTGTAGCATTTTGGTAATGTTGCCGGCACCAAAGATCTTATGAACACAAGCAAATCTCTCTGGATTGGATGAGGGGAAATAGGGTGCCAGAACACAATCTTGAGCGCATTTTCTTCTCAAAAATTTGCAACCTGCACATCTTGTTGGATTGGCCATTAGATTATAGCAGATTCTTTAGAATCTATGCAAAGATTGTTTCTCTAAATTTTCTAGGAAATCAAATTTGTGTGAATGATTTTGTTATGTGTCAAAGATTTTGTTCCCTATATATATAGATTAGGTGATCATGGATCCGTTTGAATATATTGAACACAATCACAAATTCCTAGGGAGCTAATTAGCCTAATATTGGAAACAACACAACGGCTAGTTTCTTTTTGTCAAAGTTTCACACATTTTAGGAAAGATTTGATTGAAGGCAATGGAAGCACAAATTCAATCATTTTGAAGTTTTCCATATGAGTTATATTAAAAGAAGTAATTTATATTATTTATTTATTTTTATTTTTAAAAAACCAGGACCATGGCGCCGCCAAAAACTAAAATGTTGAGTTGGCAAACTTAGATTAAATGTGGGCTGCTTTGTCTTTCTTGGAAATTTGGGGTCAATAGGAATCACGCCTTGGCCCTTGCAAACAAATTATAATAATCTCTTCAACACACACCAGTTTCTGATCACGCGTGTCACAATTTGTACCCTAGTAGGACAAAAACGTGAACTTTTTGTTTTTGTTTTTATTTTTAAGTTTAACCGATTAGCTCACCATTTTACACTCATTTAATAAATATTTTTCCTTTTAGCATTGTAATTAAGTAAGAGCATTTTTTTTATTTATACAAAGCGATAATAGGAGTAGGAGGAATAGAACCTAAGACCTCAAGTGCAAGGTAAATATTCGTAATCACTTGACCTATAATCTATTCACAGTATGTATAGTAAATGCAACAGAATGTTTTAGGTATTTTAGTATATGTACTTGGGTCAAATAAAACTTGCTAATTTACCATTGTATTGGTAATTTTATTAATAAAGCTTCGATTGTTGGGTTTTATATCCCTGTTAACACTTACTAATTAACCTAGTTTGTTCTTCATTTGCTTTCCTAGTTTGTGTAGGTACATGTGCATGCAGGTAACCCAATCAGTTTCCAACTTTATTTTGAAATCCAAACAGAAGACAACTTGTTTGACACGAAGAAAACTTGTTTGACATGAAGAAAACTTGTTTGACACGTTAGAAATAAAAAACGAAAACAGAAACTTGTAATTTGTAATTCTCTCTCTCTCTCTCTCTCTCTCTCTCTCTCTCTCTCTCTCTCTCTCTCTCTCTCTCTCATCTGCTGGCATTGAATCTCTGCTACCAAAGCTATCTTCATCCGCAGTAACACGCGGTAAGCTCCTCTTCAATCCTTGTCTCTGCTTCTTCTTAGTGTTTTAACTCGTTCTCTGTTTTGGAAAATCATATAGTTATTTTTTTCTTCTACCCATAATAATCATATACTGAGTTGAATTAAACACTCTGCTAAATTTCTTTATTTAACTTTTACCGTTCATGGTGTAGCCAACTGGAAAACTAACTTGAGTTTATAAATTTTTACTGAATATGAATGACTGAGCTTTTTGGTTTCTGCTTGAATTGATCATAGAATTGAGGATTTTATTTGCTCTTACATTTTTGGCATTGAAAGTTTCGCACAATTGTGTTATACTAGATCAGGTGCAGTTTCTTTGTAAGTATTATTTGCTTTAGGTTTGTATGTGGGGTTCATAAACGTTCTTTTCACCTTTCAGATGGAAAATCGGTCAACTCGCATAGCGATATTGAATCCTGACAAGTGCAAACCCAACAAATGTAAGCAGGAATGCAAAAGGAGTTGTCCAGTCGTACGTACTGGTATGTTATGTTACTTCTTTTTTTCTTTCTTTCTATTTGTACGTTTATGTCTATGATTGCTTATATACATTATACATTAATAAGAACTTGTCACGTCAATTGGTAACCAAAAGTTGGTCCATTACGCGCCTCTCATATTATAAGATTTTGCTTTTTAACTAGCTTTAACAAAACCAGAAATTGCTTTCTTAAGCTCTCGGTCAAGGTTCGATTCCCTACATTGTATAAGAAAATGCTTTCTTACTTACTAACCATAAATGTGCAGGTAAATTATGCATTGAGGTCTTACCTACGTCCAAGGATGCTCGTATCTCCGAAGAGTTATGCATTGGTTGTGGTATATGTGTTAAGGTGAGTGAAGATTGTATTTGGTTTGGTTTAAATTTCCTGTGTTTTATCTACTCAAGTTGTTTTTTTAGGGGAGCCATTCTTTTGACTCTGGCTATCATGTGATGTGATAATGCAGAAATGCCCATTTGGAGCAATTGAAATCATCAACTTGCCAAAGTCATTGGACAAATATACAACCCATCGTTACGGTTCGAACTCTTTTAAATTACACAGGTCAGTTAATTCCTCACCACTTTGTTGTGATCTTTGATCAGTTTCAGTTTTTAGTGTTTTGAAGTTAATATAAATTAAATTGTACATAATTACAGGTTACCAGTCCCTAGGCCAGGGGAAGTTCTTGGTTTGGTTGGGACTAATGGCATTGGGAAGTCAACTGCCCTCAAAATTTTGGCTGGCCAGCTGAAACCAAATTTGGGTCGTTTCAATGTAACACTCTTTCCCTATATCTCAATCTTCTTAATATTTTCCCCCCTTTGCTAATTACTATGTGATCACTTTCTCCAGCTTTGTTATTTGATGCATTATTTTTTATGACTGTATATCTGTACGCTTGTTTTGCAGAAACCTCCAGCTTGGCCGGAAATCTTGGCTTACTTTCGAGGATCTGAGCTGCAGAGTTATTTTATTCATCTCCTGGAAGATAAATTGAAGGTACACTTTGATTTTGATGCTCATGTCCTTAATAGCATATGATAAAATTTCTCCTTCATGTACTTGTTTAGTGCCTTTTCTTCTTGCTGAGTGCATACTTGTCTTACATGCATTTCTTTTCCGACAACAGGCAATTATCAAACCCCAAGACGTCGAAGACATCCAAAGACAGTATGATGGAAAATCAGTAAGGGAGGTGCTCGAACAGATCGATGAGAGGGGGATGAAGGAAGAGCTGTGTGTTGATCTCGAGCTGAACGATGTTCTGGACAGTAATATAGGCTATTTATCCGGTGGAGAGCTTCAGAGATTTGCCATTGCTGTTGTTGCAACGCAGAATGCAGATATATATATCTTTGACGAACCTTCAAGTTTTCTTGATGTGAAGCAAAGGCTTAAAGCAGCCAAAGTTATCCGATCTTTGACCAGGCCTGATAGGTTTGTTTCCATCTCTCTCCTCTTGCTTCAATTTTCCATTGTTTATGTTTTTTGGGATCATTTCTTGCTTATATAGGTATATTTCTTTACGTTTTTTCAGCTATGTGATTGTTGTGGAGCATGATTTGAGCGTTCTAGATTACTTATCAGATCACATTTGTTGTTTATATGGGAAACCGCGTGCATATGGAGTTGTAACTCTACCTTTCTCAGTTAGAGAAGGAATCAACATCTTCTTGTCTGGATTTATTCCTACAGAAAATCTACGGTTCCGGGATGAATCTCTGACTTTCAAGGTATTTAAGATTATAAATTTTGTCATTGAAAATGCTGTTTTTTACTCGATCAGTATTTTCTGATTGTGTTGTTGCCTTGTCTAGGTTGTTGAGACTCCACAAGAAAGTGGTGACGAAATCAGGACGTATGCACGGTATAGATACCCATCAATGGCTAGAACTTTGGGAAAGTTCAAGCTTCAAGTGATTGAGGGTGAGTTTACAGATTCTCAGATTATTGTGATGTTGGGTGAGAATGGAACAGGAAAGACCACGTTTATCAAAATGCTGGTATGTCTTTATTTCCCACTTTATTTTTGTTCAGTCATATTTTCAAAATGCTGATATGTGGAGTCACTATATATATTGGTTCAATTTGTAGGCCAATCGCTTCAAACATAATTCTAATGTGGAGATACCTAAGCTTCATGTTTCTTACAAGGCTCAGAAAATTAGATTGCCTGCATTAACTGTCGGAGACTGCCTTCATATGAAAATTCGTGATTCCTGCACTCATCCCCAGTTTGTGACGGACGTGATGAAGCCTCTTCAAATCGAAGAATTGAAGGACCGCGAAGTCACAAATCTTTCTGGTGGAGAGCAGCAAAGGGTTGCTTTATGTCTATGCCTTGGACAGGTAACTGACTTTACTTTATGTTTATGATGCATCTGCTTTGAAGTCATGCAGCCTAATAATGTATGTCTCTTTATTTTTGCTTGATGTTGCAGCCTGCAGACATATATCTGATAGATGAACCAAGTGCATATCTTGATTCGGAGCAGCGAATTGTTGCAGCAAAAGTCATAAAGAGGTTCATCCTCCATGCTAAGAAAACCGCATTCGTGGTTGAGCATGATTTCATTATGGCTACTTACTTGGCAGACAAAGTTATTGTCTATGAAGGAAAGCCATCAGTTGATAGTATTGCAAATTCTCCACAATCATTGTTGGGTGGGATGAATCTCTTCTTATCTGTAAGTCTTGCAACTTTTTCAAGTCACCCCTTGCATATACTTTGGCCCTCCAATTGAAAGTAATTTTTGTAGTTCTAGGATCTGATTCTCTCTTTGTTTTTCCAATGTGGCATTGCAGCAACTGGATATAACATTTAGACGTGACCTTACAAACTATCGCCCAAGAATCAACAAATTGAACTCAATCAAGGATAGGGAGCAAAAAGCTGCCGGGTCCTATTATTGCTTGGACGACTAAACTGGAACACAGGCCAACATATTCGAGACAAGAAGTCCCCTCTCCATGGGACAGGACTCGACTAAGCCCCAGCCACCAAACGGGAAAGGTAGGGTACACTCATTCCAACAATGCCCAAAATTCATCGTTTATGTTGTGTATTTATGACATTTTGATCTTCGCTGCATTTGTACTTTGCAGTTCTGCAAGTTTTCAGAGGGCAGGGCATTGATAGATACACTCTAGTCAATATCATTAATAATCCTAGAAGGTATATATGGTTCGCTACTCATTCCAACAATGTCGAATATTCCTCTGTTTATGTTATATACTTATGAAATCATCTTGATATTATTGCAGTTGTATTTTGCGAACTTTTAGAGGACAGTGATATAGCAACAAGGCTGAGTTACCAGTATGCTCACAAATGATTAGAGAGAGAGTCCTTTGCCTGGTGAAGAGATTGGTTTTTTTTTTTGGGACTTGAACGAGTGTTCTTCAGCCCATGTGACCAAATTCAGTACATTTTCCCTCTATGTTTTGTGGCCTCTCATGGCATCAAATATTGTATTTTGACTAGGTGCTTTGTTTTTGTGTTTGACTAGAATGCCATTTGAGGAATGAATGAAGTTTTTTTTGGTAAATAGCATGCCTAAAGGGTGGGATTAATTCCGACTCGAATAAATGAAGTTAATTTAACATAGCCTAATATTGTATTTGCCCAAATGCCTTTTGTTTTGGTAATTAGTACAAAACTGTAAAAACATGATTTCTGAAGTACTCTGGCTTTCACAGGTAACAGAACAAAACATAAATTGTGCTTAATTGATTGATACTTCATTAATTATAAATATAAAAGATAATTGCAATTCAAGTTTTTATTTCAAAGACAAAATTTTACGTTCACAACTCTTGAGTAACTCGAACTGTCAAACATTATACAACTCAAACTGTCAAATATTCCATGATTATAAATGAACCAACACGACTCAAAGTCTTAATTGGGGTTTGTAGTAAAATAGTCATTTTTCACAACTTTTATTTTATAATTGCTCATATAGTTCCCTCTTATTTATCCCTAGAGCGCCTTTTTAATGGAACTCTTTAATGCAAAGGGAGCTATTTTGGAATAGAAGTTGTGAAAAATGACTATTTTAGCCAATTTTACTTGTAAGATTAACTAATTTTTAGCATGAAAAGAAAATGACACGACACTAACACAATAAATTGTCACCTCTATTACAGACTTGTTTGAGAGTGATTCTAGATAGACCAGAAAACACTTTTATGAATAATCACTTAGCTATATAATCACTTTAAGCAGTTTTAAGTGATTTTATGAAGAAGCACATGGAAAGTACTTCTTCCAGAGGTGATTATGGCATATATAATGAAAATACCATAATGTGTTAAAAAAACAGGTTTTTGTTTAATTTTGTCAACTAGTCGTCTCCTCTCCACCGTCCAAAACGGGGCAACTCCACACCTCCCTATACTCAACAGGCATTCAGTATCTTCTCTGCTCTGCTCTGCGCCCCTTTATCTCTAGCTTGCATTTTCAGTCTCAGCTGCTCTGCGCTCCCTTCCTCTCAATCTCCCTTGCCACTACGATTTCATCTGCTGCTTCTTTTTTTCTCAGTAAGTGTTTACTGTATGTACTTTCTTCTTGTGTTATCTGGGTTCGTGAAAGATTGAAAATTATCTCTCTCCGAGGACAAAGAATAGCTGAAAAGGGTTTTGATTATTGTTTGAAATTCTGTAAGATTGTTAGTCTTAATTCAAAATTGGCACGGCAGAAACTCATTTGTGGTGTGGATATGGATCAATTTTAGCTTTCTAATAAATTGCCGGTTTTCTGTTTACTTTCAGTTCCGCGATATTTTATAGTTTATTTGTGTTTCCGTAGCATATTAATATGTTCTCTTCAAGCCTTTGGGGGATGAATGAAATGAGCACCTTTAAACTGCACCAAAATATTTTACATCTCCAAATACATCAATTTTTGCGAGATGTATGTTCAAATACCATGGTTTCACGTTTTAATTCTTTGTGTAAAAAGTTTCCATGCAATCTAAGGTTGGATTGGATTGCAAACTTAACAAACTGACCAACATGGATTGGATTTAGTTTTGCCCAAATTTAATAGCTTTGGGCCCATCAACAACCCTAGTTTGATCCATTCAATTGAGGAAGAGAAGGAAACTGTAGGTGCATGTGCACTACATGCATTAGCAAATATAGACAAAGAAAGAGAGCAGATGCCTCTAAATTCTAGCTCTGCCCGTGTGCATTTAATCCTTTGCTTAATTTGATCCATGGATTTTATGTGGATAGAAGAAGATTAGGAGATGGCAGACCGGTTGACCCGTATAGCAATAGTGAGCTCCGACAGATGCAAACCCAAGAAGTGCCGCCAGGAATGCAAGAAGAGCTGTCCTGTTGTCATGACTGGTATATTATAGTTACCCCCCTTTTATTATTTCCCTTATCTTTTTTATATAATATTTATATATATGTATATGTATATATATCTGTTGCTATTCATAAAGAAAATAAAATATCAGGATTTGTTGATTTACTCTAGATAATCATTTTCTTGTTTCTTGAATTATGATCTTGCTTTTATGTTTCTTTAGGGTTTGTCTGATACAAAATTCTTGATTACTTGGAATCCTCAGCTGATTGTTTGTCATGTGAACTGTTATTAATCATAAAATGTATTATTTGTGTTCAAATGGTCTTGGCTTGATGATTATGACAAGTAACTAAAAGGAAATAAAGAAAATTGAATGCCTCTTTCGAGGAGAAACACCCAGAAACTTTTAAGCTCGAAGCTAGTCATTCAAAGGGATGACATGGTATATAAAAGCAAGGAAAGCTTCTAATAAAGGTTACTAATACAGGCATGAGCTCCTGCATATAGTGAGGCAGCTCCAAACAGGTTTAATGTTTCTGTATTGGTGAGTTCCTGTTATGTATTATCATTGCGACTACGATTACTGTTACATAAATGAGCTGTTTTTTGAGTTATCTTCTCTTGAACCAGACTTTATATATGTATATATGGTTGTACTGTATTGCTACAAATATACACTATCTTACTTTATCAATCAATCTGAAGGTAGACTATGTATCGAGGTTACCCCGGCATCCAAGATTGCTTATATCTCAGAAGAATTGTGCATTGGGTGTGGTATCTGTGTTAAGGTCTGTAAAAAGTGTTGTTATTGTCATTTTTCTTCATCTCTACAGTAGTTGTTTTTTAAAGGCATTCTTTGGACTCTAAACCTGTCTGATGATGCAGAAATGCCCATTTGAAGCAATCCAAATCATCAACTTGCCAAAGGATTTAGACAGAGATACGACTCATCGCTATGGGCCTAACACTTTCAAACTACACAGGTTAGCTCCTGACCACATTATTAGCAAGTGGTCCCTTTAGCATTTATGTGGTTTGTGATAACATAGATTTACAATTTCAGGTTACCAGTCCCAAGGCCAGGTCAAGTTCTTGGTTTGGTTGGAACTAATGGCATTGGGAAGTCAACTGCCCTCAAAGTTTTGGCAGGAAAGTTGAAACCAAATTTAGGTCGTTTCAATGTAATACTCCGTACAAAACTTCCCCCTCCTCTGATAAGTGTATAATTTTTTCAAACTCGTTTTGGTGCATTGTTTGATTTTCTTATCTCGACGGGCTTTTTTTCTTTCAGAATCCTCCAGATTGGCAGGAAATCTTGACCCACTTTCGAGGATCAGAGCTGCAGAATTATTTTACCCGTATCCTAGAAGATAATTTGAAGGTACCATTTGATTTTGATGCTCGTAACCTTTCTTACTTATATGGAATGAGTTTAGCTTCTAGACTAATAAAATTTTGTCCGTTATGTCCTGGGTTTATTTTATAGCTGCTGAGTTAGGTTAGTTTTTGGACATTTTAAAAAATTTTCTTCCTGCTAAATGTGTACTTGTAATTTTTGTATTTAACAGGCCATTATAAAGCCCCAGTACGTTGATCACATTCCAAAAGCAGTTCAAGGGAATGTTGGGGAGGTGCTCAACCAGAAAGATGAGAGGGATATGAAGGAAAAACTATGTGCTGATCTTGATCTGAATCAGGTTATAGAGCGTAATGTAGGGGATTTATCAGGTGGGGAGCTTCAAAGATTTGCCATTGCCGTCGTTGCCATACAGAATGCAGAGATATATATGTTTGATGAACCTTCAAGTTATCTTGATGTGAAACAGAGGCTTAAAGCAGCCCAAGTTGTCCGATCTTTGCTCAGGGCTAATAGGTTTATTTTTGTATATTTATCTTCTTCCCTCAAATTTTCATTGCAGATTTGTTGGGTTCCTTTTGTTGGTTGTCTTCCTGTATGTTTTGCTAATAATTATATTTCATTGTATTTTCAGCTATGTAATTGTTGTGGAGCATGATCTTAGTGTCTTGGATTACTTATCAGACTTCATTTGCTGCTTATATGGGAAACCAGGTGCATATGGAGTTGTAACTCTTCCTTTCTCAGTTAGAGAAGGAATCAACATCTTCTTGGCCGGATTTGTTCCTACAGAAAATCTTAGGTTCCGAGATGAATCTCTGACCTTCAAGGCAAGATTATAAATTTTGTCCGTGAAATGCTCTTTTGACTTATCATTACTTTGTGATTTACTTTGTTGCCTTTCCTAGGTTGCTGAGACTCCACAGGAAAGTGCCGAGGAAATTGAGTCATATGCACGATATAGATACCCATCGATGACTAAAACTCAAGGAAACTTCAGGATTCGTGTGGTTGAGGGTGAATTTACTGATTCTCAGATTATTGTAATGCTGGGGGAGAATGGAACAGGGAAGACAACATTTATCCGTATGCTGGTATTCTTTCCTTTTCATTTTATATTTCTTCAATCATAATCGCACTGCAGGTTGAGACGTTGAGTTGGCATATATTTGTCCAATTTGCAGGCTGGCCTGTTGAAACCTGATACTGTAGAAGATTCTGATGTCGAAATACCTGAATTCAATGTTTCTTACAAGCCCCAGAAAATCAGTCCAAAGTTTGCATCCACTGTGAGACACTTGTTACATTCAAAAATCCGCGATTCATATACTCATCCCCAGTTCATGTCAGATGTGATGAAGCCTCTTCTTATTGAACAATTAATGGATCAAGAGGTTGTGAATCTCTCTGGTGGAGAGCTGCAAAGGGTTGCATTATGCCTATGCCTTGGGAGGGTAAATTATTTTCATTTATCTTCTCACAATCATTGGTTAAGCTTTTTCATGTATCTTGGTTATGAATTTTGGACGCCTGAAAATCTTCAATAAGCATTCATTATTATCAGTTTCGTAGGTTCTTGACTTTCAACAAAAGGAGAACAAGTTGGTTTAGTAGTTTAGTTGAATAATATATTTCTGTTTTTGGAAAATCCGAAGTAGTGTTGGCTTTTTCCTATTTTTAGCAGTGAAAGTATAGAGTAGGAAGGGAGAGATTGGGTTGTTGATTGAATTTATAAAATGGGCCTTCATTGCACGGTTGCTCTAATCTTTCATTGAAGTGTTCTTATGCTGGATTGCTTCAGTTCTATGGTGGATCCATTGTTATGAGATCTGCTGACGCGGGTCATGTTTCTTGCCTTGATTGACATGACACTCGAGAGGATAAGAGCATTGTATTGTGATCACTAGGAGTTAGTCAAGTTCTGAGCCTCCAGGCATTGTTCTTCGATATTGACTTGAGGGCTTAATAGTTCTATGTTTTTCTTCATTCTGATTTTTCACATCAGATTCTTTTGCTACTATTGAAGATATACTTTTTCTATTTGGTCTGCATATAATTGTTGAGGAATAAGCATGTGTTCTCAGTACGGAAGTGTGTTCTCAGTATAAAAGTCTTATATCTGCCGGGATGTAAAATAGATTTTTCTTGTGTAGAAATCTTGCTGGGCTCTGCCTGCAAAGTAAACAATGTAAATATAGATGTCATTATATGTTCACAAACATGGATTCATTCATTTTTCTTTCCATTGTTTGATGCTGGGAAGGCGATGAGTTATAGTTTTGCCTATGACTGACACATTCTAATCTGTCTTATATTTACTTAATGCAGCCTGCAGACATTTATCTTATAGATGAACCAAGTGCATATCTCGATTCTGAGCAGCGTATTGTTGCGTCAAAAGTGATAAAGAGGTTTATCCTACATGCTAAGAAAACTGCATTTGTGGTTGAACATGACTTTATCATGGCTACCTACTTGGCAGATAGAGTTATTGTCTATGAGGGCAAGCCGTCGATTGATTGTACTGCAAATGCTCCCCAGTCATTGTTGACTGGGATGAATCTCTTCCTATCTGTAAGCCTTGCAACTTCTTCATTTCACTCAATTATTTTGGCCTTCAGCTATGCAGAGGGGGAGAACTCTCTCTCTCTCTCTCTCTCTCTCTCTCTCACGAATAACTTTGATTGACTTTTCAAAATAATGCGTGCAGCATCTTGATATCACATTTAGACGCGACCCCACCAACTACCGACCAAGAATCAACAAATTGGAGTCAACCAAGGATAGGGAACAAAAAGCTGCAGGGTCCTATTATTACCTGGATGATTGATAAATGGTATGCTTCGTTCTCTTCTCTCTGTTTATTTCATCTTTTTCGGCTTCTTGAAATTTATCGGCGTTCCACATTGCAGTTTTGGCCAAATTTAGAGGGCGTCAATCTGATCTTATAAATGGAATCTCGGATGAGCCATGACATGCTGACAAATGATCCTTTGTATGCTGAGAGGTGATGTTTGTTACCAGCGTAGCGTGAATGAGTTTCCAGGCCCTTACATGTTGTTGCTACTTGAGTTCATTATGCCCTAATAATAAAATGTGGTTGCAGTTTTGGTAAAATTGTCATTTGGGCGAGGGAAGTATGTACAATGGTCTCTCATAATATGATTATATGATTATGATTATAATATGTACAATGGGCCTTTGACTTTTGTGCTTTCTAGGATTATGATTATATGATTATTCTTAAAAATATATTAGAATTGAAAACCCCAAATTTTTGGTTTCGTTTCAGATTGGTTCATTTTACAAACTCATATCTTGAAATAATTAAAATAATTAAATTACATATAGACAAATCAAAACTAACTACTCCCTCCCGCCCCAACTTAATAGTTATTTACATTTACCTTATTAGTGAAAATGCTGTGTAATTAAGATAAAGATAAAGATTATAAACTTGTTAGTGAAAATGTTGTGTAATTTGACTTTAGAACTGTATTTGTGATGACATTATTAACTGTTACCTTTTGTAGATTGTAATGAATCCACCACAAGGAAACAAAAAGAGTGAATGCATGGCGTGCAGATTTCAGTTCAACATAAATAAATAAAAACCGATGAACACGATTTCTATACTTTGATTATGTATCGTAAGCATTGTCATGAATTGCAAATAGAAACAGAATTTTTCAGTAGAAAACTTTAAAATGTAATATCATAGCAAGATAAGCACATATCCAACTCATGACCATCAATTTCTCTATCAAGGTTTCTCTATAAATAAATATATATAAAATAAAAAAATCCCAATCAAGGCAAGTTAAGCAAAAATTAATATAGAATATAATTGTACGCCGTCTGTGGGAATCGAACCCACGACCACGTGGTTAAAAGCCACGCGCTCTACCAGCTGAGCTAAGACGGCTACTTGCCTTGATTCTTCTTTTTATTTTATTTATACGCTACTTTGCGTTCATATCCTCTGCTTTGCAATTGATGTACGAAAAGTAAAATTATAGACTACAAAACTATTATACATAATAAAAGTTGGTTGGTGTTTTGCATGAACCAACCAAATATTACATTTTCTCCTAGCCACCCCCCACTCTCAAAAATCTGATTTCTATCTTGGTGCACCACATAGTAACTGTTGAAACTCAGTTTGGCCAATATCAACCGTTAGATAGATCTGTATACTTCACCAACTAAGTTACTAGCAGCACAGCACCGCATCATAGCAAAAGAAAAATAATGGCTGCCAAATAAGATGGCATATTTCTTGTTCTGCACTACCGTTGGCTCAACACTGTCTATCAGATATTGATTTTGTGAAGGGTTACAGCTGAAATGATAGACAAGTTTCTGAGGTAGCTCGTGGGAGTAGGGCACCACACCACTCTGTCAAAGACAAAAGACTAAGTGAGAGAAAAACGTGACACAGATTAGATCCCATTATTCTTATAAACATCAATGTTTCTTTTTAATATCTTTCTAAATGACCTAGAGTTATATATGTTAATTGTGTCAGAATTACTATAGACAAAACGACCTTGGATCTTGATCCAACTATTTATTATTATTTAAATTTCCTTATTTTCTTCTGGTTCTAAGATCCAAACCCAATCAGTCCCATATGAGATCTGTTTTATCTGCCATCTTCTTGTATGCATATAGATGAACCTTTATACCAGTCACAGAGAGAGAGAGAGAGAGAGAGAGAGAGAGAGAGTATTCTGAACAAGGAATAGCGTGTCCAGTTTTACTACAATAATCCTTCTGCGCAACCAGATTCGGAAAATGTGACAAGATGATTGGAAAGAATATAGGAAAAATGTTTTGAAATATAACAAACGACAGATGAACCGTTATAGGTTCAAAACTTCCTGCCCTATCAAAGAGTGTCTTAAAAGATCATCTTAACAGAAAAACTTATGTTTAGGGTTCTTGTAAGCCAGCTTAAAATATACATTATACAAGCTATCATGTCCATCTGCTTAACCACATCAAGCTCAGTCAAGGGAAAGCTAACACCCTCTTTGAAGGCTTCAATACATCTGTCACGCTTTTCTTTTTCCAGGTTTCTTCTCACGGGCACTAGCAAAGGCATGAATACGCCAAATGGTTCTTCTTTGAGACATAATGTGTGATGAAATTGGAGGCAGATGCAGAGGAATCGGAGATGTCGGTTGGGACAAGTATTTGAGTTTTACTGGAAGCAATTCTCTTACCCGCCACATTTGCATAGAACAAGCCAGAGATGGCTGGTACGAATACATCACTCTGCGAACATACGTAGTAGTCAATGATCTTCTCAAATTCAGAACCCTCTGAATCCAGGAACTTTGACTTCTTGTCAGCAGGGATAATGCCATCCTGCAATAAATTCCAGAGGCATTAAGTACAAAATATACAACTGAAATAGCAATGCTAGTGGTTTCTACTTGGAAAAACACAAACATTCTATAAGAATAACCAGAAAGCACACCAAAGATTTTAAAGAGATCCAAGGTAGGTAGTTATCCTAAATTAAAATGAAATATGGCCAGCCAAGCATAAATAAAAGAAATAAATAAAGAAAGAAACTAAAATAAAGTTAAAATTCAAGCTAGAACAGAGGAAGCCTGCACCTTTATATAAGTTTTTGGGAAGATGTCTTTCAGAGCATCAAGGCTGCTGTCCCATTTTGATTCAGTCAAATAAATCGTGGTACCCTTTCCAAATCCAACTTTCCTCAGAAATAAAGCAACCTCTTGTGCATTATAGCAACTTTTTGTTCCGGATTCGTCTCCTCCTTGGCAACCATTCTGCTCCAATATCTCAACCCTCAAATCCACTGCTACAAATTGGCCATTTGACTTGCGACTCAAAGTTCTCAGTCGCTCAACCATTGAGTCGACCACTTCGTTAATCTCTGGTTGCAATTCTAGAGTTCCAAACATTGCCAAACATGCAACTGAATCGCTAGAACTCTTTCTTTCTATCCTCTTCATATTAACTGAAGGGAAGTAAGTTGCCAGCCTTATGTTGCCCTTCGATCTATAAATCGGTTCCACGTGTTCTACAATGTAATCTTCTGTAACCCGATTAGGGACCTTAACAGCAGCAAGATTCCTTGTTGATAATTTACCAGGTCGTTCTTTCACTACTCTAACCACACCATCCAAGCTACTTATAAACTTCTCAACATCGTAAATCTCATCAAAGTTCCTGGAATTTCAGTTATATTAGTGGCCTGCCAAAAACTTTATTAAATCCAACCAAATAATTTCTTTTATGGTAGTACTGGAAAAGATAATTGCAAAGTTCACCATACAGCTCGTTCAAGCAGATAAAGTATACCAGTGTACCAGTATACTATTTTACGACCAACAACAAACACAAGCACAACGACAACAGCAACACAGGAGAGTATCACTAAGTCTGAAACTATAAATAATCAAGGGAAAGCTGGCTTTTAATAGAGCATTAGTGACCGACTAACCTCTCATCCCCTGGTTTGGTCCCTCTAATGTCGGGAAGTACAAGAGTTGCCCCTAGATACCTTGCCACGACAACGGCATCCGCAATCTGAAGAATAACAGGGAACAAATTACAGAGAGAAAATGGTTTGCAAAATAAATGGCTAATTTAAGAAGTGCAAAAGAAAATCTTTTACAGAAGTTGACAAGATATCCAACATTTATAAAGTAGCTATAAACATGCCCAAGCATAAATTTGGTGTATATGAATACTCTACAAGTAACCATAAGATCACCCATGATGTATCGCAAAGAATGTTAGAGAATCAATGCCAAACATTTCCATGAAATGGAAAAAGGAGAGAACACAGATGCACACGTAATGTAGCATGCTCTGCCAAATGATAAAAGGACGAAAGGACTGAATTTATAGATATTTTGATAAATTATATTCAAGGGATTTTACATCAATTATAGGATCCAAACAAATAACTCTTTCACCTAAATCAACTGTTGATTAAATACCTGTGAAACATGGTATTCAGGGCCATTTGTTAATGAGAAAAGGACATACCCCTCCGTCTGCTCTACATCATCTGCTACCAAGGTAACAAGGTAAGAATTTATAAAAAGGAATTAGGTAACGCATCATTGCAATAAACAATATATGAAATAACCAATAATTTCAAAATGTAAAGAAAACTTACCTGATGGCTTAGACCAACATGGTTTTAGCTCCTGACCATCATCTTTCCAAGGCCCGCTATTCTTCTTGCTAAGGCCTTCCTTTGAAATCTTGGCATTTTCCAAGGTATCCCTTCCGCTGCCAGGAAATTTCTCCTATGTAAGCAGAAGAGAATAAAATGCACAGAAATAACCCAGTTAATCAGTGCTAGATCAAATTTATTTGTCGTAAAAAACAATGTAAACTTCATAAATAAATATAAAAAATTACATGAGCTCCATTACAATTCTATACAACATTTCCAGAGTGATAAGTGAAAAGTACCCGTAAAAGGAAATGGGTGAGAGGGGAAACAAAATTTCTATAGAAACGCTTTTTAGGTGCCAAGAAAAATGTAGAGAAATTAAAACCATTGAATTCAATAGAGAGAAGAAACAGGAGTCTTGAATCCAATCAATGTCACTGAACAGAGAGTTCATCGTAACTATTTGACTTAGTTGACCAGAAATATTTCTTGAACGATTAGAGAACACAAATTCTGAATCCATTTTGCTTCCCAGTTTCTAACAAACAAAGGATGGTGAATGATACTGTTAAACATAACAGAAAATGGTCTAAATCTATAGCAACAAATCTATAAACCAAAAGAATTAGACACAGAACCTCTCAGTAATGCTTTTTGTTATGATTCAACTTCAATTACAACAAATCAATCACAAACCATCAAAGATTACAAATCAAATGAAACAGAAAATCCAGAAACAGAGATATTGCTATTTCACAAGACATTTATGTGATTATTCTGCAAAATGAGAGAGAGAAATCAAACAAGAAACAGTAAAGCAGATCCGATGAAGTGATGAACTTTAGTATTGTGGAGAGTGTATGATGCTGGGATTTGGTGGACTTACTTCAACAGAATCAAAATGGTCTCTCTTAATCATGTTCCCAAGCATCACAAACATTGCCAGTGTCAATATACCTGCCACAACCTGCCTCAAATCCACACCCATCTCTCCTTTTGAACAAAAAACACTCTCTTTTCCACTCTCAGATCCTACTTACTACAAAACACACACACACACTCTCTCTCTCTCTCTCACTCTGCTACAAGGAAGAGAGAGAAAATCAGGAAAGTGAGAGACGAGGAATGAACCCTAGTGGCTAGTGTTGCTAGAAAATCAAGCAAAGCACTTGGGTAATAAATAGTTGGGATGGGAAGGAGAGGGATTGTGTTCTGAAGTTAAATTAGAAAACTTTAAAGGTGGACAAAAGACATTTGTCCAGCGCAGATATACAACGCCATATATCATATGTTAGTCAGAATTCATTATGCTCTCTTCTTTGTAAGTCTTCCTTCTTACAGCACCGACACTTTCCTTGAGATGATGACACCTTGCCTAAATCTTACAACTCCTCATTTTCCTTTCCCCCTTTTTTCTCTTTTCTTTTTCATTTTTTTAAAAAGATTTTTTTTATTTTTTAATTTTGGGTTGTTGGGAAAAAAAATTAAAAAAATTGAAGTGCCCAAATTTAATACTGAAAAATACTATTCCTCCTAAAGTTATGTTCTTAGCATTTTTGTTTTGTTTACTCAGATCATCAGTTTTTATCATATTTTCAAATGTAATCTAACTCATCAATACTTCTGATTGACTATCAAATAACATAACATAACATATCTGATTGATTAAAAAGTAAACATTTTCAAATAAATGTAGATCCTTATAATGAATGAGATCCATAATAAATAAAGATGGAAAAATAAGAACATTAAATATATAGCAATATACGGTGACATTACTGTGATAAAATTGTTAATTATAAATATTTCTTTTTATACACACGATAGTCTAAATTATTATAATTTTAAAAAAAATAATTATTAAATATCAAAATAAGAGTTGTAACATAAACTTTAGTCTCCAAAGTGCAACACTGATTTCATATTATATGATATTTTATTGACCATAAGGCCCGACTTTTTGTGTTTTATTTGTAAAAGGAAAAATTAGAGTGACGACTGTAGGTGGTTGGAGTGGCATTATCCATGTGCTTCTGATAGAAATAGATAGATCCTAAAAGAAAAAGTATGAAACAAACCTTGCTTTCTAAATAAATAATAAATATAGACAACCACCATTTTTCTTGACCAAGAATGCATAAATAATGATATTTCTAACTTATTTTCTTTGTTTTTTTAATTCTATCTTTAATAAGTTATTTTGGGTTTGATATTTACATCATACGTTAATAGTTATAGTAGAATCGATTGTTAATCCTTAATTTATAAATTATAAATTATGGTCAACGGGGTCTAACTTGGTGAAAAATGGGTTTTGATTTACATGTCATTGGTCTATAGTTTGAACCTTCATGACACTTTGTTAGTGTGTATAAGATAAACTCCCCTTCTCATATAGTTTAACTATTATTTGTATTTAAAAAATGTATAAATTATGATTATGTCACTTATAAATAGAGATTTTAAATCAGTTAGACTTTTGCACTCGAACTTTATTGTAGACTAATAAACTGTCAAGGAAACTAGAAGTGGTCAAATCTGATAATGACCTGCAACTGCCAATCATCCGCCTCAAACAGCGGAAAGTGATTCAACTAACCAAGACAGATTTTGGCGAAGAAGAGTGTTTGTTGGGAAATTGGGAAGGATGATACAATAATTGTTTAAATAAATATTTAATCATGGACTGCTAAATCTACGCTTTTATTTTTGTATTAATTTTTTGTGGGTATTTGTATTGGGGCTCATGACTTATGATCGTGATGTCTAATTTATGAATACAATTATTATTTTTCTCTAATAAAAAAAACATTTAATAGAGAGAAAAAGCTTCAAAGATCAAGGGAGTTCACCTTTGGATCCCATTGGAACTTCAGTGTTCTCCGACTTTTGGTAGACCTATATCGATTTACTCTTCCTTCGACATATCTATTGTCTCATAATTGAGTTGGCTTTAGCTGTACCTCATCTTGCAAGGTTGCTCTTTGAGGTGTTGCAACTTGGTCATGATAGATCCACTGCTCATTAGTGTGTTCTGGCTTTGAAATAACTAAGTGACGCTCTCTATATCATGCGATGAAAGATTAACAGCAGTTAGTTTTCCTTTTGTTGGTTTTGTTTTAGCTTTTTAGTTTTGGTTTAGTTTCTTCAATAAAGTCCATAAACTCTATGAGTTTTCTATGTTTTTTTTTCCTCATAATTCCAGAAACTTAGTTGAGTTTCCCCCGTGTTCTTAGTCTCTTTAAGAGAGTCATGCTGGTTAGCGGCTAGTTTTTCTGTGATGTCATTGCAACGGACTATATTCAATGAAATTAGGAATGGATAAATGTGTTATAAACAAAAAGTTAATTTTTAGAGTGATTCTCCCTATATCATTTCATCTTTTTCGATTGACTCAAGTCACTGGGGGAGTTTTAGCCATGTTTGCCAAAAACTCCCTTTACAGTCTATTTTTTCATATTGATCTAATAAAATTCTATTGTCTTTTTATAAAATAAAAAAGTGATTTTATAATTAAAACAACAACATTTCAATTTAAAAAGTTTAGATTAATTCAGATATTTAATATTTTCAGAAAATAAAATAAAATCTCTCTCCACCTTGTTATGGTACACTGGATCTACTTATTTAAAGTCAGATATATTTTTCCAGCTTCGATACTTAAGTTAGATACTTAAGTTACTTAAGTCTTTCTATATACAAAGAGAGATTCCTCTTTAAGAAAAGACATAAGTCGTTTCACAATGTTGGACCAATCTGTAATGTGTTTGCTCATCCTTGTTATTCCAATTGAAATCATTACTCACTAATTCCATCAAATCAAATAAATAGATCAACACAATATTCCCCAAATATAATCTCTTAAATCATCATTAAGTGTATTATGACCCGGAAATGATGCTAAAAGAAAAAGATTTTTAAGATGCCATGCCCCAGTCGTCCGGGGGGGTGGGGATGCTGCTGGATTCTCTTGTACACTATGGTGGTTAACTTAATCAAATCATTAAGGTGGCAGGATTAGGATTTGTCTCTAAATTGAGATTATTATAATTCATGACCCTTAATGAAGCTATAAAATAATTCTAGCGACTTCTGTTTAATTAGTTGGGTAATTGCTTTCGATCCTTAATTAAGAAAAGCTTGATTTGAACGAATATCAAAAGTTGGAAGAGCAAGATTGCTCAACTAATTTTATGTTAGTCACGGGTCAATGTTCCAGACTTCTGAATAAAATGCCTTTCATAAAATTGACCTGGTGGGCTTCCGGGCTTCCTCAAATGACTTTCTCCTCTTAAGTTAACTTTTTGCTCTAAAGATGGGTGATTTGGGCTCATTTAGTGGCCATTGCTGAAACTGGGCAAGAAGAGACGTTTAACAAGAAAATCATATGTGATGCTTTAATCCTTTCTAGCTTTCATCCGATACTTCAAAACCGATAACTAGGACACGTGTTATAATATGAATGAGTGGACTTTAACATTATCTCTGTGATAGTTACATAGAAAAATTTATCCACATCCAACTAATTTCATTATGAACCAATGTTGGCGAAGAGAACTCTTATTTGTGCAAAGAATTATGATGCTGAATTTTAACAGTCCCACTTATTTCATCATAAAAGGTCTTCTTTTTTAAAATCGTGAACGGTGTTAGCGATGGTATCCGATTTAGGATGATTTTAAATTTTATTATTATTGGTGTGAAGGATTTACTTGTGTAAGGTTAATTCTTTTGTTAGTCAAAAGTATGGATGATATTCTTTCTTACTCAAAGGTTCCTCCTCAAGAAGGTTTGAACGAGGCTGCCATAAAAATACGGATTCTCACTTATCTTTTCCTCTCAAAATCCAGCTTCGCTATGCCGTCCGAGCAATATATATAATTGTTTCTTTGGGCAGAAGGGCAATTTAAAACTCTCCCAATTGTAAACATCAAAGCCTAACAGCAAACTTTCTACTTGATAAGTGATCCAACCCAACACAACCCAAATCCAACAAAAATTCCATAGGCCCAACCCAACTGTTCCTTTCATTGCCTCCCTCGTCTCTCTAAATTCAGCAGTCACTTCCAATCCAAGCCAACACCAGACAACAAATCCACCACCACCAAATAAAAGCCAGATCTCTTCTTCTCCTTCTCATTGATCTAATTTAGATCTGGCGTTTCCCATTCCCTGAGATCCAATTCCGATTCGGATCTCTAATGATGGAGAAGTCATGCACTCTTCTCGTCCACTTCGACAAAGGCACACCAGCCCTAGCCAACGAGATCAAAGAAGCCCTAGAAGGAAACGACGTCGAATTGAAGATCGAAGCCCTCAAGAAGGCCATCATGCTCCTCCTCAACGGCGACACCATTCCCCAGCTCTTCATCACCATCATCCGATACGTACTGCCCTCCGAGGACCACACAGTCCAGAAGCTCCTCCTCCTCTACCTTGAGATCATAGAGAAAACCGACTCCAAAGGCAAGATCCTCCCGGAGATGATCCTCATCTGCCAGAACCTCCGCAACAATCTTCAGCACCCGAACGAGTACATCCGAGGCGTTACGCTGCGATTTCTCTGCCGATTGAACGAGGCCGAGATCATCGAGCCTCTGATCCCTTCGATTCTCGCCAATTTGGAGCACCGCCACCCATTTGTTCGACGAAATGCCGTGCTGGCGATCATGTTCGTGTATAGGCTTCCGCAGGGGGAGACATTGCTGGATAGCGCGCCGGAGATCATTGATCGGTTCTTGGCCTCCGAGCAGGACCCTTCCAGTAAGCGAAATGCTTTCCTTATGCTCTTTAATTGCGCGCAAGATAGGGCTGTGCATTATTTGTTTACACATATCGGTAGGATTATTGAGTGGGGTGAACAGCTCCAAATGGTCGTCTTGGAATTGATTAAGAAGGTCTGTAGAGTGAATAAGGGTGAGAAATCCAAGTACATTAAGATTATTATATCACTGCTGGATGCACCGTCGAGTGCCGTTGTTTATGAGTGTGCTGGAACGCTTGTGTCGTTGTCTTCAGCGCCTACAGCCATAAAAGCAGCAGCCAACACTTATTCTCAGTTGCTGTTGTCGCAGAGTGATAACAATGTGAAGTTGATTTTGCTGGATAGGATTAGTGAGCTCAAGGCTTCGCATAGGGAGATTATGGTTGAGTTGGTTATGGATGTGCTGAGGGCACTGTCAAGTCCGAATGTTGATATTAGGAGGAAGACTCTTGATATTGTGCTTGATTTGATTACGCCCAGGAATATTAATCAGGTTGTGATGATGTTGAAGAAGGAGGTCGTGAAGACTCAGAGTGGGGAGCTTGAGAAGAATGGGGAGTATAGGCAGATGTTAGTGCAAGCAATATATTCATGCGCAGTTAAGTTTCCTGAGGTGGCAAGCACGGTGGTGCATCCTCTGATGGATTTCTTGGGCGATTCCAATGTTGCTTCGGCCCTGGATGTGGCTGTTTTTGTGCGTGAGATTATTGAAACCAACCCCAAGCTGCGTGTTTCTATAATAACGAGGCTGCTAGATACTTTCTACCAGATCCGCAATTCGAGGGTTTGCACTCATTCCCTCTGGATTATCGGGGAGTATTGTCTCTCGCTTTCTGAAGTTGAGAGTGGGATTGCAACCATTAAGCAGTGTCTTGGGGAGCTCCCATTTTACACGGCTTCTGAGGAAAAAGAGGCACAAGATGCTACAAAGAATTCTCAGGTAGTAAGCTCGACCACTGTGTCTTCTAGGAGGCCTGTGATCCTTGCAGATGGGACCTATGCCACCCAGTCTGCTGCACTGGAAACTGCTATGTCTGCACCTGTCCTGGTTCAAGGATCTTTGGCTTCCGTGGGGAACTTGAGATCATTGATTCTCTCGGGTGATTTTTTCCTTGAGACAGTTGTAGCTTGCACATTAACGAAGCTTGTTTTGAGATTGGAAGAGATTCAGCCTTCAAAGGCTGAAGTGAACAAGGCAACTACACAGGCTTTGTTGATAATGGTCTCTATGCTTCAATTGGGTCAATCCTCGGTCCTTCCACATCCGATTGATAATGATTCTCGTGATAGAATTGTTCTTTGCATTCGGTTACTATGCCATAAAGGTGAAGAAGTAAGGAAGATATGGCTAGAGTCATGCAGACAGAGCTTTGTGAAAATGCTTGCAGATAAGCAGCTCCTTGAAACAGAGGAAACTAAAGCTAAAGCCCAGATATTGAGTGCACAACCAGATGACCTTATTGATTTCTACCATCTCAAGAGCAGAAAGGTAAGGCAGCATTAGGCTTTTCTTGTCTCAAGTCGGATAGACCGCTAAAACCATTGTTTTCATCACATAGTTTGGAACTTTGGATGCTTTTTTATATGTACAATTTTTTTTTCAGGGTATGAGCCAACTCGAGTTGGAAGATGCGGTTCAAGATGATCTCAAACGTGCTACTGGAGAATTCACAAAGGATAAAGATGATGCAAACAAACTCAACCGCATTCTTCAGCTAACAGGATTCAGTGATCCAGTTTATGCTGAAGCCTATGTAACAGTTAATCATTATGACATTGTTCTTGATGTTACCGTCATCAATCGAACTAAGGAGACCCTTCAGAATTTGTGCTTGGAGTTGGCCACAATGGGTGATCTCAAACTTGTTGAGCGTCCACAAAACTATACGCTAGCTCCGGAATCAAGCAAACAGATAAAGGCAAACATTAAGGTCTCTTCAACTGAAACGGGAGTTATATTTGGTAACATTGTATATGAGGCTTCTTCAAATGTGCTTGACAGATCGGTTATTGTTCTCAATGACATCCATATTGATATAATGGATTACATCTCTCCTGCATCATGTGCTGACGTGTCATTTAGGACAATGTGGGCTGAGTTTGAGTGGGAAAACAAGGTACACTGATTTGATATGGTTTTGCATTTTATTTTATTTTTAAATTTTTTGTGCTTCATTGATATGATCATTAGGTGCTTCTTCTTTGAAATGGTTTCACAATGACCCAAAAGGATATGATGCCTTTGAACCCGATTACATAATCATCAATTGTTCATGTAATTCCTAAGTTCACGAATGCCAATGTTCAGATAAGGCTTACAAGACATGCATTTATATGATGAACCTCTTCAGTGACATTTACTGGTTATGATTATGATGATGCTGTGCCAGTAATAAAGCTGTAATATAATAATTATGGTGATGGTTATTATGGTTATAATGATAGTTGTGAGCTTTCTAATGGAATAGATTCAATAGTATGTCAATGCCTCATGTTAGTGGATACATTGTGTGGTTGTTGCACCATAAATGATGCAAATTGGGTAATTTCTTTCATGTTAATCTAATTCTTGCTGGATAAAGGTGGCTCTTGCAGATGGTGCTGCTTCTGAATCATCCTTTGTTGTTAGCTCATGCATCATCTTTACTTATCTAGTGCTTGTGGACTTGTGTTTTCTTTTCTCACATCAAATGACAATGTGCTTCTTACATGTCCTTAATTATGATTCTTTTTTACAACTTGATAATATTTCCTTTCTGTGGACTTGTGTTTGGGTTCTCCTCCAAAAGCAAATGTGTATCTTATATGTCAGTTTAAAAATTATTTCTTGTCATCCTTATTGTAATTTTGCTCTTGGTAGATGCCTTTGCATTCTACCATGCATTAACGCACTCTTTTCCCCAGGTTGCTGTAAATACTGTTATTCAGGACGAAAAGGAATTTCTGAACCATGTTGTTAAAGCGACTAACATGAAGTGCCTGACTCCACCGTAAGTTTTGGGACTCTATTAACCATGTTTATCATTTACTCTGTTGCGTGTTGAAGAAATAAATTATTCTTTACATGATGCACAGAATTGTACATAGCTATTTACATGCAACCATACAAACATATACATATATATATAATTTCATACAACAATCATTTAAGAAGGTTACATAGTTGTCGATGGTAGTGCCATGTTGTCCACCTCTACAAATGTGCACACGACTTAAAAACTTAGCGACCATGTCACAATGTGAATAAAATACAGTTCAACTTTGACATTTTCAGTTGGTGCTTATACATCTAACATGCATATAAGAGTAAGTGTATTTTCTTTTTAGTCTCTTTACGCCTTCTGAGCGGATGATTGATGGTCATTAATTTCTGTTCATCCCTGGCTAATTGGGCATTAGATCGGCACTGGAAGGAGAGTGTGGAGTCCTCGCTGCAAATCTGTACGCAAAGAGTGTTTTCGGGGAGGACGCTTTGGTGAATGTGAGTGTTGAGAAACAAGCCGATGGTAAGCTAAGTGGATACATCAGAATTAGAAGCAAGACTCAAGGCATTGCCCTCAGTCTTGGGGACAAGATCACCTTGAAACAGAAGGGCGGCCTCTGATTGGACACAGCCTAATTTTGCAGCTGTTATTCTTGCTTCAACCTTTGTTAGTATTAATCTGCTTGCGGCATGAGGCCTATCTATATTCATCTCACTTGCTCTTTTCGTGTTTTTTCTGAGGATCGCGTTTGTTATAGATTCTTTTGCTTTTTGGCTTTTCCCAGTAAGAGGATGGTTAGGACATTTTGCTGCTATCCACAATATATTCAAAGTAATTTTGTAGTGATGCCCACCGTATACATTTCTGTTGTTAATTGTAACATTTCATGTTTTCAATTTGTATTAGCTGTTGCTATCAATAGCAAGTTTCGCCTGTCACATATTTTAATATCAAGTTTATGTACTCATTTTCTTTTATTAAGCTTTGTGTGAGTTGTCCAGATCATTCCTTCATCTTTTGCATTTGGCTTGGGGAAGTTTTACCTATGTCTGTCATATTGTTATTCTTTTATAGAAATTAGATTGATTCAGATATTTTCGGAAAATTAAATTAAATCTCCCTCCACATTGTTATGGTAGATTGGATATAAGATGTATTTTTTCAGCTTCGATACCTTAAGTTAGATACTTGAGTAACTTAAGAATTTGTCAACTTTGAGAAAAGAAATAAGTCGTATTACATTGTTGCACCAGTCTGTTATGTGTTTGCTCATCCTTATTATTCCAATTGAAACCATTACTCACTAATTCCATCAAATAAATAGTTCAACACAATACTGAGGAACGATTTTTACGATCCCATGCCCCAGTCGTCCAGGGGAGGTTGGGATGCTGCTAGATTCTCTTGTACAATATGGTGGTTAATTTAATCAAATCATTAAGGTGGCATGAGAAGGATTCGTCTCTAAATTGAGACGATTATAATTAATGACCCTTAATGAATCTATAAAATATTTCTAGTGACTTTTGTTTAATTTGCTCAACTAATTTGATGCGAGTCACGGATCAATGTTCTAAGTTTATGAACAAAATACTATATGTTTTGAAAAAAGAATAATGTTACACGTAACACATTTATTGATCAAATGTTTATCGAACTTAACAAATATGGTATAAATAATAATCATAATTAATTTGTGGGTAACATCAAAGTAAATTTCTCCCTTCCCGTTTGGCCTATGTAAGATTTTCCCTACGCTACGAAATCGGTTTGTAAAGGATGACCACAAGCTTTATATGCCAAAATATTTTTAGTGACTTTTATTTTTTTGAAGGGAAAGACAGAGACATTAGTTTAAATTATTTTAATTATCAAGCCATTTTCTTTATTTTAATAAAAAAATATACAATTAACTTCAAATCATTTGTATTGTTGCGAGCTTGCCTTTTATATTGTTACCTTTCTATTCCGTATTTTTATTATCAAGGCCTCACACTTGTTTTTATTTTCTTGTTGGGCCTTTGGGCCTGTCACTAATTCTTGAATCTTTATCCTGGTTCTCACTCTGTATGTTTCATGGTTTTTTTTAATGAAATATATTTTCTTCTCAAAAACCAGCGCTATGCCGTCGCGGGGCGATTTAAAACTCTCCAAATTGTAAACACCAAGATAAATTCAGCAGTAGTCACTTCCAATCTAAGCCAAAGCCAACACCAGACATCAAATCGGATCCACCACCACCAGAACAAACCCAGATCTCTTCTTCAGTTCTTCTCCTCCTTCTCATTTCTCTCATTTAGATCCGGCATTTCTGATTCCCTGA
The DNA here is from genome assembly GCA_903112645.1 of Prunus armeniaca. Taxonomy (NCBI): domain Eukaryota; kingdom Viridiplantae; phylum Streptophyta; class Magnoliopsida; order Rosales; family Rosaceae; genus Prunus; species Prunus armeniaca. Next base: position 1,193,701 of record CAEKDK010000003.1, on the reverse strand, counting down.
GATCCAATTCCGATTCGGATCGCCAATGATGGAGAAGTCATGCACTCTCCTCGTCCACTTCGACAAAGGCACACCAGCCCTAGCCAACGAGATTAAAGAAGCCCTTGAAGGAAACGACGTCGAATTGAAGATCGAAGCCCTCAAGAAGGCCATCATGCTCCTCCTCAACGGCGACACCATTCCCCAGCTCTTCATCACCATCATCCGATACGTACTGCCCTCCGAGGACCACACAGTCCAGAAGCTCCTCCTCCTCTACCTTGAGATCGTAGAGAAAACCGACTCCAAAGGCAAGATCCTCCCGGAGATGATCCTCATCTGCCAGAACCTCCGCAACAATCTTCAGCACCCGAACGAGTACATCCGAGGCGTTACGCTGCGATTTCTCTGCCGATTGAACGAGGCCGAGATAATCGAGCCTCTGATCCCTTCGATTCTCGCCAATTTGGAGCACCGCCACCCATTTGTTCGACGAAATGCCGTGATGGCGATCATGTTCGTGTATAGGCTTCCGCAGGGGGAGACGTTGCTAGATAGCGCGCCGGAGATCATCGATCGGTTCTTGGCCTCCGAGCAGGACCCTTCCAGTAAGCGAAATGCTTTCCTTATGCTCTTTAATTGCGCGCAAGATAGGGCTGTGCATTATTTGTTTACACATATCGGTAGGATTATTGAGTGGGGTGAACAGCTCCAAATGGTCGTCTTGGAATTGATTAAGAAGGTGTGTAGAGTGAATAAGGGTGAGAAATCCAAGTACATTAAGATTATTATATCACTGCTGGATGCACCGTCGAGTGCCGTTGTTTATGAGTGCGCTGGAACGCTTGTGTCGTTGTCTTCGGCGCCTACAGCCATAAAAGCAGCTGCCAACACTTATTCTCAGTTGTTGTTGTCGCAGAGCGATAACAATGTGAAGTTGATTTTGCTGGATAGGATTAGTGAGCTCAAGGCTTCGCATAGGGAGATTATGATTGAGTTGGTTATGGATGTGCTGAGGGCACTGTCAAGTCCGAATGTTGATATTAGGAGGAAGACTCTTGATATTGTGCTTGATTTGATTACGCCCAGGAATATTAATCAGGTTGTGATGATGTTGAAGAAGGAGGTCGTGAAGACTCAGAGTGGGGAGCTTGAGAAGAATGGGGAGTATAGGCAGATGTTAGTGCAAGCAATATATTCATGCGCAGTTAAGTTTCCTGAGGTGGCAAGCACAGTGGTGCATCCTTTGATGGATTTCTTGGGTGATACCAATGTTGCTTCGGCCCTGGATGTGGCCGTTTTTGTGCGTGAGATTATTGAAACCAACCCCAAGCTGCGTGTTTCTATAATAACGAGGCTGCTAGATACTTTCTACCAGATCCGCAATTCGAGGGTTTGCACTCATTCCCTCTGGATTATCGGGGAGTATTGTCTCTCGCTTTCTGAAGTTGAGAGTGGGATTGCAACCATTAAGCAATGTCTTGGGGAGCTCCCATTTTACACAGCTTCTGAGGAAAAAGAGGCACAAGATGCTACGAAGAATTCTCAGGTGGTAAGCTCGACCACTGTGTCTTCTAGGAGGCCTGTGATCCTTGCAGATGGGACCTATGCCACCCAGTCTGCTGCACTGGAAACTGCTATGTCTGCACCTGTCCTGGTTCAAGGATCTTTGGCTTCCGTGGGGAACTTGAGATCATTGATTCTCTCGGGTGATTTTTTCCTTGAGACAGTTGTAGCTTGCACATTAACAAAGCTGGTTTTGAGATTGGAAGAGATTCAGCCTTCAAAGGCTGAAGTGAACAAGGCAACTACACAGGCATTGTTGATCATGGTCTCTATGCTTCAATTGGGTCAATCCTCGGTCCTTCCGCATCCAATTGATAATGATTCTCGAGATAGAATAGTTCTTTGCATCAGGTTACTATGCCATAAAGGTGAAGAAGTAAGGAAGATATGGCTAGAGTCATGCAGACAGAGCTTTGTGAAAATGCTTGCAGACAAGCAGCTCCTCGAAACAGAGGAAACTAAAGCTAAAGCTCAGATATTGAGTGCTCAACCAGACGACCTTATTGATTTCTACCACCTTAAGAGCAGAAAGGTAAGGTAGCTTAGGCTTTTCTTGTCTCAATTTGGATAGATTGCTAAAACCATTGTTTTCTCCATGTAGTTTGGATGCTTTTTTTATATGTACACAATTTTTTTTTTTTCAGGGTTTGAGCCAGCTCGAGTTGGAAGATGCGGTTCAAGATGATCTCAAACGTGCTACTGGAGAATTCACAAAGGATAGAGATGATGCAAACAAACTCAACCGCATTCTTCAGCTCACAGGATTCAGTGATCCTGTTTATGCTGAAGCCTATGTAACAGTTAATCATTATGACATTGTTCTTGATGTTACCGTCATCAATCGAACCAAAGAAACCCTTCAGAATTTGTGCTTGGAGTTGGCCACAATGGGTGATCTCAAACTTGTTGAGCGTCCACAAAACTATACGCTAGCTCCGGAATCAAGCAAACAGATAAAGGCTAACATCAAGGTCTCTTCAACTGAAACGGGAGTTATATTCGGTAACATTGTATACGAGACTTCTTCAAATGTGCTTGAGAGAACAGTTATTGTTCTCAATGACATTCATATTGATATAATGGATTACATCTCTCCTGCATCATGTGCTGACGTGTCATTTAGGACGATGTGGGCTGAGTTTGAGTGGGAGAACAAGGTACAGTAATTTGATATGGTTTTGCATTTTATTTTTATTTTTAATTCTTTTGTGTGCTTCATTGATATGATCATTAGGTGCGTCTTCTTTGAAATGGTTTCACAATGACCCAAAAGGATATGATGTCTTTGAACCCAATTACGTTATCATCAATTGATCATGTAATGCTTATGTTCACGAATGCCAATGTTCAGATATGGCTTACAAGACATGCATTTATATGATGAACCTCTTCATTGATATTTAATTGTTTGATGTTTCTGGTTATGATTATGATGATGCTGTGCCGGTAATAAAGCTGTAGTATAATAATTATGGTGGCTGTTATTATGGTTATAATGATAGTTGTGAGTTTTATAATGGCATAGATTCAGTAGTATATCAGTGGCCTCATGCTAGTGGATACGTTGTGTGGTTGTTGCACCATACATGATGCAACTTGGGTAATTGCTTTCATGTTATCTAATTACTGCTGGATAAAGGAGGCTCTTGTAGATGGTGTTGGTTCTGAATCATCCTTGGGTGTTAGCTCATGCATCATCTTTACATATCTAATGCTTGTGGACCTGTGTTTTCTTTCTCACATCAAATGACAATGTGAATCTTAGATGTCCTTAATTATGATTTATTTTTTATAACTTGATAATATTTCCTTACTGTGGACTTTTGTTTGGGTTCTCATCCACAAGCAATGTGTATCTTATATGTCAGTTTACAATTTCTTTCTTGCCACCCCTGCTCTTCCTTGGTAGATGCATTTGGATTCTACTATGCATTAACACACTCTTTTCCCCAGGTTGCTGTAAATACTGTTATTCAGGACGAGAAGGAATTTCTGAACCATGTTGTTAAAGCGACTAACATGAAGTGCCTGACTACACCGTAAGTTTTGGGACTCTATTAACCATGTTTATTATACACAGAATCACAGAATCACAGAATCATACATATCTATTTACATGCAAGCATACAAACATATACATATACATATATATATACATATGATATAATTTTCTACAACAATCATTTAAGAAGTTGACATAGTTGTCAATGGTAGTGCCATGTTGGTCACCTTTACAAGTGTGATACGTTACCAGTGCTTGGTAGAATGCACCTAATTGATGGAAGTGGAGTAGCGTAGCACACGTGACGTAAAAACTTAGCCACCATGTCATAATGTAAACAAAATACAGTTCAATATTGACATTTTCCATAGGTGCATAAATACTTGTAACATGCATATAGGAGCAAGTGTATTTTCTTTTTAATCTCTTTACGCCTTCTGGGTGGATGATTGATGGTCATTAATTCCTGCTCATCCCTGGCTAATTGGGCATTAGATTGGCACTGGAAGGAGAATGTGGAGTTCTCGCTGCCAATCTGTACGCAAAGAGTGTTTTCGGGGAGGATGCTTTGGTGAATGTGAGTGTTGAGAAACAAGCAGATGGTAAGCTCAGTGGATACATCAGAATTAGAAGCAAGACTCAAGGCATTGCCCTCAGTCTTGGGGACAAGATCACCTTGAAACAGAAGGGCGGCCTCTGACACCAAGCCTAATTTTGCAGCTGTTATTCTTTGCTTGAACCCTTGTTAGTACTAGTCTGCTTGCAGCATGAGGCCTATCTATATTCATCTCACTTGCACTTAATTTTTGTGCTTTTACCGGGGATCGCATCCGTTATAGAATTCTTTTGATTTTTTCTTTTTCCCAGTAAGTGGATAGTTAGGACATATTGCTCCTATCCACAATATATTCAGAGTAAATTTGTAGTGATGCCCACTGTATACATTTCTTCTGTCAATTGTAACATTTCATGTTTTCAATTTGTATTAGCTGTTGCCATTAATACCCCTAGCAAGTTTCGCCTGTCACATAATTTTAATATCAAGTTTATCGACTCATTTTCTTTTATTAAGCTTTGTGTTAGATATTTCTATCAATTGATATTTCCCTGGACCGTCATTATTTTAATAGATTTATTAATGATGACCACACAAAATTTGATGGGCCAAAATTCAGACACCATTGCGATTCTAGGAGTTTGATTTTCTGATTAATTTTTCGATTCCCAATAGACAATTACTTCAAGAAACCAAAAAAATAAATCAAAAAATAAACTGTTCATAACCTTCATCATCCTAAAACTTATATTAATGATATTCTAACAAAATTTAGGGGACTTTTGGGAAGTTAATTATGGGCAAACAATTTGTGTACGAAGCGACTAAATAGCTATTTGATAAAAATAAAATTAAAACGATTTAAGAAATTAATAGTACCAAAAAAGAAAAAGCTATTGAAACAAAAATAAATTTAAAAATAGATAAAGTGAAATTAGCAAACATGTTTAAAATATTCGATAAATTGTTAATAGGGATAGGCTCTCAAAGTAAAAATTACTATTAAAAAAAGAAAAAAAAACAGAAAAAAGAAAAAAGAAGAAGAAAAATAACCTACCCCACCCTAACCCTTCCTCGACCATCCCCAGAACGCAGCCCCTCCATTTTCCTCACCCAGCACAAATCCTCAATGACTTGATGGCCTAACAAAGAGGCTGACAAAAACCCTTCGACGACGGCTAGCTCCTTCTCCTTCTCTGGACTTCCGTTGAGCAGCTGTTGCGCAACTTTAAGGGGTAGGGACCTTCAAGCCCATTTTCATGGCTGCCATTGACCCCATGGTGGCTCCGCCAGTGGCAATGGCATAAACCCTTGAGTAAAATCCACAAAATCCAGAGACCCAAAACAACTAATTACATGCATTTTCCTATGGATCTTAGAAGGCTTTCAATCTCGAAACCCACTCTTCTCTTCCGCATCAACCGCCCCTTAACGTGCGTTACCTGCAACCTCCAACGCCCCAAAGAGCCTCCTCAACCGCCACCATTACAGGTTCCGAAGGAACCACAGCCTCCCAATCAGAGTTTGCACAACTGGGTATCTTCTATTCTTTCAAAACCATCTCTGGATTCTTCTAAATGTAAAGCTCTGATACCCCTTTTGTCATCTCAAGAATTTGATAGGGTATTCTGTTCCATTAGCTCCAATGTGAACCCCAAAACAGCTCTTCATTTCTTTTACTTTGCTTCTGAATCTTTTAAGTTTCAGTTTACTGTACGATCCTTTTGTGTTTTAGTTCGTCTGCTTATTCTTTCGAATCTTGTATCGCCTGCGAGATTGCTTTTGATCCGTTTGATTGATGGGAATGTGCCAGTTTTATATGCTAACCACAATCAAAGGCATATGGAGATTGCCATTGCCATGTTAGACTTGAATACCGTGTCCACACAAGGTCTTGGGGTTCAGGCATTGGATTTGTTGATTCATGTTTACTGTACGCAATTCAAGAATATGGGTTTTGGTTATGCCATTGATGTGTTTGTAATTTTTTCTAAAAAGGGTGTTTTTCCATCATTGAAGACTTGTAACTTTTTGTTGAGTTCTTTAGTGAAGGCTAACGAGCTTCATAAGAGTTATGATGTATTTGAAGTTATGTGCCGAGGTGTTTCTCCTGATGTTTACTTGTTTACTACCGCGATTAATGCATTTTGTAAGGGAGGGAAGGTTGATGATGCAATAGGTTTGTTTTCGAAAATGGAGGGGCTGGGTATTGTCCCAAATGTGGTTACGTACAATAATATTATTCATGGGCTCTGTAAGAGCAGAAGATTAGTAGAGGCCTTCCAGTTTAAAAAGAAGATGATAGAAAACAATGTGAGCCCGAGTCTTATAACATATAGTGTGCTCATTAATGGTTTGATAAAGCTGGAGAAGTTTCATGATGCAAATTGTGTTTTGAAGGAAATGTGCAACAGAGGATTTGTCCCGAACGAGGTTGTCTATAACACATTGATTGATGGATATTGTAAAACAGGAAATATTAGTGAGGCACTAAAGATAAGGGATAATATGTTATCCAATGGGTTAACTCCCAATTCTGTTACTCTTAATTCTCTACTGCAGGGGTTTTGTAGAAGTGATCAATTTGATCATGCTGAGCAAGTTTTAGACAAGATTTTCTCTGGTGGTTTATCCATAAACCAAGCTGTTTGTTTCTCGGTTATTCACTGGTTATGCATGAAGTCTAGGTTTGATTCTGCACTAAAATTCACTACCGAAATGCTATTAAGAAACTTTAGGCCCAGTGATAGCTTGCTTACAACATTGGTTGGTGGGCTCTGTAAAGATGGAAAGCATTCTGAGGCACTTGGGCTTTGGTTTAGGCTATGGGAGAAAGGAGTTGCAGCCAACACAGCGACCTCAAATGCTCTAATTCATGGACTTTGTGAATCTCGTAGCATGCAAGAGGTTGTTATGCTACTCAAACCGATGCTAGAAAGAGGTTTGGTATTGGATAGAATCTCATACAACACACTTATCTTGGGTTGTTGCAAGGAGGGAAAAGTGGAGGAAGGTTTTAAGCTTAAGGAAGAGATGGCTAAACAAGGAATTGAACCAGATACTTATACTTATAATTTGCTAATGCATGGCCTATGCAATATGGGAAAAGTGGATGATGCGATTAAACTTTGGGATGAGTGTGAAAATCGTGGTCTTGTTCCCAATGTCTATACATATGGGGTGATGATAGATGGGTTTTGTCAAGCTGGAAGAATGAAAGAGGGTGAAAATCTCTTCAGTAAGTTGGTGAATAAGGAAGTGGAACTAAATTCAGTTGTTTATAATACACTAATCAGAGCATACTGCACAGGTGGGAATATGACTGCAGCCCTTGGTCTTCGTTGTGACATGAAAAAGAAGGGCATTCAACCATCTTGTGGCACATATTCTTCTCTTATACATGGACTCTGCAATATTGGCGATGTTGAGGATGCAAAATGCCTTCTGGATGAAATGAGGAAGGATGGTTTGTTGCCAAATGTTGTTTGTTACACTGCACTGATTCATGGTTATTGTAAGCTAGGCCAAATGGATAAAGTAAGGAGTGCCTTTCTGGAGATGTCTTCAGATAACATACAACCTAATAAGATTACCTACACTGTCATGATTGATGGGTATTCTAAACTGGGCAATATGGAAGAAGCAACTAAACTTCTATGCGAGATGGCAAAAATGGGAATTGCCCCAGATGCCGTTACCTATAATGCCTTAACAAATGGATTTTGCAAAGAAAGGATGGTGGAAGAAGCTTTTGAAGTATGTGATCATATGTCCAGTAAAGGTGTAGGTTTAGATGAGATTACACATACAACATTGGTTCATGGGTTGCATCAGCCCACTACATGTGCAAATCAGGAATGATATGGAAACATTCAAAAGGTTAGGTGTTTACTTTCTGCATGAAGAATTCTTATTTTAAAAAAGTTATCATATTTAATTCGCGCATCTTGTTCTGAAGTAATATGGTTAATGTGCAGGTGCATATTCTTATTCTTAATACTGCTGACTGTAGACCATGGGATACATGTTACATCTCCTTACCATCTCCAAATGATCCTTGAACATGGGAGGTTGGTAGATCTGTACAGAATTCATTTTTTGCATCATATTTGTTTGAAGATTGTTTCATTACTTGTAATTCAATTGCTTTTAGGAGTTTATAGTTATTGCTGGGTTAGGATGAAAATAATTAGTTCATAATTGTTGCTTTTCTTTTGGGTCTGAGCATAATTGTTTCTTTTACCATGTCATTTTTTCATCTTGTTCTTTTAGCAACATCTTGTTTTGGTGAACTCATTTATGATTTTCACTGTGCCATGTACTTATGGAGTGTCATCCGTTAGCAGTTTAATAAGTTATGTCAAGTTGTATTCACTTGAATATAATGACAAATTTCCATTATATGTTGTAAGATTGAAATTCTCTTTGTATGTGGCTCCTATTAGCTCCTATCAGCTCCTATGTCAAGTCTGTCTGATGAATCAACTTTTAAGTCCATTTCCTCTCATTAATAGTACTATTATTGTAACTTGACGTAGAGTTGTTGGGCCTTTGCATAGGTGGTAACTGTGTTGAGCTGGGGGCACCTATGATATAATTACCATCTGTTTACAAATCAGGGTTGTCTGATTCTTAAGTATCTTTGTTAGAAAATAAAATTGGATTAAGGTGGATAGCATATATGCTATTTCTTTTGGTTAAGGAATCTAAGGCTTGTTTGACTTGATTCTGGAAGGTTTTCACATTGTCGTCCTTTATGATAGTTATGTACACATATTCGTCTCCCTTATTGCCCTCTTAAGTAAACCAATTGGTACTAAAGCTAAAAGCAGTTATGGTGTGGTGTCAAAGAGAGCAAAATTTAAATTTCTACGGATATTTCAGACTTTTCTTCTTGAAGCCCTTATTGTGATTACAAACTGGAACTACTGTTTTAGAACATGCTGAGAAAAGAGCCTTAATATAATTGTAATGGTTTTGTAGACTGGAATCCCTTACCTGTCTTTTGTATCTCTCTGTCACGTAATTTCACCAAACTTTTATTGCTCTTTCTAGCCCATGGTTGTGGGCTGATCAACATCTCGAGGGGATCATAAATGGAGATTCAAAATGTATAAAAATTGCGGAACTACTATTTTTAGTTCATACTGGTTTCTAATAATGGAATCTTTGGCATCTTTACTTTGCCAACTTCAGCTCTATTTTTTTCAATGTTTCTGTACTTCTTTGATACAAAATCTTAGTAGTCTTGACTTTAATACACGCTGACATATTGAAGAGTGCAATGAGACAATGAAATATTTAGCTGGTGATGAAATGTGTTCCTTGAAAGGGAAAAAGGAAAACATATCTCTGTTAATCACAACAAACCCTAAGGATTTCATAGGAACTATGAAGTCAAAGGCTAACCATTCTAAGAAACAAAAGTAAAGCCTCTGATTTGTAGTCTTGGCCTTTATGGCTTTTGATCACTAGTTGTGAGTCATGACTAATGACCCTTGGCATCCCTCAGAAAAATTACACTTGTGAGCTCACTTCTATCATTATCTTCCCTGCCCCCATCCCCCTAAATAGAATACAGAAACGTAAAACCTTAAATTAAGAAACTGCTAAAGTATCATTGAATAGTGTGGCTATAGTAATTTTATGTAGATATCCTTTATTTTCTATCTAAAATGTTCTATTGCATTAGTATTCATCGTGAGGTTGTCCTAACTCTTTACATTAGAGGATCTATATTAATAACTTCTTACAAACTTTTATGCTTGTCACCAGTTGCAACCTGTAAGTATTTGAGTTTGGAACTGGCTTTGTTTGAAGAAAAAATTGAAAATTAGACACCAGCCATCTCAGATTTAAATCGTGTTCACTCTGTTGATGAGGCACATAGCTCGCTGATATGGCCTTAAGGAAATGTTTGAAACATCAAGATATGGCAGAATCCCAGGTATTGCACTCAAGATTTATTGCAACAACTGTTTTTGTTTTTTCTTGGGCGAAGATTTACTGCAACAAATGTTTTTTTGCATTCCCTCTTGATATAATGTGGTTCATGAAGGCTAGATAACTTGTTCTGAAGGTATGCTAAAAGTGTACATATGAAAGAATAAACAAAAATTTACTATGCAAAAAATTATGTGTTGCATACAGGGGAAGGGACATTTTATTTGATAACCTTGGGCATTCAAACCCTGGCTTTAGAATTTTTTTAAAATAATGAGCTTGTTTTTTCCTATTGTGCACAATTATTCCTATGAGTCCCACTTGGGATACCTTTGACTCAGAAATCTTTCAGTTGGTGATTTGAAGCAGTATAGGTTATCAAAGGTTAGAAGTGTAGTTTTGGAATTGTTAGAATTGAGATTTCAACCCCTTTTTATATTTAAGTTCTCTCTCTCTCCTTTTTCTTTTATTCTTTTCTTCAGAGTGTAGGAATTGGATACCATCCAATCAGAGATTAGATATCCTGGATGATGGTAAGTTTGACCTTTTAGAAGCGGCATCAATCTTTACAGACAAAACAATCTCAGTTTTACTTATGTTCCATTTTGATGGACAAATTTAAAACGGTAGGTTTGTAACAGTGTTTACATCACCAAGAAACATTAAATGCAATACAATCGTTTTTTTATAAAAAAATTAAGTACAATTTATGTTAAACTAAATTCAGATGGAATCTTATGAATTTGAATGTTGAAATGACTAGACAGAGAGAATCATTTGAAATTTATGTCTTCTACTTCTCTTTACACAAATCCAAACTTTTACGTGAAAACTTAGCCACCATGTCATAATGTAAACAAAATACAGTTCAATATTGGCATTTTCCATAGGTGCATAAATACGTGTAACATGCATATAGGAGTAAGTGTATTTTCTTTTAAAAATCTTTACGCCTTCTGGGCGGATGATTGATGGTCATTAATTCCTGCTCATCCCTGGCTAATTGGGCATTAGATCGACACTGGAAGGAGAATGTGGAGTCCTTGCTGCCAATCTGTACCCAAAGAGTGTTTTAGGGGAGGATACTTTGGTGAATGTGAGCTTTGAGAAACAAGCAGATGGTAAGCTCAGTGGATACATCAGAATTAGAAGCAAGACTCGAGGCATTGTCCTTCAGTCTTGGGGACAAGATCACCTTGAAACAGAAGGGCGGCCTCTGATTGGACAAGCAGCCTAATTTTGCTGCTGTTATTCTTGCTTGAACCTTTGTTAGTGCTAGTTTGCTTGCAGCATGACGCCTATCTATATTCATCTGACTTGCACTTAATTTTCGTGTTTTTACCGAGGATTGCCTCTGTTATAGAATTCTTTTGCTTTTTTGTTTTTCCCAGTAAGTGGATAGTTAGAGCATCCACAGTGGGAGGGTGTATAATAAGGTGTGCTAAATATACACTCTTTGTAATCGGAATCACCCACAATGGAGAGGTGTAAACGAGTGTAAATTTGCATCACCACCATGAGATGCAAATTTAGATACATATATACATCACATTTCTTACAGGTGGGACCTACACGAGAACATGTGAGAAAAAGTGGAGCAAAAATCACATTTACATCCCCTGGAGGTGTAAGGGGGATGTAAAAGTGGCTATACACCCCCGAAATTACACCCTCCTACTGTGGATGCTCTTAGGACATATTACTGCTATCCACAATATATTCAAAGTAAATTTGTAGTGATGCCCACTGTATACATTTCTGTTGTTAATTGTAACATTTCATGTTTTCAATTTGTATTTGCTGTTGCTATCAATGCCCCCAGCAAGTTTCGCCTGTCACATATTTTAATATCAAGTTTATCGATTCATTTTCTTTTATTAAGCTTTGTGTTAGATATTGCTATTCATTATTTTAATAGATTTATTAATGACCACACAAAATTTGATGGGCCGAAAGTTCAGACACCATTGCATTTCTAGAGTTTGATTTTCGGATTAAATTTTCGATCCCATGTGATTTGCTCTTCAGCCACAACCCCCTACCTACCCAACCTAAACAGTCTTTAGGAGGTTGGAGGAACTTCATCAAACTCACACAAACGAGAAGTAAAATGAAAAACTAATCGAGGGCATTGTTGGAAATCTAAATAACTTTTCATTCATAATAATATTGTACAAATCAAACATGGAAATTGGTAAAAATGATTTTTCCTCTGGTTCTCATTTACCGGTGTTCTCAAATATGGGAATGAACATCCTCTATTTTCATCTTATGAGATTAGACATGAGAATTTCAATTCAAGGAAGTTCAATCTGCAAACTAAACGGGAGCTTTCTAAGTGAGGGTTTAGGCTGGATTTTTTGTAAAAGACAGCAGAGATTAGCGAGCTTCCTAAGGTTTACTGACCAAAAAGAAAAACATTAGTGAGCTTCCTTGCCCATTGCTACAACATTGTTTTGTTCCCCCTTCCGGAATAAAGGTGAAGTGAAGGTGGGCGCACGCATAATCTCAATAATTGACCTCATAGTATCTTAAAAGCAAGAAACACCCAGCAGTCTAGTTACGCAAAAGAAACAATTACTTCAAGAAACCAAAAAAATAAATCACAAAATAAACTGTTCATAACCTTCATCATCCTAAAACTTATATTAATGATGTTCTAACAAAATTTGGAGGACTTTTGGGAAGTTAATTATGGGCAAACAATTTATGGACAGCGCCCTAAATCTTTCTTTTGCATACAAGAATTTGTGTACGAAACGACTAAAGTTTCAGAATTCCACACAAGTTAGAAGAGATAGTCTGATTGTTTTGAAGTAAGTATCTGTACATTTTATATGTATGTATATAATTTGGTGGTTGGGGTCCCTTAGTCGTTTCAGAATTCCACACAAGTTAGAAGAGATAGTCTGATTGTTTTGAAGTAAGTATCTGTACATTTTATATGTATGTATATAATTTGGTGGTTGGGGTCCCTAATAGGTTATGTTTGTTTGTTTGTAAGTAAGTATTAGAACCAAGGAAATTCAGTACATGGTAGTTGAGGCTTATGTGGTGTTTATCTTGCAAGTGAGGGTTGGTTTGAATATGGTTATTCTCTTTATCTGATTTGGTAAGTTTGGTGGAAAGTAAATGAGTAGTGTAGAAGAAACCATGACAGAATTTTTTACTGCACTCTTCTAAATTCTTGGTGCACTATAAAGGTTCGGTCAATTGTTGGGGATTCTGAGAAAGATAGATAGATAGATACTTCTTTTGGCAATGGCTGATGTTGAAAGTTTTGAGAAACTCAAAGCTACCCAGCAATTGTTAAAGGCTAGTCTACAGAAATCTACAGCTCTTTCTTCAGCTATTGATGAAACTGGGTCTAGGTTGGAAGGCATGAAGCAGAGATTGCCATCTTTGGAAGCTGCAATGAGGCCCATCACCATGCAAAGATGTGGATATTCTGCAATTAGGGACCAAATCAATGGTGCCATTGGCCCTGCTGCTGCTGTTCTCAAAGCCTATGATGTCGTTCGAGAGCTTGAGAAGTCACTCTCTTTTGCATCATGTTCTGATCTTCCTGCTTATCTTTCAGCCACCAAACGGCTTGAAGAAGCATTGAGGTTTCTTGCTGACAACTGTGAGCTGGCAACTCAGTGGCTGCAGGACATTGTTGAGTTTTTGGAAGGCAGTGCATTTGCCAATGATCGAAGCCTTTTGAGTGTGAAGAAAGCTCTCAGAATTCTACAGGAGTTGCATGCAATCGAGGGTTCAGCTCGTCGTGACGGAGGGCTTCTCAACGAGGCATTCAACGAACTTGAAGCTGAATTCATAATTTCATTAATGGAAAGCAGTGCTACTACGATCACCAGCATTGCTTCATCACCATTATCAGTGCTTGTAATTCAAAAGCTTCAAGCCATAGTTGAGAGATTGAATGCTGCTGATCGGCTTGAAAAGTGCATATTCGTGTACGCTGAAGCTCGGAGTTTGAGTGCTAGAAGAAGCTTGCAGGCTCTTGATCTGGACTACCTTGAGATAGAAATCACAGAGCTTGTTGATAGGCAGAGCATTGACTCCTGCATTGACCAATGGGGGAAGCATTTGGAGTTGGTTGTGAAGCATCTGCTTGAGCTTGAGTACAAACTCTGCAACAATGTCTTTGAGAAGGTAGGATCAGATGCTTGGAAGTGCTGCTTTGCAAGAATTTCTCAAGAGTTTAGACTTGCTTCATTCCTCCAATTTGGAACTAATGTCACCAAGATGAAGAAGGACCCCATCAAGCTCTTGAAGCTATTAGATATATTTACAGTTATGGAAAATCTAAGATTGAATTTTAACAGGCTCTTTGGTGGGAAGGCCTGCGATGAAATTCAAACCCTGACAAGGGATTTAATCAAGAGAGTTGTTATTGGGGCTTGTGAGATTTTATGGGAACTTCCTAGCCAAGTGGAGTTGCAAAGGAGATTTTCTCCTCCTTCGGATGGTGGCGTTCCCGGGCTAGTAAGCTTTATAACTAATTACTATAATAAACTGCTAGGAGATGATTATAGGCCAAGCTTGATCCAGGTCTTGCAGATCCATCAAAGCTGGAAACAAGATGTGTATGATGATGGTGATGATGATGCTCTTTCCCATCAGATTTATAGTACCATGAAGGAAGTTGGGCTAAATTTAGATGCATGGTCCAAGGCCTATGAGGACATCTCCCTCTCCTACCTTTTCATGATGAACAATCACTGCCATTTCAGCCAAATGAAAGGCACACATCTTGGGGATATAATGGGAGATTCTTGGTTAGAAGCTCATGAGAAATACAAGGACTATTATGCAGCTCTCTACTTGAGAGAGAGCTGGGGAAAGCTTCTGCCTCTTCTAAGCCAAAAGGGTTTAATTTCATTTCCTTTTGATCACCAGGATTTTGATAACAAGCTGCTCAAGGCATTCAATGAAGCTTTTGATGAAAGGTACAAGAAGCACTCCAATTGGGTCATATCTGACGAAGGCTTAAGGCAGAAGGTATGCCAACTTTTGGTGCAGGCAGTTGTACCTGTTTACAGGAGCTACATGCACAAGTATGGGGTTTTTGTTGAACAAGATGCAAGTGGTAGCAAGTATATTAAACACACTGCACAAAGCTTGGAGAAGATGCTGAGCTCCCTGTTTCAGCCCAAGATTGGCAAGTATTCCAGCACCAAACATATACGTTTTATTGGTAAACTGAAGAACGTCGTGATGAATCAGCTACATGTATCTCTCACGGCAATGTGACTTCATAGAAAGAGTAATGCTAGAAGGATCACATTTTTAGATTGTAGGATCATACATCTAATAGAGGCCAGAGCCGTCTAAACAAGCAGGTCCCGAACTGATATAGTCTGTAATGTGATACAAATAGTGTTGAGGGTAAAAACTAGTTAGCCCTTTGTTGATGTAGTATTCAGTTTGTATAGATTTAGACCTGTGTTCATGTAGGATTCAGTTTGTATAGATTTACACCTACTGATTACTTACTATGTATTTATTTCAATGATTATTTGTGGATTTCCTTTTAATTTTTTATATAGAGAAAATTAGTTAAAAGTCCACTTCAAGCCTTAAATAGTCTAATTAGTACAAACAATTAAAGCTTTCCACTTCCGGTTGGAGCAAAAGGAAAAAAAGGTTATTCTGGTCCATTTCAAAAGTAACATTCATAGATGTCACTCTTGAATAGTAACCTATTGGATGTCACTGTTGGGCAGGTTGTCCATGTTTCATTGCTTCATTTTATTTCATGTTTTTCCTCCAATTTCTTCTTATGTCAAAAGCAAAAAAATGAATAAGAAAACTCCATTAGAGAGCAATCATTTTAACAAAAAAATGCACCCATTGTCAATGCCAATGTCAGAAATGACATGGTCATAATAACTGGACTTGCTTGTTCTCATTTGAAGACGATGTACCATTTTGTCTTCATGCCTTCCTATTTGTCCTTATATGGTAAGGCCCCATGTTTTTATTCATATATGATGTTCTTGGGTAATAAGCTTCTCCTTAACCATGCATATTTCTTGATTGAAAAATACCCCATACATATTTTCGTCGCAAGCTTTACAGTGATTGTGGAGGCTAAGGAGAAAGACCGGTCTTTAACCTTATAGAACCCTCTGATTCAAACTTAGACAAATGATTTTTATCTATGCTTGCAGGGTACCTTTTGGGATTGAAATCCTCAATTAACTTCAACCCAATAATACAGAAGTACTATGAAAACCTGTCGTTACAGTAAAAATTCTGTCAATCTGATGGACAAAAATCAAGACATCACATTCTCATCCAAATTATCTGATAAGAAGAAAAGCAAGAGAGAGAAGAAGAAAAAAGAGAGAGAGAAGGAAAGGAAATAAAAAAAGAAAGAGGAGAGAGAGGACTGAACTCGGGGAGAGGAAGAGAAGAAAAAAAAAAAAAAAAAAAAAAAAAAAAATCTGAAGAGTTGAAATCACCCACGGTCAAAAACATAAATCCGTAAACCACTCCGCATTTTCTGACTTCGCAATGGAGAAGTTCCCAACTTTATATACCAAGTAATTACTGAACAAAGTAAGCCGTCGAATTATTTTTACAAACTAATGCAGCACACTTTCATGCTGTGCAGTTATGCACACCCTCTATATCCATCCTAAAGAGGAAGTAGTAATTGACCCAAAAAAGAAAAGAAAAAAGAGGAAGTAGTAGATCGGAGATGGTGTGTGTGAAAGAAAAGGCATGCAGACTGTAAAAAAAACAAAAATGAAATAGAAAACAGCCTTCAAAAGTTTAGAAGTAGATTTTACAGATCAACCTAATCTGCCCCCTGACCACCGGTTATTTAGTATGGTATAGTTAGTAAGCTGTATGTCATCCCAATGATGACATTCTGGAAATTAAGTGCTTTGAGTTGCAGCGCGCTCTGTTGATGAAGCATTCCCCTCTTTGTCTGTATCAGAAAGATGTTTGGGGGCAGATGAGGAAACAATTTCGACACTAGCTGGAGCTGATGGTGGTTCTGCTTCCGTTGGATCAGTGCTGGGCTATCTCCGCCATTGAAGACTAGAGCTCGGATACCGTGGTTTGTTGGGGATGGCCTTTCTGTTACCATGTACGTGGAAAGGCTTCGGAGAAAGCTGGGCTGGGGCTTTTGCCGCAGAAGCTGCTTCTGCCTTCCTCAGCACCTATACAATAAGATCCTTGTGACTAACAGAATCTGTACCCATCTTGTGCCCTTTAATTGGAAAATTTTAATAGAAGAGAGAGAGATAGAATGTGAAACATGAGGGATACACACGGGTATAAAAGAGCTTGTCAAAGAAAAGAGGAATTCTATCTATTCAATTCTCTTTAAAAGATAAAAATATTTCCTTGATCAGAAATAGAAACTCTCAACCATGTGAACATGGACAAAGTAAGAACAATTGAGTAGCAGATTTACTACTCTCAACCATGTTAATCTCCATAAGGCCTATCCTTGTCTTTTTTATTTCTTTCTTTCGTTCTGTTTTATTTTTTGTTTATTTTTAGGTTTCCCACTTTTTTTCTTGTAATTTACCAGATCAATAACCTAATTGATCCTTTGAGACATATAAGGAACTGCTCACCTTCACAGTTCTTGAATAAAATGTTGTCCCACTCAATGCCACAGCTTTGTCAACAGATTCCTCGTTAGCAAAGGTAACATAAGCAGCCCTGATAATAGAATTGTCATAAAACTGTCCCAAACCACAGATAAAACATATAAACAGACTTTGGGTACTTCTCAGATATAGAATAGATGACTAAATAAGTGTTACCCTTGTCGGTTAGCAGTTAATATGTCTGTCAGCATTACCACATTGACAACCCCTCCACAGTTGGCAAAGAATAATGACAAAGCTTCTTTAGTTGCTTTAAAACGTATCTGTTTTATTTTTTCAAATAGTACATGGTATGCTTATGAGTTATTTTGAACAACAAATGCAGAATTTAAAACACGTTAAATAAATCAGAAGGAATAGTAGCAATATCTCCATGGAAATTAATCATAAATACCTTTCACTTTATTTAAACAAAAGTGTTCTACAAACCCTGCTTTCTGGTTAGATTAACTAAGAAGTGAACTCGAAGTGAGGATAACAGGCATGAATCGGCACACACCTCTGGTTTCCATCTTTTACTATCAACTGCTTTACTTAGAATTACAATCCTACCAATTAAATACCTTCCTTTAATTATTTTCTGTTGGCAATACAGTCAGGCTCTTCTCATCACAATATTGTGAGCTTTAATGTTTCTCTCAATTACAGTCTACGTACTCTAGGGCCATCTTCTAAGGTTCAAAAAGTAATTCAACTTAAAACAAAGATTGAAGCAAATAACTCAAATAATTTAAACTTCCAAACAACATAGAAATATAAATGTGTACCCTTCAATGACGATTGGTACTGTAAATCCCCATATGGAATGTTTGAGAAAACGTTTTTAGACTTAGTGTCTAAATTATCATATGATTCCATCTCCAAGGTACACGACAGTCATCAGAGGAAGTCCATCAAGAAGCTTTGTTAACAAAAACAAATGACAGTTGTGGAGAAGAATTTATATTTATAATAAGAAAACAAGTACTAATAGACAAGGAACAATAAATTTAGTGAGAAAACCAATGCTCAATTATCTTGGGACTACTTAGGTGTGTGTATTTACCAACCGAAAAAGAGAAAAAAGGAGCAACATACACAAATAGCTTACATTTGTTACTAATACAGTTCTTGAGTCAACCTCAATGTTTTTCTCTGAATCCTGTAATATACCTCAAAATGCACAAGTGCATTAGATTTCAGAAAAGTTAGTAAAGCTAGATCAATGAAATGATTATCAGTCAAGAGAGGAAAAATATGCATTTTAATGAGGAAGAGCAGAAGAAATCCTAGAGACCTAATTACAAGTCTTTATAATGGTTAAATATTCTTCATAACATGTTTGTGTTTCTGAGAAAATTTTACTTTGCTTAAAAAAATTGAAAAATCCACAACAATGCACAAAATCAGATTAAGACCTTATGTGAATAATCCTCACATCATAGTGTTAGCCTTCATCCTATGCATAGATAATTGAAGAAGTTCCAGACATACATTAAACTATCCTGCTACATTTGCCTCTTTGAAAAAAAACAAAAAGAATATATCTGCTTCTTGCATAAACTGTTTATGAACAAAAAATTTAAAATATAGGTTACGTAGCTGACAAGACAAGAAAAATCAAAGAAACAGAAGAACACTGGGCCATACAGAGATCAAAAGCTTTTTTCTTTTTCCAGGTACTGAGCTTGTAAACACCATCGCTATAGTTTCATTCTATCACACATCCACCCAAAACCACCTGCTCCCCTTACCTTCCCACACGCACACACACAGGTATTGTAGTTCTGAACAAAACTGAAAGCATTTATATGTAGAAATGAGCTTCATATTTTAGCAAATTGATCCAAGTTACAAAGAGGCTTTACCAGAATTCAACAAATGAATCATTTTTCCATCTTTCTTCTCCATCGCTAGCTGCTTTGAATGAAGCTTTGACATTTCCATTTCAATTTGATGCAATCTTTGTTTCACATCAAGCACTTCCTGGGGGCAAAGATATTCAAAACAAGTCTCTTACCAATTCAGTCAAGGAGGAAAAAAAGTTGGTTCTCAAAATTCAATCTATCACACAATTCAATCCTCAAAGATAGCACAGGCTTCAGATTCACAGTAAATTTATCTTATATCAACTATGTTCTATGAGGAAAAGAACATACCGATACCAGGCTTTGAGTAGTCTTCAGACCATTTTTGGTTAAGTTTGATTTTTTGAAATCCTGTGAGATAACTTTGCATTGAGGATACATGTTTCTCTCATGCACCAAAGAAACTGAACTAGTACCAAGGTCTGTACTGAGTTCACCAAAGAGCCTCTTCCGCCCAATATTATTTGCAATATGCGGTCCACCCATTGCACTACCACCATGCTCCACTTTCTTCGTCTCAACAGGGTAACCGTAAGACCTCTTACTAAGAGATCCGACGGGAGAGGCATCAGAACCGTCCGTCGAAGACGGTGCTTGTGATGATGACGGTGGCGGCGACACAGAGAGAGGGAAAGAGACGGGAAGAGAGAGAGGGGGGCTGGGATGAAGAGGAAGGGTGTGGGGCTGAGAAGAGAGCTCAGGGGTAAAAGGGTCAATTCACTGTTCATAACCCACCATTTAAATGGGGGCAAAAATGTAATTTTACGTTGTGCCAACTTTTGTGCAGTGCAGATGCTGACTTGGTATCCTAACCCAACAGTGATCTGAAAATCCCAATCATTTCAAAATTAAAAACCAAAAAGTATAAGGAAACAAAATAAACTTGTTTTACACGTTATCAGGGTTCCGTATAAATAATATTCTTCATCATAAGCCTTCACATACCCTCTCATTCATCAATCATCCCCTCTCTCTCTCTCTCCCTCTCTCTCTCTATCAAAGCTATCAAAGCTATCAAAGCCATCTTCATCTACAGTAACACAGTAAGTTCCTCATCAAGTCCTGTCTCTCTCAATCTTCAACTGCATTGCATATGTGTTTCTTTCAACTCCTTCTCTGTTTTCGAGACCATCATGTAACGTTCTTTCTTTGTCATAATATTCATATAGTGAGCGCAAGTAAGAAATAAGACCACCTCTTCATCTTTCAAAATTTTTAGTTGTAACTTGAATGAGCCATTTAGTATTGCCCTTATTTTGCATTGAGAGTTTCCGAAAAGTGTATTTGTTATTCTAGACTTTGCCGATCATGTTCAGGTGGCTAGTTTGGTTTGAATTTATTTATAAGTTTATTTGATTTATCCATGTGGGGTTCATATCATTAACATTTTGTTCACCTTTTAGATGGAAAATCGGTCGACTCGCATAGCAATAGTGAACATTGACAAATGCAAGCCCAAAAAATGTAACCAGGAATGTAAGAGGACTTGCCCGGTCGTACGTACTGGTATGTATGTTATGCTACGTACTTCTTTTTGTACATGGACTTCTTATGCATAAATGCTACTTGTTATCTATTATTACCCATAAATGTGCATGCAGGTAAGTTATGCATTGAGGTCAAACCTGTGTCCAAGGTTGCTCGTATCTCCGAAGAGTTGTGCATTGGCTGTGGTATATGTGTTAAGGTCAGTAAAGATTGTATTTTGTTTGTCTTATTTTCATCTTCTTTTTATCTACTCTAGTTGTGTTTTAACGGAGGCATTGTTTTCATTCTGGCTATGATCATGTAGAAATGCCCATTTGGAGCAATTGAAATCATCAACTTGCCAAAGGCACTGGACAAAGACACAACCTATCGCTATGGGTCTAACTCTTTTAAATTACACAGGTCAGTTACTTCCTTACCACTTTGATCAGCTTCAGGTTTTAGTGTTTTAAGTTAACAGAGACTAAATTATACATAATTACAGGTTACCAGTCCCTAGGCCAGGGGAAGTTCTTGGTTTGGTTGGAACTAATGGCATTGGGAAGTCAACTGCCCTCAAAATTTTGGCTGGCAGGCTCAAACCAAATTTGGGTCGTTTCAATGTAATACCCTTCACATATCATCGTTTTTTCATATTTCCAATTTCTCCCCTTTTCCTAGTATATGATCATTTTTCTCAAGTTTTATTTGATGAATTAATTCTTTTGAATGACTATAATTTGTTTTTTATTCTTTTGCAGAATCCTCCAAATTGGCAGGAAATCTTGACTTACTTTCGAGGATCGGAGCTGCAAAGTTATTTTATTCGTCTCTTGGAAGATAAGTTGAAGGTAAGTATATATAGATTATTTAGTCCAGTTAATTGCATAGTCGGGCACTTATATATTATGTTTTTACTTTCCTTTGCTGTTTTATGTAATATGTTTTATTTTTCCTTTAAACAGGCTGTTATAAAACCCCAATACGTTGACCACATTCCAAAAGTAGCTGAAGGCAATGTAGGGGAGTTGCTCAAACAGAAAGATGAGAGGGGTGTGATGGAAGAAGTCATTGTTGATCTTGAGCTAAACCAGGTTCTAGATCGTAAAGTAGTCAATTTATCTGGTGGGGAGCTTCAGAGATTCGCCATTGCTTTTCTTGCTTCGCAAAAGGCAGATATATACATGTTTGATGAACCTTCAAGTTATCTTGATGTGAAACAAAGGCTTAAAGCTGCCAAAGTCATCCGATCTTTGATCAGGCCTGATAGGTTTTGTTTTCATATATAGCTCTCTTCTTCTCTTCTTGCCCCAAATTTTTTTTCTTTCTTTTCATTGCTTATATTTGTGGGGTCTTTTCTTGCTTACATTGGGCATGTTTAAGTAATGGATGTTTTGCTTTGCTTTACATTTTCAGCTATGTAATCGTTGTGGAGCACGATTTGAGCGTCCTAGACTACTTATCAGATCACATTTGTTGTTTATATGGGAAGCCGGGTGCATATGGAGTTGTAACCCTGCCTTTCTCAGTTAGAGAAGGAATCAACATCTTCTTGGCGGGATTTGTTCCTACAGAAAACCTACGGTTCCGAGATGAATCTTTGACTTTTAAGGTAAGATAATAAATTCTGTCAGTGAAAATGCTGGTTTTAAGCGCTTAATCAATAGTTTTAAAGATATATAATCATGTTGTTGTCTTGTTTGTTTAGGTTTCTGAGACTCCACAAGAAAGCGGTGAGGAAATTGAGACATATGCACGGTATAGATACCCATCGATGACTAAAACGTTGGGAGAGTTCAAGCTTCAAGTTATAGAGGGCGAATTTAGCAATTCTCAAATTATTGTGATGTTGGGTGAGAATGGATCCGGGAAGACTACATTTATGAGAATGCTGGTACGTACTAGTCCTTAACATTTTCACTCTTTTTAATCAATTCAATCATTTGATAAAATTAAATTGCATCTTGATATATACGTGGAGTCATTGCATACATTTGATTTGTTCAATTTGTAGGTTGGCCTATTGAAACCTGATTCTGATGTGGAGATACCTGAGCTTTGTGTTTCCTACAAGACCCAGAAAATTAATACAAAGCGTGCAATAAAAGTCAAAGACATGCTTCATGAAAAAATTCGCGATTCCTGTACACATCCCCAGTTTGTGACAGACGTGATGAAGCCTCTTCAAATTGGGCAATTAATGGATCAAGATGTCACCAAACTCTCTGGTGGAGAGCTGCAAAGGGTTGCTCTATGTGTATGCCTTGGAAAGGTAACTGATTGATTTTAGTTTACCTAAGTTTACAGCAATAACAAATTAAGTGCACAGTATGATGCATCTGCTTTGAACTTAACTTATAAAGCCTACTTTTTGCTTGATATTGCAGCCTGCAGACATCTATCTGATAGATGAACCAAGTGCATATCTTGATTCTGAGCAGCGTATCGTTGCAGCAAAAGTCATAAAGAGGTTCATCCTCCACGCTAAGAAAACCGCATTTGTGGTTGAGCATGATTTCATTATGGCTACTTACTTGGCCGACAAAGTTATTGTCTATGAAGGAAAGCCATCAGTTGATTGTATTGCAAATTCTCCACAATCTTTGTTGACTGGGATGAATCTCTTCTTATCTGTAAGTCTTGCAGCTTGTTTAATTTGCCTCCTTGCCTTGCACAAACTTTGTCCTCCAATTGAATGTAATGTAATTTTTGTTGTTCTACGATTTGATTCTCTCTTTGTTTTTCCAATGTGGCATTGCAGCAACTGGATATCACATTTAGACGTGACCCTACAAACTATCGCCCAAGAATCAACAAATTGAACTCAACCAAGGATAGGGAGCAAAAAGCTGCTGGGTCCTATTATTACTTGGACGACTAAACTGGAACACTGTCCAACATGTTCGAGACAACAATTCCCCCTCTCCAACTCCAAGGGTGGGACTCTATGGGACGGGACTCGACTAAGCAGTCTTGATAATAGAATTGTCATAAAACTGTCCCAAACCAAAGACAAAACATACAAATAGACTTTGGGCACTTTTCAGATATGGAATAGATGACTAAATAAGTGTTACCCTTGTCGTTGAGCAGTTACTATGTCTGTCAGCATCACCACATTGACAACCCCTCCACATTTGGCAAAGAACAATGACAAAGCTTCTTTAGTTGCTGGTTTTTTTTTCTTTTTTCTTTCCAAATAGTACATGGTATGTTTATGAGATATTTTGAACATCAAATGCAGAATTTGAAACATATTAAATAAATCAGAAGCAATAATAGCAATATCTCCATGGAAATTAATCACAAATACCTTTCACTTTATTTAAACAAAAGTGTTCTACAACACCTGCTTTCTGGTTAGATTAACTAAGAAGTGAACTCAAAGCGAGGATAACAGGCATGAATCGGCACACCCCTCTGGTTTCCATCTTTTACTATCAACTGCTTTACTTAGAATTACAATCCAACCAACCTTCCTTCAATTATTTTATGTTGGCAATACAGTCAGGCTCCTCTCAACACACTACTGTGAGCTTTAATTTTTCCCCCAATTAAAGTCAAGGCCTCCACATACTCTATGGCCATCTTCTAAGAGGTTCACAAAGTATTTCAACTTAAAACAAAGACTGAAGCAAATAACTCAAATAATTTAAACCTCCAAACAACATAGAAACATAAATGTGTGAAAAACCCTTCAATGACGATTGGTACTGTAAATGTAAATCCCCATATGGAATGTCACCTTTTCAGACTTAGTTTCTAAATTATCATATGATTCCATCTCCAAGGTACATGACAGTCATCATAGAAAGTCCATCAATAAGCTTTGTTAACAAAAACAAACGACAGTTGTGGAGAAGAATTAATAAGAAAAAAAAGTACTAATAGATAAGGAACAAACAATTTAGTGAGAAAACCAATGCTGATTATCTTGGGGGTGCTTAGGTGTGTGTATTTACCAACCAAAAAAGAGCAAAAAAAAGGAGCAACATACACAAATAGCTTACATTTGTTACTAATACAGTTCTTGTGCGTCAACCTCAACGTTATTCACCGGATACTTTAATATACCTGAAAATGCACAAATGCATTAGATTCCTGAAAAGTTCAGGCTTCTGGGGACAACAATGATTGCCAGTTAGTAAAGCTAGATCAATGAAATGATTATCGGTCAAGAGAGGAAAAATATGCATTTTGATGAGGAAGAACAGAAGAAACCTAGAGACCTAATTACAAGTCTGGATAATGGTTAAATATTTTTCATAACATGTTTGTGTTTCTGAGAAAATTTTACTTTGCTTAAAAAAATTGAAAAATCCATAACAATGCACAAAATCAGATTAAGACCTTATGTGAATAATCCTCACATCATAGTGTTAGCCTTCATCCTATGCATAGATAATTGAAGAAGTTCCAGACATACATTAAACTATCCTGCTACATTTGCCTCTTTGAAAAAAAACAAAAAGAATATATCTGCCTCTTGCATAAACTGTTTATGAACAAAAAATTTAAAATATAGGTTACATAGCTGACAAGACAAGAAAAATCAAAGAAACAGAAGAACACTGGCCCATACAGAGATCAAAAGCTTTTTTCTTTTCCCACTGAGCTTGTAACCATCGCTATAGTTTCATTCTATCACACATCCACACAAAACCACCTGCTCCCCCTACTTTCCCACACGCACACACACATGTATTGTAGTTCTGAACAAAACTGAAAGCATTTATATGTAGAAATGAGCTTCATATTTTAGCAAATTGATCCAAGTTACACAGAGGCTTTACCAGAATTCGACAACTGAATCATTTTCCTTTTCATCTTTTTTCTCCATCGCTAGCTGCTTTGAATGAAGCTTTGACATTTCCATTTCAATTTGATGCAATCTTTGTTTCACATCAAGCACTTCCTGGGGGCAAGATATTCAAAACAAGTCTCTTACCAATTCAGTCAAGGAGGAAAAAAAGAAGTTGATTCTCAAAATCCAATCTATCACACAATTCAATCCTCACAGCTAGCACAGGCTTCAGATTCGCAGTAAATTTATCTTATATCAACTATGATCTATGAGGAAAAGAACATACCGATACCAGGCTTTGAGTAGTCTTCAGACCATTTTTGGTTAAGTTTGATTTTTTGAAATCCTGTTAGATAATTTTGCATTGAGGATGCATGTTTCTCTCATGCACCAAAGAAACTGAACTAGTACCAGGGTCTGCACTGAGTTCACCAAAGAGCCTCTTCCGCCCAATATTATTTGCAATATGCGGTCCACCCATTGCACTACCACCATGCTCCACTTTCTTTGTCTCAACAGGGTAACCGTAAGACCTCTTACCAAGAGATCCAACGGGTGAGGCATCAGAACCGTCCGTCGGAGACGGTGCTTGTGATGATGACGGTGGTGGAGACAGAGAGAGGGAAAGAGACGGGGAGGAGAGAGGGCTGGGATGAAGAGGAAGGGTGTAAGGCCTAGTTTGGGATTGCTGTCACTTTTAAAAAAAGTTGCGTCTGCTGTGCTTTAAAAATAATTAGCTGTAAAGTAAAGCAGCTCCATGTTTGGTAAACACTATTTTTAAAGTGCTGTTAGTACAAAAAGCAGTGTTAAAACCGTTTCATAAATTTTAATATAAAATTGTTGTAACTGTGAATAATGACTAAAATAGATATGATGTTAAAAGTGTTATGCACTAATCATGTGGTGGTAGTGGTAGTGGTAGTGATAGTGATGGAGTGGAGTTGGTGGTGGAGATAAAGGCGAAGTTGATGGTTGTGGTGGTGGGGATGGCAGTTGTGGAGGTGGTGGTGGTGGTGATGGTGGTAGTGGCAACATGGTGGTGGTGGTGGATGTGGAGGTTTTGGAGGAGGTGGTGATGGTGGTGGTGAATGAGGAGGAGGTGATGTTGGAGGTGGTGGTGGCGGAGGATGAGGAGGAGGAGGATGTGGTGGTTGTGGTGGTGGTGGTGGCGGTGGTTGTGGAGGTAGTAAATGTGGTGGTGCAAGTGGTGGAGTTGGATGTAAAAGTGGAGGTGGTGTCATTTTTTTAAAATGAATGATGATATTTTGAGAATTAAAAAAATTCATTAAATGTTCATCTCTGCTTCTTTTGAAAGCAGCTTTGAAAAGCAACCCAGAGTCAGCTTTTAAAAGCTGCTGTCAAAAGGCCACTGCTTTTAAAATAATCGGGATATTTTAATTTTACCAAACACCTTAAACTGCTTGACTTTAAAGTTAAGCAGGTTTTTGGCCAAAAAAAGCAATCCCAAACGGGGCCTAAGGCTGAGAAGAGAGCTCAGGGGTAAAAGAGTCAAGTCATTGTTCATAAGCCTTTGTAACAGAAGGAAGAGCCCACCATTTAAGTGGGGGCAAAAACGTAAAATTAATGTTGTGCTAACTTTCGTGCAATGAAGGTACTGACTTGCTATCCTAACCCAATACTGATTTAAAAATCCCAATCATGTAACGATTTTTGTTTGTCATAATAATCATATAGTGAGCGCAAGTAAGAAATAAGACCACCTCCTCATCTTTCATAAATTTTAGTTGTTAGAATTGAGGATTTTAGCTGTTGCAAGCTTCATACAAGTACTCAATATCTTCCTACAAGTGTATTATTCTGGACTTTACCGATCATGTTCAGGTGGCTAGTTTGGTTTGAATTTCTTTATAAGTTTATTTGTTTTATTTATTTTTTTAAATGCGGTCATTGCATTCATGTCTTTCAATCATCTCTCTCACAATGCTTTGAATCTTGGGTGATCAACAAAATTTCATGTTCTTTTGAACTTGTTCACATTTATCTTGGTGGTCTTGTTTAAACCTTTTTCCTTGGTAGCAAGGAATACATTCTATTCATTGTAGATGACTTCTTTGGGTTTACATGGGTCTCATTCTTGAGTGATAATTTGAAATTTTTTTTCAAAAATTCAATTATGTGGGTCACTTTTTGCATAACGAAAAGTTGACTAGTCATCTGACAATATTCAGAGTTCAAACATAACCGTGAGACTGAGTTTGAGAAATTTAGTGAGAAAATGAGAAATTCTTTTATGTTGGCAACAACCTTGCTGTCTGGCATTGTGAGAAATATAATTATGATTTTTTGTTCATAGCAAAGGCTGAGTTCTTTTGGATGAAACATATGTTGGATGACTATGCTTTTCAATAATCATTCTTTCTCATATATTGTGATAACCTGAGTGAAATAGATATCTCAAAAATTCATGTCCATCACTCAAGAACCAAACCTTTTGACATAAGATATCATTTCATTAGGGATCTTGTGGAAAACAAAGTCTTAAGTTTGAAGTATGTTCCTTTTGAAAAACAACTGGCAGATATACTTACCAATGCTCTGGATTTTTTTTTATTTAAAAAAACACGTTGCTATGTGAAAATCCATTGGCTTTGCTCTATTGAATGATTAGTATTTCTACTTTGACTAGTCATCTCATGTCATACTTTTTTTAAATAAAAAAAATCAAAATAATTGATGATGTATGTGATTTGTTCCTCAAAAGGATCTGATGGTGTGAAAATTGGATGGTGTTAATGTCACAGTTGTTATGTGCATAATCCCCTTGCTTGTTTAGAATCATTGAAAGAAATCTAAGTGGTGTTGGCAATGTAGTCGCAGCTCTAGGAAGTTATAAGGTGTTTTGATTGAAGAATCTAGAGCAAAGAGCCGCAAAATTGGGCCATTTAAGCACTTGAGTTTGGGATGTGCAATGAAAAATATATTTTTTTAAGTGTTTGATGATCTTGTGCATTGTTTATGTTTTAAAGGTCAATTTAAGATACGAGTTTTCTAAGAGTGAAATCATTTCATTACTTGCCTCTTTGTGTCTCCGATCCTCCATATCCTAAATATGCACTGCAACTGAGCGTTGATCACTTCTATATTCTATCTCTCACCTTTATTTTGAGTGCTTATATGGACTGAGCATATGTGTTTTTCAAATTTCTTCATGCATATGTCATTTCATTTTTTTTCTTATGTTTTCTTATGTGTAATATGCTGTAGTGTTTGGATAGGCTTAGCTTCTCATTTGGTAACATGGTTTGTCTGCTAGTATTTCATTTGTTTTGAAAAACCAATTGTTTTCCATAAGGTTTTTGATGGGAATGGTTGCTTTGCATGACTAGTCATCTACACTAGTCATCTGAATTGAATGGTTCTCATTTTTTTTGTGTGGCTTAAGACTTCATGATTCTTCCGAACACAACTTTTTACTTTCTAGGGTCTGTACTTGAGCATTCACCACTCTCTTATTCCTTGGCTATGTCTCTGGCTGTTAAGTCATGTTGTATATGCTTAATAAGGATCTTGTGACTTTTGGTGAAATTAATTTTCGCTCTCTAAGAACCAAGACCATTGGTTATGACACAAAACACAAAGGCTCACTTGTCTTCTCCCTGTCTCATTTACACCCTCTGTTTGAACACTAGTCATCGCTTGATGTTATGCGTTTCTGGGTCTGTGTTCTTGCAATTGAATAGTCATCGCTTGATTTTATCATTTTGCAGAGCATGCTAATTACATGTGCATCTTTATTCTCTACTTTGTCCATTTCCTGGAAATATTTTGCATCAATGTCGACAGCAACCTTGATGCTCTAAAAGACATCCTCCTGAAAACTCATATATATATATAAATGTAAACATTCCATTCCATTCTAAGTTTCAGATGAAAACTAATCTACCCTGCATCCATGCATCAGATTTACAGCACAGTTATATGTAGATTCCTGGAGGTGCTTGTTACTCCACGCAGGTAGTTTTTCAATCTGAGCTTGTGTTACCGATGACATCCTAATTATCATCATCAACAACCTCTCTTCCAGAGAAGCCACAACAACTTCTATCATTTGCCCTGCATTGAGGTATATTTGGATGTCAAGCCAGAATTTAGAATTTAATGAAGGTTTTTTTTTGTGAAGAACAAGGCAGCTGCTGCAACCCAGATTGAAGCTTTCGTAAAATTTGTGGAAGAGTTCTTGGAAGTCTATCAACAGCCCAATGTGCTTACCTTCAAAGTCATGTTTTCACATTCAAGGAAGTACCCAAATCTGATGAAACGTTGCATCAGATTCTCTGTAATGCATGAAACCAAACACTTAATGCTGGATTTTGCAGACCCAACATTGGATGAATACATCTTGAAACATGTGGGGACTGGTTTGATTTGCCTGTGGAGTTCTACGGGCACAAGTATTAAAGATTCCAGATACTTGTGCCCGTAGAACTCCACAGGCAAATCAAAATAGTCCCCACATGTTTCAAGATGTATTCATCCAATGTTGGGTCTGCAAAATCTAGACTACCTTGAGATAGAGATCACAGAGTTTGTTGATAGGCAGAGCATTGACTCCTGCATTGACCAATGGGCTATACGCTATAGATAAAATATTTTAAAAGTACAGTCGCGTGGCAATAGATAATAAATAAAATATTTTAAACGTATAGCCGCGCGGCTACATCCTTTCAATAGCATAATCCTGATTTCTCTTTTTTAATTACTTTATTTAGAAGTTATGTTTTAATTACTATTTACTTATTGAAAAATTAGTATTTGATTAAATAAAAAATAAAAAATAATAATTACCATTTATTAAGTAATATAATGTATGAATTTAATTAAAATATTTAATTATTCAGTAAAAAATAATCACGGATGAAATTAATTAAATAAGGCTAAGATATTACTTAATTAATAAAAAAATCAAACACTAAAAAGGATATTATAAGAGTATAGCCACACTTTTTTGTTTCAAGCGTATAGCCGGTCGGCTATACCCCATAAATAGAATGTTTTAGACGTGGAGCCGCACGGCTAGAATTTTAGTAGTCTCGCCACACAGCTATACTTTTTGAATAGCATAATCTTGATTTCTCTTTTTTAATTACTTTATTTAGTAGTTGTGTTTACTTATTGAACAATTAGAATTTAAATATTTGATTAAATAAATAATAATAATTGCCATTTATTAAGTAATATAATGTATGAATTTAATTAAAATATTTAATTATTCAATAAAGAAATAATAATTAAAATGTAATTACAGATGAAATTAATTGATTAAGGAATTAATAAAAAAGAATATTCTAAAAAGGATATTTTCAGAATATAGCCGCGCGGCTATACCTTTTGATTTGTAATAAAGTTTTTATGGTGTATAGCCGCCCGGCGGTACTCCATAAAAAGAATATTTGTAGAGTATAGCCGTGTGGCGATACTCCATAAATAGGATTTTAATGGTACAGCCGAACGGCTGTACGCTTTGAATAGCATAATCTTGATTTCTCTTTTGAATAGCCAAGTGGAGTTGCAAAGGCGATTTTCTCCTCCTTCGGATGGTAGCGTTCCCAGGCTAGTAAGCTTTGTAACTAATTACTATAATAAACTGCTAGGAGATGAGTATAGGCCAAGCTTGATCTAGATCTTGCAGATCCATCAAAGCTGGAAACAAGATGTGTCTGATGATGTCCTTTCCCATCCGATTTATTGTACCATGAAGGAAGTTGGGCTAAATTTGGATGCATGGCCCAAGGCCTATGAGGACATCTCCCTCTACCTTTTCATGATGAACAATCACTGTCATTTCGACCAAATGAAAGGCACACAGCTTGGGGATATAATGGGAAATCTTGGTTAGAAGCTCATGAGAAATACAAGGGCTATTGTGCAGCTCTCTACTTGAGAGAGAGCTGGGGAAACCTTCTGCCTCTTCTAAGCCAAAAGGGTTTAATTTCATTTCCTTTTGATCACCAGGATTTTGATTTTCAATGAGGCTTTTTGATGAAAGGTACAAGAAGCACTCCAATTGGGTCATATATGACGAAAGCTTGAGGAAGAAGGTATGCCAACTTTAGGTGCAGGCAGTTGTACCTGTTTATTGGAGCTACATACACAAGATGCAAGTGGTAGAAAGTATGTTAAATACACTGCACAAAGCTTGGGGAAGATGTTGTGCTCCCTGTTTCAGCCCAAGATTGGCAAGTATTCCAGCACCAAACATATACGTCTTATTGGTAAACTAAAAAACGTCGTGACGAATCAGCTTCGTGTAACTCTTAAGGCAATGTGACTTTGTAGAAAGAGTAATGTTAGAAGGACCATATTTTTAGATTATAGGATCATACATCTAATAGATGCAGGATCCGTCTAAACAAGCGGGTCCTAAACTGATATAGTCTGTAATCTGGTACAAATAATGTTGAGGGCAAAACTAGTTAGCCCTGTGTTCATGTTATTTTTTTGTATAGATTTACACTTACTAATTACTTACTATGTATTTATTTAAATTATTATTTATGGATTTCCTTTTAAATATTTTAGAGAAAATTATTTAAAAGTCCAGTTCAAGCCTTAAATTGTATAATGGGTACAAAGAGTTAAAGCTTTCCAGTTGGGGCGGAAGGAAAAGAATGTTATTCCGGTCCATTTTAAACATAACATCCATGGATGTCACTCTTGAATAATAACCCATGGGATGTCACTGTTGGGAAGGCTGTCCATGTTTCATTGCTTCATTTTATTTCATGTTTTTCCTCCAATTTCTTCTTTTTATGTCAAGAGCACAAAAGTGAATAAAAAACTCCATTACATACCAATAAAAAAGGCACCCGTAGTCAATGTCATTGTTGGAGAATGACATGGTCATAATAACTTAACCGACTTGTTCTTATTTGGAGGCGGCGTACCATTTTGTCTTTGTGCCGTCCTATTTGTCCTTACATAGTAAAGCCCCATTTTTTTATATACATATTTGATGTTCTTGGCTAATAAGCTTCTCCTTAACCATACATATTTTCGTTGCAAGCTTTACAGTGATTGTAGAGGCTAAAGAGAAAGACCAGTCTTTAACCTTATAGAACCCTCTGATTCAAACTTAGACAAATGATTTTTATCTATGTTTGCAGGGTACCTTTTGGAGTTGAAATTCTCAATTCACTTCAACCCAATAATTTCAAAGTATCATGAAAACCTGTCATTACAGTTAAAATTCTGTCAATCTGATGGACAAAAATCAAGACACCACATTCTCATCCAAATTATCTGATAATCCGTAACTTTATATACCTACCAAGTAATTACTGAACAAAGTAAGCTGTTGAATCATTTTTACAAACGAACGCAGTACACTTTCATGCTGTGCTGCTGTGCACACCCTCTATATCCATCCTAAAGAGGAAGTAGTAGATCAGAGATGGTGTGCGTGAAAGAAAAGGCATGCTGAGATTTCCTAGCTGATTCTGTAAAAAAAAACAAAAACGAAATATAAAACAGCCTTCAAAAGTTTAGAAGTAGATTTATAGATCAACCTAATCTGCTCCCCTAACTAGCGGATATTTAGTATGGTATAGTTATGATCTAGTTTAGTGAGCTGTATGTCATCCCAATGACGACATTCTGGAAATTAAGTGCTTTGAGTTGCAGTGCGCTCTGTATCAGAAAGATGTTTTGGGGCAGATGAGGAAACTCCTTCAACACTAGCTGGAGCTGATGGTGGTTCTGCTTCTGTTGGATCAATGGTGGGCGCTCTCCGCCATTGTAGACTAGATCTCAGATACCGTGGTTTGTTGGGGATGGCCTTTCTGTTACCATGTGGTACATGTGTGTCGAAAGTCTTCGCAGCATGTGGTCCATGTGTGTCGAAAGTCTTCGCAGAAACCTGGGCTGGGGCTGTTGCTGCAGAAGCTGCTTCTGCCTTCCTCAGCACCTATACAATAAGTATACAGGTGAAAAATTAATTTTTCGAATATTATTGTCAGTTCTACAAATGTGAATCTCAAATTTACAACCTAAGATCCTTGTGACTAACAGAATCTGTACCCACCTTGTGCCCTTTAATTGGAAAATTTTAATAGGAGAGAGAGAGAGAGAGAGAGAGAGAGAGAGAGAGAGAGAGGATAGAATGTGAAACAGGAGGGATACACGCGGGTATAAAAGAACTTGTCAAAGAAAGAGGAATTCTATCTATTCCATTCTCTTTAAAAGATAAAAAATAAAATCTTTCCTTGATCAGAAATAGAAACTCTGTTGTCATCTACAGCCCAAGAGAAGCTTAATATTATCAGCCTATTCAGTTTATTATTTTTATCCCAACTTGGTTCTCTTGAAACCAGTTAATAGCAATTGTATAGCATTTTTAACATTTATCCACTGCCCAATGAACGTGGACAAAGTTAGAACAATTGAGTGGCAGATTTACTACTCTCAACCATGTTAATCTCCATAAGGCCTACCCTCGTCTTATTTATTTATTTCGTTCTGTTTTATTATTATTATTTTTTTAGGTTTCCCACCTTTTTCTTGTAATTTACCACATCAATAACCTAATTGAAACTTTGAGACATATAAGGAACTCCTCACCTTCACAGTTCTTGAATAAAATGTTGTCCCACTCAATGCCACGGCTTTGTCAACAGATTCCTTGCTAGCAAAGGTAACATAAGCAGTCCTGATAATAGAATTGTCATAAAACTGTCCCAAACCAAAGACAAATCATACAAATAGACTTTGGGTACTTCTCAGATATGGAATAGATGACTAAATAAGTGTTACCCTTGTCGTTTAGCAGTTACTATGTCTGTCAGCATCACCACATTGACAACCCCTCCACAGTTGGCAAAGAACAATGACAAAGCTTCTTTAGTTGCTGAAAAATGTACCTGTTTTTTTTTTTTTTTTTTTTTTTTTTTTTTTTTTTTTTTTTACAAATGGTATACTGGTATACGAGATATTCTGAACAGCAAATGCAGAATTTGAAACACATTAAATAAATCAGAAGGAATAATAGCAATATCTCCATGGAAATTAATCACAAATACCTTTCACTTTATTTAAACAAAAGTGTTCTACAGCCCCTGCTTTCTGGTTAGATTAACTAAGAAGTGAGCTCAAAGCGAGGATAACAGGCATGAATTGGCACACCCCTCTGGTTTCCATCTTTTACTATCAACTGCTTTACTTAGAATTACAATCCAACCAACCTTCCTTCAATTATTTTATGTTGGCAATACAGTCAGGCTCTTCTCAACACACTACTGTGAGCTTTAATGTTTCTCCCAATTAAAGTCAAGGCCTCCACATACTCTACGGCCATCTTCTAAGGTTCACAAAGTATTTCAACTTAAAACAAAGATTGAAGCAAATAACTCAAAAAATTTAAACCTCCAAACAACTTAGAAATATAAAAACCCTTCAATGACGATTGGTACTGTAAATCCCCATATGGAATGTCATGTTTTTAGACTTAGTTTCTAAATTATCATATGATTCCATCTCCAATGTACATGACAGTCATCATAGAAAGTCCATCAGTAAGCTTTGTTAACAAAAACAAATGACAGTTGTGGAGAAGAATTTATATTTATAATAAGAAAAAAAGTACTAATAGACAAGGAACAAACAATTTAGTGAGAAAACCAATGTTGATTATCTTGGGGATGCTTAGGTGTGTGTATTTACCAACCAAAAAAGAGAAAAAAAAGGAGCAACATACACAAATAGCTTACATTTGTTACTAAGACAGTTCTTGCGTCAACCTCAATGTTATTCTCTGAATACTTTAATATACCTGAAAATGTACAAATGCATTAGATTCCTGAAAAGTTCAGGCTTCTGGGGACAACAATGATCGCCAGTTAGTAAAGCTAGATCAATGAAATGATTATCAGTCAAGAGAAGAAAAATATGCATTTTAATGAGGAAGAACAGAAGAAACCCTAGAGACCTAATTGCAAGTCTGGATAATGGTTAAATATTCTTCATAACATGTTTGTGTTTCTGAGAAAATTTTAATTTGCTTAAAATTTTTGAAAAATCCATAACAATGCACAAAATCAGATTAGGACCTTATGTGAATAATCCTCACGTCATTGTGTTATGCTTTCATCCTATGCATAGATAATTGAAGAAGTTCCAGACATACATTAAACTATACTGCTACCATCAGAACACATTTGCCTCTTTGACCAAAAAAAAAAAAGAGAATACATTTGCCTCTTATATATACTGTTTATGAACAAAAAATTTAAAATATAGCTTACATAGCTAACAAGACAAGAAGAATCAAAGAAACAGAAGAACACTGGCCCATACAGAGATCACAAGCTTTTTCTTTTCCCAGGTCCTGAGCTTGTAAACACCATCACTATAGTTTCATCCTATCACACATCCACCCAAAACCACCTGCTCCCCCTACTTTCCCCCACACACACATGTATTGTAGTTCTGAACAAAACAGAAAGCATTTATATGTAGAAATGAGCTTCATATTTTAGCAAATTGATCCAAGTTACACAGAGGCTTTACCAGAATTCAACAAATGAATCATTTTTCCATCTTTCTTCTCCATCGCTAGCTGCTTTGAATGAAGCTTTGACATTTCCATTTCAATTTGATGCAATCTTTGTTTCACATCAAGCACTTCCTGGGGGCAAAGATATTCAAAACAAGTCTCTTACCAATTCAGTCAAGGAGGAAAAAAAGTTGGTTCTCAAAATTCAATCTATCACACAATTCAATCCTCAAAGATAGCACAGGCTTCAGATTCACAGTAAATTTATCTTATATCAACTATGATCTATGAGGAAAAGAACATACTGATACCTGGCTTTGAGTAGTCTTCAGACCATTTTTGGTTAAGTTTGATTTTTTGAAATCCTGTGAGATAATTTTGCATTGAGGATACATGTTTCTCTCATGCACCAAAGAAACTGAACTAGTACCAGGGTCTGTACTGAGTTCACCAAAGAGCCTCTTCCGCCCAATATTATTTGCAGTATGAGGTTTACCCACTGCACTACCACCATGCTCCACTTTCTTTGTCTCCACAGGGTAACCATAAGACCTCTGACCAACAGCAGGAGCTTCTGGATTCCTCTTTGGAGGTATTAGTGCGAGCTGGTTATGGACTTTCCCATCTTGCTTCTTATGGTCAACACCATAAAAATCAACACTCGTGTGCCCTAGAGATATGTCCTCACATGGCTTTCCCAATCTATCCCAAACACTACCCCGAGGTTTTTCACTATGCAGGGATCCTGTACCTGGTGACAGACTACTTCCTAAATTGTTATTGGCACAAATCTGTTTAAGACAAGGATGTCCTGCATGAAGAAAGCATCAAAGTGTTCATCATGATTGGGCCATAAGCAAAGGAAGCTTATACATTTTCTATAAACAGGCAATTAACAAGATCAGTTCCACAGATACATACACACCCACATAATTGTGTATTTCTAATAGCTTAAATACGTATATAGGTAATCTAACGTGCTACCTGACATAAAAAATCGCACATTTTCAGGCACTGCCTCTCTTTTTGGTAAAGGTAAAAGCTCCTTAGGCAACCCTCTTGATTCTTGATTGAGAATCTGCTCTACAGTAAGCAAATTCGGAACTTACAAAAAGGAAACTTTGTATATAATCACTAAGGGCGCCATTAAACAGTGTAATCAGCCAACCTGGTTAATTTCATTTATACACTGAGTTCTTCGATCTACCTCATGGTTTATATTTTCAGTTGCAATAGTTCTTCTCAGAATTCCATTGCTGCATGTCTGTGACAATCCTTTCTTGGTATTCGCCTCACTCAAAGGGGCAGAAAAAGAGGGACCGTGTTGAGAACCTTCAGCAAGTTTCACATCCTCAGAAGAAATAGGATCACAAGTTGAAACTTGGTAGGTCATGTTGTCTTTCATCTGCCACGGGAAACTACATTACAACTCCTCCTAAAACTCTATCATACATAAAGAAATAAATTCGGATAACTGAAATTACCACAAGCTCATCATGTCCAGTAGAATATCTCTGGAAATCTTCACATCTGTCAGTGCTTGCACCCTTGCATCTATCACTGTCTTGGGGACTAACGGCAGCAATTTCATCTAGATACAAAAAGCCAGAGTCTGTAGAAGATTGACCAGGCTTTTTCAAGATAAGATTCCATAACCTACATAGGCAGACGAGTTGAAAGTTATTTTGAGCCATTCTTGTGTGCTTAGAAATAAGACGAGACGGATAAGTGACCTTATTAATGAAAACAAAATGCAAAGCACATAAGTTATTTTACCCAATTTTTGTGAGGGAATTATCATTCACTTTTAAAATTGGGTGAGTGCGATAAAGAAGAAAGTTACAGCTAATCAAGAGAGTTTCATATTCAGGGTACCAGGATACAAATTCCACAGTCCTGTTGCCAAGAAATGCCTCTAAATCCTCTTTTGCCTGATATTGATGCTTTCCATTACAAATCAGCACTGTAATATACTCCTGAAGTGATGAACACATTACTCTCAGTGAAATTTCAAGAAGTAATGCAATCCCTCAATAAAAGCTTGTTAATGAGAAGAGTGAATAATCACACATTTGCGCTTCATCACAAAATTTCAACTCAAGTTTAAAAATAAGAAGAAACAGATAAAGAACACTTCGGCAACGATTACAGAAATTGACGACTATTCACTGTTGGAGTAGCAATCCCAATTCCATTTTTTTACTTCTCATAAATCAATTTGCAGTATCATTGAGAACAAACATTTTTCTTTTCAGTGCGTGGGTTTGAATATATAATCATACTAATGGAGAGCTACCATTGAAAAATTGAATCAGGCAACTTAAATTATTCACTCACACTGCCACAACCTGAATTCTTTCAAGAACAAAAAAAAGAAAGACAATTATGCCAGCAAGGGCAGAACCAGGAATTTTTTAACTGGTGGGATAGAAAGCAGATATATAGGTTTAATATTTTGTCACCCCAAAAACCTCACTGGGGACTGTAGCCCTTGTGGTAGTTCCGCCCGTGTATCCCAGTCACTATCACATTTTTATCAAGTGCTTGCAATTATTTTAACTCTTAGGACATGATTTCTTGTTGTCCACTCAACTTCTTTTGAATATAGAAGAAATTAAGTAAGCCCTAGCCTCTTGCTTGCTCTATCTAAGATTAAACATTCATAACATCTACATACACGTCTGTGTAACTCTGAAGCAATACCTTAATTTAATTATTAAGCACGCGACGTTTTCATTCTCATTTCACCCGACAACAAAATCATCACAAAACGTAACGTAAAATGTTAATTTCTTTGCTTACATTTTCTCGTCAACCAAACGAACACGAAGTTTTCCTTCCCATCCCACTGATAGAAATAGCATCAAACACAACGTAAAGTGTAAATTCATTTTCCTACAATTTCTCAGCAACCAAACGAGGAGCTACAAAAGAGAATCGCTCACACATTTTCCCGAAACATCAATTTATTTCGCTAATTAGACTCAGAATATGGAAATAAATAAAGGACTATTATAGCGTAAGTTCAACTGGAAAGGATGAGAAAATTACAGCGAGGACGTCGTCTCTGTAATCAGCGAGAAATTGACGAAGCTCGCGGGAAATGAAGGATTTGAGTCTCAAAGCCGCATGTGATTTCCTGTGGACCTTGAACGACCTAGGGCTCGCCGAGAAAATGTCCATCGGAAAATGCAGCGTCGTAGGCTCTCACTCTCTTCTATTCAATTCTTTTTCCCAGCTCATCAAACGAGTCTGAAAGGAGCAAGTGACGCTTATAAGCATGCTGCTTAACGGGTCCGGGGACTCGTGCCCCTTTTTACCGTTTGGACCCGAAATAGAAAAACAAATTCTATTTCCCAACTATTTGTGTGAAGTTACTACTATGGCCCTCTTGCACTTTTTTTTGGTCGAAATGCCCTCCCTTTTTACAAACTCATTTTAAAAATAAAGGACACTAACGTAAATACATATTATATTATTTTCATTTCCAAGTTTTTATCCACTACTTTCTCCTTTGTTCTCAATCCTTCCTCCCTCCACTTTTTCTTCATTTCTCATTTCACTCTAGCTAGGGGTGGGCATAGTTCGGTTTGGGCCAGTTTTTATCTTAAATTGGAATCGAATCCAGTACTATTTATTCAGTTCAGTTCGGTCCGATTTTAACAAAAAAATTTATAAAATTGTTCGGTTCGAGTTGAATTGATTCTGGTCCAGTTGGTTTTGAACCGAATTATTATTATTATTTTTTCAAATTATTTTTTTTTATACAATTTCAACTAAAATTTTATTATTTTGGCTTGAAAATTAACAAATTATCCAATTTCATACAAAAAGAAATATTGAGGCTAGAAAAGAGAGATGTTTTGAAATTGAACTTGGGTAAATATTAGTTATGAGATTAAAAATATAGCATTGGATATAAATAAATATTAAAATTATATATTTTTTAATTTGGTTGGTTCGGTTCGGCCCGATTCAGTTTGTTGAGGTATAGAACCGAAATGGGAGCTAGTTATAATCGGTTTGGTTCAATTTTTCGAATTGGATTTAACTTTTTTGTCAACACGGTTTTTTTTTCCATTTTTTAATCCGGTTTGATTCGGTTCTTCGGTTCTTCAGTTCTGATGCCTACCCCTAACTCTAGCCAAAAGAAATGGTTACAATATGGACCTTTATTTCTTTTTTATACTACTCGTTATTTTCTTATTATACATTCTTCTACATTTATCTTCTTTTTTTAAATATATTTTTTTATACAAGCAATATTGGGGATGGAGTTTTCTCACACACAATGTCAAAGTACCATAGGAATTTGAACATGAAACCATTGATCTACAAGTCAATGCAATTTTCTAATGGACTATACCCCATTAACTAATTTTCACTAGGCCAACAAAAGTTTAGACTATTATAATCAACTATAAAAGAAATCAAATGAACTTGAATTGCAGGTAATTCCCACTTTGGAACTGTAACAAAAAGAAAGCTTCCACCACAAATGATTAGAAATTTCTCCAAGGACAACTCTATTAAAATTGTGGAATTGAAATTGGCATTGTCACAAGCTCTTAACTTTAGAGCATCTCCAATTGCCTCTTCAACAATGTTGGAATGCTAAAATATGTGAGCCATATCAACAAAACTATCCCAACAAAACAAACTTGTCAAAACTTAATCACATAAGCTACAACTCCTTTCTCTCTCTCTTTATAATTGATAAGTTGACTGTGGCTCTTCAAAACAATTATTTTACTTTGGAAAAAACGAACTTACATTGAAAATGCTAAAAACCTTTTGTGCTTAGAACATTAATTGTCTGGTTTATTGTGTAAGTGGAGTCTACGTGTTAGCATAAGAATGCGAACAACAAATTGAGGAAGGTAAATCAGAAATGATATATTTTTGCTCAACACTTTAGCCAAAGGTGTATTCTCACCAAGCATCTCAACATTTGACACGTGTCCATGGGTCTAACTATAGTTAACTCTTTGTTTTGTATTTATGGAATCATGGTTATACTAATGGACACATATCAAATATTGAGAAGAGTAGTGATAGTACACATTGATTTAAAGTGATAAGAAAAAATTCTCTCAAACGAGAAATGTAGATAGCATGCGTCATTTTTCATCGCGGGTATAAAAACTTCAAATTAATAAACTTTACTCTGCCAACTTTAAATGATAATAATTGGTTGGAAATATATAAAAGTTTGAAGATAAAAATATTTTCAAATTTTAAACGTTAGATCTGAAGCCCAATTTTTCTTAGCGTTGGGCCTCAAAACGAAACTACGAAATGGGTTTGCATAAAAACAGAACA
Organism: Prunus armeniaca; assembly: GCA_903112645.1. Classification (NCBI taxonomy): domain Eukaryota; kingdom Viridiplantae; phylum Streptophyta; class Magnoliopsida; order Rosales; family Rosaceae; genus Prunus; species Prunus armeniaca. The sequence goes on along the minus strand of CAEKDK010000003.1, from coordinate 1,152,071 downwards.
AACTCCCGCTTGAATTCAAAAATGGCAATCATCCTCCTGAACCTTTGACCCTCCAAATAATCTTCAGATCCATTTCCACAGACTCACCGACAAGCAGAGAGCAAAAATGGCGGAAGAGACGGTGGAAGAAGAGAAGTCCTTAATGCTCAAAATCGCTCAAATCTTGAACGACGCTCGCACCTCCAACGCTACCCACAACCGCAAGCTCAAGGAGCTATCCGCCCTCCGCGCCAAGACGTCGTCGTCTTCTCTCTTCTTCTCCGCATTCTGTAAAACTCTAACTCCCCTCTTCGCCTTCCAGAGGCGTACGGCCTCCGCCGAACGCACCGTTCGATTCATCTCTGCCTTCGCCATGGCCCGAGACTCCGGCCCTGCCTCCCAATGCGACGCTTTCTTGGAGGACTTTCTCAGGTTCCTTCTGCCGGTGTCTGCCGCCGCTAATAGGACTCATAGGTTCCGAGCCTGCCAGATTGTTTCTTCGGTAGGGTTTTTAATTTGGTTACTGAACCAAGTGTTGGAAATTGAGGGGAAATTGGGGTTTGGGGTTTTAGGGCTTTCCTATTTTTGGTATTTTGAATGGTTGTTTCTTGGTTGGTTGCTGAGAATATGAAGTCAGGGAAAGAAGGGGATATTATTCATGGGATTTGATGTGTTGATAGGGGTGATAGGAGACGATTTCTGGTTTTGGTTGCTGGATAGGAACTCTTAACGACTCTATATTTCAATTTTAAATTTTAGCTTCTTTTGTTTGAACCCACAAGTAGAGACGTATGGCTTTTGGTTGCTCTATATGTAGCTTATGAATTATTTCTCAAAACTTTACAATTGATGAACTTGATGGAAGGTGCATAAATTCGTAGAGCTATTTTCATCACGATGGTTTTATTGGAAAAGAGGGATTTCTATAAGGTTTTACTTTTGAGCTACTGACACCTAAAATCGAGATCTGTAAGTAGCATTTGATTTATCTACTCTGGATGTTGCACTTCGTTTGAACTTATATGGTGAGGTTTCATTAGCTTTATTCATTCTTGGCGGGAGCTTTCACTGTAATACTGTTACCCTTACCCCCGATTTTTCATGAAATTTTTATTTATTTATTTATTTAAAATTTAAAGTTCATAGGTTGTATGAATTTCATACTTTGCAATATTTTTCTCTTTTTCCTGGCTTGATGGAAATTTGTACTCGTGTAGATCATCCTGCAATTACCAGATGATGCAGAAGTGAGCAGTGAGCTCTGGGATGAAGTAATAGATTGTATGAAGTTGCGTGCGGAGGACAAGGTCCCTGTAATCCGTATCTCTGCAGTTAGGGCTCTTTCACGTTTTGCAAGTGATTGCGAGAACAGTGATATTCTTGATCTATTTCTTGATATGCTTCCTCTAGAACAAACTGTGGTAAGTTCCTCCATTGATTCACATACATATGTGTTGTGCAGTGCTGGTGTTAGACTGATAGTCCATCTTCTTTCTCCTATCTGTTGTTTATATTCTTCTTGTAGAGTTTCCTTATTCAACATCATGTCCATGTTATATTATGAAATGCGTGCTTTGTTGAGAAGCATTTCAGTATATTTTGGGTATACTGAAATTTGAGTTGTAGTTACAACAGACACAAGCTTGCATACTCGTTTCCAATGGATGGCTTGTAATACTATTGTTTACCAAAGGATATACTAAGATTGTGTCAACTTTTATGTGTTGGTATCGTATCTCAATGTTATGGTACTTTATAATTCTGCGGAAACTTGCTTCTTAGATATCCAACTTTGGCATTTTTGCAGGAGGTTCGGAAGACAATAGTGCTATCTTTGCCTCCTTCAAATGTAACCGCACAGGCAATCATTGATTCTACATTAGATGTCAGTGAATCAGTGCGCAAAGCAGCGTACTGTGTTCTAGCTAGTAAATTTCCTCTTCAAAGTCTCAGGTAAGTTTATTCCCTTCTTATTGCAGCAGTATTCGAACATCTGATGGAAATACAAGGGTGTAAAGATAAAGATTAGAAGAAAAAAAAAAAAAGAAAAAAAAAAAAAAAAAAAAAAAAAAAAAATTGAAAGATTTTATGAAGAAAGATTTAAATTTTTTTATTATTTTTTTTTACATCAATCAAAATCAATGAGGGCAATCTATAATAAATAAGAAAATCTAGATTGGATTTACCATTATATGGTGATGATTTCAACATTTCTGTCTGATTATTAGTTTAGTCCTTGGCTTTATTAACAGGGGCAGTTATGTTTACCAGTGTCTAGTCATATTTGAGCTACAAATTTCTATATATAAACCTCCACTATGCTAGTTAGCTGGTATATTACTTAAAAGAACATGATTTTTTGGAGGGTTGCCTTTTGTTCTTTTCCCTTTTCTCTCAGTTTTTTTTCTCACTTTCATTTTATTGTTTTTGTAGTATCAAGCATAGAACATTAATTCTTCAGAGGGGACTCGCTGATCGTTCTGTTGCTGTTTCAAATGAGTGTCTTAAATTATTGAAAGATGAATGGCTAATTAAGTGCTGCGGAGGAGACCCTTTAGAACTTCTCAAGTTTCTTGATGTTGAAACCTATGAATTCGTTGGAGAGTCTGTGGCTGACGCCTTGTTAAAAGCTGGTTTAATTAAAGTACGAGATGGTGAAAATATTCGGCAGTACATATCATCTAGCGGTGAGATGACTGAAGGTTTGATAGCATTCTATACCTTTTTGCTTTTTCATTACTTACACGTATGTCCTTTTTATTTTCCTATTCTTTAGTTTGGGTGGGGAAGCAATAAAGGTTCCATGTCCAGGAATGGGACTTACCAATTTAGCATAACTCTTTTCCAGACCCAACATGTTATAACAATCTTGATTACCAGAAACTTGACCATAAATTTGGGATAGTCCTGAGAACAGAAACTCAAGGTCTAGATATTGCCAATGAAGAGAAAACATGTACACAAATGATTCTGCCTCTTGATTTTTGTTGTCTTCTAGACTAGTCATACTGAATAATTCTGCGACACATGCCAAACTGAACATCACGGTGGTTCTAAAGTATGACCTAAATATAAATTGAAGAATACACTTCTTTTAAACATGTCATTATGAAGATCTGGGCTCAGTTCTTCATGAACATGGACTTCGTTGAACGAGTTATATCTTGGTTAAGAAAAAGAGTTCCAGTGAGCTAACTTTTTTATTTTTATGTGTTCCAGTAGTTTTTTCTGAATCTAGTACCTTACATTTGGACATTCTTCTAGTTCTGACGATTTTCAGAAAAGATTGCATTTTCTCTTCGTCAAATATTTGATGCTCCCAAACGTTAATACAATTGTTTGTCTATAGGTAAAAATATTAGCGATGCATCCTTTGATCTATACTAGACACACACATAGACATACTATACTATGAATGTTAGCCTGTTTTATTGATCATGCTTTGGATTCAATGTTAGAAGATTCAGCACGTTGCACACCAAGCATCCAACTAATGGAAGCGGAGGTCGCTCTTTATTGGAGGATGATATGCAGGCACCTGCAGATGGAAGCACAAGTAAGTTTATACTATTTTACTGTGTAATTTTCAAGTGGTTTGTGGTTTAAAACATATAGAATGGAGGGGAGATCATAGCTGACGAGTTAAGGCATATGAAAGTTGAGATAAAGTGGCCAGTGGGTGGTGAAAAAGGCCACATAACCATGTCTGGAACACTCTATTAGGGCATATATTCCAATGACATATTGTTTCTTAATTTACATATACTGAACGAACTGGCCCCTCATTATTTAAGGGTCGCAACTTGTGCTTGAACAGGCAAAAGGCTCTGATGCTGCTTCTACAATGGGCACTGAAGCAGCAGTATATGCGGCAGAAGCTTCAGACAGCAATGACCTTCTTGAGCAAATTCTGCCAGCAACAATTTCTGATTATATAGATTTAGTCAAAGCTCACATTGATGCTGGTGAGTGTAATTAACATTTGATTGGGAACATTGATTTATATCCAACTCTATATCCTAACTTGAAATTACTTACTCAGGACCAAATTATCGCTTTGCATGTCGGCAGCTACTCTTGCTTGGTGCATTGCTTGATTTTTCAGATGCTACAAACAGGAAGGTTGCTAGCACATTTGTGCTGGAACTGCTGCATAAGCCTTTTGACCATGAAGTTGATCAGTATGGGGACATGGTTGTTATAGGAGATGGAATAAATCTTGGTGGTGATAAAGATTGGGCTGAAGCGGTGTCTGGGTTAGCAAGAAAGGTGCATGCTGCTAGTGGTGAATTTGAAGAAGTTGTTCTTGGGGTTGTAGAGGAGATTGCTCGGCCTTGCAGGGAAAGAACAGCTGATTTTATGCAGTGGATGCACTGCCTTGCTGTTTTTGGCCTTTGCTTGGAGAAGGCAAGATCATATCATTGCATTCAAGGGAGAGCTACTGAGCCTGCTGAACTACTGCAATCTTTATTGCTTCCAGCGGTAATGAGCTTATTTCATGCAACTGAAAAACAAAGAATTTGTGTTGTTTGTTCCTTTTGAATTTCAAAAAATTGGAGTGTCTGGTTTTTGTTTTAAGGTGGTTGATATGCCTAACCTCCAACTTAAGAGATAGGAGGGACGCTAACTCTTAAGGTGTAATCCGTTTCTTCTTTTTACTGTAACGACTTTTGGGTAAATAAAACGCACCTAATAATAGGCATGCTTGATGGCGTTTTTCTTTTGTAGGGTTAACAACATCTTTTGATTCTGAATTGCAGGCGAAACATTCTCACTTGGAAGTCCAGAGGATTGCAGTGAGATGCCTCGGGCTTTTTGGGTTGTTAGAGAAGAAGCCAAGCCAGGAACTAGTAAAGCAGTTAAAGGTTTCATTTGTTAAGGGTCCTGCTCCAATTAGCATAATTGCTTGTAAGGCATTATTTGATCTTGGGATGTGGCATAATCTTCGGGAAGTTGATAGGGTGGTGGGCCAGGACGTTTTATCACAACACCAAGATTACGATATAACCTCAAGTCCTTTAAACTTTTCTGATACAGATGGGATATCGAATATTAAATTGCTTGATCTTTTGTACGCTGGGCTTATTAAAGATGATTGGGACAATTCTTTAGCAAGTGATGAAAATGAGTCCGTTCAAGGTGCTCTTGGGGAGGGGTTTGCTAAAGTTCTTCTTGTGAGTGAAAACTACAAAAGCATGCCCACCTCTCTACATCCCTTGCTTTTATCCAAGCTCATTACCTTGTACTTCAGCAATGAATCTAAAGACTTGCATAGGTAGCCTGTTTGCGGCTTATTTATTCTGTATATTTTTCACAAGTATACTCATCGCAATTTAGTCCACATACCAGTTTAATGCTCAAACTTTTTCACCAGGTTGAAACAGTGCTTATCTGTTTTCTTTGAGCATTACCCTTCCCTCTCAGCTAATCACAAGGCAAGTAGTGCTTAGTTGTCTAACATGAGGTTCCTCTTGTATATCCGCATATTGGAGATGATGCCAATAACCTGAAATCGTGTGGTTATTTAAATGCAGAAGTGTATATCAAAGTCCTTCATTACAGTCATGCGTTCTATGTGGCCGGGTATCAATGGCAATGCTGGAGGTTCTGCATATGTGGTTTCTAATATGCGTAAGCGTGCAGTCCAAGTATCACGTTTTATGCTGCAAATCATGCAGGCTCCCTTATATAAAAACGAGACGGAGGATGGAAATGATACCGGGGAAGTACCAGAAGTCATAGAAGAACCTCCACTTGAGTGTGGTGAGGAGGGGCTTGCCATACGCATAGCCACAGAGGTAACTCGATGACTGAATCACCAAATGATTATTATTTTTATGTTGAGCCACAGCTAGAAGTTAATATTTCAACTTCCATAATTTTGGTCTTTTTGCCACTCTGAAGCTGTGATTATGATCATAACTATGAATATCTACTTTTGACTAGGGTTAGAGGCTGTATATAGATAGGTTGGTTTAAGTCTCAGTGATTAAGTCTTATCATCTGCCAACTTAATGCTTGTTCAAGGTTCAAGAATCTATTTTTTTATGCCTGCTCCATAATTGGACCTCAATTGTTTTTGGATCCTATCCTATTCCTTCATACCAAAAAAGGTATTGACAGAAGTCAAGGTAGGAATAAAAGCAGCTAATCCCATCCTTTGGGATGAAGGCTTGTTGAGTTGAGTTTTATGCTATCAATAACCCTGTCACTTTCATTTCATTACTATGCAGATACCCAAAGATAAACTCTAGTTTTCCACACCATTTCTTATCAGTGTCTTAATGAAACATAATGAGCCTATCTAAGATTGTTTATGGTACGCATAGGTTATAGTTTTTGCCCTCTTTTGGCCATTAGTTTTGTTATTACCCTTTCCTTGATTCCTTTTTTTTCTTTTTTCTTTTATTTTTTAAATAAATATCAATGTTACTTTATTTTTTAATAAATAATGAGATAGCTTGAAACAAATTTGTTATTCTTCCAACTCTTAAGTTTCACAAACTGATCTAGCATAGTAGTGAGGATCTTATACATTTTGTAAATCTGTTTGGCAGTCATTGCACTATTGTACTACCTGGTATATTGTACATCCATCCCAAATCCCCAGGCTTAATTGATGCCTTCAGAATGAAGAATTTTGCAGGCTTAAACGTATTGATTACTTGGGTTTATTCTTTATTTAGGTGGCAACCTTCCATACAAAGAAGACACCTGCAGAGAAGTCATATGTGTCAGCATTATGTAGAATACTTGTGTTGCTCCATTTTCGGTTGTCAGAGCAAGGGGCTATCCAATTAATGAGGAGGCTATTAATTCGTGTGGCTGAATCTGTATCGGCAGAGAAAGATCTTGTCAAGGAATTAAGGCGGATGGCTGACCATCTCAAGGCACTGGATAGACAGCCAGATCAAGAAATGTCGCAAGACCAAGCTAATCTTATATTTGGTAAAATCCTTAACTTGTTCATAAGAGTACCATGGAAAGGTTTTTTCATTCATGAAGTTCTAGACATTTGTTTGAAAATATTTCTAACGACTGAAGGTACAAAAATGCTTATAATCTATCCAGAATGAAGGAGCAGGTATTTTTTTATATAATAAACTTAATTTATTTCCTATAAATCTACTGGTTTAGATAACCTCTGCGCACAAGTATTGTGTGCTGCATTGTGGTAATGTTGAGCTAGACTATTGCAGGAGGAATAAAATATGATGTCTGCCATATAAACAGTTTTTCTGCTTACTACTAGTATGCAGCCAAAACACCACCTATTAGGTGTTGTTTCATTGACATATTACATATGGGATTGCATTCATTTGAAGTAGTTTTGGTATGTTTTCCCCCCTGTTTTTCTGGGAGTATGGCATCTCTTCTCTGTTTACAATCTCTATAATTCTTCTGCTTATAAATTTTGTAGGGAGGTTAGAACTAGACTTCAACATGGATTTCAACGTTTCTGTTGAAATGCCACAAACACCAGCTCCTTGCTCAACTAAACCAACCCGTCGCAGGAAACAAGTGAGGCTTGAAGAAGAATCTTCTGATGAAGACAGTTCCCCGACCTCTGTTGTTCCTAATAATCTTGGCACAGTAAGCGCTCGCTCACAGAGGGCAAGCAAGACTGCAGCACTGTCCAAGATGACAGCTAAAACAGCCTTCAGGATCGATGAAGATGATGAAGATGAGGAAGGCTCAGAGGTTACATCGGATGAAGATTCCGATGGATCTGATTAGTTCCTTAAATCAGTGGGTTGGCATGTTAGATTTCTCCATTGATGCAGTGATCATTGCTTAAACATGCTATTTTGTTGTTGTATGGTTGTTTCTCAAATGAATTAGGTTGCAGATTTTGTACATAGATGGGCACATTTGAGTTGTAAAATGTGAAATGTGTTACTCCGGTTGTTCTCAGGCTCACTACGTAATATATAGGCTGGTGAAATTGTATTATGTTTTGATAATGATACTATGACACTATTGCTTGTAGTTTTAAAAAATTTGAGTCAAAACTTATTGCACATTTGTAGTGCCAAATATGTCAGTTTCAAAGATTGAGGTATTTAAAAAATATGGTAGTTTTATTTTGGCTAGACAGACATGATAAGAGGGAGGGGATATAAATGTAGAAATGCTTGAAAACAGCTTATAACCAAGTCAATCTCCAGAAGAGTTTGATGCCATTGTGGCCTCTTCTTTATCCATACAATACATATAAGCATACCATCATCACCTGACAATGATGGATTTTTAATATCAATATGGTGGCCCCTCCTCTACCCAACAAGTAGATATCCTTAAGTTTCTGCGATCACGTCTTGATAATAAAAAAGGGTCCACGTCACTACATCAGCCTTTAACATATCTATTAACAGTTTTCCTAAGGACTCGGTAATTAATTAGGTTTTCTACGAGTTTGAGTATGTAATTGTAAATGTTAAAAAAAATGAGTATGAACTTGAAAATGACCCCATAATTTTGGGAGTCTTTTGTAGTTTGTACCGTAATTTATTATGCCTATTTTCATTCAAATAATATTCCAATTTATGTATACATAATTCTATTGTCTTAATATTTTTTAATCAATTGGAAGATTTTCCTTTTACGTGTCATAGTTGAATAGGGTTGATGCCTATATCAAGGCCTATCTTAGGACTATAGTCTAAAATATCGATAATATCGACGAAATATCGAGGATATTATCGTTTTTTCGGGTCACGGATATTTTGAAACGTATCCATACACATATTGTATAAATATCGATAATATCGAAAAATATCGATGTCGATAATTTCACTCACACTTCAGCAATATTTTGTCAAAATATTGATATAATATCAAAAATATCGAAAATATCGATGTAATGAAAAAAAAAAAAAAAAAAAAAAAAAAAAGAACTCAAATCACACACAAGGGGATTCAAACCCTTGCCATTTCACTCCTTCCAACACCTTAACCACCATGTTACTTATGTTTTTGTGATAATATGCTAAAATATGTATATTTATATTGTTTTGTTCTGAACAATTACATGCAAAACTATTTTGGGGGTTTATCATTTGATGACTACTCTTTACAATAAACTTACTCTACACATAGAAATGATGAAGATAGTGAAAAATTTGAACCTCATAAGAACTTTGTGTGGTACTAAGTTACTCATGTATCTTACCATACAATGTATAAAGTGTAAAAAATATTGTAGTAAATCATTATATATAAATGATTATGGTGTATTTAATCTTCTTTCATTAATTACTACATATTTTCTACACTCACAGTGTTTGTCAGCTCACTATATAATCAACTTAAATCAGTTTACCGATCATGCAATGCATTTCATTCCAATTTTTTGTGATAAACTAATACATAATTGACTGAATAAACATCATCCAAAGTTTCAATAAAAATTTCCAAGTTTTTCTTATAATTTCCGTTGTTTTTATTCAATTTTTATCGATATCGATAATATCCCGATATTTCCATAGAAATTTTCTTGTTTTTGAACTAGCGATATTTCCGATACCATCAATATTTTAGACTTTGCCTAGGACTGTATTTTGAATACTTGTCATATTATTAATAAAACTTGAGACTTTTCTCAACATGGAGAAATCCATTTGATCTCTTGTTATCGGATTTGACATTAATCTAATTCATTCATCTTGTTTCGCGTGCCCCACGAAAAAATTTACCCCCTTAAGTGGGGGAGCTAGGAATTCTATTAAGGAGGGTCAACTTTAATTAATACCTTTATAATTACAATAAATTTAGTTTTTATAAGAAAATATATTTATGAATTCATTATAATGATTAAATTTCAATATAAAAAATTTAATATCTTAGTAAGTATAACCTAAATTCTAGAAACCAAAAAATAATGAGAGAGTATAAAAAGTTGATTTTAGATATAATGAGAAAATCAAATAAAATCCATGGCACACACATATAAATGACATATGAAGATATGAAAACAAATATAGATCATATTCATGTTCATTGTAGACAATTTACATTTGTGAGAAGGATCAACACTAAGAGCATCTCTAACCGATGTGTCAAACGTGCCATATAGACACTTAACAGCTAGAAATAACATTTCACATCACTCCAACCGATATGTCAAAGCTGATGTGGAATGAAGGCTGGAGGTTGATATGTTATTTTTGACATCCCAAAAGTAAAATGTCAAATGAATATTTTATTATTTTTTCTTTTCTTTTCTTTTAATTAAAAATGAATCAACACTAAAATGTAATAAAATAATAATTTAATTTGACATATCGGGTGGAGTGTAAAATTGTGTAAAATGTCAAATTGCCACATCAACCATCAAATTTTTGATATTTGACATCTCCCTTGTAGATGCTCTAAGTATAGCTATAAAACAACTTAGATAACATAGATAATATATAAGGTTTTCAAAATATTGAGAAGGATCGAAAGACCCTTGTGGGCCTTAATTGGCTCCGCCAATCCCTCCTTGTAGCTTCCTCTCTCTTGGCTTCCGAGATCATCATCTTCAATTTACCTAATGCATTATCATGAATGCCTGGAAGTAGTAAGAGCAGACTCACACTTCACCATTGAAGGCGTTGTTCAACTTATAGGACTGCCACCTCAATATATCAAAAAGGGCATCTCTTACTTTCTATTTATAGAAGAGATCAGTCGTTCACCCTAATGCAACCAAATCAAATTGGAAATTTCCAGTTATCTTCCACTACGCAACGGATAAAAGTTGTTGTCGATGCGTTCAACATAGCGATGTGTTGGTGACTGATGTCTATTACAACGTAGTAGGCATCAACTTTTACCTTATGCGCATATTCATGTAACGACATCAGTTCCTCCAATGATACCGATGTTTGGGAGGCTACCATTACCTAAAACTCCAACAACATCAATGACTTACAAAAATAAACAGTATACAGCCGTTGTTGTAGGGAAGTCTGTCTCGATTTCCCGAAAACATACAAAAACAATGGGTAATAAAAAATCAATCCCACAGGCCACGGCCGACATGTCGCCGACTAATCGTGCATCACGTCAAAACAATCCGATTGAATTTCATTTGTTTGGTTTTCCTTCCACCAATACTTACGTGCAAAATTGGCAAGTCACGTCTAGGGATCTAGAATATTTACATTATTTTATTTTAAAATTAAAATGGGCCTGCCATGACCACTCTAAATCTTGACGCTAGCATGCATGTACCATGCATTAATGAATATAATTATTGGGGAAAAAAAGAAAGAAAAAGAAAAGGTAAACACATAATAAATAAATAAAAACAATAAAGAATTGTAATTGTCTTGATATGTGGGCGTGACGATGGTGCACTGCTTTTACACCAGGAGAGGCGTGAGTTTCGCCATTGTCAAAAGAGAAGACAAAAGCATTTTTGTGGTATTTTTCAATTGAAAGGTCGTTTTTTTTCGGCTAGAGGTCGGTTTTTAATGCTTTAAAAAGCTTCCAAAAGGTTGTCTTGGATAAGATTTCTTCTAATGGGGACTTGAGGTTCACATACTGTTACAAGTCCCTCTCTCTCTCTCTCTCTTGGGGAAAAAAAACAAAAAAGAAAAAGAGAAATGCGAAAGGAAGAGATTGTGAAAGAAAAAGCCAAAGAAAGGGCAATTACAACTTGTACCAAAAGCATTTGTGATTAAGAACAACAACAAAAGCAAACAAACTGGTCGACTGCAGAGTTACTGTTTAAAATTAGGTCCCTATCATTTGTCAAAAATGGTTCTGTTATTCTTCTCTTAAGCTCTAGTGATCATCTAATATGGTACCTGTGGAAGCAAAATAAAATCACTCCCACATAAATAAATAAAACTTTTTTTTAGTACAAGTGATAATGAGGAGAGATTTTTCACATACACATAATTATATGATGTCATGGAGATTCGAACTTGAGATCTCAGGTCTGCAAATCAAGACTATTTTCTACTGAACTAAACCCCATTAGCAGTACCAAATTAAGCTTTAACAAGAGGTTTTCCGCTCAAAATTTCTTAGAATTTTAAAGTTTATGGATTGTAATATATTTTTCGAGAGACAAATATGATAACAGATTCCTTAGCCAGTCTTATTCACAACCATGTAAGGAATCTGTTTTGTAGTTTAATTTTGTTGATAAAAAGTTGGGACAAAACGAAATAATATTTGAAAGGAAAGAAGGGATGAACAGTATTACATACATTAACTAAAAACTATAAATTAAATATGAAAAGCTAGAATCTTATCACGTCGATTCACGATCCACTTTCACTTTAAACGAACAGAGTGATGAATAAATTATTTAATTGGAGAGAGAGACAGAGAGAGAGAGAGAGACAGAGAGGGACAATGGTAATGGCCACTGGGAGGAAGGAAGGGACCATTTCTTTCATTTCATTGGTTAATTATTGTTATCTTGTAAATGGTGTGGCATCGCATGCAGTCGGCTACGTGTCCCTGACTCACTCACAGCCTAACTTTTTTCCCATTTCGCTATCAAATAATTTTCTCACTTTTTCACAATTTCACTTAACTTACGTTTAGCTCTTGATTGGTGTGTGTTTTGTTTGTACTTAATTTGGTCGCTTTCTTTATCTTTTTTTATCATAAGAGAAGAAGAAAAAAACTACTCAAGAAACTCAGCACCACGTACGACTGCAATCCAATTTACAGAAGTCAGCCGTTAAGAATCTTCAACAAAATTTTAGATTCTAACAAAAAGAAAATGGATTCAGATTTGGATTTAGGTCAATTTGATTCGAATCCGATGAGTTTACGAACTTAAACCGACAGGTTGTAGGACAAAGACAACATGTGTGCATGATCCTTTAGTTATTATTATGAGAAGAGAACACTGTGAATATATAAGACTTCAATTTGGATCTCTTGGTTAGTGTTGATTGTAAAAGTCCACGATTATCAACCACTAGATTAAAATTCAAAGAGGGGAATTAGTTCTAAATGCAAAACACATTGTTGTCATTTGAATCGAATTTGAATGTCAACTATTGATTTTTTTTATTTAACAATTAATGATTATAAAAAATAAAACAAAACAAAACAAAATTATATGGTCTGGTTTGATTCATAGTTTAAACTTCATGTGGTTGAAATTCTCATGTTTAATCTCACCTCGACAACAGTTTTAAATGCAAAACACTTTATTGTTACTTGAATCAAATTTAAATGTCGAATATTGAATTTGGATTAAACAATTGGTGATCAAAAGAACAAAACTCTATGAGACTTATACTTCATCATTATAGAAATCCAACCATTTAATAGATTTGAGAATGAAATTTTAAGATAGGATAAATGAACTTAGGCCATCTTCAGTTATATGGCTAAATGTAGTCTAGTGCTATAAATTTAGCCCTCCAAATTTTTTAAAGAATAGTGCATGGCTAAAATTTTACATCTCCAGTCATGTATAGCTATATTTTAGGGCCCTTCATATTTTATTATTTTGATAAAAACTATAGTACAACACTCATATATTTTATAACTATGTATTGTTTAATTTAATTAAACTACTATTTATAGACAATATTGTCTAATTTATATCCCACAAATTTAAAACATTTAAAAAGGTTTTAAATAAATAACTTTTCAATCAATGATTCTAACCACCAACGGTAAAAAACCAATTATATATATATTAAAAAAATTAACTTAAAAACATTTTAAAAGGTTATTAAAAAAAAAACCTAACGACTAGCTGACGTCATTAATGATGTCAGCGGGCGCCTTTAATATTGGTTATTGGATTTGCAGTTGCACGAGATGATTCCTACTCTTACCTACGCATGATCCTTTCTCTTCTTGAAAAGTACATACGTTGGGTCTACACAAAAATTTGGCCTATACCAAAGTTGGGTTAGAAGTGGCCTGATTGGAGTGCTAAAGGGAGAAATGTGGCCCTTCAAATTTGGCCAAAATTTTTTTTAACCCATAACTAGAGATAAGTTTTACATTATTTTAAGGGTATTTTTAACCCATGACCATGGCTGGAGATGCCTTTGGTAATATTAGCCCTACTTTTTCACTTGTAATATGAAACGCAAGGAGTTTAAGGCTGACTAGATAAAGGTACCCTTGACATATAGGCAACGTAATTATAAGGGGTAGACTGGGTGGTTCAGCCGTCCCTTCATTGGATAACAGAACACATGTCGTCAATCAATATTCAAATAATTCATCTCCTTTATTTTTTATTTTTTATATTTGTGGTCAGGATTAATGTAAAACCAAATAAAATATATGTTTTCGTTTTCAATAATAAACTATGGGTTTTGATTTCCAAATATTCTGTTTCTTTTGATTTTTTGTTTATAAAAGATGGGTGAGTTTTAGTTTGGTTCCATTCCAAGAATCCATCTGAATAACAAAAACATGGTTGCTTTGGTACCTCAAGAAAATATGGTTGCTTTGGTATCTCGCACTGGCAGGCATTTGCAGCGATACAGTAAAGGTCGTCGCCAAGTTGTAGGGTTCGTCTCCTCTCTCTCTCTCTCTCTCTCTCTCTCTCTCTCTCAACTTTGTGTTGGGAGTTTTGAGTTTTTCATTTTCTTTTTGTTGGTTGCTTTTGGAATGAAGGGTTATATATTACTGCATTACTGGTTTTTGAAGGTGGGTTTTAGCTGGAAAAGAAAACAGTAATTGATGAGTGGCAATGAGTGTTCATTATGGATTATAGGGAACCAAAAGTATATGCTATCTGATGGAGAGAGAGAGAGAGAGAAAGAATCATAGGAAATTTGAGGTTTATTGAGTCTTAGGATTTGATTGTTTTGGTTATTGAACCAAAGTTTGGCCTTTTGCAGATGTATTCCATACAGATATAAAACTTCCAAGCAGACTCCCTCAAAGCATGATGCACCAGAACTAGAAGTTCTTGTCATTACTTCACAAAAAGGCAAAGGAATGCTCTTTCCAAAGGTGCCCAAATCTTCTTTTCAATCAAAGTAATTAATGATGTATTTTTTTGCATTATTAATTCAGTCAATTTAAAATCATACAATTTGTTCATAACAGGGAGGGTGGGAAATAGATGAATCCAAGGAAGGGGCAGCCTCCCGAGAGACGCTAGAGGAAGCAGGAGTAAGAGGATTCATTGAGGTTAGTTTCATCTTTTCTGTTACTTGTATTTAATTAGATGTTGTGATGTTCTTTGTGAAAACCTTTTTTTCAAAGATTTTTAATTTTTTTAAATAATTTTTTTGCAGGGTGAACTGGGTAAATGGATCTTCAAGAGCAAAAGCCATGATGCTTACTATGACGGTTACATGTTCCCTTTACTTGTTCAGGAGCAGTTAGATTTCTGGCCAGAGAAGAATCTCAGACAAAGGATTTGGGTATGTGATTAACTTTATATGTACTTTGGTCATAATTTTTTTGATTGCAATTGCTGATTTTATTTGGAATTATTTTTGTGATAGATGAGTGCTCAAGAAGCAAGAGAAGTTTGCCAGCATTGGTGGATGAAAGAAGCCTTGGATAGGTTAGTAAATCGTCAAACATCTCAGCAACAAAATCAAGACCAAGAATTAGATCATGTTCTTAAAGCTAGGAGGGAAAATCTGATGGCATGTATGTAGAAAAAAAAGTATTTAAGGACTTTTCCCTGTTAGACAACAAGGATCTAGGCAGAGAGAGTACTATAGGTTTCAAACAAGCAAGAAAAATTGACACCTGAAAAGAACTGGTTCTTGTTTTGTTGGAAGTCCCAGTTCCAGAGCTTTTGTTACAATTAATCATCTCGGTTGAGGCAAAATCTGGGCAAGGTTGTTTCTAATAATAAGAGGTTCCATTTTCACACTTGTATTTTTAATAAGAATCTTAAACTGCTGCTAGAAAAAATCGCTTATAAAGCAGAAGAAGTAGTCCCAAACGAGCCTTCATAAAATTATATGCCGTCTTCCAACTCTGACTAACTACTTAGTAATACAACCAACACAATCTGCTGAATTGGCCTTTAATGAATTAAGACAAAACCGATTTTTGTGCGCTTCTGATTCGGTCTCCTGCTATGGCATCCTATTGCCTCTTGGGACATTACAAGTTGATCCTGCAAATCTTCCTTCAGCAAGTTGATGACAACCTAGAATTGTTGAAAGTAAAGTCCTCCACACCACATCAGCATTTTTAGAAGGACTTGACATAAATTCGGTGGAAGAGAATTGTGGACATGTTTGGTCCACGCTTGAAGTCCATGGAAATTAATGGCTGAGGCAAGCCAGGATTAGCCCCACTTGTTCATTTTTATTTTTTGCCAAAGTTAGGGAAGAGGAGGGGGATTTTTTCATACACACTACCAAGGTGTTATTGGAGTTCGAACTTGAAACCAATGATCTAAAAGTTAACGCTCTTTTTCCTTAGGCTAAACCCAGTTGCCACATGTTCAGTTTTATTTCACTGAGCACAAGTATCCGTATTTTGGTAATCGACCCACAAAGTTATGCAAAATCATGCTTCATAACAGCTAGAGATCTCCTTCTGATAAGCTCAAAAGGCCCAAGTTTTACAATTTTGAAAGTATCTCTAGATCCACCCAACTGAAAGTCACATTGAAAGGATGGTAGACAGAGCAACAAGTTACCCCACCAATAGAAGCCCAACCTATTTACTCGAGACACCCACTTTGTCTCTGGAAACACCCAAAATAGAAAACCCAGTCATCCTTCTCATTCATCCCCTCAAGCCCCAACCCAACAAGAAGACTAGTGGGGGTTAACATGGGGTAAGTAAGATTAAAAACACCAATAAAAGTTACAACAACTAGGAATAAGCTGTTCACCAATTACCACAGGTACTGATGATTGATGCAGCATATGGCCTTCAATTGTTCTTAATTATAGACGACCTTTTATCTAAGAGAGTAAACTGAAAATGACAATGGCCGTCTGGACGATTTCTAAACCACAAGCGTTAACTGTGGAGTGGTGGGCATGAAGAGACCGAAGACAAAATACCATAAATTTAATACGACATATACATTACTGAATTGGACACACAAACCCTATCGTCCCCTCTCATTCTTTGTTCTGAACTTCTGAAAGGAAACAAAATTAATTAATTAACATACACAGCTTGCACCCCCACTACTTCATCTATACATACTTTCAGAGAGAGAGAGAGAGAGAGAGAGAGAGAGATGTAACAAACGAAGAAAACAATATATGATGGCAGAGAAACC
Organism: Prunus armeniaca; assembly: GCA_903112645.1. Classification (NCBI taxonomy): domain Eukaryota; kingdom Viridiplantae; phylum Streptophyta; class Magnoliopsida; order Rosales; family Rosaceae; genus Prunus; species Prunus armeniaca. The sequence goes on along the minus strand of CAEKDK010000003.1, from coordinate 1,134,895 downwards.
ACAAGTGTTTGTTGTGGAGTGGGAGCTACAAACTGTATGCATTAAATTCTGACTGCCCCATTCTTTATGTGTAGTCGTAGAGTAGTGATCAGAACCAGAAGTTTATTTAGGGTACCACAGACAGACACTTTGAACAGCCATGAAAGTCCTTGATGTTTTGCATGGGCCTTGAATTAATCTTCAATGAATTTAGTGTATGACTTCAACAATTATTAAAGATTTAAGGGGCTAGGTTTGTATTGATAAGTTTGCTTAATCTTGGACTTTTTGAAGGTCTAGTCTCATGACCGACCCAACCCATTTTACAGGCCTAATCTTAACACGTTTCTTTTTATTTTAGTGTTCTTTAGTGGGGGACCGAACAACATCTCGTGAGTTTTGTGAGGGTGTCAAGGCCCACATAGAATTGCTTCAAATTCACATGGTGTTCTAACTTCCATGACAAGTACATAACCTAAACCTAACCCTTGAGCTTGAGGGAAGATATATTTTACACTCAACAAGATAATTATAATTTAACCTGTGCAAATCACCTCCCACATCTGTCATTTTTTCCCTTCATGCTTAGAAACAAAACTTCCATATTTTTTACAAGCGATAGTCTAAACTACACTGAGAAGAACAGTTTCTCACACACACACACATTATTAAGGTGTCATGGGGTTCGAATCTAAGACCATTAGCCTTCATGTCAATGCTTTTTTTCACTAGGCCAGACCCCATTGGCAACAAAACTTTCACCTTATAGCTAAAGAGCATGTAGTGCTATTTTTTGCCAAGTTTGCTCATAAATTGAACTCAAACTGGTGTAGAGGCGTTTCTTTCTCCTGAAGTAAGCTGTCCTATAAAGTTAGATGATGAGAGAGCACAATTATGGTGCGATGGGCACAGTTGTGTTTGTGTCTTCACTCGAAAAAGGTCCATGTATAATTCATGGTGAAGGTCTATACCTATGATTCATGGACCATCAAGAAATTCTAGAAAATGAAAAGGCGTCATCCCTTTTGTGTCTTGAGGTCTTATATTAAACTGAATATACCAAAAGTGACAAGGTGAGAATAAATATTTACAATAATGCTACAGTCATCTAAACGCTTTCTCAAGTTTTACACCATGATCTCTGTTGTGACACATTACACAACACTTTAACAGTGACCTACTGCACTTTTCAATATCTGATGTAAGTCCTTAATTATTTGCAAATATATCAAATGAACATGGATATTTCTCTTGGGGTCAAGCCAAATAATCATCAGCGGAAGATATTTGACCTCTGCTATTGCAAAGACTTCCAAGTGGACGTCCAAATACATGTAATTATTTGCAAACCACACGTATTTAGCAAACTTTTGGTTTGATAATATACATTATCGATCGAATATTACTGTAGCTAGAATGAATATGGATAGTATGTTTGACATGTCGTAAAAACAGTCCACATTCTGAAAAGATAAAGGTGTAACATTTTTTTGTAATAAAAAAAGGTACAACTTTGTGTATATGCTATTAGTTTTTTGTTTCTTAGAAAATTGCCCCCCAAAAAAAAAGCAGCAAATTATTAGTCTCTTATTAAGGGGTTTAAGCTCCAACGTTAATGTTCCTAGCTAGAGACTAGTACAGATTTGCCAACGTTCTCATTACCCCTCTCTCTCGTCCCAAAAAATGGTCGGAACAACTCTTCTCTCCTTCTTTACAGTCCTTGTTTCTCTCTCATGTCTCTACAGTCCTACAAGTTCCTCCTCTACAGACTCCTTTGTGTTTGGAGGCTGCACACAGCAAAAGTATGCACCCGACTCGCCCTACGAGTCGAATCTCAACTCACTCCTCACCTCCCTGGTCAACTCGGCCACCTACTCCTCCTACAACAACTACACCATCATGGGCTCAAGCCCTCAAGACGTCATCTACGGACTCTACCAATGCCGTGGTGACCTGGCCATGCCCGACTGCGCCACGTGTGTTGCTCGTGCAGTGAGCCAAGTAGGGCACCTCTGCTCCTACACCTCCGGTGGCGCTCTTCAGCTAGAAGGATGCTACATCAAGTATGATAACACTAGTTTTTTGGGCGTGGAGGACAAGACTGTGGTGTTGAAGAAATGTGGGCCGTCGATTGGGTATGATGCCGATGGAATGGGCCGTAGAGATTCAGTGTTGGCGGCCTTGGTTGGGTCCAGTGGGCCATATAGGGTTGGTGGGTCCGGGGAAGTGCAGGGTTTGGCGCAATGCGTTGGTGATTTAAGCTTATCGGAGTGTCAGGATTGTGTATCGGAGGCAATCGGACGGGTTAAAAGCGAGTGTGGTGGAGCTGTTTATGGTGATATGTTCTTGGCCAAGTGTTATGCTAGGTACTCAACTGGTGGATCTAATTTTTACTCCAAGGGCCATCATGGTAAGTTACACTTAATTTGCTTTTATGATCGTATTATTTAACGAACAAATTTAATGTCTCTAACATTATTGATCAAAGAAACATATAGCGTTTGTGGATATAACTTCTTTTTTTTTGGGTTCTCGTTTTTCAACAATATGAATGGCAGATAAATCTATCAATGATAGTGAGAAGACATTTGCTGTTATTATTGGACTATTGGCTGGAGTTGCTCTGCTCATCGTTTTTCTTACCTTCGTCAGAAAGGTGTTCGGGGGAAATGGTACGTAGAATCTTCATTTGATTGCCTTTCTTTTACCCTAATTTCTCCTTTTTTTTAATTGTTTATTATTATTTTCTGGTTCATATTTTATTATTAATTTCCATTGGCTTTAGGACCAGAAAGCAGATAGATACTGTATATTCAGGGATATGTTAACATAATGTTTTTGGGTGTTGCTTTTTTATGTGCAGGTAAATAAATAATGAGCTTGCAAAGTTATTGGCTTCCGAAGTGATTTGCTTTTGGTTCTCTTTTTTCTTCCTTATGTCTACTTTCCTCTCCCTCTTTAATCTTTATGCTGTTTTCTTTGATATAAGATCATGTTTTCTCTCGGAAAGTAGAGTTCTTAGAAAAGATGGAAAAGATGGAAAGATGTACGATGGGGCACTTACCCAAAACAAAGTTGAGAGGAGGGTGGGTGACAAAAGGAGGCTCGAGATTCCAATCTCCCCTCCACTTGATAAAAGTGTGTTGTCTAGTATGAAAAAAAATTGGCATATTCTTTTTGTAAAAGCACAGATGATCTTTTTTCTTTCTTTTTCTTTTTGTGATTTCTTAAATATATGATTATTTTGGGCTTTATAAAATGTCACCATATAATTCATTTTGTATGGTTTCTTCATGATGAAGCTTTGCTATAATTTAAACATTGCTATCCAAGGAAAAGGAAATTTTGTTTATCACTCACTCCCTCATTAAGGTAAAGATAAAATACAAGGAATCAAATCCAAACTATTTGTTAAGTCCAATAAAAAAAACATTTGCGCACCCATCTATGAAGATTTTAACTTAGGATGTATAAACTTATAACTTACCTCGTGCTCTCTTATCACCGAGTCTCTGAGTTATGGACCTATTGACAACATGAAAACTACTCTTTCATTATTTTTAACAACCCAGAGTATGAAATTTCATTTCACCATATGTTTTAAGTGAACATCATACTTTTATTTTTTGGGTCAAAGTGAACATCATACTCAGAAGAAGAATGAATGTAGCATCCAATCAGTGGCGGTTCTATAGCAAGGGCAGGGTAGGCAGCTGCCTACCCAAATTTTTTCAAAACAAAAAAAAAAAAAAAAAAAAAAAAAAAAAATAAACAAAGTTATGTAAGCAAACTTACCCTATCCTATCTAATGGTGTGAACCCATGCCTATCCAAACTTTAGAGCAACCCACGTGTTATATGGCCCAGTCAAACTTAAAAAAAGAAAAGGGGGGGAAGCAATATAAGTAAGCAGCCAATTCCCTTTTGGCTGTGCAATAGTCGCAATCCCAAATCATTATTTTTTGCAGTTTCTTCTTGAGTCTGGACATTATCTCTTGGTAGCATTTTCTCATATCTAAAGCCAATAAGTATTCTTCTATTGGCTTTTTCCTAAAATAAATGTATGCATCTTAAGTTTTTTAATAGTTTAATTTAGTTTTAGATTTAAATAGTTTAGTTTTTCATTGCATTGCATTAATTAGTTTTTTTTTTGTTTTTTTTTGTTTGTTAAGTTTTTACATATGAGGGTAAATCTCATTACGCTCTCCCTGACTAGGTGTATTTTTTTATTTTTATGAATGAAATTCACTCGTATCGTCGAGTTTTTAAGGTAAGTTTCGTCTACCTGACTTTTGAATCCTAAATCCGCCACTGCATCCAATAACGATTGCTACTGAACAAAACTACATAGATTGACAATGAAGGGAGAATCAAACTTGTGCACACCAAGGTCAAGATTATGGCAGCCTATAACATGCAAGCCCATCAGGAAATTGGCAATGCATCAACAACATGGAAATTGGTCATCATCCTTTAAACTTTTTGAGTCAATTGGCGAGATGTAAAAATTATTAATGTTTGGATTCACATAGCTGATGTCCATAGCAAATTTCTCAAGAATTCTACCCTACTCTTTTTTTCTTTTTGAGTAAGTTCGCCAAAGACCCAAACCAGCAAAATAGATCATAGAATGACCCATGGTTTTTAGACCCATGAAAAGCCCAAATACGACAGAGATGTTGCTGGAACGTCGTAGAAGATAATACCTTGGAAACTGAAGAAGGGATAAGAAGTTTTCAATAGAAGCTTCTGGGTTCTGTCAGATGAGTCCAATAGTATTAGTAACCGGTCATCCACGCCATTTTTATTTTCTCCATTGTTCACATCAACACCAAACCAGAATACACGGAAGCTTCAGAGACAGACCAAGTAAACAAACAAACAATGGCAGCTGATGGCATTTTTGGGTACCCATTGAGGCGCTTCCTCTGGAGCCCTCCGATTTTCCGAGAATGGTCAGGATCAACGGCCCTCATGGACTGGCTTGAATCTCCTAATGCCCACATATTCAAAATCAATGTTCCAGGTATACATACATACCACTTTTTTTCCCAGTCGAGTCAATCCCAACTGGGATTTACCCTTTTTTTTTCCTTTCTGGTTTTTGCTCTGTTTTCCTTCTTGCAGTTCATTTTTTCAAACTGAAATATTAGTGGGTTTTATGAGTTTAGCTCATTTTCTTTAGCTCCTTTGCCTCGAAATATTAGATTGTAATCTTAATTGGGTTTTTAGGACTGAACAATTTTTTGTGACTAGGGTAAGTAAATTGGGCACGGTTTTTTTTATCTTGAGACTGAGCGATTTGATGAAAATATATATAGGTTTCAGGAAGGAGGACATAAAAGTGCAGATAGATGAAGGGAACATTCTGCAGATAAAAGGGGAAGGAGGGAAAGAGGAGGCTCACCATGCAAAAGACACAGTTTGGCACGCGGCAGAGAGAGGGACGGGGAAAGGAGACTTTACTCGGGAAATTGAATTGCCGGAAAATGTGAAGGTGGATCAGATAAAAGCTCAAGTGGAGAATGGAGTTCTCACCATTGTTGTCCCTAAAGATGCAACCTCCAAGCCATCTAAAGTGCGAAACATCAACATCACCAGCAAGCTCTAAGCACCACCACCACCACCACCTAGCCGTTCACGAGAATCAAACCAGAAGCATCGAATGCTTGATCATGTGTTTGATCATGTGTCATGTATTGTGCTTTAACATGTAACAATAAATATATGATTATATATGCGTGCATATGCGTATACTTCCTCAGTGTCGTTATAATGCACTAGGGTAAAGAAAATTACACTCTCCAAAAGGTCACACGGAAAATCAATGCAGAAGATATGGGACACAAGCACAACCCAAAGCCAATCGGATAACAACCATACAGCCCAAAGCCAATCGGATAACAACCATACAACCCAAAGCCAATCGAATGAACACCAAGAAATTGGAGTGAACCCGAGATGTGACTCTCGCATCTTCCGAGATTTATGTGAGAGATAACGTTTAGGATTCAACGTTACGTTACAATCCAATGGAGAGGCAAATACGAATTTGGAGAGGGAGAACCTGAGTTACAGATAGAGAATAGAGATTTGTGGAAGAGAAGATCTATTGGGTGGGATAAGGAGGAAGGAGCAAGGTTAGGACTATGGAGTTTGTGGGGAAAGGGGGAACATTGGGAGGGCTGGGTTGGTGGAAATATGGGTCAACTAAGCTGCAATGAGGCATGAAGCCTAAAAATTGAGCAAGAGCTTGACAAACAACTAGTTCTCAGGAAGGAGAGAGCTTCGAACCAGACAAAAAGGATGTGGGAGCAAATAATTCAGCTTCCAACCATAAGGCGCCACGTGGATAAGAAGAATATTTTATAGATTAATTAATTAAGTTCATTTATTGGTTAATTAATTAATACTACAAATAGGAGATATTATCTTTATTTAATAAGATAATATCACACATTTAGATATTATCCTAATTCGGAGATATCATCATCAATTAGTGATCTGATCCCAATCAAATTCCTATTTGATTCAATCTCTACAATTTGAGGAAAAAAATATTTTCCTTCCAAATAACATTTTCTTTAAAACTCAAGATGCCTAGAGCCCTATAAATACATGGCTACATTCGATAAGGTAATCATTCTCCAATCCCAAAAATCTAGCAAAAATACCCCGACTCCTCTCTCTCTCTCTCTCTCTCTCCAGCCGATGACACCAACACTACCGCCGGCCACGCCTCTCTCATATCTCCATATTTTCATACACGGCTCTGATCACCACATATGACTCTCGCCACCCGGTTCTCTCCTTAGAGAAAACTCCGTACCTTTTTTTAGCTATTGTTTCTCATAGATTCAAAATAACTAACCTAGGCATCAGAGGGCCTTTGCTTGACACCATCGAGTGTGGTCTATTTACTCTCTTTTTTTTTTACAGGAATCGAGGAAATGAGAGAAGTAAGTTCAAAGATGGAATGATCTTCAAGCAGATATTCTCCCGTGAGAATATTTGCACAAACAAAGGTGTTGAAGAATATAAAAGTCCTACATCGAAAACTTAACTAAACAAATTACAACATTTAATAAGTGGTTCCACTACTAACAATATTGAGACCTTTTGTGATAAGACCCCACACATACTGGGCTATGTAGTTGGTTATGTATAGAGCAATATTGGTGTTCGTAGTAATGGCCCGATGATCAGGTTATTTGAAATGTAACATGGTATCATAACTCACTTATTGACTGAGTCTTTATCCTTACTTATGTGATGTTCACATGTTAGAGCTTGCTTGTTTACCTTTACTCTTTACTCAATACCTGGTGTTCACATGTTAGGCTTGATTAATTGACTTCAATGTGGACTAAGCTCCACGCATTGCCCACTATGTATGTGGTGGTTCCTCATAAGGGAGTGCATGGAAGAATATAAAAGTCCAACATTGAAAATTTGACTAATAAAAAATAACGTATAATGAGTGGTACCACTACTAATAACACCAATGTTTTTTATGATAAAACTCCACACCTACTTGGCTGTGTAAGTGATTAAGCTGGAGATAATATTAGTGTCGTTAATAGTGAGTTTGTTGGTCTGTCTTTATGAAATTTAACAAAAGACATATATGACTTTTGCTATGAGAGAGACTTGAGACAAAAGACATATATGCCTTTTGCTGTGAGAGGGACTTGAGAGACCTCTCAAAATGTGAAGGAATGAGGAGTGAGGAGAAGGGCAGTGACCTCCTCCTCAGTGCTCAAATTGTGCTTGTGCAACTAGGAAGAGATCTCATGATAGGGTTCTTTCAAGCAATTAATGTTTGGCACACCAAAGTATATTACTATATGTATGTCTCTATCTCTTCACTTGATTATATATATATATATATATATATATAAATAAAGAAAAAAAGAAATCAAAGCAAAACATAACCCAAATGAACCACATATTAGAAAGTTCTTCCCATGATAGGGTTCTTTCAAGCAGTTAATGTTTGGCACACCAAAGTATATTACTATATGTATGTCTCTATCTCCTCACTTGATTATTGTAAATTAAAAAAAGAAGAAGAAGAAATCAAGGCAAAACATAACCCAAATGGACCCCATATTAGAAAGTTTAGTCTACATTTTCTATATGAGTTGAACTCTTGAAGGAAGTTGAGGTTTTCACTCCAAATTAGAAATGTTTTGGGGGAAGGGGGTGGGGATCCATTAATTGAACTAATAGTCAATATGTTGAGGTTTGATATCTACGTGCAAGATTTTCAAGATTGAGTACTAGTTGAAACGACTCCCAAAAGTTGTGTAATTTTATATAACTAACCCTTTTTTTAAATATAATTTATTATCAATGTTTTAGAACTTGGAAGAAAAGGTATGAACTTCCTACGTGTGATTACTATTTTTATTAGGTGTTCTGGCCAAACTAGCCATGCAAATAGAAGAGATGACTTTGTAAATTGTAACATTCATGCTTTAAAGATTGAAGCTAGCTTTCAATCAATCAATCAAAATAATACGAACTCATTTCTTCTTAACATTCATATCATTTTCTCCAAAAGATAGCTTTCATTCAAACAAATTTTTTTTAAAATTTTCCTTCTGGTTTGACAATCACAAGTTAATACAAGAGATGATTTATCGTTGATACAATTGGGTATAAACTACAACAAAGTAATCTTTGAGTCTAAGATTGTAGCTAAAGGACGACGAGTGGAGTACATGTTAAAGACATACATGAAAAGCTGATGTAAATTTAAGAATGAATTCATTGTCCTCAAACGACTATAAGCTTATGCTAAAAGGCATATCTTGGTTTGGCCTTTTTTGGTTGTTTACACCTAATCATTAATTATAAAAGGTTTATGATAATTGAAGATTTGATTAGGATTTTGTAATCAATAAGATTTCATTACCCAAATTCCATTTCCAATAAATCACCGTTTTATTTAAAAACAAAACACAATTAATTATTATTTTTTTTTTTTACTATAGATGGCCAAGCAATTAATTAGAACCTACCAGAAAAATATCTTGATGCAATCCCTAATTGCCCGTAGACATTTCTTATTGAGAAAGGTAAGATCATCGCGTCCACCTTGGAGCTCGAAGAAAGGTTCAAAATCCCTTTGGACCGATGTAATGTTCATGGTCCCCATTTTTGAAGCTTCCTTTGATTGCCCCTTAATCTCCTCAAACTCGAAACTCCAACCATTTCCCACATTTTTCTATGTTCAGAAAGTCAAGTGGCTGCATTATTCCTATCTACACCTGCCTGTACTGTATCACCCCCTCTTTATATGACAACTCTGCCAATGGCCTTTTAAACGCCAATTCTGAATTTCCGGTGCTTTTAATACAAACGCAACTACTTCAGTCCTCTCAAGTTCTCAACCTCCCTCCCTCCCTTCTCATATTAACTTTTCCCTCATTTTCTCTCACTTTCTCTCCATCCAACCAGGGTCCAGTGAACCAAATTCGAATTCGAACTCAAAAAGGGATGAAACCCATTTCGTAACCATCCCCAAAGAACAAAACCCAGCTCTGTTTTTCACCATTGGAGTTGAAAAATGAAGCCCCCAATGCAGCGCAACATGGTTTTCACCTCTTTGTTGCTGATATATAGTCTTGGCCTTTGCCTGATTGCGAGTTCTGATCTGGCTGCAGATAGAGCTGCCTTGTTGGCTCTCAGAACAGCCGTTAAAGGCCGTTCAATGGCGTGGAACGTAACGGAGACCAACCCCTGTTCATGGCCTGGCGTTACATGTGAGTCAGACCGAGTCATTGAGTTGAGGCTTCCGGGTCGGGCACTCGTTGGGCAACTCCCTCTGGGTCTCGGCAACCTGACCCAACTCTCGACCCTCTCTCTACGCCTAAACGCGCTTTCAGGCCAAGTCCCAAATGACCTTGTCAACCTCGTCAACCTCAAAAATCTCTACTTGCAAGGTAACTCATTCTCGGGTCCGATTCCAGAATTTTTGTTCAATATGCAAAGCCTTATGAGATTGAGCCTTGCTAAAAATAAATTCTCTGGTGAAATTTCGCCGGGGTTTAATAACTTGATGAGTTTGGTAACTCTGCATTTGGAAGAGAATCAGCTTACTGGGTCAATTCCTGAACTGGGTTTGGCCCTTGAACAATTCAATGTTTCGTCCAACCAGTTAAACGGGTCGATCCCTTCAAAGCTTTCGCATTGGCCCGAAAACGCTTTCGAGGGAAATTTGCTTTGTGGGAAGCCATTGAAGGCCTGTAATGGGACAGAGTATACTGGGAAGAAGAACAAGTTGTCTGGTGGGGCAATTGCAGGGATTGTGATTGGTTGTATTTTTGGTCTCTTCGTTATTATTGCCATTGTGATCTTTTTGTGTAAGAGAAATAAAAATGGTGAAGAGGGTACAGAGTATGTTGCTCCAGCGAAGGTTCGGGAAGTTGAAACCGCCAGTGGAAGGACAGGGGTGGATAGTGAGAATTTGAGTACTGATTTCTCGGCTGCGTCCAAAGGGAATGTGAAGAGTGGTGGTGGGAGTAAGAGTTTGGTGTTTTTCGGGGATGCAGTGAAGGTGTTTGATTTGGAGGATTTGTTGAGGGCATCGGCCGAGGTGCTTGGGAAGGGAACTTTTGGGACTACCTATAAGGCGGCTTTGGAATTGGGGGTGTCCATGGCAGTGAAGAGGTTGAAGGAGGTGACTGTACCGGAGAAGGTATTTAGGGAAAAGATTGAAGAAATTGGGGGAATGGATCATGTGAATTTGGTCCCACTGAGGGCTTACTATTACAGCAGGGATGAGAAGCTTCTTGTGTATGATTACATGCCTATGGGAAGCTTATCTGCTCTTTTGCATGGTGAGCATTTCTTTCTCGGGTTCCATTTGTTGCATTATGATTTATTGTTATCATCATTTTAGTGTTTCTTTTCATCCAACTTTGTTCTGATTGTATATCTCCGTTGAATTGCTACTTTAGGTATTCCATAAATCAACTTTTGTATTTTTGTTGCCCAATTTTTTACGTGCATGTCTGCAATTAACCCTTTTACTAATTTAGGCTTGCCATACATTTACACCAAACAGAGAGGAATCCTCAGAAGCCCAGTAGACTGTAAAATAATTTCTAGTTACCTGGAAACTCTGATCATGATCCCATTTGGGTGAAAACAAATCGTTCCATATAGTGAAATAACAGAATGGACTGAAGTAATAGACAACAAGAAAATTATCATGATTCTCATCTGAGAACAACTAGGGTTTTCAACCTGTCTTAGCCATTTTATTACACCAAAGAAGCATAATATTGAGTTTCTAAGCAAGTTGATAAGCTACATAGGGGTAAGAAACAATGTGTTCTGGTCCCTGGTTTCATGCCCAATATTGCCGTGCAGGGGCGGATCCACATAGGGGCAAGAGGGGTCAATTGACCCCTGCAAGCCCGGAATCCACCATTAGAGGTGAGATGTTGACCCCTGCAAATTGCCCCTAAACTGCTTGATGAAATGCTCCAAAGGGCACAGCACACCAACACAGCAGGGAGATTACCTTATTTCCATTTCCAACATTTAAGTAAATGTCTTTGTCCTTTTACTTTTATTTATTTTTATATTACTCCATTTACTTAAGTTTACAATGTAAATAAGAAAGTACCCCCCATTTGGATTCAAATAAAAATACTAGAAAATCAAATTCCAACCAAATCAAAATATGAAAATTTGGTTTTAGTGCAAAATACGATTTAGGCTCAAAATGATAGCTCATTAAGTCAATATATACTTCATACTAAAATCCCATAAAATCAAATTTTCTTATTTGATGTGTAAGGAATAAAAGCCACCAAAAATTATCTTGAGAAAATGATTATTTTGAAAAACCATTTTTCATACTTAGCCAATATTTTTACTTAAAACAGTTTTTCATGTATGATATGAATGCATGAAGGAACCTAAGGTCAATCTAGGTAAAAAGCTTTAGATGTTCAATTCACAAAGAGTTTTACAAGAATAACCTAACTCTTACGTATTGAAGAAATATTTGCTTGAATAAGCTCCCCCTAAGACAGTACTCATAAAGTTCCAAAGTTTGAGAGCTAGAACCCTTAAGAAATGCAGATAAAGCCCCAAATCAAAACTACGACGGACCTAAAAAATGACGTAAATGCCCTAAAATGAGCAGGATTGCGCTAAGATATGCAAGTTCTTATGTCGAATAAGACAAGACGCCTTGGGAGGCGATAAGGATTGCACTAATTTTTTGGTTTATTGTCACATTCTTAGAGATATTTCTGGTGTATTGCAATGTGTATTTATTTTTTGAAGTTGATGCAGTTCTCTTTGATAATGAACATGAGTATTTTGTATGGTTTTATCTATTAACTATGAATTAGAGTATTATCGTTTCATTTCAACGGGTCGATTTTGCATAGAATTTTTTTTAACCTTTTACACGTTGACCCTTGGAATGAAAATTCCTAGATCCACCACTGTTGCCGTGGACGGTTGCACTTTGTCCCAAATCCCAGCAGCACTTTCATAAAACAGATGCAAAGCATGCTGTTAGCTGCTGAGTTTTTGTGTAGAAGAATTTTACATGTTTTTCTTTTAATGTAATAAGTTTCGATGAAGTGTTCTTTCTTTCTGTTGAACCACATTGAATTTATCAATGATTAGAAATATATTTTTGTTTTGTCTTCTGTTGCCTTTTCCTGAAAGCAAGAAATTTCATTTTGGTCTAGTGGTGCCCATTCTCCACTTTGTCTCATGGACAATTGCTGCTGCATGAAAAAATTGTTTGGAAATAATTTTCTTTCTATGTGTAACTGAATGTAACTCTTGGGGTTCTTGGATTATGTTTCTGGTAAGAAACAATTGGTATACCAGTTCAGTTCTGTGTTTTGGCGCCTTTTGTTATTATCATTACTATTGCTAGTACTATTTTTATTGTTGTATATTATTATTATTATTGTTATTCTGTTGATGACATTTTGGTTCTCTTAACTCCAATGTTTAGTATAATATTTAAATTTGTGGAAATCGTGAAGCTCCCATTCTTTGCAGAAATTTGAAGCTTTTGACAGTCAACAAAGGATGGATTTCTACATAAATAATTGGATTTTGTTTCTCACGCAAACAATATATTCTTCTTATTTTTCCTTTTTAAAATTTTTCAATTTTGCATGATATCTATGCTGTTACAGAACACCAATATATCTGCTCAGTAATTTACAGATTTTGAATATAATAAAAAAATTTAGCACTGACAAGGCCGTGAAAAGTTGCATTGTTCTTCACCAATGTAAACTCCGAGACTCATTGAAAGAGGGACAAAAGCAATGATGCTGAAAACTGTTTTCTTGTTTATCATTTCATTCTTTACTTTTCCCCTACAGGAAACAGAGGCGCTGGAAGGACTCCATTGAATTGGGAAACAAGGTCTGGCATTGCTGTTGGAGCTGCTCGTGCAATTACATACCTACATTCCCATGGTCCTACGATCTCACATGGAAACATTAAATCTTCAAACATTCTTCTCACTAGATCCTTTGAAGCATGTGTCTCTGATTTTTGCCTTGCTCATCTTGCAAGCCCAACCGCTACTCCCAACCGCATTTCTGGTTATCGTGCTCCAGAACTCACAGATGCTAGCAAAGTAACCCAAAAAGCAGATGTTTACAGCTTTGGTGTATTGCTTTTGGAGCTGCTTACAGGAAAGGCTCCAACCCAAGCTATCATGAATGAGGAAGGAGTAGACCTTCCAAGATGGGTTCACTCTGTGGTCCAAGAGGAGTGGACTGTTGAGGTGTTTGACCTCGAGCTTCTTAGGTACCAGAATGTTGAGGAGGATATGGTTCTACTTTTACAGATTGCACTTGAATGTACCGTTCAGCACCCTGATAATCGCCCTTTAATGGGCGAGGTAACTAGCCGAATTGAGGAGCTTTATAGTGCCAGCTTAAAGCATGGACAAGATGCAAATCCTGATACATCTCGTGATGTGGATGATGGGCTTTCTCAGCAGCATTTCTCAGCTGACTCTCATATACGTCCATAAGGATTGAACAAAGATCAACGTTCTTCCTGCATTGCCCTTCTGGTCGGGATAATTTAGTGCTTTCATTATTTGTTTATTCTTGAGTTTCTCGTGAAAGAAAAATTACCGGCAGGATCATGTATTTTTCTCTTTTGGTTTTCACCTTCATACCTATTTTCTTAATAGCAATCTAATTAGCCCCTGTATTACTGTTTATGCTGTATGTGGAGGGGGATATCTGTATTATTATTTATAACGCAGTTGCCCGAATTGCGAACTCTGAGTTTGCTCCTGGTGAGATGCTCACTCTCACCCTCTGTCCCTCGTAGCTTTGAACTGGGTGCAACTTTTCTATATGATTCGAAATGCTTGAGTTACTTTCTGGATTTTGAGTTGAGTATTTGCCATTTATTTGTTCTTTCGTTTCAGCCAAGTCAAGCATATCTCTATACTTGGAGAATAATCCTATCATGTAGTTTTCTTGTGTACTTAGGTCAATTGGTTCTCTGGGCTCCCATGGTTGCTTTAGCTTGGTATCATTCATTACACTTCCAATGAATGTAATAATATAGGCCATTTTAAACTTCAACATCAATGTAAGTCAAGTGTGACCTTATTCCTATCCGCCAGTCTTATTTTTAATTTTCGTAAATGAATTTTGAATACAATTTAGCTTCTTTTTTTTTGGGTATAAATTTGCTGAAAAATAAGAAACAAAAAGCCTAGGGCTCCCATGCCAGTTATGGAACCTTGTCTTCTGTAGTCACTGACCTCGGGGGACAGCTTGGAACTCTAAAAACTCGAAAATTATACAACATAACCACAAATCTAACATAAAACCATTACGGAAGATTATTAAGAAATTATATAGTTACTGTTTATATGGCTGTCTTGAGACAATGGTTGCCGATCGTAAAAGGCATAGAGATCCTCTTATTAGCCGTAGTGGCTCATAAATCCATCTCCAAATCCAAGTGGATTTGGTCTGAAATAGGCAAGTCTTTAGGAGATCCGAACTAGGGCTCCTCTCCCATGCCTTGCCTTGGGGGCTACTCAAGCTAACTTGGCTTGAACTCAAAGGTGATTCCTATAATTTTCACACACAAAAAGAAGGTGATTTGTATAATAAGCTTTGCCGGACAATAAGAGATCTATCCCATACTCCTTATCTTAAACTCGTCATATACGCCAACAGGGTCTAGCCCAATCATTGGCGGACCTACATAGAGCCTAGTGTGGGCAGCTGCCTACACTTAATTTCTTCTTCAACCATGTAGGCTACCATAAATAAGACATTTGGTCAACAAATAAATAAAACCTTCAAGATTTTAACCCAAATTTCTCATATTCAAAATATCATAGCCTCAAAATTGACAAAATATCAAGGCCCAGTTCAAGAAATGACTTAGTTTGTCCTTTCTCGCACATGCATTTTGTGTTTATAAAATAAATAGTTATATAAATATATAATATTGTTACATAAATAAATATTATTATATTATTATATAATATTTATGCCCACACTTTGACAAGATGCTGGATCCGCCACTTAGCCCAATGGAAAAGAGGTTTTGAGTTGTAGAGTAGTGATTTCATATTTGAACTCCCATGACACATTGATAGTATGTGTGAGAAACCTCCTCTTTCTTGTAGTTTAAACTATTACTTGTATTTTTTTTTAAAAAAAATACTTAAGTTGATATCTTAAAAACAAGGAATTAGATTGATTAGGGGTAAATAATTCATCACATGCCCATTCATTCTTTTTCCGACTTTAAAATTCCATAATTCATGACTTCCTCAATTCTATATAAATAAACATGCCATTAGTTTTAACGAAAAATTGAATGGAATTGACATCAGGGATGATATTGATGTGTAGAGCAATATGATGGGATTTATATTGATCGAATTTGAAGAATCAATTGTGAATTGACCTCTGTTTTCATCAATTTTGGGAACCTAAAGCAATACCACATGTTAGAATGCTTAAAATATATTGGCTTATTTGTAATAGTGCATATAAAGCTTAGAAGAGACATTGCTAAAGTGTCTTGAGACATTTGAAGAATAAACAACATAAATTTTGGGACAAAAAACTTGAATACAGAAAAGAGGCTAGTAACTCGTAATAAACCTTAAAAATATTTTGAAAGTACAAAAAAAAACTTACTGTTTGAATAGATGTGGGCACAATTTTGAGTCAACCTAATTGAATCGTTCTCAATCATAATGGGTTGAACAGGTTGAGTAACGGGTTCGAACAAAAGCTTCAAAATAGGCATAATTTTGAGATAATCCGATCAAACTGTCCAACTCGATCACATAAAGTTTGGGTTGAGTTGAATTGGCCAAATAATGAGCGGGCCTTAGGTTGAAGAAATCATAAACCGTTATATATTAGGTGATGTAGAACAAATTGTTGAATTGATTGAAGACGAACTGGAGCGAAGAAGAAAAAAATGACATAGCAAGAATTTTACAGATTTGGTGTCCAAATTCCAATTGAGTCGCATAATACATTCCAAAAGTGCATTTAAAAATTGTATTCAATTCATAAACTTTCCGTTTCTTTTATGTTAAGTTTTCAAAAACTCCCCATGCCATCCCTACCTTAAAAAGAGGGAAAGAAAAGAAAAAAAAAGAAAAAAAAAGCTGTGGGTTCTGTGTTGGAATTGTGCTCTCGCTAGAGAGAAAAACAAAAGGAGTTAAAAAGGGAAAAAAGAAAAAGACAGCGGTCATTACAAGAGGAAGCCAAAAAAACAGACAGACGTTGATAAAAGCATCACCAGTCCGTGAAGTTTCGTTATTTTGTTTTTGCTTCTTTTCCTCAGTTTTCCGTTTGTTTCTTTGAAGAAATTCTCAGGCTTTCGATTCATTATCATCTCAGAACCACTCACCCTGAGCCCCAAACTCATTTTCTTGACAATGGGTTTGTTGGATTCCTTCCTCACTTGGCTCCGGAGGTAACCCATCTTGCTCTTTTTCATTTTTCTTTCTTTGGATATGAGTTTCTGTGGAAGGGTTTTTTTTCTCCGGTTTACTGATTGCTGTGTTCAACTTGGTATTATAAAGATTTGAGGTGCGAAAGTTGATTAATTTAATTACTTCCTCCTATGTTGCTAATAATCAATTATGAAAATCAAAACGAAAATTGCATTATTTGATGGGATTTGTGGAATCTGTAATCACACTGAGCTTTGTTCAATTGAGAACTCTATGGTTTTATATCATTCTCAAATGAAGTTTCTTTAGGCTTTATGATTCAAATGGTTTCCAGCGTTATCCTGTTGCTTTTAGATAACTTAAAAAGGATCGGTGATTTCATTTGTTTATACAAGTAGATTAGTTGCATAACATGATTTTCTGACTTCCTAATTAGCGGCTTAAAAAATATGTGGACTGACAAAATTTTATGAATTTGAATTTATCGGCCCTATCAAAATTGTAACTATGTGGCTATTCTGCTTGAGGTTGTCTTCATTGTTATGACCATGATGATGACAATTATGAAAGTGAGTTTCAATCTTCTGAGACTAGAACCCATACAATTGTTAGACAGCCCTTATTAGAGGCAAAGCTACCATGTTCATACTGTTAAGATTTTCATTTTACTATTCCCTCCATATGAGAAAACAACAAGAAGAAGGTTGAAATTCTTTGTATTTTCTGTTGTCTCTTTAACTGGAAGGGGTTATGGGAAATTGGCCTTTGAGTAAATATTCGGTGTAGGCAACTCTTACCATGAGTGAAGTACTAGAAATTATCTTTGTGCATTTCCTCTTTGTATTTTTAAATAGTTTTTCTCCTTTCGAGTCTGTTATAATCAATGAAATTGAAAGGGTAAGTACATTGTTTTTTTTTGGGGTCAAAATAGTACATTGTTTGTTGGAATAGCCAACTATAGTTTATGTTAGTATGATTTGGAAGTTCTGCGCTAGTTTTTTTATGCCTGCATTATGCAGGGATACTGGAATTTGGAAACGTCCGATTTCTCTGTTTTAGGGGGTTAAGTTGAGAGAATGACTTCAATCCCATTGTTGACAGCAGATCTAATGTTGACAGTGGATGTGAACCCCTTGTTAATTCTCATTACTCATTCCACTCTTTGTATTCTGTCAATGATTTTTCTTCCTTTGAGTTAATAGTTAGATACTTCATCATATGGCATTAAGCTTCATGGTCATGAATGGCTTTTTGAGCTTCCTGTGAGTTTGATCTAATGAAGTTCGAGAAACACTATAGTAATCTGTTGTCAGTTCTTTTCATATCCTTAAAGGGCTGTGAACCATGCATCTCTTTGTTTTGTGTGTTTGGTTATATTTGCTCCACATGTTATCATGGATAGGCACTTTCTTTTCTTGATAATAAACACAAACTTTATTCAAAATGCAAAAATTGAAAGTCCAAGCATAGTCGATAAGTGTTACAACCCTGGACCCTGGAGTTGGGGTCAAGGCCAAGGCATGATGGCTGCAGTGCCTATGCCAAGGCATGATGGCTGCCATGCCCTTGCCAAGGCAAGGGTGCATATGGCAGGTGCACACAACCAAGTGAAGAAAGGTATAAGTGTGGGAATTCTTGTACAAACGTGCCAAGATCTTGTTATCAATGAACTATGATGAGCACACACACACACAACCAGTAAAAAAAAAGGAGAAAAAAACACACCACGAAAGAAAAAAAATCCACTAGAAATTGTACCCAAACGAGGTTTGACAATTTGTGCCTATATCCTTGGTAATCACCCTGAGAAATTTCAGTAGTCAAGAAAGGAACAACTTTGCTTACAAGAAGAAGCCCCTTAGCCCTTTGTTAACCCTAGGTCTTAATTTCTCTCTCACCCCTGCTCAAATCCTTTGGTGCCTCCCTTGTATCTCTCATTTTGTTTCCCAACCCCCTAAAGTTTTATTTGTATCACATAGGGCTCAGCTTACAATTAGACCCGAAGTAGGAAACTAACACTCTAAAAAAATATGTAAAAGACAACCAGAGTTAAAACAGGAAACCTGAGAGCCAACTGGTCGGCTAGCTAGACTGACTGGTCACTCGCTGTGCGACACATTCCGACCGGGCGCTCTGCTTTGACTCCGAATCCTGCAGTCTCAGTGAGTAGCTACGGGTCGCCCAAAACCTACTGACCGGTCAGACCCTTGTACAAGCCTCGTTTTCTTGCTTCCAAACTATCAAGATTTCACTAAAATATGTGTAAATTAATGAGATTTATAGTGAAAACTCAGTAAAGCATGACCATGCACACAACAGAGATCTAGAGTTTTCTGACATGCAAGCGAGCACTAAACAGTTGAATTGAAAATCGAAGTTCCAATGCTAATGGATTTTACCCCCCCCTCCCCAAAAAAAGAAACCTTAATGAGAGAACTATAAAGACTTTAAAGCCCAAGTTCAAAATTTCGTACAAAAAATTTGAAACTTGTATTCACATGATCAGGCAATCCCTAGAAAAGTAAAACAAGCATGTTTGAGAAGTTTGAATAAGGAAACTTAAAATCCTAAAATCTCAAATTCATAAGAATCCTGATGCAGTTGTCAGTAGATCAGGCTTGCCTCTCGTTTGATTGAAACATTTGTGAAAACATCCTTTCTTGTTTCATTTGATAAACCAATTGAATGGATTCAAAGCTGACAGATCTCGGTCGATTGATGTGTAGCAACTTTAACTGATCTTCTGTCTTATGATATTTCTTGATATCAACACTCAGTTTTGTATTATGCTCTTTTTCTTGGAAGAGGCAGCAACTGTAGTTGAGTTGTGTGTAGCGAAATAAGTCATTAGGTCCTAGAAACATGAGCAAAGTATGAATAGCAAACCAGATGGGAAGTCCCTACAAGCCCCAGATGGGTCCCAGCCTAGATCACAACTTTGATGCAGAATGGAGTGACAATTCCATTCCATCTTGCCAGCCCTTTGTACACCAACCTCTTAACCCATATCAGTTCTATGATATGTATAAATTATCTTGGTAGTCTTTAGTTCCTACTAAACTTTCCCGACTACTCTGTCTGCAAATCCCCTATTATTTCAGTTCGAACAGTCTCAGCTCCAGTACAGAGGCATATCTTCCTATCTTAGCTGTACCTGATCTTAAACGATACAGAGTACAAGGATAGTACGGTCTCTACCTTTGAGCCATTAGAATCTGTTTACACCTGGAAAAACTGTTACATGTCTGGTAATACTATTTGATATGAGATGAGACAAGTTTACTGATACATTGTTGACGCTTGTAAAAGCTGGACTTCACAGCGGTCATGTTCTTATACAAGTGGATCCAAACTTTACACCAGATTGAGTACAGTTCTCTTATTTCCATTATTAGCTATTCCTTGCATCTTTGATTCATATTAACATGGATGGGATGACTGACCAAAATTCTGAAAATAGTGGTTCTCGGGTTGTCTGTCTGTAGATCTGAAAATGATGCCATCCATGCACACACTTTTGATTTTTTTTATTTGCTTCCCAACTGGTTTGTTCATGAATTGTTTTACTAAATTCATGGCAGATGGGTGAAATTTCGTCTGATACATATATTTGTTAGATACTTCCACAGAAATATCAGTGTGAAGGTTTGAAAAGGAAGAGAAAAAAAGGATTTGTAGTGCTGAAATTTGTACTCTTTACAGAACAATTTTGCCTAAAGATATTCCTCTTGGATGCTGCATATGATGACTTCTGTTAATCCCTGTCCAAATTGCACATTCTTTGGTTGAAGCATAATTTGCAGTAATTTTGTACGATACTTGCACATTTGAACCATAATAGCTGTAAGGTGTTATAACTATTGGCTTCCACATCTTCACATTTTCTTAATTCTTGAGCACACAATGAAATAGGTGGAGAGTCCATTTTCTTGGGCAGTGAGTCCTATTTGCATTATCCTCTCTTTTATTATGACACTGTTGCAAAATGGAAGGTCTCTAGATTTCTCTATGATTGGTCTGCTAACTTTGTATCATCCTACTCTGTGCCTACATTTCAGCTTATTCTTTAAACAGGAAATGGAACTTTCACTAGTAGGGCTTCAGAATGCAGGAAAGACATCTCTTTTAAATGCCATTGCTGTGAGTGAAACACAAACTTTGCACATCCTTTCAAGTATGTATAGTTGCTACCCCTTCACATTAATCATTCTATGTTTTCATTACCAGACAGGTGGCTACAGTGAGGACATGATTCCAACTGTAAGCATCTTTTCTCGAACAAATTGTGTAATTAGGTTTATCACATTTTTTTGGGTGGTGTGAAAAATATATGTTTCTAGTATTTTAAGAGGAATTGTTTCCTAATATGAAAACCAGGTTGGATTCAACATGCGAAAGGTAACCAAGGGAAACGTGACAATTAAGGTTTGGGACCTTGGAGGGCAACGGAGGTTCCGTACAATGTGGGAGCGTTACTGTCGTGGTGTCTCTGTAATTGTGTAATTCCTTCAGTCACTTTGTATTCTATTAAGTTTTCTCCTTTTGAAATGTCATCTCTATCTGTTGCCATCAATTCCTTTTCAGATGCTTCCGGCTTTTGAGGAAACCAGAAAATGCCTGCTGTCTGTGTGCAGGAACAGTATATTTTGATCCTGAAAATTAAGCCTCACCTTTGGACTCTTTCTATATTTTTAACATTTTTGTTCTCCTAAGAAACGTTGAAAAATTTAACTGTCAATCATGCTTATGAAAAAAGGACTTGCTTTGATATTTAAATCCATTATTATATAAAGTCGGCTGTCTATCCTTCCTTAGTGTTCTCTTAGCCGGCATTAATCAATTCTCTTATCCTTCATCAGACAGCTATTTCAAGACTTTCCACATTTGTTTATCAATATACATACATTTTATATTTATTTAATTTAGAGGTCTTGGCATTCATTCCCAGCCTGTTAGCTGAGCTGTCCATCAATCTGGTTCCTTTCTAATTCTTCCTTCGTACTGGATGTTGTCACAGGTATGTAGTTGATGCTGCTGACAGAGACAGTGTTCCAATATCTCGAAGTGAGCTACATGACCTCTTGATGAAACCTTCCTTAAGTGGGATTCCTTTACTTGTTCTTGGCAACAAAATCGACAAGTCTGAGGCTCTTTCCAAGCAAGCATTGGTTGATCAACTGTGAGTACAGAATGTGATATAAGTTGTTACTTCAATCATCATTCTCTGTTGATTATTTCTACTCCTAGAAACCTTGATGTGTTCCATTTGGTGTTTTCAGAGGCCTAGATTCAATTACGGACAAGGAGGTCTGCTGCTATATGATCTCATGCAAGGATTCCATAAATATAGATGTTGTCATTGATTGGCTTATCAAACACTCCAAAACAGCAACCTGATCCATGAATCGATCAATTACAGAGTGTTTGATCAAACAAAGTTCGACACGAGCTGAAAAGGTGAATTGATGAAAACAACCACTGTTGAGACTCTGTAACTAGTAGGATTTCGCTATTCGCCAGATAGAATTATCTGTACAGTACTTATATAGCCGGCAAGCAAGTCTGTCATGCTTTGGTTGTTATAAATTGCCTTGTTCGTTTGAAATGATTTCGATTTTCAAATGAAGGATCCTAAATTAGAAGCACCATTTTTGTGAGATAAATATATTGTCACGTACTATTGTTTATTGTGCTGAAGTTTTGTGGTGTCCCCGGACTCCCCGTGAAGGCTTTTAGTAGGAGACTTTGGGGGCTATTCCAATTCCCAAACACTAGAAGGGCCATTTTCTTCTCGTCGTGTTTAGAGGATGGAAAATGGAGACAAAAATAATAACCAACCAGATTGAGACGCATGTTTGATTCATATTGGAATGAACCCAGTTGAAATCTGAATATTTCCATTTGTAAAAGAAAATGGACACTAAAATAGCACCTGCTTGCACTACATAAGTTGAAAATGAGTAATCAAACTAAATAATATTGAAGGTGACGACAGAGTTATGTCGTCGTGTCGTGTTTCGACGGTGACTAGGTTTATTATAATCCATCATCTTTGCATAAAAAAAAGCTTTGCACACCACAAAGACATCATCGAACATGTTTTAACTTGTATGTGTATATGTGATTAGGTATCAAATCAATTTTTGGCTTCATAACTCTGGTCTCTATCATAATGAATAGGAAATTCGAATCATTGTCCCCCCATTGTAACATCCACACGTTTGGATGACCTCAAAACTACAATTCGTTTCAATGGAATTCTCAAAGGGAAAAAATAAAAAAAAACACTTAAAGGGAGAAGAGAAGTGTTATTAAGTAAACAAACATCCTTTTGTCTTTGCCAATGTGAAGCATCTAGCCAGTGTATGATTCCTCATCTAGAAGCGAAAACGCAAAGACTTTTGTGTAAAGATTTGGACTGGCAGGGGTTGCTGTTTGTAGAGAAATTATTAAACCAAGTGGCAAGTGGAAAGTCCAAGTGAAATTGAAATTCCAAGAAAATAAAGTAAACGTGAAAATTTTGTGGGTAATAATACTAATAGTAGAAGGTAAGACTATCTCACTGCCAAGTAAGAAATTAAAGTTACTTTGGAATATATGCAAGTTGAACGGATAAAGACTTGACTTGCATTGAGAAGGTTCGGATTGAAGACAAAATAAAGGAGGCGCATTGAGAAGGTTCCTGCACGATATTTTCATTTTTCCGCACTTACTTTGACCAAAACCAGACATTCACATACATTTTTTTGGAAAATTATTGGGTTTCAACTTCTGGTATTTAGCATATACTGTCCGATTTCTTTGAAAAACAAAGTTACATACAGCTCAAGTCTACATGACATACAATTTGTCTTACATCTAGATGTGAATGTTCGACCTTTCATCCTAGATCCTTTGTCTATCGAGCGACGGTGTAACTTTCTTTTGTCACTCTCGTTGACTGGCACATATTTCTTTCTTAGATTCCAATCAAACAAGTGATTTATAAATCAACAATTACACATATTATATATAGTATGAGTGGGGAAAAAACCGTTAGAACAATTCGAACCGGCTAAACCGAACCAATTCAAATGGTTTTGATTCTGTTTTTGCACCAAAAAAATATAGAAGTGAACATAACCAAACCAAACCACAATTAGTTTGTTTTGGTGTGGCTTATGTGAAACGCCTAAATTCAACCAAACTGCCTACATCAATGTACTATCTTTTTGACATTTGGAATTTCTTATTGATTCTAACTGTTATTACCTTTGTGTAGGGGTGCTTCCAACCTAGACAAGACCCAAAATGGGATAATCATGCTACGAACTGGCGATTGACTTTACTAGATAAAGATAAGGAGTATGAGTATGTTTTCCGTCTGTTATGTCTTTAAAACAACTGCAGTAAAAGCCATATACATTGCTAAATTCAGTGGGTGTATTGGCTGGCTTTCTATTGCAAAGTCTGGTGCAACATTATTTTCAGCAGAGGAAGAGGATCAAAATAGCAGCAATGGGAAGAGGCAAACACTAACCCTTTCCTTCCTTTACTAACTCTCTTTCCCTTTATGGGAAGAGGTTTTATGAGTAAGAGATGGAAAATTTTGCTTAAAACTAAAGTGTGTAGGACCATACATGGCGTATAAAAAAATGTATAGTGCTTATGAAAAGAACAAATATACTAAAAAGTAAATATATACGGGAGTGGCTCTATATTAATGGATAATCATATTACTTTATATATAATTAATTAACTAAACTATATATTAATACGAAAATTAATCATTACTTCGGTTAAATTAATTAATTAATCTATTTATTTAATGATCATAGCCTTCATCTTGTCTAGTGATGATCAAATAGGGAAGTCTCATTTCTCTTTGTATTTTTTTTATACATTAA
Source organism: Prunus armeniaca (assembly GCA_903112645.1). Lineage (NCBI taxonomy): Eukaryota > Viridiplantae > Streptophyta > Magnoliopsida > Rosales > Rosaceae > Prunus > Prunus armeniaca. Next base: position 1,110,065 of record CAEKDK010000003.1, on the reverse strand, counting down.
TTTCTATATTTAATTTAATTAGGACATAATTAAGAGATTTTATTTTATTTTTTTATGAAACATAATTACGAGAAATTGGATGGGACCTTTTTGCTTTGTACATACGACTAATTAACGAAGCAGTAGTGTAAATGTAAAATCGGGGATGACGGAGAAGTACAAAAAGCATTTATTTATAATTAGGGTTCCAAAATTTCCTCATGAAGATTTGTGGCGGTGTCGTTTTATCTCCATTGGAGTCCCACGCTTCAAACGCAAGCAAAGAAGGTTGATGAGGTGGAGCTATCTGATCAAGACGCCCGCACGTGTTACGCGTTACCCCCAGCAGGTTAACACGTGTATACCCAAAAGTCGGAGAAAGAACTGACTAGCACCACCAAAAATAGAAATTAAATTAAATTCTGAAAGATTAAAAAAAAAATAATGGAAGTAAACGAAACAATTAAAATGTAGCATAGTGACATCCAATGTTTGTTTAATAAAGTTTTTAAATGGACTAATAGTGGATTCAAATAATGTATTATGCTTCTAACCATTTTTGACAGAATATTTTAAAATATTTATCGATTGCAATAATATTTTTCAGTACTTCTTCAAAAGATGTATGTGTTTCTTTAAAAGAACGTGGATTTTCAATGAAAATTTTATTGTACCTTTAACAAAATTGCTTTCAACAAAAATGCTCGTGAATATAAGTGCTTCTTACATAAACATTCGCAAACAGACTCTCAGATAAATGTCTGTTAAAGTAGGTCATGAATTTAAATTTCATTAACACCAATTGTTAAATGAGAGAGAGAGAGAGAGAGAGAGGAAAAAAAAGAAATAAATCAAATACTTGAACCAGCTAAGCCAAGCCAAAGTCCATAGTAGGAAAGTCTTCTTGGCCTTGGGTGCTGCTTGGCTTATTATATTATTATATCTTTAAGAGTTATGTGGGTGAATACATACTATATATAGGTGGGTGGCAATGAGTCTAAACTTGTTATCTGCACATCTCAGGATCAGCCTGTGCCTTATTTTACATATCAGCCTGCCTTGGCCTAGGCCTAGCTAAGCTAAGACTGCTAAGTTGAAGACTTGAATATAGTTTATTGAGCAGCCTTATACAAATTATAGCTAATTGGTCTTATAGCTTTTGTGGGTTGTGTTTGATTTTGGGGAGGATTAATCAAAATGGGAAGGCAACCATGCTGTGACAAAGTAGGGTTGAAGAAGGGGCCATGGACAGCTGAAGAGGACAAGAAGCTCATTAACTTCATCCTCACCAATGGCCAATGCTGCTGGAGAGCTGTTCCTAAGCTTGCAGGTCTCATATCCATTATCATATATTTATACTTCATTTTTGTCACTACATTCTAGAGAGAGACAGAGAGAGAAAGGGATGTGCAAATTTGAATGCTCTGTTATTCATTCTGTTTCTTTCCTTCAGGGGAGAGGGGCAGGAGAACATGTGTTTTCTGTTAATGTTTTTGAATTCCAAAACTTTTATAAGTTTCTCTTTTGTTTTCAGAAATTGGGTTTATTCTAATTCATCATTTCATCTCTTCATCTTTGTTTTTAATTTTCTTCTCTCTCAGAAAAACCAAATAAGGTGGCTCTGAAGTTTTCTTTTTGTTTTTTGTTTTCTGTTTCCTCCTTTGTTTTTGCTCTGGGAAATTAAGGGATATGAGCTAACAGTTTAAGAGGCCTGATTCTCATGATTATCAATATTAAAGTGGAAACTTATTGGAATTTGAATGCCCCAATATTTTCAATGAATTATCAGCTCACTGATTATAGCTATGGTGGGTTGGTCTCAATTGCAGGATTGTTAAGGTGTGGAAAAAGTTGCAGGCTGAGATGGACCAACTATCTTAGGCCAGACTTGAAGAGAGGTCTTTTATCAGAAACTGAAGAGAAAATGGTCATTGATCTTCATGCTCAACTTGGCAACAGGTTTATTTTTTTATAGCAAGTTCAAATATTTCTGCCATTTCTGAAATTACAGATTAATTATAATTAAGGAACTCTTTGTCATTTTAGTAAATAATAATAGAAGACCAGATTATACAATTTCTGGGAAATGAGATGTCTGAGGATTTTACACCCGGTCCAACAAGAATTTTATTTTTTTGTTCTTTTGACTTGAGATTTAAAAAAAAATACAGCATGTTAATTACTATAGAACCTTGAATTCAACAGTGCTGAAATATGCAGTCTTGTCCTTCTGTTAATTTTGTATTATTGGACCTTTCTTATGGCCATAAAGTCAAATAATCTTTTGATGATGCTAAAAAGACTTAAAGCAAATTATTTAATTTGTTTTCTTCTGCATTTTCTTTCTTGTGTGCTCAAGTCAAATATTGTCTATTTTCTCAGATGGTCTAAGATTGCCTCTCATCTCCCTGGAAGAACAGACAATGAAATAAAAAATCATTGGAACACCCACATCAAGAAGAAGTTGAAGAAAATGGGGATTGATCCTCTCACCCACAAACCAATTGCTAATGATGTCAATGATCAAAGCCAACAAGAACAAAGTCAAAACCAACAAGAAGAAGCACAAAAATCTTGTCCAGCTAATGACACATTTGAAGTTGAGCAAATCACCCCTGCTGCTCAAGCCATAGAGGAGGAAAGAGGAGGTGATGAGTTGGATAAAATGGAGCTCTTGATTGATGGGTTCTGCACAGATGACGTTCCATTGATTGAGCCACCTGAGATTCTGGTCCCTTGTGCTCCTTCCTCTTCTTCGTCAACCTCTTCATCTTCATCTTCTTCAAATTCAGCATCCAAGTTCCTTGAAGACCTGCATCTCCCAGATTTTGAGTGGCTTTGTGATTACAGCAACAACAATGACAGCATTGGCTTGTGGGATGATGACTTCAGCAGTTGGGGTCAAGAATCTTGGGCATATGGGATTTTGTGAAAAGGGGAATTAACAAATTTTCCACTTGGATTATTTGTAATTTGCTTGTTACTTTTGTTTTTTAAAGAGTAGAAAATAAATTATAAGAGAATAGAGAAAACCACATCTTTGAAAAAATCACAATTTCTTTTAGATGTGACATTGGAGTGGAGTGAGCAAAAGGCAATCCCCAGATTCTAATGTTTTGTAAGAAAGCCAAAAAGCATGTAAATCATTTTTTACTCTTTAGAAAGTGAAATAAAATAAATTAAAATAAGGTTTTTGTGTGTTCATGGAAGCATTTGGTTGGATTGGATTGATTGTTATTTCAATGTATTATTGTAGGCTCCAGTTTTCTCTTTCTCATCATGTTTTCTTATCCTTTGTCTTGAAGGATTAATTCAGTAAACCTTTTCAAGAACCCGACTGGTTACATTTCATTATCATGTTATTTAAGTTGCGTCACCTTTTTCTTGCCTTCTTATTTATTGTTCAACGTAATATTGTATGATCACAGTGATGATGATATTTGCATTTTTACCAAAATTAAGGAGGGGGCGTTTTCTCACACGCACTGCCAAAATTTCATAAAACCAATAATCATCAAGTCAATACCATTCATCCATACAAATTATGCACTCAGCAGGCTGCTCACAGTTGGTGAGGCACTAAACACGTGTAGTCAGGCCACAGAGTTAACCCCTACATGTTGCCTTAAGTTATAGGCTGGTCCACAAATCACACCGAACTTCCGTCAAGTTTCCATATTCCTAGGTTGAAGAGAGAAACAAGATAAAGAAAGAAACCAAACTGATTGTCCCCCTCTATCAATGCTTCTTTTCACTGTTGTTCAAACCCGCGGGTAATGTTAGCATTTCATATGATATATGACATACAATTCCTAAATAAATTATTGTCGAATAAAATCATGTATGTTAAATTATCACATGAGGATCAACATCATATGACAATAGTAACTTGATTGCTTAATACACTTACAGAGCTATTTTTTGTATCATTCTCGTCACAAATTTGCTTAATGCATGAAGTATCGAACTCAGTACAAATTTGTAATATATATGTGAGTCGAATATAAGATTTAAATTATCACTAGATTAAAGGGTAGTTGATATTTAACTAATTAATATAAAGTTTAAAAAAAATATTATTTGTTTAGTATTATTCATTAACTTACATTATCATGGGAAGAAGAACAAAGCAAGTTCGTTTCTTATTTATAGACTATATAGTTCAAGAAATTTATATAGTAGTATGTAGTCAAACATTAGGTTATACGAGCTGGTATTTTTCTTTTTATATTATTTTAAACCCTTTCTGTTTGAAGGAGATTAATTTATTTCAAAATTAAATTCCACGAACCAGGAGCGAGTGGTGGGGGAGGCAAAAATGTACCTTTAAGTTATAAAGTAATTGAGCTGATTTTGTTTGCTCTTCTTTGTCATTTCTTTCAACCGTAGGCGGCTCTTTCGATTAGCTTAGCTTATATACGAGAGTAAGCGATTAAACTAACTATTTTTCCGTTCTCATTTGGAGAAAGTGTATATGTATACTAAATTATAAATGAGGGAGATTCTTACACGCACAATCAAAGTGTTATGGAATTCAAATATGAGGTCTCTGATCTGCAAGTTAATGTCATTTTCTACTAGGCTAGACCTTGTTAGCAGCTATATATATACCAAATCTAAACTATCTTTGGAGTTTAGGATTTAATAATAAAATAAAATAAAATAAAATATATAGCGCTTGGAATTTTTTGTTTTAAAACTCGATAATGCTTGGATTTGTGATATAAAAAAGTTGAGATTAAACGTTGAGAAAGAGTCAAACAAGCAGTCCAAATCCCAAATCAAAGAAGGCAAACCCTTTTTAATTATGTGTTGCAACATGATGAAAAACTAATGAGAAAATTACTTCTAGAACGCTTAATAGCGTGTTTGAGGATTTAAAAGCCAACCTGGCAGTGGCATGCATTCAATTAAAGATTCCTTTTAATTTAATGTATATGTAGAAGTAGAAGTGCCCTCCTCACCCAATGTCAACTCCTTTGAGATGGTTGCTTGTCAACCTATTATTAATTTTTAAACCTATGATTAATTAAAACCAAGTAAAGACAAGTGCTTAATCATTATTGGAAATTGCAATGAAATAAATTCAGATAGAAACTGTAAGCAACAGTTGTTTTCCAAGCCAAAAGAGAGCTACGTTCGACCATCATCTTTCTTCTATTTTGATTTCAAATTTTTTGGAATAAAAACGATAGTCTAAACTATAAGGGAGTTCGACCCAAAAAAAACCTTACAAGGGGAGCGGGAGTTGGGAATTCGAACCTAAAACTATTGGTCTACAAATCAAGGCCATTTTTTCACTGAGCTAGACCCCGTTGGCTAATTTCATTTTAATTTTACATTAAAAAAATTGTTTCATGTACTACCTTTAATTATTATATATTATCATATTTTTGTTTATTATATTATTATCATACGTACGTTAGCTTAATATATGAAAATTGTTAACTCTGCCACATGCTTTAAAGAATGTTAAGAGGATGTTAACTACATGATTAGGAAACTTGTTAATAAATGCGAACTAGCAATGGGGATGCCTTGGGCAATCAAGGCAGTTGAGTTTGTTATGTGTCAACTGCTATTAAATATTCATACACAATCTTAAACTACAGCACAACCTTAAAGAAAACCTACGTTTCCCTCTCCATATGCAAGGTCATGTTTGATGTTTGAATATGCAGTATCAACCAAATAAAATTTTTATTTCTTGTGTGAGTTTTATTCATGCAACGACCTTGTATTCAATGTCTTTACTTGGCAATCAGTACAAATAATTGTTTTTGTCTCGTGAAAGTTAGAACCGTAGGCTACGCCTACGAGAGTAACATTCATGAAACAATAGTCAAACCATACATCGTGTGAATCACTAATTATGATAATCTATTAAATTGTAATTTAGAAAATAAACATAGTTTTCGATTATGACATGTGTATTGTAAAGATTCATTAATCACCCCGGAGGAGATAAGAAAGTGCTCTCACAAAAATAAACATCCGTACGCCTAGTCAAGATTAGCCCAAGAAATAATGTGAATAGGTCTTTGTCATTGTACGGTAGCTTCTTCAAAGAAGATTCCCTGTTCCATGTCATTGACTTTATTAAAACCAATTTCATCTTATTTGACCATGAAAAATTCAGCCCGAGAAAAATAATTATAAACACTAAGAGATAAAGACACAAAATAAAATTGCTATACCATCTGGATTGCAGCCTAAGTCCTTGTTTTATCTTTTGATGCGAAGCTGTCCAACTTGACAAAAGCTAATAACTAGCTGTCTATCCGCGTGAACGACAAGATATATTTGTAAACATTCACAACTGTTAGGCATGGTTTTAATTTTTATAAATATAAAACAATAATATTTTTACAGAGGTATATATTTATTCCTTACAATAGTTATAAATGGGGACACTGAAAAAAGGAGTACGAAGATGAAGTAAGAGAGATGAAAATGGAAAACTTATTTCAAAATTACGTATTTTGAATAAGGGTAATTTTATCCATAAGGGATTTGAATACCTTCTCACTTTCATACGATTATATATACATACGTACACGAACACTATGCGTCATGTAAGAACACGATGCCCGTCGATTGGTAAAAGTTATTTTGCTGAAATTTTGCAAGTGAAGTTTTATTATATATGTTATAAAAAAAAAAAAAAAAAAAAAAAAAAAAAAAAAAAAAAAAACAACATACGATACGACGATATGATGATATATATAATACGATATGTATGATGTGAATCTCAAGTATACAAGTGGTGGATTGTAGGAAGAAAAATTGCATGTAGTGTGTAAATGTAGAGCATGACATCTATCATGAGTTGGGAATGCTTATTCAGTCAACGTTGAGGCGTAGCACTCTTGAATGAGCCCAAACTTACGCCACCATTGCTTTCTGAAAAATAGTGCTGGTCTAGCTAGTAGAAAATAATTCATTAATGTTGGGATATATCCATTCAAAGACGATGATGAGTTCTGGAAAGTAGAAATAAACTCAAAATTTATCACCCTCTTTCCTACGTAGTGTGGAAACCCCAAAGTCTTTTGGCGACTCTTACGGACCTCAGCCATAATTTGTTGTGAATCTTTCAACCCCTTGAAGCCCTAGTGCATTCACACTCTTTATGTTTCTTGATGTCTATGCTTCATAATTGCTAACAGAAAAATGTTCATGGCTCCAATATCTATTTTTATAAATTTAGTTAAGATGCACATGTGGGGTAGATCAATTGGATAGGCAATAAGTTCGTTCCAAATAAGCATGCAAACTTTTCTAAAGCTTGTTATTGACATTTAAAAAACGTCATCGTGCACTCATTCAACTTAGTTTCTCCCTTATATTTTTATATATGTGGAGTGCATGTTGACCTTTAAAATGCCAATAACAATTACCCAAAAAAAAGTATGCAATTATGTATGAAATTACTTTTAGGATTGTAATTAACTAAAGTATACGGTGAAATAAAATTATAATTAAAAATTATTTGTTTAGATTATTACAATCTATGTGTGTCAATAATATTTAGACAAGAAAAGAAGAAAGACACAAACGGATTTTAAACGATTCCTTGTATATTGTTATTTCCAATTTATTTCAAACGTAATACATCTAGTTATTTTAAATACATTCAATCTAATGTGATTCTTGTCAACGGAGTCTAGCCTAATGAAAATGTCATTGATTTGCAGACTAGTGGTCTCACATTCGAACCACCTCATTGAACCTTGATAGTGTGTGTGTATGAGAAACCCCTATCTTCCTGTAATTTGGACTATCGCTTGTATTAAAAAATCTAACGTGATTCTTATTTCTTAATTTTGTAGCAAATTTAAAATCATTTTGTTCAAATCCCTTCATGTAAACGAAGCATTAATCATTTCTTCGTATTGGGGGAAGTCTAAGAATGATGTTTTTCTTAAATTAATTATGTTCTGCAATCACTTGAAGTTGCAGACCCTCGGTGCTATGATTGCTTCTTTTGTCAACAAAATGGCTCTCAATTGGGTTTTGTTATTGAAATTTCTCAAGCCAATTATATCCAACAAATTAGTGGCCAATAATAATAGTTATCATAACACACCTGGAAGTCTCAAATGGTCCCATGAATATATTGTACTAGTGGATCGCTGCACTGTAGCTTTCAGAAACATCATGCGCATTCTACATTCTCAATCACCAATCACCATATCACTTGTTATAGATTCCACAAAACATTCGTTCACATTCAAAATTCAAACTCAGTGCCCTTTTTTGTTTTTTTGTTTTTTGTTTTCTTTTCAAACTATGAAAATATTCCTTATAAGGAATGAACTTGTTTGTTTTTTTTTCCCTTTTTAAGGTGAAAATAAGGAATATATATTTTTGATCACTGAGTTTTACACGAAATTTAAATTTGATCATCGAGAAAAAAACTTGACAATGTTGGTCACTGTATTATTCGAAGTTTACAATTCATAAACTTATTGTTATTTTCCGTTAAGTTGTTAGGTTAAACACATTTTTTGCCACTGAGTGACCAAATGCAAATGCTATCCTATGCTATTAATAAATTTATTTAAAATTTTATTTCCGTGTAAATTAATAAATCTTAAAATTGTTCAAAATTTGACATCATGCTGATGAGTACATGACGGCTTCTTTTTGGGTCAGGAGCAGTCCATAATAGTTTACGTGTCCTTCCAATCTTTCAGCGCGACTCAAATCGCCACAAGTCACTTCCTCTCGCGCTCTCGCTAGACAACAAGGGTTCGTGGGCCACACCCTTTGGTGAGTGTCAACAAGCGCGTGGGGCAGCAATTCCCCGGTCATAATACGGCTCTGACTTTGCGCTAAAAAGCTTCAAAACGCGGTTCCGCCAGCCTTTCTATCCACTCGCTGCCAAATGCGTGGACAAAAGGACGCGGCACGACAATGTTTGAGATTTGGATGGCGATGAATGTATAATTCAGTCCACGTGTCACTATCAACATCCGCCGAGTCAAAACTCCAGTCAACGCAAGTGGTGAGGGGAATGGAATGCGTACTGCTCACCACATCACGTCACAATCACTCAAAAACCTAATCGTTCATTGGCTAGGAGGTTACATATGAATGTCAATAGATATGACGATTTCTGTCGGACAAATTTTATTATAACTAGTTCCTATTCGTGATTCGATCCATCGTTAATTATTATCGAGTGCATGCTTAAAATTTAATTTGTTGCCGACTTCATCAGGTTAAAATAAAGTCAGTATGAAGTTAAGAAATTTAAATGTGTATCGAAGTTTCATTTCTTATCTCAACTTTCATTTAAACTCACATCTCATTTGTGATTTTAATCGTAGCACAATTTGAAATGTGTTACTTTCATGTTTTTAAAGAGGAATTTTGTTTTTCTTCCCAACTAATCTTCAAATGAATTTGTAATTTAACTGCAGTGCTCTTTGTTGTATTTGATTAAGTAATTTTCTTATAGATATTTTACTTACCTTTAAATTTAATTTATATGGTTAAGATCTCTAGAGGATCTTCTTTGTAAGTGTACTTCGTTTAAAAAAATAAATAGAATAAAATTTAACAGTAGTGCTAGTGTTCTTGAATTTTTATTTTAAGGAACAATATGTTTAATAAAATGTGTGTTTTTATAAATTAAGAAAATGTTGGGGTCACGCATGCCTATGTTTAACTTTGTGAGTTGTTTTATCACGCTCTGACGATGATAATTTTTTGGTCTTTGTGACATTTAAAAGAAAAAATCAGTAAAATAAATTGAAATCAAAATGAACTGAATACTATCTTTTAAACCTATGTATGATTTTTCTCTTCTCAATATTAAACGGAGCATCCACTCCAGATTGATGAAAAACAAAAAGGAAAACTACACCACTGTGGTTATCTTATCTGTGGACCAAATTAAGCAAACCTGACGCCAAGTTCATGTACCAGGCAGGCCATTTGATAGCCCACAGGTTTTTGAGTCGTGGATGAAGGTCTAATACTATAATGTAGCTAAGGTTTAATAAGAAATTCGAAAGGCATTGTGTGTGCAGAACATAAGATATATAGCATAAACAAACCAATCTACTATCATGTCATGTCCATCTAGCTTAATTTATGCTTTTTGTTTTTTAAATTCTCCCTTTTTCTTCTTCCCAAAAACAGAAAGACAAAAGAAAACAAATAGATAGATAGAATCACTGAGGAAAAAAACACTAGATAAAGGTATAAAGTGCATAATAAAAAATTGCACATGCAAAAAGAATGGAGCATGTCCCCTTAAACAATGATTGCCTCCAAACAGAACGAGAAAATAAAGAGGTAGTGGAGGAGTGAATGGATTGGGAGGAAAGCAACGCAGAAAAAGATGAACCCAATTTGGAAACCATTGTTTAACAAGAGAAGGAGAGGCTGCCAGATAATGCTTTTTTCTTTCTTTTTCTTGCAGAGATTGAAGAGGAAGATGAAGAAGTTGTTATGCATGTTATTATTATTTCTTCTTTTTATTTTTCTGTTCAGTTCTCAATCACTTTTGTAAAGGCAGTTTTCTTTACTATTTATTTTTTGGGCTTGTTTTTCTCACTGGGGCGGTCACAGAATCATAGGCCGGTTGCTCATGGACTGTACTGGAATCATTGCTGTCTGAGATGAGTGGATTTTGGGTCCCTCTGACTTGCTCTCAAGCTTTATTTAGTCTTCATTAATCTGATGAATCAAAATGAATCAATGCTCCAATGAGTGCATATTCAATAGAAATACTACTTTTTCAAACTTATTATAGTATGTTCTCAAGTCACCAATAATCCATGCCAAATTTGAATTCTTATCAGCCCATGCTCAAGTGACCAGAATTTCGCAATGCTTCTGTCATCATATACAGTGAAAAAGGTCTAAAGGACTATATTTATGTTACTCCTACTTTTGCACTAATTAGCATGATTTTACCAACCCACCACTAAGAAATTTGAGATGATGCGATGCCTACGCATGTTGAGTTAGCATGTTTATTTTTAACATTGGCGGAACTACGCATATATTCATACATTCCCTTTTTACTGAGGGATTTCTTAAATAATTTTATTTAATGGACACCTTTTAAGGTCTCCTACGAATTTTTTTTCAATGATCCAAACCATCTATTTTTTTAAGTCTACATTCATAAATCATCTTGCAAAAAATTAGATAAATTGGAAACCGTTTCAATATCCAATTGTATTTTACAAAATCAACGAACACGGTGCTATAAGAAAGTACTAAAATTTCAATAATTCAATTGAGTGGTCAAATGATATCGGATTCAAGTGATTTTTATAAAGATGATCTTTAAATGAGTTTCTACAAAATAGACTGTTTGGATTAGTGAAATACAATACGGAGTGAGCTCTACAAAAGTGTCCATCAAGTAAGCTAATTTGAGATATCCCTCTATAGAAGTTATTCACACACACACACACACACACACACACACACACACACATTATTAGACTGTAAATCTAAATTACTTATTAATTCATGCAAACTTAACTTAATTAATAATCGAGATTCACACCCCGACGACATAACACCTTAAGTTGCTAAAAATCGTAACATTTTGTATTAATTTCATTCAAGCACTTTGGATGGAAATTTTGGATACATTACCTAGACACATCACTTTCCTGTTTGTTGGAAATAAAAATGATGACATTTCTGGCTTTCTACACCACCTTATGGATAAAGCCTAGTCTTTCGTTGTTAAGGTCCACATTGCTTAGCTAGTACATGTACATGCCTGTCTATATACCCTCTACACGGTTTTATGGTGATGTGGAGTGTGAATTTGTTATTGGGTCCAAAAAAAGTGGAATGATAACTGGACTACATTTGATGATGAGAAAGTATTTGTATTAAGCTCTGCTTGCTTGCCAGATGCCACCACATCACAAAATGAGAGGAGACAACATTACAAAGCATTCTGAAATCGCACAAAAAAATTATTTTTTCTCCAACTTTCTTTTATATTTACCACTTTCTCTCATAATGATGATAGACATTGATATATCCGAAGGTTTTTTTTTAAAAAATTTTTAAACAAAAATTTTTTTTTTGAATTTGATTCTCTTGATGCTAATGCCCCATCCAATATCATGAAAACCTTATCTTGTTCAACCACACTAAAATATATATGCTTCTACATTGTTCTGGACTTGTGCTAAAGTGTGACATTTTGAGGCCTTGGATTATTAGAAAAATGTGTGCAAATAAAAGTGGAAAAAGATGATTAGAATATGAAAGAAGGGGAGACAAAATGTTTTGGAGGGTACCCATGTATGATGTATCATTTGCTTCCATATGTAGAGTTGGATCAGTAACATTGAGACACACAATCCCTCCACATTTGATCTGGATTTCCATAGTCTTGGAGATTATCAATTAGATTTGTCGGTGCTCAACCTCTATCAAGTATTTGTTAAACACATCAGCTTTGATGTGTTTTCTTTTGATTTGATGGGATATAAAGCTAAGTAGGTTATGTTGGTTTGTAGTTGTTCAGCACTTTTCTCTGCTTTTTTTCCAATCTCTCCACTCCAAATTCCGAAAACAGAAATAAAACATGGCTTGGTGGGTGGTGATGCTCATCTTGCTTATCCTTGGAAAGTCTAATTAAAATTTGCTTACTTTAAATAAATATTTATGTATCGAAGTAAATTATGTACTTCTTTTGCTGCTTGTGAAATTGAGAATATTCATTTGTGATTTTTTATTCAGCTAATTTTATATGTAATAAGTCAAGGATATGCCTCTCTTTTTTTGGGTCACATGGTGGCAAAAGGCTAAAACAAATACCATTCTAATCTGGGCCGAGACCTTCCGGCCTTATCATTCTAATCAAGGATATGCCTTAGTTTTGAGAAAAGTATAACATTATTAGGGTCTAATTGACATATTGTCTCACGATCCAAGTAGTCTATTTTGTTAGTACACGATTTGAGTGTGCTTCCTTCCTCTCATGTAAGAATAGAAAGAAAAAAGAACCCGTTGTACTAGTATTATAAAAGGTCTAGCCCAGGAGAAGGGTTGACTTGCATATTAGTGATCTCAGGTTCGAACTCCCATGACACATTGACTATGTATGTGAGAAAACCTCCCTCCCTCAATATCGCTTGTGCAAAAAAAAGTATTATAACTATTTTTGTCATGGATTTATCCAAGAAATGAGACTGAAAAATCATCGAAGAAATTGAATCTTACAAGGAGAGAATACCATTGAATGATCAAATAAGCTAGGAGAAGATGAAATTGAGCCAAAGCCCATATCCTCAATGCATAAAAGACCAGGCCATACGAGAAAGAAGATATAGAGATAAAGAGCCCATAACAGTGACAACAAACAATGGTAGGCACAACAACAATTACAAGAAAAAACAACACAAGGTGTGACTAGGTGGGTCTGGACCAGCACAAGTCAGAAAGCCCATAACGCCAACTAGCGACAGGCACAGAGGAAACAAAACATCAAAACAGAACAAACGAACATCAAATAGTGAACAGAAAATCACAAGAACGCCAGAATCTGTCTTGAAATTCTGCCAAAATATACTCAATTTCTTGCAACAAATGCCTTCCAAATTTTCCTATAAAATCCTATTTCCTCAGCGACCTAGTAAAAGTATGGCCTCGAATAATAATGGTGAAACTTCATCCACCATGTCACAGATCACAAATATTTTGTTCAATACAATTCTGTCCTCCTACATCACTAAAACATCTAACCAGGCAAAAACTAAAATACCCCCCTCTTTACATAATTAGAAAATATATAACACAACAAACGCCGTTACGCCGCACCGTTCAACTCTGGTCAAGAAGTCAATACAAGACAAGATATATGTTAAAGCATTTAAATACGATGCACCTATATCTTTTTCATCTAGTTGGCTCCAACTTGATAGTGCAATTGAGCTCAGTACCCCTTCATCATGTACTATCAGAATGGGCAGCAGTCAGAATAATTATTCCAGAGCCCAAAAGAACTGCCCCTGCTCATTCAAGAGCAAAACTTCTGGGTAAGTTAAATCATGAACAACTTTAACTTGCTTTTCATTTTGCAGCAGTAATTTGATAGTTTGAAAGACAAATGCAAGCTGTTCCTGCAAATGATGACAGGGACGACTAAGTAAACTTAAATGGTATTGTGTTTCAAGCTCAACATCAAATATGATAGGTGCCTTGTATGAATATTGAACATAAAAAATAAAGAAAAGAGTATTTAAGAAAGAAAAAAAAACACCTGTTTGAGTTTCTCCACAGCATGATCAGCGCCTCAACAAACAATCTTCGGTCTATACTTCCTCAATCCTGTAGAAATCAAACTTTTTTCTTTCTTTTCTGTTATCATACAATGACTATAGCCGGGATATTCATCCTATCAAAATCTACCTCATGCAGCAACGTACATTCCTCTTACGCTAATTAGGCAAAAGTTATGATGATACTGGCAGTAGGAATTTACATCAATTACTAAACTCATGAAAGCCATATTCCAGCAACTTGACGTGGATAGTCCCATATCCTCAGAACCAATTAATTTGAAAGGCCTAAATTGTGGTTAAAGATGCATCAGTTTATCAGTTTGCCATTGATTTCACGCATCAATAACTTGGAGCTGTCAACAACGCGTTTGCTTTCATAAACTATATAACTACACATTTCATGCCTGGGTGCTGGTTTGAGCGATCTTAATTCAAGGAGGGGATCCGTAATCTGAGACTTACTGCAGATCTCCCTTGCTGGCTGGACATGGTTCCACCAAAAATCTGAGAGAACCATTTTCAAAACATCCCAGTATTCTGCATCTCGGTATACCCTGAATAGGCTGCTCCCTTTAGGAGTCCAAACATAGAAATCCATCCAATCCCTGTCAAGTATTTCCATTAAACCCTGAGCCTGTGGAACACAGTATAGAGGAATTCGTGACCAAGGGGTAGCCTTTTTCATATTTCCATCGAAAAAAGGGCACTTAATCTCCAGCACTCCTCGTGAAGGCAATCCGTATACCAGTCTATCAACCACCCCATCTGGTGAAGCTCCTAGCCAATCATCTCCGGCATTTCTATTACCATAGACTTGAAATTCAGGAAACAAGACAGAATTTCCTGTTATTAGTTTGTATCTTTCAAGTGCTTCCTCTTCTTTGATATTGCTCCAACAGGTAGCCAGGTTACCTGAAAATGGCTCAATTGCTCCAATCTTCTCTAACCAAAGCTGGAGTCTTCGGCGATGAAAAAAACCAACGGCCGCAGCAAAAGTGCTAGCTGTCAGTTTATGTTTTCTGAGTCCTTGCCAATTTTTGAACCAGTGCTGAAGACCACTTGAGTGAAGAACAGAATAACCTCCAGATGAAGCAAATCTCATAGAGCAATGAGAATGGTTGAGAACTTTTCTGTGGTTAACAAGCATACTAGGATCCAGTACTGAATAGAATTGGTTGTCCTAGTTTCTCCGTCTAGTTGCATCTGTAACAAGAAAATCATTTTTTTTAAATCCCAAGAATACCTACAATACTTCCAATTCTGGCACTTGTGGTATCACAGTTGAACATTAAGGACAAACAAGAAGCAATTTTCACTGCCTAGGAAAATAAATGCAAGTAAGACCAAAGACATACCAATTGCTATACAATGGAGGATATGTCTGTGTAAGAAAGAAGATAAAGCAATATTTATGCATACAAATAGGAAAAAATTCAAACAACTTATGTTCAGGACATAGGATGCATGAGCATATGGTTATGTAACGCCCCATTTCAGAAATGCCTTCCATGCATATTGCAATATTGCTGTAATATTTCAATTGCGTATCATAATTAATCCACCAGTGTAAAATCATAACTAATTCAATGCCCACATCCAAAATCACAGCATCCTTCAAGTCAGCAACTAATGCTCTAAATCTTAACTAAAATTCTTCAACCAGTGACTGAATTCTCTTTTTGTTCCAGTACAACAGCCCAGTTTATTGTGAGACCCAACAAGTGACACACAGTTTTAACATGAGTTGAATAGTAGAAATATTAGAAACACAATAGGAACTGTAAGAGCACAAAAGATCAAAATGAAGTTTATACGTGAGTTGAGTAGAATGATCTATAATTTTGAACATGCCTAAATATTAAATACCAAATCATTAGATGCCTAAACATATAATGAATAAACCCGGACATCATAACTGAATCTGATACATGGAAATAACAATATTATATGACATAAATGCCCCCAATTCATCTAAGAGGCAGTTCATCAAACACTACACTGTCAATAACAATCTGAATCTGCAAAAAAACAAAATAAAAAGTGCACATACAACCCATCAACATTCAAAGTTACAGAAGAAACACGAAACAATAAACCCACAAACCGCCATTTAGAAGGCTAACACAGACCAAAAATCTCGAGAAAAAAAAATCATAAAAATCAGTAGCCATTCTATCACCACATTCAACTATTTTCAACACTCCCAAACTCCTAAACTTAATGCTCTCCTATGAAAAACAATGCATTGGTTTATGCAATACAAGATGCACTAATTTATGCAAAACCAGGAAACAGGTTCTAATTCTGAACATCAAATCCAAAGTAAGAGGAAATATAGAAAAAGGAACTCACCACAGCGTTTCAGTTTCTAAACAACATCCATATTTTCTTCGGTTGGAAACCAGACATGCAACCAAACGAATGCAAAAGACTGTAAGGAAAAAGGAGATAAAACTGAAACCCAAAGAAAATTAATAGGGTTTATCAGAACCCCAGGAAAAGTAATAGGGTTTATCAGACCAAAAGACAAAAACGGGAGAAGCCTTTCATTTATTCCACTTAGTTTACATCCCTTTTTCGTTTTTTTTTCGCTAACAGGGGGGCTAAAAGCCCAACACAAACAAACAAACCAGGAGGCAATACGACGCCGTCTGGAGAGACCCATACACTGTTGCACCAATACGCGGGATTTTGGGGTTATGCACATATCGGATACGGCCCCAATACGTCTCCGATATGCCATGTGGCCTATCGTAGACTTTTATGGAATGTTGACTTTAAGATACGGCTCCAATACTTCATCAATACGGTCATGATACGATCACGATACATTCGCGATACAGTCACGATACATCAAGGGGTAAAAGAGAAAATATTTTAAAATTTTGGGGATGATTTTAAAGGTTATTGAATATTTGGGTTAAAATGTAAACTTAAAACTTAGAATTTCAAAGACCCTATGTCGAGAGGCTAGGTCTTTTGGGTGAATCAGACAGCAATCAAAAAAGAAGAAGAAGGTAGAAGGAAGAGAACTAACCAGCAATCGCCGTCGCACCCATCTCAGATTCTTTTAATAACTTTTGTTAATTAGATAATACGTATATGGGTTTCTTTAATAAGTTGTTGTGTGGTTAATTTGTGAAGTTGGAGTGTTGTTAATTAGATAATATGGATATATTACTTAAAATATTTTGGAAATAGCTGCCTGGTGGCTAGTAGCCTTGTTTTGTGTATGTATACAATTATTAATTGTTTTTTTTAATTATCAAACTTCATTTGATTCACAGGAAATGAATAGTGTGGGTAATAATTCTAATGATATTTTTTTTTGGGTCAATATGAAGTTCAATAACAAAACTGGAGAGGACCAGAACCACATACACCTGGGGATGAACATCCACCAGGAAGCACAAGGAAACAAAACAACCTAAAATAAAACAATCACAAGATCTTCAATAGGATGGTTGTCCGGCAGGGGTGACAACAGAGCCCCAGACAAAAAAGATTAGTGATGAGCAAAGCACCGTGTCTTATAAGGGGGCCAGGGAGGCCATCCATCGTAAGAATTCCGACCAGAGAGGGAAGGGGTTGTGTAACCCAACAAAGCATTTTCACCCTCGAATTGGCTAATTTTCTGGTGATGGGAAATGAATAATGTATACAAATTTTCTATTTATATTATATTTTAAATATATATTATTTTAATCGCCGTATCGGTGCCGTATTCGTATATCATTTTTTTGGAAATTTGTGACATATTATATCGTATCACAATACTCGTATTCGTATTGGTGCAACATAAGAGGACCCATAGCATCAGCTTTCAGAATCTCCAATAGAAAATCAAACATTGTACTATAAAGATGAAGCCCAAGGTCAGAATCAAGGCTTCTAGCAGAGAAGGCATCAGCAGCAAAATTCTGCTCACGGTATGTATGATTCACAGTATAATTCCAATCCTTCTTTTTCTTGACATGTATTAACTTCCACTAACAATCAAAGGGCAATACCATCATTTTCATCTTTAAAAAACTTAATTAAAAAAATCTAAATACCCAAACATCCCCTCAGCCTCAGACAAATTCAAAGAAAGAGCAAATAACAGTGATTGAAATGCGAGGAGTAGTTGCAGAAATAGCTAATGGAGACCAAGAAAACGACTAATGAAAGAGAAACGGGAAGAACTTAAAATGAAAATTGATAAGCAATTTCTTAAACCCTTAGATATAAATATTAAAATTACCTGGGAGAAGAAGAACTAACCAAATTTTAGTTTGAAGAAAGTTGAGTCAAGAATCTTAATTCCTATTTCTTTAGGTGGCCGAATCTTTATTCTCGAATGAGAGTTGAAATAAGAGAATGTGAGGAGACTTTAGAGTTTCCCCTGAGTAGTGGGCCTAGGTTCATTTGAAGAGAGACAAGGAGGGGAGGGGGAGACAGTGAGGAGAGGGTGGAGTAGGGATGGGGTGGTGGTGGGTGGCGGTGAGGAGAATATGGGGCGCCGGAGTTTGGGGAAGCATGTGGGTGGCTGGAGATGTTTTTTTATATTTTATTTAAATATATTTAGTTTATAAATTATAATATAAAGTTTTATTTATTTATTTCATATGTAGTCGAACATGTATTTATATGTTGAAATATATACAAGTTTTTACATAATGTAGGTATGTTTACATATTGAGTTTGTTAAAATTGTTTGCACCGTATCTAACCCCTCCACTCACATCATGACTTGTGGAAAGAGTATGAAGTTAGGAAACACTGCGGCCCATTGATGGATCAATTAGGTATGGATCGGCTTCCACGACCGATTCATAACTCGGTAAAGCTGTTGGCCCCTTCCGATCGGCAAGCGCTCCCAGAAGCTCCTTAGACATACCATCAGTGCGCCATGCTGATTATGCGGGACAAACTCGAAAACCCCCCACTTTGATATTTTGCCGAGACTCGTGTCGACCTCAGAAGGCACTCCCATGAGTCCCACATCGAAACTAAGTACTAAGGGCATACCAAACACTCTCTATAGATAAGGTCTCTCGCCCTAGACACAGAGTAAGACTTTCAGCTTGATTCTCATGCTTTAGCATGTGTCAATAGCAAAGCTCTTTCTCAACTTACTTTGGCATCGAAGGGTCTTCAGCTGGTACCACACCAGTACTCTTGACCCTATGCGTTGTTTCTCTCATTAGCCCAGGTCTAGCATCGCATCCCAAGGAAGAACGTGCTATCACCAAGGACTCAATCGGTTCTTAGACTGTCCACGTCACCTGTAAGTTGTTTCTATTTCTATCATTTAGTTTTAGAACGAACAGATTGACGCCGTCTGTGGGAATCGACTATCAAATCGACCCATATCTCTCTCTCGAGCCAGAGATGAATCCACTTTCATCCCTCGTGACTGATAGTCCCATCATCGGCCTTACCAGCGGAGCAAGCCCCGCTCACCCGCCAAGCACACCCTGGACGGAAACGCCCGTTCAGCAAAACACTATAGAGGCTAGACTAGAAACCCTGCAACACGAAATGGCAAAAATGCAGGAGCATAACAATATTCTTTCCTCCAAACTCGATGACACTCAGAGGCCGATTTATGATCAGTAATCACACTCGGCCCAACTGCAGGATGGTCTGGAGTAAACCATATAGCTTCGGCGGGAGCAAAGGGAAAAAGCCGGCTACGGGCAGACCATCCACCTCCCAAAGACTGTTCGTGCCCTCTCCAGAGGAACACCACCAAGAATACCAAGTTTACTCCGACTGTCGGGATAGACTCAATGATCGGCGTAAGGAACACTAATCATCCTCAATCCCGATCCAAACAAAATTTGACGATCGGCACCTGGACGTACTAGGACCAAAATCTCCCTTTCGCCAAAAGACGATGTGATCGGCCTGGAAGAAATAGATGAATCAGACTATATTCCGATTTCACCGGGAACCACAATCTCCTATCGATCGGCAGGACCGGGACCTTTCAAAAAAGAGCACCCCAGTTATCGATCAACTAAAAAGGATGACTGGCAGAATGGGGGCCTTGGCAGAACCTCTAGTCGAACGTTAGGTCGCGAAATGCAAGGTCACAATGTTGGCCAACCGATCAGCCCCAAAATGGCGGAACCCTTCTGCGACGACCTCCCCCTGCCGATCCCACCATCCTTCTCCTTCTCCAGAAAGTCAATCGGATTGAGGAAGAACATAACCAATCTCGGACACCAACTTAGGGAAAAGTCCAACCAGAACCATTCACCAGTCGAATCCGAATTTTCAGACACAAAAAAGAAGTCCAAGCACTCTGAATATCGTTCTACACAGGGGTAGAAGATCCTGTAACCCACATCCATACTTACCAATCAGCATTGAGTTGCAAAGGGCTCACCGATGAAGACCAGTGCTTACTATTTCCCTCCAACTTAGCTGAAGCCGCCCTGAATTGGTTCTACCGATTGGAGCCAGTATGGTAGATTCTTTCGATTAGTTAAAACAAACTTTCCTCAAACATTTTATGATACAGACCGATCATCTTTATTCTGCCGATGACTTTTATACCATCTGACAATGAGACGATGAGCCCTTAAGGGAATATGGGGCCAGGTTCAGCCACAAGTACTCTCCATGCCCCAAAACCAACGACCGGGCAACCTTCGACGCTTTCAAAAGCGGTAACTGGATGACCTACGACGAACTGATGAAGTAGGCAGCCATCCATGCCAAAGCGGAGCATTTTAATTCCAAAAGAGCACCTTCAGCATCCCCCTACCCAACGATGCCCATGGATCAAGCCTCGGCGCCAGCCTATGACCATTTCCCGCCTCACCGAACAACAAACCAAGCCTCTTACCGAACGGCACCCACTGCGTCCGCTCCTTACGCAATAGGAGGCAAGCAAAGGGACAGTTTTTAGGGTCGACAGGATGGAAACAAACGTAACAAGGATTCCGAAGGTCGAAATAATTTCAGAAGTCCAAAAAAGGCATGACTAAAGGAAGCCTTTACCGTGCTTAACTCGACTTACGAGTACGTTCTCATGGGCGAGAATCAGATGATTCCAAAGCCGAACAACTGAAAACTCCCTCGCTAGAACGACAAGGACACCGTAGTGTTCTGCCAATACTACCAATACCATGGTCACTCCACTACCATCATGAAGCGTGGAAAGAGTATGAAGATGCGTGGAAAGAGTATAAAGCTAGGGAACACTGCCGCCCATTGATGGATCAGTTAAGTATGGATAAGCGTTCGCGACCGATTCATCACCCGACAGAGCTGTTGGCCCCCTCTGATCGACAAGCACTCCGGGAAGCTCCTCGGACATACGATCGGTGCGCTGTATCGATTATGCGGGACAAACTCGAAACACCCCCTCCCCACTTTGATATTTTGCGGAGACTCGTGTCGACATCAGAAGGCACTTTTACGAGTCCCACATCGAAACTAAGTACTAAGAGCATACCAGACACTTTCTATAAATAGGGTCTCTCGCCCTAGACACAGAGTAAGACTTTCAGCTTGATTCTCATGCTCTAGCATTTGTCAGTAGCAAAGCTTTTTCTCAACTTATTTTGGCATCGGAGGGTCTTCGGCTGGTACCACACCGGTACTCTTGACCTCATCCGTTGTTTCTCTCCTTAGCCCAGGTCTAGCGTCGCATCCCAAGGAAGAATGTGCTCGCACCAAGGGCTCGATCGGTCCTTAGAACGTCAACGTCACCTGTAAGTTGCTTTTATTTCTATTTGTTTAGTTTTAGAGCGAACAAAAATGTTCCAAGTTATGTCTAGGTTTTTTCAACCAACAAAAAAAAAGTTATGTCGAGGTTCATTATTTTGTGTCCAAACATATAGGTATGTTATATTTTTTGTGTCTGTTTTAATAAGATTTTTATTCTTTTTCTCAATATTGCTTAGTTGTGAATGCATCAATAATTGTTCAAATCTAATTCATAATTCTCCAATGGGGTCTAATCCAATGAAAAATTATATTGACTTGCAAATTAATTATCTCATGTTCGAATCCTAGGAGTTAGGACTGGGTTCAGTTCGATTACATTAACTTGCAAACTAATTGTCTCATATTCGAATCCTCGGAGTTAGACTAGGTTTGATTTGGTAATCGAACTGATGAGATAAAATTGAGCGCCGACCGAAGGTGATCGGTATTTGTAAAATTGGAACTGTCGCCAACATGTTGGAGGGCGGTTATTAACCAATTTGGTGTTAGTCGGTAGTTCGGTTTTGAAAACATAGAAGATGAGAGAGAGATTCCCAAGAAAAGAGAAGAGAGGGAGAAAAGATTCCAGGTGTCGTCATGTTCAACCAATTTAGAGTTGGGGTTTATATCTTCTTTCTTTATTTGTTTTTCAAATTTTGTTCGAGTATATACATTAAATATATTAGTTATACAATGTTTATCCAATAAGGCATGTGGTGCAGTAGTAAAAAGGCTAAATATGTTGGTTGGAGGTAAGTGGTTTGAAACCTCATGACTCCAACTTTTCACATATTTAGTCTTTTTTGCTATGTCGGTTCGGTTTGGGTTATTGTTAGTTCTTTAGGTATTCAAAATCAATTTGACAATCAATGGAGTTGGATCGGTCCAAAAAATCTCCTCGAAACTGACCAAGATCGAGACAGGTGGTTTTTCGGGCCAAGAAATTGAGTTGGATCAGTCCGTTCGTCGAATGAAAATTCTAGCCTTATTCATAGCACTTTCATAGCTTGTGAGATCTAATTCATAATTCAAATTTTGAATTAGTAATTAAAGATGCATTAAATTGTGAGTTTTTTTCAAAATTGCTATATCTATTTTAAAAGGCAAAATGAGTAATAAAATAGGAAAATTTTGAAATAAATCTCAATGAACCCATACATTTACGGATCGATTCGAACTAATTCAGCATTGGATGGACTGAATGAACAATGAATGAGTTGAACGAAAATGATCAATGAATTGAATGAAAAGTAGAAAGGACGGAAAATATGACCGTTGGGACCAGACCAGCTAACTGGGTGGGTCATATATTTCGGTGTTCCCGCTGCCGCTGATGGGTGTCCTTTGTTTGTATTGCATGCAGATACAAAAAGCCAACAGAAAGAGACAAATATCAGTACAGTTCTACAGTAAAATAATACAAAATTTACAAGACAATTGCAACAAAAACAACGTCGTCTCCAGTGACTGCACAAAAGCAAAAGCAATCAGCTTATTTCTATTTGATCTCACAACGGTACCCAACAGCAACAGAAGAAAGAAAGATTCATTTAATTTCCAAAAAGAAAAAAAACAAGAAGATGACTTCCAGGTCCTTGGGCTCCTCCTCATTAACTTGGACTACCAACGCCTCCTGCTTGCTTTTACTGTCAACTTTGCTCATCATCATGACTGCTATCAGATGATTCCTTGACCGTTCGATTTGCTTGTATTATTGCCACTTGATTTGTGGGCCCCCCTCATGATCCGTCAGAGTTCCCGAATTATATCATATATTCCCCTGCAACTTTAATCCATTCTTTGCTTCACTTTACTTCTTCACTTGGGTTTCTTTTGTTTCCATTCTAAATACTCATCTCTCTCTCTCTCTCTTCATTGTTGGGTTTGGGTTTGGGTTTGCCTCAGATTCTTGAATGGGTTTTCTGGGTAGTAAAGCTACGGCTGGGCAGCTTCTGCTTCTACTTATAGTAGTTTCAGCTGCTACAGCTGATGAAGGTTGGATCTTTATTTGCTATTTTACTTTGCCGTGGTGTCTTTGAATGTGTTTGAGTTTTATTTGAAGGATTGGCCTCCACATTTCTCAGCATTGTTGGTTTTTTTATGTGACAATTTACTTGTTTGATGTTAATATTTAGAGTTCATGAATCTATGATGCTGATGTTTATCAAATTTATCTTCATATGTTCTGCCGGAGCCATTCTTTCACTTCCTCCCTCAAAACCCACATGAGTTTCTGTTCTTACAGGGGAAATTTAGTGATGTTCCAGAGGCAAAAAGAAGAACACAGTAATTTTAAAATCTCCCTCTTACAGGAAGAGAATCTGAGAGAGGAAAGTTAGGGTGTGAAGTGTCCTGTTGCATTTTGTTTTGTGTATGAGTTTGCTCTGCTTCACTTTGGCAGTGACAATGCTCTGATACTGTAGATAATCTTCCAACAACAGTCCTTGCACTATTTAATATGCCTAAATGTACTGAAATTGCATTTTCACCATCTCATATTTGCAGTTGTTTTCAAATAAAAATCAAAGGCACATATGAGATTGTGCACATGAAGCTGAAGTTGTGCCATCTTCAGATACAGTAGTGTATTATAATAATAATATAACATATCCATTGTCTTCCAGCTCATGGGGTAGTTTTTGTTACCCTTTTTACCTTGGGTTTAGCGCATATGGTCAAAGTTTACAGAATTTGGGCACTTCTGCTTAGAACTTTGTGGATTATGGAGACATACCCTGCTGTATTCAATTACTCCATATTATATAGCATATGTCCATAAGTATTGCTTCCTAAGTCTAGTGCCTGCTTGGATTAGTTAAGTGACACCTTGGAACAATGGTCTACCTAGTTTTTCTCAATAAAGCTAACCAAAATGCACCCAGTCAATTTGCTTCATTTTCTTTTGTTCCTCACAAGGCTCCCATTTTATTGCAGAACACTTTATGTCTCTTAAGACACAGGGAAAACATTTGAAACATGCCACAGGAATATTTGTAGGGACTGAGTGGAATGAACAAACGGTGTTAAATTGTTACTTCACTTTGAGTTTATAAGGGACTCAAAGGGTTAAATTGTGCCTTAACATTGTATACTCTAAAGTGAATCAGTAATTCAAATTTATTTTTCTTTGTGTATTCTTAATGTACCAGTACTTTTTCTTTTCCATATATAGTAAGAACGGGTAATTTATGAATTTTCACCCTGTTTCAAAATTTTGTATTACTAAGAGAAACAAAAGATAAAACTAGATGCATGACATAGTCATGTTTTGATTTTTATAAAGTGAACAGATGACGTTGTTATTGTTTATCGTGTGGACACCATTTAACAGATTTTTAGTCTCCAATCACCATGATCAGATTATCATTTGGCGGTTTAATTAGAAATGCTAGATTCATGTCATGTAAATCTTTGTCTTGGTGAGCTTTGAAGAGTAGATGTCAAGTTACGGTCTCCTATTTGATTCATTCTAGTAGTGCACTCCATGATCATAATAAAGGCTTGAGAATCTTGATTTTTTTTTCTTTTGGCATTATGATGTTTTATTTGATTCATTCCAGTCGTGCACTCCATGATCATATAAAGGTTTGATAATCTTAAATTTTTTTGGCATTATATCAACCTAAATGGGATGTTTACTTTCTTTATTGTACAATTTGTTCAGTGACTTATGCTACTTAATCACCTCAATTAGGTCCACTACTACTTTGGGTGATCATGATGTTCACTACTACAGTTTTAATATGTGAGGGCAGGAAATTGGCAGGTTCTAGTGGATTTTATATTATCCAATCTTAGTCACAAAAAAAAAAAATGCATATACTTGATAAAACAAATTTCTATATAGTCATTCAGTTAAAACAGTCTTGAGTTCTTATACAGATGTGACTTGTACTGGCATATACTTGGTCAATGGCTGTGTCATTTTGACATTTGGTTGTCTAGTTCTTGAAGATAATCTTTACAAACCAACCCAAACTTTCACCAAAGAATCTCTTCTCCTTCTCTATTAGGCTTAGGCCTATTTTCGAAACTTTTGGAAATTGTGAGTATTTGGTTCTCAAGAGTACTAAAGCTTTCAATAGTGTCTAGGTTAAAATTTAACTAAGATTTGAAAAGAAGTTGAAGTTGAAGTTGTTCTGCTAGATGCTGCTTTCATTTCCTTCCATGTGTGTGTTATTACTTGAAACTTGAACTTGGATTTATGTTTTAGATTTATAACAAATCAATTACCGTGACTTCATTTTTGCAGATGTATTTATTGGCGTGAACATTGGAACAGATCTGTCAGACATGCCACACTCAACACAAGTAGTAGCCCTACTAAAAGCTCAGCAAATTCGACATGTCCGGTTATATGATGCTGACCGTGCCATGCTAGTTGCACTTGCAAATACTGGCATTCAAGTTATGATTTCTGTTCCTAATGAACAAATCCTTGGAATTGGTCAATCTAATTCCACTGCAGCCAATTGGGTATCTCAGAATGTGGTAGCACATTACCCAGCCACAAACATCACAGCCATAGCTGTTGGGTCAGACGTTCTTACCACCCTCCCAAATGCTGCAAAAATTCTTGTCAATGCTCTCAAGTACATTCAATCAGCCCTTGTGGCATCCAATCTTGACCGCCAAATCAAAGTTTCAACTCCTCTTTCTTCCTCCATTATCCTTGATTCCTTCCCACCTTCCCAAGCCTTCTTTAACCGTTCATTGAATCCAGTTTTGGTCCCCATGCTTACTTTCTTGCAGTCCACAGGATCGTTTCTCATGCTCAATATATACCCATACTACGATTACATGCAATCAAATGGTGTCATTCCATTAGATTATTCACTCTTCAAGTCCCTCCCTCCAAACAAAGAAGCTGTTGATTCCAATACGCTTCTTCATTACACTAATGTTTTTGATGCTGTGGTTGATGCAGCATATTATGCCATGGCTTTTCTTAACTTCACTAACGTTCCAATAATAGTGACAGAATCAGGCTGGCCTTCCAAAGGTGATTCTAATGAGCCAGATGCAACATTAGAAAATGCCAACACATACAACAGCAATTTAATAAGGCATGTCCTGAACAAAACTGGAACTCCCAAACATCCTGGACTTGCTGTTAGTACTTTCATTTATGAACTCTATAACGAGGATATGAAACCTGGACCAATCTCAGAGAAGAACTGGGGATTGTTTGATGCAAATGGGACACCTATCTACATTTTGCGTTTGACAGGATCAGGAGCAGTATTATCAAATGATACTACAAACCAAACTTTCTGTATTACAAAGGATGGTGCTGATCCAAAGATGCTTCAGGCTGCACTAGATTGGGCTTGTGGACCTGGCAAGGTGGATTGCTCAGCTTTATTGCAGGGAGAACCATGCTACGAACCTGATAATGTGATTGCACATGCAACATATGCGTTTGATACTTACTATCATAAGATGGGGAAGACTCCGGCAGCTTGCGACTTCAATGGAGTGGCTGCAATTACCACAACAGATCCAAGTAAGACTTCAACTGTACAGCATGCAACATTCTCCGAGTTGTAGGTTCTATTTCAATTTATTAAAAACTATTATCAGTTATGCATCAATGTTAACAATTCTGTTCTAATTATGCAGGCCATGGATCCTGCATATTTCCTGGAAGGTAAAATTCTGCTTATTTACTACACTTAGCTAGATGAGCAATTAACTTTGTTTCTTGGTGGTACAAAACAATTATGGCACCATTTGAATCTTGATTATTATTATTTTGTGCTCGCAGTCTCGGCAAGAATGGCACCTTGGTAAATATCACAGCTCCATCATTGAATTCCACAAGTGTAGATTCTTCCGCCTACAACCTTCACAGCAATGCTTTTACTAGCATTGTACTGATAATTGAAATTTTCATCAGCGTTGCAGTTTTCTTGTAGGCAGGTTGGTATGTATATGTGGGTCTGGGAAGCTTTCAGAAATTTTGAGATAGATGGTGCTCAGAGGGTGTGTTTCCCTTCACTAGGAGAAAAAGGGTCTACTTAGCAGGTAGTTTTAGGGATTTGGTTGACTCAATTTTGTAAAAAACAAAGCCGAATGGCCTGAGCTTCAACTATTAATTCATATTCTTTTAATTTGAAAGTTCTTTTGAAGTTCTACATTGTACATTCCTCAGCTGGATTAGATGTTTGACCCAAATTGCTCCTTGCTGCAAGAATTGGTTTTCCACTAGAATCTTGTATTATAAACTCCACTAAAGCATGATCTTTGTAGGTCATTGGCGCTTCAAATGTCCGCAGTAAAGATTTTTCATTGTTCGACTAAGTGGTTAGAGAATGCCGGAGGAAGCAGCAGGTAGGCCATTCTAGGCTTCATGTAAACATCCCACATTTTTTTTTTTGGGTGCTTGGAGGCCATGACAAGTAGGTTTTGGATGTTTTGGAGCAAGTTGGTAATATAAGGGGTATTTGGAAGCAGTAATCTGGATAGATTTGGGATGAATATGAAGTCAAATTAATATCTATAGCCGGCTTGTTTCACTCACGTTTTCTAATTAGCTGATGAAGATAACATGAAATTTTTAGGAACAAGAAGCAATGCCTTGGGTTGGGGAACTTTACAATAACGAACAAACTACTCTGAATACAATATCACTAATATTCACGAGGAACAAAGGTTTTTATTTATTTAAGCTTGACCAACTCAAGATAAAGTATCTTCTATGACCCCTTGTTATAATTGACACAAATAAAACACATTTTGATTAAAATTACAAAGGTGCATAGTCGGGAATGTGAATTTGTTTGGTTTTGTGGCTACACTTATAATGAATTCCTTGTTCGGTACATGTCGTTTGAATGAATCAAGACTATTTATAGCTCATTGAAATTTATTTGGTATTTTTTTTTAATGGTGGAGATTTGGATGCAAAAGTTGTGGTGTTGGGGGCTGCGGTATTAGTAAAAGACAGAGCTTTATTTTGTTACCTCTTTAAAGTACTAATTTTATCGAAAGTTCAGATTGATTCATTTGCAAGTTTGCGAATTGAAAAGAGAACTTCTGGTTACATGGCCTTCTGGTTGTTGGATTGGGGATTTAGTTATTGTTTGAGTTGTGCGTGATTCTCTCTAGATCAATTCAATATATGGTTGTGTTTGATAACTAGAAAAGATTTACCCATATTTGACACATAATTACTTTATACTTTTGTTATAATAGTATATATCGCTTATTTTCCAAAAAAGAAAAGAAAGAAAAGAAAAGAGAACTTCTAAGAGCATATCCAACCGATATGTCAAAAGTGCCACATAGACATTTAAAAGTTAGAAATAACATCTCACATCACTCTAACCGAATTGTCAAAGCTGATGTGGAATGAAGGCCAGAAGTTCAGCTGTTATTTTGACATCCCAAAAGTAAGATGTCAAATGAATATTTTATTATTTTTTTAAAGACAGCTGGTTGTAACTTTCATTTATTATTTTCCTATTTTATTTTTTTCTTCTTTATCTTAAATGATTTGACTGTTACAATAATTATTTATTTGACATATTGGGTGGAGTAAAAAACTGTGTAAATGTCAAATTGCCACATCAGCCATCAAATTTAAATTTGATGTTGGTATTGACATCTCCCTTGGAGATGCTCTAACAAATTCACGGAGCATTCATGATATATAAGTTATAAAGTGAATTTTTATTGGGTAATTTATCACTTGTATTAAAAAAAGAATTTTGTTTAATGTTGAAAATTAGATGTTTATTCTAACCCCAAAAAATATATGTTTTCGACCATGACACTCCAAAAAAATTTCAGTTGATCGCAGCCGTTCAGTTGTACAAAGAGACCTCCCAGTCGTCCTTTCCATCCATCCGAACCATTTTTATTCTAATCGCTAGGGTTTCTCTTCTCTGCCGAAACCAAACTAGGGTTTACAGCCTCTCTGAGCAAATCTCTCTCGGACTCTTGATTCCCCTTGAGGTAAATCCAGTAACCAATCCGTTTTTATTTTATCACCTTCAAATTATTTCTCTGTTTCCAGAGAAAGTGCAGGAATTTTTTTATTTTATTTCTTGCTCTGCACCGAAAGAAATACTGAAGTTTGAATTCTTTAGCAATCGTACGGGATGATATATTGTTAGAAACCATGATTGGAAAATGTATGTTGGTTGGTTTTTGTGAAATTTAATTTAGAATAAATTTTACGTTGGGGCTTTTGGCGTTGTTTCTGTAAATTGTGTTGATTGCTTTGTTTTCTTTCCGGGAAAATGTGATAAACCAACTGGCGTCGTCTTTGTTTATGATTGAGATTTTGAAGGAGCAAAGCCCTTTGCTTTTGCTTATACTGATACTGAAACAATAAGCTAACCAGGGCTCATATTTTGTTATTCAGCTGACTTTGGAATTGATTTTAAAATTGACTCAGTTGGGTATGGGTTTTGAAAATGATTATACTGTTTACTCAAGAGTAGTTAACCTACATTGTATCTCGACCTTTTCATGTCTTCAAAATAGTTGTAATTATGTTTCATTCCTATTGTTTAGTCAGATTTGTCAAGATGTATACGTCAAGGAAGAAGATTCACAAGGACAAGAACGCTGAACCCACTGAATTTGAAGAGTCAGTTGGACAGGTAAGATAAGCAGCTTTTTATTGAGCTTTCTATTGATGAAATTGTTGCTATGATGTTTAGATATAATCATGAGTTGTTTGTTGTCTGTGCAGGCAATCTTTGATTTGGAAACAAACTCGGACCTGAAAAGTGAACTGAAGGATCTATATATAAATTCGGCTGTGTATGAACTGTTTACTGAATGACTATTTATTGTAAACTGTTGCCATTGTATGATTAATATTCCTCCTTTATCCAGTCAAGTTGATGTGGCTGGGAACCGGAAGGCTGTTGTTATCCACATACCATATAGACTTAGGAAGGCTTATCGCAAGATCCATGTTCGGCTTGTGCGGGAGCTAGAGAAGAAATTCAGTGGAAAGGTGATTATTTAAGTTCTTTGGTTCTCTGCCATTTATGAAATCTAGATTTAACCCAGACTAGGTTTTCTTTGTGATGTTTTTCTGTACTTGTTTCTAGGCACTACATTTAGTGCCTTACAATCAAGGATATTTTATTTTTATGTTTTAGTTCCTAGTTCTGATCTTCCTAGCTGACTTTTCTTACAGTCAACCCATTTTATTTTTTCTTCTCTTACTTCATTTTTGCTATAATTAAAGTGAGTAGATCTCTGATTCAGACATGTATTTCTTTGCAAATAGTGGTTTTCTTTGGTGGTGTTTATTTTTGTTTGTCATGTGGTAGGATGTAGTTCTGATCGCCACACGGAGGATAGTGAGGCCTCCAAAGAAAGGGTCTGCTGTCCAACGGCCCCACACTCGTACTCTAACTGCTGTGCATGAGGCAATGTTGGAGGATGTTGTTTTGCCTGCTGAGATTGTTGGTAAACGAACTAGATATCGACTTGATGGGTCCAAGATAATGAAGGTAAGCTGTCGAAGGAAAACAATATTGTTTGATATATAGACACACACACACAAACACTTGGAAATGGAAAAAAAAGGGGTTGATTAATGCTTGAAAGATGAAGGCTAAGAACCTTATACCAAAGAGAAGATTTTGTTACGAAGATGTCCAAAACTGCCAATGGAATAGATGAATTGAGAACGTAGTACATTTAGGTGGGATGGATATTATAATGGATTTATTATTAAAGTACATACATAGGTTGTCAAGGGTAGGATTTTGTTTGTTAAGTACCATAATTATCTATCTTCAATGCTGGGCAGGTTTTCTTGGATCCCAAGGAACGAAACAACACGGAGTACAAGCTGGAGAGCTTTTCTGCAGTTTACAGGAAGCTTTCAGGAAAAGATGTTGTGTTTGAGTACCCAATAACTGATGCATAGAAACAGTGTGCGATGGCGCCTTCCAAATAGGTTCCCGTCCCTTTTCTTTATATTTTCTATGAACTTATGCTCATCAGGCAATCAATTCAAAATTTTGATGTTGAGGGCGCGGTGCGGTGTGCCTTTGGAAGGATTTTGGTCTCTTCAATATTAGCACATTTAAGTTAGGTGATATCGGTTAATGTAGCATTTTTTGTTTTCTCTTAGACTTGCTCTTTTCATTATGCATGGTCATTGACAAGTTTGCTTTTAGTCTGGTGATTTTGTTTTGTTTATTTAAGTCTATTGACCTATTTTTCTCAATGAATATGCACTGGAAACTAAAGAAGTTTCTATGAACTAGTTATGATTCTTTGTAATACAACCTCTGTATTTGATGCAGCATGTTATGCCATTGCTTTTCTTAACTTCACTAACAAGCAAAAGTTTTGGTTACAATATCTCAAGAAAATATCACAGAGATAGACTTCATCAGTTTGAGGGATCAACAAAAGAGACATGTAAAAGGGCAGAGTACTGAAAGAAATACCAGGATTTATGAATTTGATTACAATTTATTGATTCGCACAAGTCACAGAGTAAGCATTTCCCAAACACTTGGTGCACGTACCAAATGCAACTGAACTCAGCAGGAAAAAAAATATTAACAAAAGAGTTCACAGATGAAGCCTCCATTTGCAACCAGCACAACAGCAGAGCTAAGAGATATGAACCAATCCCTAAAGCCAAAAGTAGGGACTTGAGGTTCCAAAACCAACAGAGCTCCGATATAAATCACACTTGTATCACAAAGCAGTTATAGACATGGCAACACAAGCATAACACAACAGGAATTGGAATGCCTGAATGCCAACACAAATCACACAACCATTTCCAAATTCTTCGGCCTGTGCCTTGAGGTGGCCGCTTGCAAGCTTGTATTAAACAATTAACATTGATCAGATCGGCAATGGCGGCAAGGGCGGGAACAGCTGGGTGAGGGTGGAACAGAGAGAATTGTCAGAACAAGTAAAAATGTATTTATCGAATGGTATCCACTACATACTGAATGAATGGTACCAGTATATACTTACAGTGAAACTAATTAGGAATTGATGTGGTGGAAACTATGGAATATGGAGTCTTGCAGCATTAATTTGTATGGGCAATCAGCTGCGTCATTCCTCCCTGGAAATATATTGTTGAGCATTACAACGAAACATACGACCATACAGTTTATTAATATGAATGAAAACTTATACCGTTTCATTGCCATCATCTTCTTCTTCTTCTTTTTCTTCCACTTCCTCTATTATTTGTTGTCTTTCTGGTCTTGAACCACTTTGACTCAGTGACCCATCAGGGGAAATCTCCAACTCAATCAGGCATTCCTTGACAATTAAAGAGTTTAAGGATGGGACTCTAACAGTGCAATTTCCTGATGAGCAACAGCCTCGCAGACTTGGTAGATAATAAAGTTTCAAATGTTGCAAGCAGCTGAAAGCAATCTCATAATAATTTCTTGAATCTTCTTCATCTTCGTTGCTTGCCACTATCTCTATCATGCTTTCACAATTCTCAACTTCCAAGCTCTTGAGTTTGTGTAAACATTTAGCCACCGAATAAGTTGTTAAGTATTTTAGTCCCTCACAATTTGCTACGTGTAAAGTGGTTAGATTCCGAAATGATATTATGGATGAAGTTAGATTCTTTAATCTGCCACAATTGTTCACATTTAGAATTTCCAAGTTTGGAAAAACTGATTCAGAGTTGTCATTCCCAATCCCTAGATGCATCAGCTCCTTCATTTGGTTGAGATACAAAATCTTTATGTGCGGGAGGGTCCTCCCAACTGCATCTATTTCCCTGCTACTAGTTCCTTCATACACAAATATTTCTTTCCAAGGACCATTATAAACAACGAGCTTTTCAAGATTATGTAATTTCTCAAGGAAATGAAATGACTGGGGGTGTGCACAAGAAAATGCAAACTCTTTTAGATTGATAAACAACTTTGCTGGGAGTGGACTATGTGCTTCATACCAAATCTCTGCGTTCTTGTCCAAGCCCAATACTTCCAAGTTGGGGAATGGATTACCCTGAAATAATATCAACATTTGGATGTCATTGTCAACCCATTTGGCCAGTTGCATAACTAAATACTATATTCAGTGGCATTCACCTAGTCACCAAGGACCAAGGAACATTATGGTCACTTGCCGTTTGATCTCATCCAAGGGCAAATAATGAATCAAGTATTAATTATATTAAAAAAAATTAATTATTAAAAAAAAACTCAAATATGCTACCAACTTCAATTATAATTTATACCGAAGTGAAATTATGCCTCACCCTTGCTCATCGGCTTTCACTCTCTAATCTAAGAAGAACTTGGCCTCTGTTCTACCTCAGTCTCTTGTCAATTTCCAATTTTGGTTTTTGTGCTTTTCTTTGGGTTTTTTCGTTTCTTGGCTAAATTCAGTACTTATTCAGTTTTTCTTTATACAATCTTATTCGGTGATTTCATGTACTCTATTGGGGAATCCTACACAGAAAAGAAATGAGGCATTTCTGGAGAGTGAAAGGAAAACGTGAGACAGTGAGAGGAGTAAGTGGGTTTAAGCATTAGTTGTTTTTTTGTTGTTGCTGTAATTGAAATTTTGGGAAGTGTTTTTTAAATTATTTAAGGCTTGAATCATTATTTATCATTGGATGAGATCTAACGGTAGGTGACCAAGGTATTCCTGAATCCTTGGTGACACTATCTTCATCTAATGTCATCGATTGAATTATTTTAAATTTTCGAGTCTTTATTTTGTTGTATACATGTCTTTACTATATATATGTTAGTAAATAACTACTCCCTAACCTCGACTATTGTTTTATTCGACGGATGTGCTTTGAATTTTTTGACAAGGTGGAGGCCAAAAAATTATTTTAATAAAAGAAAATCTGCAATACTTAATGATAATAAAAATTGCAAAGAAAATAAGTGAAGAGGAATTTCGCTACAGGAGCAAGAGAATTTTGTACCTTGTCAACTAACAAAAAAGGTTGTTTGATTGGTGTACCCGAATCAAGTCTTTCTTGGAATCTTGAATATTCGGAAGCAAGAATCTCCACTTTACCACATTCACAGACTATCAATGATTTGAGTAATGGCCACTTGGAAACATGTAGCCCCGAATAGAAACTCCTCAGCTGGGGTAGAAGTTGCAATTGCACAAGTGTTACTTTAGAGAACACAAATGTTACTTTAGAGAACACAAACTCAGGTGTCATTTCTAGTCCGTCCTTGGCAACAATTTCTTCCAATATTCCACAATTCACCACGTACAGCTCGCTTAGCTGCTGAAGACCTTTAGCCACTGAGACTGGAAAGATATTTTTCAGACTCTCACACGAATTTATTTCTACATAATCCAGATTTGGGCACCCAAAAGTTTTCAACTGAGTGGTTGATGATGTGCCGTATGCTTCTTTAACGCCAAGTACTACTCCCATGTCAAAAACTACTTGTAGTGATTTGCATTGCTTTATCACTAATGTGCCTAGAGCATTCAATCTTCCCATCATACTTGGCATAAAGATATTTATTAGACCCTGGCATCTCAAAACTACCACTTCTTTGAGCTTTCGAAAAGAGTCTGGAGCAAGTTGGCAGTGCCATACAGTCCTCAACTTAGGTAGGTCATAGATGATCAACCTCTCCAAGCTAGGAAATCCTACCTGTATGTATATTCATCTCATAAACTAGTCAGAACACTTTTTTTCACTAATGAGGTACACATTAATTGGAAATAAATGCATAAAGAAAGGGAAAGAAATTTATAATTCACCTTTTCATCAAAAAGAAAGCGTGGTATAACAGTCTCAAGATTCTCCTTGGAGTTCATATCGTCATTTTCTTTGCCTATTGAAGTAATTTCACTCTTTCTATCAAAGATGAATGTCCCCAGTCTAGGACAATCCTCAATATGCAATGTCTCCAATAATGAAAATTCAATATAACTTCCGGAGTAGAATCTAGTGAGGCTTGGAAGATGTTGCAGATTTAGAGATTTTAGATTGCAAAACATGTTATCTCTATGTTCTTGATTGTATCCACTTGTTGATACTATTTCTTCCATCATTTGGCATGTGGATATCTCAAGATGTTTGAGTTGCTCAAGACGTCTAGCCATGGAACATGAAAACAAGAATCTTAAACCATCACATTGATGCAAGATCAAGCGTGTTAAGTTGGGTATCAGAACCTGGGTATAGTACACAATTCATGTTTAATTAGGGAAATGACAATTTACATGCTCATCAGTTGTATAAATTCCAAAATGAGTTGACAAAAAGTAAAGGTCTAATATGTCCTTGTGGAGTAAAAATGTATCTGAAAAAGAAAAAGTGGCCTCAAAGTTTATTAGTCTATTAATTTAAAATATAACACATTTTTGTTGAATCACTGAATATTGTACACTAATAAATACACTTTCGAGAATGGATCATGCTTTCGTCATAATATGAATCATTGAATATTGTACACTAATTAAAAGCTAATACCTTTTCTTTCTCGATCAAAAACTAATAAATTAATATACCGTTTAAATGAATTGTAACTTGGATATAATTTCAATCCTAGTACTACATAATCCGTGCATAAAGAATATGCATTATTTAAATGGATTATTTTCTACCTGCAGAAAGAATGACCCAAATGAAATATATACAAAAGCAACTAATTTGTTAAGAAATAAATATAGAACAAATCCGAATGATATGTAGAAAGGCTGGGCATATGAAACCGCAAAACGTACCTCTCCATCCATGAAAAGTTTCGAGGGTCCACCAATTTCATTCTCCAAAATGATTTCTTCGGCCTCTGTACTTACAACTGACGTGCTGCCTTTGGAGGAGAAACCAATAAGCTTTGGCAGATTCCGCAAAGTCAAAGATCGTAACTTTTGAAAAGGCTGAGCTATGAGTTGG
This sequence comes from Prunus armeniaca, assembly GCA_903112645.1. Lineage (NCBI taxonomy): Eukaryota > Viridiplantae > Streptophyta > Magnoliopsida > Rosales > Rosaceae > Prunus > Prunus armeniaca. Next base: position 1,073,243 of record CAEKDK010000003.1, on the reverse strand, counting down.
CCACAACATACAGTTTCCAAATTAACAAGGTTGTAAAGAGATAGTGACTCCAAGTTGGGGAAGGCATGACTCGAGTTAATGACAGCTGTAACAGCATCGTTGTTTTGGACATGGAGATTCTTCAGTTGTTTACCACTTGCTAATATATGGGAAATAATATTTGCAGCCTCCATCCCATCCAATTCCAAATCTTCACATCTCTTTAGCAGCAATTTTATACCTTGGTCGAATTGACTGACCGTAATGAGCTTGAGTTTTAACATGTTAGAGGACGTTTCGTCAATTCCAGGATATTGCCAACAATCACCAATAAGTATGGTGTATCTTTCTAACTTCGTATCCGAGAACATGTTTGCTGGAAGAAGCTTAGCATCTGGAATATGTATATGTAATGCAGTTAGTTGACGCAATTGTTTCAGCTCTGACACGCTCGCATTACTTCTTCCATCATTTAAACCTCCTTTCCATTCCTTAAAGCTTCCCATTCTCAAGTCTTCTAGACTTGTCAAGCTTGATATAACCCCAGCCGGGATCACTACAAGTTCAGAGCAACAAGTCAAATCCAACAATTGTAGACGAGTCAATTGCCCTATTTCTTTGGGCAACTCTTTCACCTGGGACTGTATAAGGCTAAGAATTTTCAAGTTTGTTAGCTGTCCAACTAGAGCTATGTCCCCCAACACGCAACCATCTAAACACAAAGTTTGAAGATTTGTTAGGGATTGAAGAGATGGAGGCAGTGATCGGAAATGAAGCCCTGTTAAATCTAACACTCTGAGTTCCTTCATCTCTTCAAAAAAGTTGCTAGGGATTTCAAGCGAGTTGTCACTACTCCCCAAATAAAAAAATTCCAGTTCAGGGCATTCCCAAGGTACATCGGGAAGCTTGGGGATAGTACAGTATCGGAGAGAGATTTGAGAGCAGTCTTTACTTGGACTTCCATCCAACTCTGTATAAGCTCTTGATAGGACATGTCGATCTCTAGATGCAATTTGGACAGCAACATCTCGTACAACATCATGCATTCTAACCCTTCCATCGTCATAACCATCAAGCAACAGGCAAGAATTTTTAAGTTTTTTAACCAACGAATGCAATGCATTCCGTGCCTCTTCCACCGTGCGAACATTTTCAACCAGACCCAAACCTATAGAATATTTCAACAAGTCAGAGAGAAAAGAAGCATAGTTACTTTCAGCCATTATTCCACAGAGCAAGAACAACCGCTTAAGCTCCTCGCTATCCAATTGATTGTAACTCCACTCTATTATCAAGAATGCTATTTCTGCCAATCCTTTTTTCTCGAAACTTTTGAAGCGCCTCAAGGTATCTTTCCATTCCTCTAAAGAACTCTCTCTTAAACCGCTTGCAACTGCAACAACTAAAATAGGCAAACCTCCGCATTTTTTTGCCAATTCGTTTGCTACTCCCTCTATACGGTCATCTTTAATAACAGCACCTGCCTTCTTCTCAAACAAACTCAGACTTTCTTGTTCGCATAAAAGGTCAAGGGGAAAATTTTTTTGCGTACCCATCTCAGAAAATAAAACTTTCTTATCTCTAGATGTCAACAATAAATTACAAGTCCGGACATGGACAAGTCCCACAGCCTCCAAATCAATTCTTCTCGAAACATCATCTAAATTACAAGAGTCTTCTTGTCTTTTATCCTGCGCCATAAAAAGTTTGCCCTTACTGCCGTACTTTGAGGTTCCTCCACTTCCATACGTAACTTTTCAGCAATTTCTTTTTGAATTTCCATGTCATTTTTTTCTTTTACATTAAGTATTATAACCACATCATCAAATAACTTTTCTTTATTAGCTTCTCTGAATACTTCTTTGGCGAGTGTTGTCTTTCCAACACCCCCCAATCCGTACACCCCAATCCTGTTGGTATCAGGATTTTTCAGTTCCTCCATGATTTCCTTCAGCATTGAAGTCCTTGATTCAAAGGCCATGTATTCTTGAGAGGGTATGGCACATATATCTTCTACTGGAGCTTCGTAAGAAACACTGCGAAACTCTGTTTTTGCATGTAGTTCAATCTTTTTGCCAATTTTGCTGATTTCCTGCTAAACTGATGATACGAAACCAGATTAGGACATACTCCACGGAAACACTTTGTATTTGCTCGGCCTTCTTTTTCAACAATTGCATTTGCCTCTTCAATCATCTCATCTGCTTCTTGTCTCCAGTTCTGGACATCAGTTTCTACTCCTTTACCATTTCTTTCAACTTCATCAACCCTATGCTTCATCCGGTCTTTGGCAGCATCTAAGTTCTTCAATTGACTCCTCAGACTTTCTAGGTTGCTTTTGTAGTTAATTAGATAACCCACTTGTCGCCCAATTGGTTTAACCGTGTACTCGATTATTGTAGGAATAATGGCGGTGAGGATCTCCATGCTTCTTATTTTTGCCTTTGGAATTTAAAAACTGTTGAATTACAGAAGAAAAAAGTAATTAGAAAAGAAATATAGCTACCCATAAAATAAAGGCTTAAATGTTAAAATGGTCCTTGTGTTTTAGTCAATTGGCAAATTTAGTCCTTGTGTTTTTAATTTGACCAATTTAGTCCCTGTGTTTTACTCCGTTAGCCAATGTTGTCCATTTTGTTAAATTGTTGTTAAAAAATTCATTTAAAATTTTAAAAATTATTAAGTTCTATTCACAAAGCAAACAAATATGAATTAAAATAACAAAATGTTAAAAAAACAATCTGGAAACCCGACAGCCTCTATGTTTACATGCCACCACAACCACCATGAGGAGTCCCAGCCACCACCCTATTCTCTCTCTCTCTCTCTCTCTGTTTTTCAATTGTCGAATCCCAACATGGCAACCAAGTGCTTCAGTTTCTTTTCACTGATTCTTTTGCTCTGCTCCACATTCATTGCAGTAAAGTGCCTTACCTTTCAATATCATGAGTACAACAATTGGAGGTTTCCTTGATGGGTTATCTCTTGGAGCCATCAAAGAATCGGGCCCTAGCCCAGATGAGGGGCACAAATTTACGAACCAACAAACCCTTGGAGGGATAAAGAAACCTAGCCCGAGCCCTCCCTTCCCTCCCCACAACTCCTCCATCTCTCTTTCTCTCTTCCTTTTTCCATCCCACCCACCCACCCCCACAAAATATGAGTGAAATAAAGATTCAACATCAGTATTGGCAGGCAACTGATGGTTGCGGTGTTGGGTTGGGTGGCGGCAGCAGCATGAGAGAAGGACACAGTCTGTTGGTTTTCCAGAATTTCTTTTTTATTTTTTATTTTGTTATTTGTATTAATATTATAAACTGAACTTAACAAATTTTTTATATTAATTTTTAAATTTTAATGAATTTTTTTAAAGGTAATTTAACATAATGGACAACATTGGCTAACGATATAAAACACGGGGACTAAATTGACCAAATTGAAAATACAAGGATTAAATTTGCCAAATGTGTAAAACACATGGACCATTTTAACATTTAAGCCTAAAATAAAATAAGAAAAAATATACAGCTACACTTTTTTTTCGTTTTTTCATTAAGCTTCTTCTGGAAACAACTGTAAAGTGAAAGTGTAATGAAGATAAGTGAAACAAAATGCATGACTCTCAAATCTCGAAACAAAAAGAATAGTAGGGCTACAATTTTCCTTTAATTTTTTGTTTTAGTAGTGTTTTAATTTTTGTAACTTTTTTAAATCTCATTAATCGAAGGGGCAAATTTCTAGAGGAAAAAAATTAGTTGGATTTAATTCTGAAATATTTATTAATTATGTTCAAATAAAGCTACCCATAACAAAAATAAGAACATAAAATAGCAGAGCAAATATATGGAAATAAAAAAAACAAATAAGGAAATAAAAAGACGCACCTTATACCTTTCTCTCTTTTGGTTACGAATGAGGGGTCAGTTTCCTTCAAATATGCTTACTGAACGCGGGAGCACAATTGGTCTGGTAAATGAGACAAAGCTGAACTACCACAATGTCGACACAATGAAATCAAGGGACAAAGGAAAACTAGGAAATCTGAAGGCGGTACTCTTTTTTTTTGGTTTTTTGATTGGATTTTTAATTTGGAAGTAAAGCAAAATAAATCTAAGCAGAAGCTGGTTGCTGCAATGAAGAAACCGAAGGCGCGCAGGTGACTCTTAATCAGAAAAAGCAGGCTGCTGCAATGAAGAAACTGAAAATGCACAGGAGACACTTAATCAGTGAAGGGTGGCAATCATGAACACAAAGAAACAAAGCATCCAACTGTCTTTCAGTATCATTGTTTTTCAATTAAACCCAAAACTGTGTTATAATTAAATGTAATTGCACTTCAATCTTGTTTGCTTCAGCTAACAAGAGTGGTAATTTATGATTAAATTTGGTAATGTCAAGCTGGCAACATGACATAAATTGGATGATGTCATATGTGTCGTCATCCATAAAAGAAGGCATGATGTCATGGTCACGTGAAGAAGAATAAAGAGAGCTATGTGGAACCAATAATTCAATTCTTATTAAGTTGCTATATGGAATCCAATGAAAATTTTCAACTTATACAAAATAATTTTAATTGCATTAAATGTATAAATAAAATAGTATTATTTAATGAGCACTGCCATTTGAAATAACTTTATCTGACTACATTTAGCTAAATGTGGCATAAATTCTTATTTAATCATCATCACATCGGAATTACAGGTTGGTAGTTCCTTTTTTCCTTCTCTGATAGCTATGAGATGTCAACTACCACCTATTATTTGATTTCAACCATTATCACATGGGAATTTCATTCTGACCCATGGCAACCTTCATTTGTTTTGGCCCCATGGCAACCTTCATTTGTTTTTGTGTTATGGTTCATGCGAACTGATCGACATGGTAATATAACTACTGTAACGTGGGCCCAAAGCTGCTCTATGAATTGCGAAGAAGATTACAAGTAAATTCTTAGAGCATGACCTCTTTGGGGTACGTATAAGAGGGTGTACATCACATTTACACCCTTTTTGGACGGAAACAAATGCAGTGGGTGTGTGTATATGAGTGTAAAAATAGAGGAATCGGCCTATATGCCAAAAGTATTGAACTTTACATCTTTTTTTCACATCTATGAAATGGGCCATGCATTAAGTACAGTAGGAGAGATGAGAGAGAAACACTGCAAATTTTCCAAATTTACACGTTAGTGACGCCCAAGTACATCCTTACTCGAGTGTTATCAATAAACTCTTGTTATATAACACGTTTATCTGTTTATTAATATTTTGTAGTAGGATTATGAAATATGAACTTGTAGCCCACCTATATTATAATATATGAAATCGTAATAACCATATGTGTCTGTGACACAACTTAAGCCCAATTCCATGCTCTCTAAAGAATTTTAATTGTGCAAAAGGTTATAAACGTTTGTGAAAATCATTCACACCAGAGCTAATAAGATTATCCTAAAGCACTTGATCATAAGAATTTGTGAAAATCTCATTTTTATTTGGAGATAATGTATTGCTTGTTAGCGAGATTTTAGCTTAATTAGGAGATTTAAGCTACACATAACAAAAATAAGAACATGAAATAGCAAAGGACAAATAAGGGAATAAAAAGACGAAAATTAATACCTTTCTCTCCTTTGGTTACGAATGATATCACTTCCCTTCAAATGCTTATAAAACACTGCAGCACAATCGGCCTAATGATGAGACAAAGCTGAACTGCTACTACTTTTTTTTTCTTTTTACTTTTTTCTTTTTTCTTTTTTCCTTTGAAAATAAAAGCAAATCAAAGGTGATAATAACAGAACGAAATCAAGGGTGTCAAACGAAAACCAGAAATTCTACTTTTTTATTTATATATATATATATATAAATATATAATGAATAAGGTTCTTTTGGGAACAATGGCAAAGGAAAAGCGAAACAAATTGGAAAAAAAATGACACAATGAAATCAAGGGACAAACAAAAACGAGGAAATCTGAAGGGGAATTTTTTTTTTTTTTTTTTTTTTTTTTTTTTGATTGGATTTTTAATTTGGAATTAAAGCAAAACAAATCTAAGCAGAAGCTGGTTGCTGCAAATGAAGAAACTGAGGGTGCGCTGGAGTCTCTTAATCAGAAAAAGCAGTTGCTGCAATGAAGAAACGAAAGTGCACAGGAGACACTTAATCAGTGAGGGGTGGCAATCATTGAAGACAAAGAAACAAAGTGTCCAACTGTCTTTCAGAATTATTGTTGTTTGGCAAGATGGCGTAAATTGAATAATGTCCTATGTGTAATCATACATAAAAGAAGGCATGATGTCAACTACCACCTATTATTTAATTTCAACCATCATCACATGGGAATTTCATTCTCACCCGATGTCGAGCTGGGTCTTCTAGTCTCGAAGTTTTGTTTTCCTTTTAATTTTGGTCATGGAATATTGTTAGATTTTCAATATCCGTCAAAATCATGTTGTACGTAAATGTCACGTTGTGTTTGGTCACTTTCTGATGGCAACTTTGTCATTGTATAAATGAAACATTAATGAATTGATTAAAAGAAACTAGAAAAATAAGAAATGTCAAAAAAGCAAAAGAAAAATATCCCTATAGCTCTTTCTAATTTACCAAGTGGGCTAAAAGAAGTAGTTAGTGTCATATTAATTTAGCTTATTCTTAAAAAATTTGCGAAGACAAGACAACCCTCTAATTTGAAATCCCGACTCTGCCAATACATATGGCAGGTGAATGTTAAGCCTGGTGAATTAAGTCTCACAATTAATACGAACTTGCACTCCAAATTATTCTCATCTGCCTTCCAAACGTTTGCTTTGGAGGAGTGGAGTTCAGATTCCATTATTACTTGCACAGTTTTATTTCTTTTTTCCAAAGAAAGGGAGATAAATTTAACTCTAGTTTAATAACTATGATTTTTTTAAGGGTAACTTTAACTAACATTATATGAGCTGTTGTTTTACATCAGTATAGACCAAGACTTGGATATGTGGAATTGGAAAGTCATACTAAACAAAAATATTATCTAGAAAGCTTCCACCAATTGAGACTCGTGAATCAACCACCTATTATCTAATTCTAAGCATTGTCCCATACGTTACGTATTTAATAACTGACAGCTGATGCTGATAATTATGTGTCCCTATTAATTTTCGATGTAATACAGTGAGCTAGAAAAGTGTAAAGGCTTGCTGCTACTTAGCTGTATAGTGAGCAAATAAAAGTTACCAACAGAATAAGGTTGAGTCTTTGGTGAAAAACCTAGTGGCAGAGGAAACTTGTAGGCTTTGTTTGGTATGCATGACTATCATAGGCCATGGATTATATTTAGGGATTGTCATGAATTCGCTTGGGTTGGTCTAAGCTAGATAAAATTTATCTTGTGTTTGGTGTATTCACTTGGCTTGATCTAAGCTTATTATATCACATTGTGTTATCAATCAACTCATGTTATATTACGTGTATCTGTTTATTAATATTTAGTTATAGGTTTATGAAATATTAACTTGCAGGGCTCTCCTATGGGGCCATTGACACATGGTTTCTTCTGTGTTCTTTTGATTGGCTTTTATAATTTGAGAAGTAAATGAAGAAAGTGAAAGTGCAAAGGAGAATTTTGATCAAAGAGGGTGAATGGCAATAATAATCTTATAGCAGGTAGTTTTAGCGAATAGTCCCTAAAAATTCTTATTGAACTTTTACTGATCAAAACATCCCATAGTTTCCAAAACAACTCAAAATAAAGAATTGTTTTTGGGGTGCTTCGGTGGCTATGACAATAAATTTTTGGATAGTTTGAAACAACTACCATAATATGCAAAACTTTTGGTTAGAGTATCCACAATTATGCTCTTTATTTTTTAATTAAATTTTAGTTTAAAATATATAAAAGTTATTTTAGGAGCTCTCTATAAAATTTAAACTCCAATCATGCTCTCTAGTTTAGGGAGTAATAAATGCTATAACTATTTTTTAATTGGTCCATCTCTATTAAAAAATATTATAAAAAATAGTTAGTATTAATTAAAGGTTTGAAATACTCATTAAATAAAACAGCATTAAATCTGAAATAATTAGGTTCAAATAAAGCTACCCATAACAAAACAAATAAGGGAATAAAAGATGCAACTTATACCTTTCTCTCTTTTGGTTACGAATGAGCTCAGATCCCTTCAAATATGCTTACAGAACGCGGGAGCACAATTGGTCTGGTAAATGAGACAAAGCTGAACTGCTACTACTTTTTTTTTCTTTTTTCCTTTGAAAGTAAAAGCAAAACAGAGGTGATAAAAACAGAACGAAATCAAGGGCGTGAAACGAAAACCAGAAATTCTGCTTCTTCTTCTTTAAAAGTATAAAGGCTTGCTGCGGCTTAGCTATGTAGTGAGCAAAAAAAAGTCAACAAGAAGATAAGGTTGAGTCTTCGGTGAAAAAACTAGTGGCGGAGGAAACTTATAGGCTTTGTTTGGTATGCATGAATATTATAGGTCATGGATTATATTTAGGGATTGTTATGAATTCGCTTGACTTGGTCTAACCTAGATAAAATTTGTCTTGTGTTTGGTGTGTTCACTTGGCTTGGTCTAAGCTTATTATATCACGTTGTGTTATCAATCAACTCATGTTATATTACATGTATTTGTTTATTAATATTTTATTATAAGTTTATGAAATATCAACTTGTAGTTCACTTATATTATAACATATGAATTCGTAACACATATATGTGACTCTGACACAACTTAAAAGCCAATTTTGTGTCCTTTAAAAAATTTTAATTGTGCAAAAGGTTATTTTTTGAAAATTTAATGTTTAAAATTAGCACTAATATTTAATTTATTTGTAAGATGTAACAGATTCACACCCGAGCTAATAAGATTATCCTAAAGCACTTTATCATAAGAATTTGTTAAAATCTCATTTTTATTTGGAGATAATGTATTGCTATTGGATGGTTTATCTTTAGCATCTTTGTTTCGATGGTCCATTCTGTTTGGCATACATATAGTCAGTCAATGGTCCATACCACCAGATGGAAAGTCGCGTGTTGATTGGTCAGTCAATTGAACGGTTGCAATATTATTTATACTTTATGAAAATACAGAAATCCTATATGGAAATTTAAAAAACGTCACAAAGTTGAGTCTTTAACGTAAGATAAATTATAAAATAATACGATAGTATCACGTTGTGTTAAATTATAAAATAATACAGTAGTACCACTTATCATGAGTTCACTTTGTGCTGTCAACTTGATCAAATTACTGGCAAAAATTGAAGCTGGGTTGGAGGTTTCTCTATTAATTAAATTGGGTATGTGATCAAGTAATTGAAGCTATTCTCTTAAGTATAGCTAGCTTGGAAGAAGATGGCTGAGTCTTGAGACCACTTGTGGCGTCAACTTGATCAAATTACACATATGTTGATGTGAAGTAAGAAATGAGAACCACATATCTTTCTTTCTTTAGAGCCTTATCAATAACTGTCGTTTGAATGATGACTTACAAAATGAATGTTTTTTTTTTCTTTCCTTGTTCTAAAAATAAACGGTTTTGTTTATGTGATGACTTACAAAATGAAATATGCCCAAGTGAGTTGTTATTGCAGTATTAATTTACTAAGCGTCCTCATGCTTCTTATTAAATGGTCAATTTGATTGATTTGATTTTTTTTTTTTCAAGGTATTTTGATTGATTGAGTTGAATGCACAGTCAATTTGTTTTAGTCTCGAAGTTTTGTTTTCCTTTTAATTTGGGTCATGGAATATTTGTAAAATCAATTAGGTACTTATTGTTAGATTTTTCAATATCCATCCAAATCGTTGTACGCAAGTGTCACGTTGTGTTTAGTCACTTTCTGATGGCAACTTTGTCATTGTATAAATGAAACATAAATTAATTGGTTAAATGAAACTAGAAAATAAGAAATGTCAAAAAAAACAAAAGAAAAATACCCCTACTCCCCTCTCTCTGTAGTTTAGACCATTACTTCTACTACAAAAACATTATAATAGGGGATGGTGAAAATTTCTCCCTCTTTTACTCGAGTGTTATCAATAAACTCTTGTTATATAACACGTTTATATGTTTATTCATAATTTGTAGTATGATTATGAAATATGAACTTGAACCCCACTTATATTATATTACATGAACTTGTAACACCTATGTGTTTGTGACACAACTTAAGACCCAATCTCTAAAGACTTTTAATTGTGCAAAAGGTTATTGTTAGAAAATGAAACGTTTAATATTAATACTAATATTTATATATTTTTTCAATTTAAATGGAATTCGGATGCGAATCTGGTTGAAAATGAGACCCAAATTTCAAAACTCTTCAACTTTTAGTATTATCATGTCGAACAATGTTTGCTTGGAGCATTAGTTTTGAGTATGTTTAAGTTGTAACACATTCACACCCCGAGCTAAAAAATCTTGCTCATATGGGAATTTGTAAAATCTCCATTTTTATTTGGAGATAATGTATTGCTACTGGCGAATTTGCTCTTTACCGTCAACATAATAAGATGATCATCAGCCAATTGCTATAAAAGATGAGTAGACTTCGACTTAGACACAACCTAGTTATATTCAAGAACCGAATCTTCGTTCCGACGGTCCATTTTGTTTGTCCTACATATGGTCAGTGTCAATGGTCCATACCACGAGATGGAAAGTCGCGTGTTGATTGGTTTGGAATTGAAAGGTTGCAATATTATTCATACTTTCTGAAAATATAGAAATGCTATATGGAAATTTGAAATGCGTCACAAAATTGGGTCTTCAACGTGAAATGCGTTACGAAATTCGGTCTTTAATGTGGGATAAATTATAGAATGATACGGTAGTACCATGTTGTGTGTATCTTGGACCTCACCAATCCCAATAAATTTCTAATTTGATTATTTTGTTAACAATTTTATTCACAAAAGTCTGTGATCCAAAAACCAAACCATTAGCTCAAAATAAACTGAATAAAATACAAACAAGTTAAATTAGAGTAGATGTAACAAATGTGGCATATAGGTCACAGAACATACAGGGTGTGAGTAGTAGAAAAAGGGTGGCCGAATGAAAAAGCTGCGCACCAAACTGGCAAAAATTGAAGCTGGGTTGGAGGTTTCTCTGCTAATTAGGTATTTGATCAAGTAATTGAAGCTGTTCACTGAGTATAGCTTGGAAGGAGATGGCTGAGTCAACTCGATCAAATTACTATCTGCTGATGTGAAGTGAGAAATAAGAACCACATCTTCTTTAGAGCCTCATCAATAACTGTCGTTTGTTAGTGCTACACTAGCACTCGTATGGGGCCATTGACACATTGTTTCTTCTGCTTTTTCTTTTTCGCATTAGCTGAACTGTTATACTTACACCATCTCCAAAAGATGCTAAACCTAAATTTGTCCTCCATAAGTACAGCTTTTCTATTCAGGAGGTCCACAGCAATACTTTATGTCATCTTAATTTATAACATAGTAATCAGGAATGAGTAAACATTGGATATGACTTACAAAGTGAATGGTTTTTTTCTTTTTCTGTTCTAAAAATAAACGGTTTTGTTCATGAGATGACATGATGAAATATGCCCAAGTGAGTAGTTATTGCCGTGCCGTATTAATTTACTAACCGATTAGCTCTTGAGCGTCATCATGCTTCTCATTAAATGGTCAATTCGATTCATTTGATTTTTTTTTCGAGGTACTTTGATTGATTGAATTGAATGCACAGTCAATTTGTTTTAGTCCCGAAGTTTTGTTTTCCTTTTAATTTTGGTCATGGAATATTTGCAAAATCAATTAGGTACTTATTGTTAGATTTTTCAATGTCCATCTAAATCGTTGTACGCAAGTGTCACGTTGTGTTTGGTCACTTTCTGATGGCAACTTTGTCATTGTATAAATGAAACATAATTAATTGATTAAAAGAAACTAGAAAATAAGAAAATGTCAAAAAAGCAAAAGAAAAATATCCCTAGCCTAGCCTAGCCCCTTCCGTCCTCTCTGTTACTTTGTTTGGGGTGTCCTTCGTGATTTGGATGTCCTTGATTATAAGGCTTTCTGGTTCATCCAATCGCACTTAACCACTAATTAAACTCTCATTACGTTGCTATCTGAACCAACTTATCTGACCACGTGAGGGAGGAGGAGATATGAACAGATTTAATGGGTTATGGTAAAGATAGAATATTAGACTCATTAACTGATGTTGTATAAATAAATCGAAATTTAAGGTTACTGATACTGAAACGATAAGCTAACCAGGGCTCATATTTTGTTATTCTGTTTACAAGGATGCTGAACTTGAAGAGTCAGTTGGACAGTTTTTTATTGCGCTTTCTATTGATGAAATTGTTGCTATGATGTTTAGATATAATCATGAGTTGTTTGTTGTCTGTGCAGGCAATCTTTGATTTGGAAACAAACTCGGACCTGAAAAGTGAACTGAAGGATCTATATACAAATTCAGCTGTGTAAGAACTGTCTACTGAATGACTTTTTATTGTAACTGTTGTCGATTGTACGATTAATATTCCTCCTTTATCCAGTCAAGTTGATGTGGCTGGGAACCGGAAGGCGGTTGTTATCCACATACCATATAGACTTAGGAAGGCTTATCGCAAGATCCATGTTCGGATTGTGAGGGAGCTAGAGAAGAAATTCAGTGGAAAGGTGATTATTTAAGTTCTTTGGTTCTCTGCCATTTATGAAATCTAGATTTAACCCAGACTAGGTTTTTTTCGTGATGTTTTTTCTGTTTTTGTTTTTTTTTTTTTTTTTTTTTTTTTTTTATTTTTGATGTTTTATTTTTTAGTTCTAGACTTTTCTTACAGTCAACCCATTTTATTTTTTCTTCTCTTACTTCATTTTTGCTATAATTAAAGTGAGTAGATCTCTGATTCAGACATGTATTTATTTGCAAATAGTGGTTTTCTTTGGTGGTGTTTATTTTTGTTTGTCATGTGGTAGGATGTAGTTCTGATCGCCACACGGAGGATAGTGAGGCCTCCAAAGAAAGGGTCTGCTGTCCAACGGCCCCACACTAGTACTCTTAACTGCTGTGCATGAGGCAATGTTAGAGGATGTTGTTTTGCCTGCTGAGATTGTTGGAGAGCTTTTCTGCAGTTTACAGGAAGCTTTCAGGAAAAGATGTTGTGTTTGAGTACCCAATAACTGATGCATAGAAACAGTGTGCGATGGCGCCTTCCAAATAGGTTCCCGTCCCTTTTCTTTATATTTTCTATGAACTTATGCTCATCGGGCAATCAATTCAAAATTTTGATGTTGAGGGCGCGGTGCGGTGTGCCTTTGGAAGGATTTTGGTCTCTTCAATATTAGCACATTTAAGTTAGGTGATATCGGTTAATGTAGCATTTTTTGTTTTCTCTTAGACTTGCTCTTTTCATTATGCATGGTCATTGACAAGTTTGCTTTTAGTCTGGTGATTTTGTTTTGTTTATTTAAGTCCACTGACCTATTTTTCTCAATGAATATGCACTGGAAACTAAAGAAGTTTCTATGAACTAGTTATGATTCTTTGTAATACAACCTCTGTATTTGATGCAGCATGTTATGCCATTGTTTTTCTTAACTTCACTAACAAGCAAAAGTTTTGGTTACAATATCTCAAGAAAATATCACAGAGATAGACTTCATCAGTTTGAGGGATCAACAAAAGAGACATGTAAAAGGGCAGAGTACTGAAAGAAATACCAGGATTTATGAATTTGATTACAATTTATTGATTCGCACAAGTCACAGAGTAAGCATTTCCCAAACACTTGGTGCACGTACCAAATGCAACTGAACTCAGCAGGAAAAAAAAATTAACAAAAGAGTTCACAGATGAAGCCTCCATTTGCAACCAGCACAACAGCAGAGCTAAGAGATATGAACCAATCCCTAAAGCCAAAAGTAGGGACTTGAGGTTCCAAAACCAACAGAGCTCCGATATAAATCACACTTGTATCACAAAGCAGTTATAGACATGGCAACACAAGCATAACACAACAGGAATTGGAATGCCTGAATGCCAACACAAATCACACAACCATTTCCAAATTCTTCGGCCTGTGCCTTGAGGTGGCCGCTTGCAAGCTTGTATTAAACAATTAACATTGATCAGATCGGCAATGGCGGCAAGGGCGGGAACAGCTGGGTGAGGGTGGAACAGAGAGAATTGTCAGAACAAGTGAAAATGTATTTATCGAATGGTATCCACTACATATTGAATGAATGGTACCAGTATATACTTACAGTGAAACTAATTAGGAATTGATGTGGTGGAAACTATGGAATATGGAGTCTTGCAGCATTAATTTGTATGGGCAATCAGCTGCGTCATTCCTCCCTGGAAATATATTGTTGAGCATTACAACGAAACATACGACCATACAGTTTATTAATATGAATGAAAACTTATACCGTTTCATTGCCATCATCTTCTTCTTCTTCTTTTTCTTCCACTTCCTCCATTATTTGTTGTCTTTCTGGTCTTGAACCACTTTGAATCAGTGACCCATCAGAGGAAATCTTCAACTCAATCAGGCATTCCTCGACAATTAAAGAGTTTAAGGATGGGACTCTAACAGTGCAATTTCCTAATGAGCAACAGCCTCGTAGACTTGGTAGATAATAAAGTTTCAAATGTTGCAAGCAGCTGAAAGCAATCTCATAATAATTTCTTGAATCTTCTTCATCTTCGTTGCTTGCCACTATCTCTATCATGCTTTCACAATTCTCAACTTCCAAGCTTTTGAGTTGGTGTAAACATTTAGCCACCGAATAAGTTGTTAAGTATTTTAATCCCTCACAATTTGCTACGCGTAAAGTGGTTAGTTTGTGAAAGGATATTGCAGATGAAGTTAGATTCTTTAATCTGCCACAATTGTACACCTTTAGAATTTCCAAGTTCGGAAAAACTGATTCAGAGTTGCCATTCCCAATCCCTAGATGCATCAGCTCCTTCATTTGGTTGAGATACAAAATCTTTATGTGCGGGAGGGTCCTCCCAACTGCATCTATTTCCCCGCTACTAGTTCCTTCATACACAAATATTTCTTTCCAAGGACCATTATAAACAACGAGCTCTTCAAGATTATGTAATTTCTCAAGGAAATGAAATGACTGGGGGTGTGCACAAGAAAATGCAAACTCTTTTAGATTGATAAACAACTTTGCTGGGAGTGGACTATGTGCTTCATACCAAATCTCTGTGTTCTCGTCCAAGTACAATACTTCCAAGTTGGGGAATGGATTACCCTGAAATAATATCAACATTTGGATGTCATTGTCAACCCACTTGGCCAGTTGCATAACTAAATACTATATTCAGTGGCATTCACCTAGTCACCAAGGACCAAGGAACATTATGGTCACCTGCCGTTTGATCTCATCTAAGGGCAAATAATGAATCAAGTATTAATTAAATTAAAAAAAATTAAGTATTAAAAAAAAACTCAAATATGCTACCAACTTCAATTATAATTTATACCGAAGTGAAATTATGCCTCACCCTTGCTCAGCGGCTTTCACTCTCTAATCCAAAAAGAACTTGGCCTCTGTTCTACCTCAGTCTCTTGTCAATTTCCAATTTTGGTTTTTGTGCTTTAATTTTCTTTGGGTTTTTTCGTTTCTTGGCTAAATTCAGTACTTATTCAGTTTTTCTTTATACAATCTTATTCGGTGATTTCATGTACTCTATTGGGGAATCCTACACAAAAGAAATGAGGCATTTCTGGAGAGTGAAAGGAAAACGTGAGACAGTGAGAGGAGTAAGTGGGTTTAAGCATTAGTTGTTTTTTTTGTTGTTGCTGTAATTGAAATTTTGGGAAGTGTTTTTTAAATTATTTAAGGCTTGAATCATTATTTATCATTGGATGAGATCTAACAGCAGGTGACCAAGGTATTCCTGAATCCTTGGTGACACTATCTTCATCTAATGTCATCGATTGAATTATTTTAAATTTTCGAGTCTTTATTTTGTTGTATACATGTCTTTACTATATATATGTTAGTAAATTACTACTCCCTAACCTCGACTATTGTTTTTATTCGACGGATGTGCTTTGAATTTTTTGACAAGGTAGAGGCCAAAAAATTATTTTAATAAAAGAAAAATCTGCAATACTTAATAATAATAAAAATTGCAAAGAAAATAAGTGAAGAGGAATTTCGCTACAGGAGCAAGAGAATTCTGTACCTTGTCAACGAACAAAAAAGGTTGTTTGATTGGTGTACCCGAATCAAGTCTTTCTTGGAATCTTGAATATTCGGAAGCAAGAATCTCCACTTTACCACATTCAAAGAATATCAATGATTTGAGTAATGGCCACTTGGAAACATGTAGCCCCAAATAGAAACTCCTCAATTTGGGCAGATGTTGCAGTTGCACAAGTGTTACTTTAGAGAACACAAACTCAGGTGTCATTTCTAGTCCGTCCTTGGCAACAATTTCTTCCAATATTCCACAATTCTCCACGAACAGCTCGCTTAGCTGCTGAAGACCTTTAGCCACTGAGACTGGAAAGATATTTTTCAGACTCTCACACGAATTTATTTCTACATAATCCAGATTTGGGCACCCAAAAGTTTTCAACTTAGTGGTTGATGATGTGTCGTATGCTTCTTTAACGCCAAGTACTACTCCCATGTCAAAAACTACTTGTAGTGATTTGCATTGCTTTATCACTAATGTGCCTAGAGCATTCAATCTTCCCATCATACTTGGCGCAAAGATATTTATTAGACTCTGGCATCTCAAAACTTCAACTTCTTTGAGCTTTCGAAAAGAGTCTGGGGCAAGTTGGCAGTGCCATATAGTCCTCAACTTAGGTATTTCATAGATGATCAAGCTCTCCAAGCTAGGAAATCCTACCTGTACACATATTCATCTCATATACCTTTTTTCACTAATGGAGGACACATTAATTGGAAATAAATGCATAAAGAAAGGAAAAGAAATTTATAATTCACCTTTTCATAAAAAGAAAGTGTGGTATAACAGTCTCAAGATTCTCCTTGGAGTTCCTATTGTCATTTTCTTTGCCCATTGTAGTAATTTCACTCCTATAAGATATTCTAGTGGAAGTGCTACCGATAACACATTTCTATTGAAGATCGTATTTCATTATAAATAGACTTTCGAGAATGGATCATGCTTTCGTCATGATTCATGAATTTTGTACACTAAATAAAAGCTAATAAATTAATATACCGTTTAAATGAATTGTAACTTGGATATAATTTCAATCCTAGCAAGAAACAATATGCATGAAAGAAAAACGAGAAATAAAGGCGTAACTTACCATTTCGTCAAAAAGAAAGAATTGTGCATCAGTCCCGATATTCTCCGTGGAGTCCCTGATCTCTTCAGTTGCTTTGTTGATTGTGATATTTGTATTCATGGGATCAAAGATGAATGTCTCCAATTTAGAACAATCCTCTACATGCAATACCTCCAAGGAATGAAAATTAATAGAACGACGTGCTGAGCAAAATCTAGTGAGGTTCGGAAGATATTGTAGCTTTAGATCTTGTAGCTGACTAAACATGTTATGATCTGTATCTTCCTCATTGGATTCGTTTGTTGGTACTATCTCTTCCATGATTTGACACCTGGATATCGTAAGATTTTTGAGTTGTACAAGACTTCTAGCCATGGAAGATGAAAACAAGAATCTCAAACCACCACATCCACGCACAACCAAGCTTGTTAAGTTAGGCATCAGAACCTGCACACCATAATTCATGTTTAGTAAATAACAACTTAATTACATTTTAGTAGTTGAATCTCATACAAAATAAAAATATATAAAATTGTGCAAGAGAATTCTTACCTTCTCAACTAAAAAGAAAGGATGTTTAATTGGTGTACACTGAAGGCCCAATTCAAGCTTTTTCTGAAACCTTGAAATTTCGGAAGCAAAAATCTCCACATTATCACATGCAGTCATCTCCAGTTGTTTGAGTAACGGCCACTCAGAAACATGCATACCCGGATAGAACATCCTAAGTTGGGGGAGATTTTCAAACTTCACAACTGTTACCTTTGGAAACACAAACTTAGGCGTTGCTTCTAATCCTTTTTCCTTCACATTAATCTCCATCAACCCACAATTCTCAACACTCAACTTCGTTAGTTGTTCAAGACCTTTGGCCACAGAGGCTGAGAATATATTTATCAACCTCTCGCACGCATCTATCTCTACAAAATCAAGATTTGGGCACTCAAAAGTTTTCAACTGAGTGGTTGACGTGTCATATGCTTCAAATACTCCTCCGAGTTCAAATACCACTTGTAGTAACTGGCACTGCCATATCTCTAATCTATACAAAGCATTCAATCTTCCCATCATACTCCGTGCAAAGATATTTATTAGATTGTGGCATCTGTAAACGTTAACTTCTTTCAGTCTACAAAAAGAGTCTTGAGCAAGTTGGTTGTGCCATACTGTCATCAGTGCAGGTAGGTCATAGATGATCAACCTCTCCAAGCTAGGAAATCCTACCTGTATGTATATTCATCTCATAAACTAGTCAGAACACCTTTTTTCACTAATGAGGTACACATTAATTGGAAATAAATGCATAAAGAAAGGGAAAGAAATTTATAATTCACCTTTTCATCAAAAAGAAAGCGTGGTATAACAGTCTCAAGATTCTCCTTGGAGTTCCTATCGTCATTTTCTTTGCCTATTGAAGTAATTTCACTCTTTCTATCAAAGATGAATGTCCCCAGTCTAGGACAATCCTCAATATGCAATGTCTCCAATAATGAAAATTCAATATAACTTCCGGAGTAGAATCTAGTGAGGCTTGGAAGATGTTGCAGATTTAGAGATTTTAGATTGCAAAACATGTTATCTCTATGTTCTTGATTGTATCCACTTGTTGATACTATTTCTTCCATCATTTGGCATGTGGATATCTCAAGATGTTTGAGTTGCTCAAGACGTCTAGCCATGGAACATGAAAACAAGAATCTTAAACCATCACATTGATGCAAGATCAAGCGTGTTAAGTTGGGTATCAGAACCTGGGTATAGTACACAATTCATGTTTAATTAGGGAAATGACAATTTACATGCTCATCAGTTGTATAAATTCCAAAATGAGTTGACAAAAAGTAAAGGTCTAATATGTCCTTGTGGAGTAAAAATGTATCTGAAAAAGAAAAAGTGGCCTCAAAGTTTATTAGTCTATTAATTTAAAATATAACAGATTTTTGTTGAATCACTGAATATTGTACACTAATAAATAGACTTTCGAGAATGGATCATGCTTTCGTCATAATATGAATCATTGAATATTGTACACTATTTAAATGGATTATTTTCTACCTGCAGAAAGAATGACCAAAATGAAATATATACAAAAGCAACTAATTTGTTAAGAAATAAATATAGAACAAATCCGAATGATATGTAGAAAGGCTGGGCATATGAAACCGCAAAACGTACCTCTCCATCCATGAAAAGTTTCGTGGGTCCACCAATTTCATTCTCCAAAATGATTTCTTCGGCCTCTGTACTTACAACTGACGTGCTGCCTTTGGAGGAGAAACCAATAAGCTTTGGCAGATTCCACAAAGTCAAAGATCGTAACTTTTGAAAAGGCTGACCACAACATACATTTTCCAAATTAACAAGGTTGTAAAGAGACAGTGACTCCAAGTTGGGGAAGGCATGACTCGAGTTAATGACAGCTGTAACAGCATCGTTGTTTTGGACATGGAGATTCTTCAGTTGTTTACCACTGTCACTTGCTAATATATAGGAAATAATATTTGCAGCCTCCATCCCATCCAAGTCCAAATGTTCACATCTCTTAAGCAGCAATTTTATACCTTGGCTGAATTGACTGCTCGTAGTGAGCTTGAGTTTTAACATGTTAGAGGAGCTTCCGTAATTATCAGGATATAGCCAACAATCACCAATAAGTATGGTGTATCTTTCTAACTTCGTATCCGAGAACATGTTTGCTGGAAGAAGCTTAGCATCTGGAATATGTATATGTAATGCAGTTAGTTGACGCAATTGTTTCAGCTCTGACACGCTCGCATTACTTCTTCCATCATTTAAACCTCCTTCCCATTCCTTAAAGCTTCCCATTCTCAAGTCTTCTAGACTTGTCAAGCTTGATATAACGCCAGGTGGGATCACTACAAGTTCAGAGCAACAAGTCAAATCCAACAATTGTAGACGAGTCAATTCCCCTATTTCTTTGGGCAACTCTTTCACCTTAGATTTTAAAAGGCTAAGAATTTTTAAGTTTGTTAGCTGTCCAACTAGAGCTATGTCCCCCAACACGCAACCATCTAAACACAAAGTTTGAAGATTTGTTAGGGATTGAAGAGATGGAGGCAGTGACGGAATTCGCAGTCTGGTTACATCCAACACTTTGAGTTCCTTCATCCCTTCAAAATAGTTGCCTGGGATTTCCAAGGAGTCATCAATATTATGATTTTCCAAGACAAAAAGTCTCAATTCTGGGCATACCCAAGGTTCTTCTGGAAGTCTGGGGATCTTGCAAGAGTTCAAGGAGATCGCAGTGCATTTTTTAAGGGAATTTCTATCTGGCCATTCTTTCAGCTCATCTCCATATGCTTTTGCAATGGCGTGATTATCTTTAAATGCAATCCAGATAGCAACATCTCGTACAAGCTCATGCATTCTTACTCTTCCATCATCATCAATGTCTAGCAACAAACAAGAATATTTAAGTTTTTCAGCCAATGAATGCAACGCATTCCGTGCATCTTCCACCGTATCAACATTTTTCACCAAATTCAAACCCATAGCATATTTCAACAAGTCACTGAGGAAAATTGAACAACCAACCCCTGCAGTAATTCCACATAGCAAGAACAATGGCTTAAGCTCCTTAGCATGCAATTGATTGTAACTCCATTCTATAGCCAAGTACGCTTTGTCTTTCAAGTCCTCTTTGTCAAAACTTTTGAAGCGCCTTAAAGCATCGTTCCATACCTCTAAAGTACTACATGATCTTAGAGCGCTTGCAACTGCAACAACTAAAACAGGCAAACCTCCACATTTTTTGGCTACTTGGGTTGCTACTTTTTTTATAGGGCCATCTTTAACAACATCACCCACCATCTTCTCAAATAAAACCCAACTTTCTTTCTCGCCTAAAACATCAAGCCGAAAGTCTTTTTGAGTACGCATCTCAGAGAATCGATTTCTAGATGTCAACAATATTTTACAAGTCGCCATTGGGCGAAGTCCCAAAACCTCCAAATCAATTGCTTCCCAAACATCATCTAAAATTATAAGACTCTTCTTGTCTTTTATCCTATTCCATATATGCACATCCATACTTCCCTGAACTTCCATACCTAACTTTTCAGCAATTTTCTGTTGAATTCTTTCATTTCTTTCGAGCTCTGGAAACTGTTTTGCATCCAATACTATAACCACATCATCAAATAACTCCTCTTTTGTAGCTTGTCTATAAACTTCTTTGACCAGTGTGGACTTCCCCACACCACCCAAACCGTAAACGCCAATCAAGTTGGAATCAGGCTTCTTAAATTCCTCCATGATTTCCTTCACCATTGAAATCCTTGATTCAAAGGCCATGTAGTTTTGAGAGGGCGTGGCACACATCTCTTCTGGGAGAGCATTGTATGAAACAATGGGAAACTCTTTTTGGTCATGGTGGAGTTCAATCTTTCTTGCCAATTTTGCTGATTTCCTGCTGAGCTGATGATTGGAAATCAGATTAGGACATACTCCACGGAAACACTTTGTATTTGCTCGGCCTTCTTTTTCAAAAATTGTATTTGCCTCTTCAATCATCTCATCTGCTACTTTCTGCCAGTCTTGGATATCAGTATGAATTCGTTTACCTTTTCTTTCATCTTCCTTAACGGTATGCTTCCTCCTCTCTTTGGCAAGATCTAATTTTTTCAATTGACTCCTTAGATTTTCAAGGTTACTTTTATTGTGAATTATGTAACCCACTTGCCGGCTAACTGGTTCAACCGTGTACTCGATTATTGTAGGAATAATGGCGGTGAGGATCTCCATGCTTCTTATTTTTGCCTTTGGAATTCAAAAACTGTTGAATTACAAAAGAAAAAAGTAATTAGAAAAGAAACGAGTTTTAAAATTAGAAAAGAAATATAGCTACCCATAAAATAAAATAAGAAAAAAATATACAGCTACACTTCTTTTTCGTTTTTTCATTAAGCTTCTTCTGGAAACAACTGTAAAGTGAAAGTGTAATGAAGATAAGTGAAACAAAACGCATGACTCTCAAATCTCGAAACAAAAAGAATAGTTGGGCCACAGTTTTCCTTTAATTTTTTGTTTTAGTGCCCGTTTGGCATTGCTTATTTGGGGTAATAAGTGATTTTTTAAAAATTTTGAGAAGCACAACCTGTTTGGTAAACTGTGAGAAAATTACTTATTGTTAAAAATTGCTGTGAGAGAAAGCTATAAGGGAAAGCAGCTAATGAGGTGCTTTCATTTTCTGATTATGCAGGAATCAGTTTCAAAGATGCACTGGGTTTAATGATTATGCGGCAATCATTTTTTGATTATGCGTAAAATCAATACCAACAACACTTTTAACAAAAATTTTACCAAACACCAAACTGCTTTCTCTCACAGCTGATTTCTCTCACAACAAATCTGACAGCGATTATTTTCACAGCACAGCAATGCCAAACTGGCCCTTAGTAGTGTTTTAATTTTTGTAACTTTTTAACGTACGCGTGTACGCGATGATTCGTAAAAAACCTCCGCAAAAAGAGCCTCTCGATAGATTCCCCACAATCCAAATTTTCCGCGGTTTTTCTTTACAAAAAATGGCCGTAGAATGAGAATCCCTATCGATCTGATACCCCCATTTTCGAGGTGAGTCCATTACAATGTCATTATTTAAGCGTTCGCGTATGTTACGTGTGCGCGTATAATTCCCCATAGAGTAGCTGCTCCTACCCTGCCAACCAAGTCAAAATAAAAAGTAAAGAAGAGGACTTCGTATTTTGGTGATTCTCTAGGAGTCATGTTTAACCTTGGCGTAGGGCGGCACTCGCCATAGCCGCAGCCGAGGGGCGACCTGCACCAGGTCATCCCGAGGGCCCCGGAAAGAAGCACCTTCTTGTAGGGGGGAGCGAAGCGAAACTCCCTAGGGGGTCAGTAAGTACCTCATGAACGGAGAGGAGAGGGACTCTACACTCGTTCCGCTATGACCCCCCTCTTCTTGCGCGCGAAGTACAGCAAGCTATAGCCACTTTGCTTCCAAGCGCGGATCGCTAATCAAGTTGAGAGATCGGTCCTGATAAAATTTATTTAATCGAAGGGACAAATTTCTCAAGGAAAAAAATTAGTTGGATTTAATTCTGAAATATTTATTAATTATGTTCAAATAAAGCTACCCATAACAAAAATAAGAACATAAAATAGCAGAGCAAATATATGGAAAAAAAAATTAATAATAAGGAAATAAAAAGACGCACCTTATACCTTTCTCTCTTTTGGTTACGAATGAGGTCAATTCCCTTCAAATATGCTTACTGAACGCGGGAGCATAATTGGTCTGGTAAATGAGACAAAGCTGAACTACCACAATGTCGACACAATGAAATCAAGGGACAAAGGAAAACCAGGAAATCTGAAGGCAGTACTCTTTTTTTTTGGTTTTTTGATTGGATTTTTAATTTGGAAGTAAAGCAAAATAAATCTAAGCAGAAGCTGGTTGCTGCAATGAAGAAACTGAAGGTGCGCAGGAGACTCTTAAGCAGAAAAAGCAGGCTGCTGCAATGAAGAAACTGAAAATGCGCAGGAGACTCAAAGGCACTTGTTCTTGTTCGCCAAAAAAGAAATTGTTCTTGTTCACCAAAAAAGAAAGGCACTTGTTCTTTGGCCCCACAAGAGAGAGTAGGCGAATTGGTGCTTTGCTTTAATAAAGATATGAGAATTGATGCTTTAATCACAAAAGATATGAGAATATATTGATATTATGACCCAAAAACAATTAGAAAAGAGTAATGCTGCTCTTACCACATTTCTATACCACATTCTCACATCTTATGTGGAATATGAAGTGAATAGCCACATCAATTAAAAAGTGTTAATAAATCATAAAAGAAAAGAAAATGTTACATTAATTTTAATTTATGTGTTTGTCCACCTCATCTGTCACATAAAATGGTATGAGAATGTGGTATACAAATGTGGTAAGAGAGTAGAATTATTCATTAGAAAATAGATGAACGGTAGTGCACTAACCACTAGTGACGTCACCGCAGTAATCACTAGTCTCCATAAAATCCCAACGTGTATAAATATGATGAACGATAGTGCTTACTTCTCTCTCCATTCAAATTCAACGGTCCCGATCTTGTGCAATTGCAGTGCACTTATTCATAAGAGTAATGTTAAATGAACCCTAAAATTAACTAAATACGTCCATTACATCCATGATCTTTTCCATCTTCTCAATCCACTCTTATGCTATAACTGGGTCACCGTCACCATTAAACTCCACTACCCCAATTCTTCTGGCCTAATCCGCATATGTCAAAGAAGGATCTTTGGTATGAATGTTCAAGACAAAGCCTGAGTCAACAAATCTAAGGTCTATTGAAAGTTAGGGTCAACTGGTTGGGTGTGGGCATCACCTGTACTGCCCTGGTCGGATCTCCCATAACTGACTGCTTTACAGGTTCCTATGTCGGACCCGAAAAAGAATAGTTCTCCTGCTCATGAGCTATGTTGCACGGACACGGGTACGAGGACACGGGAACGCGACACGGCAACATGGAAATTCTCAAAAAATTAGGACACGGACACGGCTAGTACACGGCAATTAAAATAATAATTAATTCTCAATATTTTTTTTTTTTGCTTAATTAATTCTCAACACTTCAATATCACATAATTCCATAAAACAAAACAAATAACTCATTGTTCATCATCCATAAATAATAATTAATGCACCACAAAAAAGAATCATCCTTCTTGTTGCGTTTCTCTTCAAAAAAACAAAAGAAAAGAATCTTCACCTCACCACCAAGTCCAACTCTTCTACTGTTATGGAGGGACATAAGAAAAGAAAATAGAAAACATAAATAAAAGCATTTGATAAAAAAAGAAAAAAAATTGCAAAAAGACTCACCTTTGCAAAAGTTGGAGAAGAGGAGAAGAGCTGCTGCAACGGAAGAAATGAAGTGAAGTGGCTGGCTGATCCTGATACTTTCATGAGATTCATTTAGGTTTAAAAATTTCTTTTTCCACTTTCAACCCATCTTTTTAAAACTATTTCAAATATGTCCACTAAAGTTTCAAAAATCATGTTTAGACCCCTACTTTTATTTTCAAAATTTTAATCTGGTCCCTGCCGTGTTGGAGCCGTGTCTTGACCGTGTCGGAGCCATTGACCGTGTCGAAGGCGTGTCGGGGGCGTGTCGGAGCTGTGTGGGCGTGTCCGACACTCCAGCATTTCGGAGTATCCGTGCAACATAGCTCATGAGGGGCATCATGTCCACGAAGTTGGGACGACTAACGAGTCCCCCTACGAGTACCACCACTCTTAAGGCCCATGATTCTGTTACAAGAAACATGAATTCATCATTACAAGAATGCACACAATGTGCAAAGTCTACAAAAATTTAAACCTAATGCTTTGATACCAAGTTGATAGGACCAGACCCAAATTCCACTTTAGAATCTATGCCGAACCCTATGTGTGTCCAACACCTGGCAGATGTCAGGCACACTTAACCAAATTGCCCTTCTAACTAAAACTCCAAAATTCTTTTAAGGTTTGACTCCTACCCAAAAATGGGCAGAGTCTCCCTTGTAAACTACTCGTTTCCCAAAATTTACACCTGTACAAAATGCAATTCATATATCCACAATCGTTCAGCATGCATAATGTTAGAACACACACTATCCAATTTCAAATTTGTGTGGCCTCCGGCCTTACAAAAATCCTAGGGCAATATCAGAGCATACTAATTAATTTAATTTACAAAAATAGTGCGTTTAAAGTAGAATATAATACATAATGGAAGTGGATGAGTGGTAGGTGATGAATGCCCAGTGGTGGTGTTTCGGTACTCGATTACTGCTTGGGGGCGCAAAACATTGAAAACATGAGTGGACAAAAGAAAGTTTTGCAAAATAGAATATCAACATACTAACTCCAGTATTAAAACATTTGAAAATTCATTTAATCCATGAATATTTATATTCATACAACCATTCATACTCATGTCATGAAAACCATTCAAAAGCATTGAAACATAATAATTCCTTTCCACCTAGGTGTACTCTTTATAAATCCGTCAATTTCATGATTTTTCCATTTATTTCCCACATTATATCATCAATTCCAAGTGTCACATAAGCGACACCTCCTCGCAGGACTAGGAAACATAAAGTTAACCCAAGCCGCATCTGTCCCAAAACTCAAGAGACACTTGGTCAACCTAAGCCGCATTCCTCGCTCCTCATGGTCCGAATATCCCTAGGACTCGTGGGGCAATTGTCAAACGAGCGCTGACTCAACCGAAGGCAACTAGGATGTCTGTGGACATCATTATATCCGAAGGCAACAATTTATTTGAAGGCAACATTTTGAACCTTTCCTGGAAAATTATAATATTGTTTCTTACTTAATCCTTAAATCCTGTTACCATTTCCTTTTCTACTTTCCAAGCCATTCATATTTAATCATAAACAAAATCTTATAAAAGCATTTGAATTCAAACTGTATGCTTGGAAAGCAAAAACCATAAATAATTCATTCATGATCAATTAATAAAACTTTTACTGCAGAAAATTCATTTATAAAACAAATGTCCACTCACTGTGCGTCTGAGCTCGCCTGACCCTTCGAGGGTCCTTCTTGCGAGTTTGGTGGAGCCCGAGTACCTATTTAAGCGATTAAAACATTCAATTATTAAAATAGCTCAATGCTCAACCACAAATATTTAATCAAAACCCTGACTCCATGCCTTAAAGTGCGTGTGCGTAATTTAAGAAAGTTCCTAGGCCCATTTCCAATAGTTCTAATAGTTGAAATGGTCTGAAAAGACCTGAGATTAAATTCTTATATTGGTCAACACGGTCTCCCGTGGGGTCCACGACCTCCAATTAATAATCCGAAAGTTCCTGCGGGTTCAACAAAATTTACTAAACACGTCCTGCAAGTTTGGTCTAGATCGAGCGGTCGGATAGCTCACGATCGAACGATCACCGTTTATATAATCTTTGGATCGTTGATTCGGAGTATTCGAACTCCTATTCTCGATCTGTGAGTTCCTACCCAATAATAATAATAATCTATTAAAATAATCAAAAGATTCAAAATAACACATGAGTTTGGAAGCGTCATTTTTTACATTGCTCTCCTGCTACTATTCCATGTCAACTACAGCGCCAGAATAACATTAATTGGAGAAATTTTTGTGTGTAGTTAGTATACCATTCAATATACATGGGACATGTGGAAATATTTTTTTTAAAGTCCTATGTGTATTGGAGAATATTTTCACATATCTCATGTGTATTGGATGGTACATCACCTGGAACATAATGAAATTACTCAATCAATTGTTACAATTTTTTCTACCAAAAAAATTGTTACCATTTCTTGTTCACTTGGCAAATAACATCTTCATTTGAGTAGAGATGCCAAACGGATTGGGTCGGTCCGAGTACAACGTGAGCACGACCCGCTTAATTATGGCCCGACAAGGCATGACTCATATTTTTAGGCTAATCGTTGGGCCGGATCGTGGCCGGTCACAGGCCATGCTGGCCCGAAACCCAATGGGCCGGGCTATTTAAAACTCATTTATTAAATTAAATTTATTTTGGAGAAAAATAATACATAATATTATTACATTTATATCTTAAATTCAAGTATATTTATTTTCTCTAATAATATATATTAAATTTTAAGGTTTAGTTATATATAAAACAATAATTTTGCTTTTAAAGTTTCAATTTTGTAAAATCCAAACATCTAGTCATTTTATATTTAAATGTACTTTAAATAAAGTTATTGGCTTCTTTTTTCACCAAATAATAAATTTTATTAGTATATACATTATTGTAAAAAGATTTATATAAAGTTGTAAAAAAAATGTATTACATAAGTTAAATTTGGTGTCGTCCCATATCGGCCTGACACAAGCACAATTTAAGCCCATATGGGTTAAGACCGTAAACTCGGACCAGAATTGATAATTTTCATAAACAGACTTATCCAGTACAACCCATTTGTTACATGGGCCGATCAACCCGTTTGACACCTCTACCTTTTGAGGACTGGAGACGCTCTAATTGGATAAGCTTATAGTTTCGAACCCAACGGCCCACGCAAAGTGAGGAGGTGATTTTGTAATTCTAATGAACATCGCGGACAATTGAAGAAATGCATCCACAAACCCTAATTTCTGCTTCTATATAAAATCAACCACAAACAACTCTGCAGCTGCTCAACGTCTTTCATCTCTTTGCAAATCTTCTTTTTCATAAGTTTCATTTTATAAAATCTAAAGAGTCGTATTGTTTATATTTGATTTTCTTGAATAGGATTTGCAGAAGGCATCTACTATGAACCTCTCTGCTCTTCTTTGTAGCCTAGAGACTACGAAACGATGCGAAATCAAATCCGAAAGGATTGGTTCTTCTGGACTGGCAGGCTCTCATACTCTATTGGGTTCTGACCTTTTCTCGTAAGTGCCACAATTTTCTCATCTCCCAAACACCCACCTACTACTCTTTTGCTCGATGATGATTTCATTTGCTTTAACCACACCGAACTGAGAATTGAAGGGTTGGATTTGCCCTCTTCTGAATTAAGTCAGGTAGATCAATGGCGGTGCTTCCTGTGCTTGGTATTGCCTAATGACTCTTTTGTCTAAGAGTGGTGGTTGATATATTTTTTTTATCTGACTCTTTCTTTTAGGGAAGAGAAGAAGGCTTTGCCAAGCATTTGAAGCCCTTCTGTTTTACTCTTGGCTTAATCTTGAGATGGTTTTGCACAACTCTTTTTATGTTCTCTTATGTGGAAAACTTTGGCCCTTGACTGAGAGCAACCAATCGCCATTTCTATGCTAATTTTTGTTGTTGGGATTTTCTTTTGGGTTTTTTGCCCTGAATTTTATCACGAAGGTTTTTAATTGTTTTACATTTGGATGAGTAATTCAATTGCCTTATAATGTACATTGGATTTTGGGGAATGATGATTAAACTGTCACATAGGCTTCTGCTATGCTGAGTTATGTTTTGCACGTCAGTCTGATCCCAAATTCCCAGTTTTAAAAAAAATGATTTGTGATTGCGAGTTTGTCAGTTAAAGAAAATTTATACTAATTCTTTTGTGTAAATTACTTTTTTTTCCCCTCTGAGAAGAGATTTACAATAAGATATTCACCATTGTTAATTTGGACCTATAAAGAACCATAATTGTATAGCCAACATGAACAAGGTGGACATGATTTTGGGCAAACAGATGCCTTTTTGCATTAGTGTGCCGATTTAGAAACTCTCTGAGTTAGCGTGAATTCCTTGGTACATTATTGCCTTACTGAGGTCTGTACCACTAGCAATATATGCTTTAGCATGACGGATGCTAATCAGTGTGAAGGTGCCGGTGCAAGGGAAGGGGGCTGAGGAAATAGTCTGGAGAAGAGTTTATCAGCAAGAACTGCGTTTGCTGCATCTGAAGGGTGGAATGCATCCCAGAATACATAGTCGTTCCGGTTTGTACACATTTTTGAATTAGGCAAGCATAGCCCTCCGAGTGATGTGTCCACATTGCAACACGATGTATTAGAGACCTTGAAACCTGAAAGACAATGGATCAATTTGTGTATGTTGTAAATTAATTTTTTCTGTAAATAATCTACCATTGAATATTTCAGTTTAATTTACCATATGCAGTAGGGTTGTTGATCAAGTCGAAAACATCTCCATATGTATCTGCAAATGCGAGTTTTGCTTTTGGGAGGCGCCTGTTGAGAGATGCAACTAGCTTTTGTACTTTGGAGTTGAATTCTATAACCCACTCATTCACTCGCTTTAAGCATTGTCTTGTCTTTGATTTCACCCGCTGAGAAGGAATGCAGCCAAGGGGGCCGAGACCATGGAAGACCATCTTTCGAGCACCGAGTTTGTAGAGCCTCTAACACAAACAATTAGGATAATAAACGGAAGTTTTCTGGTTCTCCAAAATGTGGAATGTTGTAAACATAAACCAGAAACTCAGGAAGAAGACGAGAAATTAAACTAACCATAAGTTGCCCCTCTAAAGTGGTGATTAATAGTTCCACGAATTCGTCGTAAGTGTACTGCTGACCATCAGCTAAGAAGGGTTGCAAGTAATTGTTGACGTAATCATTGCTGCCTGAAAAATGAATAAAAACAGGACAGAAATTGAGGAGATGTTACAATATCCCTCAAGAAAATGAGTTGTTTTCATGTAAAAGATATTTCATTTGGGTCATTTGTGCATTAACAGAGTACCAATTCCAATGAAGTAGACGGCTTCACTGCAAAGCTTGGCTGCAGCCTCTCCCCCGATCTTAGCCTTGATGGCTTCCTTTGTCTTGTTGAAATTTTGTATTTGATCATCAAAGGACAGTCTCTGAATCTGTGGCAAAGCCCAAAAAAAAACTCAATATTTTGCAAAACCAGGGTCATAATCTGATAAACAAAAGAAAAATGCTTACAAAATAGAGTCCAGTGTCATTGAGAATTCCTGCTCCACCAGATGCATAATTTACCCCTTTGAGCAGTGCATCATCATTTTGTGACACAGAAAGATAAGGTGGCGGTGACGGGATCCCAAGCTTTTCAGCTACAAAATTTCGAAAGGAAAAAATACAAAGAATTATGAACTCTTGAAATAAAGGAAGTAAAGGAAAAGAAAATTATGGATGTGGGGTAATTGGACTACATATTATATCCCCAATGGTCCTTCCATTAGTGAACCTCCCAGTAGCTTGACCACCAGCATAATCGATCCCATACCATGGATAATTTGACTTGGCAAGAGAATACTGCAGATAATTGTTGTTCCCTACTTCTGTTAACGAGTCACCGAAGACGAACGTCACTGGAGATGCTGCCGATGAAGCCGCTGCTGCCAAGGTTGTGAAAATGGTGATGGCTAAAACAATCCCCAACATCACTTCCATCTTTCAGTGAGTCTCTCACTCTTGTTAGTAAATAAAGTGGCAGTTTGTGAGGAGAATTTATAGTAAATTCCAGGGGCAGAACATGGCCCTTTCCCTGTTCAGTGATGTCTAATTCCCTCAAGTTTGCACAAATTAGGTGATTGATTAAATCCAAAACCATGGGAAACACTTGTTGTGTGAGTGAGCTCAATTTTCTAAGTATTTTCATTTGGCGGTTAGTGTATAATCTTCAGGAGTTGGCCAACTCAGCTGCTTTAAGTCAGCACCAATTTGATTTCGTTTGGTGTTTCCTTCAGGGTGGCTGTGAATATGATTACAATTGCTTAGTTTAGTCAATGCCCCTGGTAATGATACAAGTCTTAAAATCAACAGGGAGCATGCACAAGGGTCTCAAAAATTCACTTGCTCTCTGCTTTGAGGTTTCTTATTCGGCTGCCTATTTGGGTTAGTAGGATGCCCAAGTAAACTGAGCTGGTTGGGAAATTAATTTAGGGTGGCGATTTTGGCACTCTTCTCTTAACCATTCAAAATGGGGATTTTATAATTTTTTTATGGACTCACAAAGAGTGGATATGTGAATGTTTGATTCTGGCAGGAAATGCAAACGAAAACGTGATCAGCTTTACTTAATAAGTTCTTGTTTTTGTTTTTTTGACAAATAGAGTTTTCATTAGACAAAAGGGAAAGAGAAAATATTACCTTATAAATTCTAAATAACTTGCAATGGGCTTGTAACTCAAGTGATTAAGAGCATTTACCTCTACACCCGAGGTCTTCAGTTCGATTTCCCCTCTCCCCAATTTGGTTTTTATAAATAATAAAAAATTATCAATAACTTAGCAATAAAAA
Organism: Prunus armeniaca; assembly: GCA_903112645.1. Taxonomy (NCBI): domain Eukaryota; kingdom Viridiplantae; phylum Streptophyta; class Magnoliopsida; order Rosales; family Rosaceae; genus Prunus; species Prunus armeniaca. Next base: position 1,041,235 of record CAEKDK010000003.1, on the reverse strand, counting down.
ATAGTTTAACCAACACCTCTTCACTTTACTTTTTATTATTATATATTTTTAATCCAAGGGAAGGATATGGGTTTAGCCTTTGAGACACTTGTGCTTTAGGTTTAATCAAGTTGAAAAGTAAAATAAAGAAGATTGTTTTAAGATATTGGCAACAATTAGAAGATACGGTGGCATGTCATATCTAGAGAACATAGAATAGACAGAAACTAACTATGTATGGCTTCAAGAACAATCGATGGATCATAATATTCCCACGTAAATGAGTTGTTGTTGTACGTACCACTTCCAAAGCTACACACTTTCCAAGAGTTTCAAGAAACCTATAACTATCCCGTTGAACTTACAATCTAGAAATATATATATTATCATGATTCAATGGCTACAAGTATTCGTCACAACTAATTTCAACCACAACCTTAACAAAAATCCTTTAGGCTTTTTATTAAGATACGTTTCCAGTGATTCTCACGTGACCATACCATACCACAATAATCATTTTTTTAATTTATAGGGAAAAAAAAATTGCAATTCATAATCACTTTTTAAGAGGGAAGCTCAAACTTGAGTGCAAAATGGCGGGTAGTCACTACCCTGCCCAACTGTCCTACCTACACATGCTCCTCTATTATAGATTCATCGAGGGAAAATCGAATAATATCTCATGTGAATTTCTAAAGCATGTTTTAGGTAGCAACGGCCAAAAATTCAAAATTTTGAATTCAAATTCATGACTGTTGCATAAAATCCATATTTCATGATAGTTTTATGTTTTAACATTTACTTCTTTGTGTGTAGAATTGGTAATATTCTTTCTTTAAATTTAACGAAAAATAAGAAGGATAAATTATGAAATAATGAAATTTGTTCTCCCACCAAGATTTGTAAAGTAGAAATAGAAAATTGAGGCATGGTTGGAGATTCTCCCCAAGAAAAGTGTGACTCATCTCATCATCAGTGATGAGATGCCATTCAAATTTATTTATTTTGTTAATGTGATCTTACAACCCTTTTTCCTTTTTCTTTGGTCGGAAATTTGGTCTTAAATATTAATCACGGCTTAGCTTACGTGTCCTGCCATTTTAATTATTTTTTGGTTTTTCAGAAAATAAATAATAAAAAAAGACACAAACGCATGTTAGCGATGCCTAAGCCTTAAGACAAGCACCCATTTCTCACTGTTTCACTGTCTCTCCCGCGTGAAATCCTCGGTCGTCAAAATCTCATGAGCTCACAAAATTAATAGTAGACGAAACACAAAACCCACTTCACCAAATCTTCAACCTTGCCAGATCAGCAGAGCAATGTCGGTGGCGTGCGGCATGGAGTGCGTGGTGATGTTGGGCTGTATGCGCTGGGTGTGGCGGCGCTGCACCTACATCGGCGCCGACGACAGCGCCACGTGGACATCCGCCACCCCCGTCGAGTTCGACCCCGTCCCCCGCATCAGCCGCTTGATCCTCGCCGTCTACGAGCCCGATCTCCACCACCCCAACTTCATCCCCACCATCGGATTCCGCCCCAACCCCGACTGGGTCGTCAAGCGCGTCACCTACGAGCAGACCCACGGCCACGCCCCGCCCTACCTCATCTACGTCGACCACGACCACAAGGAGCTCGTCCTCGCGATCCGCGGCCTCAATTTGGTCAAAGAGAGCGACTACAAGCTCCTGCTCGACAACAAGCTCGGAATGCAGATGTTCGATGGCGGGTACGTGCACCATGGCCTGTTGAAGTCGGCGATTTGGCTGCTCAACGAAGAAGGCGAGACTTTGAAGCGGCTGTGGCTCGAGAACGGCTCTAATTACGACATGGTGTTCGCCGGCCACTCTTTGGGGTCTGGTGTGGCGGCTCTGTTGACTGTGATTGTGGTGAACCACAGGAACAGGCTGGGTGGGATCCCCAGGAGCAAGGTCAGGTGCTACGCGCTCGCTCCGGCGCGTTGTATGTCGTTGAATTTGGCCGTCAAGTATGCCGATGTTATATACTCTGTGGTTTTGCAGGTGGGTTTGTGGAGTTTTTGTCATTTGTGTTTGTTGAATGTGTTTTGTTTTTGTTTTGTAGATGGTTGTTGTGGTTTTCTTGACTTGTGGGGTTGGTGATTGTGTTTTGTAGGATGATTTCTTGCCAAGAACTGCCACCCCCTTGGAGGATATTTTCAAGTCAATTTTTTGGTTGGAATTCTTTGAATCCTGTATATTTTAATCTTATAATATGACAAAAAAGAAAAACAAATATAATTAGCATTGTAGATTTAGTGGAGTGAATTACTAAGACAGACTTTGTGCTTTCGGACAGCTTGCCCTGCCTGTTATTTTTGGTTTGTTTGAGAGATACCTTCATACCAGAAGGTAGAAAGCTTAGAGATCCCAGAAGGCTTTATGCACCCGGCCGGATGTATCATATTGTAGAGCGCAAATTTTGCAGGTACCGCACCATGATCCTCACATTCTTATCATTTTTTTTCTTTGTATATTGCATGATGCTAAAAATGTTACTTAATTCTCATCGGAAATGAAACTTCCATTCCATTCAGTACTTATGGAGCCAATGGTAATGACCTTATTTGCAGATCCAGAATGAATGTTATTTGCCCGATTTGCATCCTTAGCGTAGCGTAGAAATTGTCACAGCTCTGTAATTCGTATACTTGGATAAAGTGACGTATTCCCTCATTAGGTTCTATCTAGGAAATTGATGCTTAGTGCCTTTTCATGTGCATGGTCTATCTGACGAGAACATTAGTCTTTAGACTCATAGAGGCTTTGAAATCAATATCAGATTGTAAACTGGAACCAGATCTTTCCTAAATAGTAGAGTCTCAGTCAACTGTCCTAGAGTTTTTTTAATTATTTTTATTTCTTACATGTGAAGTTCAAATCAAAGTGGGGGTGTGTTGGGCAACTTTAAATGCTGATTTTGGTTCATAGATTTCTTATATTGATACTTCTAGTACTATCTTAAGCCGCTGGTTGTTTTCTGCTTTTGCCCCCTTTTTTTTTGGGTATAAAAACAGCTTTTCTGACTGTAAAATGATGCAAAACCCGTATTTTATGTCTCATAGGAGATGAGGAAGAAAAAAGGAAAATGCAATAATAGTACTTTGATGGATCATTATGCTGCAAGATTTTTTGTTATGAAAAATATTACCACTCAAAGCTTCTTTTAGTTGGCACTCTATGTAGGAGTATGTTTTGGTAATTATGACGAACTGTTGGCTTATCTATAACCATGCTTGCATTTCCGGAAAAAATCCATTATAAACATCAACTATGAAGCTGGATTTTATTTTTATACCTTACTTTGAATCGAGCAAATCTTCCTAATACTCATTTGCAAAGTTTTAAAATTAGAACAACTCTCTATGTATTGAAGGGCTTTTCTATGTGGGTTTTTGGGTGTGTGTGTATATGTGTGTTAAACTAGTGTGAAGTCTTACTTTTTTTAGAAGACATTAATGTCATGTTGCAACCAAAATTGTTGTGTTCATCCGAGGGTTGAGTTTCCTCACCTCTTGATATACCAGATGTGGGAGGTATCCTCCAGAAGTCCGAACTGCCATTCCTGTTGAAGGGAGATTCGAACATATTGTCTTGTCATGTAACGCCACATCTGATCATGGAATTATCTGGATAGAAAGGGAAGCAGACAAGGCTTTACAAGTAAGTGGAGCATAACTTTCAACCTTTTACAATCATTATCTTCTCTGTTCTCCTTAGATTGCCATGAATTAACATTGTTGATAAATAAAGTAAGATTGGATATCATGTTCCAAATCTTACCATCTACTGATATTTTTGGTAGTTTCTTTTATTATTATTTTGGATAAGCATTATTTTGGGAACTGTTGGTACAAAATCTACAATAGAACTATACAATACGACCATAATGATTTGCACAGGAATGTAAAGAATATAAAAATTTTCTTTATTCTCCTCCTCAAAGCCTCAAACTAACATCATCCCTAAGTTAGCCGTCTATAAGTGTTTATTAACTATCAGAAGGGTCCTAATGTTTGTAAACTTTCTTGTATGGACTAAACCCATGTGGTGGATGCGTGTGCCTTAAGACTGTCTGTCTTTGGTTGTTGGAAACCGGACAAGATGTAAAGGAAGGAAGGAGTTATTTTAGTTTAAGCAGAAGATAGCCTTAGAGACCGTCTTTGGTCTGATCACTCCTGCCTTCTTGGCAATTCAGATTTTGATATTGTGCCTTCATTTACTCCAACTGCTCAAACAAAACGCTTTCACTTCCCTTTCCCTATAATTTGTTTCCTCCCTCCTTGCAGTACTGGACTTTGTTCAAATGCCAAGTCAATTCCAACCCAACACATGTGAAATGATTCAATTGTCAGAATGACTTGCATTTTTTATGCTTGCTAATTCTGGATCCTTTTTGCCCAAGCATATTGTATATGTGAACCATAATTTTGAAGTAAAAGGTTGATTTGAGATTTGTTTCCTGATTGCTATTGGATTGTAAATGGTTAGTTTTTTCTGTTGAATAATTACTGAGTAGTGATGGAATTTCTCTTCAGAGAATGAAGGAAAGTAGTTCAGAGACCATAACAACTGCTCCAAAAGTACAAAAACTAGAAAGGTTGCAGACCATTGAAAAAGAACACAAAGATGCATTGGAAAGAGCTGTCAGTTTGAACATACCTCATGCGGTAACATCCAACGAGGAAGCCGCCGAAGACCAAGAACCAGAGGGTCCAAAGAGTGAGACTGAGAGTAAAGACCCTTCGGACACAAAGTCAAAGTCCACTGGGGGAAGGGCGAAGTGGGATGATGTAGTTGAAAAGCTTTTCAAGAAAAAGGAGTCTGGGGATGTACTGCTAAATAGAGATTCAACTGCCCCAGAATAGTGGCATTTTTTCTGTCAGTTTCTATTTGTCTTTTGTATTTGAGGTTTAGGTTTTTGTGAATATTTCATGATTCATTCTTTTGTAGTTGTTTACTTTCAACTTCGTTTTTTAGGGTACATTTCCTACCCGCTTTACAGTATATTAGAATTAGGGTTTGTACATTTTATAGGTAAAAGAGTTGTGATTACATACAACTACAGGGTCCATGAGAGAGTTACCAGTGCAGAAATTACTCATATTTAGTCCTCTCTCAGACGACTCCTTAAGATGCAGGCCACATAACATTTTTGGTCCTTGGGTTTTGGCTCATTTTTACTTCGTCTATTAATTTTTAACGAAATCTATGATTTGGCCTCGATTGCATGCGTAACATGACTAAAGTTGCTAAAATTGAAATACTATCGAAGTGTGAAACAAGAAGTCAAATTACGGAGACCAAAGATATAATTTGTCAATCCAACAACCAAACGCCCGCGTAAACATTTAAAATCAATGACACGTCTTAGAATTCTATTGGTACTAGAAGCGAGGATGAGCAGGATAAGAATTGGTTTGGTCGATTGATCAGCTTGAAAGTCCTGTACCATTAAGGTAAAATGGGTTATCTTTTGCTTTTCCCATAATGGGTTGATACATTGGGATTTGCACATGGAGACACATCAAGTATCTTTCTATTAAGACCTCAAGTGCACAAATAAATGCTCTTAACCACTTGAGCTACAAGCGATACTAAAATATTGCAAGTTTTGGTAAAGCCTTAGAGCATCTCCAGCGCAGGTCGGGCTAGGGGGGAAAGGCTGCCCGACGCAGCCCGAGTTCACTCCAGCGCAGGGCCCGTAGCCCAGTTTGGTGGCCGGTCCCACGAGCCCGAGGAAGCCCAAGGGCAAATCTTGCCCGGGCTGAAGCCCGAGTTGGTGACGTCAGCGCTGGCGTCACGCTTTCACGCGCCAACGGTAAAAAAAATTTGACTTACCGTGCGCTGGCGTCAGCATGACGCCAGCGCTGACGTCAGCCACTGACAGCTCCAACGGGCGGTTGCCACGTGGCGCGACGGGGACTCTCCGATGGAATTTTTCCAGAAATCCGACGGTCCTCGTTTTTTGGGCTAAAAAAATCGAAAAAAATCTGAATTTTTTTTAAAAAAATACCCAAAAATTCTGTATTTTTTCTTTATAAATACCTAACCATTTTATTTACTTTCCACACTAAAATCTTCATACAATTTCTTCTCCATCCCATATTTTTTACTCTTTACTCACATTATTCACTTTCCACACCAATTCTTCATACAAACTTTTCTCCTTCCAATTTTTTTGTTCATCTCCACTCACATTTTTCACTTCCACACCAATTCTCCATACAAACTCTTCTCCTTCCAATATTTTTTACTCTCTTTCTACTACTTTCCATTTGTATAAAAAAAAACAAATGGCATCTTGTATTGAAGTCGGAGGCTCGTGGTCAACAAATGAAGATATTGCGTTGTGTCAGTCTTGGGTGAACATTAGTCATGACCCTATCACGGGTAATGAAATGAAGTTTCATCACATGTGGAGCAAAATTCATGGAGAATTTTGTCAAAGATCGGGTTCGATTTGGACCGAAATGGCGTTGTCTAGTAGATGGAAACTTCTTAATAAAGAGTTAGGGAAATGGAGGAATGCCTTGACAAAAGCAAAGGCGAACATTCAAAGCGGTCAAAATTTGACCGATGAGGTAAAATATTTATAATTGCCATTTTAATCAATTCAATGTCACTTTTTTTTTATTGCATATTCTATTTGTTTTTCTTGCATATTTTTTTTTCTTGGTGCACCTTTAATTTGTCTATATTTTCTTGCATAATCAATTTTATTTTTGCATTTCAAAATAGTTTATATTTTCTTGCATAATAATTTTTGTTTCTTGCACTTCCAATTATTTATTTTTAATAGATGGTACAAGCACAAATGTGGTTCGGTGCCATGGGGCAAGGCAAAAAAAGTTTCGTGCATTTCCAATGTTGGGAAATTGTGAAGGATTGTTCGAGGTTCAAAATTATTCCCACCGGTCCGCCGGTTGTGATGAATGAGACGCCACTCCACGATTCAACATCAACCGATTCTCCATTGGACTCCCCAATGGAAACGGAGTCACCATTTGTGCCACGTCCGCCAAGACCTATTGGGAGAAAGGCGGCAAAGGCCAAGAGAGGGGCCACTTCGAGCAATGATTGTGTACAATTATTGGAGCAAATAGCTAAGAGCGCCACACTAAGAATCGAGAGAGACTTGAAAAGAGATGAAATGGACAAGGCACGAGAGGAAGCATTTGCTCTCCAACAACAAATGGCACAAGAAAAAGACATAGAGGATAGAGAGATGAAAATCATGGCTATGGATACGAGCCATATGTCTCCCGAAACAAAGGCTTATTGGAAGCTACGACGAAGAGATGTGATGAGGAAAAAACTTTTCAATGACGACGGACCTAGCAATACGGATTGGTTAAATGATGAAAACCATTAGGTTGTTGTATTGTTGTATTGTTGTATTATCCTTTAAGTTGTTGTATTGTTGTATTATCCTTTACTTTGTTGTATTGTTCCCTTATCCTTTAATTTGTTGTATTGTTCCCTTATCCTTTAATTTGTTGAATTGTTCCCTTTTTATTCAATCAAAAAAGCATTAAATTAAATGACTATTTATTAAAAACATTTGAGCATCAAAACAAATATTAATTTTAAAAAACCTTCATTGATTGCAAACAACACACAAAACAAACCATACATAAAAGCATAATAATAAAAAGCATAATTCCAAAAAAAAACCACACACAAAATAAAGCATAATTAAAAACAAAGCATAATTCCAAACAAAACCACACACAAAACAAAGCATAATTAAAAACAAAGCATAATTCCAAACAAAGCACTAATCTTGACTTCATCCATTGTGATTGCCTTTGATCTCCCACAAGTGCTCGATCAAGTCACGTTGACGTATCTCGTGAACATATGAAGATTGCATTTCTTGATACCGATCAATCATGGGGTTGTTGAATTGACCATCCCGAAGTATGGGTTCGGGCTCCAGTGGTAGTCCATTTGGTCCAATCGGCCTTTCATATATTCTTGTCAACGATGTGTTCATTGGATCGGGTTCAAACACCTCTTGAGCATCATAGTCATACTCATCCTCCACAATCATGTTGTGAAGGATGATGCAAGTCATCATAATACTCCGCAGTATGTGTCGTAATACTCCGCAACAAGTCATCATAATACTCCGCAGTATGTGTCGTAATGAAGTATGTGTCGTAATTACAAATATCATGCATGATTTTTTGGAACAAATGTGGTTGCATTCTATATCTTTCTCAAAACTTAGAAGCAGGATATAACGGATTTGGGATAAAATAATCCTCCATGAGATTCTTACCCCGAGACTCCCTACGTCTGTCCACATTCGGGGCACGAGGACGACGGTTTTGCCTTGATTGATCCATCATACACACCGCTGCTGCAAGCAGTAGTTCCTCTTCTTCATCAGCTTCCCGATCTTCTTCAGCACGTCTACGCCTTGTTTCTTCCCTTTGTTTCTGTTGCCTCTCCAACACCCTCAACAAGTTTGACATTGAGAGTAGAATGTGTTTTCTACAATCTGAGAAATGAAGGAATAGATAAGAGATGGTGTGAGAGGTTTGAAAATCAGGTCTAGTTTATAGACGGATTTAGAAGATAGAGATGACACGTGGCACAATTTGAGAGGATGAAAATCTTATCAAAAATCTGAGATTAAATTTTTTTTAAAATATCTGAAAATGTTATCTGACATTTGACACGTGGCACAATTGTAGAGGGTGAAAATCTAATCTGAAATCTGAGATTAAAATTTTTTTTAAATATCTGAAAATGTTATCTGACATTTGACACGTGGCACAATTATAGAGAGTGAAAATCTTATCTGAAATCTGAGATTAAAATTTTTTTAAAATATCTGAAAATGTTATCTAACATTTGACACGTGGCACAATTTTAAAAGGAATTTTCTTTGAATAATTTTTATTAAAATCTAAAATACTGAAAATTAACTACGAAACTTTAAATGCCGTTTTGGAAGGCCAAACGACCTCAAAATGCCAAAATCCATCATACATCACAGCAAAGCTGTGAGTTTGACTCGTGGCGTCGTTCCCTTTCCGAAATGGTATTTTGCGTCCTAATCGGAGCTCGGACGACAAATCTGCAAATTCCCACTACGTCCTTTTTCTAGCTCAAGCGATAAAATCTGACATTTGTTATACATCAGACGTGGCACAATTTTAGAGGGTGAAAATCTTATCCGAAAATTTAATTACAAAAGATTATCAAAATTAATGGTTTAAACTATAAAAAAATAGAAAATAAAGTACAATGAATAGTAATTGCCTTAGACTTGCCCTAGACTTTGCCCTTGTGGGTGGAACCACAAATGCAAAGGCTGACACTATTCACGTGAATAGTGGCAGCCCTTGCTTGCCCTTGCCTTAGACTTAGCCCTTGTGGGTGGAGATGCTCTTATTGGGCAAAACTTAAGCCAACACATTTACTAAAACTATGCTCATAATACTTTTTGGATGCTAATTTTATGTGTTAACTTAGAAAAACTTCAAACGTGCTGTTCTCTGTTAGAATGAGGTAATAAAATATGGACACCCTGCCAATTTTGGGGGTGGAATTATGTATAGAAGAAGCTAATCAAAATATCTAATGATGGAAACCAAAACTTCAAATTAAAGCATTGCATTAGTAGTTCGCTAATTCATCTTGGATCCATGACCTAACTAACTTTGTGACATGCTACTTAACCATGATAAAGCCAATTGCTGAGAATGGTTTTACTTCCCAATGCAATCAATCAAAGTAGGCCTTGTGTCTTTGGTTGGTTAACGGCTTTAATAAGAAATGCTTGAAAGTTTGGGGTTAACAACCTTTTGCTCATATTTTGATCTTCTTCTTTGGATTGGAGGGCCATTGCTTTTTGCAAAACAGTGACATAAAAGCAACGCTGCACTCACTCCTTTTGACTCTGCAACGGTGCATATTTTGTCTGCAACGGTGCAACCGTACTACGTGCACTCACTGTGACTGATTAATATTAATGAGTCAACTCCATAACCCTACCAATTTTTTCCCCTTTTTTCACTTGTATTTATATTTATATTTTCTGCGTAGAACATCATTTTTTAAAATTAAATAAACATATGTTTATTGATATTATCAAAAATGTGTCGGTAACATGTTAGTATTATTAGTGATAACAATAAATATCGACACATTATCGATAACATATCGACAATGTGTTCTTTAAATCAACTTAATCAATAGTCAAGATTCAAGATTCACAATTGAAAAAACAACACAAGCCCTTATAAGATTAGCCCAAGTGGAGTGGTGAGGGTGGATGAGGACATGGGTTAGGTTTAGACTAGATCAGGAGTTGAATTGGCTTCCATTGTAACCAAAAAACAGCAACATAATCAACGGACATGGGTTAGGTTTATCTATATACTATGTGTAATTTATATTATATAGTTTTCATATCTCTTTGTCACTATTGAGTAATTCGGGTTTTGATCACTTGGCTACTTCATTTAGCTGTGTTTTACCTCTGGATCATTAAAAAAGCTGACCTAATTCAAAGCTTTAGATTTCGATTACCGCTAGTTATAGTAGCTAAGGCAGTAAAAATTGGCACAAAAATTACTGAACGAAAGACTGGTCTGGCTTAATTGACCATTAAAATGTACTAAAACAGCTCATCTTCATGATGATAGAATCAAGCAGTCAGCATATGATCATTATCTGAGAAAATCAAGTAAATTACTCTCGTATTAATTAAGTTTTTAAGTTAGCATAGATATTAATGATGTGAAGCAAAGGCAGACTTTTTGGATTTATTATATGTCTAGTTAACACCAAGAGGAGATTTGAAGGAACTTAAAACTTAAAAGGGTTTGACAATAATTTGCATGAGAGGGAGATTTAATCAGAATGTTTGGTACCCGAGACTGAGAAAGCATGCAAATTCTTTGATGTTGCAACCGAAACAAGCACTCAAGACAAGTACCAATCTCCAAACCTTGTTATATAAACTCATCACTTCCATCAATTAGCATGCACACCAAATATATTTACACGTTATGTTGAAGCCACACACCAAATCTACTCTTAAGGTAGTCTTGCTTTCTTTTTTTAATTTTTATTATTCTCTTTCTTTTTCTTTTCCTTTCTTTTAATTGTTCTCTTTTTGTCAATGAAGTTTGTGAAGACTGCTTCTCAGTCTCCAACGAGTTCATGGAGCTCAAATTCTGGAGGAATGGTGAGATCAGACATATATTACTTCTAATAGCATGTTCACCTATTGATTAATCAGCTTAATGAAGGCTTAAGCACTCAAGTGTGAAGAGTCTCCAAGTGTGAACTTGGTCTAGCCTCTTCTTAAGTATTGATGTACTTTCGTTTTTATTCATTATGTTTACTATTTAGATTTTCTTATAAGTGATATTAGAAGAGCTGAGAATCAAGCACAAGACCTCGAATGCGTGTACTTTAAACTAATTAAGCTACAAGTTCCTTACTATTTAAAACAGTATTGAACAAATAGCTAAGTGGCAGTGTACTTCCTTAATAATTCTAGTAATAAAGCTATTTTGTTGGGGTCAAGTGGCATGAAAGAAATGGAAAGTGCTTTCATTCATTTCTCCTAGTTAAGATTCCACAAGGTCACATCCTCAACAGAAAAGTAAAATTATACCTACTTTTAGTAAAATTTATCATTACATATGCATGACATACTTTGCTTTCTTGGATCCTTTGCTTACTCTATGGGCTTTAAGGTCTTGGTAATTATTCCTCCATATCATTTGCCACCTAATAGCCTATCTTACTTTACAGCCAAAATACGAAGGCAAAGAGCGGCTCCATGACAAATCTAAGGTAAATTTTGTAACATAATTCTCTCTCTCTCTCTCTCTCTCTCATAGTAATTGTGGTACCTTGTCTATTATTTTTACTAGTCTTCTCAGAAGTCTCCTACAAAAGAAAATACCAAACCTCAAGAAATTAGACTCCACACTCAACAAAGAGCAACCAGACGAGCAACGTTCAACTACATGGTGAGTCTAGTCTAGTTTAGACCCCCCAACTGAAGTGTTTCTTGAAATTTAGCTAACGTGTAAAATAAACAGGTTGCAGCCAAGCTGAGCATCATGGAACAGCAGAGAAAACAAGAAGAAATGTTGCAGAAGGTATATGCATGCCGCGCATAGATCAATTTTAATGAAAACTTTCTTTCTCCGGTTATCTAAAATTATGTAAGCGCGTGCAAGAGAGAGGAACATTCTGACGCAAAAGTGTTATAAACTGAGCAGATGATAGAAGAGGAAGAGATTCGCTTACTGAGAAAGGAGATGGTTCCAAGGGCTCAATTGATGCCCCTTTTTGACAAGCCTTTCGTTCCCCAAAGGTAAAAAACAAAACAATTTATTCCTTTTGTGCACGCATTTTTTTTCTTCTATTCTTCAAAACGACTCTCTTTTAAGCAAGTCTGGCTAGCATTTCTCCAGATTTAATTGCCATATACCAAATAATGCGTTTTCTTCTTGGTTGGATTGCAGATCAAGAAGGCCCTTGACAGTTCCTAGGGAACCAAGTTTCATGAGCAGCAAGTGCTTCGGCTGCAACTCTAGCAGTGGCTTCTACAATTTCCAGCACACAACTCAAGCTATGAACCCCATCAAGTAGCCGACCATATATACTCTAAGCAAAACCGCGAATTAATAGATTCATTTCTTAATTAGTATACAAACTTCCCTCCTGAGCTGCTGCCTTCATGCATATAACGCCTTTAATTTCTTCTTTTTGAGTTCCTTTTTCTTGCGTAGTTGCTAAAATTCCAGTGTAACTGGATAGCTGTAATCTAGTTGACCCTGAAGGGGAATTGCTAGTGATCATATTCTCCACAGTAATCAATAAAGTGAGGTTTTTCTTGTTGCTTTGCCTTTTTGTTTTCTTTAACAAATTAATGATTTGCAAACACATAATGGGATCTTTTCAAAACTATTGTGTAAACAAGTAATTGCACACACGCCTTTTTCAAAATATGGTTGTTTGACAACAACACATCCAAATGATAACCATGCTCAACAAACACTAATGAAACCTCCGTCATCAAAATGCGCCATCCCTAGTGGCCAATCCAGAATTTAAAAGATAGCTTGTCAAAACTTACAGGGAGCTTCTACAATGAGGAGTTAAAGTGAGGAGGTTATTTGAGGAGACCGATCCGACCGTCAAAACATTTAAAATATTTAAGTCCCATGATTTCTTTACATTTGTTGATGGTGAGATTTGACCTCCTCAAATAAGCTCCTCACTTTAAGCCCTCATTATAGCCTTTCCGAAACTTACATACTTGGTAAGGAATGAGTTGTCTATTATTTTAATTTTGGACTGGCCTATAACATATGTAGCTTCTTTTTTTGAAGAATTTGGGCCAGGCTATAGAACTGCCACTGGGCATCACAACAGATGTAACATCAGGATCCAGCCGTACAAGCCAGCTAGCCCAAGCAAGCAAAGACCAAGGCTGACTCAAATAGATGTGAAGCATATTCATTCATATCTCATCTAACAAAAGAAAAAGTTCTTCTGTCTAAATTTGTTAGTATTTATATTATTTGAGATTTAATACTTCCGATATTACAGTTCATTATTTTTTTATATAGCTAATCAGCATGCATGCACAGTGTTGTTTGGATAAAGAAAAAACTAGAGTTACTTTATTAAAATTCATGACAAACTGTGACGAATAAATCGTTGAGATTCTATATGCAAGAATTTATGCATGGAAAAGCTTGTTGTGAGTAACCATTACAAAAGTTTATAAAAAATATGTCTTGAAATTGAGCATCGGTTAAAGTATTTTCCACCAAAGAAAGATTCTAGGTATTAAAGCACAAATCAGTGGGAGCATCATGACTAATGGATATTAATGTAAAAGAGCAACTTGCGCCGGAATTTATGCTTTATTCTTGTACTTTGACTAGAAGTACCGTTTGTTTATAGGTGTCTCTCTATGTGTGTGTGTGTATATATATATATGGTAGGATATGTATTTCAGAAAAAGAAAAGTCGCCAACTAGAGAGAGCCTTCAAGAACCTTCTTCCACCTTCTGCAATATGCGAACATCCACAGCAATACTACATAAGTATTATAGATAGGCCAAACTATAACCCAAAACAGAAAAAGAGAGAGAAGAAAGAAAAAAAATCTTATTATTGAGAGAGAGAGAGAGAGAGAGAGAGAGAGAGAGAGAGAGAGAGAGATGGGGAAGGCACGTAGTGTTGGCATAGGCATGGATTATTCTGCAACAAGCAAATCGGCCCTACGATGGGCAGTCGATAATCTGATAGAAGAAGGAGATCGCATCATATTAATCCATGTTGAGCCTCCCAAAGCTACCAATACCAGAAACAGAAAGCAGCTGTTCGAGGACACTGGATCACGTACGTATATATATGTCTCTCTATTAATTCTCACATGTAACAGTACAGTACACATAAATCAAATTACATTTATTCTCTGTTTTATTTTTTTGTTCTTCTTCGTTTTATGTGTTGGCAGCTTTGATTCCTCTGGAAGAATTTGTAGAGACTAATGTCTCAAAGCAGTATGGACTTACTAGCGATCCGGAGGTTCTTGATATTCTCGATACAGTTTCAAGAAGTAAAGGGGTATGTATATGCTCTTAATCTCCTCTCTCCTATTCTATATGACATTTTGACTTCGGAGCAATTTTGTATACCCTAAGCATACATATACAAGTATAGAAAAGTACATGTACAGTACTTGTCCCTATATATATATAAAGAATGGATTATTGTCGATATTGTATTGATAACGTTGGATGTCATTGTCAAGTAACAAATGTACCGACATGTTATCGATATTGTATTGATACATGTTAATTCTTTAATAGTAAATTGAGCTCATACCCATAAAATTCATTTTTAATCACATATAACCCTTCCCTTTATTTTTCTATTAAAATATCCACTTTTTTCATTTGAAAATATACATGCCATTTATATATAATTGATAATACTATGACAAATATTATCTTAAATGATAGCATAATTCAAATTTGGTTTATCTTAAACATTTAGAAATGGTTGAATTTATATCTAGAAAATAAGAATTACATGGGTCTTTCCCTTAAGATACGATATGTTATCGATTTTGACACATCTTTGTGCATGCAGTACAAAAGTTAAAAGATAACATTTTGTATTTTATATGTGTATAAATAAGCACTTAATTTGTATTTGGAATGTGAATAGGCTAAGGTTGTGGCCAAGGTTTACTGGGGTGATCCAAGGGAGAAGTTGTGTGATGCTGTGCAAGATCTCAAGCTTGATTCGCTTGTTGTTGGAAGCAGGGGCTTAGGCCTCATTAAAAGGTGACCACTCTCTAATTTCCACTGATTAAAGTTGACTCACATTCTAAGATTAAATTACACCCCTATAGAACAGAGGTCTCTTAAAACATCAGATCTGGTCAACATTTTAGTCAAAGGAATGTACTATATGTCTGATTCATTGGAAATTTGATGCCTAAACCCTGCAGGGTGTTGCTTGGCAGTGTTAGCAACTATGTGGTGACCAATGCTTCATGTCCAGTTACAGTGGTGAAGGGCACGCCATCATCCAAACCCTGAATCGTGCCCATTTCATGATACCTAAAAGCTTAGGTCTCTATCTGTCAAGGAGGAGTCCTTGTACACTGGAAACTTCAAGGGATATAAGGCCTTAGATGTGTTCTTTTTCTTTTGTTATTTTAGTTGTTTTTATTTTCTATTTTTTGGATTGATGGGAGTGGACTTTATGATAAACTTTATTTATGCTCTTTGGCTAAGTTTTTTATTATATATTTTTGCAATTACTATTATTCCTTTCTAGTACATTCCAATTGCTGTATTCCATTTTTTAACAAACGATATTAGGGGGAGGGCGGAAACCGAACTTAGAATCTCGAGTGTAGGGATAATTTTGAAGTGATTGATATTTTTCCCTGCAACTTATCAACTAATTCCCCTTCACCGCGGGAAGAATTTTCGGTGTCTAATTAATCAGGCTCACAGTGAGGCAACATGGCCCAAATGAGTCTATAAGCCCAAATTTCTCTATTTCACAATTTGATTGCTTTTTTTCATGAACAGAACAAGGGGATACTTTGAACTCTAGGCCTCTTCACTATTCGAGAGAGAATTATGTTAGACCAGGAGCTGCTTTCCAAATAGGAGGTATGAGAGCGCCTGAGCCGGATGGCTTCGAAGGCATTTTTTACCAGTCCTATTGGAAGGCTGCAAGTTTTCTCCTCATGAGGGTTTGAATAATGTGATAATCGAATCCGACTCACGCGAGGCAATTTCTAGTGTTCATGGAAGCATTACAAAAGGGAGGTGGCAATTATACCCTCCTCTCAAAACCATTCGATAGTTCTCTAGTAATTTTCATCAATGTTATTGGTCCTGGATTCGTAGAACTGCCAACTTGGCAGCTAATTACTTGGCCAAGCTATCTTCCTTGAGGATGTGCTCTTTTGTATGTGTTGATCGACCCCCATCCTCTTTGACAGGCATTCTAAACAAAGATGGCCTACCATGCCCACCGCCACAAAATAGTTAGACTAATACTGGTTGGTTTGTGACGACTTAAGGCTTTTTGAAGTAGTATCTCTTTCTTTCCAATATGTATCCACAAGCTATGTTCACTTTTAATGTCTTATTTGCATGTAGTCCACTATCATTGGACTCCTGCCTGTTTGTATTTGGTGCTTTGTTTGCACCCTGGTTTTATTCAAGTACCAATTTGTCCACACACAAAAAAAAGGAACTAACTTGTCACAAATTTGATTGTTGATTGCATCAACATATACAAAATAAAAGGGGGGAAAAATACTCATTAGGCATCAAATTTGAGCAAAAGAAATTGTCACATGCGATACAAAAGGGACGCTCACTCCCACTCCAATTGAAAGCACATACAAGTACACACTCAATTTTAGCGAAGTTAATAATTAATTAGAGTAGCAAAAACCAGACACTTTCTAACAAACAACATTCATCTTCTGCTTCCTGGACGTAACAAACTTCCTCCAAATTGTTGTGATCTCCCTTGTCTTTTCCAAATCACTCTTCTTACTCTCAAGTGCCCTCGTCTCTGCAGGTTTCCCATCCTCTCCGTCAGCAGCCTTCACATTGGAGCTAAGCTTGGATGGAAGTGTGTCTAGTTCATACAACACTTTCTGGATGTCATTCACTAGGCGCTCCGCCAAAGTGCGAGAGAAGTCTTCTCTAATCACGACGCGCAAAACTGTGACATGTTGCGCGTCTGGGGGCATGGTGTAGGCAGGGACAATCCATCCGAAGCGGCGGAGCAAGTCAGAGATTTCGAACTCGTCATGGCGGTGGTTGTCCCTCAAAGAAAATGCCACCAATGGTACCCCTTCATCTTTAGAGACTATGTTGAAGCGCTTTGTCTTCTCCAATCCTTCTTTTAGTACTATCATGTTTTCACGACAATTTTCCATGACATTCCTGTATCCCTGGTTTACATGCACAAAATTCAATTAATTATGTCATACATATCTTAAGATGATATGATCACCAAGCTTTTTGTTATAGAATATCGATCATTATCATGAAACTTCAATGTTTAATGAGAACAATGCATTCGTCTACTTATCTTATCACAATTAGATGTCTTAATAATTCTTGATTTGGCTAATCTTTTATAAGAATGATCTTCTGAATGCAGATCACGAAATTGACATGTAGCTTGTTAACTATTTGACATGGACGTTTATTTGGTAGCTTGCTTGCTTAGTGCGAAAGGCAACGCTAGTGGACCGTTTCTTGATAAACTATCTTAATTAGAATGAAGGAAGGAAAAAATCTTCAAATTTCATTTATAATTTATAAGTGTACCTACCTCAAAACCCAAGCGAATCAGTTGATAATATTGAGCAATAACTTGGCTGGAACCTGCATTATGGAAAGCATGAAAACTCAGTCTACAGTTGGACATTTACCAATGTGAATAGTGTATTAAAACTGCTACGATATATCAATAAAATAATGAAGACAGTTTGAAGAGTAGGTACCTTTAGAGAAGTTGAGGGTGAAGGTAGGTTGATCTGCTCCAAGATAGTTGATATGGAAGATGAGTTCCTCAGGCAAGTCCTCTTTGTTCCTCCAGATGACCCACCCAATTCCTGCATACACAAGTCCGTACTTGTGCCCACTAACATTGATGCTCTTCACTAAGGGCAAACGGAAGTCCCACTCAAGTTCTGGGTACAAAAATGGTGCAATAAACCCACCACTTGCTGCGTCTACATGGATTGGAGTATCCCATCTACGCAAGCGAAAAAAAAAAAAAAAAAAAAAAAAAAAAGTTAGGTTATACACATGTGTGATGTTACATCAACATTACTGAGTCATGTATAATAAGTGATGGTATGTGTCACATCAGGAAATAAGATAAAAACTGAGAGAGAGAGAGAGAGAGAGAGAGAGAGAGAGAGATTACATACCCAGTTTCCTTGTTCTTCTCTACCAAGAGATCATTCAGGCGCTTAACATCTTCGAATTCTCCATTGAGAGTGGAGCCGAGGATAGCAGCGACGCAGATGGTGTTCTCATCAACCATCTCCACTGCCTTCTCAGGGTCCATTACATAGTATCCTTCCCTCAACTTCACCTCCTTCAACTCCACCTCAAAGTACCTTGCAAATTTCTCCCAGCACACCTTCAATTAATCCATAGAGTAACAATATTAGTTTGATTGATTGCAATGCTAAGGTACTAAATTTTCGTAACATTCCATTAGCTACTTAAATCACGTAAATCATTGTTGAATTTTATTTTTATTTATTTATTAAAATTGTTGAAATAAATATGATGACCATATATAAATACCTGGACATTGGCTCCGGTGACAATGTTGGGGTTGTCAATGGGCTTGCCCTCAGCTCTCCTCTTGTTCTGCCACTTCCTCTTGAAAGCTAAGCCGGCCAACATGATGGCTTCAGAAGAGCCCACAGTTCCCACTCCAACTGCTGACTCTGACTCCTCCAATGGGGCATTGAATAGATGAGCTATGATGTTTACGCACCGATTCTGTGTGTTCATATACATCATGCACAAAAATACAACACATGATTAATTATCTCTAAATATCCAACATAATCTGTAAGTTGAGATTAATTTTTAATCAAGATACAAAGCTCTCTTAATTAATCTGTGTTTTGAGTGGTTAATCATATCAATTAATAACATGATGACATGCCTAGGTATCATCAATTGGTATTTACACAAAAAGCTCTTTCATAGAGAAACGCTACAAAAATGACAGCCTAGAAGTTGGAAGATACAATTAGAGTATATTAGTTTGTCGAATTATGTGGTAGATAAAATTCACTTGCTACATCAATTATTAAGACGAAACATGCTGTTTTTTGCAAACGTAACGCAATAGTTTGTTATACTTTCTTCTAGTAAAATTAGGCTCATTTTACATTTAGGACTTTGAGATTTCAAATTCAAATCATCCTTTGTGTGTCCATTGAATTTTACCGATCGAAAGGGAAGAGTGTTGCTAAACGAACCCTAAAATTATTTGAGTACACTCTATGATCTAAATATACCCTAATATTTAAATTAAAATATAGAATTAACTAAGTATACCATATTTAACTACCAAAATACTCCTGGTACACCCTAATACACCACACCACCAAATTTGTCCAATTACATCCCATGGCTTTTTGCTCTGAAACTATGAATGCACTGGAGGTGCCGCCATGGGAGGAATTGCTGCATTTAGCTCATAGTCGTAGCACCAAGGGCCATAATTTAGACTATATAAGTGACTATCATGATCCCCACCGAGATCTGTCTAAGAGTTGGAAGGTTTCGGACTTCCAGCAATACTACTTGATATTGGATAACCAGAATAATGAGGATGAAGGTCTTCAGAGGAACCACAATAGAAATCAACCGTGAAAGATGGTGCTTATATCCAACTGAAGACAAAACCTCCTGGTTACAACCCAACTGATTCTCATCCTGGTTACCAACCCAATTATCAGTCGAACCAAAGCTTTCTGGCAGTTGCTGATCTTGATTTCCATTTCTAATGTCCCCATTTCCAGTTGATGAGCGAGAGAAATACATATGAGGTGCATGATGGGCTTTACCTAAAGGTTCTATACTCACTTCGCCATTGGAAGGGGAAGATTTTGAGCATCATGTGAAATTGCGAGACCTTGAAATCTAAAGGTGTGGCAAGATCTTTAGCATCCCCATAAGACGATATTCTAAAACAGCAATTCCATTTGGGGAATTGTCATCTTCCGAGAACATTGGTGGGGATGCCACCTTCACACCGTTTTCATGTGGTCCATTCACACATTGACAAGGTATCTGAACATTTGTAACTTCACCAAAGTCTCCAAAGCATATGTCGAAATCAAACCATGATGGGTAACAAGAAGTAGAGTTTTTCGCTTTCCTTTGATAAAGGTTGACTATGGTGGGTAGGGTGTACTTATTAAAAGTATATTTGTTTCACAATTTAATATATCATTTTTGGTCATTTTATATTAAGGTAAATTAGTAATTCAATAAATAATTTTGTAGTAGGGTGTACTCAGTTAATTTTAGGGTTCGTTTAGTAGCACTCAAAGAAAAAGGCGTTGCTTTGAGGAACTTAAAACTCTATGCCGAAAAGGAAAAAGGGAAAGAAAAGAAAACGGGAGAGAGAGAGAGTGAGACATTGTCCCACACATTGACTGAAAGATATGGACATCTTCGGCCAATGAGAGAAGAAGAAGACATGCAGATGAATGGGGTTGCTGCTAGATCCAAATGCGATGGATGGAGAAACCAATGTACGCGTCTAACGGAAGCTAGCTACCAACTTACCAAGGAAGGAGATAATAGTGTGTACGTGGTAATAAGAAAATTATCTATAACAATATCAGAAATTTATGGACCGTCCATTCCATCCCACCTAAAATTTCTACAACGACTGCCCACTTGTTTTTCTTCTTTTATTGATTTTAAAAATCGTGGATGGAATCAAAGCCAATTTATTCCACACGCATCTCGGCATAGACTATGGACCCAATCAACTCTAATTCTTGTCCTACCTTAATGGAAAAGAATATCGATTTAATCCCAATTAAATACCTTAATGATTTGCACACAACAGTGCTTGATATGTGATATGGTGATTCGGTCTTAGCTAAAATTTAGCTAAAAATATAATGATGCTCTATATTTCTTAGCTAAAAATATAAAAAAGCTATTTTAGGAGCTCTCTAAAAAATTTCAACTTCAACCATACTCCCTAATTTGGAGAGTCATAAATGCTATAACTCTTTTTTAATTGGTCCATCTCTATTAAAAAAAAATAGTTAGCATTAAATAAAGGGAGTTTCACTAAAACACCCAAAATGGGGGTTGAAATTATAAAAAAACCCAAGCACTATTTAAACATATAAACACACCCAAAACCCATCATTACACACACTCAAAACTCATTTATAAACACACCAAAAAAGTTGACTTTGGGGTTGATTTTGGGTGTGTTTCTATGTTTAAATAGTGCTTGGGTTTTTTTATAAATACATGTCTAGGATTGGGTTTATTTATAAATTTGTATTAAATAAATGTTTGAAATACTTATTAAATAAAGCATCATTAAATTATAGGGAGCAACTATGAGTCATTTCTCTCTCCTCAGATTTAGGAGCTCCTAGAGGACTCCCTATTTTAGAAGGTGAATAGAGAGCATGGTTGGAATTGCATTTTACAATTCCTCCCTAAAATTTGTCTAAGGAAGTAGTTTAGAGAGCTGATTGTGGATGCTTTTATATGATGTCAAAATCAGTTAGTCATTACCGACCAAAAAAAAATCCGTCAGTCTATCCGCATGGGAATATTAGGTACAGTACACAACTCAGAAACTGAAGCACTTACCTCCAATGCATGTACGTACAGGTAATTGTCAAAAAAAAACCTACCTCGTGTGACCTAAATGCCCAGTAAAATAAATAAGGCAATTCATTGGAAGTGTAATATATATATATATTTTTTTAATTTGACCTTCATATTCCTAATGTTACAAGAAATGCGAGAGTATGAAAATTGCCGATCGAGTTTTACAAGCTTTCTCAAAAAACAAATCATGCCTTAGAGCATCCATAATGGGTTCCCTAAATCACCCTCTTAGAGGGATCGTAAAAATGCAACTCAAACCATGCTCCCTATCCACCTCCTAAAATATGGAGTCCTCTATGAGCTCCTAAATTTGAGGAGAAAAAAATGACTCCTAGTGACTCCCTATAATTTAATGCTTCTTTATTTAATGAGTATTTCAAATATTTATTTAATACTAGTTATTTTTTATTTTATTTTTTATTATGACTCTCCAAACTAACGAGTATGGTTGGAGTTGAAATTTTTTAGAGAGCTCTAAAATAGCTTTCTTATATTTTTAGCTAAATTTTAGCTAAGAAAGAGCATCATTGTTGTGGATGCTCTTAGCATGCGGAGGATGGAGGATGGCTGGCATCTCACTCCTCCTCATTTCTATAATCTCTTTTTCAATCTGTAATGATACATGCTTATTATATTAATTAAACATAGAGTGAAATGAACGCCGTTGCCATCAGGACCTTTGCTTTTTTATATATAATTAAAGTCGCCGTCCTTATGATATTATACGTTAATTCTCACCCACTCCACTCATAAAGTACGTATTAATTTATGAAGCAAATGTGATATTAATAATAAAAAATTGTAAAACGGGAATGGATCCAAAACGACGATGATTTGATGAGGATGAAAAAGAAGAAATGGGGTTACCTGGAGCTCAGTGGTGACTGGGTATTCATCCATGTCCACGTAGTTCTTGTTGATGGAGGCCATCATCAGTTTGTCGCACTCAGGCTCCATCCACGTCGTTACGAACGACGCCAGATTCAGCCTCGGGTTGCCGTCCAACATAAGCTCGTCGTTTATGATCTGGTATGCTGCCTCCTTGGGGATCGAGTTTTCCGCCATTTTGAACCTGCATGATCGATAAATATCATCCATCCATCCATTTAATCAATTAATCCGCATGACATCGAGGATGAAACTAAATATCGAGACTCTTGCTGTTGTTAAAGTATTTTATGTTGTCAGACCGTGAATCTAAAATTACCTGGGAAGAGAAGTTCGAACGTATCGAGAAGCGAAGGTTGAGTGGACGGAGACATCCGACTCCGATGCAATTTTTGAGAGAACCATGGTGATGGATTGATAATGGAGTAGTAGTTTCAAAGAGATCTAGAAATGTGACTGTGGATAAGGGTTTTGAGGAGGGAAGAAGATCGATCTAAACAAGTCACAGATGAAGTAGTAGTAGTATACAACTAGGGAAGGGAAGAGTGGACCCATGGTTTTGGACTTTGCTTGTGAACCCATTCAAGGTCGGGAGTCAGCTTTATAGACTTGCAGATTGACAAAAAGAAGGGGAGACCTATTCAAGCTCTCCCACGTCAGTATTCACCGCAGCAGGAGTAGTTGGTAAGGTTTGTCAAAAATTCTAATAATTGCCCAATTCCATTTACAATTTAGGTGAATCATTTTTTTTTTTGGTTACATGGGAGGGGAAGCCCATTGACAGGTGAATCAATTTGACTGCAAACATTAAACCAGTCAAGTTTACTTGCGAAGTAGTTTGGATTGGAAACAATTGTAAAAAGGAAGAGTTTCAGTTATACCTCTTAGGTTTGTTCTAATTACAATCATACTTTATATGTTTTATTTATTTTACTTAGAGCATCTCCAACAGTAGTAGCAAATTAAATGTTTCAAAAATTGTTAACTTATGTGGTAATTTGAAAAGATTTATTGTTATTTTAATAATTTGTGTCGTACTCGACTCTTTAATTCAATTAACGCAATGTTATCAAAGAACTAGTATTAAAAAAAAACAGTTTTTAGTAAATTTCTGATTTCACCTACGCTTCATGTTCAACTTCTTTGGCAGCGTAGGCAAATTCTTGAATTGCTGTTGGGCATATCTCATCTAACAAAAGAAAAAGTTCCGACATTACAGTTCATTATTATTATTTTTTAATAGCTAATCGACATGCATGCACAGTGTTGTTTGGATAAAACAAAAAATAAAGTTATTTTATTAAAAAAAAAATAGAATTACGGTAAATCACACACATAATTATATGTATATGTTACAAATCACGATAAACTGTAAACATTGACGTTTGTAGATGCAATAATTTATTAATGGAGAAGCTTGTGAGTAACCATTATAAAAGTGTATAAAAAATGTGTCCTGAAATTGAGCATCGGTTAAAGTATTTCCACCAAATAAAGATTCTAGGTATTAAAAAAGCACACATCAGCGGGAGCATCATGACTAATGTTTATTAATGTAAAAGAGCAACTTGCACCGGAATTTATGCTTTATTCTTGTATGTGCTTGGACTAGAAGTAAATTTGTTTTTAGGTCTCTCTCTCTATATATATATATATATATATATATATATATATTTCGGAAAAATAAAAGACGCCAACTAGAAGTATTATATTCTTTATTTTAACAAATGATATTAGCAGAGGGGAGAAACCGTAGAACCTCAGCTATACGGATAAATATTACTAACAACTTGAGTTACAAGCCCTCTTGTCAATTATTGTATTCTAGCTTAGCCAATGAATACTAGGCTTCTTGAATTTATCATTTTTGGAGGAATTGGTTTCTACATTGTGCGTTTGAGGCTTGATTATGAATTTTGAGGTGATTGATATTTTTCCTTGCAACTAAATCAATTTCCCCTTCACTGCAGGAAGAGTTTTCAATGTCTATTCGGGCTCACAGTGGGCCAAATGAATCTATAAGCCCAAATTTCTCTATTTCACAATTTGGTTGGTTTTTTTCATCAACAGGCGAAGGGAACTTTGAATTCAAGGCATCTTCACTATTTGAGAGAGAATTATGTTAGACCAAGTGCTAACTTGTCACAAATTTGATTATACAAAATAATAAAGGGGGTACAAATACTCATTAGGCATCAAATTTTAGCAAAAGAAATTGTCTCACGTGATACAAAAAGGACTCTCACTCTCACTCCAGTTGAAAGCACATACAAGTATAGTTATAATCGAAAATGACAATTACACGCTCAATTTTAGAAAGTTAATAATTAATTAGAGTAGCAAAAACCAGACACTTTCTAACAAACAACATTCATCTTCTGCTTCCTGGCCGTAACAAACTTCCTCCAAATTGTTGTGATCTCCCTTGTCTTTTCCAAATCACTCTTCTTACTCTCAAGTGCCCTCGTTTCTGCAGGTTTCCCATCCTCTCCGTCGGAAGCCTTCACATTGGAGCTAAGCTTAGATGGAAGTGTGTCTAGTTCATGCAACACTTTCTGGATATCATTCACTAGGCGCTCCGCCAAAGTGCGAGAGAAGTCTTCTCTAATCACGACGCGCAAAACTGTCACATGTTGTGCATCTGGGGGCATGGTGTAGGCAGGGACAATCCATCCAAAGCGGCGGAGCAAGTCAGAGATTTCGAACTCGTCGTGGCGGTGGTTGTCCTTCAAAGAAAATGCCACCAATGGTACCCCTTCATCTTTAGAGACTATGTTGAAGCGCTTTGTCTTCTCCAATCCTTCTTTTAGTACTATCATGTTTTCATGACAATTTTCCATGACATTCCTGTATCCCTGGTTTACATGCACAAAATTCAATTAATTATGTCATACATATCTTAAGATGATATGATCACCAAGCTTTTTGTTATAGAATATCGATCATTATCATGAAACTTCAATGTTTAATGAGAACAATGCATTCGTCTACTTATCTTATCACAATTAGATGTCTTAATAATTCTTGATTTGGCTAATCTTTTATAAAAATGATCTTCTGAATGCAGATCACGAAATTGACATGTAGCTTGTTAACTATTTGACATGGACATTTATTTGGTAGCTTGCTTGCTTAGTGCGAATAGCAACGCTAGTGGACCGTTTCTTGATAAACTATCTTAATTAGAATGAAGGAAGGAAAAAATCTTCAAATTTCATTTATAATTTATAAGTGTACCTACCTCAAAACCCAAGCGAATCAATTGATAATATTGAGCAATAACTTGGCTGGAACCTGCGTTATGGAAAGCATAAAAACTCAGTCTACAGTTGGACATTTACCAATGTGAATAGTGTATTAAAACTGCTACGATATATCAATAAAATAATGAAGACAGTTTGAAGAGTAGGTACCTTTAGAGAAGTTGAGTGTGAAGGTAGGTTGATCTGCTCCAAGATAGTTGATATGGAAGATGAGTTCCTCAGGCAAGTCCTCTTTGTTCCTCCAGATGACCCACCCAATTCCTGCATACACAAGTCCGTACTTGTGCCCACTAACATTGATGCTCTTCACTAAGGGCAAACGGAAGTCCCACTCAAGTTCTGGGTACAAAAATGGTGCAATAAACCCACCACTTGCTGCGTCTACATGGATTGGAGTATCCCATCTACGCAAGCGAAAAAACAAAGAAAAAAAGTTAGGTGTTATACACATGTGTAATGTTACATCAACATTACTGAGTCATGTATAATAAGTGATGGTATGTGTCACATCAGGAAATAAGATAAAAACTGAGAGAGAGAGAGAGAGAGAGAGATTACATACCCAGTTTC
Source organism: Prunus armeniaca (assembly GCA_903112645.1). Lineage (NCBI taxonomy): Eukaryota > Viridiplantae > Streptophyta > Magnoliopsida > Rosales > Rosaceae > Prunus > Prunus armeniaca. Next base: position 1,014,559 of record CAEKDK010000003.1, on the reverse strand, counting down.
CTTGTTCTTCTCTACCAAGAGATCATTCAGGCGCTTAACATCTTCGAATTCTCCATTGAGAGTGGAGCCGAGGATAGCAGCGACGCAGATGGTGTTCTCATCAACCATCTCCACTGCCTTCTCAGGGTCCATTACATAGTATCCTTCCCTCAACTTCACCTCCTTCAACTCCACCTCAAAGTACCTTGCAAATTTCTCCCAGCACACCTTCAATTAATCCATAGAGTAACAATATTAGTTTGATTGATTGCAATGCTAAGGTACTAAATTTTCGTAACATTCTATTAGCTACTTAAATCACGTTTACATTATGTGGCAGATGATGTTTTAATTATCAACTAATCATAATAAATAAGGAATGTAACAAATATATTGTCCCTAACATAAATCATTGTTGAATTTTATTTTTATTTATTTATTAAAATTGTTGAAATAAATATGATGACCATATATAAATACCTGGACATTGGCTCCGGTGACAATGTTGGGGTTGTCAATGGGCTTGCCCTCAGCTCTCCTCTTGTTCTGCCACTTCCTCTTGAAAGCTAAGCCGGCCAACATGATGGCTTCAGAAGAGCCCACAGTTCCCACTCCAACTGCTGACTCTGACTCCTCCAATGGGGCATTGAATAGATGAGCTATGATGTTTACGCACCGATTCTGTGTGTTCATATACATCATGCACAAAAATACAACACATGATTAATTATCTCTAAATATCCAACATAATCTGTAAGTTGAGATTAATTTTTAATCAAGATACAAAGCTCTCTTAATTAATCTGTGTTTTGATGTTCAACGGTGAATTATTATGATCAACGATGAAGCATTTGCTCTACTTTGTTAGACACATCTTTCTACTAGTCAAATTAGGCTCATTTAGGACTTTGACATTTGAAATCATCCTCTGTCAATTTATTCCACGCATCTTGGCATAAACTCTGGGGTGGACCAAATCAACGCTAATTGTTTCAACCTTTCAACTTATTCATACCTCCTTTTTTCTTTCTGTTTTTTTAAGGGTATTATTTTGTTTCTTTGAATTTGTCATCTCTTTCAATTTGAAAAGATTGACTAAGAAATATTTTACTAAAGTTTAACTGACTTTAGAAACAATAAGTCAAATCCTAGGAAAATAATTGGGTTTCCCCAAGTCTACTTTTTTATCTAATTTTGCAACTAAAAAAGTATTAGTTTTGTCAATTACCCACTAATGTAGTGATTTGGAGTAATTACTTTCCCAAGCAAGATTTTGAATTCGAATCCTAATATCCGTGTAGTTCTATTATCATTTTTCACCTGTTCCATATTACGCTTGGACACTGCACGATATGTTGTGGGCTCTTATTTGATGTCAAAATCCATCAGTCTATCCACGAGGGAATAAGGTAGAGGAAAAAAACTTACTTTGCCCAGTGGCCAGTACAATATTTGGGAACAGCAGTAATAGTATGGCTCAATCATTTCAGGTGAAATTGCGATTTTTATTTTTTGTCACAAATTGCAAGTTTTTTTTTCCTCTACTTTTAAAAATAAGAGCTAGTTGAAGACTATACGAAAAGGCAATTGATTGGAAGTGCAATACAAAAGTCTGTTTAAGAGTTATTTTGGAGTTGTCACCACAGCCAATCATTTATTCGCATGTGGAGGTTGGCTGGCATGTCACTCCTCATTTTTATAATCTATTTATATCTTTAATGATGCGTGCTTATGATTATTATCTATATCATTTATATATAGTAAAACATTTAAAATATTAGAAAATGCTCTTGATTAATGCAAACATTAAGAATTGAAATTATTAATTAAATTAGGATAATATGGTAAATTCACATTTTTTTCATATTAAAAAAAATTAAAATTAACGAAAAAAAATCAGATAATAAATCTTATTTTTATGAAACACAACTACCTATTATCTTTTTAAATTCTGAAATAAATTTAAAATTGTTTAAAAAGAGCCTCGCAAAAGCGCGTTCGAAAAGATTAAATATTAATGAAACAAGGAATGAAATGAACGACGTTGCCAACAGGGCATTCGCTTTTCAAACAACATTATATGATAACCTTGACTAATTCTCACCCACTCATAGAGTACGAATTAATTTATGAAGAAAATGTGATATTAATTATAAGAAATTGTAAAACGGGAATGGATCCAAAACGATGATGATTTGATGAGGATGAAAAAGAAGATATGAGGTTACCTGGAGCTCAGTGGTGACAGGGTATTCATCCATGTCCACGTAGTTCTTGTTGATGGAGGCCATCATCAGTTTATCGCACTCAGGCTCCATCCATGTGGTCACGAATGACGCCAGATTCAGCCTCGGGTTGCCGTCTAACATAAGCTCGTCGTTTATGATCTGGTACGCTGCCTCCTTTGGGATCGAGTTTTCCGCCATTTTGAATCTGCATGATATATCAAAATAAAAATGAATTCATCAGCAATAACATCGATGATCAAATTAAAAATGAATCATGCATCCATAAAGAGAAAGATTGCTTTTGCTGTTAAAGTGTTTTATGTTTGTCAGAATGTGAATCTAAAATTACCTGGGTAGAGAAGTTCGAACATATCGAGAAGCGAAGGTTGAGTGGACGGAGACATCCGACTCCGAAGCAGTCTTTGAGAGAACCATGGTGATGGATTGATGATGGTGTAGTAGTTTCAGAGAGAGATCTAGAAATGCGGATATGGGTTTTGAAGAGGGAAGAAGATCGATGTGGACAAAGTCACCAAATGAAGTAGTAGCGTACAACTTAGGGAAGGGAAGAGTGGAGTCATATATTTATAGGGAAAAACAATTCCAGAGGTTATTAAAATGATGTATTATTCAAAGTTTCAGAAAGTTGCCAAGTTGGAACACGGACGGTGCCTTCCGACCTTATGGTGTTGAAAAATAATAGTCTAGTAACAAAGGAGGGGCATGCTTTTGACCCCAGATAAAAAGAGGAGGGGCATGTTCTCTACGAGCCTGCCTCAGCCTTACCTTTGGTTTTGGACTTTACTTTTGAATGTGCCTCAGACTTACCTTTGGTTTTGGACTTTACTTTGGAACCCATTCAAAGTCAGGGGGTCAGTTTTATAGACTTGTTGGAGAAGATAATGAAAGTCGTGTCGTGTAGAAGGTTTTGGTTTAATCAGTCAATAGCATTAGCAAACACAAAACAGAGTTGTGGGACTTGTTTTTATTTTATTTTCGTAGTTTTTTTTTATTTACCAAAAAAAAAGGGGAGATCTATTCAATCTCTCCTTCATCAGTGCGCATGAGTAGTGGGGGAAGGCTTGTCAATCTCACTAATTATTAAGTTGCATTCCAGCGAATTTTGGAAAAACCCGGCAATATCACTTTCAGCTTTTGTTATTAAACTGATCAGTAACATGCTGGAAAATAATTTCCATATTTTATTAGATTGGAATCGACTTTTGAAGGTGACTATTATTTATTTGGACCAAGACTTTGAAAGTGTCGGACCAAAATAAAAATAAAAATAGATATTAATCATAAGAATCTTTACTAATAAGGGTTTGATACTTAGAGCATTTCTATTTGGGTTTTGATGCATAGGAATTAAATTTTGTTTTGGATTTTGCCAAAGAGGACCAGATTCGTCGGGCTTGTCTAAATTACAGAGATAAAATACAATTTTACCATTTTTGTTTAAAATTCTAAGCCAAATCAGATCTCATTCTCTGTTGTACGACGACAGAGCTCTCTGCAACTCCCTTGTCGAGATGAAGCCACTGCCGTCCTGATCCGTCATCTAAAAGCAAGCCACCACGTTCGGGTTCGTACCGGGTGGGAACGACAACGACACGAAAGCCGTGTCCATGAAGTAACCGAAATTCATGAACTTGGTTTCATTAGAGCTGAAAACTTTAATCGAAATCAGAGCTAACATTTCGTACTTCGACGGCAATGACCTCAATCGCTGATGCACATGGCTAAGCTGGGCCATGGAGACGCAGTCAAGACTCTTCTAGAAGTTGGCGCTTCATGGAATGCCCTATCTCTTTCCAATCTCTTCGTTGGCGATTTCGTCATGGACACAGACCATGAAAAAGCCTACAACATCCTTCTCAGTTTTTCTGTTGTTGAGGTATGTATATTCTTGATCAAATTGTTATTTGAATTTTTTATTTTATTTTTCAGTTTTTGATAAGTTGATTTTTTTGGTTTGGTGGTGTTTTTTTTTTTTTTTTTTTTTTTTTTTTTTTTTTTTTTTTTTTTTATTTTTTTTTTTTATTAATTTTTATATTTTTGATCAGATTGGAACGGTGGCAGGTGGCAGTGGTTGGCAGGCAATAGGTGGTGGTGGTGGTGGTGGCGGCTGGTCGGCTGTGGTGGTAATTAGGCGAAATGGGGATTACTAGAGGTGGACATTTGGCATTGTGTGAAATTTTTGATGTTTTTAATCACATTATTGTAAAATTAGATACTACTTTTTGGTCTTTGACCTTATGCTAATCAGGTGAAAGTAGGGGTTGTTTCGGTGCAGTAACCGCACCAAAGTCACGCAATCGCATACCAACCGAAACCATGCGGTATATCCAAAATCAAAACCACCGCCGATCCGCACAAGGCCGGTTACCGGGGGTATCGGCATCGGTTGGTGTGTCATCGGCAATCGGTGTCGGCAATGAATCGCACAATTCATCCGCCACAAACACAGAGAGAGAGAGAGAGAGAGAGAGAGAATAAGAAGAATTCGATAAAGGAAAAAAAAAACCCCAGACAAACTAGAGATAAGAAGAAGATGGCGATGGAGCAAAATAGAGGGTTAAGGTAGGGTTTATGTATGGTGATGGATTTGGGCCTAAAATAGTATGGGTGGGGGGCTTTTTGGGTTTACAAGATAGGGCTTTTTTTAGTTGAAAAAAGAAGGAATATCGGCCCAATTAAAAAGCCTGAAACTAAAATTAGCAAAAGTCGGAGAGCGTAGGGTTTGAACTCCAAACCTCGAACTTAACCATGATTCATCTTCTTCATCATCAAATCCAATCCAACCGTCGTTCTCTCTCTCTTTCTCTCCTCAATCTTTGACTCTCGTTCTCTCTCTTCTTTCTCTCTCTCTCTCTTTCTCTCTCTCTGCCTCCCTCCCTAGACGCTACCTTTGTCTCTGTCTCGCTATCTTATTATGGGGATGGGGGTGGGAGGGTCTTGGGGGAGAAACAAAGGGGGAGTGAGAGAGAAAAAAACAAAGGGAGAGGGTTGATGTAGGTTGTGGGTGGGAAGTTGTAGAGGAAGGTTATTTTTTCTTTTCTTTTTTTCTTTTTTAATATACTCAGTCAGTTGCGGTAACCGACAGAATTGATCTCGGGACACTGCAACCGTGATCGGTACTGATCGGTCTGGTTGGTCAACAGTAACTGTGTTGACTTTTTGGTCAATCTCGGTTTACCGGCTGCAAAAGTCGGACGATAATCAACGATTTGTAGTACTTTCGGTCCAACTGCACAGTCCTAGGTGAAATTGTATTTCTATATTCTAAATTAGTAAACTATATAGTGTTTTTAAAATGAAAGACTTTGAAAGTGACTAAAGAATAGTAAAATAATAAATGGTAACATCGTATCCGAATAAAAGAACAAGTTGTTATGTTGGTATTTGTTGAAGAATATAAGTCCCACATCGAAAACGTGACTAAATAAAATACAATATATAATGAATGGTTCTACTACTAATATCACTGAGGCCTTTGTGATAAAACCTCACACCTACTGGGCTTTGTAGATGGTTAAGTTGGGAATAATATCGGTGTTGCTAATAGTGGGCAATGGCCAGTCTCTTTGAAATTTAACATGGTATCAAAGCGGGTTTATTGATTGGGCTTGAATTACTAGGCCTTTATCCTTACCTCTTACCCAACATGTGATGTTCACATGTTGAGCTTGAATGTTTAACCTTACCCAATATAGTGGTGCTCACCGTGGGCTGCTAGCTCGTCTTTTTGAAAGTTAACACTATAAGGCCCGTATGGTAACATTTTCAGATAATGTTTCAAAGAATATTTTGTAAAGACTGAAATTATCATTATTAAATTTTTTTTTTGAACAAATACCAACAAAAAAATTTCTCAAAAGCAGTCTTTTAGCTGACACCCTCCCTTCCTTTTTCTTTTTTTCTCCTCCTTTCTCTCTCTCTCTCTCTCTCTCCTCTCTCTCTCTCTCTCTCTCTCTCTCTCGGAGTGCTGAGTGGGTGGTGGTACTTCGATTTTGGTATGAGTGGTATTGATGGTTGAGTTCGACTAGGTGGTGGTGCGATTAGCAGATTGCTGGTATGTTATGATGATTGTGGTTCAATTGGCCTGCGGTGGCTGTTGGGTGGTGTTTGATAATGGTGGTTATTATGGTGGCTTATGCACTATTTTTTCCCAGTGAATCCATATTCTCTGAAAATGAAAACATCCTTTTGATGTTTTCTGCGTTTTCAGTAAATTATAACTAAAAGGTTGAAAATGATTTCAGAAAACGTTTTCTACGTTATCTCAAACTCACCATTGAACGCAAATCTCAGTGTTTTCTGAGAATGAAAACAGAAAACGGTCTCTGAAAACACCACCGAATGGACCCTTAACTTTTTATTTTAATTTTTAGATAATTTGTAATTAGCAGATACATTATTATTAAGCAAAATTGTTTAAAGGCTTGGCTGTCATAATAAGTTACCCTTTGTGTCTTTTGGTGATCATTATGTCCATGCATGTGTTGTCCGTGGAAAGGTTAAACTTACAAACCACAAAAGTATTCAGCAAAAATAAAAAGAAAACAATATTTTTTGAGGCTCGAATTTAAAAATAAATTTTATTCAAGCACATTTGAGGTAAAGCCCATATTTTATGGTATGGTCGAGTACCAGGCCAAAATACATTTTGGTGTGTGATATTTAAATACCTATGTAATGGTGGTTACAAAAAGAATATTTATAATGGAGACATAATTCCGTTGAGGCAACATTATAGAAAGAGATTTTCTAAATCCCCTTTCTAAATATAATAGCCAAAGTTAAATTAAACGTCCAAAAGGTACTGCTGCACTAAAAACGAGTTGGGGAAATTATATTAAATTTTTGGTCACTACTGCAAGAGTGGCACCAGGTTGGATCCATAAACTTAATGAAACCAACGATGCAGGAATTTGGATGAAATGTCTAAGATTTAGACGGCAGGGAGAATTGACGAAAAATTGAGTTCATATCTTTAATTTTTTTTTTTAAATTATGAGGTAAATTGAAAATTAGATACAGGTTCATGAAGCATTTCACCAATATAGCTAACAGATTGCGATGGTTAAACAATTCGAAGAGGTTGTGCACCCAAAGAAAACAAGACTAAGTCAAATTGTTGTTGGCCTAGAAGGAGCAGCCATGTCGTCCTCTGAGTATTCAGCCTATTACCTAGAAAGAGCAGGGTCAATTAATGGAAAGAGAAGCGGGGTAAAGTAAACGTTGAATTGAATGGAGGGAAAGTATATGGTGTATTTAGACACATGAAGGCAAATAGAGGAATGAAGATGGTCGGTCTTTCATTCAAAATGAAATTCTTATCTACGAAAAGAAACAATGAATACTGTTCAATTATTCAAAGTTGCCAAGCCGGCCGCTTCCTTCTCAAGTGATGAGAACAGGCATAAGGGGGGGGTCAAGGAATCCCAATTACAGGCACCAGAAAATTTGGATACTCTCGCCATTGTGTGAACAGCAATGTTGCATGTGCGAGGACCAAAAGAGAAACAAATAGATGTGAACTGTTGACTAAGTATACGAATATCATGGAGGATCCGTTCTGCGTTGGCGTCAGGGCAACTTCCTTCACGAAGGGAGTCGATCAGGATTTTTGAGTCACGTAGGGCGTCGGCCATCTGTGTTGCACACCAGCTGCAGCACCTGCTCGAAGCGCCTCTGCCTCTTTGTGGTACATCCGATATAATGTAAAACGTATTGTTTTATCGATCATCGGAATTTAGTCTTTTAATCTTTTGATTCAATGCTTAAAAACTTGACAATGCACCATTAGATGTACCACAAAAACTCCTATAAGAATACTTGTAACGCCTTGAATAAGGATAATATTAAATTGGACTAGGCAAATTGTTTACCAAATAAATAAGTCTAAGCAAACAAAGACAAAGATGAAAGGAAAATTAGAAAACTAAACGAAAGGGAAGCAGCCACCCCATGGGCTTACCCCTACTTGGGTTTTCGGGCCGTAAAAGGGCCTAGGGTAATGGCCTAGCAACGCTGTCGTTTTGCCATACTTGGACCGACGTAACTCAGTCTAATGAAATTAGGGTTTCCGAGCGCAGGTCGAGACCCTATAAATTGAATCACATCCTTCAACCCTCTCACCGTCTCACGCACCCTCTCTGCCTCTGCATTCTCGGTTCACCTTCATGGTAGCTTTTTTTATGTTGTTTCTTTTGCGTTTGCATACATAGTATTAGCATTTAGGGTTCAAGTTTCGGCGTCGAAGAAGCTGATATCAAGCTCCCTCTGAGTAAGAATGGGCTCTTCGTATGAGCCGACGCCACAGTTTTGTGTTTGATTTTTGGTTTTTCCGCTCTACTTTTGTTGTGATTCATATTGGAGGTTAGGGATTTGGGATTGAAGTGATGCTACTTTCCCCATATGATCGAAGCAGATTCAAACTTGCGCTATTTTTAATTTCCAAGCCAGAACTCTGATCTTTCCCAAATCCCAACAACTCATTGTTATCTATTCTTCTTTTTGTTTCTTTGTCTTTTGAAATTTCAAATCTTTCTTCAGTTTGGGTTTTGAAATTTCGTGTTTTGGTGTTTTGAATGATTTTTATTTTTGAAATTGGAAAAAACCATAGAAAGAGAAGATGGAAGTGATGATTATTTCCCCAAATGATCGAAACTGAACAAACTGAGCGACTTACATCTCTGTATTACACAGAGACACCAAGCCAGGTGTTTCTGATCCATCTTCATTCTTTATATCAGATCTCTGTAACTTGCTTTTGAAGTTTGAATTTTGAATTTTGGTGTTCCTATAAATGATATCTAGCTTTCAGATTCAAAGAATGCTCATATGTTTCTCCTTGAGAAGAAGCACCGAGAACCACATTTTCTGTAGAATTCAAAGTTTTTGTAAATGATGAGATTATGAGGAAGCATTGGTTATGGGATTGAAAGTGACATTGGTTAAGTGCTCTGCTCCTTCATCATCAAAAAGTTTTATTTTAATAATTGGCTTTTGATGATAAAACTTTCTTGATTCTGTCTCTAGGAAGCAGAATTGAAATGTTTGATCTTCAAGTACTCGGAAGTTTCATCATTTTTGGTATTTTTTTCCTTTCGATTTTGCTGTTTTCGGCTAGAATGTGTTTTTTAAATAAATATAATCGCTGATGTGGCATGTAACGTGGTTGAAACAATGTTTTATACATTAAAAATTATTAAACTGAAAAATCATTGGAAAATAAAAAAAGAGAAAAACTAAAATTTTTGAAGAACAAAAATCGAAATCTGGGATTTGGGCAGGGGATGGGGAGCAGTGGGAGGGGGAAGGGGAGCGGGAGATTTGTAGCCTTTTTTTCCTCTTTTTTTTGTTTTTAGTTTTCACCTTTGTGTTTAAGACAGCGAGTACAGCCGACCGGCTATACTATTTTTAGAAATAAAAAACCGGAGTATAACCGTGTGGCTATACTATTCATACACGTAAACAAAGAGGGCCCCACTTGCGATCAGGCTCTTTTTAAAAAGGCAAGTACAGCCAAAGACTAACCCAAAAAAAAACCGGAGTATAACCGTATGGATATTACTATTTATACATGTAAAAAAAGAGGGCCCCACTTGCGATAGGCTCTTTTTAAAAAAATTATAAAAAAGGCGAGTATAGCCGATCGGCTATACGAAAAAAAATAAAAAACCGGAGTATAGTATTCTATTTATACTCGTAAAAAAGACAGCCCCACGTGCGATTAGGCTCTTTATTTGTAAATTACAAAAAAAAAACGGAGTATAGCCGAACGGCTATACTAAAAAATGGAAAACCTGAGTATCGCCGTGCGGCTATACTATTAATACACGTAAAAATTGAGGGACCCACTTGGGATTAGGGTTTTTTTAAATTATAAAAAAGGCGAGTACGGCCGAACGGCTATACTAACAAAAAATAAAAAACCGACATGTAGCCGTGCGGCTATACTATTTATGCAAGTAAAAAAAGGCGCCCCACTTGCGATTAGGCCTTTTTTTAAAATTATTAAAAAGGCGGGTACAGCCGAACGGCTATACTAACAAAAAATAAAAAACCAGTGTATAGCAATGTGGCTATACTATATATGCCGACAAAAAATCTAAAACCGGAGTATAGCCTTCCGGCTATACTATCTATACACGTGAAAAAAGAGGGCCCCACTTGCGTTTAGGCGTTTAGGCGAGTACAGCCGGTCGGCTATACTAACAAAAATGGAAAACCGGAGTATAGCCGGCCGGCGAGACTATTGCTTTGCCGGCGGGCCCGCTTAGGTTAGGGGGGCATACACCAAAAAAAGAGGGCGCCACTTGCTATGAGGCTTTTTATTAAAATTATAAAAAAAGGCGTGTACAGCCGCTCGGCTATACGAACAAAAATAAAAATAAAAAACCGGAGTATAGCCGTACGGCTATACGGTTTCTAGACTTAAAATAATAATTTCTTTGTATTATTTGACGTGATAGTTGAATTGGTCTGGCGAGTCTAGACAGAAACACATTAGACTCGGGCAATGCGGAAGGCCAAAACCGCACTCTGCTTAGTCACAGCCACTGGCCTCACCTTTCATGCCTTCAACCCCAATTTTCTATCATCTTCCTCCGATTCCTTTCCCAACTTTCCTGAGAAATTACGCGCACCAATCCATGGCGTCTATCGATCTTCTCGCGCAATCGCCACCGTCCGTTTCCTCCTTTCTTTCATAATTTTGTCTTTAATTTGTCATTTAAAATCTTCCAAAAATAAACATCTCCATTTCCTTTCCTCTTCATCTGTTAATAATATGTTCCTGAAAGTTGCAGATTGCTTTCACTGCTGTTGACTACAAGTTCAGTTTACATGGACTCTCGGTTGACTCTGATGAGTATCGTCAGAAGCTATCTGAGGTTGGTTGCTTGGTTGTTCTTCTTTTCTTTCTTACTATGAAGTATGAATCATTGAATTTCCTCAGGAACGTAAGTTTTTTTCAGAAGAAATTAGATAGATTTTGTAATTGTTTGCTTCTAGTCTGAGAACCATTATGAAGGAGCTTCAGTTGTATATCTTGTGAATATGATGATGGAATTTAGGTTCATAGAAGGTCCGCCTCGAGAATTCGGAAATTATGTGAGGTCAATAGAGGGTTCTATGTGAAAGCTGGCCAATTTGTTGCAGCTCTGCGACAGGTTCCCAAAGAATACTCATTAACTCTGTCCTCATTGCAGGATCAGGTATGAATGAACTATGTGTTTATATCTGTTTCTTTATATTCCGTTTTGTTTTCTAGATAAGGTGTATATTCATGTAGGTGGAAATTAATTTAACTTTATGATATGGTGACTATCTCGTAACTATTGGCTTAGGCAGTTCCTTATCATTTCAAGGCTATTAAAGAGGTACTAATCCACAATCTGGGACCCGAGCTGTCAGATATGTAAGTATTTTGTCACATTGCAGTGCATGCACCAACTTGTGGGAACCCAGATAAAAATTTTAAATAGAAGGGAAAAAAAAACTTGCAGACTCTTAAGACTTACTATTAATTATGGAGTGTTTTGTGTTGGAAGGGATTATGAAGGATCATAAACTTTGGTAATATATTGGGGTTCCTTAGTTTGTATAAAATGGTGGAAGACATGAAAATGATGCATGCCTTCTTCCTTTTTTTGTTTTCCTTTTTTTTTTTCCGTAACTGTTCCGCATGTATGTTTCTTGCCATTTACAAGTTTGTATAGTGTGCTTTAAAAGTTATTGCATCTTCTCATTGTGTTTCATCAGTGGAACTCTATACTTGAAAGTTTTATGACTTTGGGATCTTTTTCTAACTCGATGAACTTCCACTTTTGTCTTGTTGCTACTTCTTTTTTTCCTCTCAATTGCTGTATGAAGTATTGTCCTTGTCAAAAAAAAAATTTGGTTGGTAGCATGTGCCTTAAAAACTTTTCCTTCTCTTTATGTGTTTCTCCAATGGAACTCTGTACTTCAAAGTTGAAAGGGCTGTTATTTTTCTGACTTTGGCATTTACCTCAGGTTTTTGTCACTCGATGAACATCCGATAGCTGCTGCATCTATTGCTCAAGTACACCGGGGAGTTCTTAAGGGTCATCAAGAAGTAGCAATTAAGGTTGGTGAGCAGACTAAACATCTGTTTTAGTAAATTTTATTAATTTTAAGACAACTGTAATTGGTGAATAAACCAGTAACTCTTCTTCGAAACTCTTCATTTAAATTTAAGTTCATGGGGAGAATATGAAAAAAAATTGAAAGGGGTGTGCTACAGTCTCATGAGATTTCTAGGTGAAACTTTTCAATTTTCAAGAAGTGATAAAAGCTTGGTAAGTGGTTTGACCAAATTCCTAAACTTTTAGTTCCTGTGGACATTCCTCCTTAGAACAAGGGAATCAAATTCCCATCTTTTCAACATAGGAAATGTTTAATGTCATTTATTCAATTTAGAAATATAGAATCCAAAATGAATTTATTTTACCAATATAAGAACAGGGACTTTATGATCTTCCCTTTTTCGCATTTCCTAGACAAAACATTGCTGCAACCACCCAAGTTGAGATACAAACTATCTACTCAAGTTACAAACTAAACAAGCTTATAAAGACACACCAAAACATCAAATAACAATAACAAGGACACCAAACTCTTTCTATCTTGAAATGCTGTGTTGAATATCATAATCTTGAAAAGCACAACATGAAGGAACACACACATTTCAATTCCCTCTCTCAAGCCATGACCAATATGAGCTCGAAGTTTCCTTTGTCTCTCACTAGCCATTCTAGGGGAGGTTGATTTAGAAATTTCTAGTCTACACCCTAAATTGGATGAAACACCAGATATGTGAAGGAGTAAAACATAACCATCAGCAAGAAACATATATTCCCATAACAAAATACTGTCACCCTGAACAAGCCAAAACAAAGATGAGATGGATAAAACAGTGCAACAGTAGTTCAAAATTGATTGTTAAACAGGAAATTTCTTGGTGGCAAAACAAAGATGAGGTGGATAAAAGAGTGGAACAATAATTCAAAATAGTTTCACAAAAAGAATAGTTACCTGAATTCAGGATGTCTGATAAAATTATCCATTCCTTAACTTTTTCTTATACATTAAAACAAAAGAAACGTGTTTGCTTTTCTTTTCTGTGATCCTTAATACTTTTGCATATAATGTTTTTTTGCTTCTCAATAAACACGGATTTATGACTGCTATGGTTATTAATTAGTTTTGTCATGTGGATAATAGGTGCAGTACCCGGACCTGGAGCAGCAAATGAAAATAGATACAACAACCATGTATTTTCTTTCAAAATCCCTTGCTTGGGTATGCACTCAATCTCGGGACACTTATGTGATATATTGTAGTTGCAGTGAATACGTTTTGTCTCTCCTAAAGGGTCATTGAATTTTCTAAATAGTATTACTCCCACATAGATCTGATTTGTAGAGTTGCTGTGCAACCCTAGCCAATCAAGCACCTTATGCTTGTTAATGGCTTGTTATTTATTGACCTTCAATTTTGGAGTTGGCGCTTGGCAATTTTTAAACAAACCAGTTTCCAGGCCAAGCCTAACTAATATCATAGCTTTGAGCCCTTGAGTGGGTAGGCTTATTTGCAGCCTTAGGTTTTATGATACTATGTTAAGTGCTATGTTATGCTATCATTGTATGTTCCAAAATGTGCTCGTTTACAATTCTTGAGTTTCATCTGTGTATAACATGTATGATATGTAAAGAAAACTTAGGCCTTTCTACTTTTCAACATTACATTTAGAATTTGTAGTCCTATGATTTTCTTTAGAAAGTAAAGAAAAATTAGGCCCTTTGTTCTCCTAATTCTTTGTTTAGGTGTAACTTGGACATACATTATTTACTGTAATGTGTTTTGAATGATTGTAATTTACTAGGGGAAATAAGTAGACTATCAGGAAAAGTGAAATTTTCAGATGAAAATGAGTTGGCCTGCACAAATAGTTAAGGGAAGTCATTTCCCCCACCTGCAATTATCACACCAAATTGGTCATCCTACTCCCCCATTTACTGCATCCTACATAACAGGTTACACTAATTTATTTCTGCTCATCTATTTTTGACAAGCACAACAAACCTTTGTTGTGATTTATGTCATTTTTCTGTGGTTGTACTGTTATATACCTGTTTCTTTGAACACAAGTAACTGCCTGTTGTGAAATCATTTAAGAATGGGAAAAACAAACGAACTCAGGAAACCCAAGGAAATAACCTAGAAGATAAAGACCACCAAGATTAATGTGGTTCAGCTATATGCCTACGTCCACGGGGCAGAAACTACAAAACCCCACCATATCGATAATGGGTACAAAACAAATTGTCCTATCAAGCCTCTAGATTCAAGACTTGATGAACAACTAGAAAGAACAAGAAAACAAGGAAACACTATTATCTCTTTCTTCTCTCTCACACACTTTGTCCTTCAATATTCTCTTAATCTAACTCCTTGAGTGGTAATCAATTGTTTTGCTCTCTGGTCACACACTCTCTCTCTGGAATGGTATTCCCACTCACTCTCTCTTTGGAGTGGAATTCTGAATATTATTCTCGCTTGCTGACTGATGTTGATGCTTGTAAACTAGCACATTGGATCTCCTTATATAGCAACGATAAAGGCCTTCATCAATTGGGGTAATCTAATCCTAATAGGAATCTGATTACCAAGCATTTTGAACACTCTTCAATTGGGAAAACAACTCCAACTGGGAATATGATTCTTATTCTCCAAGACGATTAGGAAACTCATCATGGGCTGGAAAACCCAGCAGTGCCAAGATGTTATTTCTCTGTATCATATGTTATGTTTACTAATAACTGGCTTTAGCATCCGAGCAATACATTTTCAAACCATTTTCTGCCCTTTTATGTTGTGTTATGAAGTGTTCCTAAAATGTTTTTTTTCTTTTTCGGCTGTAGAATTGCAACAATAAAGCGAAATTTAATTTCTTGTCTCCATATAAAATAATTTTTCTGAAAAGATTGAAAATATATATGGTTCAAGGTCTAAATGTTTGACATCAGGTAGCTTATTTTCTTTTGTTTTTCCCTTACTGGCTTTCTGTCACTTGGCAATGTTTTTTCTTCTTTACTCCATAGTTTGCTGGATGCTTTTCAATTACTTAAAGACCTATTTCTTTTCCCATCTTGCAGTTTTTCCCAGAATACAGATTTGAGTGGCTGGTATCAGAATTCGTACAGTCTATTTCTCTCGAACTTGGTGAGTTGTTGGATGACATTGGTAATTAGAAACATATCATTTCCTTTTAGAAAGTTCTTATTTTTGCCTTACCTATGGTACTTTTGTTTAAGAAACAATTTTTTTGCCCTACCTGTAGTACTCTTCAGTTAACTTTTCTTGTATCAGGACGTTCTAGAGAAATTAGGGGGTATGAAATTTATAAATAATATTTTATGACCTCTTTTTGTGTTTATTATTTGAATACACCAAAAATATCTCCTTTCAGTCCAGACAAGCTAGAGAGAAACTAAACCCAGACTCGAGACATGGACCCCAAATCCAGACTCTGGACTCGGGACATGGGACCTCGAACCTGAACCTCACATCTACAGTTTGGACCTGGAACCAGAATCCTGGACTTGGGACACCATAACCTGTGCCCTAAACCTGAACCCTGTATAAAATACACCATATTGGTGACAACAAACATAGATTCTACTCTTTAGGCATTTTAGCATGTAATTTCTTGTGAGCCATCAACCATGCAAAAATCTGCACTTTAATGGGTACACCAGCCAAATAATCTTAAATGTCTGAAAACTTGATCAATAGGATTTTATATGAGAGAATGAACAAAAGGACCACCTGAAGTTCAAATGCATATCAATTTCTCTGTCAGATTAACCTGGGTTGAGGGAGATTATTGACTGAGACAAATTTTGAGAATTTTCTATCGTTCAAGTTCCTTCAAAAGTTAAATTCCAAGAAATGCTCTAGAGAAGTGGAAAAGGAAGTTATGTAAGAAAGGATTGTATTGTGATAGTTTAGAGTTGATGGATATAAATGAGGAAACAAATATTGAAAGAATAATTCATCATGCCAAATATCTTCCCAAAATTGACTTTTAGCCCCATTAACAATAATCCCCAAGATGTGTATTTCAAAGGACTCCTAAGGGAACTTCTCTCCACAAATTGAGAATCTCACCCGTTGGATTAGACTCGGTTCATGGTCCTAATGTTTGAACACCATTATCAGTCTTGCTCAAAGGAGAAGCAGCACAGCCATTTTAGACATTTTTTTTCAATAAGCTTCCAATTATCCCTACTTCCTAACACATAAAAAATTTGATTATTTCACTGTTCAGAATAAATGGACAAGATAGCACCCAAAAAAGAAATCAATTTAAAAGCAGTGGTACAGTAAGCTTGGACAGACAATTGCCATTATATGATGATTTTGCTGCAGCAAGCATGATCTGAATTTTAGTCTTCAAATCATTATTGAAGATAGTGAAGACAATAATGGTTTTCGTCTCTTTTAACTGTTCCACAGACTTTATTCAGGAGGCTAGGAATTCTGAGACAACTGCCAATAACTTTGCCAACAACAAATGGGTCAAGGTTCCTCGTGTATTTTGGGTATTATAGCTGGCATTCTCCTCTTCATTTTTTATTTAGCCATCTGTGGAATATCTTTAATTTGGCAATACAAGAAGCTGACCACCATAAATATGTCCAGGACTTAACGACTCATCAAGTTCTGACGATGGAATTCTGTACAGGACAGAAGGTATAGCCTTTTGAACTTGCTTGTGTAGTATGCATCTGTGTATGAATTTGTTAAGAGTTCAAAGATTTATCAAATTTTGTTGACCACAACTAGTACTACCTTCTAGTCCCAGAAACTTTTCTAAAAGGAAATGGCTGGCTAGAGTATATTGCGGAAAAATGTTGAAAATTTCTCTTTTGGGTAATCACCAATGACAGCCCAGGGATGGTGGATGTTAGGACCTGGGCCGTGGTGCCCTAGAAATATGCCATGTAGGTCTAGGGCAACCTGTGTATGCTGACCTGTAAGCTTATAACATGATAATGTTAGACTTGGCTACAAGTGTAAATTAGTGTATATTAGGGTGTAAATATGCCAATCTACCATAAATTTTCCATGAAGAATTCGTAAGTTTGATGGTTATTAGTTTCTGGATATTGGTTGAAGTGGGCCTATTGTATATACTGTCTTGCATGCATATACTTGTTATTCCCATTGACTAAATCAGTATGCAAGTATCAAATGGACATAGTGCAGCTCTATTAAGCTTAGAACTTGTGTTCTATGATTTGTTATGCTGTCGCTAAATCAAGTAGTGTTATTGGAGGTTAATTAGTGGAAGAGTGTTATGGGGTTAGGATTTGAATAGGTCTGATAAAGATTCAATTCAGATGGCTGTTATGTTGCTGAAATGGTAGTGACTGTAGCACTGCAGAAAATCAAATAATGGACTAGAAGAATATACATATACATGGTCTCCAACACTTCTCCTTTGAATTCATTGTGTCAATACTTACAGGCTACTGGCCTTTCTTAATCCTAACAAGACTAAGACTCTAAGATAGGAAATTGTAAAATGAAATTAGCAACCCATAAAATACCATGAAATCCTTCAAGCAGAGTGTTTTACATTCCGAAACAACTAAACCTTTAGAAAACCCGAAGTAAACCAGTGACTTACTTAATAATAATTACTGTAGCCTAAAATTTCCTAAGAAGGATAACAAGCAGTCCGCCATTGAATTTAAATAACTTTTTGAATGGTTTTATTATTCATTTTTTTTCTTTTGTAAATTTGCCTTTCATTATCTTTCAATGAGCTTGTTACCTGTATCACTATCATGTTACTGATGTTATTTTTGTCATATAATGTTTTCCCACTGTTCTGTGCTACTGATGCCACTAACAATAATTTCTTTTGAACTCAGGTTGATGATGTAGAATATCTGAAGGAAAGGAGAATACACCCAATGAAGGTTGGTTTTCAGTGATAGCTGCAGATTTTATTTTTATATTGTAAGGCCAGGACAAACGAAACTATGTGAATGCCATTATATGTTTTGGGGTTGAATTTGATCTCAGCTAATTTGATATTAGGCTGCTTAAATAATCTGAGCTGGAGCTTGGTTTGGTGGCTGACTTTTTAGGGGGTTGAGGCAGCAGTCTTCTAAGCTTTTATGCACGCGTATGAACTAAATCAGATAGACAAGATTAAACAGAAATAGTGAATGAGGATTATGAGCCTTGAGCCTAGTCAAAATATGGTCGGGCAGGCTAGAGTCGTTTCTTTGTAATCCAATTGGGCTTGAGAAAATTTAGTTAGGCCAGTATCGGAGCATTGGGTAGAACCAAACCAAGATACCAATGAGCATTTCAGCTCATTTCAGCCCCTATGTCTTATTCAAACTAAATTTTAGCATAAAAATCTTATTTGAAGTATGTGTCTATGCGTGTGTGTGCATCTTCACATCAGGTCATACATTTCCATGCATACACATTGATAAATCCTTGTGCAGTTGAGAAAATGTTTTTTTAATTGCTTCTCTTTATTTTGTGTATGCTGGGTGGAAGTGTCAGGCCACTCTTATTTTTATTAATTTTTTTGTTTTTTATTAATTTTTTAATTGTTTTTCTGAATTATCTGAAATCCCTTAATTGGTAAAGCCAATTGCAGTTAGGTTAATGATTTTTAATTCTGATTAGTTTGTATTATAGGTGGCAAAAGTGTTGTTGGAAGTGTTTGCTGAAATGATTTTCATCCATGGTTTCCTGCATGGAGATCCACACCCTGGTAACATATTAGTTTCTCCTGAAGGTCAGAATGGCTTTTCTTTGGGTATGTGCTGAAAATAACCCCTGTAGGTAATTGTCTCAGTTGAAATTGCTTGTATTGTTGGGCTTGTGATGTGATTTACTGTCCACAATTTGGCCATGCAGTTATTCTAGACCATGGAATATACAAAAAATTGGATGAAGGATTTAGGTTGGATTACTGTCAGCTCTGGAAGGCATTAATTCTTCTGGACTCAAAAAACTTGCAGCGTTTGGGTGAACGGTTTGGTGTTGCGAAGTATTCTAGATACTTTCCTGTCATTTTTACAGGAAGAACTATTGACAGGTGATTGATTGCTTTTTAATTTTCTACTTTTTGTCAGTGACTAGGCAGTTCTGCTCCCTAGAAATATAAATTGCCCTCACTGTTTTACGTTTACCTTGATACTTGCCCTTTCCACCTATTCATCCTTGCATGTAGGGACCTTTAGCTTAAATGATTAATATGTCCATATATATGAAAGAAAATTATTGGAAGTACATTGTGTATTTGGGTGTGGGTGCGAGAGCATCATCATCATCGTTTGCAGAAGGCCACATGAAGGATTTTCACAGGAAAATAAAAAAGAGAAGAAGGATATTAAAGAAAGAGGAAACACGGGAGAGAGGAGAGAGAAGAATAAATTAGAAAAGTTATTAACTATTGGTATTCCCAGTGCACATTAATTAAAGATATAAAAAACCAATTTATCATTGATCTCAGCCATTCAAAGTGCCTCAATCTAACTGCTTAGAATGTGTGTCAAAATGTGGTAAAAAATTGTGTCACCCGTTTTGGTGACAGGGTTACATAGTTAGAGTACCACCCAAAACTCGAGAGTTAAACCTAAAATATAACCAATTAATGTTGCTGTGGAACTGGCAGAAAAAAAATTTGCACCAGCCGGGCGACTGGTGGCCACACGGTGCTTGTGTCTGTTCCTTAATGAACTTTCGTTTAAGAGAAAAACTCTCTATGTATGCATATCCCTCTCTCATTCACTGGTGCATGCATTTGTATGTATGATTGTGTCTGTTGCATGTGAGTATGTTTTAGAAGTGACAAAGATAGTGGCTCAAAGAGATATACCTATACTAGATGCACATCTTTCGTGTGTTAATCCATATAGATGATATTCACTTTGATGTGAGGCTAGTTTTAGTACAAAGGATCTATCCCAAGAAGGATTTCCACTTGATACTGAATCTATATCTTCTTTTCCTTTTTATATATTTAATATATCCTGCAATGAAGCATTTGTGATCATGTTAACAAAGTACAATGGTGAGTTAATTGCACTTTTACCATGTGTTGCAGTAAATCGGCTCTTGGGAAGGCAATGTCAGTTGAAGAAAGACGTAATCTAAAGCAGGAGCTGAAGTCCCTGAAGATGGAAGACATATCTTCATTTATGGAATCCTTGCCATCAGACTTTCTCACAATATTGCGTACTGAGTAAGTAAAAGAATGAAATCTATCTACGTATGATGCCTCTTGATATTCTTAACATTCTTTATTCCTGTAACTTTATCTCCATATCCGGTGGGCTACTGGGTTCTATCGTTAGCAAGTTGAGATTGTTCAAATCTCTAATTGCTGTATTTTTATCTCCGTATCCAGTGGGCTGCTGAGGTCTATTGTTAGCAAGTTGGGGGCTCCACAAAGAGTCAGGCTACTAGCCTATGGCAAATATGCATTATATGGTCTTTCTCCAAAGTTGAATCCTGAATCTGGTAAATTTTGACGTACCATTTACATTTGTCCAATTGCATTTCTTTTTTACTCTATGGAATGGCACTTTTTAAGTTTAAGCTGGAAACTCATTTGCTAACTTGGGAACAACTTTCTAGTAAGTTGGAGAAGACAAACCTTTTCAAAGAACAACAAATGTTCAAATACAAATACTGAACTCGAACTTGGGAATCTAAAACACATGTGCGTCATGTTAATTATTTGTTCTGAACATTTAGGACTTAATGAAAACCGAATAAGTTATCCTTACTCCCCAATTTTAGACCACAATTCTAGAGTTGGTTTTCAACCATGTCATCTTCTGTTACATTGTAACTACAATTTATTTCCTTAATTCTGATTATGCTTTCAGATTTTGCTCTGAAAGTTGTGTTCTCCCGATTGAAGGCAAATGCAAGTTACTATAGGTTAAGGCTTATTCTTGGTAAGAATGCATTTGATTGTCATCTATCTAACAATCTAGTTATAAAAAATAAAAAAACAAATCGAAATGACTAAAATGCTGATCAATTTTCAGAGGTTCTACAGCTGCTTTCATGGATGGCAAAGGTCAAGCTTCTTCTGTATACTATGTATGAAAAGATAAGGTTGTGCTGTTAGGGGCATTTTGATTGTTTCCTCTTGTTAGTGATTTCTTCTACCTAATGTGAAGTTCTTTTGTGAGGTGTCTTTAATTTTTTTTAAATTTTTTTTTGGCACTTGTATGGTTCAACGTAAGTGTCCTTGTTTAATTTTTTGGTTACATTGGAGTTCAACCTTGGGGTTCGAATTGGGGTGCCAGGGGAGGAAAGGGGAAGCCCCCACCACTGTGGACACACACAACACAATGCTGTATTTTTGGACATGGAACGGTTGATCTTTCTTTTTCTTTGTGTAACATAAAATAAGATACTTTTGGTTATCAGTTGAGAAATCAAATTGAAATATAAAGATATATGGCATCCATTATCTTATTTTAGCCCTTCAAATAAACAGATGTCATACCCAGAAAATGAAAACTAAAATGAAAATGTTTAGGTTTCTAAATCAAAATTATTATCTTCAAAATTATAGATGTTTGAAGATCTAATTCAATGTGATCAAAATGATTCGATGGATTTTCTAAAATTCATTATGAAAAAAAAAAGAAAAAAAAAGGGACCCACCTAGCCTCAAGGCGCCCGCATAGCGATTAAGCCTAACAGTAATTGATAATGCTCTAAACAAGTGTATTAAACATCGAAAATGCATACATGTGTACAATACTCGTATTGTATGTTCCCTTTTTAAAAAATGTGTATTTTGCCGAGTGTTTAGGATGTGTACATAAAACGGATGTATTATTGAAAAATACTTACTATGTGCATAATAAGCGTATTAAATGTGAAAATGCTAAATTCTTTATACGATTAATAACTCTGGAAAAGTTAAAAATCAAAAGGAAAAATAGAGACTCGAGTAATGCCTTAATAGTAATGGATAATACTCTAAACTACTATTATCAAAAACTAAAAATCAGAGAAATTTTTTTTATTTATAAAAAAAGGGATGCTAGTATATATAAAAATTGTATAGGCGTGTGGCTATACTATTTTTAAAACTAAATAAATAAATAAAATGCACATAGCCGCGCAACTATACTATTTTGTAAATAAATAAATAAAAAGCCACGTATAGCCGCATGGCTATACTATTGTAAAACTAACTAAATAAATAAAAGAAGGGTATCGCCGCCCAGCTATACAATTTTAAAAACTTAAAAAGAGAGTATAGCCGTGCGGCTACACTATATATATATATATATAATAAAAAGAGAGGACCCGCCTAGCACCTAGCGATTTGGACGTGTTTAAAAAAGGTCTAAAACAAATAAATAAATAAAAAGCAGAGTCTAGCCGTGCGGCTATACGATTTTAAAAACTGAATAAATTAAAAAAAAAGACGGGTATAGCCGACGGGCTATACTATTTGAAAACATAAATAATATAAAAACCCGACTATAGCCTAGCGGCTATACTATTTTTAAAAAGAAAAAAAAAGTATATCCGTATATATAAAATTTTAAAAAAGAGCACCCACCAAGCGCCTATCGATTTGGACACCACGTGTCAGATTTTAAAAAATAAATAATTAAAAAAACTAAGTATCACTATGCAGCTATACTATTTTATAAATAAATAAAAACTTTAGCATAGCCGAAGGGTGATACTATTTTGTTTTTATAAAAAATACCACTATACGCGTTAAATACATTATATTTAAAAGGTATAGCAGTGTGGCGATACTTTTTATTAAAAGAATATATAATTTATTTTTTTTAAAGCGCTAGTTGCATTAGTTTATAGATATTCATTTGCTAGTTTCAATATATCTGAAGCATATATTGAAGATATAGAAATTTCACAGTAAATCAATCTTAAAGTTCAATTATTTCTTCTTCCTTTTTTGTGGTAATGTTTGTCTTTGATCTACCTTGTTCTCTTGAGTGCTACTAAATTCTTTCATAGTTAGTAAAATACGGAAAGGGAAAAATATGAATTAAATACGTACGTGTTTTATTCTTCAAAATTTTGGCAAATTACAACTGCAAAGTTCGCCCACTATATAATATTTTAATATATATTATATTTATTCAACAATATGTGAAAATTATATGTGTAATAAGTGAATTTTGTGTGTATTATTGAAAATTTTGTAAAAAAAAACATGTATTAAACATGAAAAATATTAACGTATGTGTAAAATACGAGTATTGTACATTTGTTTTTAAAAAAATGTGTATTTAACTGAATCTTTAAGATGTGTAATGAAAAAGACGTACGTATGTGTATAATACTAGTATTAAAGGTTTAAATGCTAAATTCTTTATACGGTAATAACTCTGAAAAAGTAAAAAATACTAGGGACAATAGGGACTTAGTTAATGGCCTAATAGTAACGGATAATGCTATAAAAGTCGTTTGGATGAAGGAAAATAACTTGAAATTTAGCTAAAAATCAGGAATTTAAGAGGATAAATTGACAAATCCATTGTTTGGCAACTTAAGCGTGGAAATACGCAACTTGTAGCAAATTGAATTCCACGCGTGGAATATATATATATATATATATATGTTTTTATCAAATTGAATTGATGTGATTTTGAATAGTTGAGTTGAACTTTATAGTTAATTTGGATGTGTTGAATGATAATTTAATATGAAACTTAATGCTAAAATGTATGATAAATATTTTTTTTGCAAAAAGAATCGGGTATTCGGGGCCGGTATGGGGGATAGTCCTCTAACGGGGACGGGTACGGGGATTCCCCGAAACCTATTAAACGGGGATGGGTTCGGGGACGGGGGCGGGGATGGAAAGCGGGGACAGGGATGGTATTGTCATACCCGGCCCCTACTTGACCCGTTGCCATCCCTAGAAATACATATGGAAGTGCTTCTGAAATGACTAAAATCGTTCAAAAAGTGTTCAAAAAGTACTTGTGGATATAAAAGTATTTTCGGAAGAAGCACTAGCAATTACAATAAGGTTCCTGGAAAACATTTATAGCTTATGGAAATGCATCTATTCTAGATAGCCAAATTGCAAACATTTCTGGCTTCATGAATACGCAAGTTGCAACAATTCTCTCATTCAAAATTGCAAACTAATATTTTATGATTACTTTTGACAAAAAAACGTAATCTTCTTTTGTCACTTTAATGCCTAGTTTTCTTCCAACTTCTGAAATGCCTAAGGAGACTATCTCCATCAAGCAAAAGGTGAAAATGACTAGAGAATATCATCATAGAAGTGTAGGTGAGATTGATCCCGACGTCATCCACATTATGGCCCTATGGACTCAAGTGCCATTCAATGGCACTCATGGTTGAAAGTAACACTATCATTAGAACTTAACCTACCTCCTCCAATGGATTCTCTAAACCACCTCCTTAAATAAAATTTAGGGAGGAAGTGAGAAAATCCACATCCAACATGCTCCAACTCCTAAAATAGGGAGATCTCTAGGAGACCTCTAGAAGCTCCTAAATATGAGGAGAGAGAAATGACTCATAGTGCCTCCTTATAATTAAATGTTGCTTTACTTTAATGCTATTTTAAGTATTTATTTAATGCTAACTAATTTTTTCTTTTAAATATGAAGAGGGAGCATTTATGCTAAACTTAAAAAAGAAATAAATCATTTATGATTCCCTAGAGAGCATTGTTGGAGTTCAAATTTTATAAGGAGCTCCTAAAATAGTTTTTAGTGTTTTTAGCTAAATTTTAACTAAAAATAAGGGTACTGATTTTCCCACTCCCTTTTTATCCACTTAACACTCCATTTTTATAAAAATTGTATGTTTTCACTTCTCTTTTGTTCACTTACACTCCCTTTTATCTTATAGTAAAAAGTATTAAAAAACAAAAGAGAGTGTAGGTGGATAAAAAGAGTGGGAAAATCACCACCTAAAAATAAAGAGCATGATTGTGGATGCTAAGAAACTCTCTCCATCAAACATAAGCTGAAAATGACTAAGCCTCGCAATAAATATCGTCATAGAAATGTAGGTCAGGTTGATCACCGTGCGAGAATAGGAGCATCTCTATCGGAGGATGTAAATGATGATGTGAATAACAATTACACATCCAGGCACTTAAATTACACTCCAATGCTCCGAAATGTTATGCCAAACCTACATCTCATCAGAGAATGTACAAAAGTTCTACATTTCCATTTATGCTTGCATCTCCAGACGGCGGGTTCTGCATGGAGAAAGTAGGGAGAGAGTTTGTGCACTTAAAATCAACATTTTACTCCTGTTGA
This sequence comes from Prunus armeniaca, assembly GCA_903112645.1. Classification (NCBI taxonomy): domain Eukaryota; kingdom Viridiplantae; phylum Streptophyta; class Magnoliopsida; order Rosales; family Rosaceae; genus Prunus; species Prunus armeniaca. The sequence goes on along the minus strand of CAEKDK010000003.1, from coordinate 988,953 downwards.
AAGATCTTATACCTAATGACTACGGTGGCCGTAGGGCATGGAGATCAATAGGCTTAACCATTTGCTGTCCTTTTCTGGATATGGATTTACCAATGATTTGTTCAAATCTGTTTACCCGGTAATCAGACACACAACCTATGTTGGTTTTGGTAATTCCAAGTCTTAAATTTCGTTCTTCAAAATTTGTGTTTTAACAATGCCCGCAGTAGGCAATTTTTGAAACAGGAAACCAAAGATTTCATATGGAATCTCATAGCTTTCCTATCTCTGCTGAAATGGGACTAAAATCTAACCAATGAAAATATCAGAACTGTATTGCATGGTTCTAAATTTCCAATGAACTTCGGACTATAAGTTGTCTGTTCTTGAAATAGCCAAGAAAAGATCAGAACAATTACACACTTGGGCTACAAACCACTGCGGTGTGAATTTCAAATGTCATTTTCGCAATCAGAGCTTCTAAAACTTGATTTCTTGCTGGAAATCAAGAAAATTGGCTTAGCCATGAAAGAGCATTCAAATCAGTAAGAGTCGAGCAATCAAATTGTGCACAATAAACTAATACACTAAAAAAAACAGATGAGTATAACCACCAGAGGGGAAAGATTCCACCTTCCATTATTTCTTTCGAGAGTGCAAAAGGACAAGTCCACAGTTGTCTATCCCTGAAACAAAACCCAGCACTCATTAACTTAAAAAAAAATGCATAAATGCAAGTATCAAATGTGAATGATATTTCTAAAAATGAAGAAGAGAGGGAGAGGGTAAGACAGTTTCTACAGAAGACATGAAAATCACAAAGAAATAAGAGCAGCTAACAATATCCAAATGGCAATTCAGATTTCACATCAAATTCAGATCGTATTAAAAGTTATCACCCATGACAGGTTTTAGCTAACGGTATTTTACATAAGCATAAGATAATTTTTCTAAACAGCAGAAAAAATAAAGCATAAAACAGCAAGGAAGTAACATCCATGCATAGAGTCAAGTCTGCAAACCCCTCACGTACAACTATTCTTTCAAGAAAGCCTTGCTCTGAGTTCCTCTGCCACAGCATCAATGAACTCTTCCGTATTCAAGTAGTGGTTCCTAGCAAGCCTGCAGCATAAGCATGTTATAAATGAAATCACTGCTCATATAGAGACACCAAAAAATAAAAATAAAACATAACCCACACGCCAGCAGAGACGTACATTATGAAGATATAATAATTTTTTAGATACTTACTTAGGTCCATGAATAATGAGTGCAAGATCCTTGGTCATTTTCCCAGATTCCACAGTTCCAATGCAAGCTTCTTCCAGTTTCTGAGTGAAATCCAAAAGCTTCGCATTGTCATCCAACTTTGCCCTGTCAAGAAGACACATATAATAATTTTAACAATGAACCTTTTATCCACAAGGAGCACAAAATTGGAAAGTAAACTTCATAACATACCTGTGTGCAAGCCCTCTTGTCCAAGCAAAGATAGAAGCTATGCTGTTTGTACTGGTTTCACCTCCTTTCTGGTGAACCCTGTAATGCCGAGTAACTGTGCCGTGGGCAGCTTCTGCTTCTATAGTCTTTCCATCTGGGCACACCTGTAACCATGAAATACCCTAGTTAGTAAAGTACCAAGGATTCACATGACAAAAATAATGTCTTGACAGAGGATGGGAGAGGGTATGAGGGAGAGAGTATACACATTAAACAGTTATAACATACCAGTACTGATGTCATCAATCCAAGAGAGCCAAACCCTATAATGGAACCATAAGTTAAAAATTGCATTCCTCTGTATGTGAAATCTTTGATGATAGACGAAACAAAAATTAGCTGACAGTCTGCTAAACAAACCTTGAGCTAAGAAATCACTCTGCACATCTCCATCATAATTCTTGCATGCCCAAACATACCCACCATCACTTTTAAGTGCATAAGCCACCATATCATCAATGAGACGGTGCTCGTACCTTCCAATCAAATAAAATATAGTCAATAACACAATTTAACCTGAAGATCCATAATGTTAAATAAAAATTAAATAAAGTCATCAGGCTCTTCAGTCCTTACCATATGCCAGCAGCCTCATACTGTGACTTCCACTTGGCTTCATAAACTTCTTGAAATATGTCCTTGAATCTTATCTCATTAACAAATGAAAATATAGATAGGTCAGAGAATGATAAGTCAAAATGTTAAATACTTAAAAACAGGGTAATTTAGAATCTGCATACCTTCCATCATACTTCTTAAGAATAGTGTTCTTTGTGCTAAGATAAAGAGGCCACTTTTTCTCAAAAGCAGTGGTCATGGAAGCCTCTGCAAAAGCACGGATGGACTGCATGCCAAAGAAACACATACAACAAAAGGAACAAACAGAGTGACTCACAGATATCAAGAGATTCTTTCAACGGAAACACGAAAGGATAAGCAAATCAAACCTCATCGGTGTTGTACATGGCCAACGCTACTCCCCCCTCACCTGTGAAGTTGTACACCTCTAGTTCTGTTTTCTCATCCTTGCCTTCTGGCACTGCAAGCATTTATCAAGTAATAAGACAAGAAACTAAAGGAATGTAAAAACTTTTTATTTATTTATCAAGACATACTTTGAATAGATAATCCTGACTAGATTAAATTTGATGTGTACAAATATCCTAGTCTCAAGCAAAGATATATACCAAACACCAATTTCAGTTTCCCAGGTCCTTTAATGACAGCATCAGTTGCTCGATACTGATCACCAAACGCATGTCTTCCAATGCATATTGGCTTTGTCCAGCCTGGAAACAGCAACAATCAACATGGTTCTACTCCAGCAAAAATATAGAGCCACAATATGAAATTATCTTACCTGGGATAAGGCGAGGGATGTTTTTGCAAAGAATTGGTTCTCTGAAAACAGTACCTGTAGAAAAAGCCAGCGGCCATTGTAATTTAGCCAGAAAATTGTTCAAAAGATGAAAAGGTATAGTTGCCAGTTCACTAACCATTCAAAATATTCCTAATAGTGCCATTGGGACTCCTCCACATACTCTTCAAAGTAAACTCCTTCACACGACCTTCATCTGTTAATTACAACCACAATAATATGGAATTCATCCATTTCTCAGTGCTGACTGAAAATATTAATATGGCAACAAAAGTGCTAAATTATTCAGTAGTGTATACCTGGAGTGATAGTTGCACATTTGATTGCTACATTGTACCTAAATTACCAAGTGTTAGAGATGCAACATTAATACCATAATAAGACGTGAAAATAAAAAACATACTTTAGGCTCTCTTTTTTCTTATTTTTTACCCCTGGTACACAAACATATGATGCGAATTGAATGCACTCGGGAACTGAATTCTCTCACCCTCCACCCCGTCTTTTTAAGGTGCAGGAAGGAGGTTCCATAAGGCCAAAAGGGTGCCATAAAACAACTTTCTGTACTGCCTAGTCACCATCCTAACTCACTAATCACTAACCCAAACCACATTAGAGATAGAAATGTTGACTTCAGAGATAAATATTCATTTGTAGAACTTTAAGTAGAGATGACATAAAACGTACTTAAGAGTAGCCTCCGCACTTTCAACAGTAACTTTATCATCAGTGGCATCACGATGAGGAAGACCAAGGTCAAAGTACTTGATGTCCAATTCCAAAAAGGGTAAAATAAGCTGCAGATACAAGTAATGAGCACATAAGCAACCACCATCTTGATCAGAAAAAGTATATATTGAGAAAAACTAGTATTGATGGAGCCCTTAAGAGTATGATATAGTCACCTTATCCTTTATGGATTTCCAGAAAACTCGAGTCATTTCATCTCCTGTACCAAAAGACATATTGTATGAGAAAGGGGAAGGTGAAATATCTTCAACCCATGTACACATGGTACGTGATTTGTAACATATTATCTTCATAAAATTTTGAATGAATGCATAACCAACATTGACATATTTTAGGACATTGGGAAAACACATTTCATTTCATTCATTCAAGTTCAACAACAGTTTTAGAAGCTCAAACAAAGGGTCTGCATAGAGAAAGATAGAGATTCACCAGTCTCCGGAAATTCCAATTACAATATCGTTTTATTTATAAAATCCAGAAGATCAAAACTTCATCAAACAAATCTTATCTATATAGATCTAATTATTTTGTACAGATCTTCAATAACAAGTTAAAGGGTCGTCATCATGATCTCAGATAGCCGAATTAGTAGTTTTAGAATTATCTTTTTGGGGGAAAATATTCAGGTACTGTAAAAGATCATTACAGGTTTTCTTTTAATAAACTTTTTACTGAATAAATCATGGTAAAAAGGAAGATGAAACATAAAAGCCACCACCTTTTCAGAGGACAAAAGCAAACAAACATTTTGGAGGCGGCAAAAATGAAGCTTAGCAGTCATCGAATAGAACTATGGGGTTGCTCATAGAAGACTAACGAATCAGAAGCAATCAGTACAGTTAGATGGGCAGATAGGCATGGAAATGGATCGGCAAAATGATCAATTAGTGCAGATAGGCCATGGAAACAATCAGATCGGAGCAAATAGATTAAAATCTCACCGTCCATCTCCACGATGGGGTTGGCCACCTTGATCTTCTGGAATGCCATTGTTTTCTCCTTGGGACGATAGGTTGGATAGGTAGATAGGAAGGTAGATAGGAATGGAATGGAATTGAATGGGATCTGCGACTCCTTTTAAAGGCAGAGAGTCGCTGAGTGGTTTTGAGTCTCTTTGACTGTGAGAGGCACACACTTAACAAAGAACACGGCACTCTCCCAGCACCACTGATATGCTCTTTTATTTATTTATAAAACACAGAAGGAAATCAATTTTTTTTTTTTTTTTTTTTTTTTTTTTGGGAGGAAAAATGTAATTGAATATTAAACGGGAACTCTGTTTTCTCTTTTTCCTTTTCTTTTTCTTGAATTTTTTTTTCTTTTTGGTATATGCTCCTGTCCGATCCACCTACCAGCTTTTCGCATACCCCAACAATCTTTTTGTTTTAAAATAGAAACATATTTATATAAAAATAATAGAAGCGTTTGGTTTCAATCCAATTTAATTGGAAAATTTTAAATTTGATAACAATGATAAATGAATGTATTTCAAATAACTCGATGGAGTACATATAAAATCGATTTATTTTCTTTTTCTTTTTTCTTATGCAAATGTTCGCTTATATGGATTGTAATAGTCTATGCGAACAATTTTAGTTTATACTATCGTTTTATAGTGTCATTTATATCCATAAATTTCAATCCCCCCATCTACATAAAGTCTAAATTTTGTTTGAAGTACAAAATCCGAATCACTTGGACGTTAATTGTTAAATAAAATGAAATTGTTCAAAACTTTAATTTGAGTAATGGTATGTGACACAAGAGTATGAGATAAGTAATTTTTGAATATTTAACTATAACATATATGAGAATGTTTATTGACATTCCTTATCTATTGGCTTTACCTCAGCTTTGTTGAATGCTACTAATCATACTTCCCATCCTAGTGATCAAACTAATCTTATAAGATGGAAGCCTCCCTTGAGAATATTGTGAAACTCAAATTTGATGGCTCTCTCAAAGCTTCATCGTCCTCGTTTGTCTTGGATTTATCTTTAGAGATAACTTAGGCGTTCCTCTTATTACTAATACTTACCATTTATGTTCTTGTTGTTGAAGGATATACGATCAACATGAAGGAAACTTTGATTTTGCAAAGATCAAACATGCTATATAATCAAAATTATGGCAATAGAGGTAAACCCCATTGGCGTTGGTCACACGTTTTTATTTTGAAGATATAGAAAAGTTATATTTTTAACTTTAAGCCACCATTTCAAACAAGGAATTTATTTCCCACCCCATTGGGGCCAAGAAATAAATAGGACTTCTTGTCAGGGGTTTTTACTAAGATTTAAAGTTTTGTGGGGCTTTTGACTAATTTTCGCCTAAAGAGAAAGAAAAGGAAATAGGTTCTGGGTATCCTCACGGTAACATTGCTAGCCTTTTCCCCATCTCTTCATATTTCTCTCTCCCACTTCGTTCGTTCGGGCGCTGCTGCATCTATAATTTCATTTTTTGTAGTGTTTTAGTAATGGGTTTAGTGTTCAGAAGCAACAGCGGAAGCATGAGATACTTTTCGACCCACTCAAACTCACACTCTCACTCGCAGTGCTTACCTTCTCCTCTGTTATTCCAGTCTTCTCTCCCACTGCGCTTCAACGTACACTCAATGGCGGTGAAGCCCATCAAAAGAGTTCGTTGTGAGCTCCAAGCCAAAGTCAATGGTGCTCTTTCTGCTGACTCCGACCCCCTCTTCATTGACCGAGTACGTTTTCAAAACCCCTTTGCGCCTTTTCACCTCAATGTTCTTTTTGTTTCCCAGAAGCAGAAAAATGCTGTTGAAGAGGCATGAATGATACCCACAAGCACAAAAAAACTATAACTTGCACTGTTGGTTTATGACAAGCACTAGAAAATGTGAGCTAAAAGTTGATAAATTCTGATATCATGGTTTTTTCTTTCAGCAAAAAGCACTGGAAGCAGCAATGAATGATATAAATAGTTCATTTGGAAAGGGTAGTGTTACAAGATTAGGCAGTGCTGGTGGAGCTTTGGTGTATGTCCTTCTCTCCTTGTCATATTATTGTTTATGTTTACCCCCTTTGGCCTTTTTTCAATTTTAAGCAGCATGATGGAGCATAAGACCACCTGCTTGTATGATTTAGGATGGAAAGTAGATTATTTGAGACTTTATTTATTGCAGTGAAACTTTTCCCAGTGGCTGCTTGACATTAGACCTTGCCTTAGGTGGTGGCCTTCCAAAAGGGAGAATTGTAGAGGTATGTTTCTATTGTATGTTTTCATGCTTCATCGTTGTTTCTATCTTTCTTATTTTATTTTTGCTTGTTAAGTTACACATGCATCTGTGGGGGATTGGAATTTGGACCCAAGAACTCACTTTCCCTTCACCCTGCTCTGAATGCGGAGAGGTTTTGTAAGGCCCAAGGGCCAATTTCTGTTTCTCATTTGATTTGATTTGATTGTTTTCCTTAACACTTCTCATGATCAAAGATGCATTGTTTAATTGGAAAAAATTAATTTTTTAGTGGTAATATAGATATCCAGTAATGTTCCTCGCAACCGGTATCCTGCTACAGAGTTACTTGATCCAAGAAAATGGCATCAAATACCATATGTATGCAGAGCAAGGAGATCTGGAAAGTTGGAATCCTGTGGAAGGATCCAAAAAAATAAAGATGAAAAATAATAGAAAAGGATGTAGGTAGTTCCCTGTACAAAACAATGATCTATCTTTGTATTTATTTTCAGATATTTGGACCAGAAAGTAGTGGAAAGACCACTCTAGCACTCCATGCAATTGCAGAGGTGCAGGTATAGTTGTTTCAACTGTCATCTGAAATCTTTAGCTTCCGGTTACTGAACAATGGCATTTCAATGGTAATATGCAGAAGCTTGGAGGAAATGCTATGCTTGTTGATGCAGAACATGCTTTTGATCCAGCATATTCAAAAGCACTGGGGGTAGATGTAGAAAATCTGATTGTCTGCCAGCCTGATCACGGTGAAATGGCACTTGAGAGTAATACATCTTTCTTGTTTGTATCATTGTGGGAACTTTTTCTGACAAATGTGTGTTTGTGGGACTGATGCAATCATTCTGGAAGTATTCGGAATGGCAGTAGCGTGATGCTTAAGTAATAAATTTAGTGTATGCATGATGTATTGATTGGTTTTCTGTCATCTCAGTTGCAGATCGTATGTGCAGATCTGGTGCCATCGATCTTATCTGTGTTGATTCTGTCTCGGCTCTCACTCCACGAGCAGAGATTGAAGTAACCTTTTATTTTTATTTTATTTATTTCCTTGGTAATTTCAAACTTCAGATATGCAGTTGCTCATATCTGATCTTGCTACGTATAGGGTGAGATTGGTATGCAGCAAATGGGTTTGCAAGCACGCCTTATGAGCCAAGCTTTGCGCAAAATGTCAGGAAATGCGTCTAAAGCTGGATGTACTCTAATATTTTTAAATCAAATAAGATATAAGGTAATTTTAATTAATTCTGTTCATACATATTTTATATATATATATATATATATATATATATATATAGAGAGAGAGAGAGAGAGAGAGAGAGAGAGAACCACTCAATTAAATTATTGAAGTTTTAGTACTTTCTTGAAGCACTGTGTTCTTTGATTTGTAGGACACAATTAGATATCTAAATGGTTTCCGATTTGTCTAATTTTTTCAAGAATGATCTATGAATGAAGACCTAAAAAATAAGTGGTTTGGATTGTTGAAAAAAAATTCGTAGGGTACCCTAAAGGGTATCACAAATAAAAAAAAAAAAAAAAAAAAAAAAAAAAAAAATATATATATATATATATATATATAGATGGTATGGTACTTGGATTCATTGAAACAGTTGAGATTGAGTGCCTATGTCTAAGCAGCTGATTTTGAGCCTTTAAGCTTTCAGATATTTATGATGACCCATACTTGGGTCCGTTGCAATAATTGACTGCCTAGGTCTAAGCAGCTGAATTTGAGTAATTAATTTTTCAGATTTATATGATTTCGATTGTTCCTTCAGGCATCTTTATTAGTTATTTTCCCCTAATCACAATTGTTTCACATCTAAAAACTAATGGCATCATTCATTCATTTTGCAAGATTGGTGTATACTATGGTAATCCAGAAGTGACATCTGGAGGAATTGCATTAAAATTCTTTGCCTCAGTTCGGCTTGAAATACGTTCTACAGGGAAGATAAAGTCTGTAAGAACATTAGCCATTGTTTCTTATTGCATGTCAGATATTTGATGGATGAGTATATTTATCTGTGTAGGTCACTGAATAGAGTTTGATCTATATTGTTTGCTCATACAACATACTTCTGTACTGATTAGGTAAAGGGAGATGAAGAAATTGGGGGTACGGGTTCGTGTAAGAGTGCAAAAGAGTAAGGTAATTTTGAATGCATCAAAATGATTTCTGCATCTGAGGGTTGTACACCATGTATAGAAAGAACATTTTTATTACTTTTGCCTTTATTTTTACTTATGCAGTAATTGCACTTTCAGTATAAATTTCATAGCTGGTATAAAGTATGACAAGTTGTCTTGCCATTACTTAAAGGTTTATGTCTAATTTCTCAAAGTTTTTTGTCCCAAATCTACACTGTACTAGAAGTGCAGCCTGTGACCATGAAAACCATCAAATTGTTAAATTCCCCTTTTGATTTTTCTGATATTATGAAACTGCTTCCATCCTTTTTGTGGGCTAAATGATTTTGTTTTGATATTTGATTATGCTTTTGGAGGAGAGACTTGTGTTGACTACAATCTCCTGATTCCCATATTTTGCCAAACCTTTATTAAAAATTAATGATTGCAGTTTATTATATCCTTTATTTAATTTGTTTCATCGACTTTGTTATGTTTCTAGTTAATATAGCTCATGTTTTGAAAGATGCTTATCATACGTAGTTGATGTAGGTATCAAGGCCATACAAACAAGCTGAATTTGAAATTGTTTTTGGAGAGGGAGTTGGTAAATTGGTCAGTATCGCAACAAATTTATTTTTTCCCACTCATAAGGTGGAAACCACACTCTGTTTTGACTTTCTTTCTTTCAGGGTTGCATTTTGGATTGTGCTGAAACGATGGATGTAGTAGTGAAGAAGGGCTCTTGGTATAGCTATGGGGACAACAGGTTTTAACTTGAACTTATATTCTCGGCTTTTAGTTATAATCTTTGTTATCTGCTACGAAGCAGGGCTCTTAAAGACTATGCAGTAGGATACTGGGTTTAGGGTTTAGAGTTTAGGATATTGCTTTTAGTTCTATTTTTAGTTGTTGAGTCTTGTTATGATATTGGGTTATCCATAACTGTCGATAATTACTCAGTCAAGTAGGAGTCTCATTCAAAATTCTATTCATGTGCACTGTTATCCACATTGTTCACTGAATCAGACCAGCCCAGTTTGCTTACTTTTCTCAATTCTTTGCGACCCAAGTGAACCCCCTTCTTTCTCAATTGAAATCCTAAAAATCTAATTATGTCCAACCTATTCAAGGGCATACTGCCATGTGCAGTGGCATTTTCTCGAGTTCCCGTCGGCATGGAAAGGTTTCAGGGGGCACATGAAGGAAATGGATTAGGGGTTGTTTGAAATTTGGAGAATTTTTTTGAATTGATAAATGGGATGCAAAGGGGTAAGTTTGGCGCATTAAATGGTTTGATACAAGGAGATGCACTCTCACCTTTGTTCACACTAATTGTGGTTATACCAAGTAGAATTGTCAGTTATAAGGGAATGTGTGGAGATTGCTCGTTAAGGAGACCACTTTGTCAGGTCTGAAATCAATAACGCCTGGCACCTTTTGAATTCACATGCCTGACAGTTTTAAACATTTAAACCTTCCCAACCCTGAACTGAACTCCCACCCACCACAACGTAGAAGTATTGCTAAAAGATCTATGGTACAACCACATGTTCTCAAATCTAAATGGTACTGGATCCTACCTAAATGGGACTCATATGCAATGCAATTGGGAAATGGTTTGACACAACTGTAGGCTGCCTGTCTAGCTTTTGGGTGGCTCCGCTCCCAATTTGGTTAGACAAGAAATACATTCAATCTTGATCTCACCAATCTATCCTTAAAATTAGACCTAATGAACTGAGTGTTGTGTAATCTAGTATCTTTTGTTTTCTTTAAAAAATCCTTCAAAAACTTTTCATGCTTCTAGTCACTCTTCCCAGAAATTATTCCTCTCACAAAATCGGACACAGACAGATCATACAACCCCATAAACCACCACTCTCACTCACTTAAAACTTAATACGTACTACCAACAAACTAAGTAGTGGCCCAAAATAATATCTAACGCAAATACTGATGTCACATCCCATGTTACCATAACCCCTCTCGACCTGCCACATGATGGAAAAGGACCCATGCTTTGAACCTCCGCCGCCACACTTCCTATCAGTCTTCTATATTTAATTTATTTTTTCTGTTTCTTGTATGAAAACAAGGTGCCTGCCCCAAAGTCTACAACTCTTTGTTGAGCCTCCTTTTACTTCTAGACCCTAGATCTCCAACCATATAGCTTATAATTTCCATTTAAGCTCTAGCAACCCTGCCCTGACTCTTTGTGCCCCTTATCAGCATCAAAATGGAATCATTGGTAAATTCGATTCACTTGTAATACTTTCTAGCATAGCTCAATTCTCTTTATTTAACCCAAACTGACCACCATCCTCAACTGCCCTGACCTACTCAACTATTTGTGAGATCACAAAGACACTACTGTTATCAATCACTGGAAAATTTTCCGGAATGCTACTGTCTCTTGGTAAAGTCCCAGCTCCACAGAGCACTAGGTGATTCTATCAGCCCCTTTTTCAACAATCAGACTGATGCACAGCAGAAGGAGCAAAGGTTTATTAAACCTCAAATTTGTTTTCTTCTATACAGGCACACAAACTCCCATCTCTTCCCCTTCAGAACCATATTTGAAGACTTGTTAAGTTTGGAGCAGTGTCTTAATTCCCAGAAAGTGCCAGGGAAAGCACATGCATGATTCATTCTCCTATCAGACAAAATAAAAGTAATGAAACCCATGATGGCTACTGCATACCACCTTTTAATTTCTTAACACATGCAGTTCCATATACCCTGATGTTCTGAAAACAAATTGCCCAAGTCAAAAACAGATTTCACTACATTTGTAAGTCTTTTGAGCTCACTGAGTTCCCTGTCATCGTAGAGATAATATCCAGAATTCAATCCTTTTTAACATTATTTAACCTACCAGTAAAGCTTTTTATTATTTTCTTGTGCACAAGAATAGGCAGAAGGTGTAGCCTTCCTTGGTTTCTGTATATTCACTAAAAAAATGACAGGATGTTTTATAAAATCCCTTAAATTTTAGATAGCCACTAGGTGGGATGAAAGGAGGAGATTTAACTCCTACTCTGTGCTAAGATTCTCATTCATAAACCAGAGAATGTGATTAGACTTCAAGCTTTTATTCCCCCTAACTACTCTTTTGTTCATGTAAGGACCTTGTTTATTTGTTTTAGAATAACTCAAGAATCCTCTTGTGTAACTGTTCCTCCCTAATGACTGACTTTTGTTTGTGATTAAAAAAGGTTAGGACAAGGAAGAGATAAAGCATTGCAGTACTTGAGAGAGAACCCTCTTCTTCTTGATGAAATAGAGAAGGTGATCTTTCTGATTTCTCAGATTGAACTTGATGCAATTAGTTTTCTTTTTCTCCTTCATTAATACATTGTTTAATTTTATGTATTTCTAGTGGTTAAAACAATCTCACATTGTTTGAATTCTATATTGCTTCACTTTCAATCAATATGTGCAAGGAATCAAATGAAACTGTGGTTCATCATCCTTTACATTGCTCAATGTCTTGGAAGTTGTGGGTTTTTATGTTCTCTTTTTTGGGGTTTTTTTTTAGTGTTGGAAAAGAAGCTTTTAGAAAGGGAGAAAAAGATCATTGTTTTGCTTATTCAAGTCGCCCCTTTGTTAGCTTAACTTGGCCGTTTATAACTTATAGAGATCATTTATTCAATGGGCATTTGTTAGCTTAGAATAGGGCCCATTTGATAGAGCTGATTATTAGTCTGTAAATCCCAAAGTAACAAACTGTCGTAACTGGGGATAAAAAAAACTTGAACAAATTTAAAAGAAAACGAAGGGGATGTTTTCTTTTGGATTTGAACAGTGCGGCATCCTGCATGCAGGGTTCCTGCACCCAAAGCTCTTCATTTGCATATATATATATATATATAAGTATGCATATCTATTATTATGTAAAACAAAATTGCATAATAAACCCTCAACATGTTATTGGAGCATGTTTTGTTTTTGTTACAATTGTAAACTTTGCTGCTATCATGAATCAATTATTTGGGATTCAAATGTTGGATGGTCAAATTTTAAAAGTTGGAAGCATGAGATAGAAAGAGTGCTTAGGTACGACCTTTAGGAAATCTTAATCTCCTAAGCTGATGAAGTCTTACAGTAGATGAGTAAACTGGATATGAGTAATGAGAAGATTTGATTGGAGGAGTCTTATGGCCATGATGTTTTCTATTCCAGATAATGTGGAGAATGGTGTCATAAAACCAATAGTGCTATGGAGTTTTTAAAGGCTCTTGTGGCAAAAAAAAAGGCCTTCGCATAAAACTGAAAAACACGTACTTTTGGGGACTCACTGATTAATATGAGGTGAATTGGACGCCTTGTCACAGTATGCACTCATTTGTATGGGGATGGACAGTGTCGGTGGTGTCTAGAGAGAAAATGGGATCTTATAGGGTATTCAGAGAACTAGACAAGGATGTGAAGATTGAGTAGAAAGTTTTTGTATTGCAAGTATATCAAAACCAAGAGGAACAGCTACCAGAATTACCAAAAGGAACAAACTGCAGAGTTACTTCAGAAGGTTGACTTTGTCCTGCCTATTGGTTGAGAGATGGCTGGGGCAGGGAATAAACTTAAGCAGAACTAGTTCTTCAGAAAGCATTGCGCCACTGACTCAGTTTTCTGGTTTGGACTATATTTGAACAAGAGGGGTATTTTCTGGATGTGGTAAAAATACAGGGTGTGTGCTGGGAAGCAACATCATAATTCCAGCAGGTAGTGGAGGTTTTGGATAAACATTTGCAGAGTTCCTAGAGAGAGAATCTTTGGTGGAGATATGACTAATCCAAGAGCTCAGAATGCTTCATTCGGAGACCAGTTGGATAGAGGTGGTGCTAGACAGATTACAGGTAAAGAACAAGGGAAAAAAGTTTATCAGCGGAAACTCTTCTGCGGGAAATTTTGCGAAGGGTTGTAAGTGTAAATTACTAACCATGAATATGGGGCAGGAAAAGTGTGGAACTGTGTAGGGGTGTGAAAGCATGTTCTTGACCTCGTGAGTGTAGATTTAATAATCCATTATGAAGATGCTTGTAAAACCAATTCAACTTTATTTTTTCCAAAACAGATCGCTGTTGTGTTTTTCTCCTTCTTTTGTAAAAGTGAGGAGGAGGCTTCAAAGATGGGGGATAACGTAAGGTGATGTATCCAGATGTCTTTTACAGTTTCCTATTATAATGGATCCAAACATTCAACAATAATTGTGATGTATGTAGTCGGTACTTAGAAACTGATTTCATAACAAAAATGTTTTTAACTTGTTCGAAGTAAGAATTAGAGTGATGGAGAATCAAATAGGTTTGTTTATAAATGTAGTAGTCAAAGAGGGGTAAATTGTAGTCAGAGACTGTTGTCAGCAACAAGGAGGCCTATGTCTGGAGGAAGTAGAAAGAACCAAAGGATGGGTAGCGCAAAATTCTGTCCACTCAGCCTGAGCCCGAAGATGATAATCATGATAGGGTTGGATTAATGTGGACATGCTGGTGTAGGCAAGCGATTAAACAGCGAGTCCGTAATGGACTCCAACGCACTGTAAGTCTAAGAGGTAAGAGTTGAAGAGGAAAGGTTTAGTTGTTCTAGATCCCGAGGTTTAGATGGATATCAAGAATGAGAATTAGAGTCAGATGTAAATATCAAAAGCGGCCTTGGAAAGTGGAAGAGGGTAGAGATTGGTAGGGCATTGGGCCATTTACTACGAACCCAGACTGAGTATGCATGAAATACAGCCTGGGATGGGGTAATTAGACACAGATTAGTGATATTGGGCTAATTTTAATAGGAAACTTAGCTCTGAAAAGGAAGGCAGAAAAAGAAATTACTAGAGTATTTTATTTGATTGAGTCTTTCCTAATTCTGCAGTAACTGGTTCTGCATAATTGCATTTGGCTATCCTGAAAATGGGTAGAGACTGGTGCTGTTCATACTGTGGAGTCTGAACACGCTATGATAGTCTAGTGCAAGTCCTATCACTAGTCCATCATATTTTGTTGTCAAATGTTCACAATAAACTATATTGAGGAAAACATTATCCTTTTTGAGGGGCACTACGTGTAAATGTACAAAACCTCAGAGGTCAACATAATTTTACTTACAACTATAATCTGATGAAATGTTTCAATATGTCTTCTGTGTGCTTTCCACAATTTTTTTCTCAATCTTTGAAGGTGGGATAAGAACTGGAATGTGCTATTATTTGGGAAGAAACTGATTCACTCTTGAATGTACATGCAGATAGTTCGCTCCATGATAACAGATGGAACTGGACAAGTAGGCACACTGCACACGAGTAACTTGCAAATTCCCCAACAGGATGAAGATGATTTTGAGGATATCCAATGATAATCAAGGGTTTTGGTGTTCTCACTTTCTTTTATACTGAAACAAGACAACCAGCATTGCAAATTGCAAAGAAACAACGGCAGTTTTCTCCACTGTCTATGCATCAAATGTAAGACAAGCAATGGTTAACAAGTTGACATCAGTATCCGCCTGATTCAGTTCCAGACCAAAAATGTTGGTAGATATAAAGGGAATGTATTCATTTTGTAATTTTGAGAGAACATGAAAATTATGGGAAAGAGCATAGGTGGGGGGTTGGGTTGTGTTTTGAACTAACAGGCTTTAAGTTATTCCCAGTTGTCATTTCATTTATATGAAAATTTTCTTCAAATATGAAATTCAGATTCACAGAATTAGACTTCTGTAGAGCAACTCTATAATGAGCTTCAGAAAAATTGGAAACAGAAGACAAAGATTTGACAAATTCTTGCACGATGATATAACTACACTAGGCAAATAAAAATTGTTTCATGCATCATGTGTGTATAACTTTAAAAAAGTATACTTTTTAGGAGTAACAGAAGTGATTCCAGGACCTTTGCTACAAACAAAAGTGAAGTTAATGGACCATGGAAAGTTGTGGGACTAAAGCTCAAGTATATACAAAGTTCAGGGATCATAGCTCCAGAGCATTCACAATGGGCTTCCTAAACAATTTCCTTAACTAAAGTTTAGGGAGGAATTGAAAAAACCCGCTCCAACCATACTCCCTATTCAGCTCCTAAAATAGAGAGATATCTAGGAGCTCTTAAATCTGAGGAGAGAGAAAAGACTCCTAATGACTCCCTATAATTAAATGCTTCTTTATTTAATATTATTTTAAGTATTTATTTAAAGCAAACTATTTTTTATTGTTGCTTTTGTGTCTACATTTTATTCAAAAATTGAATTAAAAAACATTAAAAACATTTATGACTCTTTAAATTAGAGAGTATGGTTGGAGTTGAAATTTTATACAGAGCTCCTAAAGTAGCTTTCTAGTGTTTTTAGCTAAATTTTAACTAAAAAATAGAGAGTATGATTGTTAATGCTCTAAGAAGCCTAATATATATAGGGAAGAGAGAGAAAAAATAGACTGATAAAGCTATTAAATATTGTCATTCCTGAACAGGGAAGAATACAAAAGGTGTAATAGTGAAAAAATTATATTAGCATTCATCTCCACTGTTGAAAGTGGTAAGATCTAAAGGTCTTAAAAGTGTGTCAAAATTTGTGTTTAAAATGTGTCCTCCGATCTTGACTCATATATATATATATATATATATATATATATATATATATATTCAGTTTGAAACGTAGATAGTTAAAAGTGCCAAAATCGCTATCCTTATCTAAAAGTTGATAACTAGTGCAAACGTATATGTTTTTTTTTTATGTCTCTTGAACTTGAACTATGTGTATATAAGTATACATTGATGTGCTGGGCCAAAGACTTGGGTGTGCCTCATTGTTTTATAAACATGATTTTAAATTTTTATTGATATGTATATCTTACAAATAAAAAATCTTCAAAATCATTTTTATTTTAACATTTCTAAAATATATAAATTATATTATTATTTCATTCAGTGTGCCTGACGTGTAAGCAAAACATTGGTCCGTTTGCTCAAACATTCCTGGCCATTAGTTAGGGCTGGGCTAAGCCTCTTGAAGATAAAGCAGGCCTGGTCGGCCAGTTCAACCTTCGGAGCCGAAAAAGCCCACGATTGGGAAGGACTTGGACTAACTTTAGGCTGGCCCGACCCAACATATTTTACAAGTGTAGTCATAAGAATTAACGGATCTTTTAACCCAACGAATGAGATGAGGCGCTAGTGTAGTCATATAAATATTGGCTTATTTATTGTAGAGCCCCCTGAAATTTTGGTCAAATATCACTTTGCCCTCCCTCCCAAAACTTAAAATGACCCACTTTCATCTCTTGACCGATGTTTGGTGACTCACTTTGCCCTCTACCGTCAACTCCATCTAAAAGTCTATTAACTTTGATGACGTGGCAAGAGTGTTTTTATAATTTCATACACATGGATCATCATCCACCAATTAGAAGAGTGATGTGGCAAGTGGAGCCCATCTCTACATAAAAAATAATAATTAAATATTCTAATAATTAAAAAATAACTAAAAATTAAATTAAATAAGAAAAAAATATTCAAATAATTAAAAACTGTACCCGGTACACAATCCAACCCCCACCCAGATCCCACCACCTCTCTCTCTCTCTCTCTCTCTCTCTCTCTCTCTCTCTCTCACGGATTCGTATCATAGGAGACAAAGTTCTCTCATTTTCTTATTTTCTCTTTGTTTCTTGGCTGAAGCTCACCAAGAAAATCATAACAGTCTTGCTCAAGTTTGTTTGTTTGTGAAAATTGAATCTATTTATCCCTCTTTTTGGTAGGAAAAATGTTAACTACAAAATAACTCATTTAAATAAATATTTTTTAAATAGATTCAATTTAATTGGGATAAAAACAACACATATATGAATTTGGGTTTATTTTTGTTGGGTATATCTGAATCAGATTGGCTTGATTTTTGAGGCTCCTATGGGCTTGAAGATGCTAATATGTGTGTGTGTGTGTGTGTGAGAGAGAGAGAGAGAGAGAGAGAGAGAGAGAGAGGTTGGGGAAGGGGGTTGGGTTTCAAACAACCCAGATTTGAAGTTGGGTGTTGGGGAAGGGGGTTGGGTTTCAAACAACCCAGATTTGAAGTTGGGTGTTAAGGTTGGTTGGAGATCGAGAGAGGGAGGGTTGTGATGGTGGCAGGGTTCGAATCTAGGGGGTTGCGACGAGTTCGATGTTCTTTATCATTGAATTTGCAACAAACAAAAAAAAAAAAAAAAAAAAAATAAAAAAATTAAAAAAAAAAAAAAAAAACAAAAACAGAGAGATGAAGATAGTGTTGGATGCTGGGTGGAAGATTAATGAGAAGATGGCTAAGATGGTTGTTGGGTTGTATATTGAACTTTAGGTGCAGAAATTGGAGGAGCTACTTGTAGATTTAATGGAGACCAATCAAGTCTCAGAAGTTTTGTTGCTGGGGTTGGCTGTGGGTAAGGATTAATGGTGGATGGGGGGTACAGGAGGATGGCCGTGGATGGGTGGGAGTATTGGGGCTGCTGGGGTGATGGGTAGAGTTTTTAATTATGTGAAAATATTTTTTTCTTATTTTTTTTTAACTTTTAATTATTAGAATATTTAATTATATTTTTATCCATGTGGAGAAGGTGGGCTCCACTTGCCACGTCACTCTTCTACTTGGTGGATATGATTCATGTGTACAAAATTACAAAAACACCCCTGCCACGTCATTAAAGTTAACAGACTTTTAGATGGAGTTGACGGCGGGGGGCAAAGTGAGTCACCAAACCTCGGTCAAGGGATGAAAGTGAGTCATTTTAAGTTTGGGGGGACAAAGTGAGATTTGACCGAAGTTTCAAGGAGTACTATAGTAAATAAGCCTATAAATAGAGAACCATTCAAAAGAGTAGTTAAGCTACAATGAGAGTTGCAGGTCAGCTATTCGAACTTTCAACAACATATGTAAGAGTAAATACTCTTAATCACTAGAGTAACAAATCTCAACGTCTTTCATATAAATAAGTAGTAGAAAGGTCAAACAATACTTTTATGGATCATGTAATAATAACGTACGATCTCGTGTCTACATCAACCAACATGCCAATCAAATAATAACGTACGATCTAGCGGTAACTTTAATAAATTTATGTCCTAATAGATTATTCAATTCAATTAATGCAATGTTATGAAAAATAATACATAAATACAAAAACATGTAAATAATGTCTGTATTTATTATATGAAAAGAAAAAGTGCATGTTTTTAATATTTTGGTAGGTTTTATATTTTCTAAAGTAAAATTAAATGTTTTGAAAGTCCAGATAGAGAAGAAGGTTATAGCTTTGATGATTGAGTTTGACAAGACTGCTGGAGAGAGTTTTGATGATATGGCTCATCTATTTTAGCATTCTAAAATTGTTGAAAAGGCTGTTGCGGATGTTCAAACGTGATCATAATGAAAATGCCTTTTGTCCATGCAAACGCATGAATAAATTCGTCGCGATAGCCTACTACAACAAGCCTACAACGTGGAAAGTTGAAATTCGTTGCTGAAGCCCAATGAGGAAGTGACAACAAAACATATTTCCTCACTAAAACTGTTAGGGAGATACTCTCAAGTAACATTCTCTATTACTGTCGATCTTGTCCTATTATCGTTAGCAAATACTTTTTGATAGTCTTGATTATGCATACACTATTGATATCATCCATAGAAAAGAAAAGAATTCATTTCTTAGTGAGAAAGGGTCTTGTTCATAATGGTGGTCTGAGAGCATCTGAACGTGCAGTCAAGACTTTTACTGGCTTCGCCATTTGGCAATGAAGTTTGGAAAGTCATGTGTCTTCTATATCTGTCTGAAAATCCATTTTGCAGATTTGGTAGTTTTGTTAAAGACAGCACAGAGCCCCTCGATTCTTGTTGACCTCATCTAGTATTTAGCTGTTACTCTTGGGTGTAGTTCATTACTCATTAGGTGTATGAAACCAGAACTGTTTGAAAAGTTTCCATAAAACCCAAATTCATAAGGAAGAAATCCAAGACAACCCAGAATCATAGAAGCCAAATTAACGTAGATATCTCTGTCCTAATTGGGCTAGTTTCGAAATTAATTTGGTGTCCTTATATGGGATTTTGACCAACCTCAGATATTCATATTTTTTATCTGGATGTTGGTTGGATGGCATGTGTGAATTAATTCCTTGTTAATTTATACTTTCATATATGATGTGTGTGTCTATGAGTTTTGTGTGTGTGTGCCTCTTATTTGGTTTCAGAAAGAAAAGCTTTTGTTTTGTGTGTGGTTTTGTTTTCTTAATGTGGTAGAGAATGGAGTTGCCAAAGGGAAATGCTGGAGTATCAGGCGATGAACAAGAACCATCGAGTTCTCGCAGGGGCAATAAGAAGTATCATCGCCATACTTCTGAACAGATACAGCGACTTGAAGAGTGAGAATCAATGACTGCTTTTTTTTATACCTCAACTCATGTTCACATATAAGGGACAACATCTTGACTTGACCTGAATGTTTTTTTTTTCTTTTTGTTTCAGTATCTAATTAGATCATCATTTTCCTGAGATTTGTTTCTTGAAGATTATGGTTTTTGTGGGATGATTTTTATTTGTTTATCAACTTTGTGGAATTGGATTTCTATAGGATGATATACATGTCCAACTTCTGCCTTCTTTACTTCATAACACAGATCTGTTTTTCCAAAAAGAAAACAAAGAGAAGAAAATACATGTGTAGATGTTAAAGACATTTTTGCATGTACTGTCTTCTGATATGTCTGCACTCTCTTCTAAATCTTCTAGTTAGAGATTTTTTTTTCTTCTGACCCTCGCTAGTATTTGGGTGTATATCCCAGATCAGTGCTTGTTTTGAAGGTTTTCTTCAAAGATAGACCTTGATCTGCATTCCAAGAAATTCTCTGTCTTTTATACCTTTTGCTTGAAGACATATCTATCTCTCAAATCATTTGGTATTTGAAATTAATCCTTGGTATCTACTTTTCACCAGTATGATGCTTTTTCCTTTTTTTCTATCCCCTTCTTTGTATCACTTCTTCAAATGATAATGGGGTTCTCTTTGGTGAAGATTATTCAAGGAGTGCGCCCACCCCGATGACAACCAGCGTCAACAGCTGAGCAGGGAGTTAGGGCTTGAGCCAAGACAGATCAAGTTCTGGTTTCAAAATAAACGAACACAGACAAAGGTTCTCCATTTTTCTCACTTCGACGACATGCATGCTTAGCAATTTGTTTTTTCATTTTATTCTATATTGCATGTGTAATGGTGAATCTTTCTGTACGTGGTACATTATCAGGCTCAAAATGAGAGAGCAGACAACACTGTTCTTCGCGTAAATAATGAAAGAATTCAATGTGAAAACTTTGCATTCCGAGAGGCCCTAAAGAATGTGATTTGCCCAACTTGTGGTGGTCCACCGTTTGGTGAAGAAGAGAGGCAGCTTTGTTTGCAGAAACTTCAGCTGGAGAATGCTCAATTGAGAGAAGAGGCAAATATTTAGAACATAAATACTTCCTGTCTATGCACTATAATTTAATCAGATCTTTAATGTAAATTATTGTTCATTGTATTTATAGGTGGATTCCCTTTTATTGATGTCTAGTTAGGAATATTTTTTTTGCAGCATGATAAGGTAGCCAGCCTTCTTTCCAAGTATATTGGGAAACCAATATCACATATTGATTCGTTGGCATCCGCTGCTGGATCCTCATTTGATTTCTCACCAGGAAGTTCCATGAACCAAGGGATGGGAAGCCCTCCCCTTAGTCTCAATCCTACCAATCCTGCAGTTGCTAATAATGCTGCATTAGCTTATCAATTAAAAGAAATCCCTGAAATGGAAAAGACACACATGGCAGATACTGCTGCCCGTGCCATAGAAGAACTGCTCAAAAGTTTTGAGATCAATGAGCCCTTGTGGATCAAATCACCGGGTGACGGGAGATATCTCCTCAACCGTGACAGCTATGATAAGATATTTCCAAGGCCGAACCACTTCAAGAGCTCCAGTGCTCGTGTCGAGTCTTCAAAAGATTCAGGAGTAGTGTCCGTTAGTGCAGTGCACTTGGTTGACATTTTTTTAGACTCCGTTAGTGCTATAACTCTTACTTGCCATTATTTCCTACATATTAAGCCACCACCACCACCACTCTCTAGTGCTGGTACGGTCAAAGAAGTTTAAGCACAATTGTTTAATTTTGCAGAGTAAATGGGAAGATCTCTTCCCTACAATTATCACAAACGCTAAGACGATTCAAGTACTTGAAAGTGGAATGGTGGGAAACCAGAGTGGCCGCCTGCAGCTGGTATGTATAAAGTCATTGTTTTGTTCAGTTTTTAAATTATTTTCCTATGGTTTATCATGACTAGTCATACAAATCAAATTGCTTTAACACAGATGTATGAACAAATGCACATTCTCTCACCGTTGGTGCTGTCGCGGGACTTCTACTTTCTTCGCCATTGTCAGCAGATTGAAATAGGCACTTGGGTGATTGTGGATGTATCGTATGATTTCCCCAAAGAGACTTCTGCATGTCAAACTCGATCATGGAGACTTCCTTCCGGATGCATGATCAAAGACATGCAAAACGGATGTTCCAAAGTAAGTAGCTTCGTCTCTTTAACCATATAATTACATCTACATGCAGTACTAGTACTAGTTCTGAGAATACGCTTGTCAAGCTAATGGGAAAAGGCCAAGAGAACATCTCAGAATTCCTGTGTTCTTAGTTTAAGACATTTTCTACTTGGAAGAGTCGTGTCATAAATATTGGCTGCATCCATGATAGGTGACCTGGATCGAGCATGTTGAAGTAGACGACAAGACACAAACCCATCGGCTCTATAGAGATCTTATATGTAGCAATGTTGCGTACGGCGCTGAAAGATGGATTGTTACTCTTCAGAGGATGTGTGAGAGATTTGATTACTCAATGGACGAGGTTGCACCTAGTTGTGAGTTTGGAGGAGGTAAGCCTGCCAGAAAGAAAAAGAAAAATCTGTTGGGTTATGTGATCATATGTCTAGTTCTCTTTTCTGTCCTGATCATTTCGTAATGATTTTGAGTTCTGATGAGGACATGTTATCCGTGGTTTAGTGATTACTACGCCCGAAGGGAGGAGGAGCACAATGAAGCTTTCCCACAGGATGGTCAAGAACTTCTGTGGAATGTTGAGCATGGCAGGTAAACTTGATTTTCCTCAATTATCAGAAGTGCACAACAGCGGGGTTCGAGTCTCTGTTCGTAAAAACACAGAACCAGGACAGCCCAACGGCATGGTTGTCAGTGTTGCTACTTCTCTTTGGCTTCCTCTGCCGTCTCAGAATGTCTTCAACTTCTTCAGAGATGAGGAAACAAGACTTCAGGTTCCTAACTAATAAAAGGATCCTAATTTTGGTTCATATATTCATTTACCACTAATTAGAGGTTGAAATGTGACCTTAACAATGAGCTTAACTTGATTTGTCTCTCAGTGGGATGTTCTCTGTAATGGAAATCCAGTGCACGAGGTGACTCGCATTTCAACTGGAACTCATCCCGGAAACTGTATATCCATCATTCGGGTAATTTCCTTTCCTTCTTCCGGAGATTTATTTGTCCATGAAATATGGGGAAAACCAAAATTCATTTCATCAATGGTTTTTGTGGAGCAGCCTTTCATCCCTACAGAGAATAACATGGTTATGCTTCAAGAGAGCTACATAGACTCTCTGGGGGCCTTGGTTATATATGCTCCAGTTGACATACCAGCTCTCAATATAGCAGTATGTGGTGAGGATTCTTCCAAGATACCCATACTTCCATCGGGGTTCGTAATCTCTGGCGACGGCCATCCCGAAACTGGGCCTGCTGCAAGCAATGGCAGGTCAGGTGGTTCACTTCTTACAGTGGCTTTCCAGATACTGGTTTCCTGCCCCACATCTTCAAAGCAGCTCAACATGGAGTCAGTGGCAACTGTCAATACTCTTATCAGTTCCACCGTTCAAAAAATCAAGGCTGCTCTAAACTGCTCCGGCTTGGATTAACCTATTAGTTGTCTACCTGTGGCTGCTATGCTAAGAATAAAACTAGTCCGTAGGATTAGGCTGGGAAGTTTTTCTTTGTGACAGACAGCAGCAATGTTAGGCTGTTCTTAGACTCATTTTCAAATTTCATTTTGGATAATTGGGTATTTTAAGAGGACATGTTTGTTTTTCATCCATGCAATGACATGACATAGGGGCCTTCCTATTTATTAGGCTGATATTTTATTTTCATTTTGCTACTATAAAATAGATAGCAGCACCATCCACATGTCGCAAACTCGATAGAACATAGTATCATGTGTTAATCGCCACGTGGTAATACCGTATTACTGTATAATTTCTCCGGCAGTTGGAGCTGCTCACCTCCCAATGGTGAGAAGACCTAATTATATGGTTAAAGAAGCGAAGCTACTCACCTTGGAGCACCCATATGGTTAGAGAGGCCAAGCTACTCGTTGGAGCATCCCATTAGGCACGTCTTCAATCATGCATCCAAAAGAAACTGCTCACAACAGTATTGCTTGGCCTGAAAAATCAATAAACATAGAGTACTGTTATTTCCACCCACCTGTCCTATTTTCCCACCCACCATATAAATTTTAAAAAAACACAATCCTATTTTTACACCCACCAATATTCCTAAAATACCCTTTTAATTATTACCTCATTTCCTCTCTCCTTTATTCTCTCTGCTCATGTCTTCTCTCTTTGACGGCCCACACATCTCTCTCTCATTTTTGCTCTATCTTATTTTCCATCTCTCACACTCCATCTCTGTCTCTGTCTTCTCTCTGTCTCTCATGTTTACTGAACTAAAACAGTTTTTTGTTGTAATTTTTATTTTTATTTTTGTAAATATGGATTCTGTGAATATAATCACATTTATGCTCTTAGCTTTCTAGTATTGTAAATAAACTTTTTCTCCAGAGTTATCCAAGGACCAAAAATCTATTGAACTTTGCAATAAAAAATATATAAAACGCTCATTCTTAAGACATGAGAATGTCAAAGAGTACAAAGCCAAACAGATAAGGGAAAAACAACAGTACTCGCCTTCTTCACCTTCTCATGAGCAAGGAGTCGTATTCTTGTGTTTTTTTTCTCTTTGTCAAACGATAGGGTTACTTGAGAACTGAGAAGTCTACCTTTTTTTTTTCCTCTCTCTTCTTCCTTAAGTCCTTTTAAGTCATTTTACAATAAGGTTAAATTTGTCTTTAAAAGTTAAAAGATAAGGTGGGTGGAAAAATAGAACAAGTGAGTGGAAATAGCAGCACTCTAAACATAATATCATTAGAATTAATCTCCTTTGAATAGACTATGATAATACCAATAACCAACTATTATACCTGATGCACTTATTTTACACTATTGCTAATTATATATTCTCAATTAATGACACACGCTTTGTTATATTTGGCTATCCAAAACCAATCTAAATAGGACGAGTCCACTTTTCATGTTACCATTTTCCCTATGCTTCCTTGTTACCTTTCTAATTTATTGACGCATGTCCCTACACTTAACTTCTAACATAACAATGTTAACTCTTTTAATAAAAATAAACTAAAACAAAGCTAATTATTAAATAAAAAAACAAAAACCAACATCCTACAGCCTACAGCCTACAGCCCCCACCCACCCACACAACCTCAGCCAACTCCCCCCACCCATCCAACATGGTCAGCCACCCCATCTCGCCGGCGGCAACCCCTCTCCTCCTTGCCACCGGAAACACCTCATTATCTCAATATCCCTTTCTCTCTCTTTCTTTCCTACTTTACCATTTTCTTCCTCGAACTCAAAACCCTAACAACATAGTCAATCTCATTTGTTAAAGCCTCAACCAAGAATGACATTAAAGGGCTTCAAAATTGTAAGATGTTTTGTAAAATGAACCATATTATGTTGTGGCCTCAACAACCCCTTCATCTTCACTGCATCTCAAGTTAAGAAAACAAGGAACACACATATTCTCAGTATTCTTCACCTTCAAACCTCTGATGCAGCCAAGCCTATGTAATTATGATAGAGATATTGATATCCATATTTGGATCTACTATATCTCACATTTGGTGTTGCCATGTTGTTCCCCTCCCCCCCCCTTTCTCTCTCTCTCCCCCAAGGACAGAGAAGAGGAAGGTTGTTGTAGGCGGCAGCTAGGAGAGAATTGACACATCCTGAGATCGGCTCCGCCGTAGCACGATATTGTCCGCTTTAGGCCCTCCTATCTGCCCTTACGATTTTGTTTCTGGGAACTCACGAGTAATTTCCAAATGGGTCACCCATTCTGGGATTGCTATCGCCCCAACTCGCTTAACTTCGGAGTTCTCATGACTCCGAACCCAGTGAGCTCCCAAAAGGCCTCGTGATAGATAGAGGTGGGCATGGACATATAAGGCACATCACCCCATCTCCGTTGGTCGATGTGGGATGTTACAATCCACCCCTCTTAGGGGCCCGACGTCCTCTTCAGCACACTCGCACCACACGGCAGAGTGGCTCTGATACCAAATTGACATATCTCGGGATTGGCTCTGCCTTAGCACAATATTGGCCGCTTTTGGCCCCTCTCTCTGCCCTCACAATTTTGTTTCAGGGAACTCACGAGCAACTTCCTAGTAGGTCACCCATCCTGAGATTACTCTAGCCTCAACTGGCTTAACTTCGGAGTTCTCATAACTCCGAAGCCAGTGAGCTCCCAAAAGGTCTCATGCTAGATGGATGTAGGCATGTACTTATAAGGCACATCACCCCCTCTCCATTGGTCGATGTAGAATGTTACAGAGGAGTTGCCGCCAATGAGGTGAGGCAGGTTGGATGGGTGGGTTGGCTCTCTAGGTTGGGTGGTGGGCCGGTCGGTGGGTGGGTTTGTATTATATTTTTATTAAAAGAGTTAACATTGTTATGTTAGAAGTGAAGTGTAGAGACATGTGTCAATAAATTAGAATGGTAACAAGGAGGCACGTGAAAAAGGATAACAAGAAAATTAGACTCAAATAAGACATACAAATTACTCCATTTATATGTATCAGTCATATGAAAAACTAATCTAATACCTTTAGGTGGCTCTTAAACATTGCGATGCAAATCAATATACTTATGATGTTGAAAACATAATAAGGTTCAATGCTTTTTTTTTATAGGCTTAATTATTGTTTTACTTTCTGTAACGGATGTTTGGTCTCACTTTACTCCATGAAACTAAAATTTTCTCACTTAACCCTTAGAATCTCTAAACATCACTGAAATTTTCTCACTTTACCACTTCCATCTACAAAACTATTAAGTGTGCTGATGTGGTGTGAACATTTTAGTAATTTTAGCTCCTCTCTCTCTCTCTCTCTCTCTCTCCTCTCTCTCTCTCCTCTCTCTCTCTCTCTCTCTCTCTCTCTCCCCCTCCCTCCCCCCTTGCCTCTCCATCACACCCCACCCCTAATTAACCCTCATCGCACCAATCCACCCCTCCCCTATCTCGGAAAGGGAAAAGAGAGGCAAAGAGACACAAAGAGATAGATAGATAGACATAGACAAAGATTGGTGAGGAGATGTATAGAAGTTGATTTGGGCGTGTTGATCATATTTGAGGATGGGGGTGACCGAAAACGGAAGAAGGAAGTGGGGCGGCGAAAGGGGGAAGTGGGAGTGGGGTGGGTGCTTTGGGGATAAGGATAAGCATAAAAGGAAGAGGGGGAAATGGGGAAGATGGAGGTGAGGGGTGGTGAGCTGGTATGGAGGGGAAGAAAGAGAAGAAAGGGTTTGTTAACCTTAAAACAAAAAAAAATTATAATAGCCTTTTATTTAGGCCTTTTTATTGTAGTGCCCCCAGGAACTATTGTCATATCCTACATTACCCCCTGGAAGTTGAAGTGGCCCACTTTGCCCCCTTAACCAAGGTTTGGTGTTCCATTTTGCCCTATGTCGTCATCTTTATTCATAACTCCATTAGTTTGGATGACGTGGCAGGACTATTTTAGTCTTTTTACCATGTGGTCCTATACTCCCAATATGAACTTTGTGACGTGGTAAAAGTAGTGCCCACCCCTTAAACTTTTCTTCTTCTTCCGTTTTTTTTCCCCCTTTTCTTTCCTTCCACAACTCTATCTCTCCTTAAATTTCTTTTTGCATACATTGTCTTTCACTTGCTTTGCCTAATGGCAAAAAGGTCTGCAAACCCTAAAAATTAAGCTTCCCCAAAGAAAACGAAGCTGAGCCACAAACTCTATGGCCACAATACAATCGAGAGCGGTGCAGAGCCCCAAGAATATGACAACGATAGCTCATAGGAAGATGATGATGTTGATAAAGTAAAGTCGGATGATGGCGTGGAATGTGAGAAAGAGTTCAACTTCACGGTCTCTTCTAGGCCTAGCCATGACTGTATGGACGACCCCAGCCTCACTATGTCTCCCTCCAACGACTTGTTATTCAAAGGGAAGCTCATGCCCATTGAGCCCTTATTGATTGAGTTCAACCTATCTGAAGATGCACATGCCACATCAGTTTTTTTTTTTTTTTTTTTAAGTGAGAAAATTTAAACCATGTTTAGAGATTTTAGGGGTTATGTGAGAATTTCAATTTCACGAGGTAAAGTGAGATCGAGCGTAGTCTGTTCGAGTAGTAAAATAATTAATAGTCTAAATTATGATCAACAAATAATAAAAAAAGGAACACTTGTGCATAGCCTATTCAACATACATCACTTCGCATCATTTCATGTATAAAAAAGGAATATATGCATACAAATAATAATTCCTTCATTTACTCATTCGAGCCTCCAACGAAAAAAATTATAGGGTGAAGTGCTTCTATAAGGGCTAAAAGCGTTCCTAACAGCATTTGGCAAAAACATTTTGAAGTGCTAATGGGTCATAGAAACACTTTCTGGAGAAGCACTAGGATTTCTTACGAAAATTTCAACGTTTTTATAATTAATGCGCTTTTGCTAGAAGCCCTTATAAGCATAAGTGAATCCTAACGAACTCATAATCTTTCAACCATAACTCTAATATGTAAAGCAGAAATCCAAGATCCAGAATTTGATAGTTTTAAAAATAGCTTTCAATCAACATATAAAGAAAGAAACATACCTTGGCCCATGATTGCAAACTTAATGGAGAAGAAGATTTGAGTTAGACTAGTTTGTTTATGAGGTGCCGATACAGAGGAAATAGGTTTCACTCTCTTCGCTTTTGTAATTTATAATCTAATATTTATAGGCGGGAGGATTAATTTCTTAGTAACCCTAATTCTTTAAGTATTAGAGTCTGTGACATAAAGGTCCCTGATAATTTTCTAAATGACACACAAACCTTCTGCCTCTTTTTTTTTTAACAAATAAGGACATCCAACATATTTTCTTTACCAACCAAGGACATTCAACATATTTTTTGTTTACATGAACGATAATTTTCATTCTACTTGTCCAAGATTGTTCGACTTCGATCTCTTGACTTTTTAAATCTCATGTGTGTAGAAGAATTTTGATGGTATGTGTTTGGTTATGTCACCCTTGATAACCTTTCTTTGAATTGAGTTATAGAAGGAGCGTTGAACATGATCTTTTGTTGTTGAAGGAAGATCACATGTACTCCGAATATGATGGACTTGAGATCTTAATAACCACACACATTTTGGCTTCATGGAGCAGTACAAGAGTTTCCAAATGATTAGAGGATGGAACAACCAAAGTTTGTTTGGTAGATCGCCATGAGATCATTGTATTGCCAGAAGTAAATACATAACCAGTTTGGGAGTTACTCGTGTGAATTCTTGAGATATCGAGAATCTATGTATCCTACAAGGTCTTGGTTGTGTTTTCCATATATATATATATATATATATATATATATATATATAATAATCCATGGAGTATTACTTTCTGGATTTGTTCCAATAAACTCAGCCTTCGCAAATATTGTTTTAACATATAATGGCTGTGCAATAGGTACATAAATTACGTCTTTTATATGTAACTCATTGGATGCGAGCGCATATGCGTGTGTGCCTCATGTTCCATTTGCATGTGGCCTTGCATTTTGTCAATTGAATTGTGCTAAAGGAGATACACCATAATATATATATATATATATATAGTGATTCTTGGCCTTGCATTTGGTCTATTAATTGGTGGCTTTCATATTTGCCCAAAATAAGGAGGATTCTCTAATACTACATTACAAAGGGCCTACTTTGATCACTTTAGGAGAAACTCCTATAGAAAACATTCACTTCCGACAACCAATTGTTTTCATAAACAGACATTTGCTTGAAGTCTTATAAATGTTTTTCAACAGGGATTTGTTCTTGTTTGGTCCGATCAATTGGTCACTCATGCACGCTTTGGTGGTACATATTGCACCCGCTCATCTTCGCATAAATTCTGCAAAAAGATGAACCAAGTAAAGAAATCAGCTAACGCATTATGTAACAGGTCGAAAGACAATGGGAAAAAAAGAACGGAAAAATCCAAGTCATACAATTAGTGCTAGAATTTCAACCCTCCCAATACAATCAATCTCTATGGATTTGGAAAGTAAACAAGACACATGGAAACTGTCCATGAATATCTGTACACATGGCCGGTTTAAGCTCCAATGCCAATGATAATGAAATGGGAAGGAACAAGCGGACAATGAATTAATACTTATATAATGCGATGCCCAAACACTGAATTGCCCCATTTGGCTTCATGGTACATCTAATCAATGTAACCATGACTGCGAATGGGGTCATTACAGAACTGATCCTCATGAATGGTAAAATCATACAGCAGTTTTCACAATATAAACAGATTAAAGGACCAATTTACACCTCACGGGAAGGAAAAAGGACAGGGAGACTAAACCATTAGATATGCTCTGTGGCTCAACGATTGACAAATAAAAGAAAGAGAATTTTCCAACAACAGCACTGTGTCCTAGCTATAGTTTCTTTTACAGTTAAAATTAAATACTTCAACCATGAATATACAGAACACATTACAAAGGCCAGTCATATCTGGCTGGACTGTTAAACAAAGTTCCACAAGCTGGAATTCTTTCTTTACTCCTAAAGTTATGTACGAGACAGAGTTTTCAAGGTACTTATAAATTCGTTTGAAAGATCTGGTAGCAAACTAGCTACTGGACAAGTATCCCAACCGAAAGCCCACAATACACGAAATTATATAGTTAAATGAATTGATCACATTAACAACTAAAAAAACAACTGGCCGCTACCCTACTTATTGGAAATTTATATCACTAACAAGCAAAATAGCAAAAGCATTGTGTTACCTGCAAATCCTCTGATAGAGCCTCTGAAACAGCAAGAGTGTAGACGCCAGGGACAAATTTTCCTGCAAAAAATTTAAATTCCAAAGCCAGTTCCAGATATGTAAATCAAATGCCAGATTGAAGGCATAATCTAGAGAAATAATGGAAGCACAGGGTCATTTAGAACTTCAGGGCAGCCACAATGATATCAAGTGTTAAAAGAATGCATAAGAGACTCAACAATAGATTTCAAGATGAAATATTTCACAAGCAAGCAAATTCCAGAAGAAAAGTAGATTGGGACCAAGGAAAGAGGAGTAAAAGCAAAAGAATGATTCTCAAAATCACTTATTTGTGTGGATGAAAAATCTAGAAATGAATAAACTTATGAAACAAGACAAGAGCTGAAAGAAAAACATACCAATTCGAAGCCACCGTCCAGCCCAACTCCTAGATGGATCCATCATTGAAATTATCCTGAAACCCAAGCAATACGAACATGCAGGTCAATTGGCGATGACCAAAAAACAAGAAAGAAAATCAAAATCGTCTCAGAGAAGAAGAGTACGGACGACCAACCCGTTAAAATTAGGGGTGGTGCAATCGGAGATGCGCTCGTTATCATCGTGCAGATTGAAGAAAGGGCAGTTCTCACATCCCGATTCCCTGAACTGCATTTGAATTTGAATTTGTATTTTTGTTTGTGTTTGTTTTGTACTCAACCAAAACCCTAAAATCTCTGAAATAGCAAAAACCAAAAGCAAAACTAAAACCCTGACCTGATCGTACGTCTTGACGAGGCGGCAACGAAGGCAAGCTCTAAGCTCGTGGCCGAAGCTGGTCGGAATCTGGGCAGGTTGTGCGTTTCTCATCTTCTTTCAGCCAAAATAGACGCTCGTACACCAATTACTTTTGCCTCTTCTAATATGAAAATAATTAGCACAAGAAGACAGGCACGCTATGGAGTGGTTTTTATTTTTATTTCTTGGGTACAATACAACCTTCTAGAGTCTCTCCTCTCCTTTCTTTTATCACTATAAAAACGACTTGTTTTCACTTCAAGCAAATGTCTGTCTATGAAAACAATTGGTTGTCGGAAGTGAATGTTTAGGAATTTCTGTTGAAGTGATCAAAGTAGCTGTGTGTAATGTGGTATTAGCATCCATTTGAGAGTGCTTCTGGAATAGCTAAAAGCGTTTTTTGATAATCAAAAGTTTCAAACAGAATTTAGTAGAAATTAATAAGTATTTGTGGGTTGTAAAAGCACTTCGATTTTTTTTATGAAAATTTCAATGTTTTTATAATAAAATTGCTTTTACTAAAAGCATTTATAAACGAAAGTGTTTTCTAAAAAAACAATTCCAAATGAGCTTTTAGGAGTAGTGAAATCCGTTAGGAAAATATGAAATTCACCAATGAATAGACAAAATGCAAGGCCAAGAATCACTGCATGTATTATATGGTGTGTATCTCCCTTAGTACAATTCAATTGACAAGATTTAGGAGAGACCACATGAAAATGGAATATGAGGCACAGCTAACAAGTTACATATAAAAGAAGTAATTTATATGCCTATTGCACAGCCATTATATGTTAAAACAATATTCGCATACGCTGAGTTTATTGGAACAGATCCAGAAAGTAAATTCTACATGATGTGATAAGCAATGTGGGTGTCCATGGTATTATTGCATCTGATATTGCCCCAAATCAGTTATTATAAGAGAATTTACGAATTCTTTGATGGATTCATAAAGAAGCACAACATTAGCAATTTGCTTCTCTTTATTACGAACATGTGAAGCGTAAAAGCATCCTCCTTGTGTACATTGTCTGGTTATTACTAACATCAACCGCTTGTTATTACGAAATCCCTAAATTGTCATTTACGGTCATACTGCTACATTTTATAATATAAGTGGATGATAAAGTTGATATAAGATTAGTAAATAAAAAGACAAATAAAATAGAAGATCTTTCTCGAACATAGTATCAGGCATGCGATTCGATGGTAGTATGTATAGTTTAAAAGGATGGGCAATGACCAAATCCTGCTTTGCCATGGGAGGCCCTATAAAGAATATTCAATCTACACACGGATTAGAAGTACAAAGAAGAAGAAAAAGTCAATTATGAAGAAACACCAATACATAACTAATATGTTATGCGCTGCCTTGGCATTAAACTTTCATTCATAAACAGTAGGGTTAAACATGGAAACCAGAGACCTTGACCAAACTCATATGCAACAAAAATAGTAAAACATTTATTTCCCTATCAGAATAATCAAGCATGGCACAACCAAAGGACTCGATCTTCAACTTGAGTATGCTCTCCGATTCATTCCAGGACAAGAAACTTAGAGGTCCTCAGGGCCATTGATATCCTGCACAGAAGTGCAATTAACCGGCACATCAAACAGTGACCGACCATAATCAACGTAATAGAGAAAAAGTACAATGGTCTAAATCTAAACCGACTGTGTTTTTACCTTGTTCTCAAGCACGGCATTA
This sequence comes from Prunus armeniaca, assembly GCA_903112645.1. Taxonomy (NCBI): domain Eukaryota; kingdom Viridiplantae; phylum Streptophyta; class Magnoliopsida; order Rosales; family Rosaceae; genus Prunus; species Prunus armeniaca. The sequence goes on along the minus strand of CAEKDK010000003.1, from coordinate 955,237 downwards.
TCAGGAATTTCCAACTTCACCCCAGATTTTGCTGTGATAGTTACTTTCCCCTTCATTAAATAAAAACAAAATGGCAGACAACATTAATATGCCATACATAACAATGGTACAAGAAAAAAATCCACAACATCCATAATCAAGATGAGGTTGGGCATGGACCATTGAATTATTGTCTATGGAAAGGGTGAAAGGTTCCCAGAAGAAAAATGAGGAGTGTATAACGTCCATGGATGGTTAATAATCTATGTTGCAATCTAGTAGACATGGACAAGCCACAAACCATATAAAAGAGTTGTGGTAGAGGGGAAGCAAACAATGACCATATACTTGTCCGCATGTATGTAATTAAAAATTCCACCAACATCAACAATTCTCCCTTTTTTTTCCTTTTAATCTCCCGATCCAATCCATTATAACTTAACTAAAGGTCAAACACTAAATTCGCCCAGGATATTGGTGGGCATGACATCAAAAATAAAAAAAAGATGTAACTTTTAAGTTATTGGGTACATGCATACCTTGAGAACAACGCCAGCACCGAACCACACATCACCAGACACCTTAAGGCTATCGAGCTCAAGGATGCTGGGAATTGACTTGAATCGACTCAAGAAATTGCCAACCTATAAGGGAAGAAATGATCACAATCATTATCAAGCAGCAGCAACATCAAAAAGTCATTAGATCACTACATTAAATACTCACCTTCTTAAATTCAGGCCCCAGTTCAATAGTTGGATTTGCAGGATTTGTTCTAGCTTTGTTCCGGATAACAAAGCCATCTTCTAAGGTATAAAGGTCAGACTGCAAAAGAAGATAGATACATGCGTCAGACAAGCCTCAAATCATTAGTAAAGATCCAAGATCTAGAATTGGCAAAAGAAGGTTACCTGGACAAGAAGCAAATCAGAAGTTGCCTTCACTGGAAGAAATCGAGATCGAGGTACATTGATACCAATAGCATGATTAAAGAACTGGTCATAGGAACGAATCATTAAAATTAAGAATTAAAATATCAATTCCTATAGAAAATTGAACAACAAGCTTTAACTATCGATAACATCCTAAAATGAATTGTATTCGGTACCCTGATTGCTGCACCAGCCGCAGTTTCTAGCTGGAGAACTTTGACTCCATCCACTTCCTATAAACAAATCTAAGCATCAGAAAACCAGAATCTTGGCACAACGAGGCTTCATATGAAAAATGTATACCTTTGGGTTTGGGATAATTTCCATCTTAAGTGCATCAGCTTCCACGAGCCTTTTAATTGCATTCAAGTTCACCCACCTGAATGGTACTTTGTTAGCACACAATTGATGGATGTTTACAAGATTTGGGGTAACATGACTTACAAATTATTTGTGTTGAAAATTTTGAACTTCTCTATGGACTTGAATTCATTGACCTGTTTCAAAGAAAGCACCCCATATCATCAACTATAAACTGTGTATTGTAAACAGGAATGTGCTTGTATCATCCAACGCAAGGATACAGGTACCTAATTTCCAACAAAAGGAAGCAAACCAAAGGCCAGGTCATTGTTATCAATTGTCAAGGATGACAATGCATCACTCAAGACAGCATCATGATGTAGATAGAAATGGAGAATAGTAAAAGGGATAAATTGGCACTTGCAGTGAATCAAGGAGGAGCAATTTCTATTTTCAATATGTAGAAAAACTTATTGTAATAGATACAACAAATCAAGAAAAACTAACAAAACAAGAATAGAACTGCATGTTCTATACAAAATTTGAGCTCCATTGTACTCTATTTATTTAGAGATATCAGAAATGAGGTTAAAATGTGAGTGTTTTACATTACATACAACTTCTTCTACATTGTTCTCCGATTGTACGAACAATGATTAAGTGGCATGTAGTATCCTCATCTTTTACCCTACTGAAAGTACTGCTTATTGTCACAATTCAAGGCTTAAAAAAGAAATCCAACCATCCATCCTGTTATCCATTCATTTAGTAGATTTGTTAGTTTGCAATCTTCTTATCAACAGCTATGTTCAAATGCCTATATCTCATCACAGAACTTGCAGTGAATTATTCAGCTCTACCAGTCCCAGCACTCAGTGTTGGCACTTCCCTCTTTTATAAGGTTTTCAAGCATTTTGTCAATATTATTTTAGAAAATTTTATTAAATTGTTGGGTCGAAAACTAATGATGATAAGATTGATTGGTTACAATCCTAAAGCAATCAACATAAACTTATTTCTATTAGTAATGCCTCATCGTAAATATTATTTCTTTATATACTATCTTATAAAAACTAGTAAATCATTCTACACGAACAACTGCTTTGTTACTTATCATCTCATCTGCCTCCCCCTACTACTTCAGTGGTTCAATTAGCATACAAGTAGGAATTCTAGCTGTATAGTAATAGCTGCTATCTGTAGTGAGATTAGTAAATAGCTGCTATCTGTAGTGAGATTAGTAAATAGCTGCTATCTGCAGCGAGAACAAGATGACAAACTAAAAACTAAATATAAGGGGGGATGGGCAGTGAAACAATAGAAACACGACTTACATGTGCATCAGGGACTTGAGCAATTTCCAGGAGCTGCACAAGAACATCAGATAAAAGGAAAAAGGTCATGCATAGCCAGAGTTCTCAAAAATCTTGCATCATATTGGAAAGAAGATGCATTCACATTGAGTTAATGCCATTCTTGAAAAAAAGGGGTTAACCAGGAGAATCTGCCAGCCGACCAATCAGGTTTTCATTTAAAGGCCATTTGCCGAAAAAAAAGCCACAACAGGGGAACGAGGCCATTCAACCGTGAATTAGGTTAACCAGCTCACAGTTCTTGAGAACCAGCCAGTTCAACTAGATTGTCTTCACAAAATCCCATTGTTTTGGGTGATCAAGGTTTGAAACTGACGCTTATATATGAAACATAAGGTCATTTACTACTAAATCACTGCCACATCTGTTGTCCCATAGTGACACTTTTTATATTATCTCTTTATTTCAACAAACTACAATGAAAAGGATGTTATTTTGTTATTAAGAAGACTAAACTTCTAAATATTTGAAAACGTCTAATTAAAAAATAAATAAAAAAAGATGATGAAGAAGAAGAAAATAAAACGCTCATAAACGAACTTCTTGAAAGAAAAAAAAATAGCTTGATAAAAGTACGCACTGAAGAGATGTGGAGTGGCCACCAAAGTTTAGTAATAAAAATTTCTGCTTCATAAGAAAGAAGTCAAAATAGAAAGTTTTCAATATATCATAGCCCAATGGATAAAAAATTTGTACCTGAACCCTTCCCTCATAAGAGATCAGAGTGCCACCCTTCACATCTGCCAATGTTTTTGGTGTCACCTGCATAAATAAGAAAGATATGTAGAAACTACTTTGAAGATAAAACTTTGAAGATGAAAAGGTAATACCAATAACCTTTTCATACCTCCATGCAGTATTCGTTCTTTTTGTGGATCAAATGATTTAGAATTTCTATTGCATCCAGTCAAGGATAATAACATCTAAAAGGACTTCTTTTATCAAAGCGAAAGAATAATATATCATACACAGTGAAGAACCATAATCTAGAAAGTACACGTGCCAATCTGAACCAAAAATAGGATACTCAAATCAACAACAGCACCCAAGTTGTCCGAGTTAGCAACAAACACATACTCCTTACCCTGAAAAATAGAGAAAGATGCAAGTGCAGGAAAAAATTATACCTGGGACATGAGCAAATAATAAAATGATCACAAAAGGCATCAATAGACCAACCTGTGACAATAACAGATCAAGTTTGCCACTGTTCTTTAGGGATGGGAACACATCACCATGGCCAGGAGGATACCTTCATGTGCATACAATGATCATGAGCAGAAAGAATGGGACGTTGCATGAAATTTCACTCGATATAAAATTAAATTCCTACCAACTATCAATTACAGGGCTTAGGTGTTTTTTTATTATCTAAATCACTACGTCACAATGACAAGCCAACTACCAAGGAAAACAAAACGTTCTAGTGTTAAATATGCGAGTGTTAAAGGCAACAATGTTCACGCAGGTTCATGGTCACTCAAACTACTAGACAAAGAATGAATACCAAATTCTCATAATAATAATAAAAAAATAAAGAAAAAGCTTCCTTTTGTTAACATGTGTAAAAGGAAAAATGTTCATGAGGGCCCCTGGTCACTGAAACCACTGGAGAAAGAGAGTACACAAAATATTATATCAATTTGTGCCGTAGAAAATTTTCCTTTTCCCTATTAACTACACTGGTTTTGACCCAAAAACAATAATTACACCAGGTTACAGGAAAGCTCATAAACAAAACTTAGAACCTGCTCTGTATCATGCACTTTGGATAGGAGTTGGCCTGAAATATATGTGAGGGGAAAAGAAGTAAATGATACCAGGAGTGATTATTGGCTAGTAAGGCAGGAGTTGTACAAGAAATGCATGCTGACTTTAGTTGTATGAGTTGATACAAGTTTGCCCCTGAATGTCTTCGTTGTGGTGCCCTTTTTTATTGATATCATAAACTAGTCTAACAATCCCAAATGATATCAAAAGAAGGTAAAACACAATGTAACAACTTGATTTCCTTCAACATATGAGACATGCATAAATACACATGACTCATGGCGACATCATAACATAATTTTAAAATATAACTGAAAGTTGAAAGAGCATGGATCCACCATAGTTGTGCAATTACAATGTTTAATTGGTTTTATCAACAGCAATTCGCATTAAGCATTTCTGAAAAGTCACAACGACCATATCAATGCTTTCATTTCATAACAACTAACTTCCTCGAACAAAACATAAAAATCATGTCAGACATGCATAAACACACAAAGAGGTATGATTGGCCCCACACACTCATGAAATCATACACGTGTGTGTTTGAATACCAGACTGCAATCTCAGCAAAAGTATTAACAGATCATCAGGCATGGATTATATATGCTCCAAATACAAAAAACAGTACAAAACTACAAGCTAACTGGGAAACAATTGTGCATGAACCCCAGAGTGAATAATAAATTATACCATCCATCCTTGCCAGTCTGTCCTTTGGATGGAAATGGCGAAAAATCTTCAACAACCAGACGAGGATACTGACTCTGCACATCCAAAAAATATTCGAAAAGGTATAAGTTCAATGTTTTAAGTATTCAGTATACACAAGAATAAATAGTAAAGCACATGATCAAGAAAGGTACCACAGACCTGGTTAAAAGTATGAATCTCAACATTTGACTTGGTGTACTTTTCTACAATCTAATGGAGGCAAGACCTAGTTAGCTCACGGGTAAAATGTAAGGATGAAATAATAAACTACAGAAGTAAATACTCAAACCTTCTGTGTATCATCATGAGTGTTGAATGAGTTCATCAAAAGCAGGGGAACACTGCTCCCATATTTGTTATTGAGAGTCTGAAAATATTAGCTGGGTAAGCTGATATAAACATCGAGAGAGAGAGAGAGAGAGAGAGGAGAGAGAGAGAGAGAAGGAAAAGACAAAAAGATAACCTCAATCTGGATGACAATTAAGTCCAGAAATGTCAACCCATTTCGAACTTCAATGACAGACCTGCATGACAAAGAAAATGAACCTAGAATCATTGATGTTATGGAAACGAGATAGACGATATACAGAATAGCACCCCATGATTGGGTCTCTTTTGTGTAGATGAACCAGAATTAGATTAGTATAGCAGTATCCATTACAGAATTCAAGTCTGGTGGATCTACAAAATTGCAAAGGCATTGAATGCAAAAGAAAATTCAATATCCAAGATCATAACTCAAATAACATATACACTTTTTCATCTATATCTGATATTTAAAAAGTAACTTTGCATTTAAAGCAATAAGAATATATAGCTTTCATTACCAAATGAATATATATATTTATATTATCAACCTTACTACAAGGTTCTGGTCTGGGTTGGATTAGAACTACCCAATGTTTGGTTTGATCCAATTAAAACTTGACATCAGGACACTAAAATGTTAATCCAAATATAATCAGGAAGGATTTAAATCTTTGACATGATGCATTACAGCACATCCACCAGTAGAGCAGTTCATCTACGAATTTGAATTATTCAATGCATTTTCAACGTGAAGAAATATTGCAATATTGAAGCAACAAAACAATAAAGCAAAACACCTCAATAGTCAGGTACAACAAATGGAGGCCAAGCGGGGATAATCAAACTACTCCCTAGTCCCTAGTTTCTCTTGCAAAGTTAAAAAACAAATAACTGAGCCACAAGTTAATTGTGTAATGCAGATAATAAAAGGCATAACATTTTTAAATTAAAAAAAGGTAACATTCTCCTACATCAGGAATCCCAAATCTAAATCAGCCGGTAAGATTTTTTGCATGGAACTGGTAATGAAATAACAATTGCCACCTTAACGAGCCATACGTAAACAAGAAAAAGAAACGTAATCAAAATGAGATTCGAAGGCATACTTGGGGCCAGTGCAACCCATTGTTGTTCCCAAACCTCCATTAAGCTTTAGCACCACAAGTTTGTCCAAAAGCTTCTTGATCTCCGCAGGATCTTTATAGATCAAGAATTCAAGAACCATAACCATAAGCATTTTACAATTCACAAATGTGAATCGCTAAATAAACAGAAAAATAAAATGAAAGAAAATTTAAGATTAAGATTACCGTCAGGAGTAGGTGCCAAGCCATCATAAGGGACCACTACTTCATCAGTAGGAGTCTGGATCTTACTCCACTCCACATGATCTGCTTCTCCTCCACTGTTACATGTTGTTGGATAACATTCAAACACAAAGATTCAATCAACATACACAAATTCATTAGGATTTGAGTCTCAAACTGATCATCATTTTCTCATCAACCAAACAGACCAAAACAAACAAACAAACAAATTCGATTCGCTTCACTTCACTTCACCTGACATAACGAGAGACGAGGTTGATGAATCCATTTTTCTCATTGTCGCTGCAAAAACGAACAAAATCAAGCTCAGATCACATAGGAATCAGAAATTCACAACTTGATCCAACGAGAAACTAGACTAGCGCACCTGATTTGGCTCAGAGCAGCGACTTCAGATTTCAGTTTGTCGATGTTAGCGGTAGCTACAGCAGCCATTGGTGAAGCAACGCAAAAGCTTCAAAATTCTAGAGAGAGAACAAAAAAGAAACGATAGATGTGAGCTTCGAAAGTCGCGAGAGAGAGAGAGGTGATGATATTGATGCTGATATTGATATAAGCTGTGTGAACCTTGCAGAATGAGAGTGACTTTGAGATTTGGAAAAATTGGATATGTGTTTGTACTGTAGGATGCAGGACTAAGTGAGATTTGGCAAAGTGTATATAGTTAACGTAAAACAGTGCGTTGGTTTCGTTGCGTAGTGATTTTTGATTTTTGTGGGGTAAAGAGGTTGGTTTATATAATAACGAATAATGAAGATGGGTTTGGTTTTTGGGGCAACGAATATGCAGGCGAATATGACGTTTTGGTTCCGCTTCGTCCAGTCTCAGAAAAGAGTGGCGCCTCTTTTACGCCAACATTGACACCTCACTTTCCCCGTCCCACCAGTTTTGGGTTGCCACCTATCTAATCTGACCGTCTGTCTGTCTGAACAGTTGTTCCTCTCTCCCTCTAGTTTCCAATTTCCAATTCTATTTTGCTACCTTTGACAATTATTCTCTTTTATCTTCTTTTTGTTCCTATGGAACATCTTTTGATTATCAGTTGTTCTACTACTATCGCATTGGGTGGATAAATTTGCATTCTATGAACAACTGTCAATCGTTGATGCAGTAAAGTCGAATCACTCATCTATTCCGACCCCATACACTTCCTAGAGAGGAGTAAGGCCCACGGGTGTTATCAGGTCCAAAAGCAAACCTACCATACTTATATGTAGCCCACAATTGAGAAAGCCCAAACAGGCAAATACTTGTAGTCCAAGTTTTATATTTGAAGCCCACTCCATGCTCCATCAGAAATTTGGCCCACACACTCTACCTAGCACTAGCAGCGCCCAAGCCACCCCATTCAATTGGTCTGCACTTCACTTCACCCGTTATGGAATTGCGTAGGCCCAAAAAATAAAAAGGCTCACAATGAGCATAACATACGTCGATCTTGAAGTTTTCATAAAGACAAAAACAATAGAGAGTGTTCTCAAGTTTCATAAATTTTGGGTATCTGTAACTCAAACATTTCAAGTTCAACTCCAATAAAATTAATATTTGTTAAAGAATTTTTAGTGCTTGAGAACTCTAAATTTACAGGTTCAACGACTGAAAAATCAAACTCTTGAAAGTTGTCAAACCCATACCTAACTTCACAAGTAGTACCATAAATAACTATTACTTCTTAATGTGGAAAATAATATTGTTCCAATATCTTCAAATACCCAAAGCTTTTCAATCCTTGAATAATACATTTTATGGTCACCCATTGGAGATGGATGTCGAGGGGTGTGGAGAATTCGTACGTCTGCTCAAAAGACCTTCGGCACCATGAAACTAAGAAAGAAGATAGTCGTAGTATTTGGACACAAATGTGTGGTTTGAGTCAAATAGCTTATGATGTCTAAGTTAGTTCTACTGTATGGAGAGAAAAATAGAGTTTCTTAGTTCAAGGAACAATTATCTTCGTTAAGAGGCGTAAATTGGTTTACATTTAGCTTTTTGGAGGCTGGTTTATTACCGTGAGAAGCTACGTGTTAGTGTTAATAAAGGTGTAACGACTCGTTAATGTGTATGTCAAGTCAATTAGCCGTTTAACTTGGGATGTATGAGATATTTACCCAAAATAAGTGATCCCCTTAATTATTGATGTTGCAATTATTAGGGAGATCTCAAAGATTTGGGCTAATCTTTTAGGGCATGCAACCTAAAGGATAAGTTATATTAGGCTAACTTCCACATGAGCTTTTATTTGACAAAAAGGCCTTAATGGACCTTTCCATGTTTCATGGGCTCAAGCAGAGCCCACGCTTCCCATTACCCCGACAAAGGAAGAGACATATGACAGCCATAAGCAATAATGCCCACTCCTCATAATTAATGGGCGATAAGATGTATCACATCTTCTCATGCCATTAACCAAGGGCAATTTGGTCTGTATGGTGGCCTTTTAGTCCACATGACACCTTATTAAAATTTATCTATCACATTATATGGGACCTAAATTGGCAAGTTCGGAATAAACGGAGCAAAAAGAATCAACAATTCCAAGGAGAAGTTAGAAGTACGGGCACTTGGGAGAGTATTCTTAGGAGTATTGCCCTAGCAAAGAGCTAAAAAGAAGTAGTAACGAAAACATAGGCAGAAAAAAGATTATGTTATTGAGTTCCCCCTAAGCGCAAGTAGCTCCCTGACTTGGGTTAGCGCGCCCCTATTAGTCAAGGTTTGATTTGACGCTAGCTCCTACCCTATAGTTTGAAACTAGCTCTGAATCAGAGAAGCTAGCATAGCATAGTGAAAATATGCTCGACTTTTGAATTTAAAATTGATCTACCACATTATTTGGGACCTAAATTGGTTTACAAATTTGATTTCCCTAGCATTAGGCAGTCGATTAGGTGCCAAAATTTCATAACTTCGTCAGTTTTGCTTATTTGGTCAAATCTTTTTCGTATAAGTAATCTCTGATATGTTTGTTGAAGATCTCTTGTACCTTATAGAGTCTAAGTTCTTCAAGCTATAGAAAGCTATAGAAAGCTATAAAGTTCCTAACTTTATGAATACTTTGTAAATTCTTTATAACTATGAACCAAACTATTGCAAGTCTCGAACTAGAAAAATTGAAGTGATTTAAACTCAAACTGTTTTTCAAAAGTGGCACAAAAATCCAATTACGTCGGAACACAATGGCAACTTTTTTTCTTTTAATTTTAGCCACAAGCTCAGCAAATCTTCCATCTTAACCCATCTCTTTCATCCAATCTAGAAAAATAATGCTTCTGCCACTAAAATTGGTTTATTATTTTTGTCCAAAGCTGATATATTGGTCATAGGTGTAGTGGAGGAGAGAGAGAGAGAGAGAGGAAAAAAAACAGGGGAAGATGATGACGCCAGTATTATGGATAGCTGAGCAACGTCCAATCAGAAAACGTCAGCTGGAAGCGAATATGAAAAGAAATATTAAAAAAACAAGAAAAAAGGGTCACCAGTTTCAGCCACAAAGCGAATATCTAAAGCGAAAGATCTTGAGCCTCTCGTTGAATTGTTGAATGGAGGCTTCCACGATCTTCGACACCTGGCGCTGCGCAAAACAGCTCTATCAAATGCGCTTAATTTACCCAAATACCCTTACAAAACTTGTGGACAGAAACTTTTTACTATTATAATCGTGGGTCCAGCTGCGCGTGAGTGGCCTAGAACCATCCATGGTCCCTTTCACACGTGGCGGAGGAGGTGGGCTGGGGCGGTCAGTGGCGATGACGTGGCGAAAAGCGCAGAAAGAGAAAGTGCACATGAGCTCAAACTCGACACAACCTCATCTTCTCTCTTCTTTTTTTTCTTTCTCTATTTGGGTTTTTAATGTAATCCACAACTCTTGGCCTACGCCTACCGTTGGTTTCTCTCTCTCTCTCTCTCTCTCTCTCTCTCTCTCTCACTATTTTATAGGCTGCAGATATTTTTAGCTTTTCTCCAGGCCACAAATATCGTTTGGAGCTTTTTTATTTTCACTATCTTATTTTATTTGTTTTATTTATTTATTTTTTATATCCACACAGTGGTTGATCTCCCCTTGTTGGTGTAGGCGATGAAGTAGATTACTCGCTACCTATAATTTCAGACGACTAAACTATTTTCTTTTTCTTTTTGTTTCTGCTGAGCAACTTTGGAACTAAATATTTTATAAAATACAATCTCAACTATATTTTAAATGTCTTCACTACTAAATTTAGACATAATTGAAATCTTAATTGAAAGAATAGATACTGGTTGGATTTATATCTAGAGTATTAAACTTAATTAAAATTTCCGTCCAAAAACAATTTATAATTCACACCATATATCGAGCAACTAGTTTTATTAAAAAAAACTAAGAATAATAATAATTAAGTAATTAAGTGTACAACACTTAGAAATAGGAGAAAAACAAATTTATACGTGGCGAGAAATGTATTCATCTAATAAAAAAAGTGATGGTTTTTTATCATATATACTGAATTTTTTATACATAAAATGTGATTCAAACACCTTAAGCATCATATTTCGGATTCGCCTCATTTACTTGAGTTTTCACTGTTTGGATCTCATAAACTTTTAATATAAGCTTACCAAGACAATAAAATACAATCTAAAGGTTAAAATTTTGACTTTTAAAATTAAAATTGCAATAATTACATATGTAAATAAAACAATCGTCACATTCTCAAAACTTCTTCAGAATAACGATACTGCAACAAGTCAATCTGTGAAATACAATAGACTTTAAATTTTTGTTTTTATGTTTGGGTTAAAAGACTTGAAACTTCTTTAATTTTTCAAAAAAGGAGTGAATTGAAAAAAAAAAAAAAAAAAAAAAAAAAAAAAAAAAAAAAAAACGAAAAAATTGGTTTTTCCATAATCGTGCACTGGATAATGAATAAGATATGGAGATAGAAGTGACTTGGCTGAAGCGCACGTGTGTGTGAGCCAGAAAAGCGCGACTACGATAATGTAATGATTTCGCTGCGAGTACAGCCCCTGTCCCTGGTGCCTCTTTATCCCGTGGTGGCTGAATTTCTCGCACCCAAAAAAGTCACTATATATCGCAAAAGCGAGGAGGAGACAAGACAGGCGGCTGCCACGTGTCAAGGGCCTCCGTCGTCCTGAGCCACAAGATTCCATCGAATTCTCGAGAGTTCCGTTTCACAAAACAAAATTAAAATTCATCAATAACAAAAAAAAAAGAAGGCAAAGACTGATGCTGACGTGTCACCACCTGGTTTCTTATTTTTTTTCTCATCACTCACACACAACCCTACACTATTCAACTCTCTCTCTCCTTATTTTGCTTTCTTCTACCTTCCTCCTCCTTCTTCTGGTTCAGTTTTATCTACTTGGGTTTTGCTCTTTCCTCCGTCCAAATGAAACCCAGTTCTTGTTTTCTTCTTGAAAGCAAGAAATCGTTTCCAATTTTTGAGGTCCTGTGAGCTAAAAGCAATGGAGCTGTTTGACCAAAAACCTGGCTTTAGATTGTGAAAGTCGAGTTTGGGGAACAAATAAAATGGATCCAAGGCCGTATAGAATTAGCTGTCTGAACAGAAAGAGTGTAAATTTATGAGTATTTTCTTCTTGTATGAGTGTGGGGAAGATAGAGACAAGGGTTTGTTTTGGATTTTGCTTGCTAGAGGAGTGAGGGAAAACGGTGTCGTATCTCACAGAATTAAGGAAGAGGTCAACTTTGCATGGTGGGTGGATTAATGCTCTCTCCAGATATGGATGCTGCTCAAGTATGTATGCACAATTTTTTTTTTACGTTTTATGTTATAATATAACTGGCACGCTCTGTTTTAGTGGTCATGTGAAATTATTGATGGATCGCTGAAATTTCCATTTATGTTATAAGATATCAGCTATCAATTTTTATATATACAGTTTCTTAATTAACTGTGGATGCTTCTCATTTCTATGAGATTTAATTAAATTTAGAGAATTTCTGGCAGTGCTTTGAAGGGGTAGATAAATTATAATAACCCCCCGTTTATTTATTTAATTTAGTTTAATTATATTGAAAACTTAGGAAAATTTTGTTGTGTCGGGTGGTGATTGAAGAAGAAGAAACATTTTTGATCTTGTATTGTTGTTTCTTGGTTATGTTATGTAGGATCAATATGATGGTAGTCGTTCAGAAAGTGTTCTCTCAGCAAACAATGGGGTTTCATTTAGTGTTTCTGGGCTCCAGTTGAAGGATCAGCTCTCTAATGGAAATGACTCTGCTCCCAAGGTTTTTCAATTTTTATTTTTATTTTTCCATTTTTCAATTTTAGTTTTCATTAAGATTTTGATTAATTGTCGTTCAACATTCACTCACTTGCCTTATCTTGGTTTTAATAGGCGAGAAAACCATACACAATCACAAAACAAAGAGAGAGATGGACAGAGGAAGAGCATAAGAAATTCCTTGAAGCTTTAAAGCTGTATGGTCGAGCCTGGCGAAAGATAGAAGGTATATTTGCATTAAAAGTAGGGAGTTTCACTAAAACACCCAAAATGGGGACTGAAATTATAAAAAAACCCAACACCCAAAACACTTTATAAACACACCCAAAACCCATCATTACACACACTCAAAACCCATTTATAAACACACCCAAAAAATATACAATTGTTGATCTTGGGGTTGATTTTGGGTGTGTTTCTATGTTTAAATAGTGCTTGGGCTTTTTTATAAATACATGTCTAGGATTGGGTTTATTTATAAATTTGTATTAAAAGTATCACTGGCAATATATGAATGAGTTGAGTATGTCAGTTGTGAAAGCTGGCTGGAGATGCATTAAGATATTACTTAACAATCTTATCATCTATCCGCGGTCCACTGAAAATATTCTGTTTGGATGACAGAGCATGTTGGCACCAAGACTGCAGTTCAGATTCGAAGTCATGCTCAAAAGTTCTTTTCTAAGGTTTACTGCTCTTATTCCAGTACCCTTCATTCTCTCTCATAGTATCTATAATCCCATATATTAATGTAAGTTAAACTTTATTGGCTCAAGGCATGCAAATCATACTTGAAGGGTTGATGCTTTCCTGCTTGATGTTGCTCTCTGACTCCTCAAGTTTGTCTTTGTCGTAGGTTGCTCGTGACTCGAATGGCAGCAACGTAATCTCAGAAGAGCCCATTGACATCCCTCCTCCTCGACCAAAACGGAAGCCAATGCGTCCTTATCCCCGAAAACTTGTACACCCTGTTAATAAAGAGACCTTTATTGTAGAGCGGCCAACAAGGTCTGCATCTCCAAATTTATCAGTTTCGGAGCCAGAAAACCAGTCTCCAACATCAGTATTATCTGTGATTGGCTCAGATACACTGGGTTCCGCTGATTCAAATACACCCAGTCGTAGTTTATCACCCGTTTCGTCTGCTGCTGATGTCCACGGTGTGGACTTAAATCATTCTGAACCCCCCAACCCATCACTGGAGGAAAGTGGATCTACATCACCAGCTGTAGCAGAAAATGGTTCACTTCCTAACATGCAATTATCAATGGTATATGCTTATCCTTTTGCATATCTGTCCAATTTATTATGAGCCCTTTATGAGATATTGATACTCTACTGGTTGTGTTTGGTGAAAATTTCCAGAAGCTTGAGTTATTTCCCACGGATAATGTTGATGCTAGTGGAGTTTCAGCTGAGGAGGTATCCGCACGAAGCCTTAAACTCTTTGGAAGAACTGTATTGGTCACGGATTCCCACAGACCATCTTCTCCGACCATGGGAACTTCTAAATCACTGCCTTCTGATGTGAAAGAGGAGAAACCTGTGCAGACATCAACACCATGTAACTTTACAGCTACAGAATCTGCATCTGGGAGTGTGGAACATGTTTGGGATAATTTTCCCTATGGAGTACATCCAGGCATGTATTTTATGCAATTTCAGAATCAGAACTCAAATCTGGTAGAATCTGGTTCTGCTTATCCTGTACCTTGGTGGAGTTTATGTCCAAAATTGCCATTTCCTTTTATTCCATTCCATGAGCCACAAGCAGTAAAAGAACATTTTGATGGTAATCTTGGAGATCCTAAGGAAGTTGAGAAGGAAGGGTCTTGGACTGGTTCAGATGCTGGATCAGTCAACGATGAGGAAAACGGTGACAAATGTCTAGGTATTGAGACTGAGGGTAAAGAACAAGAGCCAAATTCGGTTCTCCAATTTAAGGCAAGTGCAAACTCGGCCTTCTCTGAATTAAGAGCAAGCCCTAGCCCTGGAAAGTGTAGAAAAGGATTTGTACCGTATAAAAGATGTTTGGCCGAGAGAGACACCTCTACATTAGCAAGTGAAGACAGGGATGGGAAAAGAGTCCGCCTTTCCTTGTAGTGTCCTGCTATTGAGGTTTGTCGTAGAATCTTTCTATGTTAGTTAAGAGGTCTTTTTTCACAGAACAAGGAACTTGTTTCTGGTACCGTTTAGTTTAAGATGTGACCAGTTTCAGCTGCTGGTCTCAAAATGGGAAAAATTTATGTGGTACCGTTTAGTTTAAGATGTGATCAGTTTCAGCTGCTGGTGGATGACCCAAAATGGGAAAAACAGTAGTTGCATTGCTGTGGCCTTGCAGATTCTATTATGGTAGTTCTGGTTTTGACCTCTTAACCGTGTAAAGGCAAGCTTGCCATTTCTTGTATGTTTCATATCTCCTTGTTTTGCTTTTACAACCAGCACTTGGTAGTACTAGCTTTTGTATTACTTTCCATTCTTTTTCCTTCTTTGTAAATATGAAGTTCATATAGTCTCAGTGTTAACATTTATGAGTTGAAGAGAAATATTCTTCGAATAAAGTGTTAACTATTGAGTATTCTTTGCAGAGAGTAAAGGAAGAGAGCAAAACGTGAATCAACAACTATCTTATGCTTTGTTAAGACAAGCCTAAGTTGGACCTATTTTTTTCCGGTCAAGAGCCTAAGTTGGACTTTGATGGTTAAACACCGTAGTTTGGGCTTCGGAACAGAATGAACAAAAATTGGCTCTTGGGTTTCTAGCCTACTTAGGCCATATCCAGTCATAGGACTAAATGTAGTACATGATTACAAATTTAGCCCCTCAAAATATTAATTTTTTAAAGAATAGTGCATGGCCAAATTTTTCCATCTATAGTCATGTATAACTATATTTTAGGGTCCTTCATATTTTATTATTTTGAAAAGGGGAGTGAGGAGTGCTTTAATGATTGGTTGTTGAAAAGCACATGGATGGAGCCCACTATAAATTTAGCTTAGGCCAAAGCTAGGCTACATTTGGCCCGGTTGGAAGGCTAAGAGGCCAAATGTGGCCCTCCAAATTTGGCCAAAATTTTATTTAGCCCATGACTGGAGATGAGTTTTGCATTACGGAAAGGCTATAATGAGGGCTTAAAGTGAGGAGGTTATTTGAGGAGGTCAAATTTCATCATCAACAATGTAAAGAAATCATGGGACTTAAATATTTTAAATGTTTTGACGGTCAGATCGGTCTCCTCAAATAACCTCCTCATTTTAACTCATCATTGTAGAAGCTCCCTTTGCATTAATTAAAGGCTATATTTGGGATATAGCCCATGGCTGGAGATGGCCTTAAGTTGCAACACCACTTGGCTACATTTTTCCTCTCCCTACTCTTTTTGTATTTCTAATTTTTTTTATAGCGAACAAATATAAACAATTCTCAGGGTGTAGGGATAAACAATGTTAATCACTTTTTAATTTTTTTTTAATGTTTTATATCAAAGATAAACTTGAACAGTACAATCAAATAGATCACATGTGACCTAAATGAACCCTACTACCACCACCATCACCTAAAGAAATGCCTTCATGGCCACACCTACCACCACATTCGTAACGGATCTGGGAAAAGTATAATTTCCAGCGATCAACATGCGCATAATAGCAAACAAATAAACGAAAACAACAACTATGCCAAAAAATAATTTGGTGATTTGCAGCAACCTTCGTCAAAGACAATGTAGACTTAAAAGAAAGCATGAGCAGTGTTAGAGAGCGGATTTTGAGAGGGATGTGATTGAGAACATAACCTAAAAGGAGTGATTGGGAACTTTAATAAGAGTATGGCTCATAAGAAATCACCACAAAGGGCTTCTTATTCAAAACGCCCCAATGAACTTATTCACTAACCCAAAAGAAAAAGACGAGAAGAGAAGATTAGGAGAAGGAGCATTGATGCTTCTTTCTCCTCCCCTCTCTACGAATTTTTTCCTTTGGGACTCATAGAGAGAGAAAGCGGCTAGAGTTTTTTCTCCCATAAATTGTCACCATACATCTTGCTTTTTTCTTTCTTCGTAGTGAGTAAGAGCAACTCCAGCGTGCATGGGCGAAGGGGGTTTTAGGTCCAAAACTACCTTCCAGCGGACAAAAGATGCTCGGGCTGTGGGTGGGCTCCACAAGCCTAGGCTGGCCCTCAGGCAAAATCAGCCCTCAGTCCAACTTGGGTTTGCTGATGTCAGTGATGACATCAGCAACCAAAAAAAAAAAACTAAAAATTTCAAAATTTTAAAAAAATAAATACTTAGTCATATTTTTCACTTCCCACATCAAAACTCTATATAAATTCCTCTCTTTATATCTTATGTGAATAGTGGTTGTCATGGCAACGGATGGAAACACACTTTGTAGTAGCTGCCCTAATCCCCCCTTGCCATAGCAAAGGAAAAATGGGTGGAGTTGCTCTAAAAAGGATTATATAGTTTGCAATATAATATTTGTTGTGTACCGCATACGTTGGTGTGACAACTTTGGGCCATATTCTCTTGCTAATTCTCAAATTCCTTTCAAGTGGCAATTATTTTCACGAGGTATTATAACTCAAGCGATTAAGAATACTTATTCTTGCATTTGATGTCCTAAATTCAGTAAGCAAAATAATGGTGATTCTT
This sequence comes from Prunus armeniaca, assembly GCA_903112645.1. NCBI lineage: Eukaryota > Viridiplantae > Streptophyta > Magnoliopsida > Rosales > Rosaceae > Prunus > Prunus armeniaca. The sequence goes on along the minus strand of CAEKDK010000003.1, from coordinate 937,638 downwards.
TTCTTTCATATTTATATATATAAAAAACACATAGGTGAAAAGGACTTTTAAAAAATGATAAAACGAATGGTATGGTGTGAGCCCCGACGAGAGCGACAGCGTCCCACGAGGTGAAAAGCAAAAAACATTACACTCACTCGAGACTTCCGTCTATTACTTCATTTATAGCATCTTTGGCACTGTGTCTCTTTCTCTCCTCCATCATTCGCTTTACTCACTCACTCACTCACTCTACTTCCTGGTAAGAAGAAAGCAAATTCAGAACCCCAAGACAAACATAAAACAAAAACAACAAAAAACCACATCAAGAAATGTCACCAACACTGCAGCTGCTGCTGCTGCTGCTCCTCCTCCTCACATTTCTAGCCTCCACAGCCCTCTCCCACTTGCCTTCATCCTCCGTCACTACCACCACCTCGCTCTCCATCTCCGACTGGCAGTCCGCACGCGCCACCTACTACGCCGCTTCGGACCCCCGCGACGCCGTCGGCGGCGCCTGCGGCTACGGAGATTTGGTGAAGGCCGGCTACGGCATGGCAACGGTGGGGCTGAGCGAGCCTCTGTTCGAGCGCGGCCAGATCTGCGGCGCGTGCTTCGAGCTCCGCTGCGTCGACGACATGCGCTGGTGCATTCCGGGCACCTCCATCATCGTCACCGCCACCAACTTCTGCGCCCCTAACTACGGCTTCACCGCCGACGGTGGGGGCCACTGCAACCCTCCCAACAAGCACCTGGTTCTCCCCATCGAGGCCTTCGAGAAGATCGCCATTTGGAAAGCTGGCAATATGCCCGTCCAGTATCGCAGGTAAAGTTGGTTATTGTTTGCTTATTAATTGGTTTTTGGGGCTTCCAATTTTGTTGCCTTAAACTTTACTCTTTCTTAGTTTTAGATTGGAGACCAAAACTAATAAATTCCGGAAAATAAAAAATAAAAACGGGACTTTGGCATCACACTGTCTTAAATGTGAATTTATTATCAGAAAAAAGCAAATGTGAGGCGAGTGAAACTGAAAATGGTAACTTTTGGATTCAACAGCAAGTTTTAGAGAGGCAAATCGGGTAGCAGATCAAACCCTAATGGCTTATATAGGATGCCGAAGTAGTTTTAATCGAATACGAACCCTAATGAGATACGAAGATGAATAAGGGGTCTCAATCAGAGTAAGAATCTTCGTGGAATAGAAAGATGACAAAGAAGGTTTGCTGAGGCAACTCTGATAGAACAACTTCACACACACACTGGTCCAGGATTTTGTGGCATTTGGGTACATGGGAATGTATTTGGATCTCTCTCACCTTTGGCACCAATGAGGCATCTTACCTCACATGACTCAAATAGGCTGCTAGTTGCAGAAAAATGAGGAAATACTGTCAAGACGAATTTCATTTATTTGAACCATGCAAATACTACACTGCGGAATTGAAAGGTCCATTTTTGGATTTGTTCTAAAAAAGAGAAGACAAGAAGAAATCTTGAAAAATAAGATTTGTGCAAGTCTAAAGAACACTTTACCAAGTTATAAACCTAGCTTAACTCTGTATTTAAGTTCTGGAATAAGTCGTACCACTTGACGTCTACAGTTGGGAACACGTATGATAGGGAGGACTAGAGTAGACTAGACTAGCAAAATGCCTACATCTCACGTGCATTCAAGGCATAATATGGATATTTTGTTTAACTTGGAGGAATAATGGGGACTATCTATAAGAGGTTGATGACTAAAACTTATCCCCCCCAATCCTCTTGAAAATGGTGGGATTAGAGGGATAAGTTTTAGTCATCAACCTCTTATGAATAGTCCTCCTTCACACTCCAAATTAGACAACAATATCCATATTATGCCTTAAATACACATGAAATGTAGACATTTTGTTAGTCTAGTCCAGTCCTCCCTAAGAAACGAGGCCTAGGAGTCTAAAATTCTGTGTGATGTTCATTTTATGACAAAACCCGTGTTTTTTTTTGTGCATGTTCGAATCAGCACTTCCAGTTGTGATACTTGGCATATATACTCAAATTGCTGAGCTGTCAGTGTCATCCCCCATTTATATGATATTAGCCTAAAGCATTCTTAACAACAGACAAATGTCTTCTCTCATCCTGAGATCTGTTATTCTTGTTAAATCTGTTTAAAACAGGATCAAGTGTAGAAAGGAAGGAGGAGTTCGTTTCACCATAGATGGTTCTAGTATCTTTATCTCAGTGCTGATCACCAATGTCGCTGGTGTTGGAGACATAGTTTCTGTGAAGATCAAAGGTTCAAGAACAGGTTGGCTTCCAATGGGACGAAATTGGGGCCAAAACTGGCATGTCAGTGCTGATCTAAAAAACCAACCTCTTTCTTTCGAGGTCACTAGCAGCGATGGGCTCACAGTTACATCTTACAACGTAGCTCCCAAGGCTTGGAACTTTGGACAGACATTTGAAGGGAAGCAGTTCCTGTGAGCACCATTTTGACTAAATAGCGTTAAGGGAACCATTTTCCTAATCTTCCTTTGTCATATTTATTCTAGTTTTCCTTCAGTGGAGAATTAGTTAGATTGCGGATGATATTGTTGTACAAAGATATATATCAAAGCTTAGTTATTAAAAGGCACCAGAAAGTGAACTTGGATGCTTGAGGAGTAGCTGATGCTCAGCACATGCTGCAGAATAATCGTAGTTGTGTGCAGTGCGGTGTAATTCCTTAGGTGAGATCAGGTAGGGGCTTGGCGAAAGTGAACTGTTATAGGGGCTTGGATATCCATTGATGAACATTGGTGCTCTGATTATGGCAGTGTGCTGGCGGGGCTTTTAAGTCTGATTCGTAAGTGCTGATAAATTGCTTGGTTTTGGCTCTGAAGATGGTTGTTTCCTCGATTGAATTCGTAGGTCCTGCTATCAAACTTCTTGCAGAACTTTCTTTGAGCTTCATGTAGTTTTTGTTAGGCATGTTTGGGAAAGTGTTTGCTGTTCATTAAGGGGGCAGCCTAAGCTACCATTTGAAAAAAAGAAAGGAAAAAAAGAGAAGAACAAGACTTGTCATCTCCAAATTTTTACCATTAAAATCTTAGTACATATTTTACCCTTATCTAGCATTTGATTGATACATTGATTTTTCAAAAGTTCGATTAAACAATCCAAAGTGGGAACTCAAATTCAAATTCCTCATTTCCAATCCGTCTAAATGGACCTTCAGATTGAAGTTGCGGTCACCCACTTGGAAGGATTTTATACTTTCATAAACGAATGAATTATGAAATACACTTCATACCAAAACTCTTCAGATTGCAAAGAGGACAACATCATTAAATAAAGGCACAAAGTCCCTTTCCGTCCCCCTATAGTTTATCGGATTTTCCACTTTTGTCCCTATGGTCTCAATTCTCAAACTCTTCACAATACACCCACAAGCAAGTTCAGAATCAAAACCTTAGAGATCTTATTAAAACATGATACCTCCATCTTTAATCTAATGAAACGACCTGTCATGAGTGCTACCACTTCGTGCAAGGGACGTGGAAAATTGCCCTACCACTCCCCACCTCAGCTCCAACCGTTCACACCAGACATTTTCTTTAGAAAGGCTTCTTCACTCATTCCACTCACCTAAGTTCCAAACGCATCTCCCCATTCTAAGCATAAATTCCAATCCTAAAAGCCAAAAAGTGAAAGGGCATGGATTTGAATTCAACCTTAAGTATCACTGTATCAGTATCAGAAAAATCATCACATTACTATAATTGGTTGCATGACAAGGACATAATTCAACCGAGAAGAATATAATTATAAGGACCCTGCTAAGTGTTCCATAAAGAAACCACTCCACTCTATTATGTTAGTCCTGGAAAACAATTGATGTATATATCAAGTGATGAGCAAACATCACATAAGCATCATGAGACCTTGTTTCCAGACAACCACAAAAATCGCTGTTTCCAAATCTCTCAGTTGCATCATATAACACCAGAACCCAAGCTGTAAAATAATAATTTGACACCCGAGACTGACAGAACCAGAGAAAAAGGACAGAGGATGCACCTAAAAGGTACACTCAGCAAAGTACTTATTGAGAGTTGAAGTAAGTTCAATGCTGGTTCTAAAGTTTACTTTTTCGCCATACCAAAAATACAATATTGATGATGCTCCTTAAAATGAGAATCTTTTGCAGTTTGCGCATGGTGTATATGAATCTGTTTAGAACAATCTAAAAATGGGATGAAAAAGATAATATTTTGTATATATGGATGCATATGGCAACAAATTCATCATGATGTTATACTCTGTTTTGTTTCAACTTCATGAAAATTTTATACTCTCTCTCTCTCTCTCTCTCTCTCTCTCACATGCATTGTCCACACCCACAAAACAGTCCTGAAAAACCTTTATTTTCTAATTTCTTTTTCTATTTTCTTACCCAATAAAATCCTAAGCCAACTATTCTCAACAATCACTGCCCTTCAAGTGTCCTCCAAAAGTGCCATAGAACCCTGTTTTTCTGCACAGTAGAAATTCCCGCTTTAACCTATAATTTCAAATCTTAATTCCAGCCCCTAAACCCTAAACTACTCCTATCTTAAGCCATTAACCAAAATTTACCAATATATAACACCTAACTCACATGCATGATGCACCAGCAAGATTTGACCATCATATTCAGCACTTGATAGCTTTCTCTCTAATTTTTGTGTAGTCAGTTCCAATATTGTTGCCATATTATCCAATAAAAATATTTGTTTAAAGTATAGTTGGAAAGAGGCTTGGTGTATGCTTCATTCTATCCCTTCTAGATTCATCCGGTATAAAATCATCAACATAGGATAACTTCTCAATTCTTCATGAAATAACTAGATTGTCTGTCCACCCCAACATCCTCAAATCTCAAGTTGAAGTGAAAGAGCCATTTACATTATCTAACTAATAAAAAGTAAATTGAGATTCCTACTGTTTGTTGAATTTGGGAATTATGTTTGCTGCCAATTGTTTTAGAGTAAGAACAACACGGAAATTTAAGGAAAAAGCTACAAGAAAACGTAGAAACTACTAGCAGCACACTAGTAGGGTTCTAGGAGTCGCTCCTAGACCTTGCATCTCACCTAGGGTTATATTGCACCACACAATCCTGGAGAGAAGCATATACTTGCTAGACATAGAGTTCTGTAATGACCTTAGGCTTCTATGTCTTTCATACTCCCAACCAACTTTACTTTCAGGTTTCCATCACAATAAAGGCATAAAAGAATAATGCTAAAAAGATATTAACAACTATGAGTTCTAGGTTTCCCATTACAATAGAGACTAATAAAAGATATTAAACACTGGTCATACACCACAACAAAACCATTAAAAAACAAACTCTTGGGTTGTCACTGTGCAGCTGCAAATACAACCCAAAAAGAGAGACAGGTATGACTGAGCTTTTGCCATCCAATAATATATAAGTTCCAAGCATACAGTCTTACCTGGAGGCAAGCAATTTGATTCCAAACACAGCTAGCTCAGTCATGTTGTAATATTTAGGGAGGTGTCACTAGTGTTCTATACAAGGCAATATTATAACTGTTAAGCTATCTCTTAAAATTTCCTTATGGTAATATAATTTCTGTCATCTTTAATAACTTTTCCTAAAGAGCGCAGTACTTTTATGAATGCCAAGTCCATAAACCTTGCAAACAAATAGAAGCTGCAAGCTTCATGTGCATTGGTCATACGTTCATAAGTATTACTTCAAAATATGCTGCACAACCACAAAACTCACTCCAGACTTAAAGACAACACTGAAGGCACAACAGAAGTGAATCAACAAAAACTTCCATGTCTGCTGTAATCTACAACAAGGCGGAATGGGAAAAAGGACATGTATATCCTATCCAGGTAGATCTTTTTGAATTGTTTCACTTCAACATTAGATGTGAATTGTCCGAGTATAGACTACATAATACAAGTGGATGTAAGTATATTCAATATTCAAATATATGCAAAGCAGATACAAATGAATTTCAATCTCAATTACTATCTCACATAAACTATACTGAGTTAATCCGAGGCCAAGAGAGAAAACCTGGCAGAAACCGTAGATGCAAGATAAGAGGAGGTGGAAGAGAAACCAACCAACCTCTCACAAGAATCAAAAGCTCTCACTGTATGAAATCGAACCACCGAGCCAGAGCAGAACATTATACTAAAAGAAAACAGAGAACAAAAGAATCAAATCAAAGCTTCTGATGAGATTCGATGAGCAATGCATGTAGCATGATATGAAGTGCAGCTTCATAGACAGGCATATCATAATGCATCCCATCAACCGTGCATCGAACTCCGCAATTCCAACTCAAGGACTCAATGTCCAGCAACAACAGGGGACCACCGGCTTTGCGCAAAATCTTACTATTGTGAAGCTCCTTATCATACTCACCACGCATTGCATCAGTCATCTTCTCCCTCTTCTCCTCTGTATTCAACATCGAGTTTATCAACGTGGGCATGCCAATCCAAAACAAGTGGGGCGATCGGGCCGAAACAAAGCCGGAGCCGGAGCTGGTTACCGGCCTGTCGGAGCCGGTATCTGGCGAAAATGGCAACAAAGACACAGAAGCACTCCTTAGTGATTGTAATTGAACACCAAAATCTGATGCGTTGGTGAAGTGAAGCATGTGCCAGAGCCCAGAACCCATCACCAACACATCTGGGTAGTTGCGATTTCGCTTGAAACCGTTGACCAGATTGGTCAAATTGACAGTGTAAGGAGCCCAGATGAAATCCAATCGCATCCCAATCTCACTCACCACAATCTGATAATCACTGTGCCTCTTAAACAGATCTCTATTAACCTTCTCCAGAGGCCCAGAATCCAAAACCAGACTCAACAACGAAAGCGCCACAAGCCTGGCTTGAGAGTCACCAGCCACCACAACCCAGGATCCGTTGAGCAGATCAGAGGCGTCAAAACGCCCTAGTTTCTGAAACCCGCATGCAGAAACGGTAGAGGAAGAAGTCCAAGCCCACGACTTGTCGTAATTGACGGTGTTGTTGTCGAGGGGGTTGAAATTGGGGGAGGGGGTGACCTCCCAAACGACGTCGTGGAGGTGGGAGAGGCAGGACTCACGGCGGTTCTCGAAAACGACGACGGAGGAGACGGTGGTGACGAAGTCGTTAACGGAAGGGAAGTAAGGGGTGAGGTGGACGCCAATGGCGAGAGTGATGAAGAGAGCGCCGCTGAAGAAGAGCATTTTATTGCGGCTGAGATGATAACCGGCCATGCCCATCGGAACCAAAACCACCACGCAAGCAGCCAACACCCCCAATTGCACTGCACCGATCATATTACGATTATTTTCCTCGCTATTTTTCTCATCAAACCAATCTTTCTAGTTTGTATTTCTTTCTATTCTCAAGCTTCTGATTTGATCTGACCAACAAGATTTTGAATTTTCGATGCCTTGTGAATCAATCTTCCATTTACTCTGTAAAAAATGAATTGCCCTGTCTTATTATTTGACCGACTCTGAAAGGAACGTCACAGCCAACAACCACCAAAGCGGAAGAAGAAGAAGAAGAGTGCGTGTTGTGTGTTTTCTGTGGGATGAGATTTCGGGATCGGAGGGGTCGAATAGCAGACAATTTGGCTCCTCATTCGTGGGGTGCAAAGGGAAATAGAGAAAGATTGGTGGCTTTTTCCTATTTGAGGTTTCTTTATGGTTAAAAGTGAATTTTTCTTAAAATGCCGACTTATAATTTTAGCCCCTAAAGTTTTAGTGAAGTTGCACTTTGACCGCCTGTAGTTACAATTGTCACGATTTTCCTTTATTAATTGTAATAATTTAAGGACAACGCAATAATTTTGTCATTTTCTGGACATAATTAGCTCGTGAGTGACATGTGTGATGTGAGAGTAAATTAGACTCTTTTTCCTTTTCATTACTTTATTTTGTTACGATTAACCGAAACTCTCTTAAGACAATTTGTTGGCAATTTCAGTACTTATTTATTGAAGTATAAACTTATTGTTTTATGATCAACTATTACTTTAAATGTAGAATCGCTTATTCAAACCATTGGAAATCATTTATGTAACTATTGGAAAAAATTTTCTCATAAAACACAACTTTTCTTGTGTGTGATTGTAGATACGCGGGCCTCTCTCTCTCTTGACTAGCGAAAAAACTTACCTGCAATAAGGATAATATTATTTTGTTATTCTCGATTAATAATATTATAATATGTAAAAAAGTTATCTTGCATGTCATTACGATAGCAAAACGTACCATCTCATTAAATGAAAGTGTTTCTCCTCAACTAGATGCCCCCGAGCCCCATACCCAGCATTGCAATTGGTCATCATCAATAGGTTGCCCTATTATTACCCAAAAACAAGAAAGCCCAAATTATGTGAACTGTGATCAGTACATTAGTCAAATTCAGGCAGCCCACAATGGGCTAAGTTGTGTATAGTTGGGCTTGCCATAACTGATGTTAAGTTGATGAATTTTTGTGTACAGGTTGTGCGCATTGTCAGCTCATCCAATATATTTACGGTAGGAAATAAGGGGTCTAATTGCTATATTTTAAACACACAGAAATTCATAAAAAAACATTCAATAAATGTTCAAATTTAATGCGTATGACATGAGCAAAAGCAATGCTAAATATGCATATAAATTAGATTCGAAACATCTGAAACTTGGTTAAGGCGAATGCTTAATATTCCGTTTTAAAGACAATTTACGCTCCACTACGGTCAAGGACGGACTCAGGAATCTTGACTCGTAGGGTCATAGTGTAAAAGTTCAGGAAATGAGGGTTTTGGGTTTGTGGGGGTTGGAGATTGGGGATTTAGGTTTGAGGGTTTAGGAAATGGGGGTTTTGGAGTTGTTAACTCAGGAAGGAGGGTCTGTTTCAATTATACAATATGTTCTTCTTCTTCTTCTTTTTTTCAAAGACCTGGACCAAAACGACGTCGTTTTGGCCAGGTCTTTTTTTAAAAAAAAATTCGCTGCTGTTGGTCGAAAACGACGCTGTTTTGGCCAGCCCGTTAAAAAAAAATAGAAGCTGGGCCAAAACGACTCTGTTTTGGCCAGCCTGTTTTTAAAAAAAAATATAGAAAAAACGAAGCCGTTTTGAACGTTGTACAGCTTCTTCTTCCTCAGATCTGCAACTTCCTCCTTCAGCCATGCATTGGGTCACACAGCCATTCAAGGAGACCTTCTAACTTGCTTTCATGGAGTCCATAGGGTCGTTTGACCCCATTGACCCCACTGTGGATCCGTCCCTGACTACGGTGCTCATGGTTGAATATTATCCCATTTGAATTCAATGAGACATTAGAATAATTTCTAAGCACTACATGTGTTTGAATATGCCAATGTCAAAAGTTACCTCTATAACATGTGCAGGACTGGTCTATTTATAAATGTTGAAGAACCATTTCCCAAAGTATGTGACTTAATCTGAAAAGGCGAGTGATATATCTCTTTACTTAAAAGATGCATTATTTCAAATTTGAATAATCACATCTTTTCAATTTTAATTTCCATTTTAAAAATAGAAAAATTAAAAAAATTTCCAACATTTACCATCACTCTTGAATAACATGAAGCAATTAATAGAGTATAACTCAGTTAATTGAGCTATTTCACTTCCACCCATGTGTTCAAAGATTCGAAACCCCTAAACACTTAATGAATATTTATGTAAACTCCTTTCTCAATCGCTTATACTAAACACGGAGCAAAACTTCATACACGTGTGCACACAGGCACATCTCACATTTATAACCACAACACAGGAAACTGAACCAAATAGGGTCCTTTAAGCTTAGCTTAGTCTATTAAAGGCTATGGTTCGGTCTAAGTCACTTTCTCAAATGTGAGTGAGTCCAACTATAAGATATCTAACTTTGTTTCTCAAGAATTGATTGAAATGATACAAATCACTCAATCAAAGACATCATACAATAACCAAACTCACAAATAATATTCTTTCCAATAGTACGCATAATAAGAAAACGATAACACTACTCCTAACAAGTCGAGGACAATTGATGTTGATTGGGCAAGTAGCCATGATCATACAGTCTAACTGCACTAGTGACCTTATTATCTAGATTCATTATTTTTTGAGTGATCTGAAATTGATAAACATAATAAGTTGGTCAATATGTTTATATCAAATACGTTAAAAAATATTTTTATTAAGCCGAGCACAATACAATATCTTTAGGTTAACTTGAGGTAGAGTGTTAAAGAGAGAAATGTGACTACGTTAAAAATATCAACGCAGAAGATTCATGCAACTAAATCCTGAGCTAGTAAGAAAAAATTGTGGCTAATTAAGTTGATTGAATGTTGGGGTCTCTTGCTCTTGCTGACCTTCTTCTATTATTCTTCCTGTTACGTGTCCATGTCTACGGATGTGATGATAAGACGTCATCATCATGCGGTAAAAGAGAAATGTTTTGTAGTTAGCTAGGCTTTGCCCATTCTCTTCTAAATACACTTGAGAGCTACCAAATCTTATCTCAGATCAAATTAAGAAAAAATAGAAACGAAAGAAAGAGTCTAAATTGAACTGTCAAAACAAAGGTCCTACATGTGTGGCAAACTGCCATAATCTCAATGGACTTTTTGTATGCACAACTTTTGATGCAGTTTAGTATACAGACCAGCTTCTCATTCTAGGTCTGTATTTCTATCTACAAAACTCTATCTCTTTCTCTCTGTCTCCTTCCCCTTGGGTATGGAATTTTAATTTTCTTTAACCATCAGATGTTGAAGTGAAATTGAGTGAATGCTTGGTGCGGTGGGGAAAATTAAACTAACCCTAAAATAAAATGAGGTATGGGAAGTAAATTATCAATGGGAAGATTGTATTGGTCTTTATTCGTTTCCAACTTTATTTAAAGAGTAGTGTTATTTGGACCATATTTACTGATTATATTGCTGATTGAAGAATATTAGCCCACCACTAGCAACACTGATATTTTCTCCAATTTAACCACTTACAAAGCCCAATAGGTGCAATGTTTTATTACAAAAGGTTTCGGTGGTATTAGGAGTGAAACCACTTATTATAAGTTGTAATTTTATTTAGTCAAATTTTCGATGTGGGACATTATATTCTTCAACAAGTTTCAGCTGATGTGAGCTTCACTTTAAACATATACATTAAACATATGCTCATAGTGATCAGCAAAGTTGGTCAATATGTTTATATCAAATACAGTTTCAAAAGCTTTTTATCAAGCTGAGCTCAATATGATACATTCACATCAACTCGAGGTACCGTACGCATAATGTTAAGGAGAGATGTAGGGGTCTCCTGACCTTCTCTATTACTCTTCTTGTTACTTGTCCATGTCAAGGGATGTGATAAGATATCATGATCGTAGGGTAAAAGAGCAATTGTTTTGTAGTTAGCTAGGCTTTGCCCATTCTTTTCCAAATACACTCGAGAGCTACCAGATCTTAGAGGAATGCTAGCAACCTTCTCTCTAACCTTCTCTTTTGGACCTTCTCCATTTTTTGTTTGACATGTGTCATTCTCTTTACACTTAAAACAATGTCATTAATATATTATACAAGCTAACTTTTGCTTTTCAAGTTTACCCTTATTAATGTATTCAACTTATCCAAAAAAATTCACAACTATATTACCATCTTATTAATTTTTTTCTAACATCAATTATTATTTTTAGAAAGAAGGTTGCTAGCATTCCCCAAAATAGAAACGAAAGAAAGCTTCTAAGTTGAATTGTCAAAGGTCCTACATGTTGTGTCAATCTGCCATACCTCAATGGACTTTCTGTAAACCCAAATTTTGAAGCTGTTTGGTAAAGAGACATGCTTCTCATCTCATCCTTGCTCTATATTTCTAGAGTTACAGAAGTCTATCTACTTCTCTCTCTGTCTCCTTCCCTTTGACTACGCATGCATGCTTGTCAATGTCATTGTCATTCAAAACAAAGATGGGTATTTTGAATACTTTTTTGGTTGGACTTAGAAATGGTCTATAATTTCGGATCAGTTTATATATGCTCGATTTCAAACTTGGGACTTTCACTTCCAACAATGCTGCTATGTCTAACATTCTTAATAAATATTATGGTCATTCCTTTTAATATGTTCTCAAATGAAAATTAAACTAATCCTAAAATAAATGAGATATGGGAAGTAAATTATCAGTAGGGAGATTGTATTGGTCTTCATTCGTTTCCAACTTTAATCAAATCTCCAATTCCCCTTAATTTGTGTAGGATTGTTGTGGCTATTTTGCGCCCATTTTTTTAAATCATGGAGACTCAAATTAATGAAAATGAACACAAAATAACCGTAATATCCCTGCACGATATGCACACGTGGATGATCTGATAAGAAATTGACTGGAATAAGAGATTTAACGAGATTGCTAATTAATGTGAATATCAAGGATATTCTGTTAACAATTAAAACCACAATATACTACTTTGACATATAGGATAAACAACATGTATCCTTCCTAATTTTAAGGAGAAAAGAAAGTATAAATTAATAATTCAAACCTTATTTATTTGATTAAAGAGTCAAAATTGTCAATCAACACAATACTCCCTCGTATCTTTTGATTTCAATTTCATTCATTCATCCCCTAACTATACTCCTATGATTATGCTTCGTTAAACCCATAACTTTTCCAATTAAGAAAGCACTATATAGTTGCTCATTATAGAATCAATTTTCATAAATTCCTAAGAAGTAAATGTAAGATTATATTATTTTTATGAGGCCCTATAATATGAAGGAAAAAAAATTAAAAATAAAGAAGAAGAAGAAGAAATAAAACATAAGAAAGACGCACAAAGGATGCGACAATTTAGCATGTGGTAATAAAGCTAGACCTGGACTCCTGAATGAAAGAGCATGTGATATGTTGTACACGTGCATATGTGTGGGTTTGATCTTCTTCTATATAATATTATATGCTCTGCCTCTCTGCACAACTTACGAAGAGAACAAACAGTAATGGAAGAACAGATTCACTTAAGCACCTAAAAAAGAAAACAAAACCCAAAAAAGGAAACATAATCTCTCTCTCTCTCTCTCACTCTCTCTCTTTTTCATTTTGCTTCTATTGTCATTATTATTGCTTGTAATTTTTAAAAATGGTCTGACCCTGCATTCTTGGTTCGCACACATTCTCTGATTCTGTGGGGGAAATTCAACTCAAGGCCTTCTTCTTCTCATTTCTGCTTCCTCTCTCTCTCTCTCTCTCTGAAATAAAAAATGGGTGATCATTCTTTGTCCACTGCTGCCTTTGACAGAGCAGTACAACAGGTTTCATCTTGCTATCCTTGTTTCCATTTTTTATTTTCTCATCACCAAAAGGTTCTTTTGGTTTAACATTTCAATTTCTCTACTTCTTTTACATATTCTTTTCTTTTGAATGATGCAATGTGGTTGAAGTATATTTGTCTCTTGTTTCTTTATTGAGTATTTTTGTGGTGCAATTTACTTTTTTTGTAGAGTTTCTGAACCTTAAATCAGTGGAGATACGTGTATCAGTGAGCTGGGTTGGAAATTTTTTTTTTTTTTTTTTTTTTTTTTTTTTTTTTTTTTTTTTTTTTTTTTTTTTTTTTTTTTTTTATTTTTGTGTGGATTGCGTTTGGTTGCTTTGGTGCTAACTCTGAAGTCTTCCAATCTTAGTATGGTGCTTATAAAGAATATATATATATATTTTTTTCATCCTTCAGAAAGAATCATATTTTAATTGTATTTCTTTAAGTTATAAATTACTTTGATATAAAGATATATTGTGGGATTTCAAAAAGTTTGCCAGTTGATATGAATCAATGCAACCAACAGCTGCGGAATGGGGAACCATTTGTTTCTTGGCATACCATTATTTTTCAAGGTTGTAATCACATGTATATTGTTAAGTATCTAAGATGGTAATGGAGGTCCTGAAATGATATGCAACTTTATTTCTGGTCAGAGAATAATCCTTAACACATCCATTTTGTTCTGCTTCTAAGATATTTTTGGATCTTTGTTTATCATGTGATTCCTCATTCTTTATTAGATTATCTAAGTTGATTACTAAAACTTTGAGATATACCCTTAATCCAATCATGATCAATAGGGAGACGTCTTTAACTACATAGAATCTAAAGTTTCTTTGATGAGTCCCTCAAGAATACTGCAATTTTTATGTAATCAGTTGAACACAAAATAGAGTAAAGTTTTTGATATCTTGCAATCGTATGCTGTTGGTAGACAAAGTACTGCTTCTAATATTAATTTGCACTGAATGTTGCTTGCTTTATCTCCTGTAAAAATTTTGTTTGTAATTTTGGACAGGCAATTGTCTCTATGAAGAAGGGTGCATATCTACTGAAATATGGACAGAGAGGGAAGCCCAAGTTCTGCCCTTTTCGGCTTTCCACGGTATGGTTTTGTACTGTAGCATTCTTCTCTGTAACCAATATGCGCTTGCAGATTTAGTGGTTTCCACTATGGACAATCTTGATGTATTTCTAGATCAATGTTTCTGAACTCTGATTAAGCTTTCTGCTCGAAGTACATTTTTCAGAACACAACTTAAGTGTACTATTACCATTATCTTTTGGTTGCTAACAAGGGTATCCTCACCACAGATGAGAGTAGGTCCCCAGTCATACCCCAGCTAGTACGTTGAATGAACCACTGAAAAATCCCATGGGGCTGGCTCTCATTGGTTTAATTAAGATTTGAGACCTCCAGTTCCTAAGCCATGCTATGGAACAACTTATTTTATAAACCTTTTCAACCCCTTGTAATTTTTCCTTGGCCAAATGCAAAAACTTTGGAATTAGCATAGCTTTTGTTTCTTTCTTTACATAATAATATATAGCCAAATTTCAATTATTTAATTTAATTAATTAATTAATTAATTATAATTATTAATTTTTCTGGATGTCAGGATGAGAAATTTTTGATATGGTACTCTGGAAAGGAAGAAAGGCAATTGAAATTGAGCTCAGTCACAAAGATTATTCCTGGACAGAGGAGTGTATGTAATTCAGATTGATGTCAGATTTGGACTTGTGCTATTTAAGCTCAGTCATATTGTTTAGAAAAATGCTTCTTTCCTTCATGTGATAGGTGGTTCCACTTATCACAGGTTAGTTTTCGGAGGCAACTTGAACCAGAAAGGGAGTGTCAGTCATTTTCACTTGTCTATGCACACGGTGAACGCTCACTTGATCTGGTAATCTTAGTAACTATAACATCACAACTGACTTCTCAATTTGAGTGGTGTTTCCCCATTGAGTTTAGGTGGTAGTTCTGCTGCTCATTGTTTCTCACTAAATTATTTTCATTGTTCATTTTACATAGATATGCAAGGACGAAGCCCAATGTGAATATTGGATTTTAGGGTTGAGAGCTTTAATATCCCGGTGTTGCCATCCTAGACCACTTAGCAGTTTGAGGAGTTTCAGACAGGTACAAAGTTGTTTAAATAGTCCAGCAGGTCCTCTTAGAAGAAAGCAAAATCTTGGAGTTATGGATGATGCAACCGAATTTTCCCAGGTTTTAAAACCTTACCTTTTTTTTTGTTCCTGGTTTCTCCAACTATTGTTTATAATTGTTAAGTTATTCAGAAAGCTTCCAAAGGTATTAGAGGTGGTAATGGCAAATCTGCAGGTAGTTCCAACAGTAAAATAATAAAAACTGAAAGTAACTTAACTAACTATTTTGTGGATTGCGTTGAAGCAGTTCAGTAAGTAAGCCCAGACCTCAATTTGTGACTAAAAAGTGCACCTGTTCGTGAAACATCAAATTGGATTTGCACTTGGGTTCATTTTAAGACAAAATGGATGCTTGTATTGTAATGAGAGTTCATCACAGTATACTTGATTTAAGGATTAGCTTGTTTTACAAGCAAAAACTGGATTGCTTAGATGAAAAAGAATAGTTTGGAATTATTGTTTTCTGATGGTGTTTAATTTGGTTTTTGGAGATCATGTCATTACATAAAATCTCTACATCCAAAAACAATTTATTATAATTTATCAGGGTATCGGAGGGGGTTTTGTCTTCAAATCCTGTCGTTGTTCCTTTCCTTCATAGAACATTCTTCCCTTGGCTTAACTGATGTTTGTTGTCATAACTGGATTTTAACCATCTCATATCAATATTTCATTTTTGGTCTTTATTTAGTTAAAACCATGTTCAGAGATGCTCTTGTACCCATCTTTGCATTTTTTTTGAAGGTCCGAAGCGTATGTGCAAGTCCTACTCTATCACTTTCAGAGAGGTGTTTTTCTGATGGCTTATCTTATTCTTCTGATAGCTTTCATTCATCGGAAAGAGTCCTATCAAGTATGCAAAATGTAACGGATATCTCAGTTCCTGATTCTCCCCATATTGAATCAGATCATCTCAAGAGGAGGCGAATTTATTCTGATGCTGGCTATGAGCCTCATAGGTTTGTTTCCTATGCTTTTGGAACTTCAAGAATTGAAAAGGACAATATTTTGAAAGATGTCATGATCTGGGGTGAAAGTATTGGAGGGAATTTAGATTCTGCGGTCAATAGGATTACTAACAACAGTGGATTGCATGTAGATGCTGTATTGCCTAAGTTATTAGAATCTACTATGATGTTGGATGTACATAATATATCTTTAGGAGGGAAGCATGCTGCTATAGTTACCAAGCAAGGGGAAGTATTCTGCTGGGGTCAGGCTGATGGGGGAAGACTAGGGAACAAAATCAATATGGATGTGAGCTACCCTAAACTAGTTGACTCCCTTAATGGGATCCAGGTGAAATCTGTCTCGTGTGGTGAATATCAAACATGTGCTCTGACACATTCTGGTAAGCTATATACATGGGGAGACACAAGTTGTGGTGACAGTTTAGCGGGCAAGGAGAAGACTAGGAGTCAGTGGTTACCGCAGAAACTTTCTGGTTCTTTAAATAGCATAAATATATCAAATGTTACTTGTGGGGAATGGCATACAGCTATAGTGTCCACCTCAGGGCAGTTATTTACATATGGAGATGGAACTTTTGGGGTTCTGGGGCATGGAAATCTTGATAGTGTTTCTCAACCAAAGGAAGTTGAATCTCTCAAGGGTTTATGGGTAAAATCTGTTTCATGTGGATCATGGCACACGGCTGCTGTAGTTGAAATCATGGTTGATCGTCTCAGGTTGAATTCCATAGGTGGGAAGTTGTTTACATGGGGTGATGCAGATAAAGGAAGGCTTGGACATGTGGATAATGAGAGGAAGCTTTTACCAACATTTGTTGCTCGGCTTGTGGATCATGATTTTGTTCAAGTTTGTTGTGGAAGAATGTTGACCGTTGGGCTTACAAATAAAGGTACAGTTTATACAATGGGAAGTGCAGTACATGGGCAGTTAGGGAATCCACAGGCCAAGGATAAATCAATCACAGTTGTTGAAGGGAAGCTTAAAGAAGAGTTCATTAGGGAAATAGCATCAGGTTCATATCATGTTGCTGTTTTGACTGCTAGAGGAAGTGTTTATACCTGGGGAAAGGGGGCAAATGGACAGTTAGGATTAGGTGATGTTGATGATCGCAACACACCCACTTTTGTGGAGGCGTTGAGACACAGGCAGGTAGAAAGTATAGTTTGTGGATCAGATTCCACAGCAGCAGTCTGCTTACACAAATCTATTTCTGTCAATGACCAGTCAACTTGTTATGGATGTAACCTGCCTTTTGGGTTTATTAGGAAGAAGCATAACTGTTATAATTGTGGTCTTCTATTCTGCCATGCATGTAGCAGTAAGAAGGCTATGGATGCTTCTCTGGCACCCAAGAAAGGCAAGGCTTTTCGAGTCTGTGATCCATGCTTTAACAATCTGCAGAAAATAACACATTCATGTAGATCATTCAAGCAAGAAAATCGTAGTACAAAACAGCTATCGACAGAAGAAAAGGCAGTCCCAGATAGGAAGGAAGAAAAGGCAGGAGCAACGCCCAAATATGGTCACTTGTTGTCTATTAAACAGGCTTGTAACAAGGAAAACAAGTCTGGAATGAGGAACACCATGAAGAACCATGGAGGAGACCAGCAGCATCTAGAACCTGTTTCTTCTTTTTCAAGCGAAGTGCCACGATGGGGCCAAGTCCCATGCCCTGATCTATTTAAACCATACTGCAGAGAAAATTCTACAGCACTTGACTCTTTGTCCAAAAATAATTCATCTTCTGTGCTCTCAGTGCATTCAGATTCTGCTCTTTTAAGCTCCACTAATGCAGAGAAATGCATATCCATGTCGGATGAGATGCTAATTGAAGAAATTCGGCGGCTGAGAACTGAGGTGATTCCATCTTTTTAATTTTCAACACTAGACAGATGCAAATATGATATATATGCTTCCATTGAGGGATCCCTCAAATTAGCTTATTTGAGGGACACTCTTGTAGGGCTCACTCCGCGTTGTATTTCATTAATCCAAACCGTCTATGTTTTAGATAATCATTCAAAGATCATCTCTACAAAAAATCACTTGAATCCGATATCGTTTGACCACTCAATTTTGTTATTGAAATTTTAGTACTTTCTTGAAGCATCGTGTTCATTGATTTTGTAGGACACAATTGGATGTCGAAATGGTTTCCGATTTGTCTAATTTTTTGCAAGGATGATCTATGAATGTATACTTAAAAATAGATGGTTTGGATACAAATATGTACAAATATGCTATTGTGTACCCTAAACCCTACCCTCTAGTTGTGTACAAATATGTTCATATACTATTTTGGATATGTTTTTCACCACTTTACTCATATTAGGCAATAAGCCTCCAACGGAAATGTCAAATTGGAAGCCACAAGATTCATGAATGTCAACAGAAAATGGAGGAAACATGGTCCTTTGCAAGGGAGGAAGTGGCTACGTGCAAGGCAGCGCACGAGATTATAAAAGCTTTGGCGTTAAGGGTAATTTCTCGTTGTTTCTCCTAAAAAATAATTGGTTATATAAAAGGCTGCAATTTTTTTACTCCATGAATTTTCATTTTGCTTTTGAAGGAAGTCCATGTCTTCTTTTGATCGCTTAAGTTTCATTTTTGTTCCATCTGTTACAATGTCATATACTTCTCAATGCCATGAAAATTGTAGCTTGAAAAGCTTATAATTTGGTTGTCATCCTGTTTCTATAAGAAATAATTAATTTTCCCTGGAATTCAAAGCCCCAAATCTGTCTTTGAGTCATGGCAATACACCAATGCAGTTACTTATCAATATGATATTGGGTAATGTAAGACCATGACCATAATTGTCCACATCCCCACTCAAATTCTTATATGGACTCTATCATTTGATATCAATCATATCTCAACTTCGTTGATTGTGTGTACTACTTCAAGTGTACCTGTTTGTGCAGTCTCATAATCATACTTAAGTTTAATAACTTTTTAAGGCCTCTTTCCTCTCTTTTTTCTGATCTTTATTAGTAGAGTGTTCCCAAAATGTTTAGCATCTTGCAATGTGAGATGAACTATTAACTTTCCTTCTATTAATACTTTAGATAACTTTGAAAAGCTAGACATTTGCAGGATGTTTTTCTGGTACATAAACAATGAGAGTTGCTTCAAGTAACTTTAAGCATAAACTTGTCTTAAATACAGCTGTTGAGAATCTTATATTGTGTGTCTCACTCTCTTCTCTTTCGGCCTTCTAGTCACTGGACAGGGAAACTTAATTTAAATTATTTGAAAATACATCCAAGCCTTCTGCAAGGGGACATTTGATGAAATTCTAGCCATCAAAAAAATTTCTGGGACAAATTTTATGATGTCAAGTTCTTGAATCATGAGTTTCTATTTGTGCAATCTTGTTTTACAGGACAGATAAATGTACTTCTATATTTCAGTCTGTGATTGTGGTATATCAGTTTTGGTGCAATGCAGTTAGTAAAGTCGATAACTTACACAAATTATTTGCTGCAGCTTAATACTATGTCAGAAAAGGTGTCTGCTGGAAGGGAAACAAATGATGTGGTTGCTAAAATTGTTCCTCAACTCACACCATTGAATACCGATACATCAAGTCATCATTTACTTCCTCAAGTAGATAGCATACCTGATACTCCTATTGGGTTCTCTGATACACCGAAGTCCTTGTACAAGAGAGATACTTGTCTAAAGAAAGGCCGGCCAGAGGAGGATTTACATCCTGCAAAAACAGAATCCCAGCAAAGAGAAACTAAAGCAGTGAAGCTTGAATGGGTAGAACAATATGAACCTGGAGTGTATATCACGCTTGTTGTTTTGCCAAGTGGACAGAAGGGGCTAAAGCGAGTGAGATTTAGGTATTTTCTATCTGAATCATTCCATGTTTGTTTAGCTATACTTGTGCATGAATGATGTCTTCTGTGAGAGGGAACAGAAGCTAAAACGTATAAGGTTCCGAATCTTTAACACAAGTTTATGTTTAAAATAGTCAACGGTTTAATTTGCTTTCAAGTCTTTCTCATCCTCTAGAATATTAACTGGTATTCATCTTCTCTTTACTTTTTAAAAATAAAATAAAATAATTCCTAGGTGTTCTGTCGGTTACCTTATTATATATGAAGATCATATCTTTATGTTAGCATGGAATCAATTTTAACTGAATCACAGTTGCTACTTGGGGTTGTGTTTTGCAGCCGAAAAAAGTTCGCTGACAAAGATGCAGAAAGATGGTGGGAGGCAAATCAAGGTTTGGTATACCAGAAGTATGACATTGAAGAGGGATATGAGAACTCAAAAGAAATTTAATTTGAAGGGCTGGTTTTTAGTTGCCCTTTATATTTGGACTTGTATAGCTCAACAGCCAGCTGATAGGTGAGATTTTTAAGTAGATTGTGACATGCGCAGTGAAGAAATTTATTGTATGGTTAGCATTGGGTGTAATTTTATTTGTTTGATGAAACAACAGAAAACTACAAGGATCCCTGACATTCCAATACTCCGAAATCTCAACTGCCACAGTAGACGGAAAATTAGAAAACCAAGCATATGGTTGAGTGTAGTTATGTCCTAATATGGGTTGCAATTCATATGAAGTGTAAATTTCATAAATA
The DNA here is from genome assembly GCA_903112645.1 of Prunus armeniaca. Lineage (NCBI taxonomy): Eukaryota > Viridiplantae > Streptophyta > Magnoliopsida > Rosales > Rosaceae > Prunus > Prunus armeniaca. Next base: position 916,601 of record CAEKDK010000003.1, on the reverse strand, counting down.
GTAAGCCCGTCTCTCTCTCTCTCTCTCTCTCTCTCTCTGTCTCAAGATGTCAGATGGCCGGCTTTGCCGATTCTACATACTCCAAGACAAAGCCTTTGTGCAAGCATAGTAAGCTCCAAAGTGACACACACACAACGCTACTTGACATATATTAAATTATGAAACTTACAAGAGCCTAGCCTCTCTTCGAAGGGCAAAACAAGAACAACACATAGGCCTTACGAACATCGAAAACGTCATCTCCAAACAATACACATTCCTATAAATTTCCACATCTACCTCATTTTGATAACACAATCTAAAGAGAACAATCATATAGAAGAGATAGAAGCACTCATAGCAAAGATGTCTGATGTTATTCTTTTGGACTGTTGGGCGAGTCCCTTCTGCATGAGGGTGAAGATTGCCCTGGAGGAAAAGGGCATCAAGTATGAAAACAGAGCTGAGAATCTCTTTGGAGGCAAGAGTGAACTGCTGCTCACGTCGAACCCGATTTACGCGAAGGTGCCAGTGCTGCTTCACAATGGAAAACCATTGTGTGAGTCGAGCATCATCGTTGGCTACATTGATGAGACCTGGGCTTCACCACCACTACTCCCATCTTGCCCTTATGGTCGGGCTCAAGCCAAGTTCTGGGTTGACTTCATTGACAAAAAGGTTGGTTTTCTTCTATTTTTTATGGTCTGCAATCTTAGATTTCGATGTTGCATTTCCCACTCCAACTCATAGGACACTTTTTTCCTTTTGGTGCTTTATGAGTTTTCTTTTTTTGTGCTCTTTGAGTTTAAGAACACAAATATTTGTGTTTACTGTCGATAGCCACGGTGCACCCACATATTATTTGGTGAACAAATTTGATGGCTCTATATATAATATAGTATGCGCACATGTCTAACTTCATGATATTCTTGTACACATGAAGTTGTTCGATGCGGGCGGCAACATATGGAAAACCAAAGGAGAAGCACAAGCGGTGGCTGTAAAAGACTTCATAGAGATCTTAAAGCAGCTGGAGGGTGGTCTGGGAGACAAGGATTACTTCGGTGGCGATAGCTTTGGTTTTGTGGACATCATAGCGATTGCTATAACCAGCTGGTTTAATGCATTCGAAAGGTTTGGCAACTTCAAGGTTGAAGACCACACCCCAAAGTTTTCAGCTTGGATTAAGAGGTGCTTGCAGAGAGAGACAGTAGCCAAAATCATTCCAGACCCAGAAAAGGTGTATGAATTTGTCCTCCTTCTCAAAAAGATGAACGGTATTGAATAGAGATCGAAATCGGCCAACTTGTTTGATGGATCAAAACTAGTACTTTGTGTACATGGGGTCCCTTTCTCTTGCAGTATACTTTTTTATGTTTATGGTCTTGGGTAGGCCTTCCTTGTCTCTCCCATATATGGGAATAAAAATAAGTAACAATAATCATTTTCCTGGATCATCTCCAATTGCTCTAATGTATTCGGATTGAGTTCATAATATAGGAAAATGAGTCTTCTTAGGGGAAAGTCTTTTGACAACTTTGTTTTCATAAATAAATTGAACTTTTTGACTGTTGATCATATTGTAATTTTTCTTCTCTCTCTATCTAATGTTCAATATTGCAGTTTTTTTTTCTTTTTTGGTGTCTCTCTCTCTCTAATGTTTAACTTTGTTTCCAGCTAAATAAAAAGGTTAATTAATATTAATTACTTCATTGCAAGTGAAGTGCTTCATCTGTTTTCATGCATTCCAAAACTTCCTTTGGTAATGCTACGTATACCAAATTTGCATAGCATCTTTGAGTTCCAAATAATATTTCCGTCCATACTTCAATGGAGGTTTTGGCATAATCGCACATATATGAAAAGCTTAAATCCTTATAATTTGGTTGTTGTCATCTTGTTTTTAGTACAAATTATAGTCTAAACTAAAGGGAAGAGAGATTTCTCACACGCATACATAACTAAGATGTAATGGAGTTCGAACCTGAGACCTCTTATCAGCAAATGAAGGTCATTTTCCACTCGGCTAGAAGAGACATATCTTTTATTTCCTGTCTTTGAGATTAGACATAAATGCAGTTACGTTATAGCCGCTCCCGTTTCGGTGCCTTCACAAGTTCACAAGTCTTCGCTTATGATATCCTCAAGCTCTCATAGTTGGGTTTCGAAAGTTCCCACCTTTGCCGTATGTGGGTTGGTTGGGCCTATAGATCTCTAAGTAACCATAAGCCGGCCTGTACCCTTTTAATTGTTGGATTTCCCTTTGCATCTAAGGAATATTTGGTCCGTTCATGCCAATATGCTGGAGTTTGAACAAATTTTAAATGTCAATCATCCAAGTTTTTTTTATAATACAAATGATAATCTAAATTAATCTAATCTACATAAAGGGGATTTGAAGTTTATCCAACAATATATGGTATGAAATTACATATAATTAGTAAGAAATTTATGGTATGAGTGACAAGTGATCAAGTGATTAATGGTATAAAAGTCACTTTTTATTTATTTAAATTAATTGGGATTGGAGATATGAACTTGAGTTGTCACCCTGGCACCAGTTCTACACGATATGGTGGCACCAGTTATAAGTACTGTATGGTTGTCATTAGCAAGTCTACGGATATAAATTAGTGTTTTCTTCGGTTCTTCAAATCATGTACTGTGGCTTGGATTTGTAATCAATCACATTGAGGGAGAGAGTAAAGGTGAAGAACTTGGCACTGTGTGGTATTGGCTGAAGGTTCTCCGATACTTAGGTTCACTTAAAAATAGAAAACGGAAGTATTTTGACATAGTAACGACACAAGTGTCAAATTATTGTTACCTAGTGCATTGGGATGAGAGCCCTATTTATAGAAGAGAAATGGAGAGCACCTTAGGTTATCATTTTCTCGACAAGCCATCCTACCGGTCTGGTTCAAGGACACATGGCAGCTCCCGGGTGACACCAACAGTCCCACATTGAGCCAGTCCCCTTGACGATGCCCGATATGGGTCTCAATGGATGGGCTGGATCAGGAGGCCTTCGATTAGGGTATTGTTTCCCGTGTATTACCCTTGCCGAAGAGGCTCAGTCAGATAATGATATAAACAATTCTATACACCATGAAGAGTTACAGGCTCATACTGAAAAAGTTGAGATTAAAACCATTTTTCATGGTATAGAATATGAAGATAAATTAAGTTTGAGAAAAAACTAGAGGTAGTTGATGAATAAAAAAGAATTGAAAAGACGGAATTTTTTTTTTAAAGTTCTTGAAAACGTTATTCAATATGAGCCTTGTAACTTTTGACTTTGCAGTCAAAATCCGTTTTGTGGAAATTAATATATTGAGCATGGATATCGATACATTATGTAAGGTATTGAATCATCCTCTTCTATATCGTCATATCTCATATGGGTTGCCACATTAATAAACTTCCATCCATCTCCGTCCCAAACGACACTTGTTGTAAGTCGTGGAGTTCTACTCCATGAACACCACCATACACAATTGGGCTTTGATATCAAATTGATAGGTGATGGGATCAAATCCATCGATGCCAAGTTTTCTCATATTCTTATAAATTTAGCATAAACTGCGTATCAATTACAAGGCTACGCTTATATAACATGATAACCCTTTTTAGGGAGAAATAATCTAAGAACTTACTTGAATATTTGGTTACTTTTATCCGGCTTGCCATCCAATATACATAGGACATGTGGTTTGGACCCTCCAACTTACTACACTGCATTTAAAATAAAAATAAAATATTTTCACATATCCTATGTATATTAGATGGTATATTAGCCAACTGGTATACCTGTAACATACAAAAATTACTATTTTTAGGAGCTTAATGGCTTGATTAATTCCTGGTATGGTCTGAGTTATTAAAAAAAGTAAAAAAAAAGTAAAAAAGTAAAAAAGTGAAAACTGTTAGTTGGATTGGATAGCTTATACCAATGACTAGAAAAGACAAAAGGAAGATACTAATTAATCATCTAATCGGGTATTAGAAAAGGAAAAAGAAACTGAGGAAGGAATGTGGGGACGGGCGGATGAGCATGTGAAAAGGACAGTCTTGAGTTAGAACGCCGCCGAAATTCGTTTCCGCCATTTCTCGTTAAGAAATATACTTGTTTCCACAAAAGGCCGGTAATGCCTCCAATAAGATACCACCACGTGGAGCAGAGGTTCCAAGAAAGGACAAGAACGAAGCATGGGATCATTTGAGAGAGAGAGAGAGAGAGAGAGAGAGAGAGAGAGAGAGAGTAAGCAGCTTCCAAAGAACGATAGGAAGAATCATGATCATGTTGATTGGTTGAGGAAAAACAAATGTGTAAAGTTAAAGTTGGGGAAATATCAGGTGGGGTGGGGGTGGCAGCCTCCCCATCTTTATTTTGCTTTTTCATTGCCTTTTTGTTCTCTTATTAACAAAACCCCAAGCAACCCCCCAACATTCCACCTCTCTCTTTCTCTCTCTCAACTTCCACACACTCCTTCCTCCTTCTCCCTCTCAATTCCCAGCTTTGGATCTTCATCTTCTTCCTCTTCCTAGCTAGCTAAGGTTTGTTTGTGTGTGTATAAACATACACGTACGTACATACGTGCGATATATCACGTATGTATATAGATATGCATGGTGTATTTATTTAAAATTGTAACATTCTAATAGGGTTTGTGGTTAATTGGTTTTTACAGGGTGTTGTGGTGCAATTCTTGATTGTTTTGTTGACGAGCGTTGTCATCCTAGCTAGCTAGCCATAATATTTGTGCCCTTTTAGGACAATTAAGAAGAAGAAGAAGGTCCATATTTTATGGCTCCAGTTTCATTGCCTCCTGGTTTTAGGTTTCATCCCACAGACGAAGAGCTGGTTGCTTACTACCTCAAAAGAAAGATTAATGGCCGTAGATCGAATTAGAGGTCATCCCTGAAGTTGATCTCTACAAGTGTGAGCCATGGGACTTACCAGGTACTTCTTTTTCTTAATTCCGTTCTTCTACTCTTGCTGCTACTGCTGCTTCTTCTTCATCTTCTTTCCTTTTTTTACATTGTTTTACCACCTTTTTTCTTTTCAATTGTTATTCTTTTTCTTTCCGGTCCTTTTGAGAATACTTGAATTAATGCTTTGGGCTCGATTTCTGGAATGTGAGAAATGATTAATTTAGGAGAAATACACACCACCTTAATTAGAGTCTTTAAAAATTGTTTGCTTCTCCTAAAATACTCTGATCCTTACTTCAATCGAATGTTTTGCATCCGATCGGTGCTCATTTCATACGCCAACAGTATTTAGATTGATTTGGATTAGGAACATGAAGAAGAAGAAGAAGACTATGTAATCGAATTATTAAGCAAGACCCTATAAAGAATACCTTTTCCTAAATATGATCACACAAATAACCTAGGCACGCTTATCCTTCTTTTTGCTCAACTATGCTCTTATTGGGAAGTACTTAACCACGAATTAAGCACTTGCTTTACTTCTTAGTCAAATATGCTGAGCTTTTTAACAATTAAATATCCAGTAGGGCTTTTAATAGGTCTAATTTATAGAGCAAAAAGTGCTTGAGACACCGACATATGGTCCCTCCATCTTTAGGGTTCCTGTTGTGAACACCAAGTTTTATATATCTTAGTGAGACAACATTATGGGAGACAAGTCAAAAAGGTATAGGCTAGCATATGGAAAAAGAAAAGGATTGCTTTGTGTTTGCGAGAGGTATGAGTTCCGAGCAATGCTTTCCATGCACTTCTTCCTTCATACCCTTTTAAATTCTTTTGCTGCATTTTTGGAGCTTAAACTTGTGAGTGACGTAATCCCAAAAGAGATTCTGGTTTATAATAAGGACCCTAAAAAGAACAATCATGCAGTCTTTTTTTTTTGGTCAGAACAATCATACAGTCTTAGTACTATTATATAAAGCTTTCACATTATTATTAAAATATATATTGTAAAACCATGCAATATCGGATTTAAATTCAATAATCTAGATGATAAATGGAGTCAAAAAAGGTAAACAAGTTATTTTACGTGGTTGGTGTGGTACCTTATTATTTTGGTTGTAACTTTTTTCACGAGTGATGCTGAAAAATCACACCTCCAAATAATCGTATCGTGTGATTAGCTAATATTATTAGAAAATGTGGTTTCCCAAATATTTTATATGTATCTCAATTAGACTATTACTCATGCAAGTGCTACGGCCTTCTTTTCATTATAACTAGGTTAACCAAATTGTAATTATTAATACAGGAAAATCATTATTACCCAGCAAAGATCTGGAGTGGTATTTCTTCAGTCCGCGAGATCGAAAATACCCTAATGGATCCAGGACCAATCGTGCAACTAAAGCTGGATATTGGAAGGCCACCGGAAAGGACCGCAAAGTAAACTCACAGACGCGCGCAGTAGGCATGAAAAAAACCCTAGTTTATTACCGGGGGCGGGCACCCCATGGGATTCGAACCGACTGGGTTATGCATGAGTATCGCCTCGACGAGAGAGAGTGTGAAACTGCACAAGGCTTGCAGGTTCAGGTTCTTTTCTAATTTTCTTTGTCAAAATATCCACGGTTCATTTCAATTAATTTTCGTTACAAAATATAATTCCTACAAATTGCTAATTGATTCATCTTTTTGAAACGTACATATGTAATTGGCAGGACGCATATGCGCTGTGTCGTATTTTTAAGAAGAGTGCAACGGGGCCAAAGATAGGAGAGCATTATGGAAGCACAAGTACTACCAATTACCAACTTACCAGTGATCACTCATCAAGCGTTGAACTGTATTCTGATGGTGGAAGATGTGAAGATTTCGAAAGCTCCAGTTATCCTATGCAAATGAACGCATGCTCTTCTTCACCAAACTTTGTCCATACATCCTCACTTGACATGGCTAGAAAAAGAGATGGAAAATGGACACAGTTCTTATCTAAAGATGCATTTAATTGCTCGTCCTCGTTTTCTTCATTTCCCAATCATGGAAATGTTCCATACCCACCATCTAAGGTATTACTAATTTCCGTGTCGATATATATTTTCCGTGTTAATTATTAGTTAAAATAAGAATCGTAACGTACATGTATAATAAATGATTTAGATTGAGAGTCCAACAACATAATATGTATGTACGCTAGACTTTCCGGGAAACGAATATTTCCTTAAAAAGGTTATAGCCTTTAACAACATTTCCTTGTTTGCAGGTTGATATAGCATTGGAGTGTGCAAGGCTGCAGCATAGGCTCTCACTTCCTCCATTAGAAGTGGAGGATTTCCCTCGAGTTGGACTCAACGACTTCAAGACGATGCAATATTCAAATCCTGCAGTTGAACCCACAAGTACTGAGACTGATGCACTGCAGGAAATTCTCTCAGTTGCACATGTTTCTCAAGAAATGATCAATCAGTCCAGTAATCTTGCTGATCAGACATGGGGTGGAAACTATGCTGCTCCGGCCAATGACTTTAGCTTTATTGTTGACAGAGATGCTCATTATAATCAGATTACTGATCACATGAATTCTATGAGTTATGTGGAAAAATCATGGGAAAATCCATATACAAGGTCAATCGAGATTGGAGATCTGGAGGATGATTTTAGGATGGAGAACACAGCTGAGAATCTAAGATGGGTAGGAATATCAGACAAATATCTGGAGAAGGTACCTTTACAATTTAACTTAACAACTTCGAATTCATCATACTTGGCTTTTATAAAAAATAAAACCAGCTTATTGAAAATGCAATTTTACTAAAAGTCATGATCTCTGGGTGAGCTTAGGTGTCAAACATTTAGATACGACATCAAAAGGTGAGGTATAATTTTTTGTTCATATGCATGTTATTTCTTGATACTGATATACGTTTTCCTTTTTTTCAATATTCGATAGAGTTTCATGGAAGAAAACAAGGTAGTTCCATTAGAAAACATTTCGAGTTTTCGAAGGGAAGAGCAAGAGCACGAGGTTCAAGGTACATATGAGAGCATTAAGTCTTATATATTTTTCTTTTCCACATTAGTGGTCAATGAGTTTTAGCTCAATTATCATGAGATGAGTGAGGTGATGGTAGAGATCTTAGGTTATTTAGTTACGTACATTTGTTTCTAGTTGCAGGAGAAATTGGGGATCAAAGTGGCATGATTAAGGAATTCAACGATAGCGAGACGAACGATGATTTCTCACTTGGATTCATCAATGAAGACCCAAACGATAACTTCCTCAATGATGGCACCATGGATGACTATTCGCCTTCTCCAAGTTTCGAAGTCATCGAAGAAATTCAAGTTAACCATGGCATGTTTGTTTCGACTCGTCAGGTGGCCGAGACATTTTTTCACCAGTTAATGCCTTCACAAACCGTTAAGGTCCATCTAAACCCAGCGTTGGGGCAAAACTTCTTTGTAGAGAGAGTCGATACACAAACAAAATGTGAGAATATAGGCTCTTTCTTTGAGAGTTTCAAGGCTTTTGGGATGGACAAGTTTGTTGGAGTTAGCAAATCCACAAAGCCATGGAGGAAAGTTGCAAGCACTCTTGTTTGTGCAGTTACACTTCTGTTGATGCACATCATTTATTTTGGGCAACATGTGGAAGATGAAAAATTGATGGATGCATTCACCTCAACCACAACTGCTGCTATTGTGGAAGAAAAAGGCAATTCTAATGTTAGCAAGAAGAAGAAAGGACTTGGATTAATTAAGTGGAGAAACAAAGAAGAAAAGGTTTGCTTGGTGAACATAAGAGGTGGGAATAGTTGTAGTGTGCTTCTGAAGAAGATTGGGGTTTTCCTCACTGTTTCTTTGGCTCTTTGTACCATGTGGGCTCTTTGAACTCACCATTTTATTTCGTTTCTAACCATAGTTCGTTTGTTTGGGAGAGGGGGATAATTCAGCCTAACCCATAGCTACACTTTACTTAAATATATCTTTACAATTAATTGTATTTTATATATTGACACAAAGTCATGTAATATTGGATATTGATTTATACTAATAGAGATTTCTTTGCTTCTTATTATTATTTGTTTTTTCATATGTATACATGTGTGGTAACTATATTTCAAGCCTATTTGGGAGTGCTTCTGGAAGAGCCAAAATAGCTTACTGACACCCAAAAACACTTTTGACAACATTTGGCAGAAAAATTTAGAAGTGTTTCTAGGTCGTAAAAGTACTAGAAAAAGCACTTGGATTTCTAATGAAAATTCTAACATTTTTATAATAAAAACGCTTTTGTCATAAGCACTTAAAAGCATTCCCAAATGATATCATTCGAAGCCACTTGTCAACAACATATTTATCACTTTAAGTTACAAGAGAGGTCATATCTTTATATTGCAATTTATCAAATTAGATAACATAGCATTTGTCATACTCCTAAGAGCTCCTACCTTTATCTTGTAAGGCCTTACTTGTAATAAGCGTGGCAAGAAGTAACAGAGCTCATATCTTTATATTGTGATATATCAAACTGGGTAATAACATATCTGTCACATATACTCCTAGGAGCTCCTGCATGCCTTTATTTTGTAAGGGCAAGTAGAAGACCAGCGAGGATTCTTAACACCTTCACGGGATCATAACGTGGGGATTGAGGGCTTACATGTGACCCTTTTGTTTTTGGCCGCAGAGGTCACAGAGTTATATATTCTTTTTCTACTTTTCTTTTGTCAGGGTTATTTTAATGCAGCTCAAGCATATGTTTAACTGATCTGGTTGTGTTGGAGCCGCCATAATGTGCAATAAAACCTCTCTCTCTCTCTCTCTCTCTCTCTCTCTCTCTCTCTCTCTCTCTCTCTCGGTTGTAGCATCCAAAAGTGTAGCTGAAACCTATGAAGACCACCGACAGCCCCATTACTTACCAGTGAAATGAGGTTGTTAAATTTGTTGAACACTGAAAGACATTTGAGCATCGACCCAAAACATAGGGCATTTAAGCATTGGGAGTATAAACATTTTGTTGGGTTGCTAGAGCACATGAAAATTTTCACCGTTGGAGATAGTGGAGGGTTGTGGTATATATATTGGTGCAGAGAGCACATGTCATGTATAATCATGGTAGAAGAGATAAAAAGGTTAGGAAGTTCAGAGAGCATGCAGCAAAGTGATGAAAAGAAGATGACAAATATGGAAGGCAATATGGGTTCACGGGTCACTAACTATTGTCTCAATTATCAGTTGGTCCTGCACATCCTGCCAACTCACACTCACGACCCAATTCAAGTAATTTATTTGACACCACCTCCAACTAAGAGTCTCATCCCATGACTCTCTCTCAACCAAATTGTGGTGGGGGCAAATGAGTGGCCAGCTGATCATGTGTGCTCCACTTCAGTTGATGATGTCATCTTCACTCCCCTAGTTCCCTGAATTCTACCGTATTGTCGCCAATTTAACTACTTAACTTATCGCAATGTGATTACACCTATAAATCCATTATTCCGGGGTTTTGTTTTGTCTCAAAACAACTCGATATAATTTAAGAATAACTACCACTTCACTATGTTCAATCTCTTTCTGATGTGAGACAACTGAATTTGATTCACAATTCCTAATAGCGCTAGTGACAGCTTTGCACTTGGGAATTGCGCTAGTTATTTTAGTTGTTCTTACACGTGTAGATAATTGTCAGTCGTTAATGGGAAAAAAATTACAGTTAAGTAATGTTTGTTGTTACTAATCTCAAATATGATCAATAGATGGAATGGAGATCATTCACGCAGGTCCCACATGAAATCAGAAAATGACATTCTTGAAAATCAGGAATGGGATTCTAAATTACTGTCGTACTTTTTTCGGGGATAGTTTATCATGCTCTAAAAGAATGATAGCTAGCATATCCACCTCGCAAGGACTATAGAGAACTAGTTTTTAGGAGGGGCACCAAGTTTTTGTTTCATTTGGCATGGGTTCATCTTCTTCTTATTGTTTCACCAGTTGGGTGAAAAGCTTTGTCTTCTTCTTCACTGTGGTCTGGCTCCTCTTTGGCTATGGTCGCCATGGAAGTGTAAATGCGGCAACAACTACCGTCAAAGTGAACAGCAGCACTGCAAAGGTGGAAGACGCGGTTAGTTTCCATATATATTATGGACAGACTTTCAAAGTCATCAAAAATGCCATTGACGGCAAGAGCTACCTTCTCATCCAGGTACTTTTTCTTCCTACATAATCCTAGCTAGTAGAGGAAGCTGGTTACCACTCTCCATGACTTTTTTTTTCTCTCACTGTTTTTGGGATGTAACAAAAACAATAGAACAATTCAAGGATGGCAGCAAGGACAAAATATTGCACCTCAAGGATCAAATCTTTTGTTATCCCATTATCAAACTATTCAATCGATGCCGATTATAATTTTCCAGGTATTGGTTACTAACTCTCCATGACACCCTTTATATATTATTTTCTGCTGATTTATGATCTTTTGTGTTTATTTCTAAAAAATTCTTGTAAAATTGCAGTTTCCTTTTTCGAGGTGAGGATCGCCATGCTCCATAACTTGTAATTCTCATAATTTAGTATGAATCTGTCTTTCCTTCTCCTTAATTTTCTAACTTTAATTGTGTTTTGAGTATATCTTAAGTATGTGATCATGGCACCATCTTCACATATATAAGGATTTTATGTCAATTTTCTTTTTTGCTGTATTTTGTTATATATGCAGCTCCTGGGATTACTTGGGAGCTTGAAGGGCATTACATCAGACTCCGTGGCTTCTCAATGTCTGATGAAATTGTATGAAGCTGGAGAAATTGAGGTGATTGACAAAAGTGAGCCACAACAACTAGCAAATTTTGCAGCACATTTTATTACCTACACTGACCAACCACAAGCTTGCAATTTTGCCTCTTTTGTTCCTTATGGAGAGGATAACCCTTTGCAGGTAACCAAATGATGTACACAATTTTTCCTGAAAAGGTGAAGTTATTCTTATTAGCAACCCCTAGCTATATATTAGTCTATAAGTTCAAATTCCTCCTTGTGTATATATAGAGAGAGCTTTAGTTGAGAGATCCGTCAAACACTTAATTGAGGGATACCCTTGTAGGGCCCCCATCACACATTGTATTTCAATGATTTGAACCGTCCAGAGTTTGGATAATTTGTTTGTTAATATATGGTAATCACTAGCTACCTACTTTGATTTTTATGCTTCATTTTGGCCAAGAAAAAAAAACAAGGTTAAATACTAAATCTGATTCATTCCTATATTTTGATAGAGAGCAGAGTGGATCAAGTTCTTGGGAGTGTTCGCAAACGTTGAGAGCAGAGCAAATCAAGTATATGATGCAGTAAGTATGAGACAACTAAGAAAAATTAAATAAAATATTGAAAACAGAGCAAGTATGAAACATTTGTTGCACTAATATTCATATTTTATTATGCAGGTTACACAGAGTTATCAATGTTTGACCAACCTTACGAAAGGCAGGACTTCATTCAAACCAACAGTTGCATGGATACAGTATGAAAATGTTGGTAAAAAAAACTTTAGCATGAGAGGGTTATTACATCAAGTAGGGAATTTTCATAATTGCATAATAATTAAATTTTAAATGAGAAGGGTAATTGTGTTTATGAGACAGTCAAGCTGTGGTAAATTCACTCAATTGGTCCAAAATAATAATAATTCACCAGTAAATCCACAATAATTACTTCATCTATATGACTTATTAGTTAATTAGATTTCCTTTTTCAGGGTATATGGTCTTTTACAAAGGAAACATACAAGTTGAAGGTAAGCACAAGATATCAGTAATTTCTGTAATTTTCCTGTCAATTATCATTTTTGTGAATGTGTAGGAAGCCCTTAAAGAAACTTTTTAATTAGCTAAATTTTGTTAGGGTTATCTGCATTTTACCCTTCCTAAGTTTACCAACTTTGGCGCATTTAGATCTTAATTTTAAAAAGACCCGACGTATGAATTTGGCACAATATCAACCCTCCTCTATCTAACAATCCGATACTCAATTTTCACAGATTGTTAGATGGAGGCTTGATATGACCTAAATTTAGCTTTTGGAGTAGTAAAATGCAATTAAACCTATTTTTAATTTCTTAACTAGAAGTTTAATTTTAACCGACATTTGCTCTTTAAACTTGGAACTTGCAGTATGTGGAAGACGCAGGTGGTGAGAATGTGGATGATTCTATCAACAAGATTACCTACAACATCTCTAGTCCGGACGATTTGGATCAACTGCATGCCATCCTATGTGTGAGTTGAAACACACACACATATATATATATATATATATATATATATGCGTATAAATAAATTATGTAGCTTAATTACGAGATTAATGTTAATTTTCTTTGTTCATATAGACCGTGGATGTGGTGATTGACGAAACATACACTTCAGATGCAGTTAATTACAATTCATCAACGTTTCTCCAAAATATAAATGTGGAAGATCATTCTTGTTTTGTTTTTATCTCTAACCAAAGCTTGTGGAGATACGATAAAAGAATTCAAAACTCAACTGCTCTTGGTAAGTGTTGCATCTCACTACATTTTCTTTTTCCTTTGTTTTTGCTTTTTTTTAATACAAGCGATAGTCTAAACTACAAATGAATGGGGGGTTTCTCACACACACATTGCTAAGGTGGGTTCGAACCTGAGACCACTGATATGTAAGTCAAAACCCTTTTCCACCGGACTAGACCTCTTTCGCTAATGTTGTTTTATTTATTTATTGAAGTGAAATAGAATTAAAATTTAGTCTTAGGCAATCAAAATACAGTTGCTTTACATTTTACTTGGTTATTATTTTGTACTGGAAAATTGTGCGTAATTGGCATATCTCTCTCTCTCTCTCCCTCCCTCCTTTTGTGCAATTTCCATGTGAAGACTGGTATAATGGAGCAGTCTCCCAGCCACAACTGGTTTTAGCAGATCTTTTTGAAGTATTCTTCCCTACCGGAAATTATACAACAACATACTTCAGAAATATTGCAAAGGTATTAAATCATCATATCAAGTGCTAATTAATAAATAAATAAAATCGCATAAAAGAAAATAAAATAATTTTTTTGGTATATATAATTTATTACATCTGATCTGAACATGCAGGATGAAGGAGTTGTGCACATTACTTCTGAAATGTGTGATAGGGACATTTCCATAGCAATGGAGCCAACAATACCAGCTTGTGGATAACTACAACTATTGTCACATTTTTCTATTCCAATGGCCACTCAAGTTTTTCCTTCTATGTTTTTGGGGAGTTAAATTGCTTAGCGAAGGCTCTATTTTTCCCTTTTTTTTTGCTTTTTATAGCTGCAGCAATTTCATTGATGAAAGGACAATACAAGATAACTGTTGAGGCCCAAAAAATCAAAGGCTATGCTCAAATATATTCTCGGCTCAATGTGATACTTTATTGAGAAGAAACCCAATTTGGGCACACGAAAGTTCGTCATACACGCTCGCACGAGTCACGATCCACGTGCCACGCCAAACAAATATGTAACCTATCACGCTAAGAGTTGTAGCAAGCCTATAAAATGCATTGGCTCTATGAACCCATGCTACATAGCCCTTTACAATACAATGAAATTCGAGCACGAGCATGCCAATTGACATGCCATGCCAAGCGGAAAACTCTCAATTTTACACCTAGCCATGCTACAAGATTAAGTGGGCCCAAGCCACGCAAATGCTTGGAGCTTGCTGAGCAAGTTGTGGTATGGATGGTTACGAGCATTCACAAGGCCCATTGATGAGCCAAGAAGTGAAAGTTTTGGGCTGCTTGGGAGCCCCAAAACTCGAGCCCATTTCTTGAGCCCAAATATGTGGGTAAACATTAAAAAGAGAATAATGTAGTCCATTACCTTAGAAAGTTGGCCCATCACAATAGTAAAATAGTCCATCACTTTAGAAGTTGGCCCATCCCCTTAGTAAACTAGCCCATCACCTTAGGGAATGGCCCAAGTGACTTAGAAAATATATGAAAGTCTCCAGCATATGGCTAGAGACTTTACCACGACAAAAAAACTAAGGGGTACTTGCATGTGCAGGCTGCTGGGAGTCTCCAGCACATGGCCAAAGACAAATCAAAGACAGACCATTCGAAAAACCAAAGGGTATTTGCGTGCGCAAGGATACTTGAGCAAAACACCATTCAGACCAACACCATTACCCATTTCTTTCTCATACATCTCTTGCCATGAAATAATGGGGGAAAGAAAGAAAGATGGTAACCAAAGATAGGAGATTGCCATATGGACTCCAGAGCTCCCAAAATTTTTGTCTTTGTGTATTTGGATTGGAGGGGTTTCATAAAAAGAGGTTGAACCGAAGGAAGAGAAGAGAAATGGAGGAGAAGACTTGGCAAAATTGGAGAGAACCAACTAGGATTTCTTGGGAATAACCAACTAAGGTTCCTTGGGAAGAAAGAGCTTCCAACGCCTATAAAAGAGGGCATCTCTTACCTATCATCTAAAAATCACATCTAGAGAGGGAGCAAGCATCACCTTTCATCCCTGGAACCCTTTAATTTCGAGCCATATTCCTCCATTTCTTCCCATTTTCTCTTATGGCAAGCCATTCCAGAGCCTGACGAAGTTTTCATCAAGCTGCCTGAAAATTGTTCAAACCACCCATTTCTCCTTCCTCATATCTTCCCCTCTCCCCTCAACAAATTCTCTGGAAATTCCTTCTCCTTACTTTGAACCCCTGTTTCTCATAGGAAATCCAAGCCTTCTCTCTCTTTGATGCTAAACTCATGAATGCTTAGCTTCTATGCCACAAACTTTTCATATATTTATCTGTAAGCAATTGTTGATTTTGTTAGTGAAGGAGACCAAATTGTTTCCTAAGGCTCCACAACCCTTTTGAAGCACTCTTGGGGTCTAATTCTTAAGCTCAAACACGGGGACAAGTCCACCCATTTGTTCTTTATAACAGCCTAGGCCCATATGTAGCTGCCGAAACGAAAAAACCCCCAAAATAACCTCACAGAGGGCTATTGCAAATTTGAAAAAAATAAAAAAAATAAAAATTTGGGGTACAGAGCCTAAAGCCCCAAACCAAAAAGAAACTAAATAGAAACTAGATGTGGTCTAGCAACACCTTGAACATCAACAACTAATGTAGCACTAAGAAAAGTCGGAGCCTCTAAAAACACATGGAGACCAGTACCAAAATCATAACACTGCGCAACCAGAGCATCCACGGCACAATTTTGTTCACGGAAAATATACTTGACAGAGCAGCATCAATCCTCATGAATCTTCATCTTGCAACAATTGAAAATACTAAAAAAATGATTTCAATTTGACAAGGCTAAATTATTTTTTTTTTTTTTTTTTTTGTTTTTTTTTGTTTTTCTTTTTTATTTTAAAGTTTTTTATTTCATTCCTCTCTGCCCATATTAAGAGACTTTTAAATTGACCAATCTAGTGGGCCACTGGTGGCATGGGGTAGAGGGAGAGTTTGGCTCACTTTTCCGCCGTGGTGCCACCCCATGTACAATACCATTCCTTTTGAAAAGTTCATAATTAAAAGCTAAAAGAGAAACCTGCCCTAGTAAAACGCAAATCCAAAATCAAAATGTATGCAAGGCCATTCCTTCTTGAAAAGTTCCTGATATCAACAACTGTAATGAAATATATACACTTACTGATCAAGCCTGGGTGCTTTTAACATCAATAAAAAAAAAAAAAAAACCCCCCCCCCCCCCCCCCCAACCACCAAAAAAAAAAAAAAAAAAAAAAAAAAAAAAAAAAAAGGATGTTTTTTGAAACAGATATAAATCTCGATCTGGTCCTATCACTGATGACAAAAGAGATTGTCCAGAAAAACCTTGTACTAGTGGATACTCCTAGCTAATAAATATATGTCCTCCTGATGCACTTCTGTTCCAAGACAAGTAGGATGTATCCCCAAGAGGCCTGCACAAAAATGCAAAAGAAATTTCAAGCACATCTCACTAATAGCTTGGAACATTGAAACAGCACACCCGATTGTGCTCGATTATCCAGAAATCAACTACTCACTAGTTAAAGCATATTTCACTTTCTACTTCCAATTTTTAAATACCGATTGCCTAGAGGAAGTGGTTCTTTTCAGCAAAAAGACCAGTGTAAATTTACTGTCAATGTGATCCTGAAGTGGCTAAATGATAGGACCTTGTCAACCAACTTAATGTTTAGACTTGCATATTTAGTTTGTAAGGCTCATCAGGAATAGATCTGGACGGGGTTTGCCTAAATTTTTGGCATCCGACACCCATTTTAAATACAAAATTTAGTAATTTACCATATACTTAAGCACTTACATAATTCAAGGACAACAGCTTTATCCCAATTATTGTTTTTATTGTACAATCTGACCTTTGAAAAGCAAACCAAAGTTTTAACTGATCATAGTGCTGCAGACTTATGAACCAATTCACGTACCTTGGCTTTATCAAATATAGAAGTATGAAGCTTATGGCCAAGAACAAACAGAGTCCGCCAACAGTAAGGTATGCTACGCCTAGCAGATAATTCTTTCCACCAATCCAGCTTGCGGTTGAAAGTACAAGCTTCTTGTTGCCACCGAAGCTGTAGGTGTTATAATTATTCTCTATTGTTACAATTACTACATCATTAGCTTCAAGGTCCACTTCTATCCTCCCATATAGTTTTCTGAACGTTGGCAGTGCTGCAGTCCGCATCCAAACAATAAGATCTTCTTGTTCACTCAGCTTTTGCATGCAGAACCAGAGAACAATATTAACTTAAAGCAATAAACGAAGTAAACTGTAGAGACACAACAAGACAGATAGGTGCGAAGATTTACAGGTATGCTAGAATTCAGTTTTGCTCCTCCAATCAAACCCCCACTCTGGAAATTTTTAGGATAGACATCCGAGCCGAACTTATTCCCCTGGTCACTTTTCCATGTGATGTCCTTTTTGTTGACCCCCAGTTGTTTGTTTTTCACTGAAAACTTGTATGTGTCATTAAACAAACTCCATGCAATCAGACCACAGGGAACAATTGTACCATTTGGTGAATTGCGTTCAGGAGCACAGGTGCTTGTTTTATTCTCATCAGACTTGCTCCGCAACTGACTGTCACTTCTACTTTTAACATATCTGGAAACAATATTTCACAATAAGAAACAGGGTCGCAGTATCTAGAAATTCAGAATTACAAGAGGGGATGGCAATTTGTAATGTGGCATTTTCAAGTTCCAATCAAATCTTCCTGAAGGATGCATAGAGCATTCAGTGAACTTCATCTAACAGAAAAACAATTTCCAAAATTTTAATTTTCTCTTGAAGAAAAGCCATATAAAGTGAGAAGGTAACTATTTTTTTACTTTTCAGATGTTTGCTACACTGTACTGGCCAAAAGAAACAAGGTTTCATACATTGTCCTAACTCAAATACTTCTATTCAGATTCAGAATATTACGTAAACTCCATAGGTCACCATTAATGTACCCAAATACTCCTGCTTTAAATCTTATCTCTTCTCAGCCACAATCTTTTACCTTTCTTACTATGAGTATTTCAATGTGCTCTGGCCCTCTAATAGCCCTTTAAACAGATGCTTTTGATAAGAAAGTTATTTGCTATCACAATATCAAGAAGATATAATTTTCAGTTTTCTGCAATTTTCACCTGTCTTAAATAATCTTTCATTCCATTACTAATAAACTCTCTTATTTCATCATCACAACATCCAAAGCTCTAGCTGTTTCCAACCGTGAATCCCACACCTAAGCAAATGTAGGCAGGTTTCTCTAAGCTGTCATTTCTCTTTTTCCCGATAGGAAACAGAGGCAGGTTTCTCTAAGCTGGCCGAAGTCAGCAGAACATCACTCTTCTTGAGCCTAAGGCTCTGTTCCTCTTAACTCAATCTAGGAGTCTTCATCTGTAAGACTGTTTGAAATAGGAAACCATTGAAGCACTTACTTAAAGGTTCAATCAAATATTGAAACCAGTGAAGCACTTATTTATTTGGAATCTGGATTCTGCTTGTTGTTAGAAAGTTTATTGTGTGCTTTACTGTTTAGCTTTCATTGATGTATTGCTGTGGTGGACAATTCTAGTTCATCCTGCAAGTAATAATTGCTTGCAGGATCTCTAGACACTAAGATTTCTCAAAAGCTTTAAAGTCCCAGGCTTCCCAGCTTACGCTGACGATAGTTTAAAGCTCGTGATATTGTTCGTTTTTTCTCTCTTTGGCCCAGTTTATCAAACAGAAACTACGCCTCTTCCATGAACTTCTTAAATCAAGCAGCCATGTCCACTCCACATACTCTAAAGAAATGATACATGACAAGAAGAATTTTACATACCGGCGATGATTCTGATAGAAATGATCAAGCTGGTAGTAGATGTAAACGGGAGATTTCATTTGTTTTGGAACCTGAAAAACCTCCAGTAAATGTAGATTATCATAATTATATATTCCCAACCTAGAGAGTAGAGAGAGACTATGAAAAATTAAGCCTGAACTTTATTATATATAGCAGTAGCAGAGGATTGGACTTACAGTTAGTCTCCTAATACAGGTCTTGTTAGTTTTACTACTCTGAATAAATGCAAGCTTATCATCCGTATATCTAAGAGGAACACAATCTTTGTCATAGTGGTCTATAATTTCCACCACCTGCATGTAAAAGAAAGCAAATTTTAGTTTCATGGTAAAATTTAACAGCGGCCATTGATTGAACTTCACAATAAGCACTACATAAAGGACAATGAGATATATTACACGCTCTGATGCAAATAAGGAAGCAAAGCCAATAGGGATAAAGACAATGCCGATTGTGACAAATATAGAAATGACCTGAAAAAAAAACATATTTAAACAAGAAAAATGTAAAGTGTCCAAATTGAAGCAAAACCTATAATTGACAAGAAAAATTCAGCACAACACATATACTTTACCCATCCTGGTGTTAAAATTGGTTTGCAAGCTGAAAGCTCTTGCTGTGTGAACTTGGAATCTGGAATATATATCAGAATGCACCAAGCATATGACTTTTGTTAGAATAATGCTGTAACACCATTAGAAAAGCATTGAATTGAACCATTCAGACTGCAGATTGACAATCCAAATCCAATGTTAGGAGAAAATAAAAGAAAACTAAACTGTCAACAAATGGGGTTACAATGGGGCCCTCAAAATCAAATTCTTATTCAAGGACCAACAACCATGTTTTGATAAATACATAGAAAATATGTTGGCTATGTTCCTACAAGAAAATGCTGGAGTTTCTGCATAAACCAATTGGATTACCCAATAAAGCATATGAAGTTTCCTTGAAAGAAAATGTAACAACCACAATGAAGCATCCAAATAAATGTTTTTAAAAAAAACAACAATGGAATTTCAAGAAAAAACCGTAAACAACAGAAAGCAGAGCAATTGAAAAAAAGCAGAAACCAAAATACATTTGTATTTAAAAAAAAAAGAAGCCATGCATTTATGCTAAAAAGGAAAAATGAAACAAAAAGGAAGTTAGAAAGGTTCGAACATTTGGGTCTTCTGGACTTCCTTTTGGTAGAGGAAGATGAGGCTCCTTCTTTGGTCATTGATCCTAATTTATCCATCTCCACGATCCCCTTCCTCTACAATGCCACAACTCCCACTACTCACACACAGAAAACAACAGAAAAATTGTTAACGTGATAGATCAATTGAGCCAAAGCAAAAGAACCCTTTTGAAAATTTGGGAACTTTCTTTCTCTTACTACAAATTTCGAGTCATGGAAGGAACAAAATGCCTGCTTTGTTTCATTTGTTAATCTGAAATTGACACTTACCTTCCTTTCTTCTTTTTTTCTTTTTCGATATTTTTTTGATTTTTTAATTATTATTTTTCTTTGTTTTTTGGGGTAGTTGCTGCGTAATTTGGTGTACAAGATTGTTAGGAGAAGAAAATGGAAGGAAGGATGCGATCTCATTCATGTGTGTTGCGTTTTGGTTGGTTTTTCGTTGTTTTGCACGAGCGCAAGCGCGCAACCACCGGTCTTCTACTTGCTAAATCTCGACCTAGTCCTACCACTCAGTCACTCCCAAGTCATATCATATGTTTATTCTTAGGCACGCTCTCTCTCTCGAAACCAAACAACACCCTTTGATCGGCTGGATTCCTCATTCTCTTCTCTGCCTTCCATTTTTCGTACTCGTTTTCTATTTTGCTTTATTTATAATTCGGTTGGGTTTGGGATGGTGACACCTCTCTCTTCACACCAATGAACTTGGGTTCAAAACGATAAGACCATTTACTCATTAATGAAACAATTATATGTACCATTTCAAGTATGTAACATGTTTATGTACATCAAACTATGATGATTTACTCTTCACACCAATAACATGTAGTGGACAATTGTTTCATTGACTGTTTATGTTTACGTTTTTTATTTTTTGGTAGAGTTATGATGATTTGTGATGTCTTTGCAGTTCGGAGTTGGATGTTGGGTGGAGAGATTTTTTTCTCTCACGTTTTTGTGAATTATTTTTGCATATACATCAAATTATGATTTGGAGAAAAGAGAATGTTTCCTTTAGAGAATGAGCCAAGAAGTATCCAATAGGGTGCAAAATGGCACACATCATTGAGCAATGTCCCTGAAATTTTTTTTGCCAAGAGGGGTGTAGTGAGTAGAGGATCATGAAGCAAATAAGGGGGTCTACAGGGAGCCACCCTTGCAAATATTAAATTGAAAACCTCACAAACTGTAATTTTGGTATTACATACAAACAAATCTTCATCTTTTATTGATCACACAACAATTATTCTTCTTTGTAAATGTATAATATGGAATGTTGTTGGAAACGCTGCTGGGCAGCTCAAATTGCAATCTCAATCCGGCTCCCTTGTTTGACCTTAATTTAGGCTCCAAACATCCTGAAAGTATATATGGTAGAATTTTTTTGAGTTGTCATGTGGCTTTAGTGGAAAGAAAGATAGAAAACAAGACAATTGTAAGGATCTTACTCTTTACCTTTGCAATCGAGACTGTGAGCGTCTTGTGCTGCACATCAATTATGAACAATATATGTTATTAGTGCCCCAAGAGGTAATATTAACATATGCAAAATTATATTATGTGATCATGTTCAAAGTCTTCCACTACTTTGCTTTTAGTTTAGATTAACATGCCTTGGTATGGACTGTGATTTGGCAGTTGGCTTTGGCACTGGTTGTTCAGCCTCATCACTTGGGATAGGCACATTCTTCACCTGCAAAAATGCCAATGGAAATACGTCTCTAAATCTTGAACATAATAAAATGAGAATAAATATGAGATGCATTGTATTATATGAGCATAATAGCATACCAAGTTCCGATACTGGAGATTAAAGAACATCTGGATGTATCTTTGCTTAGCTTGTTTCTGCTCTTTGTTCAACTGCCTCCAGAAAGTATAAGTGTTCCCCATGTTCAACACCTTGTTTGCATATATCTTCCAAGTGTAGCTACAAAATTAAGATAACTTGTTTTAAAAACCATAGGAGATGATGTTGGTTTTCTGATACTGCACACGTCAATATGAATGAACTCAACCAAACAAGTAGGGATTCATGTGTACTTACCATTCGTATATTCGCTGCAAACCTGCTTTCGAAAACCTGTCCCAGTATGTAGCATCAGTCTTGCACTTCTCGAAGAAATCAGCGATTTTGTTGCTTGCTTCATCACCATTGTTGGGATCAATATGGAAACCGGAGATCCCATCCACAATGATTTCAGCTGGGCCTCCTTGGTTGGTTGCAAAGGTGGGCAGTCCACAGTTCATTGCCTCTATGACAGTAAGACCAAAAGCTTCATAGAGGGCAGGTTGCACAAAAGCTCCCCTTGTGTCAGCAATACAACGGTAGAGTTCTCCATTTCGGTTCCTATCAGTCTGTGCAGCTATCCATCTGATCTGGCCCCTAAGCTGGTACTTTTCTATCAGTGTATGCATCTTTTTTATTTCTGCAATTTCTTCTCTATCTTTTGATTTTGAAGGGTCAAAGAACCCCCCAACTACAGCAAGGTTAACCAAATTTCTCAGCCTCTTGTTTTTCCCATACCACTCAACCAAACCAGTAATGTTTTTGACAGTGTCAAGCCTTGCCATTGAGAAGATGATAGGTTTCTTCCTGTCTGCTAGAAATCCTCTGTTTCAAAATGGTTTAGATAGATGTTAGATTACTAGTGATCTTCATTTGAAGTCTAAAAAGAATGATTTGTTATTCCAGCACTTACATATGTTCACTGTTATCCTCTTTACTATACAGCAGTTCTTCGATGGCAGGATGAAATGATGTGAGCCGTTTCTGCTTCTCTGTATAGGGGAAATAGACAGACTGATCGGCCCCCGGTGCAGCAATGTTAAATTTGGGATCAAATACATTGATGCCTGAAACAACTCTACAGAGCCCTGGCAGTGTAAATGCAGTATGGCTTTCATATTGTCCTGGTCTGTCTTTGCTGCAAACAAGATCCAAGTACATTATAAACTATAAATGCATTCATTTGGTAAGCCCTGTCATATATAGGTATAATAGTTGTTTTCTCTAACCTTCCTGCAATTTCCTGGTATGTGCTTGCTATGACAAAATCTGTGGCATTCATTGAAATTGTGTCAGCAAGAAATTGGCATGAGAAGTGATACTTAGGATCTAATTCCTTCCACTTGATGTCTGAATCTTCATATTTGGTCTTCTCCAAAGCATGAGCAATAGTTGCCTGGTTTTGATGTGCTAGGTTAGTAGATATGAAGTGGGAGAAAATGTGTTATGTGTATCTATAAGCTGAATGAATACTGACCTGAGTAATCCCTAGTTTATTAGCCATGAGAGATGCCACTAAATTCCCATCACTATAGTTTCCAATAATAAGATCTGGCTTTCCTTCCATAATGTCGAGGACTTTTGCAGAAGCATCCTAGTAATTTGAAGAGAGATGGAGATAAAAACAGAAAACAACACATTAAAAAAAAAAAAAAAAAAAAAAAAAAAAAAAAAAAAAAAAAAACAAACAAATCAATCAATTAGTAAAGAAGCATGTAAGATTAAATTGTTGAGAGGGAACATGCCTGTGCAAACAATTCAAGGTAGGGATAGATGTCAAAACGAGAAACCCAGCGCCGTAGGATCCCCTTTTCTGTCCTAAATGGCACCCTAAGAATGTTAGAGTACTTGGTGCCATTGATCGGTTCCAACTCCTGGTTGCACTTAGTTCCCTTTGCTTCAGGGATGAGTCTTGTTACCTATCCAAGCCAAGAATGTAGTTAGATAATACTAATATGTAACCGAACGGCCTTCATGAGGAATTTTTCTATTGTTGTATATGAAACTCACCACAAGAATTTGAGGCTTCACAGTAAGCCCTTGTTGCTTAATTCTGAGGAGCAGTTCCTCTTCCAGAGCTTGCACTTGATCCAGAATATAAACTACCTGTTTTTAATAGCAGGATTGAAAAGCTTACAGCTTAGTAACTAATGCCAACCCAAAGAGACTTAGCTTATCTGATACAGTATTTAAATTTATACCTGCCCACCGGTGTCTGGCAAGCCAAGAACATCTGCTTGGCCAAAGTAGCCATGAGGAGAGAATATTACGACATTGAATATTGTAGGAAGTCTGCTGAAAAACCTTTCCAAGTTCAATGGGTCTGGAGCTTGTAGTACTTCTGAAAGTAGTTTCATTGTCTCCTTAGTTCTTTCTGCGGTATCTCCCCATCCCTTCTCAAAGCCCCACTCCTTGAACCTGTAAATGAATGACTTTGGTTTCAGATTTCAAGTTACATGATCCACCAAAAGATAGAAGATGAGAAGTAGAGTCACCTTAGTTCAAAATTTTGGTACGGCATGTCTTTGGGAAGCGCTGAGAGGTACACTTCTGTTACAATCAGTGCCGTCTGAAGCTTTGAAGCAGTGTTGAGGTTCTCATTTAGAATAAGACTCTGTGAATTCAAAATCACATAAATACATTTCAGACATTGTAATTAGAATGAAATTTTAATTTTTATGTTTCACAGAATTAAATTCCTGGCATTCCCATACTTCTCCTTCATGATTTAGTGAAAGTAAATAATCCACAAGGGGCTGTGCATTCTCCAATCTCCCAGCTAGCTTTGAACTGGTGAACTTGGAAACAAAATTGAGTCCATTTCCAATAGAGGAAGATAGAGTTAAGTGAGGAGTTGAGAAGTCAATTGCTCTAAAATCCACCTCCAGTGTATTTTCATCATTTGACCTGCAATGTGAAAGTGTTAACATCACCCAGTCCTGAGCAACAGGATGCAAAGTTTCAATAGCTTGCCTAGTAAATGTTTTGAGGCTGTCTCCTCTTCCTTTTTTATTTTTTTGGGGTAAGAAAAACCTATGCATGTACTTTATCACCTTTATTGAGATACAAAAAGCTGAAATAATTAAAAATAGATGTACCATTTCTCATCATATAAAGTTTCTTTGAATTTCAAGTAGTCTCTGACAGTGATGGACTCAACTGAGAGATCCTCAGAACTGACTTTAACAAATTCCCAATACCCTGGATTTGGTCTTATGGCAAAGACAACAAATGGAGGAATAACAACAGCTTCCTGTGGATAAATATTAAGCAAACAGATCAATATATCAGCAAACCGATAATTTATAATTTCAACACTCTAATTACGCCCCAAAAGAAAGAAAAGAAGGTATATTAGAAACCTGAGTTGAAGACAATATATAGCCAAGCACTCCCTCCAAGACTTGGTTTCTTTCAACCTTGTCATCTATGACTGTCTCCATTTCACTCATTAAATGGGGAAGCTTCATTATCCTTTTTCCTTTCTCAATGTACTTAGCAAAGCACCTCTTCATATGGTACCGGCTCTGCCTCAGGGCTTCCGGCATGCTCTCAGCTATGGAATCGGATCGTTTGATGGCTGCTCCTGAAGCCATATTGAGTAAACTATTGTTTTTAAAGAGACAAAGTCTTCAAGTGTTAAAGAGATGAAGAAGTTTGAGGTTTGGTCACCTTATGTTTCTGCATTTATAGGCTAAGGAATTCATTACTTATGATGTATGCAGCTGACTTGTTGATGGTTGCAGCTTGCTTTTGGTTTCGTCAAGCGCTTAGAAATCTTTGCTTTTTTTGTCATGAAATGTGTCGAAAAGAAAGGTATAAGAAGAGAGATTCACCAAGTGAGGGAAATAAAAAAAAGAAAAGAATGATTCATCCAAATACAATATAAAGGAAAAATCAAAAGAAAAGAATCTGATCTCTAGCAGAAGATATTCTGGTTTTAAAGTAGCTGTTTCTCTCTCACGAAACTAATGGCATCATTCTTTCCTTCTTTCTGTCTTCTTGCATTAGTTGGCATAAGTAAGAATATGGAAAGAGAGGGAAAGATGGCATCTTCATGATAGCTGAGAAATTTTTTTGGTTTGTACACTATTCCTAAAAACTTAAGTAAATAAGATGTGGGACGAGTTGTTATGTATTCCAACTCCTGAATTCCAACTTATGTTAGAAGGATGTAATAAGGGGATTCAAACTCACGATCTAAAAAAACCGTGGGTAGGGAGTTCATATGGGGTGATGTGGGAATACATATGGTCATTGGGCACAAAACGTGAATAACGTACTCTGAAGATACCATATTAAAATGTAAGCATTCAACTCAAAACCAATTGATAATAGGTGAAGAGACTCAAAATCTTTTAAATTATTAGCACGACCACGTTTTTCAATATGGGCTAAACTTTACTCTTGTTTCCAGAAAATAACAATGATTATTGGGAGAAAGTTCGTCAAGAAATTAGTTCCTTAGTATTTACTAATCTCCACTTTTTGCCTTACCTATCTTTTGGAAAACAACGTGCACAAACTGAGTTGCTTTGAGAGAACCAAGCCCTCCACTTTACATAGATTGATTGGTGTTGAACTGCTTGCAAATAATTGACCCAACGAAAGGCTTGTTTGTGTCAGAGGGAGAAATGCAGAGCTGCCTGCATTTCCTTCCACACTTCTTCCCTCCCTATTTCCCCCTTGCTCATTAGTCTACTTCATACTCTAGTTTGGTTACAACTATGTTTAAGGAAAATTAAAGCAATTGTTCTGACAATATAAAGTAATGCTACACTTACCACATTATTATCCCACATTTCTATACCACATGATGTGGCATGTCCATATAATATGTCATATCAATAAGTGAATGAAGTGTATTTTAATAAATAAAATTAGAAAAACAGAAACTAGTATTTTACATGATGTGGTATGTACATATCAGCCGCCACATCATGTGGTATAAAATATGTGGTAAGACTTGTATTATTCTTTAACTAATTTGCTACTTTCTTTCAATAGTCCTTTTGTTACAATGAAAAGATTGAACTCTTGACCTAGCCTAACACACACACACATTTTCCCATCCAACCTCACCACTCGGCCTAATCCAATAACAACTTCAATTACCTAGCTTAATCCTAATTTTCTTAGGGCATGTTTCAAAGTGATTCTAGAATGGCCGGAATCATTTGTGGGGAGGAAACGTTTTTTCTATATAATCGCTTGTGATTTTAAGCAATTCTTGAGAGAAGCACCTCTAAAATCATTATCAAACGAGCCCTTATTCTCTTTGTGTTTTTTAATCACCTAGCCTAATTTTCGAATTTCCACCACAGAAATATATGTATATAGTGTATGTCGGCCCGTGACCTATGGTCCCAAAGCACGGAGGTCAGGACCCAATGCCATATAAAATTCTGGGCCTTATCTATGGGACATGGGCCACACACAAAAATAAAAGGGTGGCGTGCGCGCGCGGGAACAGAAAGCCTACTGAAATTAGGGTTTCCAAGTGGAACATGAGAGCCTATAAATTCAATCGCCCCCTTCCAACACTCTTCACTTTGTGTTTTCGCATAGATAGTGTTAGCGGTTAGGGATTGAATTTCGGCGTCGATTAAACTGATTACCATCGCTCTCTGAAAAAGAGTGGGCGCTGCGTATGAGCCGACGCCAGAGCTATTCGGTTTCTGCGAATCATTGAGGGCCTTCTTATGATTGGTTCTCTCGCAGATTCGGACAAAATTTACGTCTTTATTATTCGATTTTGTACTATTGCTTCGTTTTAAGTTTGTGTTTGTGTTGAATTTTAGGGATTTGGGATTGAAGTGATGCTACTTTCCCCATATGATCGAAGCTGATTCAAACTTGCGCTATTTTTAATTCCAAGCCAGAACTCTGATCTTTCCCAAATCCCAACAACTCATTGTTCTTTATTCTTCATTTTGTTTCTTTGTCGTTCGAAATTTCATATCTTTTTTTAGTTTGGGTTTTCAAATTTCGTGTTTTTGTGTTGGAATGATTTTGAATTTTCTTGAAGAAAACCATATAAAGAAAAGATGGAAGTGATGATTATTTCCCCAAATGATCGAAGCTGAACAAACTGAGCGACTTATATCTCTGTATTAACAGAGACACCAAGCCAGGTGTTTCTGATCCGTCTTCATTCTTTATATCAGATCTCACTAACTTGCTCTTGAATTTTGAATTTTGTTGTTTACATATTGCTCCTTGGAAGCACCGAAAACCACGTTTTCTGTTCTTCCTTTTTTTTTTCTCTGTCTTTTGAAATTTCAAATCTTTTTCAGTTTGGTTTTTCAAATTTTGAGTCTTGAATGTTCTTTTTGTTTTTGCAATTGGAAAAAGCCATAGATGGAAGTGATGATTATTTCCCCAAATGATCGAAACTGAACAAACTGAGCGACTTATATCTCTGTATTACACAGAGACACCAAGCCAGGTGTTTCTGATCCATCTTTTAATGGCTTTCTATTTGTTCTCTTTTCTTGGTAAGTATTTTCCCTCCAAGTAGCTTGAGTCTGTATAGCATTAAATCTGATTTTAAACCTTCTGTTATGTTTGTATTTTGTAAAGGTGATATTCTTATTATAGGAGCGATTCTTGTCATAAGTTCCGTTTTGATCAACATTGTTGTTTAGGGTTTAGGCGGCCTAGGTGGTTCGTGTCTTTTTATATTTTATTCCCTGACCCTCACGCCTCTCTCTCTCTCTCTCTCTCTCTCTCTCTCTCACGACAGACCACCACCACCAGGCCTCCACCCGCGACGGCAGTTCCAAGTGCTTTTGCTCGCGTAGGAGCTTTGAACAGAAAAAATACAAAATACAAAAAAGAGCCCAAGTAAAGTACACAACGAAAAAACTGAAGTGTAAATCTGTACCTATATTGAAAGAAAATCAAGAGTTAATCTGAGTGACCATTGAAAAAATGAACTACGAGGCTTGTGAGAAGTGACATTATCTTGGACATACTCAATTTTAAAGAGAATCAGTCGACACATAAACCATATAAGTTGGCCAAACTGACACAAAAATGGAACTGCCAACGCCCGTGGTTGCAGCGGGTTTCTCAAACTGTAATGCAAAATAATGCATACAGAAATGCATAAAATGTAGAGAGACACCTCCATGTAGTTTACAAGACGGAATCAGTATTGGTTTTTGAAGAATAAAAGAAATCAAGAATCCAATGGTAGAAGAAGAGAGAGAGGCAGACGAAGGTTGTGGCTGGTGAGTGAGTGTAAGGTTGAGAAATTAATGCTCCACATCAAAATTTGTAATCGAATACTCCTTTTTTTTTCTTTTTTGAAATAATCGAATACTCTCAAAACCAAGAATCGGATCAACTATGGGGTGACTTTTGGACATTGATCAATCACTGCCTAAGTTTCTCTCTAACCTCTACCCCTTGACTCAATATATAGGAACAAACTAACACCCAAGATTTTATCAATATCCCTCATGAGTCATGTCAATATCTTCTCCTAACCAGCCACATACAACAAAAATAACAATATAAAAAAATATGGACGTATTTCATTTCTGGGATGAGTTATTTTGATGAAATAGAGAACTTACTATTTCATCACAATAAGAAATGCAATCGACCAGGATTTTCTTATAACTAAGCCTCCACTCCACAGCTAATCTCCACCTCTCCTTTGACTCCATACTACTTCTTTCTCCCTTCTGCAGAATATTAGCTTTAAAAGCACAAATCTCATCTCTACAAGTGGATGACACATTGTTGAGCTCCAAAGGGGCATCAAGATTTTGGATTTTGTCAATGGCACTTAATAACAAACTATCATCTTCAAAAGATGTTGGCAGATTCTTCAAAATGGTAGTGCACTTCTTTGAAATCCATCTCAAGATAAACATCTCATTTTGAATTGAGAGCTGGAGTCCTGAATAAACAAGGTGTCCAACAGACCTCCGCTGGTTCTGTGGGGTTGCCCATAATCGCAAAGTAGACAGTAGCGCAAAAGATGGCTTCCCATTCTGATGGATGAATAATGACTCCTTTGGCCACGAACAGGACGAATATATTTCAGGTTCCAAGGGAATAAAAACTTTGTCATTTGGATTTTCATTTAAGAGAAAGCCATAGTGCTCAAGAAGCTCCAGATTTGTATATGTTCCATAGCTTAAAAGGACCTGCAGAGAATAAAGTATCAATTAAATCCAAACCTCTCATCCCAATCTCAAAATCCAAATCTAGACCTAAGATAATCCAATGCAATCAAATGGCTACCTATTGTCCTATATCAAGACAGTTGTAATAACTTTCAAGTGAATAGTTGATAACAATATATTGAAATTGGTAGTAAGATTATCAAACAGAACTGAAATGATACAGCCTTAAAACATTTTTATCTTTCTTAGAAAAGTGACATTTCATATTTGTTCCATCAGTGATGATCCATGGATTACATTTATACAGTACACTGTGTTTCATATAGTGGGCAGAGTGCAACGCATCTCAGACTATGCAGTGTTTCATAAAGTGGTAACCATACATTGCATGTTTGAAATCTAGTTTAGTTCTTGAAATCTAAACTAACTTTTCCTCACTTTTTACAGAACAAAGAAATTTAAGATTTCAATGGACAAAGCAACACAGTAAGTGGCTGCTAACTGAAGCCATTTAACCATTCACAGTAGTTATGATAATACAATTAATTTCTTTAGAAGCACTTTACGGTTTTTGTTTTTGCTAAATGCATAATCATATTATTCTCAAGAAACTTCTGGCATCCTAATATTTAAAGATCAGTTTCTCGAACTAAAAAGTTTATGCACTCTGAAAGTATCATGGAATTATTTATTAACCTATGAGATTATGATGCATCAATCTTAGCCATTTACTTTCTAGTGATTGTGGAATCAAAACAGACCAGATATCTACGAAACCATAAGAGAATGAACCTTGCCCTACAGAGTCCATGTAATTCCTTACACGTTACATAAGATAACTATAAGCTACTGCTAGCAACAGAGTGAACTGAGTGGCATTACATGATATCAGAAAGACAGCTCAGATACCTAGCTAATGCCGGAGAGCACTACTATCCCAAATTGTATCACCCAAGATATTCTATAGCACCTGCAGCCAGACTACTACTATGCTTGGAAATTCTTGAAAACTTTCATCAAAATCAAAGCATCCACAACTGATTCTCTTTTCAACAACTCGCCAAAGCACCATTACATCCTTCAAGCTTTTGAATGCTCTTCTTCTTTAAGTTTTCCTTTTCCTCCTTTTCTAACCACTAAACACTCCTTAAACTCTAATTCGTCCTATCCACCCACATGTTAGACTACCTAAATCGCAAATAACATAACTTGTTTCACATCACTATTTGTAGGGCCACTGGTAAAAACCAATTTTAGAATTTCCTTTGCCACTTTTTAGCCCCAAAATAAAGTCTCTTTTCTTACCCTTTGAGAATCCCAAAATCCTAAGCAACGGCACTAGCTTTGTTAGAAAAGGAACATCCTCT
The DNA here is from genome assembly GCA_903112645.1 of Prunus armeniaca. NCBI lineage: Eukaryota > Viridiplantae > Streptophyta > Magnoliopsida > Rosales > Rosaceae > Prunus > Prunus armeniaca. The sequence goes on along the minus strand of CAEKDK010000003.1, from coordinate 884,828 downwards.
TCAGAAGCCAAAGACCAAACATGATGGCCTAACTCTGGCAATATTGCGCTTTCTTACCCAAAGAGAAATTTTTATGGTAATCAAGATTCAGTTCATTGATGTCTTTTTCATAATTTCATTCAAGAATGAGTTAATTTTTAAAGATAGACTAAATATCTAATCTATGTTTTGGGGCACCCTGAAGATACAAAGATGGACTAACCTAATAAATGACCACAAAATATACACGCACTGTGAAACTATGTCAACTTTACATCCCATAACTAAAGGAAAATTTGCTTATTGAAGGGCCAGAATGTAAGGGATGTAAATCACTTAACCATTCTCAGCTTCTGGTGAATGTTAAGAGAGATGTAAATCATTTCAGTGTAGTTACATGTCACCCATGAAAGTAGAAAAATGAACTTGGTAGAATGAGTACCAGAAAGCTGTAATGCAACAATAAACTGTATCTTGAATAGGAGACAAAGAAGACCATATTACCTGTTCTCCTTCTTTGTAACTTTTCTTAGCATAGAAGCAATATGCATCAACATCCTTCTCAAACCCTCCATCAGTTAATCTTCGTGAATCAGAAACAAGCTGCTCCATATCTGCCATACCCGAAGTATCCTCATTCACTAAGTCATGCATTGTATGCTCCATACTTTCACAACGAGATGGCTCTTCTCCAGGTGCAGAATAATTAAATAAGTCTCCCACAGGACATAAGCACCCAGCTGCATCCCATGGTATATGCAATGTCCTTGAGGATATCTTTAAAGGAGATAAACAATTTAACGATTTGAAGCATTGGAATATTAATTAAAAAGACCAGAAGGTCCAATCGTTACTCCATTAAACAAGTAATAGAAGTGATCAACAATGTGGATTAAACAGTCAGAGAAATATAAGTGAAACTAATCAATCTGATGAATAATTTCTGGCTATCTTAACATTGAATATTGCAAATGCCATAAAAGATATACTTTTCCCTGATGTGGAACTGAGAGAGAATACAGAAGAGAAAACAAAAAAGAGGCAGAAGAAGAAAATGAAGAAAGAACTAGAAAAAAGAGAAAACTCTAAAACCCAAGTACAATTGCTCTTTGGTATACGGGCAATTCCAAAACTATGAGATACCTAAAACAGAAAATTACTGATATAACAGAAGGGTTAAACCCAAAATTAGCTCCCAAAAATATTTAATTCAAATAATAAGTGAAAAAAAACTTAAAAATTAAACCCTATTTAAACCCCAAGCACAAATTTTCTTTTTGCATCCATCATAATGTCGATTTAAACTTCCAGGACCAAACCAACAAGAACGATAGTCCTCAAACCCGAGAAAAAAGTATACTCACAGTTGCAGTAGCCCAAAGCCATGCTTTAAAGGTCAGAAGTTGAGGCTTGAGCTTAAGTTGTTTCATGAGCGCATTAGCTTCTTTCCACTCATATTCAGCCTTCAATGTGGCCTTTTCAGCAGCCCAGATGGCATCATCCACCTAGAAACCATATCAGATATTGCAAAAGCAAATTTTCAACACAAATTCTAAATCCTGATCAAGAAAAAAAAAACTTAAGTGAGCAGAATGTAACTGAACTTGCAGAGCTTGCTTCTCAAATTCACCAAAAGTTGCTAAAATGTCATAACTGCGCGGTAAGTTCATAAGGTAAGGGTGCCACCATGAAATCTTCCCTTTACCCATTTCATAGAGTAAACAAACAGCCAATATCTGCATAGCATAAAATGATAAAAGAACTTAATTTTATCAAAAACAAACAATTGGGTTATCAATACAGCAAAAGAACGAGTAAGAAAAACCTGGGTAGGGGACAGAGAGTGATGGGCATAATCATTGACAGAAAGGGAGAGTTTTTCATCTTTCAATAACAGAATTTCCTTTGTCATCAAAACTGATTTTGGAACTTTGAGAAGTAACTCTCCTTCTCTAAGATCACGGGCAGCCCCCAAACCTCTCCTGCAGCATTTTAGTGAGTTGTGAGCCGAAGTTGCTTAATTTACAGAGAGCTTGCGATTGTGGATATTAATCTGGTAATTGCATACCCGCCAGCGCTAGGAAAGTAGGAGACGGCGAGAGAGTGACCCAAACACGAATCCCCGCAACAAGTTGAGTCTGATATTCCAATCTCTGCTGCCCATTTCAAAAGCCTTTCGAGGTCTCCTTGTCCTTGCTCCATCTCCCACCCTAACCCTTTTCTTCTCCCCCTTCAGACTTCTGTCCCTTGTTAATATTTGTCCAAAAAAATATTTTAATATTAATAACATTTTCAAACATTTTAGTTCTCTCTAGTTGTGTACAGGCTTCATAACTATTGCGTTTGTCTACATCAATTTGTTTTATAAATATTTGCGTTTGTACTAGAGAAATATGTAAGTCCTTATTATAGTTTAGGCATGGAAAATAACTCATGATGGGCAATTCCCCACTTAATTCATAATTATTTGATTATTAGTCAGTTTCTTGACTTCAGTGACGGATTCAGGATTTTTATCCTAAGATGTCAATATGTAAAAGTTCCCAAATTCTTTTAGACGATACTTCTTTATAATTCCTTATAACGGATGCACCTCAAATCAATGAAACTACAATGAAGAGATTGCAGTAGAATAATTGGGGCACTCTCCCTAGAATAATATGTTCTTTGGATATGACAGTGTAGAGGCCTGACAAAAAACAGTTAGACAATATTAAAATCTTGGAAGCTAAGCTAACCAACAACAAATGTTGAGCTTTTCCTTCCCAAACTTCGGGAAAAAATTTCAGTGATTCATTACTCCAAATTCCATATAACAGTGGAACTCTCTCGCTCTTTGGTAAATTTTCATGTCCATGTGCCGCCACCTATGATGAAAAAATAATTATAACTCAGTCTCAAATTCAACGTCTCCTCTTTGGGTTATTTCAACAAACAGTTGGTGAGCAACACCTACCAAGGGGTCAAAGATCGAAACTGACATGGAGGACCTCATATGGTCACAAGGTCAAGCGATTTCGTTTTGTCCCTCTGTGGTTCCGTCCTTGCTTGCTTGGTGTGCAAGTTTTTTTCTTCTTCTCTATTTTACTATATTAGAGTTTTTAATGCTAATAGTGCCACACTCATAATTAATATAATAGAAAATTAGTTAAATACTCATTCCTAGACATAGTTCTATAAAGAAACCTTATACCATTCAATGTATATAAACACACTCCAAAAAAACCCGAAACTTACAGCTGTTACATTTTTTAGTTTAATGGGTTAAATGAAATACCTTTATTACCCTTTTAGTATTAAATTAGTTTATTTGAAAAATTTTGGGCACTCTTTCTCTCGTCTCTCTCCCTTCGTAGAATCCAGGTTGGCTAGTTTTGGCTGAGATCTTGGTGCTTTGGCCATCGCTAGATGCGTGATTGGTCGGAAAATGATCAGATGAAGTCGGTGAACCACGCTTGAGCCCAGCCTCGGCGAGCCCAACCTCCTTTCACCGTCGCGAGTTCCAGGAACCTTCGAGGGTTTCGAGTTTTCCGACACATTTTTCAGCTGTTCCGGCAACCGTTGTCGCCAATCCAGGTATGAATTTCGATCCTCTCATCATGCTTTTGCTGATAGTATTTGGGATCAATTTTAGCTTTTAAGAGCGTGAAACCACAATCGTTTCACTCCCTACCTTGCATTCAGCTTTTTGGTTGCTGGACTTTGAATTCTGAAATGGTGTGAGAGCTTGTTGAGTTGAAACAGTTGATTATTTGAGCTTTAGCTTCAATCAAAAGGTACATAGCAAAATGGCTATCGGCGGTTTGATCTCTAACCAAAATTTCGATTCTTTTATCAACTCAAGTACTGTTGCATTACTACCTTATCCTGATGTTTTTGTTCTTATTAGTTTTTGGTATTTTTATTTTGGTTGCATTTTGTGAATTGTAGCTTCTCAGTGGAATTAATGCATGCATGTGGTTTCAATTTTCTAATTTTATTTTCGGATTTCCATTTTTGTGAGCTGAACGAATTTGTTTATTTGGTTGCATGTTGCTTCTCCTGCTTTGCATTATCATCTGGTTATGGTAGTAAATTTTCGGTTGCAAATTGTTGATTTTGCTGCCAAATTTTTTAGGGAATGTAATAATTTAAGCCAGTTCTACCTTTAATTCAACAATTCACCAATCAGTATGTATGTATGAATATATATATACTAAGCAATTTTGGGTTGAGCGTGACCAAGTCTACCTTTTATCCATATATATATATATATATTCATGTATGTATGAATACATGTACTGAGCAATTTTGGGAATGCTTTTATCTCTCTGAGTTCATAAAGGACTTGCTTGATTTAGCCGAAGAAATTTAGACAATTTATATGTCGAATTGGAAATAGATGGAGGGATTGACAATTTGGGAATGCTGAGATGCTTATGAGGCAATTCCCCTTGTTACTATATGTAACTCTTTGATATTAGCAGGGAAAGTATGTGAAACAAACCACATTGTTATGATTCCCTTGTTACTATCTTCATGCATAGACTGCCAAAAGGTCATTCTGAATTTTCATCATCATTAACTGTTTCACTTGCAATGTCACTAGCTTCGGGAGTTTCCTCAAGGAATTTGTTTTGGTACTCAAGTTTTGTTGGACTCTCCTTGATGATGTCTTCTGACCCAATTTCAAGATATACTTTGAATATATCAGGATTTCCTACTACCGACAAGTGTGTCTCATCTGTTTGTGTGATAAGTGGAGTGTTTGGTTTACCAGGGGCCTCATTTGCCTTCTTCCGTACTTCAATTCCAGCTTTTTCTTCATGATCATTTGTCACATATGTCTTTTGTAGCTTGTCCTCAACACACTCTTTAGCTTCCAAGGTTGCTTCATCATTCTTAATGTTAGGACTTGCAACTATTGTTGAGATGAAGTCATTCTCTGTATTTTTATCATGGTTGAGTATTGATTTTGAGTGGTGTGGAGTTGTACACTTTTATCGTACCTATTATGCAAATGAAATGATGTAGTTGTTAACTTCCAGTAAGTGGTATGAATAGTTGTTATATTGTTCATACCCTGTAATTGAGTTGATTTCTATAACATAGTATTAACAGTGTACTTTTATGACATAGTATCAACAGATGTTCAGTAACAAAGCATGCTCTATATTTTGCTCTATATATAGCTGTGCACTTGAAGTTTATGATATGCATAATATGATTTTTACTAGGAAGATAGTTCTATGACAGAGTATTAACAGTATACTTTTTTTTTCCTTGTAGAGGTATTTCCTTTTACCTTTGCGATTGTTTCTGGTGAAACTATGGACAATTGGAGGTGGTTTCTACAAAGGATATCGAATGTCTTGCTAGGCTATTTTGGATTTTTTCTGAATTTTTGGTATGAAATGGTATTAACAATGTACTTCTATGACATGGTATTAACAATGTACTTATGATATGGTATTAACAATGTATTTCAGGCTTGCAAGACTTATTTTGGGTTTTTTATTTATTTTAGTTTTTTGTGTTGGGCTTAAGTTTATCAATAGCAGTTATGTAATTTATAGGAACTTCAACACTTATTTTTTATGTAGTAAATGGATTTTGGGTGTGTTTCTAAAGTGCATTCATGTGGGTTTTTGAAAATAATTTCAGCTTTTATTTTGGGTATATTAGTGAAGTTCTCTTAATATAATCTCTTGACTTATTTCCAAGGAAAATTCACTATTATACCCAATATAGGGCCCCAAATTATTAATAAAAAAGAATGCATGAAATGGACTTTAAAAACACACCCAAAGCTCATTTACAACATAACAAAGAGGCTTCGAACTTCCTATAAATTATAAAACTGCCATTGATTTCTTAAAACAAGCCCAACCCCAAAACCTCATAAATAAAAAAACTCAAAACATTCAATAGGGGGTTTTTAGGTTCAATGGTCCCTAAACTTTGACCCGATTCGTATTTTGATCCATCAATTTCCAAAATTGTTCCCGTAGTCCTCTAACTTTAGTTTCGTTAGGACAAATGGTCATGCCGTCTATTTTGTTAACTTTTTCTGTTAAATTTGAGCATGTACATGGCACATGGTATACTATTAAGGGTCAAAATCGGAAATTGCTTCACTCTACTTCCATGTCACAGGGATTCCCAATCAGCATCCTACATCAGTATCCCTATCTAATAAAATACTTACATTTGGAAACCAATTTAAGTTTCAATTTAAAATTTTACAAATATTTTTTGCACCCATTTTCTCCTTTCTCTTTGACACCCTCTCTCTCCTCCGTCCTGTTTCTCTCTTCAATCAATCCTCCTCCATCATCACCCACACACCATATATTCCTCTTTTCCTCTTCAATCACTCATCCTTCATCACCCACACACTATCTCTATGCTTTTTTTTATCAATTTTATTTGATTGAATTATTTATTTGTGAATTCTAGAAATTTTGGACATGGTGGAGTTTGAGAAAGATTTTGGTTGGCTTGGGTTCTATGGAGGAACAATGTACACTTTAGGGAAGAAGAGGAAAAAAATGGGTGTATAAATTAAAAATAATTCAAAAATACCATTTTGTCCCTACATTTAACAGAAAATATAACAAAATTGAAATGAAAGTGAAGTTGAAGGACCACATGAATAATTTTGGAAATTGAGGGACCAAAATGTGAACCGTGTTAAAGTTTAGGGACCATTAGACTTAAAAACCCTTCAATATGGCATCAAATTAATTTAATAACAAAAATTAAATTCAATAGGGTCAGCTGTCCTTTTTTGAGTTTGTATATAGAAATTAAATAGTGTAGGATTTATCTTTATCACTAGTGTAAAAATAGGTATATAATTAAACATCTCTATTTCCAAGGGCCAGCAGATTTGGGGGTAAACAACAATTGCTAAAATTAGTTTATATATTAATAAATTAACACTATTAACTTAGGACATTCCCACACACCTAATGGACTAGAACTAAAGATTTTTGGTGTTTTGTTGATACCCAATCCTACTAGGGAGGACTACATGAGGTGAGCTTCTACAATGAGGAGTTAAAGTGAGGAGGTTATTTGAGGAGACCGATCCGACTGTCAAAACATTTAAAATATTTAAGTCCCATGATTTCTTTACATTTGTTGATGGTGAGATTTGACCTCCTCAAATAACCTCCTCACTTTAAGCCCTTATTATAGCCTTTCCGCTACATGAGTACAAAACAATTCCTCAAGGGAAAAAGCCCACGTTAGTTGAGCCCAATGAGGAACAAAGGTCAAGATGAGTCATATTGTGAATCACCTCACTCGAGTCACAAATACAACATGCGCATTGTCATGCAACCAGCCGAAGGCCTAGAGGCGTGAACTAAATTAGAGGCACACGATTGACGTTAGTATTCCCAAAAGGGGTCAACATACGTCGAAGTACCAGACTTTGAATGGTCAACCATCAACGACTCAGAATATGCCACGTTTGCTAAATACTACCATGTATTACGTTTAGTAAGCACAACCTTGGAAGTATGTATAAATTGCACTCTCTCATGAATGGAGGAAAAAAAAATCTTTGCTTGTTTGGTATAGTTTTCTCATGGTTTGGAAATGTATTTATTCCATTTCTTGTATTACAATATAACTTCCATTATAAAGTACTTCGTGATTAGCATTTCCTAGCGAAATTAGAAATTGTTTTGGAATTGGCATAAAATACGGTTACCATTACCTAGGAAAAAAAGTAGAAATTGTTTTATGATTGATATCCAGAGAAAACGCAAAGTTCAAATTTATAAAATTGAACGGTGGTGACGAAAGTGAAGTTATGGTGACGAAAGTGAAGTTATGGCGACAAAAAATGTACTTGGGAGGAATTCAATGGTTATTACACGACGATGTTTAAATTGTTCATTTTTGGAGGATCTTTCCTATTAAGAGATGCGATAATATACTAAATTTACACCCATAATACGGATACTATGATTCGAACTCAGAACCTTACCTGAGAGAGCAGTTACTCCACACCACTACACTAATGAGTCTTTTATAAGCGATGTTTAAACTTTGAATGCAAGGAAACGGAAATACAACCTTGATAAAGTAGTCTAAAATTAGTCTAATGCAAGTCTACGGAATTCAATAGTTGATGAATGATGAAAATTAAAGGCGGCTTGCCTTTGCTTACCAAAAATAATAAAAATGGAAAAAAGACAATGGCGGCTTGGCGAATATTGATCCATGATTAATGAGGTTCACGTGGAGGGATATACGTTGAGTGGGCCGTTAAATTATAATTCAAAGACCGCCAAAAAAAGTAATTACAATATAAATAAAAGAATTATTAACAAGCAACAATCGCCAGCCATTGGATAGGCTTTGAACAATTTGGTCCAACTTGGGACACTGCTGGATCTGAGCTTGAGACACCCATATATATTCCAATTGCCCATTGGCCATGGCAATTGGCAATTTGGGTGGTCTTCTTCTGTCGTGTTCATCGTCTCTCGACAGAAAAGGGAAAATGCAGGATATGCTATATTAGCTGGTCCTGGTGGCATCGATCCTTCCTTGTATAATTTTATGCCATATGCTTATAATACAAGGGAGAGAGGGAGAGAGAGAGAGAGATAGAGAGAGACCCATCTGCGCAATCAACTTACCATATTAGACAGACGATTCTTTTTCTTCTTCTTCTTCTTTGTTGGTGAAATTCAAGTGGCTTTAAATTGGGGTGGGGATTGGTGTGAGCATATGTGACATGATAAATGTCATGAGCTGGTTTGAGAAGCTGCGTTGTTCTTGTTCTTCTCCCAATCTCAGCCGCATCATTGCCTTCCTTCTCATCTTCATTCTTTATCATTCTTTCCAGTTAGTTTCCAAGATTCCTATACACCCTTCCCTTGAAAAATAATAACCAAAATCAAATTCCTTTGCTATTGGATTTCATTTCATCATTCCATTTAATTTTCCCACTTCATGCCAATCCCAATGGACCCAAAAGATTTTTTCTCTACTGATTTTCTGGAAGGTATGTTTTCTTATATTCTCCACCAATCTCTGTCTCTCTTAATTTGAAGTTGCTCTCGACATTTTGGGTTCTTGTTCTTTTTTGGCAAGCTTGATCTTTTTGGTCTGAAAACTCTATGTTTGTGTTGACCAGGCTCTATTTCGTCTCACATTGAGAGGCAGCACAATGCATGCCCTTCTGTTATTGTCATCGGTGGTGGTATATCAGGGATTGCAGCTGCACGTGTTCTCCATGATGCATCTTTTAAGGTCAGTGATTTGCAATTATTAGTATTAGATATATCTGAGGATGTTTAAACTCATGATGGGTCTTGGAAAAAATTGTATCTTGCTTGATTTCAACAATGGCTTAGCTTTACTGTCATTCTTTTGTCAGGTTATCTTGCTGGAATCACGAGACAGACTTGGTGGCCGGATTCATACTGACTACTCATTTGGTTGTCCAGTAGATATGGGAGCATCATGGTAAGTTTATTGCTCGTAAATTTTGGAAATGCAGGACCCCTCTTTACAATTTTCCTCTGCTTTTGCCAAATTGGTTGGGTATATAGCTGTACATGTCAATGAAAAAATTGCCCATAGGCAGTGCTTTGGTTCATGTGGCACTATTTAATGTGTTTTGTTGTTTAATTTGCTTGCTCTATCTGTTTTGTTTCCAATTCTCTCTGCTGCCTGATTAAAATTATCCACTGTTGCATTACAGAGAATCTTACAAACATGAAAATTTTAGTCAAAAAGAGTTTTGTGTATTCTCCATAGATGTTGGTCACCCTTGCCGAGTTTACTGTTTTCAACAATGAGAGTCTTGTTACTATTGGCATTCCCTCTTCCCTGTTCTGCCCTGTGCTTCCCATAGTTCTTTTGTCTTATGCGGACAAAACAAACACAGAAGCCTTTCTTTCTCTAGCCACTTATATATGAAAGTACGTAGAAAAATGCATATTTGCTTGCTGGGCCACCCATAAGATAGGATTCTGTGCATTCACAAGTATGAATCTGTTGTGTGAATAATCTTTAGCGTTTGCCGTGTAAATGCGTGCACAAATCTGCATGTGCGCACACAAGTAATCGCAAGGGCAATAAAGCAATAAATTTCTAGATGTCACAGAAAATGAAATGACATTGATGATGTGACTGGGATGTTGTATGGCCTTAGCATGTGAAATATTTCTACTCTGATCCTGACTAGATGTTCTTTATTGAAGATATCATAAGGAAAATAAATCCTGGCAGCAAGACACTCATTAGACTGCATCTTTGTCATATTTTGTACCTTCATGCTAGCTGAGTTGAGATGAGGGATGCTTGTATTTCCATAGCCAAATGCAATGCAATAATGTTTTATTTTTGTTCTCTCTCTCTCTCTCTCTCTCTCTCTCTCTCTCTTGTAGCCGTGCATTGCATTTGAAGAACCAAAGAAGAATTGATGGCTTTATTAACTAACAGTCTAATACTCTCTTCAATTTTATTTCAGGCTACATGGTGTTTGCAATGAGAATCCCTTGGCTCCACTGATACGCCGTCTAGGACTTACTTTATACCGTACGAGTGGTGACGACTCTGTGTTGTATGACCATGATTTGGAAAGGTAATTACATCCTTGCTGTGTTAACGAATTAATGATCTAATTGATCTAAATGAATTAATTTATGGAATTAGAAGTATCTAATTGATCTAAATGAATTAGTTTATGGAATTAGAAGTGAGATTGGTACATTCACAGAAGACCATGAAGTTTTATTTTATTTTTTATTCTTCAATTATTTTTTTGTTGTTGAAATTTTCATCTATAAGACAGTAGAAAAAATTGAATTCGTGGCTTACCTTTTGCATACTTCAAAATTTTGTCTTCCAGCACATGCAGCAATGATATTTTGATTCATAATGCAGTTACTTGTACATTCAACATAGCTTGTATATTCAGTCTGAAGTATTGTCTTGAATATCTGGATTCCCTTTCAGCTATGCACTTTTTGATATGGATGGAAGCCAAGTTCCTCAAGAGATGGTCATTGAAGTTGGTAATACTTTCAAGCAAATTCTCAAAGAGGTAGAATCTTTAAACTGAATTCTACGTGTTTTTTTTTGTTTTTTGTTTTGTTTTTGTTTTTTGTTTTTTTTTGTAAATATGAATCCAACACTGCTGAAATCTGCAAAATACTCTTGTTTAATTTCTCTAGACTGAGAAAGTACGGAATGAGAATACCGATGACATGTCTGTCTCTCAAGCAATTTCTATTGTGATGGATAGGCATCCAGAATTAAGGTATTGGAAATAAATTAAATTAGGACACATTTTATTGCAGTATGTTTCATTTTTACTGATTTTACTTCTGTCTTCTGTAGACAAAACGGACTTGCTCACGAAGTGTTACAATGGTACATATGTCGAATGGAAGCATGGTTTGCTGCAGATGCAGATGTGATATCGTTAAAAAACTGGGATCAGGTTCAATATCTAAACTTTTCTAATTACTCTTGGTGGGCTGGCCTCCTTACAATTGATTCCATGGGAAAGAGTGCAGTTTAGTAAATACCTTGGGAAAGAGTTCTCTAATGGTGAATGAATTGTACTTGATGAATAATCTGAGTTACAGTGCATGTATTTGGAACAGTATGATTACCCCTCACCTAGCTGTTCGTCTTTTGAAAATTTGATAGTTTATATTTTTATGTCATTATCAGCTCTTGAGTTCCCCACCATTCATGCAAAGAACGTGGATTTTCTAAACCCTCGCCTTCTTGATCTCCATAGGATTGATTTCACTGGTACTTGAATCTCCATAACAATTTGCTAACGACCTACTTGGCATAGAGTGGCTTTATCCTTTAAGTTTAAATGAATCCAACTAAATGAAAACTCACTTTAACTCATCTTTTCTTTTCTTTTCTTTGTTTAAAGCTTTACATGACCAGGGTGAGGAGGGAATGATTGCTTTATTTAAATAATAAACAGTTTCTACCCAGGAAGCTGAACTAGATTTAGAGCAAGCAAAGTGCCCGAGATATAGGAAGAGGATTATACACTGATAATCAATTAAAAAGACTAGTGAGTTGATCTTACTTCAGAAATATCAACCCTTTAAAAACACAAAAGTCATTAAACTATAATGCAAAATTGTTAGCTTCTTTAAGACTTCATTTTGGGAATTGAGTGTCTGTTTTGTTCTCCCAGAACGTGCTTCTAGATTTGATGTCGAATTCTTATCCCCAATGGTATTGCACTGCACATTGGGAAGCATGTCTATTATTTAAATTTATAAATCATGTCATGTTCTGGTTTCAATGGCTTGAATATTTTGAAACAAGGAGCAAGTCAAAATGCTAAAACCACTTATTCCAGTTTGCTGCAAATTCTTTCCTGGCCTTTGTGGCTCATTCAGTCTTTTACTGCCAACATTATCTACTAGTGTGATGCATTGATCAGTAGCTGTATGTCTGTGGCTCATTAAGAGAGCGAATCTTTTTTATTTTATCTTGATATATAGCCATATGTCAGCGGAAATTTTTGTGTTAGGCAGGTAATTACTGGTTGGATGCATTTTTCGTCTGGGTAATTTTGAGTTATATTTGGATGAAGGCTTACACAGTTGAGGGTCCTTGTTATACAGGAGAATGTTCTTTCTGGTGGCCATGGACTTATGGTGCAAGGCTATGACCCAATAATAAAGGCTCTTGCAGAAGATATTGATGTACGCTTGAAACACAGGTATGCGTGCTTGTACCATACCAGAAAAATGTGTTTACTTCAGTTGGTGTGGGTGCATTGTGAGTATACAAACAAAAAAATTGACATAATGCCATTGGGGTAGCGACATACATACCTTTTGATAAGGTGAAAGACATAGTAAATCGGAACTTGCATCTTCTTTGCTATGAATTTCTTAGTTATGTTTCGTAATGCCCATCCTGCCACCTTTTGTTAAATTTTAGAATTAGTTTCTTCAGTCTTTGACAAGCTTTAATTTTTGTGATTATAAGCAGGGTTACAAAGATATTAAATGGGCATAACAAGATGATGGTCACAATTGAAGACGGAAGAAACTTCATTGCTGATGCAGCTATAATAACAGTACCCCATGGTATTCTTAAAGCCAAGATGATTGAGTTCGAACCAAAGTTGCCTGAGTGGAAGGTTGATGCAATTTCGGATCTTGGGGTGGGCAATGAAAACAAAATTGCCTTGCGATTTGAAAAGGTTTTCTGGCCTAATGTAGAGCTCTTAGGTGTGGTTGCACCAACCTCTTATGCATGTGGTTATTTTCTCAATCTTCACAAGACCACAGGCCATCCGGTCCTTGTCTATATGGCTGCTGGAAGGTTTGCATACGACCTTGAAAAATTAACTGATGATGGTGCAGTTAGTTTTGTAATGTTGCAGCTTAAGAAGATGTTACCTGATGCAACTGATCCAGTAAGTTCATTAGTTTCAGCCAGTTTTTGGTCAATCTATGTATTAGTTTTTCTTGGAAATTTTGTCATATCTATCTATCAGAAATGGGACAAAATCTCTTCTCAATGAGGTGTTCTGTAGTCGATATTGATATGAATATTGTCAACTTACCTTTGATTGGTTTGTCTGTAACAGGTTCAATATCTTGTATCACGTTGGGGAACAGACCTGAATTCTCTTGGATGCTACTCATTGGATTTGGTTGGAAAGCCTGGAGATATATATGATAGGCTTCGAGCACCTTTGGGCAGTCTTTTCTTTGGAGGGGAAGCTGTTAGCATGGACCACCAAGGATCTGTGCATGGAGCTTACTCAGCTGGAGTTATAGCTGCTGAGGACTGTCAGAGACATCTTCTAAATAAATTTGGTAGACTGGAAAAGCTTCAGCATGCTTACATTACGGATGAAGTCCTCGAAGCAACAGTTCCCCTGCAAATCTCAAGGATGTGAACCATTTTACTTACACATCAAGAAAAATAATATTAATAAGGCTTTACCATTGTTGGTCTAATTCTGTCTAAAATTTCTTCCCAAACTGGGAAACACAGACGGGCTTTCTAACAGTAGGCCCCAAAATTAACATGTTAAAACGATGTTAGTTTGAAGCCCTGATTTCCCTCGATGTACCGTTGCTAGGCCGGTAAACAAATTGGATTTGAGGTGAAGTGATATATTCCAAGTTCGAATCAATTTATAATGGGATTATTGAATTCTGATTATATTCGAATGATCGATCTCATTTTTTCACAAGCGATATTGGAGAATTAGCCATGCACCTCTTGACATAAGACTCTGTGTGTTTGTACAAATTTCCCCACGAGAATATTCGATTGGAAATATTCCCTTTTCTTCTTCGCCGCCTCCTTCTCCCTGCAAAATAGAACCAATAAGAGGACCACACCCGGGGGGTGTTGGCCAAAGGCCCTCCGATGCCTAAATTAGTTCAATTGAATCATATAGAAAACAATAGCTAATAGGGTACGGAGATGTGTTTATGGTATAAACCGGGCGGCCGTAGCCTTATGTAAAAGAGAGAGAGAAAGGAGGTGGCTAGGGTTTGAGAGGAATTTTCTGCAGAGTTTCAGTAGGGATTTCAGACGTACCTTAACCCTTGTGTGTGGCCATCCTTTTATAGTTGTCTTGGAGGCTAGGGTTTCAAAGAAATAATTCCGTAGATGGAAGGGAATTATTCCTCCCCTTTTTGGAATTGATTTGATTAATTAGAGATTTGATTAATTAGGGTAAATCAAATCCCTAATTGTGGTAGGTATCAAATCAAATCCCATTTTAATTAGGTAACTCCTCATTTAATTGGGAATCGGGGTAGGAATCAAATCAATTCTCAACCCAATTAGGTAATCTTCAATTTAATTGGGTAATCCCCAATTGAATTGAGTAACTCCCAATTAGGTTGATTAGTTCCCAATTAGGTCAAATAATCCCCAAATGGAATGAATCATTTGACCTAGGGTCTGATTTAATTCGGTTCCGACATTGTGCATGGGCACAAACTGGCAGTTGTGCACATCTTAACATAGGTTTTTGTGTCAAGACCTCTTAACATAGGTTAAGCTTGTGAAAACAAGCATCATGGATTCCCATCCTACATAGGAAGTCTGAAAGTTCTACAAACAAAAAAAAAAAAAAAAAAGAAAAAAAGTTAAGTTAATAAGTTAGAGGTTAAGACAATACAGACATTAGACACTAGGGCCTCTAGAATGTATGCGGTGATAATTTTAGTTTGGTTTATGTCCTATGGAAAATTAGTTGTTGCCGGCAGTGGTCACTCTCACTTCGGCGGTGGCCCCGTTCAAAATCTCCCTACATTCATTGCCAAGTTGCAGCCAAATCAATTTAAGTGGTGCAGTTTGATTTGGTTTTGATTTAAAACATTTCGAGAAACCAAACTATTAGGACCAATGCTCTTATTTTCATGTGAAATGAAACATCTCAACTTCAAACTCGAAAGTTGAGAAAAATTCATCAAACATTAATTTCAAGCACATGGAAAACCAACATTGCAGTCACCATCCTAATTTCTAAATCTCTAACATTCTAACAACATTCAACCTTTCACCAAGGTAACAAACTAATCAATAGTGCTCAAACGCTAATCGTTTAGTAAATTAATACGACACTAAACCACTCATTTGGACTCAATCCACAATGTAATCTCATGATCTATACTGTTAATTTATTAATTAGCTCATGATTCAAGGATCATTCTTACAGAGCTTCAATCAGAAATCATTTAGCAATTTGATCAGTTTGAACGATTCACAAGGTAATATTTTTTAGTTTTTGACGGGACCAAGTGATTTATATAATTTCTCCTACAAAATTATGAGAGGATCCAAACCCTATGAATAAACTACACTTGCCACTCCACATGCAGTTTAGTCAAATCTTTGGCCCACTCGAATTTTTTTTTAATTGAGAAGTTTCCAGAAAGTTAGTTAAAGGGGTTTTACAAGCAGATGCAACCTTATCGATTGAAAAAAACAAAACGAAAAAGATTTGTGAAAGAGAAATAAAAGATTGATTTTCTCTGTTTGTTTAATGAAAGGGATACATATTTGTTATAGCTTATGGGCCATCCAATTAGAAACTGAACCCCGAATTCTCATCGGCTCACAACCAGTTCACACTCTCATGCCCTCAGTGTTAGTGGGATGGGATGGGATGGATCGTGGATGCTCATCATTCTGCTGCTTCTTTCGCCCAGTCATTTGTCTTTCCTTTTGCTCCTTTCCCACGTTGCAATATTTATTTGCAGCCTCTATCGAATTGTTTTTTGTAAAAATTTAATTTCTTTATTTTATGAACCACAGACAGCAATCTCATTGCAATGAATAATAGATGGGTCATTGACCCAAAAAAAAGAGTACATAAAAATGGGTCCATCCATGTGAATAATGTCGATAGATATTTTATTTGTATTGGTACGAATTCCTTCCCGCAACTTAACTTGTGTACTTTGATATCATCACATTAGGAAAAGCCCTAGAAAAGGACACATCCTTTTTTTACGAAAATATTAACGGATTACAATAGTGAGTTTTGCATATGGAAATACATTAATCGTATTTTGTTTTTCTTCTCTCTTCATAGTCACAATCACATTTTGTTAATTTAATTATATATATATACACGATATTTTACTTTAATCTAATTTAAACTACGAAGAAGGAGATTCGAACTCAGGTGTAGAGTGGAGAACACGTCAACTCTAATAAATTTGGCTAAATCCACACGCATTTTGTTTTTAATTAGACTGTAGGCCACATATATGTCATTGATTGATACTAAATGACTAAGAATTAAACTAGAGAGCAAATGGTTGACTAAGTATATATAAAGTGACGTCTTAACTTAATCTATAAGACAAAATAAAACAAGTTGTGATTAAATAAGAAGACTTTGCTCCAAGGGAAGAAACAAAAAGGAAGACAACCACTCTGCCCTCAGCAGCACATCAATTTTTTAACCCACTGTACAAATTTTATTTTAAATATATATTGTTCCTTATTACACTCAAATTAATAATTAAAACAAAGTTTTCAAAGACGCGACAAAGCCAGAATCGGCTGATTTTGGTAGTGAGAATCCACGACGGTTTGTGAATTTTCCGACACGACGAAGCCCTTTGCGCGATCCCTCAACTCGTTTTTGAGAACCTTGCCCGTTGGGTTCCTGGGAAGTTGGGGCAGAAACTCCACCTTCTTGGGCACCATAAAGTGAGGCAAGTTTTTCCGACAATAAGCGATTATTTCAGACTCAGTGGTGCCCTCAGCGTTGCTTCTCAGAGCCACAAAAGCACATGGACTTTCGCCCCATCGAGGGTGAGGCATTGCAACTACTGCTGCCTCCATCACCTTCGGGTGCCCATGTAACATGTTCTCCACTTCGACACTGCTAATGTTCTCTCCTCCTGATATGATCACGTCTTTCGACCTGTCCTTTATCTCCAGGTAGCCGTCGGGGTGCACAACCCCGACATCTCCTGTCCAGAACCATCCATTCTGGAATGACTTCAAGGTCTCCTTAGGATCCTTATAGTACCCTTTCATGATACTACTACCGCGCAAAACAATCTCCCCCATGGTCTTCCCGTCATGGGGTACACTCTCCATTGTTTCCTTGTTCTTCACGTCCACGTCAGCAAGAGTCAATATGCTTATGCCTTGTCTTGCCTTGAGCTTAGCCTGGTCGTCCCGAGGCAGCTTGTTCCACTTGGCCTGCCACTCGCAGACCAAGGCAGGTCCCGTTGCCTCGGTCAGGCCATACGCGTGGGTCACTTTGAATCCCAGCGGCTCAATTTTCTCGAGCAGTGGGGCGGGCGGAGGTGCTCCTCCTGTGAGGATCTGGACGGGCACTGCGAGATCACGGCGTTCGTGCGGTTTGGCATCGAGGAGGATGTTGAAGATTATTGGGGCGCAGCACATGTGGGTGACCTTGTGGCGGTGAATGTTGCGGTAGATGTCGTAGGCGGTGGTGTTGCGGAGGCAGACATTGGTGCCACCACGTGCGGCAACGCCCCATGTGAAGGTCCAGCCGTTGCAATGGAACATGGGAAGTGTCCATAAATACACAGGCTCACTCCCCATTTCCCAACCAAGGACCAGGCTGAGGGTGCTCAAGTAAGCACCTCTGTGGCTGTACACAACGCCTTTGGGTTCTGACGTCGTTCCGGAGGTGTAGTTCAAGGCCACAGGGTCCCACTCGTCGGCGACCTCCACAGAGACAAAACGGGGGTTGCCCTTTTTGATGAGCTGCTCGTACTCCAACTCGCCTAGCCGAATGCCTGTGGGGGAGTCGATGTCGTCGATCACGATGACCAAAGGCATGGATGGCTCATGAGTTGCACCGGACATGAGGATCCTGAGGGCCTCGCGGGCCAGGGGGACGAACTGGTAGTCGACGAAGAAGACTTTGGCCCCCGAGTGGCGGAGAATGGAGGCTATGTTTTTGGCATCGAGGCGGGTGTTAACGGTGTTAAGCACAGCCCCGGCCATGGGCACTGCGAAATGCATTTCATACATTGCTGGAACATTAGGAGCCAACACTGATACCTGAAATAAGCAGAACAAATTAATTTCATATTCGGGAATTAATAAACAACAAGGGTCACCAAATTTGTTAAACACGGTAACATCAACTCGGAAAAGAGAAAAAGGAAAAACACTTACAACATCGTGCTTGACGATGTTAAGAGAAAGAAGGGAGGAAGCGAGACGGCAGCAACGATCGTGGGTTTGGCCCCATGTGAAGCGAGTGCCTTCATAGATGACTGAGGTACGGTTAGCATAAAAGGCAGCAGCTCTCTTCAGAAAAGTTGTAGGGGTGAGAGCTGTATAGTTAGCCTCACATTTGGGAAGCATGTTCATTGATTCAAGGGCCATTTTGCGTAAGCTTCTTCTCTAAGTGTAGATTATTTTATATCAGAGAGAGAGAGAGACAGAGAGAGAGAGAAGTGGTGGATAATTTGGTTGTGCGAAAGACGTGAGAGACCGAGAGTGAATGGAAGGAGCAATTTATAGTGGAATTGTCAGGCTCCGAGGGTCCACGTCATTTGGGTGGGTGGTGGTGGGAATGGAAAATTATGGTGGATGCTGCGCGATGCTTGTGTGGAAATTGCTAAGATTATTACAATTGACTAAAGTTTGAATGAAGGAAAAATATTAAAAAAAAAAAAAAAAAAAAAAAAAAAAATAAATAATAATCTGGGACAGTAACCTACATGGGTTTCTTCACACCACCCATGACCCTCCATTGGCTGCTTGACTTCTCCACTCGACCTGAATCTTTTTCACTCAAGATGTGTATCACTACAAACAAACTGTTGTTGCGTGGGCGAGAATCTTTAGACTATACCATCATTTGAAAATTTCGTGTGCGAATTATTATTAATTTTTGGTTAAAAGTGTACAGTTTCTCTAACATATAGGGTTTAATCAGATGTTTAGGGCTATTAAAGTAGTAAAATATACTGCTCTGTATATTTGAATCGATGGTTTTCTTTTTATGTGAGAGGTGTCTTCGAATTTCAAACCTCTTCTAACATTAAGAAAAAAAAAATCACTAAACTAAAAAGTTATTTGGTTCAAGTATCTAAGCACTAAAACAATATGGAAGCATGTATGAAATAAATATTTACCAAACACCTAACATCATAGTACGAGTAACATCCTTGCCCCTAAGGTCATGTTTCTTTCGTTGCATGTGAAGCCTCACATTTCAAAGGACAACCGATACTAAACACCAAATGACATTGAGAAATATAGTCCGAATAAATTACAACCGAATTAAATTGAGTGATTTTGCTAAAACAATGTAGAAGCATGTATGCAATAAATATTTACTCAGCACCTGAGATCCCTGCCCTTAAGGTCATGCTTTCTTTCGTTGCATGTCAAGCCTCACATTTCAAAGGACCACACTCGTACTAAACACCAAATGACATTGACAAATATAGTCCTAATAAAAAAAATATATATATATATATATATATGTATATAAAAGTTCTTTTTCACACATAACAACATATTCTCTTACATGTGTTGTAGGTGATCGAGTTTCTTGTAAATTATTTTTTAAAACACATTTATTGTCAACAACCTCCTTGAAATAAAAATAAATAAAAATACGTCAACAACAAATATATAAGAATTAAACCACTAGCAGCTCTGCTTAAGACTTTAGCCGTGAATTTTGTTTAAATATCATAAAACATATGGAAATGGTTGGCCTTGCAACTTGCCTGCACTTGCCTGCTGCGAAGAGATAATATTTTTCTCTAGGTCTCCTATTCAATTTGCAAAAATGGAATTGACCCTTGAATCAAAGTCGTGTAGAACATTTACGCGCGCCAAGAAAAGTCATGTGGAAATTAGTTGGAAATCAACTCAGACGCCAGGAATTTTTATGTCGTTTTTCTTTTGCCGGCTGACGAACATGATTATCAGATTATGCGTTTTTTTTTTTTGGTCTGAATGAAGAACACTAGAGGAAGAGAGAAAAATGAGTCTTTCATATGAGAAGTCTTACGCAAAATTTAGGGTCTGTTTGGGACTGCTTGCTTATGGAAAAATTAAATATTTTTAAAAGCGTTTGACAGAAAAATTTGAAGGTGATTCTGAATGTGTTAGCTACATGCTTCTTCATTTATTCTAAGTACTGGTAGATTTATGCATAAAATAATGATTAATTACTTATTTAGTGTTAAGTAGCATGATATGATATTTGATTATAAGTCTACTTGAAAGTAAACATCTTTTTTTCCACCAAAAGAAGTTTTATGGAATTCTCCTAGAAAATCTTAGAGTGACTCCAAGAATATCTTTCTTTTTTTTTCGTTGAACTTTCCTAAGAAAGTTTAAGATGGAATTTCCAAGAAGTTGTGTTTAAGTTTATGAGAATTTTCCAAGAACTTTGATGGAGGGAAACAGCTTCTCCACTTGAACAATTAATGTTCTTTCTAAGTTGTGATGATACAGAAGAAAGACTGGGTAGCTAGGTTCTTGTTTTTTTACTCTGTCCCTACAATACAAGGCTAAAGGCACCAAAAGAAACAGAAATTGAATCCTATAAGCATCTAACTTTCTAATGGCATGTTTGGAGTTTAATTTGCAAGAGGTATCAAACAGCCTATAGTCCTTCATGATTCATTGATCATGTTTGAGAATTTGATGAAGAATACTAGTAATAGTTTTGCAAACGCTTTTTTTTTTTTCCTTCATATTGGTAAATTATTTTTGTTGTATACAACAAACTTGAAATATTTTGGTCCGCAAAACCTGAAGTTTCGATGAGATCTATAATAAATTTTGGCCCTTCATATGGCAAAAAGAAAAATATCTGAACATGTGGATTCTGTAGGCAATGTACAATGTAATCATTCATTCATGTGGTTGCATCATCTTTTATTTTTTGTCGAAGTTAGGAAAGGGGACTGGGAAAGCTCACACACGGGTACCACATGGGCTTGAACCTATGACTACTTTGGAAGCACGCCAAAGATCTGGACCAATCCAACTAAGAAGTTCCAAATTATCAATATTGTAAAATAATTGAGTAAGTATGAGAATACGAAGTTGGTATAAGGTAATTGGTTACAATCTTTATATGCTTCAGTACTTGTAAAAGCCAAGAATGTATTAGTTAACAATAACAGCTGAACTTTTTACCCTAAACCTATTTGTTTAGACTTCAGTCCACATAAATGTCTATTTTTGTCACCTTTTAGTAATTCACCCCTGAATCTGAAGATGTTTTTCGTTTCGATGCCTTGCCTGCAAAACAACATTGTGTATGGAGAGCGTGAGTCCCACATCCAGCAACCACCATGTTGTTAATGGTCCCATTCCCATATGAAACTATTGTAATTTGTACTCATCATGCATGCATAATTGTATTGGTCTTACATATGGTTTCATATCACGCTAAAAAATGGAGATCGATAGAACCACCCATTTCTTTTTCTCTTTGTTGGAATCGATAGATCCATTCTAAATGGATACATGTTTCGCTTTCATTAGATTCGAAAGAAAGAAAATAAATAAATGAATTCAAAACAAAGGCAACAACTTACAGTTACCGGTGCAATTTTTCCTTTTTATGTATTTATTTATTTACGGACAAAAGGCAACAAGCAATTGAGGAAGAGGACTTTACACAAATATTTATTAAGTGTCTGAGGATTTCTAACCTCTGGCCATGAGTGAAGGTGGAAGAGTATTAAAACTTTAATTGTAAGTATTAGTGGAGTTTAAGTAGAGGAAAGTTGCTAGCATTCTTTGGTAATCATTTATATTTATAAATTGAATGGTGCTGCTTTGAATGACTCTAACGATGATGGCTCTTATTTAGGGCAACCCTTGAGATTTATGGGACCTGTAGGAAACTTAAATTGGGACTCTTATATAATCTAACATGAAAATACTATATATAAAAATAAAAATAAACAATGAATTGATGCTATAAAGCAATTTTTAACATTAAAATTCATCATCAACTAATATGCAAAAGTAGTCACAAATCAAATTCATAAAAGTTTTAACGTTTCAATTTGACCAAGTTGAATCCCAATATGTTCGGAATAAAAATAAGCTCCTTATAATAACTTGTGTGATTTTATGAGTCCCTAAACTATTAGAAAGTGTGATTGAAGTTAAATTTTTATAGAGATTGGCCAATTAAAAAAGAGTTATATCATTTACGAGTCCCTAAAGTAGAAAGTGTGATTGAAGTTAAATTTTTATAGAGAGCTCTTATAATAACTTGTGTGATTTTAGCTAAATTTTAACTAAAAAGTATGAGAATCAGGCATGGGAGGGTGTGATTTGTTAGGTGATTTGGTATGTATATGACACACTTAAAAGTCTCACACAATACACCATTTAATGAAATACATTAAAATCAGTAAGTTTTTGAATACCACAATATTTTTTCTTATCTTTTAAAAGTCCTAATTGAATACCACAAGACTTGTATTAATTATTTAAAAATCTTAATTGAATACCACAAGACGTTTATTGAATACTTAAAAATCCTAATTGAATACCGATGTACTTTTAAGCTTCAAAACAATCCACTAAAATCTCAATTGATATGAATTTATTGAGGGGCATTAACTCAAAATATACAAATTTATGTTAATATTTTCCAAAATATAACTAGCATGTTCACTAATCCGTAATCGGATTATGAGAAATTTAATTGATGAGGAATTAGATTGAGAAAAGTTAGAGTCCAAATTCCTATTGAAGTTGTTTACTAAACCATATGGAATTGTACTAATTCCTTATAAGTTGTTTACTAAATTCACATGAATTGGAATTGAAACCAAAGTGATGGTGGTGATGGTGGTGATGGTGGTGGTGGTGGCGGTGGTAGTTGTGGTGATGATGGTGATGGTAATGACTATGGCAAGATGGTAGTACTAGTGGCGACATGGTGGCAAAACTGGTGGTGGTGATAGTCATGATACCCCTATCAAAATATCTAGGGGAAGCAAAGCTTTGTCATTGCCTAAAATTAGTATAGAATCAATCAAAATCCAAGACTCTCTTATTCCCTTAAAGTAAATGATTTTATAAATACATCAAAAATTTTATGAAATCTTTTAAAGTCATGATTGAATACATACAAATTTAAATGAACTTTAAAAAGTCCTGATTGAATACATCCAAAAAGACAGCAAAATTCTAATTAAGTTAATTCTAAAAAGTCATGGCAAGAAACCACTTTCAACCTTTAAAGTTAATTCTAATAAGCCTTTAAAATTACTATCAACCACACATGAGTCCAAATAGAGTTGGAGAAAGTGCGTGAAACTTATTTGTTTGGGTTAACGAAGAAGGGAAAAAAATGAAAAAGAGAAAAAGAACTTGTGCACATTCTTTGCAAGGATGGACTCCCTTGTCCTCACCATGCCTAATTTGGCTGTTGACTGGTCTTGAATCATTTTGACATCCTTATGGTTGGATTGTCTTTCAAGTGCTTTTTTTCTTGATCAGTCTAAATGTATTGTTTGTTTTCTGGACTCTCTATGCATTGTCTGTTTCCTTGCATGGACATACTTGTTTTCCTCTGTATGGGCGTGGGCCTATTGTTTTCCCCTAAAAAGAAAAAGAAAATCTTTCATCTAATCTAAATAATTAATGAAAAACACTCAAACGTAATTGACTTGGATGGCTGCTCTTTGAGCTGTTTTGTGGTGTTAATAAAAGCCATCTTGATCTTTCAAATGTCAAGTCATTTTGAAGTTCTAAATTAAAACATGAAGATGGTCGTAGATTTGTAGCCAATATCGGGATTTTATTAATTTTTTAAATATAAGCGAGATAAGAGGTGTATTCAATTGAGATTTTAAAAGATTTTAAAGAAGTTTAAAAGTCTAGGATATTCAATCAAGATTTTATAAAAGTCTATAAAATTTTGGATGTATTCAATCCGGACTTTTTAAAGTCCATTTAAATTTGGATGTATTCAATCATTTCTTTAAAAGACTTCATAAAAGTTTGGGTGTATTCATAAAATCATTTATTTTAAAGGCTTATACAAAGAGTCCTGGATTTCGATTGATTCTATACTAATTTTAGGCCATGACAAAGTTTTGCTTCCTCCGAGAGATTTTGATAGGGGTATCATGACTATCACCACCACCAGTTCTGCCACCGTGTCTCCACCACTACCACCACCTTGCCATAGTCATTACCATCACCATCTTCACCACAACTACTGCCGCCGTCACCATCACCACTATCAATTTGGTTTCAATTCCAATTCACGTGAATTTAGTCAAAAACTTATAAGGAATTATATAGGAAACAGCCGACACTTGTGAGGTAAATGGAATGCTTGGAGTTTAATTTGCATGTTGCCTAAAGTCATTCATGCATTGATGCAAACAACCGAAACAAGGGCGGAACCAGAAATTTTTCAATGGGTGTGCTAGCTAAAGTTATTAGCTTAAAATCTAATGACAATTTTTTTTTTGTACTTACATTTTCTATAGTAAAATGCTTCTTTTTTGGAGACAAATTAATAGAAATTTTTTTAAATTGATGTTGGGACAAACTTTGACACCAAATACAAATGTGGAAGACCTCTTACTATGCTTATTGGTGATTGAAATTGTATATATATTTATTTATTTTTAGTTAAAATATTATGCTATAAATATATTTAATTTATTTTTTTCCCAAACCTTCCCTAGGCTACAGCCAAGGGCAGCCATTGCCTTGATTCCGCCCATGAACCGAAACTTGTCCACGAAGGATACTTTTTGTGACAAATTAGACTGAAATTTTTGCAATTGATAATAGAGATGGTTGTGCAAATTGTAGAAACAAGAAGGCAAATTTGATTTGAAATTCGGAGAAATATTCGAATAGAATCTACATTTGAAATTAGACTATCGTTTATATTTAAAAAATTAATAAAATCCCGATATTGGCTACAAATCTACGACCATCTTCATGTTTTAATTTAGAACTTCAAAATGACTTGACATTTGAAAGATCAAGATGGCTTTTATTAACACCACAAAACAGCTCAAAGAGCAGCCATCCAAGTCAATTACGTTTGAGTGTTTTTCATTAATTATTTAGATTAGATGAAAGATTTTCTTTTTCTTTTTAGGGGAAAACAATAGGCCCACGCCCATACAGAGGAAAACAAGTATGTCCATGCAAGGAAACAGACAATGCATAGAGAGTCCAGAAAACAAACAATACATTTAGACTGATCAAGAAAAAAAGCACTTGAAAGACAATCCAACCATAAGGATGTCAAAATGATTCAAGACCAGTCAACAGCCAAATTAGGCATGGTGAGGACAAGGGAGTCCATCCTTGCAAAGAATGTGCACAAGTTCTTTTTCTCTTTTTCATTTTTTTCCCTTCTTCGTTAACCCAAACAAATAAGTTTCACGCACTTTCTCCAACTCTATTTGGACTCATGTGTGGTTGATAGTAATTTTAAAGGCTTATTAGAATTAACTTTAAAGGTTGAAAGTGGTTTCTTGCCATGACTTTTTAGAATTAACTTAATTAGAATTTTGCTGTCTTTTTGGATGTATTCAATCAGGACTTTTTAAAGTTCATTTAAATTTGTATGTATTCAATCATGACTTTAAAAGATTTCATAAAATTTTTGATGTATTTATAAAATCATTTACTTTAAGGGAATAAGAGAGTCTTGGATTTTGATTGATTCTATACTAATTTTAGGCAATGACAAAGCTTTGCTTCCCCTAGATATTTTGATAGGGGTATCATGACTATCACCACCACCAGTTTTGCCACCATGTCGCCACTAGTACTACCATCTTGCCATAGTCATTACCATCACCATCATCACCACAACTACCACCGCCACCACCACCACCATCACCACCATCACCACCATCACTTTGGTTTCAATTCCAATTCATGTGAATTTAGTAAACAACTTATAAGGAATTAGTACAATTCCATATGGTTTAGTAAACAACTTCAATAGGAATTTGGACTCTAACTTTTCTCAATCTAATTCCTCATCAATTAAATTTCTCATAATCCGATTACGGATTAGTGAACATGCTAGTTATATTTTGGAAAATATTAACATAAATTTGTATATTTTGAGTTAATGCCCCCCAATAAATTCATGTTAATTTGTTGGCCCCCCCAATAATTCATGCTAATTGTTGTGGTGACCCTTAAAGGTATGATCAATCTTATATTACTCATGGAAGTTATATATAAAATTGCATGTTAATTTTTTTTTCATTATTTATTGGCATGTAGGTTCCATGGTTAGCCTATTGCAGTTGCATCTATTGCAAAATGAACTAAATCACACCATTGCAAGTAAGATTTTACCATTTTAGTTCAATTTCATGCAATAAAATTGCATAGATCCTAACCATTGCAGATGCTCTTACTTATGTATATTCCAATTTAATTATTAATATCATGTGGCTTGAGATTTGTTGAGGTTTCTTTTTCATAAGGTTCTCCCTTCAATTTTGCCAAAATGCAATTGACCCTTGAATCAGGGTCATGTAGAAATTTGTTGGTAAGACTAAATCAACTCGCATGCTAAGAGTTATGTCGACCGTATATTATTATCCTTTTTTGTTTGACCGAAGAACATGAGGGAAAGAAAAAGAAATTAAAAAGAACAATTTCCACATTCGAATTTAGAAATTTATTGTTATCATCTTGACTACATTCGGATGATCCAAAAGAAAAGATGTATGATATTGAAGTTAGAATTCTACTTGAAAATAGACTAATCTCCAAAACAACTTTATTGAATTCTACAAGAAGAATATCCTATAGTGAACTCTCCAAGAAAAAACTTGTATTCAACTTTCCAAATAAAGTTTTGAGGCTGCAATTTCCAAGAAATCTTTCTTATTTTATGAGAATTTTCCACCAACTTTTTTGTAACTGCTTCTCCATTTGAACAAATGTTCTTTCATTCGATGATACACAACCTGTGTCCCTACAAGGCTACGCACTGGGTGGCAGCCAAGCGACCAAAGTCATTCCAATGGCATGTGGAGTTTAATTTGCATGTCTAGAGTCATACATGCATTGATGCAAACAGCCGAGACTTGTCGACGAAGGATACTTTTTGTGACAAATTAGACTGAAATTTTTACAATTGATAATGGGGATGGTTGTGCAAATCGTAAAAACAAGAAGGCGCATTTGAAATTTGGAGAAATATTATGAATGAAATCTACATTTGAAATTAGACTATCGCTTGTATTAAAAAAATAATAATAATAAAATCCCAGAACGAGATATTCGCTACCAGTCTACTACCATCTTTTATTCTTGTTTTAGTTTACAACTTCAAAATGACTTGACACAGCTCAAAGAGCAGCCATCCCAGTCAATTACGTTTCAGTGGTTTCCATTAATTAATTAGATTAGATGAAAGAAATCCTTTTTGCTTTTTCTCTTTTTCCCTTTTTCCCTTTTTTTGCCCTTCTTCGTTGACCCAAACAAGTAAGTTTCATGCACTTTCTCCAACTCTTTGTGGACTCGTGTGTGGTTGATAGTGGGGTTGTGTAATTCCATCCAATTCACAATTCCTGATTCCATTAACCAAACCAAACACTAATAAATAAAGCCACCTCTTGTTGAATATCTACATAGCTTGTGGGCTCTCATTCTTCTACTTCTTCTTTGTTTTTTCTTGTTAATTTCCGGACGAGTGAAAAAGTAACCAAAGCTAGAACAAGATCGTCACGGGGACACGCAATGCAAGGCGCCTTCCTCCTGTTCAAACTTCATAAAATACGATTAATTTTGTAGTGTAAGAATATGATCGGTGTGACGGCGGTGTCATCAACACATGTTGTTATTATTCCATTTATGTTATAATGTATGTATTTATTTAGAATAATAACAGATTACAGTGTAACTGTTACACTCAAAAAATTTCCTAAAGTGCGCCTTCATTCGTTAAAAAGTTTGAAGTTGTGCATAGGTGAAAAAGAAATAATATCATGCCTTCGATGGCATCCATCTATAGACTATAATCACAAATCAAATTACCCAAAAAAACAGGGAAAGAAGCAAACAGTACAACCACGGACGTTTGTCATGCACGAAGCTGAGACAAACGCATGGAGATTCTATCGATGTTGGTATAGTAGTGGATCGCGGATCCGTGGCTCTGAATTTAACATGGTAAATGCAGTGGTCTTATCACTGTCATTATAAGTTCCGCTAACAACCTTTATCTTGGAGAGCGCACCTTGTACAGAAGCTCCTCTCGCAAAAACCAGGAATGGAACAAGCAAACCATTACTGTTTTCGTAACTTTCTTTGGGCCCAGATGAGAGCTGATGACTTGGTTGCAAGCTAAGTGTCCTTTTGGCACTATCAGAGTGGTCCCAAACCGGTTCGGACAATAATAGCCGACAAAGTTCCCAACAGCTTGCTTGGATTTGATAAGTTACTAAATCTAAGAAATGTTGAAGGAGTAAACGAAGGAGGAGGTGAATGATTTTTCATTTTGAGCGGATTTAGAGAGATAAATTATAAGGTGTTGTTATCTTACCATTTTGTGGGAATTAGATAAGATAAATTTCCTTCAAGCTGGTCAATATTTTTTCATTTTTCTTGAAATATAAAGAGTTATATAATTCAATACTGGGCACCAAACAAGTCATAACGTATTGAAGACAGTCTGAGATTCTTTTGGACAGGCCAAAAAAACACCCATATTCTAGAGAACTATTTTGCGATATCAGTACAAGATAAGGCTATGGCAGACAGCATCATCAATGAGGGACCCTGGTTAATACTTTCTTGATTCTCTAGGTGATTTTCTTTTCTTCTTCTTTATTCATGAATTAATCCCAGAGCGAGATAGCCTTGGCTCTTGTTTTCCTTTATGATATAGTTTTTTATATGCTTGTTCTTTACTTTAGAACTGTAAACCGACTCTAACATTTGAAAAACCACGATGGCTCTTACCACAACCAAAAACCAACTAAAATAGCAGCCATCCCAGTCAATTACGTTTGAGTGGTCTAATTAATTAGATTAAACGACAGAAAAGCATTCTTCTTTCTCCTTTTCTTTTTTTTCAATCCTTCTTCACTGACCCAAACAAGTAACTTGGACCCTTTCTCCAAATCTCTGTGGACTCAATGTGTGGTTGATAGTGGGTTTGTGTAATCCCATCCCATCCAATTCCACAATCCCTGATCCCAACGGGTCCCCCATTAACCAAACCATGCATGAATAAAGCCACCTTTTGGAGCACGCAATGCAAGGTGTAAATTCCTCCTCATTAAATGATCTAAAATACCGCCATCAAATTGTCTTATCAATCTGTTATGAAATGTGTGCTTATTTGTTAATACTATATTTTAAGTTCATATCATATTAATTATATCGTCCACTTATATTATAACATGTGAATTAATAACAACATGTGACGGTGTGACTATCACACCCGAATTTTTTTTCCTTTCTAATATTACGCATTCGTCGATTAAAAAATTTGAAATTATATCATGTCGTCTTGTTCATACAGTACGATCAACGTCTTCATTGTTTTAGGACATTGCTTGCCTCCTTATCTGGCAAGAAGTATTTCTTCTTGTAAATCACAATTTGACACATATACGAAAATAATTCATTAAGACACACACAAAAATTATCCACATATATCAAACTACGATTAGAAGAAAAGTAAGAATTCCTACGTGTGTGGCAGATAGAGGCAAGTGTTTTCTAATGTTTAATTAAGTGAAGTACCACATACGTCATGATCACCACCACTGAAAAAATGATTTCCGCAATGAAAAATATATTAACTTTTTCTATTTTGGGGTTTCAATAAACCTATATTGTAATGTGCAAGGAAAAAACAAGTAATTTGAAATGGTACAACAACTATATGGTACGACTACCATTTGCTGACTTGGGATTTTTATTTTATTTTTAATAATAGAGGATTGGTCGAGATTAGCTCCTCAATAAAGAGCTACACTTGTTGCGACATAATTCACCTTATACTTGTTGTGACCTTAGGCCTTTTGGAGGGGCCCTTGTGCTTTCTTATTTTCCATACAATTAAACATAGAAAAATAATACAACCACCATCTATAATTAGAAATCAAATTACCCAAAAGAAAAAAAGAAAAAGAAAAATGGAAAGAAGCAAAGAACACAACCACCAACGTTTGTCATGCACGAAGCTGAGAGAAACGCATGGAGATTTGACCGTACTCCACACAGGACATGCTTTTGGTTGTTCAAAGAGGGACCAGGTGGAAGTCAGATTGATTTTCATTCATATGGAAACATTAATGTTGATTGACTTTGCCTTTCATTCTGTTTCTGGTCTTATTATTGAATGAAGAAATTGGGTAATTAAGATGACAAAATATTGTTGGAGCATAAAGACAAAGAAAAGGTTGGCACCGCAAGCTTGAAAATGGGTTCCTTGAAAAATCCTCATGCATAGATTTTAGCAAAAATTCTCATGCCTTAGATTTTAGCAAAAATATTTATGGATTGTGATAGCATCTACAAGCACGTTTCATATTTTTATAGTTAAAATTTAGTTAAAAATTTATAAAATTTGAACTACAATCACTCTCTCTAGTTTAGGGAATTATAAATACTATAATAATTATTTTTTAATTTAATATAAATGGCTCATATCTATAAAATAAAATTAAAATTAGTATTAATTAAAATATTAAAATATTCATAAAACAAAGCAGCATTAAATTATAAGTAGCCACTAGGAGTCTTTTCACTCTCCTCATATTTAGAAGCTCCTAGATGTTTCTCTATTTTAGGAAGTTGATAGAGAGTATGGTTAGAGTTCTATTTCTCCTTAAAATTGGTCTAAATAAGTGCTTTGACAAATTCCTAAGATTTTCTCGTGAAATAACCTTTTTTTTTGGGGGGGTGGTGGGGTCAAGAAGTATACCAATTGGAATGTAAACCTTGAAATGTGAAACAATGGACAGTGGGACATGAAGAAGAAAAATGAGGCGAAGGGTAAAGAGCCCAATGGATTCTGGTTGAGAATCCCCAACCAGAGTTCAGGTATGCTTTAAGACTCGACGGTGGGCTTAAGAAGAAGAGGCCTAACTGATTTTGTGCCTGGTTGATCAAGTTCTTGGTGGCCCTTTCAAACTGGGCTATGTACAGGAAACATTGGAATTGTGGGCCTTAGTCAGCAAGAATCTACTCACCTAGTTCAGAACAAATTTGAGCCCACATTCTCGGCCGTGGACACATGAATTTTGGTAAAACCTTTAACGTTGGTGGTCAAACCAAGTTAGGGAGGTGGGCTTATGATCAACGTGGTGGTCAAACCTTCAAACCTATCCTAACTTGATTTTTTTTTCAATAGTTGTTATCGTGTAATAGAAAAAATTGACTATGGAGAAAAATATGTGTAACACCTTGAGTTGAACCTTTAGAAGAAAAGAAAACCAAGAAAATTTTATTTGGTTATTTGGTTATGACCTAGACCTTAACTTAGATGGCTTATCTTTTTTCTTTATGTTTAAGTCCGTTTGTATAGCACTTTGTTGTTTTTCCCACCATTGGAATGGCTACATCTTAATTAAGAGCATTTTGCAATATTTTAAAGTTGATTACTAAGTAAAATGACTTGCTAGTGTAGTGATTTTGGAGAATTTGCTCATCCAAGACAAGATCCTGAGTTCAAATCCTAGCATCTGTGTTGTGTGTGTGAGAATTTAGTATATTATCGCTCCTCTCAATAGGAAAGGAGCCAAGACTCCTTAAGTCAAATAAATTTAGTATAGAATTGGTTCCTTGTGCTAATGTTATTAGCTATGACATCCACCCTCCCCAATAGATCATCATGTCATCTAGACTCATGTCACACTTGTGTTAGGCTCGTTTTGACCTCTCGGATTTTCCGGTATTTTTAGATTTCCCATATCTCAAGGAAGTACTACGAAAATAACATTAATGCTCAACTTGAGCAACTCTTCACCAAACAAGCGAGCTCTCATCATTCACTCAAACTCCTCCATATAATCACTTTTAGTGTTACGATAACATAACTCTAAGTACGACATCCTGTGACATCTTAAGATGCGCATATTTTATAAGTAAGATGAACAAAAGAAAATTGTTGTAGTGTGTTTGGAAAGATGGAAACTTTGCAAGAATTAATAGTTAGCCTAACTGAATCTCAACATTAGCATATTGTTGTAGGCAATACTAATAATCTAACATATTGTTGACCTCCGAATCTTTTTGGCCACGTGTCAATTATTTCGGAATAAAATAATAGATTGGGCCGAGCGGACCTGGCGTAACAAAGACGTCGTGCTTCGGCGTGCTGTGGTATGCGGGCATGCATCACGGATGGACGTGCGAATGATTTGTGGATGAATGGATAGATAAGTGGATGCATTGTGTGATCTAACTTTTTACAAACGATTGTGGTTGAGAGAAGAACAAGCCTCGGTTGTTATGTTCACAGCCTAAACTATAAGGTCGTTGGAGTGGTGAAGATGGTTGGTATGTTGAATACATCGCCGAACTCGGTAGCTTGGCGATGGTGGCATTGAGCTTGGTAGCTTAGCATGCGAGTATCTGAAGGAATCTGGATGGAAATGGTAGTGCTCAAGAAAATGCTTAAGAAATGTGGGTATCAAAAGAACTTTCTTGTTAAGATATTGATGGATGGAATGAAGTGGGGACTGCCCACGAATCCCAGAACGATTTCTGGAATTCGTTGCGATAGTTATTGATAGTTACTCCTACTCCTATGAAAGCATTTGAAAGATACATGATAAAAGATAAAGATTTTTGCTCGATGAGGCTTTTTGATTTGGTGTTGGACCCTTTGAGCATTGATGGGGATCCTCTATTTTTAGGCTGGTAAACTCTTCGTGCCCTTCAAATCTTCCTTTATACGCTATTGTTCGTGATTGGTTAAAATGGGTGATGGAAAAGAAAACCTTTGGTCAAGTTCTGACAACTTGGGCAGTAGAAAAGGTAACCTTCGGTTGCGACGAGTCGATAACTCCTTACTCATTCATCCGGTCAACATACTTTCGGCTTAACTACCTTTTTGGTCACTGGTTCTCCGCTTGAACCTCGAACACTTCTACTCAGTCGTGTATGTGGACCCTTGGGCCTCATCTCCTAGTATTTCTTTTTTGAAAGCGCATCTTGTTTAAAGCCCAAGAGTGTGAAAAATGGGGTCTAAACACATACTCCAACCACTAAAGAGTATCGAGAAACGTGCTTGGTCCTTACAAGCAAAACAAGAGACGTGCATGGACTGGAGGCATGGCGGACCATCACAAGCAAACAAAAATGTCTGTGTGGTGAGTGAAACAGACACACGAGAGGCATGGGGGGACATCACAAGCAAACAGAACGTGAAATGTCTGTGTGGTGAGTGAAACAGACACACCATAGGCATATTGATTTTTCTTACCCACCGGTTGAGAGGCTTGAGAGACAATGTGCTAACCCCCATGCGTCAACCACCGTACAACAAAGACCTAACTTCTCATCCCCTCAAATAAGTTAGTGAATATGTAAATTAAATTAAACTTACCCCTCTACTCTACCAAAGCAATATTGAGCATTTTTTTTATTTTAAATTTTTGATGTGACATCAACCTGTCTTTGGGAAAATATTTGTCGTGCTTATAATTGAATCCTAACTCGCGTCCCTTCAATCGAAAATGTCTATTAACAATATTAGTAATGCTATTTGAAATTTTAATACATTAATGTAAGGTATTTAAAAGCATTTCCTTTTTTGTGATATTTTATCCATGTGTTCTTAACAAAATAAAAAGAAAAAGAATGTTTCGCTGTCGTTCAATCTCCAACGCACACGACCACAAGAGCCACATAAGGTTGGTATAAATTACAGTTAGGACTATATTAATTGACTATTAATAACTATTCATCTAAAATGACCTCTCATTAATTTTAATTTAGAGTTAAACCCAATTTAGAGGTGATCTTTCTTTCAAATAACAACTTTACATCTACAGTTCAAGAACTATATGCCTATACTATATAAAAATATGTATATGGACTGCGCATTTTCTCTTTGTTTTCTTTTTCAATTTTAACGTGTCAACTCTCCCATCCATACTCCTTAAAAACAAATCAAATAAATATTTCTATTATTGTTATCGTCTTTAAACTTAAAGCTCATCACTTCCAATTCAACTAATTTAATTAATACTATTTCAAAACAAACAAGGTCAAAAGTCACTTTTGGTCTCTATAGTTTGGCACTTCGACCACTTTTGGTCATGTAGTTTCAATTCCGTCAATTTTGCCATTGCAGTTTCGTATTTGTTGCAATTCAAGGACAAGTTAGTATTCCTGTCAATTTCTTTGACGATGCAAAGGGCAATTTCATCAACCCAAAACCCTTGAGCGTAAAAACTTGTCTGAAAATCTCTCAATTTCATATTAGGGCTCGAAATTCAACCACTAATCTCAATTTTTGAAGAACATTAAACCCAAATGACCAATTTCAAGCCCTAATATGAAATTAGGGGAGTTTCAGATGAGCTTTTATGCTTAAATATTTTGGGTTGACGAAATTGCCCTTTCTACCGTCAAAGAAATTGACAGGAATACTAACTTGTCCTTGAATTGCAACAAATATGAAACTACAGAGTCAAAATTGACGGAATTGAAACTACAAGGTCAAAAGTGGTTGAAGTGCCAAACTAAAAGGACCAAAAATGATTTTTAAGCCAACAAACAATAATATTTACCGACTCTTTTGAAAGAAATATCCAATATTAATTTTGTATCTTTATATTTTCTTAAAAAATTACAAGGCTCCACGTTAGTCATCAGCTTCACTAGCTAGCTTGCAAGTTGATCATAGCTTATACAATTCATGTGGAGCATAGGTGTTCATTTGCAAGCACGTGGCGGGTAGCAACCCCCGCAAACCCACACATGAATTGAATTGAATATTTTGCTGGAAGGTCTTTCATCAAGTGTCTGCTACATGTATATATAGAGAGCTTCAGCTCTGACTAAAATGCCAAGATCAAAACATATACAGATTCTTAAATTGTACGCGTGCCTTCGAGTGAGAGAGACATTAATAATCTTAGCTAGCTCTTTTTTGTTAAGGAGTGAGAGAGATATTACCATAAGAAGATGGTTGTGAAAGTGTATGGTCCAGTCAAGGCAGCCTGCCCTCAGAGGGTTATGGTTTGTCTTTTGGAGAAAGGAGTGAATTTCGAAATTGTTGATGTTAATCTTGAGGTGGGAGAGCAAAAGCGACCTCAGTTCCTCTCCCGTCAGGTACTTTATATGTGTATGTATGTATAGAGTAATGTTCTCTTGTCATACTTATATTTACGCAAGAAGCAAGGTTGTTTTGTTAATGTTACAACAATTCGTTTAGCTAATAGATATTATTTGTCTTGCAGCCGTTTGGTCAAGTTCCAGTAGTAGAAGATGGTGATTTCAGGCTATTTGGTAAGAGCCTTAATATAATCACTAATGATTACTATCATAACATGTCTATTTATGACTTGCGTATCTTTTTCTGTTATGTCCAGAATCTAGGGCTATTATCAGATACTACGCAGCCAAGTATGCCGACCGTGGTCCCAACCTATTGGGAACAACCCTGGAGGAGAAGGCTCTGGTGGATCAGTGGCTGGAAGTAGAAGCTCACAATTTCAATGACTTGGTTTACACTCTGGTACTTCAACTTCTGGTGCTGCCTCGCATGGGGGAGCGTGGTGACGTGGCCTTGGTCCATGCATGTGAGGAGAAACTGGAGAAGGTGTTCGATGTTTATGAGGAAAGATTATCAAAGAGCAGCTATCTGGCTGGAGAAGCTTTCACTCTGGCTGATCTGAGCCATCTTCCAGGGATAAGATATCTGATTGATGAAGCTAAACTGGGGCATTTGGTGACTGAGAGGAAGAATGTGAATGCTTGGTGGAAAGACATATCCAACAGGCCTGCTTGGAAGAAACTAATGAGCCTTGCTAGTGACTAGCTACTGGATATGAGATACCCCCAATATTTCATGTGGAAGAAAGAACTGAGAGAAAGAAAAAAAAGAGTAGTTAATAAATAATCTTCTGTTATGTGAGAAAATTACCCCCAAAAAAAGGATGTGATAAAGAGAACAACATTTTCCCTTTATGTAATGTATGTCATGTGTGGCAAATTTGATTGTGTCAATAAAATGGAATAAATGTTTTTTTTTTTCAATTAATTATTTACCCTTTATGGATTGGGGGACAAATATTTTTGACGCACATTATTACACACATTGTAGACTGTTAGATTAAAGCACATTCAGCGGTTGAGATTACATCCATTATAATAATTAATTGTGATTACCACAACAAATTTGATACTTAATGTTTGGTTATTCTCTCTCCTCTCTCCTTTCTACATTATCGTGCCGTTCCTTTTCCCCACTTGACTCCACTTTCTCTCACTTAAATCAATTTTCTCCTTCCAACTTCGTTTCTCTCTTCTTCTTCAGAAGTTCTTCTCCTTCAAACTCCGTTGGGAACTCATCAGCTCCCCTAATTCTTTTTTATTTTTATAGAAGCTCTCCTAATCTTTAATCCAGTTCACATGGAGTTTTCATTGGTCCAGATGTCATGGATGACTCTGATTCCTCAACTCGATGTTTTTTCCCTGAAGATTGCAAAACAATAATTTCTATAGTTGAATTGGAATATAAAAAAGAATGTTATCCTCTTTCTCTTTTTTCTTTTCTTTCAATCCTTGGCTTGCTACGAGATGACACCAAACTAGATGAACATGAAAGGTACTAAAAGATCTCAGGAGGAAAGAAAGTCCATCCATGTCACTTTGAAACTCAAAGTCTCAAAACATAAACTTTAATGTCCACAGACCAATCATTTTCATTCAAAAATCTCTGTTTTTCAATTGTGGTTTTGATGGAGAAGAGAGAAGAAGGATGAGGATATGAACAAATCCATTGTTGAATAAAGAGCCATTTTAATCATCAGGAAGCCTTGTGGTGGACCGAAGCTATATGAACAAATCCATTGTTGCTCATCGTCCTCCTCCAGCTCCAATAGATATAATCAGAATTGTTTTTTCATTTTTTATTTTGTTTAAATGTTTGAGAACAAATGAAATTAATAAGTTTCTGGTTAAAAATTTATGGGGAGAGAGGAGAGAGAATGGGTTAGGGTTACTTTCGAGGCATGTTATTAATCATGATTAAGAGGGTGTTGATTGCTTTTAAAATGCAATCTTAGCTATTAAAACTTATTTAATCTAAAAGTTGAAAATGCGTGTATATCTGTGGGGGTGGGAGCTGAATAATTCCTCAACTACTTGCTTGTCTCTTTCCACATTTGAAGTGGGTGAATAGAAATTAATGGAAAGCTGCGTATGCATCAACTAGTTCTGTTAGAGGTGTCAAACGGGCCGTGCCGTGCCGGCCCATTCCATTTAAACTCGTGCTTTTAACGTTTTCGTGTCGGGTCGGGCTGACCCATTTAATTTATCGGGCCGTGCCGTGCCGGCCATTTAGTAAAATTATTGATCCCGGCCCGGCCCAAAGCCCATTTCCAT
This sequence comes from Prunus armeniaca, assembly GCA_903112645.1. NCBI lineage: Eukaryota > Viridiplantae > Streptophyta > Magnoliopsida > Rosales > Rosaceae > Prunus > Prunus armeniaca. The sequence continues at coordinate 846,791 of CAEKDK010000003.1, read as the reverse complement.
ATTGAAACGGGCCGGGCCGGGCTCGTGCCGTGCCCGTGCTCGTGCCATACTCGGGCCCAAGAACCAATTCATTTAATTTGAATTTTTTTCACTTCATTTTTTTTTTCACTAGATAATTCAAATTATAAACATTAAAAATATAATTAGAGGCAAGAAATGATGAACTATTTGAAAACATTAATCAATTACACTTCCAAACAATATGAAAATGGCATAGGGCAAAAAGTGTCAAACTCTATAAAGTCCACTTCAACTTTTCATCTTTAAACAACTTATTATTTTATATGTAAAATAATGTCTTGCTTTGATTATAAGAGAAGCATATATGTCATATGTACTGATTAGATATCAAGTCCAATATTGTTTAATTAATTTGTAGTTGATATGTTTAATTAATTGAGGACCCAAGTAATTTCCCTAGAATGAAAGACATCAAATATATATTTATGATTAAAAAAACATATAAATAATGACATTAGATGTCAAATTATTGCATTTTGACTTTTGAGAAAGAAAAAAATGTTAAGTGGGCTGTGCTTGGGCTCGTGCCGTGCTTGAAGCGTGCTCGAGCCAAGCCCGGCCTATGTCGGGCCAGGGGCTGGCCCGGTCCATTGGACCTCATTTTTTGATCCCGGCCCGGCCCAAGTTTTCGTGCCATGCCGAGCACAGCCCCTTAATATTCGTGCTCGTGCCGTGCCGTGCCTCATTTAAATGGGCTGGGCTCGTGCCGTGCTGGGCCGGCCCGTCACGTTTGACACCTTTAAGATCTGTACCCTACCTAGCGTCTGGCGATGGTGATGGTGATGGAGAGAAACTTTCCTGGCAGGGGACCAGGTCTGTTTTCTCATTGCATATCCTAGCCCAATGTGATTGTGACCAAGGTTGATAACATAAATACCCAACCTTCATGTCTCTCATCACTGGACCTTCAAACCTTTCTGTTCACATACATTTGCCTAGGGGTGGGCATTGGAACCGCAAAACCGTAAAACCGAACCAAACCAATCCGGAAAAAACCGAAAAAAACCGTGTTGACCGAAAAAGTCAAAAACCGAGAAAAATCCAAACCGAACCGGTTCAGACCGGTTTCGGTTCCGGTTTTCCACCCTTAGGAACCGGTCCAATCCGAACCGGTCCAATAAAATTAATATATATATATTTTTATATTATATTTGAAATTATATAAATATTTTTATACTTGGCTAAGTTTGATTGGGTGTCTACACTACTACCATAGGCGCGCATCACAGAGGAAAAAAAAAAGACTGACTGAAACGGCCTAGGTTTTTTCGTTCCTCTCTTCTTCGATTTCATTTCTTCTTCGTTCGTTCCTTTCCTTCATTCATACAGAGCTGCCCCCTGAGTCAGAGAAACGACCTGGGTTTTTTTTGTCTTCGTTCCTCTCTTCTTCGATTTCATTTCTTCTTCGTTCGTTCGTTCCGTTCCTCTTCCTTTCCTTCATTCTTCGTTCGTTCGTTCGTTCCTTTCCTTCGTTCGTTCCTTGCCTTCTTCCAAACCTCTATTTCTCTCTCAGTCTCAGCCATCACGTCACACCTCTCTGCCGTCGCTCTTCTTCCAGTCGCCGCCGTCGTTCTGTCGCTCTTCTCTCTCTCAGCCGTCGCGCCGCCGTCTCTCTCACTCACGCAGCCTGCAATTCAAGAGATGTCATCCGACCTCAAGAGATGGAGTTCCATGTCGTGACGCAGGTATAGATTCTGTCTTTTCTTTTTATTTTTTGACAAATTTTCCATGGAGTTCCTACAATTCAAAATCTTCTGACAAGTTTTCTTTTTTGCTCTGCACTTGGGCAATGTTGTTGTTTATGTCTTTTTTGGTAATGCTAGGATTTTACTACTTGGTTTTTAATTGGGTTTTTGTGTATTGAGTTGGATAGATCTGGGGTAGCTCAGTCATTGGAGAACTGGGTTTTCGGCATTTGGGATTGTGAGGACTTGCTTTTGGTGAATTGAGTATTGTAGTATTTGAGTTTTTAGATCTTGGTTGATTGATTGGGTTTGATTGTGGCAGCTTTTCAATTGCTGCTTGAGAAAGTTAGCATTCTTTTCCTTCATTTGCCGTTGAGGATCTGGTTTATTTGACATGGTGAAGATGAAACTAGTAAAGTTGGTACCTTTGGTTCTTGCTTTTGTATTGCTTATGAGTCTTAGATCATCTGCTTCATTCACTCCTATCGATAACTACTTAATTGCTTGCGGTTCTTCGAAAAGCATCACATTTCAAGGTCGAACCTTTGTTCCTGATACACAACAATCTTCCCTTGTACTAAAAGTGCAAATTCTGTAGTTGCTAGCTCCAATTCTACTGTCCCTTCTCCAATTTACCAATCTGCTCGAGTTTTCAAGGCAGCAGCTTCTTACAAATTCAAAATCCAGCAAGAAGGCCGGCATTGGGTCCGCCTTTATTTTTACCCTCTTACAAGTCCTGGCCAAAACTTGGAGTCTGCTCAATTAACTGTTGTTACTAATAATTTTGTACTCTTGACCAACTTCACTTTCAAGAACTATAATGGTTCTTATCTGTTCAAGGAGTATGCAATCAATGTAACTTCAGATACCTTGACTCTCACCCTCATTCCTTCAAACAATTCAGTTGCTTTTGTTAATGCAATTGAAGTTGTATCTATCCCAGATGCACTGCTCTCTGACCAGGCATATGCTGTGAATCCATCTGCTCCTTTTAGTGGCCTTTCTGACCTTGCCCTTCAAACAGTTTACCGGTTAAACATGGGGGGTCCTTTGCTCACTGCTCAAAACGATACCCTTGGAAGAACTTGGGAGAATGATCTGAAATACCTTCATGTGGACAGTTCTGCAGTGAATGTATCAGTCAACCCTGCGAGCATTAAATATCCACAGGCTGTCACAGCCGAAATCGCACCAAATTGGGTCTATGCAAAATTTCATTTGTTATTTATTATGTATGTATGTATGTATGAATGTATGCATCTTAATGCAGTGACAATATATAGAGGGCCTAGAGGCACTGTATGTTCCATTATTTGAATATCCCTGTTTGATGGGTAGAATCTTTGTCATATCTGGGAGTGTATTGGTTAATGGAATTTTATTATTTTTTCGGTGGTTTTTTAGCAGGTTTGCTTCATGATCGGGAATGGGTTCTTACAAGCCTAAGTGGTGAAATTCTTACACAGAAGAAGGTGAAATACCAATTTAGTAGTTTTCGACCAAAAAAAACCATTTTTTCTTTTATTGACAGCTTATGGGTTCTTCTCTTTCATCAGTGCTGATACTAATACCTTCCTTCATGCTAATGTCTAGGGTTGGCATCATCCTCTCAGCAGCAGCTCACGGTGGTAAATACACCTCCATAGGCTCGAAGTTTCATTGGTTTCACGCAAACCAGCATCAATTTTCTCGCAGCTTCCATCAGCAGCAATTCTGTCTATCTCAGGTATTCTTCATCTCTCTCTCTCTCTCTCTCTCTCTCTCTCTCTCTCAGATATTTTGAATTTGATGTTTTGCAACTGAAATTTGGATGTTTGCAACTGAAATTGGTTTTGATTATATCTGTATGTTTAGATTATATCTGAAATTTGGATGTTTGCAGCTGAAATTGGTTTTGATTATATCTGTATGTTTAGATTATATCTGAAATTTGGATGTTTGCAGCTGAAATTGGTTTTGATTATATCTGTATGTTTTGATTATATCTGAAATTTGGATGTTTGCAGCTGAAATTGGTTTTGATTATATCTGAAATTTGGATGTTTGCAGCTGAAATTTTGATGTTTTGCAATTGAAATTTGTATAGCTTGTATGATAATTGGTTTTGATTATATCTGTATGTAATTTGATTATATCTGTTTTAAATTGAGGGCTTGTTTTTTGTTAGTATCATGTTTAAGTTGCTTTTTTTTTGTTTCTTAAAGAAATCATGAATGAGTCAAACCCATTTGGAGAGGTACATCCCACTACTAATAGTGAAGTTGGTTCATCATCCGCATCCGTATCCACATCCGCATCCGCATCCGCATCTTCTTCAACACCTTCATCCACTTTACCTAACCCTCAAACACTAACTCAAAGTACACCTCAACTGAGTGGTCTTCCACCATTACCTCATTCCGGCCCAAAAAGAGAAAAATCGGAAGTATGGGATCACTTTGAGAAATATGAAGAAGTGGTTGAGAGTGTGAAGGAGGATGGGAGCAAATATGCAACCACTAAGAAGAGAGCTAGGTGCAAGTATTGCACTATGAGCTATGCAGCAGACTCTACTAGAAATGGGACCTCAAATTTGAGGAAACATATTGAAAACTTATGTAAGAAATATCCGGGAAGGGTTCCTAAAGATAAACGGCAAAAGCTCTTGTCTTTTGACCAAGAACATGGGGTTCTTACATCAACAATGCATGGTAAAGAAGAGTGGTTAAAGGCATGTGTAGAGATGGTAGTAATGGATGAGATGCCGTTTAGTGTGGTTGAAGGAAAAGGGTTTAGGCGGTTTTGTAATTCTTTGAACCCCCATTTTCAAGTGCCATCGCGTAGGACACTTGTGAGGCATTTCATGGTAATGTATGATGCCATGAAACAAAAATTGAAAGAAGAATTAGCACCACATAGAGTATGCCTCACAACGGACACTTGGACAAGTGTTCAAAACATCAATTACATGGTCATCACGGCACACTTCATAGATGGTGATTGGAACTTGCACAAAAGAATCTTGAACTTTTGTGTGATTTCCAATCACAAGGGGAACTCAATTGGTAAACTCCTTGAGTCATGCTTGCTTGATTGGGATTTGAAGAAGATATTAACCATCACGGCCGATAATGCTTCTTCAAACACAAAGGCTATAGATTACTTGAAGTCGAAAATGGGCCATTGGGGAAATGGTAGTCTTTTATTAGAGGGAAAGTATATGCACATTAGGTGTTGTGCTCATATTGTGAATTTGATAGTTCGTGATGGGTTGAAGAAGTTGGAAAAAAGCATAGTGTGTATAAGAAATGCTGTGAAGTATGTAAGATCTTCTCCCAAAAGGTTGGAGGACTTTAAGAGTTGTGTTAAGAAAGAGCAAATTGAATGCAAAGGGCTTGTGGTGTTGGATGTGCCAACAAGGTGGAATTCCACATATATGATGTTGGAAGCCGCCTTAAAGTTTGAAAAGGCATTTTGGAGAATGGGAGAAGATGATGAAGGCCCATATATTTCTTGGTTTGGTGAAGATGAACCGGATCTTGAAGATGGGGTGGTTATGTCTCATTATCCTAGAAAGAGGGAAGGACCACCAACTAATGAAGATTGGAACAATGCTCGTACCTTTGTGAATTTTTTGAAGGTATTTTATGATGCTACATTGAAGATGAGTGTCACTTTGCATCCCGCTTCCCACACCACATTTCATGACTTGATTGCAATGGAAGAAGAAATTGAGGATTTGTTGATGGAAGAGGAGGAAATATTAAGTGAAACCCAAACCTCCAAGGTTTTGAAGGACATGGCACTTAACATGAAGATGAAGTTTAAAAAGTATTGGGGTGACCTTGATAAATTGAACCAAATTTTGATGGTTGCTCTTGTTCTTGACCCTCGATACAAATTGGGGAACTTGGAGTTTATCTTGAAAAGCCGGTTTGAAAACCCGGAAGATGCGGTTAAGAAGAAGAATGAGATCAAAGAGATTTTAAAGAAGTTTTATGAAGAATATGCCATGCCACCACCACCACCACCACCTACTCAAAGTAGTAGTTATTATTCTAGTGATACTACTACAATGAGTACAAGTAGTAGCCGAGGGGGAAAGAAACGAAGGCAAATGACCGAAAATTGGAGAAAAGAGACTCGAGCAAATGATGTTGTGGTATTGGAGCATGAGATTGATAGGTACATCACCGACCCTATTGAAGATGTGGTTGATGAATTTGATGTTTTGAAGTGGTGGAAATTGAATGGGGTTAAGTATCCGGGGTTGGCACTTATTGCAAAGGATGTGCTTGCCATCCCGGTATCAACGGTGGCTTCGGAATCATGCTTTAGCACGGGTGGTCGGGTAGTTAATTCATTTCGTGCTTCTTTGACTCCTAAGATTGTGGAGGCCTTAATTTGTTCTCAAAATTGGTTAAGGTCGGATGACATTTCCTCGTTACAATATGAGCCAACAATTCAAGAGATGGAGTTCTATGAATCGATTGAATTAGGTATGTCTTTGTAATTTTATATGCTTTATTAATGTATTATATAATGTTTATGTTTGACTAATATTTTAATGGGTTTATGTTTTTTTTATGTAGATATTATGAGTTCATCCACACCTAGCACCATAGCTCCAACTACTTTTCAATGTTAGGAGGAATTTAATGAAGTTGGATTGAATTTGGGTTGTAATGTATATTTGAATTGAATTTGGGTTGTATTTGGCTAGTAATTTATTTTGAAACTTATTTTGTTGAAGTTTGATTGAATTTGGGTTGTAATTTATATGTTGAAGTTTGATTGAATTTGGATTGCATTTTTGTTGAAGTTTGATTGAATTTGGGTTGTAATTTATATGTTAAAGTTTGATTGAATTTGGATTGCATTTTTGTTAAAGTTAGATTCATTTTGATGCGTTGAAAGCTTGATAGAACCTCAAATTTGAGGTATGTTAGTATATAAATTCATTTTGGGCAGGTTTGTTTATTATTATTTATAAAAAAAAAAAAAAAAAAACAGAACCGTTGGATTCGAACCGGAACCGGACAGGTCCGGTTTGGTTCGGATTTCTGTATGGATATTGAGCAGAACCGGTCCAAACCGAACCGGATTGCACTATTGGATCAGGTTCCATTTTTCTCCAAGAACCGGTCCAAACCGAACCGTGCCCACCCCTACATTTGCCACAAAATACAACCTTAGGCTAAAAACAGCACAGGAATCTCTCATGAGCTCTGAGTTCCTGCGGGTCTGCTATTTCCCTAGAAATACAAGTATAAGACCTCACGTGTTGAGCAAATGCTCTTAACCACTTGAACTACAAGTCTCTTGTATGCCTACAAATTTTTATTCAAAATCAACTAATTATTCCCAACACATGGGCTCAGACTAGAAAATAAAAGAAAAGGCTACAACTTCAATCTTGATTTCGTGGGTATTCTGAGTTTGGGAAAATATGAGAGGAAAGTTGAATGTGGGGATTTTATGGGAGGAGACGATAGAAACTCAGCTTTGCTTAAACGGGCACTTAGAATTGGTTAGCATATAGTAAAATATGTTTTCTTACTTACGTTCTGTAGCCGATTACAAAACAATTTCCTGTAAACATTAGAAAATTAAAAAAAAAAAACTTTTTTTGTTGTTGGAGCAGATGCATGCTTTATAAAATAGAAGCATCCTCAAAAAGTACAAAAGATAGCAAGGACACCATCCGAAACCCAAATGTGAAAGACTGAGAAAATAACGTAATTTTAAAAAAGATTTATAGTGCATGAACTAAACACAGGGAAACAAACAAAAAAAACATGAATCTTAGTCACCTCTTCAAAATGCTAACCACGTGCGGATATACCAAATATATTTTCTGCAAACCTCAACCCCAAACATTTTCTTTACATGCAAACCTCATCACCCTCACAACCTTATGGTCATTTCCACCATGATGAAATCCGAACCCGATAGCAACGACATAGGTTGTATCTTGAATGACTATGGGAAGTCTTTTGATTTTTTTGATTGACAGATTATATAGATATACAGAATTCTGCAAACTATCAGAGATGCAAAGCAATCCATTGCAAGAACCATTAACGACATGAGAAATGTGTGGCACAGGAACACTTAAATCAGAACACTTGGAAAATGTTTGAGCACAACAGATTGAAAAGTAATTTCTTGTTATGCTAGTGTGGATAGTAGTAGATACATTTTTTTTTTTTTTTTTTTTTTTTTTTTTTTTTTTTTTTTTTCTTTTTTCATGACGCTTTCTTTTTTCGAGAGATGGATGGGATAGGAGCTTATAGAAAACTGGGAAACTAGGGCTGCTAAAGTTAAAGTGTCCAAGATTCACAAATACATCGGAATCGCAAAAGCGAATTCACATGTAATCTTGCAAGGATTTGACACAATATATTTCTTCGGGTATATTGTCCATGAACACTTGTCCGTCTCTTGTTCGTCTACTTCCACAATTGAGAGTTGACATGTTGAAAACAAAAACTGTCTACAGAACTCAACTGGTTCCAAGATGACACAATGCAAGACACCATGATCAGAAACCAACTTCAACAAAAGAAGATGATACACAGCACTTAAGTCATGTTTGGAACTTCAACTAAGCAACATAAGAAAAACATCCGAGAAGTAAAGCATACCTGATTTTATGCCAATAAGGGAACCTAAATCCGAAACCCTTGCTATCAATCAAACAAAAACGCGAACCCTTAGTCATCAAATTCACATCCATCCACAAAACAAACAAATTCTTCAAAGAGAATGACAGGATCCCTGTACTCTAATGGTGGATTCGTCTGCGATCATCTTCATTTAGCCTGTTGAGTTTCTTTAGGGTTTTATTTTTTGGGTAAGGCTTTAGGGTTTTATAGACTACAGTCCTCTTCCAAGTCGTGTAAAACACCGTGTTTTTTGGAATTGATATGAATGTTTTCATGAAAGTCTTCATGAAACAATAGAATCGACAAAGGTCTCGGCCAGGAGGATACGAGTTCGACTGCTAAGAAAGTTCCATAGGACCTAGAATTCTTTGCATTTTTAATATTACATTTTCCTTATATTTGGTGTTGGTCCCTTTCTCCGACACTCTAGTTGTTCTGGGTCGAATTGCTCTGGAGGGTGGAAAGGTTGTCGGGTCAACACCAATGCCCCGATTGGATTTCTGGCCTGCAAAGGGATTCTTTCAACTTTTGAACAAAATTGAAAGTTGGATTAGGTTGACAAGAACGGGCGAGCTCGGACTATGCTGTCACGTCCCAACCCTCGAATTTACAAAACCTTGGGTTAAGACGTGATTCACACCTCAATTATAGAATTTAATAAAAACTATAACTAAAATGTGAAGAAAATATTTAAATAAATAAAATAAATATTTCACATAAAATATTCAGTAGAAATGTGGAAACGATAACATCTGAAACCATAAAATGTTATATTATTTTACAAGTTAGAACTACTCGATAGTTCACTAAAAGAGTAGCTCATTATTCAACCACAAGCTATATTACACTCTATAGACATGCCAAAAATCATCACAAGCTCTAGATTTCAGGTTCGGTACCTGCAAAATCATTTAGGGGGTGAGCGAAACCACAGCTCAGTAGGGACACAAACCTTTTCACAATAAATTGATATAATTAAATTAAGTGACAAATAATCAAGCAACCAAATTTCACATTATTAGCAACAATGAATGAATGCTCTTCATCTAAATCCCGTTAATTCATATAACTGGACAAGCAAACCTGCACACGTCTCATACCATGCTTATACCATTTAGTCCCGAATGCCCATTTATATGAACTAACACTCATTTCAATCATCTCACAATTTCCCTTTTGTTAGTCATCTTGTCTAACTCCCTTTCGCCAGTCCCGAATCACCCAATAAAAACCATGTGCACTGTGGGATGCTTGAGATCTGGTACATGCCAAGAGTTAGACTCAACTACACAAAAGACCATTCCCATTACCCTCTTTTTCCACCATTATTTTCTCAACCCAAGAACTCCAAATAATTTCCATGACATTATATATAGTTCACATATTTCATAAAAACAATATAATCATTTAAATATCACCAATGTACATATAATCATGCCCACATTATTCAAACAGTTAAGATTATGTAAACACCCAATACAAGTACCACGCATAATATAAAGCTCACAAAATTTAATTAAATCAATCTCTGAAAAAGGCCCCCAAAAGAAACCCCTTACCTTGATTCCAATGTTTTTACAACGTAAGAAAACTATATGATCCAACACCTTGAGTTCCTCCAAAGTCTCTCTTGTTCTACTAACACTCCTTCTCTCTATTACTTTCTTGTTCTATCACGCACTACCATGTATGTCATTCAAACAATCAAAGCAAATGATTCCTATTTATAGTAGCTAAAAGGCGGCAACTAGTTGATTTTAATTGGTGGAGGGATATGTGGCTTAACAGATAAGACTTTTGCTCCAAATTTTCACCAGCTCATGCTTACAAAAGGATTAGTCATCATAAATAATGACACTTGTAAAACAAAGTGAAATAGAAAATTGCAAACAATAAAAACTTAGCCTAAATGATTTGCATGTCACAAACCAAGTAAGGAAAAACTGTCACATGTTTAAAAGATATAATAAACATTCAACTCTATTTAAGATCCATTCCCCCTAGTCTTTTAGATTTTTACCAATAACTATTCTCATGCAAGAGGTGAACAACACATGCATCATAAACATAGACATATATAAGTACTATTATAATAGTATTCATAATAATTAGTATAAAATTATAACAACAATATTTACATATATGTACCAAGATAATTACTCATATAAATATAACCAATATATATTTATATATATTTTAAAATACGGATCTTCACATATGCCCCGATGACTTGTTTCTCTTGCCTAATTGCGGATTGCATAGGCGTGCCACTATTGGATATGAGACCAGCCCAATAGATTTGGTATATGTAGTGTAGGATATCGGTTTGTTGGACTTCGCACTTGTTCTAGACTTTTGCTCAAGTCATTGTGCTCCAAGGGAGTACTGGCTTGGATAAGTTCTTTTTTATGCCTCAATCAAGATGACTTCAATATTCTTTCATTCATATGTTGTTAGTTTAATAGATACGAACAATACCTGATCAAACAAGAAGGAAACCAGCGTTATGGTTAATGTTACCTTACTTGGCTTCAAAAACCTAACTTAGACCCGAGATGACCCTAGATTGGGTCAAGAGTTCAGCCGATTCTACCCCAGCAATATAGTTCGGACCCGAACAAGTCCTTACTTTCGGACTGATAAAGCCCTATTCAGGCCTAGACCTTTATCTTGGGTCCAAATAATAGGCTTGAATAATACAAAGGCGGGAAAATAAGTTATTCAACAAGAGTATATAATGCAGCTGAATAGCAAATATTTAAAGAGGAATAATGCTACTCTTACCACATTTGTATACCACATCCTTATACCATCTTATGTGGTAGCTGAGGTGGACAGTCACATCAATTAAAATTATTTGATATATATTTTTTTAATGATTTATTCTAGTATTTGTTTTTCTAATTGTCTTAATTAAAATACACTTAATTGATTTAATTGATGTGGAATATAATGTGGACATGCCACATCATGTGGTATAGAATGTGAGATAAAAATGTGGTAAGTGTAGCATTACTCTTTAAAGAGATAGCTAAGACAAATTTCAGAAAGTGGAGAGATTCAGATGTTAGAGACCTCTCTATCCAATTCTGGCTTGATAGCAAATAAAGATAAGAGCTAAAGATTTCTCCATTTAGCTAATTTCAAACACCATTACAATATAGAAAAAGCTGGAGATTTCTCTATCTAGTTTGAGTAACAAGTATGTTTACATCAATTCAAACTGATTGTTTAAAAGAAATCATACCATAAAGATGGCAGAGCGACAAAAGATAAACGTAGGAGTAGTCAACTGGTTATCTAAACATTAAGTGAGCTATTTGAAAATATCTTGAGGTTTTTTCAAGTGTTTTCAAGACGTTGCATTTGGTTTTTGGAGAGAGAGAGAGAGAGAGTCCCATTTTGTTATTGTAGAGCCTCTATATTTATAGGCAAGAATTCCTAATGATGAAGGTTGAAAAAGGATATTTGGTTGCTATCCAAAGTCAGCTGTTGATCTATCTTCCTAAGCCAGTCTATAGGTGAGAGGACGGAATATCTTGGACAAAATTGCTGGTCTCAAGAGATGCTTTTATGACCTGTATCTTTTGTAGCTGGAAATCCAGTTGGTAATCGGTTTCTTCTGGTTCTGGTGTCTATTATCCAGCTTGTAATTCTTGTCGGAAGAGAAGACGGTCAAGTCGCCATTAATGGTGACAATCTTTCTTTAAACCCTCACGTGGGTCGATGTGCAATGGTTACCAAGTTTCTTAACTTTTAGTGTGGACCAAAGTTGGGGTCTCTTAGCATTGTGGGCTTCTACGGAGTTCTTACCCATTGTTGGCCCAAAATCAAAAGGTTCTTTTTGTCGTTTCTAAAGGAAAGATATTGGGTTTGGGCTTAATAAGTCTTTTTTAAGAATAAAACCATTTTTGGCCTATTTTCCAAATATAGTACAAACATCTAGTAAATTATAATTTTCAGGGGAACTCTTGTTGCATTACTTTCCCCAAGTTTCTAGGCAAAGAAAAGAATCCTTCCACAATGATTTGTTTTATTTCACTTTATCTATTCACAGAAAATTAAGGAGTTCTTTCCTCAGAGGAACTTTTCGTGTTTTTATTTTTTTCTTAAACAAAGAGTACAATTAAAAGTAGGATTAACTCTCCAACGGGCTCTAGCTGAGTGAAAAAGGGCCTTAACTTGCAGACTAGTGATCTCAGGTTCAAAACCTCATAGTATCTTGGTATTGTATTTGTGTGTGTGAGAAACCACCATGCTTTTGTAGTTTAGACTACCGCTATTATTATTATTTTTGAGGCAGATTGCTTGTAGATTATCTCTGTTGTTGATAGTATGGAGGAGCATACCTTTTATATTGGATGCATTCTCGAGGACGTCAAGGCAGGTATTAAAACCCATATAGTGGTTTTGGTTTTGCATCTACCCGTCACCAAGTGCACGAAGCTGCTCTGCTCACCGCTTGGCTGTGTTCCGTTATCTTGTGGTTCATGATGCTTTGTTTTTTGATCTGTGTAATAGGGGTAAGGCCTTAAGTCCTCCCGTTTTGTTTCGATGGAAGCTTAATGAAACTCCTGCTCTTTATAATTCAACAGGAAAAAAAAAGACTATTTCCAAACATGTCAAATTTTAGTCTAAAAAGGAACCGCCGTAGGACTAAAACACCAAATACACCTGAGTTTCTTCACTAGTCTCAAGGCAAGAATCAAGATTAAGGAGTCAACTTTCATCATTTTCTCTTTTCATTGCTCCATTTCACTTTATCTAGTGAGAAAATGATACTCATTTATTAAAAAAAACTCCGGTAATTAGTCGCAAAAATCTGTTTCATTGTGATTTAAAAATTCATAAAATCCTATTCATGGTGTTCCTCAACACCCATTATAAATTTATAAGAGATATTTCATTGCTTAGAAACAGAATGTTTCGTATAAAAATAAAAATAAAAACAGAAAGTTCTTGAGTAGCCAAAAACATTGATGATATATATTGTGCATGCATCATTCAAAAATTTCGATCCTTTTTTAGCGTTGAAACAAATATGCCCTAAAATATATATGCTAACAAATCGGGTATGATGGATTCGTAACATCTTAAACAGAAACTCCACTATAGGTTAGTTGCCCAATTTCAATTCATGGCATGTACCAAGGAATCTAAGATAAGAAGAAGCTGTCTAGAGACCTCTACACCTTCAAATGAAGAAAAAAAAACAAAAACAGAAGAAAGCCAATTGACACACGCACACACCAAGGGGCTAGATATCGACAAATAGATTGTAGAATGGAACTGTTAAATCCATATTCAATCAAAGGTAGATTGGTACAACATAGAATTCACTTGAGTAAAATTAAACTCTCAATATAAGCATCGACATACCCGCAAGGCTTCATCATTTTGATTCCGGTGTTGGTGGTTTGGTGCGCCTCAGGATCATATAAAACCAAATATGGACCTTTCGAAAAAGTACCTGTCATAACCATAAGAAATCTGCCATTTCCAGTGAACGCTAGTGGACCTGGTACACATCCCCTTTCGGGGAGAAAAATGGTGCAGGTCTTTTTCCAAGTATCCATTTCAAGAACCCATACGTCATAAAACCAACCCGGTTGCCCATCTTGTCTTCGTCGATGGAAGAAGGAAAGTGATTTCTCAAACACTCGAATATGAATGTGTCGGAAACTTGTGCGTTCATGATGTAGCATGATCCTTACTTCATGAGGTAGCATGATCCTTCTAAACTCCTCACTGCCAAAATCAAAAGAAAGAATGAAGGTGGAACCTTGAAAAGGCTCTCTTGTACTCCAATACACAACTCCATTCAAGAATGCACATTCGTCTTCAGAAACACTAACATCAGGAGGAACTGCACTAATTCTTCTCCAAGAATTCAGTCTAAGGCTGTAAACCTCAACCTCAAACTCTTTGCGTTCAAACCTCATCACCCTCACAATCTTATAGTCATTTTTGCTACGATGAAATCCAAAGCCGATAGCAACGACATAGGTTGCTGATGGAGGGATTCCATAGATATATAGAAATAAAATCCGACATGCAAAACAATCCATTGCAAGAACCAATAACGGCATAAAAATCGGACAAAGGAACCTTTACATCCAAACACTTGGAAAATGATTCAGCACAACAGATTGAAAAGCAACCACTTTTGCTGGTCTCGATAAGTAGATAATCACATGCTTTTTTCATGACACTTGTTTCGAGATGGGCGCTTATATATGAAATCAGGGCTTCTAATCAAGTGTTCCAAGATTGGCAAACACATCTGCACTGCAAAAGAGATTTCACGGGTAATCTTGCAAGGATTTTAAAAAAGATTTCTTCGGGCAACACTTGTCCGTCTCTTATTCGTCTTCGTCTCCTTTCATACATGAGGGTTGTTGACATGTTGAAAACAAAACTGCCTACAGAAATCAACTGGTTTTATGCCAATAAGTAAAGCCAAATTAGAAATCCTTTACCCATTCAAACAAACGTGAGAAGAAGTTTGAAACTTGATGACTTATTCAATGGGTTAGGCCCTCAACAATACAGATAAGGCACTATGACGAGAAGGAAAAGAATTCCTTACCGACAAAACTTAAGTACAAGGAAGGACAATCCAACGGGTTCCAAGTGGGTGAGGAATAATCCGACGGATCATGGATTCTGTGACAAATACGCGAACCCTAGCTCAGTCATCAAATTGAGAATGATTGATAGGCTCTCTGTCCTCTCGCATCCCATGGTGGAATTCGTGTAAACGCCGTAGTTTCGGCATTCATAAATGGCTTCATTAATGAAACTGTGGGCACGGTCGGTTAAGCCCGAGTTCTCATCTAAAATGGGAACTTAACCGGTACTATTCATTCGGTCCAATTCAATCTGGGTTTTTTAAAACCGAAATGTCTGAGAGAATCGAACCGAACCAACCCGGGTATCTTTTGAAAAACCTACCGTTCATATAAGAAACAATGAGGTCATTGGTTTTGCTGGGTTTGTTGGGAAGAGAAGTTCAAGATTGTCAAGGGGTAGCTTCTAGGCCTTTTGTGTCTACATGAGGTTTTGGGAACGAAGTGTCATTCATAGAGATTTTTCTTGGATTTTTGCTGGTTAGCAGATAGTAAAAACTATGTTCTTAATTATGTTTTGTAGCCGGTTACAAAGTTTTTTCTTGTAAAAAGAAAAGAAAAAACATTGTTTATATTTTGGTTTGACACGATGCGTGGCCGTCTATAGCAAGTGGTGGCTGGCCGGAAAGGGTTGCCAGAGGTAGACATATGGCATTGCGTGATTGACTTAGAAGGAGTGGTAATGTAATTTTTAGATTTTGTAATTACATTATTATAAAATTGCATTCTATATTTTAGTCATTAACCTTTATCTGGATGACGAGAAATTGAGTTATTATCTACTACAATAATAAACTTCCTATTGGGTTTAAACCAAAGCTCCCATTTGTGCTTTATATATTGAGGGACCCACTGAATAAAGGATAAATCATCAAGTTTCAAATTTCTACATGCATGGTATCAGAGGTTCTCACGTTTCGACTTTCGATTTTTGCATAAGGTATATAGGCTTAGTTGGTGGTTATCTGATCTTTACGTTGCTTAGTTGAAGTTCCAACCATGAATTGGGTGGTGATGTGTTTCATAATCTTTTGTTGCAGTTGGTTTCTGTTCATGGTGTCTAATTGAATTGTCGTTTTAAAATGCTCTTATTTTCTTGTTAAAACCAGTTGTGTTCTGCAGGCATTTTTGTTTTCAACATTTCAACAATCCTCAAGTTTGATAGAACGAAGAAGACTAGTTAGAATGCTCGAAGACATCTTGTTTGAAATCCTTGCAAGATTACCTGTGAAATCTCTTTTGCGGTGCAGATGTGTTTGCCAATCTTAGAACACTTTGATTAACAGCCCTGATTTCATAAACTCGCATCTCAAAATAAGTGTCATGAAAAAACCTCTGATTATCTACTTATCCACACCCGCACAAGAAATTGCTTTTCACTTTGTTGTGCTGAAACATTTTCCAAGTGTCTGGATTTAAGGGTTCCTGTGCACGAAAGTGTTTATGTCGTTAATGATTCTTGCAATGGATTGCTTTGCCTCTCTAGTTGTCGTTCAATATATCTATGAAATCCCTCAATCAAACAAGACCAAGCTTACAAAACTTTTGTCATTGCTCTCGGGTTCGGGTTTCACCGCGAAAATGACTATAAGGTTGTGAGGGTGATGGGGTTTAGACCCAAAGAAAATATGTTTGAGGTTGAGGTTTACAGCCTTAGACTGAATGCTTGGAGAAAAATTAGCGCAGTTCCTCCTGATGTAGTGTTTCCAAAGTAGAATGTGTATTCTTGAATGGAGTTGTGTATTGGAGTACAATGGACCCTTCTCAACATCCCACTTTCATTCTTTCTTTTGATTTTGGAAGTGAGGAGTTTAAAAGGATCATGTTACCTCGTGCAGTACCCGCAGTTTTAGAACAAACTCCGATTCGAGTGTCTGAGAACTCACTTTCATTCTTCCACCGAAGACATGATGAACAACTGGGCTGGTTTTATGAGTTATGGATTCTTGAAATGTATACTTGGAAAAAGACCCACACGATTCTTCTCCCCACAAGGGTATATGTATCATGTTCACTGGGGTTCACAGAAAATGGCAGATTTCTTACGGTTGTGCCAAGTACTTTTCCGGAAGAATCAAATTTGGTTTTATATGATCCCCAGTCACAGCAACCCAGCAATACCGAAATCAAAATGATGAAGCCTTGTGGGTATGTCGATGCTTATTGAGAGTTTAATTTTACTCAACTGAAATTCTATGCTTAAGCAAATTTTTGTGAGTTGTATTCAAGTTCCATTTTACAATTAGGTGGTTATTTATAACTTATACCTGCCTTTGATTGAATATGGATTCAACAGTTCCATTCTAGAATTTGTGTTTGGCATTATCTTGCCCCTTGGCTTGTGTGTCACTGTCAATTGGCCTTTTGTTTTTGTATTTTTCCCATTCTAGAATTATAACATAAGTATATTTATTATCGCCCCTAGAAAAGGTTATGGGTTCGAGTCCTAGCATAGTAACATCCATGTAATGTGTGTAAGTTTAGCATACTATCGCTCATTCTTTATTAAAAAAAACAAAGTGATTTTCTAAGAAAGATGTGTTGACTTTTTGGTCCAATTTGTACATGGGTTTTGCGGCTTTTAAGAATACATTTCTTGTTGCACTTTATATACAGAAAATTCAATTGAGAGGACTCTCAAATAAGCTTATTTAAGCATTAAATAAGCCTGAGGTCATGATTCATGACCACTTGTGCGTCTCTTATTCGCTTTATTATTTGATACTTGAGGGTGCACATGTTAATGCCAAACAGAAATGCCTACATAACTGATTTTAACAAGAAAATAAAAAGCATTCCAAAATGGCAACTCCAGACGCCATAAGCAGAAACCCACCTCATCAAAAGCTCATGAAACACAATGCAAGTCTGGCACACTTCAACTTAGGAATATAATCAAATATCCAAGAAGTAAATGGAAATTCCAGACACCATAAGTAGAAATCCACCTCAACAAAAGCTCATGAAACACAGAAAAACACAACTTACTCTATATGGTTATGGGCATGCACTCTTACTGTTGTTTCAATAACATTGCTAAGAACACCAAAAGCTTTCCGCTATCTTACTCCTATCAAAGACATGCCGAACCACCCAAAACATATCTATTAAAGACATTATGGCTGCCCTGCCATGACCAGAAGAGAAGAGTGCAAGGATTTTGGTTCTTCAAGTTCTTTTCAAGGAATATTCATTAAAAGCTAACTGTCAAATGTTTAAAACAGATCTATCAAATACATGAATATCGATCAGTCCACAAGCTCCAAAATCAGTCACCAATTTACATCTAACATATGACTCGTCATTATGTGACACCAAAAACAGAATTCACTACACACATGTATAACGGGAACTCAGAACTCAGAACTAGAAATTCAGTTGAGTAAAATTAGACTCTCCCTATAAGCATCGACAAACTGAGAGTGATAACTCAAGCTGATTCCGGTATCCTTAGCTCTCCGCAACACAGGATCACATAAAACCAAAATTGGGTCACGTTGCATATTTCGAACATGCCTAACCAAATGAAATTTGTTATCTGTTCTAATCCCCAATGGCCATGCTACAGATTCACATCTTGGAAGACGAATTGTGTGGTTCATTGTCCAAGTATCTGCTTCCACAACCCATATGTCACAGTACCAAACATTGTCATCTTTTCTTTGATGGAACAAAGAAAGCGATTCTTCAAACACTTGAACAGTAGGTACAGACGCCACTCCGAACAACATATCTGGAAGCATAATCTTTTGAAAAACCTCACTGTCGAGATCAAAGGAAACAATGGAAGTGCAATGTTGAGAAGGCTCCACTGTAATCCAATACAAAAATCCATTGAAGAATAAACACTTGGGTTGAGGAAAACGGGCTTGTTGTGAAACAGGCGGAGTTGCAGTAATTCTTCTCCAAGTATCCAATCTAAGGCTGTAAACCTCAACTGCAAAGAAATCTTTCTTGCGTGGAAACCTCACAACCCTCACAACCTTATAGTCGTCCCCCCTCTCATGAAACCCAAACCCAAGAGTAACAAAATGGGCAGTTTGCAGGATGTGGCAATCGGGAAGTTTTTTGAATACTCTGATTGATGGATTCAACAGATATATAGGACTTGCCAAATTCACACGCCAAGTGGCGGAGATGCAAAGCACCCCGTTGCAAGAACCATAAACTGCATATGAGACATGTTTGGGCCTAGGAAGCTCTAGATCAAAACGCTTTGTAAATTCTTCAGCATCATAGACTGAGAAGCCACTTACATCATACCCAGTGTGGATAACTAGACAATCACATGCATTTTTCAAGACATTTCTTTTGAGATGGGCGTTCATGAAATCAGGGTTTCTAATTAAACTCTTCCAAGATTTGCAAACACATCTGCTCCGCAAAAGTGATTTCACACTCAGTCTTGTAAAGATTTCAAACAAGATCTCTTGGGGAAAGTCATCTATCTTGCTCACTTGTGCGTCTCTTCTTCTCTTTGTTTGATACTCGATGTTAAACATGTTGATGCCAAACAGAAATCTCTACAGAACTCAACTGATTTTAACAAGAAAATACAGAGCATTCCAAAATGGCAAATCCAGATGCCATAACCAGAAACCCACCTCAACAGAAGCTCGTGAAACACAATCCTACTCTTGCACACTTTAACTAAGGAGTATATTCACATATCCAAGAAGTAAATGGCAAATCCAGACGCCATAACCAGAAACCCACCTCAACAAAAGCTCATGAAACACAATACAATTCTTGCACCGCTTCAACTAAGGAATATAATCAATCATAAAACCAAGAAGTAAAGCATACCTCACCTTGTTACTCAATCAAACAAATGCGGGAATTCAAGACACCCTCAATCGTCCATGCCACAAAGAAAAGAACCATAAATCTATTCCCTCTCCTCTCTCATGGCGGCTTGGCTTCGTTCACAACCGACCTTAGTTTGCCTCTTGAGGTTTCGGGTCTCGTTTCGTTGGGTTTTGCTGTTATGATTCTTAAGCGTCTAGATATTAATTTGAGCTTTTTGTTTCTCTTTCTTGGAGTGGAGGTTGGCTTATTAGTACTTGGGTTTCATTTCATGCACTTCCCTTCCAAAGCTTTAAAACGGGGCCGTTTTGCAGCAAAGACTGACGTCTTCTATTCTAACAGGAAAAACAATAGACAAGGCTACGAGTGAAACTGCCGAGCAAAGTTTCCAATTTCGCCTCTTGTGTTGTTGGTATTTTGTTTTCTCATCCTTGTCTTTTGGTTATTTTTTTAAAGCTTTTTTCCCTTCTTGCCCACATCTAGGGCTGTAAATCAGCACTATCTTTGAGTTTGGCTTGAATTTAGTTCATTTAAACTCGGTTCATAATAGAAACAAGCCAAGACGACCGTGACCCGCAAAAGAAACAAGTCTACCCAAGCCAACATTTTATAAATTTAAACAAGCTAAGCTAGAGTACTTTGATATTCGGCGTGGCCTCACTCAATAAAATTTAAACCAGCTACGCTTGACTTGAGTGCTTTAATATTTGGCTTGGCTCGGATACACCCTTACCCATAGAGAAACACCTGTGTAAAACGGAGATAGCACATGGCCAATCACAGCATGCCACACGTGATAAATTTTCCACTGCGCATTATGTAATTGGCTAGGGATAACCAAACACTGTTATCCTTGTTTCCCACAAGATTTTCTGCTACAGACATCCTTGAATGGTAGAATGTTGATGTGGGCCAAATGGCAACATGGACCCCTCTATGCTTCTCTGCATTCAATAAAAGGGGCAGACAACAGGTGTAGTGAAAGTTGAAATTAAGTTGGATCACAAAACAATGTCACAGCTTTGAAGTGGAATCATATAACCCTTTAATTTTATAAATTCTTGCTGCAATAATACATATAATAATATACAGATGTATCCTTTACACGGATTCTTTTCTCTCGATAAGCAATTCTAGACTTTTGATGTCAAAGAATCAGTTTTCTGAGCTCTAGTTGAATAAGAAGAGGTTCTTGAGGGGCGAATGAGGGATTTAGTATATGCAATAGGCAAAGCAAGTAATTTCTTAGCTTTGCTTACATAAGCCCTTCTTGTGAAGTTGTTGTAATCGTTAGCTTCTATCTCATCCAATATTTGGCGATACAGAAGTAGGGAAGCCCATACCTGCAACAGGTGAACATTTCTATCAGAAGGGTCAAATTTTGTTGGTCTCTCTAATAAGATTTTTCCTTTTAACTAAGGAATTCGGAATTTAGATAAACATCTTAATGATTGTACACGTGTCATAATTTGGGTGAATTCCATACACCATGTAGGCATCTAAAGTGGTGTACCGGACACACACAATAATTATTCATGAATGGTCAATTAAAACCAAATAGGACATCATATCTTTGTGAGCATTTGTTCCATATTTAGTAGTAAAACATGTGAGGCTTACCGGCCATCTGCTGGCTTCACTCAACTCTGTCACACCCTTCTCTGCCTCGTCGAAGAACATCCTTGCCCTCTTAATTTGATTCTTCATGAAACTCCTCCACTTGTCTGTGACCTTTCCAGCATATATGTCAGAATCAGAAAGCCCTGCTTGTGCAAGTTCATCTTGTGGTAAATAAATTCTTCCTCTCCTTGCACTGGTCAAGAAAATGCTTATAAGTGGGATACAAAATTAATGGAAGTGTGAGCTAATTACTACTAATTATAGAGTAAATTCCAATAGTAGATGACAACCCATGTGATCTTAAACAAAAGCAAAGTATTTACAAAGGGGAAAAACCAGCTCCTGCACAATTCAAAGCATACATACTCCACTCCTAGTTAACTTTCCATTCTTCATTTTAAATTTCTCTCTTCTATTTTTTTTCAAGTGTTATTTTTTCTTTAAGCTATCAAGAGAGAGAGAGAGAGAGAGAGAATGAAGTCTGTTAAAAGATTCCATTTGCAACTTCTTCTGTCGCTCTCATTCAACTAGAGCTTAGAGAATTGTATCTTGGAGTCTTATGTGACTTTCAAAAGCACGAACTGAAAATCAGACTGTCAGGGTCAGCTATAATTGGATAGCCTACCAGTGAGTTACAGGCCAGCTAAAATTGGATAGCCTACCACTGAATTATAAGCCAGCTTTACTCTATAGTTTTGGGCACTGCTGTTTCAATAACATTGCTGATATGATTGGAAAAATTCAGCATATAAATCGTTAGTGCTATGTACTTACTCCTCCCCAACATCCCTGAGAATGTTTGTGAGCTGATTTGCAATCCCTAACGCCAAGGCAGCATTATATACACTCTCCGTTGTTGCTTGCGATTCAGGTGAAATGCCCATAACTGGAACACTCATTAATCCAACAGTCCCAGCAACATAATAGCAGTAGAGATATAGTTCATCGAAGTTTTGGTATATTGACTTCCTAAGGTCCATTCTCATTCCTTCTATCATATCTTTGAATGGCTACAAAAAGAGCAGAAGATAGGGTCAGAACTCAGAAGTTCATGGGCAAACAAAGCTTTAAAATAAATTCACAAGCTTAATCTTAGTTTGAATTGAATTATCAATCAAATTGAAAAGGTAACTGTCTGATGGATGAAAATGGGTAGGTATTAAACTCAAAAATTTCCATGCATTAAAGAAATAGTGCATTCTTGTATGTGAAGTACCAAATAGTAACTTGAAAACAGAGATAGCTGGTAAAATCCATTTCAGCTAGACATCTATAGCTTGATGCTTGACACTTCTTGGCTGGAAGCATGTGGATTACACCTACAAGCTTAGCTCTGAATTCCTTTTCACATTTCAAGGTATAGTTCCCAAAGAAGAAAGGTAAAAAGACAAAAGTGGTATTTTCTAAATAAGAAAGTAGATCTTTAGTCAAAACATGATGCATAGAACATTTTAAAGATTTGCTTTATTTGACTTCATACAAGATTTTGGTAGTTATCTTACCTGAATGTCAACGGGAAATTTGTTGACTGTATCTGACAAAGCAGCATCTAGCATATCAAATGGACGACCTTGGAAAAGATCTTCTAACCTCGACTCCCACCTATCTAAAGCTGTTGGTGTTATGTGTGAGGCGTTAGGCCCATCAACAAGCTCATCTGTCCTCCTACACCACACTGTATGTGCAAGAGATCATCATAAGAACAAAAGAGGAAATATGTTTTTGCATGTAGGTTGAAGTTGAGAACAAACATCCATAGCAATATATGTTTAACAGAAACACGTACTATAAGAGAAGAACAGAAAGAACAAGAATTAGGACAAGTTGACAAGATAACCAATCATTCTTCATAAACAAGATTCTGCCTACAAGTAGGAATATCTTGATCTCATCATTTCTTTTTTAAGAAAAATAAAGAAAGAAAAAGAGGTACTTTCAAAATGCTAGTGATAAAATGGAAGGAAGCACATTGTAGATCATTTCTTTAGCACAGAAAATCACATTTTAGTGAATAATTTATTTGGGACTTATTGCTCTGTCTCTGTGTTACTAGATGAAAAGGGAGCAAATATACTGAGTTACCAATAGATAATACAGATTTATTACACATCCCAAATTATAGGTAAGCTACCATATGCTTTAAAATATTATTTTTTCTAACAAAAGCAAGAAGCCCTTTTCCTAGGATTAGGTCCACAGTTCAAAATGAATAATAGTCATAGTCACTCACCATATATTGCCCAGATGGCCCTTCTTCTTTCAGGGGTCATAAGCAGAGTTCCTGAAACGTGAAAAGCAAAATAGAATTCAGTGAGTGACTGAAAAAGATTACTAATGCTGCAATTAGATCACTACTTCTTGACCACAAAAAGAATAAAAAAGATCACTACTTTAGCTGCAAAGTTCAAGCCAAAATTACTTTGAATAGCAAAAATCATTTAAGAGAAGACCAACCCAGATAAAAAGTCTTGGCATACTCTGCACATACTTCTCCACATCGATCATAAGCATCACTCATCAAGCTCAGATTCCCGGGAAGAACAATATCAGGCTTCACATCAAGATCTCCATTAGACTTCAACTGCTTCTTAACCAAGGCCGCCTGCTTTAGCACGACATCATAAACCTTCTGTTCAGATGAGACAGCTATTTCTCCAACCGGGTTGGCCACCACGCGTGATAAAACCGAAAATTTGGTTTCACTGCCTAGGCCAGAGTTCCCTACAGATGAATACTTCACATCTGTACTGAGAGAGCAAGATTTCCGTTTCTGTTTCCTACCCATCTTTGCTCTAATCGAACTTCGATTTCCCAAAGCAAACCTTGATGAATCTAAAATCCCAAAGAAGTTGAACACCTCTGTATTGGGGGAAACGACCCATAGTAATGCTACAGACATTTTGTTTGAACTTGAAACCTCAGCCACCAAACTCTACCCAGGTATGCCTTGTCGTTTTACACTTCGCTTCTCAAACCTTAATTCACACAAAACTCATTTCAGTTTCATCTCCTTTGAGAGAAAGGTAGTTCAAACTGCCCAAGTAAAATGATTGGCAAAATTTGCACAAAATATAAAAGTATAGAAGCTTAACCAACTGCCTCCTCCAGTTACCCAAACAGAAAATAAAGGCATTAATAGCATTACCAAGAAGAAACTCACAAGTGGGATCTCAAACTCAAAAAACAAAACAAAACAAAAAAGAATATGTTCAACAACTTGACATGCAGATGTTCACTGAAATGACTGAAACAATTATTTCCAAGCAAAGTTAATCGTGCCCACTTTGTATCATGAAAAGCTCAGCAAAAATCTGGCCAGAGAAATTGCAGGACATAGAATTATTGTGACAGAGAAGCACCACATACCTATTGGGTTGTTGTTGTTGCTGCTGCTGCTTAGACCCACTTTCAGCAGCTCCCAATTAATTAAAACCAAGTCCAAAGCATCAACATCATGACCAAAAAAACTAACAACGGCCACTATGACCTTCCCTCAAAACCTGACCCACCTCAACTCTCCACTCTCCCAGACTCTCTCTCTCTCTCTCTCTCTCTCTTACTACAATGCGTCTGGTTCTTGACTTCTTTCTTTATTCAGTTTCCTACAAAAATGTCTTCTTCTTTTTCCATTTTATAAATGTCTTTTTTTTTCTTCTTCTTTTTGGGTTTTATTTTATTTTTAATTTTAATATATTTTATACTGCCTTTGTTTGTCACTTACCTTCAGGATTGAGATTCACTGATTCAGTTGTTTCAGTTTCTTTCCCCTTTGGTTCAATAGCAAGTTGCGATTTTATGTCCTAACATAAAGTCCGCAAATGTTTCATCCCTTTCTTATTTCAATTTCAACTCAACCCCTGTCTCAAAATTAAATAATAAAAAATTTCAATTCCACCCATGTACAGTCTTGGGTTTGACTTGTGACCCGGATTAATGGAATTCTTGGTAGTTAAAACTCTTTGGCTATCAATGCATTTCCAATATTAACGAAGCAGTATGAATTTCAAAATTTTGAAACTTTCCTCATTAAATGTACAGATTTGGGTAGTATTTGTCTCCCATGATTGGATTCTTCAATTAAAAATCTAGCAATCCAAGCGCATAGAAATACTAAAAATATACGTCACTGGTAGAGTTCAAATCTGAAACTACTTTGAATATTAGAAAAAGAAATTAGACAAAAATATAGTTAAGTAACCTTTAAGAAATATGAACATGAATATTTTAAAGTGGTTCCATTTATAAATAAACATGTTGGTTGTTTAACGAGTTTAATACTTTTGTAATCTTCATATTATATCCCTATTTGCATAGTTTATCAATGAAGAAAAGTATTTTGTTTGGTATTCCACTTAGGAAATAATATTTCAGTCAGTTTCAATGCTATTGCTTTTGGTTCCCAATTAATTATGTTGGTAGGTCTGGGCCCGACCCGGATCCGAAAAGAAAACAGATCCGAGAGCAAAGTCAGCACTTTTTAGAAAGGGAGATCCATAAGGATGACAACGCGGAAAAGCCGCCCAATCAGTGGAGGATAACGTTATCAAATGGCTAACTGGAAAGAGGGTAGAGAGGCAAAGAGGGGGTGGGGATGTACACGTGGCAGATCCTGAGCAAGCCATTGAATTTCAATTTGGTTAGGAGAGAGAAAGAGTGATGATGATGGTGGACTGTACTGTAGCAGTGTGGTGTGTGAAGTGAGAGGTTTTTGTTGTTGTTTTTTGTGTGTGTTTACATAGGATATCCGCAAGGATACTTTTACAACGGGCCAATATATTTATAATTAAAACTGTATTTTATAATGGGATAGTAACAGTTAGATATCAAACTCGTCACAAATATATATATAATTATTGTATATGAGTTAAATCTAAAATCTACTCCAATGGAATGAAGAAAAATACCACTAAACGAAAGGCTAGTTGGTGCGTGCGAATGAAGTGAGAGGTTGGAAGGTTGGTTGGGTGAGTGTTGTTTTATATTTGGCCACCTAAATAATGAGAGACAAAAGGTGTGTGAGTGTGGGGGTGTGACTGTCGTTTTGCCTAATCTTGTGCATTTGCGTATTTGTCTTGGAGTGTAAAAGTGCGTGGGAAAAGACCACATTGGAAGGGAGGAGGAGGAGGGGGGGCCTAGGCTTGTCTCCACACGTTTCGATGCAGGGTTTGAGGGTCGGCTATTTGACACGTAGCCCTTCTGCACTTTCTTTGGGCTTCTATTTGTTTTATTCGTTTCATGTCATTAGGTCATTGATCACCATGCATATTTCTTCACGTTAATTACGAAGAGGAGGAGAGGATTTGATTTGAAGGCTTGGCCAGAAATAGTAATGTCAAAACAAGTCCATCCAAATTGCGTGTCATGTCATAATACCTCATGATCCAAAATCCACATCATGAATTTGCTTGGAGATTGTCCACGTCATCGTCAACTCGTAGCTTCAAGAGTTCTCTAATCCGATATCAAATATGAGGGAGTTAATACATGGTATACGAAATAGCTCTTAGTTTAATGATGTTTTTCTTTTAAATGTTAGAAAATATTACAAGTTCAAATTTATCTTTTATATTAAATTTTAAAAAGAAAAACATTCATATAATCACAACCCCCATTAGCCTCATGCTTTTTCATCTTGCATTAGAGAAACTCCTATGTCACTTATAAATACTAAGTCATACGAGAAGTAGAATTTATTGTGTTAATTAACAAGTTAATTTAGTAGTATTTTTCTTTCTAATGTTGAAGCATCACTCGCATAATCTTCTAAGAAAGTTAAACCAATTCAAGGAATTTTGGAATGTGGGTCATACTAATTGGGTTAGGACAAACGTGTCTCCACTCTCTTGTACTCCGGTTGAACTCCCTCCATACAAATTAGAATAATTTGGAATATCATTTTGTGAAAAAACCACATGGCTTTGCCCCAAATTTACACAAAATATAACTGCAAACTATTAAGTTGATTTAGTACATATATTTGGACGCTCATTCTTTTTCAACACTCATTCACATTTTTCAACATTTTCTAGACAACAAAATCTTTTAGGACTACCCATTTATTTTACTTTGCACACCCGTAAGACTTGTGCAGCTATGTGGAACTGCATAACTTCAGTCAAACACGACTCTTCTAGCTACACAAGTCCACAATATGTGTTTTAAGTTATTGTAACTCTAATCAATTGCACGTACCGTGAACCCATAAATTTTTCAAAGCCAAACACAAAATACAAATGTGAAAAGAAAATCAATAAAACAAATCATACATTTTCTTCCTCATAGATAATCTCCTTTGTGCATTTTCCTCCTCATAAATGTATGCAATTTTTATGTGAATCAGGGATTAGAGAGTTTTTAAAAAAAAAGGGCGAGTTAGGGGTTAAGGAGTTAGAGAAATAGGTGAAGAGAGAGTTGGAGGGTGGTGTTTGACAACATTTTGTGGGTGTCTTGTTTGAGTGCTCAAGAAATTAATATTTTTTTTAAGAGAAGGTGATAAGCCTTTAAAAAGAGAGAAAATTGTCCTTTTATTTTAAATATCAATTAAATTTGTCTGTGATATCAAAATAAAGGGATTTTAAATGGTGTAGGGGTTATTGCTCTTGACCAATTGAGCTACAAATCCATTGATATTTAATATAATGTTTGATTCACAAATATGGATGGGATAACTATTTTTACTTTTTCCCAAATGTGAGGAATAATTGGGAGTATGATGAAATTTCAATGTGGACTTTTGACATAATGGTGTAAGGGGATGTAGCTCAAGTTGTTAATAACATTTGCCATGCATTTTAGTACTTGTTGACCTTTTCACCTATATTGCTTTTGTAAAAGGAAAAAAAAACATGATATTTCTCATGTTAGAAAAAATCTGAAATTCAAAGGTTCTTAAGATTATATAGTTTTCGAAACTAGACCCAATTGTTTTTAATGGGCTGTTTCTCAATTTACGGCAAGTTTGCTTTGTGTGCAATTGGACTGCAAACCCAAACTTAAAATAGAAGAACTTCATAGTTTTTTGGGTTTTACAATTCACCCTCTTACAAAATAAATTTCTAGCCAACATTTTCCATTAGCCAACAAACAATTCTGGATATTTAGCCTTGACACTAGACTCCAACTCCCAGGTTGCTTCCTCAATACTATGATTCTGCCATATCACCTTAACTAATTGAATGTTCCGTTCCTACTACGAAGAACCTGTTCTTTTCAATCCACAATTCTAACTGGCTTCTGCTCGTAAGATAGATCTTTTCGAATGCTGAAATCTTTCCAATCCAAAACATGTGAAAGATCTGGTTCAATGCAGATATATGAAATACATCATGGATACAAGAGAGTTCAGGTGGAAAAGCCAGTCTATAAGAAAGCTCACCAACTAGTTCCAAAACTTCAAAAGGACCAATAAGACGTGGAGCAAGTTTTTCGCCTTTGTCAAACCTTTTGAGTCCACTACGAGGTCTAATCATAAGGAATACATGGTCTCCAAGCCTGTAGTTTGGATGATCTCCCTTGATTAGCACGGCTTTTGGAACGACTTCGGGGAGTCGAAAGGCATTGTGTGAGAGGTTTCACTGCTTTGGCGGTCTCCCTAACCAAATCAGAACCCAAAAGTGACGAAAACTTCAGTAGCTCATACCGCAAGAATTAACATGGCCTTAATATAAAGGCTACCAAATGCAAAATGGTGAGGTTGTATTTGTTTCTCTAATCAGTGGGACGCAACAATATGAAGATATACAAGTTGGATTGATGCATCAAACAAAATGTATGTTTGCAAATATACATAATCCACCAGAATAACAAAATGCAGAATATACAAGTTTGAATGGATTCATCAAGCTGAATGGTATTTTATCCAAAAAAAACTAAAAGTGCAGGATCTGTGTGATAGAAATAGTAACCTAAACTACGACAAGCAAACGTATACGATGCCTCAGGAAAATACCTCTAGCTTTCTGCACGATAGTGTGACTCAACGGTGATCTCGTGTTTTGAAACAGAGAGTAAAGTTGGATGACAACATTGTATCATCAAGTTTACAATAATATATACATAAATGTTTGCAACTATATGGTCTCCAGAAAGATAAGCAACCTATACAATGGTTTGAATGGATGCAGTTAGCAAGATATATAATTCTAGGTAACAGATCAGACACTAAATCAAAGACTACAAATTTCACCATCACTAAATACTTGAACAAGTCCAAGTGCAGAACCTATGCAGCAGAAGTTAATCACTTACAGCTAGACAAGCAAAATGACTCTCCAGACTCCAGATAAATTACAGTTTATAGCATCCAGAATTGTCCTCCATATATATTTTTCAAATAAGGTTTTTTTTTTCGGTTTTAAAAGTTAATTACACAGAGGACAATTGACTTCCCAAATAAAAGTTAGAATATAAAGTAATAACAATTCATCTATATGTTGAAGTGGATAAACACTCACCCAGATTTTGAAGATGGTGTTTCTGGTTTATCAGTTAGACCAAGTGAAGATAATGGTTTTGAAAGGAACTCCACAGGATCAGCTTCAAGGCAACTACTCAAATCCACTGGCCATCTCATGGGAACAAAAGTGCCCCTAGAGGAATTGAGAGATAATGGATGATTTAAGCAAAGTCCATAAATAATTTTCAGTCATCAAAATTGGTTGGAATGAAAGTTGGAAGGGCGCATATATATATATATATATATACACACAATAAATAACTCTGGAAAAGCATACACACCTTTCTATGCATTTATGCTTGCAGCGATTCATCTTATTCATTGTATAACTCCCAATAATGATATCAAGACGCTTTGCTAGTTTAGGTATATCAGAACGTGTCACAATATCCCAAACCTTCATAACCTGGACATATTCCGAATTCTGCTGGAGAATGTCTACAGTCCAAATGAGATTCAGCAGCCTATTGACTTTATACTTCTCTAACAGTTGAGCACAAGTCCCATCATGCACTATAATTCCTTTATCCTTCTGTGCTCGACGCCATCCACTTGAAAGCTTTGTTAATAGATTAAACACTTCCCGACATATAACAGTGTCTTTAATCATTGCTAAGGACTTCTGAAATTCACGAGTGAAGCAAACCTATATGGCAAAAGAAGACAGAATCATGCTGATAATGATATGCGAAGCAAAGATTGACAAACAATATTGTAACAACCAAACACCATCTTGAATTTTAATGTGTAAACTTAGAGTGAATTCTCTTTAGAGAGGTATTTCCCATTGAGTTCTACATGTTTAATTTACAAATGTTCCCCCTCCGTAGAAATTTACAGCCGTAGAAATTTACAGAAAATTGGATATTAAAATTCTACACTGAAGTAAGATCCGGCCACTCAATAGGCTTTGATAATGTTAGCTGTAACAAAAAAACTGTTTTAGACTCTGACATTTTCAGTATAGAACAGAAATACATTAGAATTGAATGGACAAGTAGCAGCATATACCTTCCATCTTGCATTTTTGAACAGAAAAGAGTCAATATTAAGTAAAGAATGAAGTTGGCCAAGCTCCAGGAGGGCAACTGCAATAGCCTGAGCCAAGTTATTGTCCTCATCAGCATTATGAAAGCATTCCCGTCTCTCGGCATCAAGGACTAGCTTTTTCCAAATAGAGTCACTGTTAACCAAAGTCGATCCATTCCCCAAAATCCAAAGACAATACCTACACAGACACAATCAAAACTACTAAATTCAGAACCACCAGTAACTCAGACATGTCCTAGCTGCATCATGTATAACCGTAATGTAATTATACA
This sequence comes from Prunus armeniaca, assembly GCA_903112645.1. NCBI lineage: Eukaryota > Viridiplantae > Streptophyta > Magnoliopsida > Rosales > Rosaceae > Prunus > Prunus armeniaca. Next base: position 815,606 of record CAEKDK010000003.1, on the reverse strand, counting down.
AAAGTGCTACCTTGCACGTGTGAGCGCCACATTTGCTCTTTGACGGTTAGACAAGAAACCAATTGATCCATTCCCATTACATCTTACAGTGGAGATAATTATTACATCCTCTTCACCACCTTGGAAACCATCAACAGATCGCACACTTACAGAGAAGCCTGCATCAGAATCCTTACTGTAATTTTTGACTCTCTCTTGAATCGCATGAACTTGAGCCTTGTATGGTGATATGACCCCAACACTGACCTTCTTCCTTTTGCCAATGAAATCTGTTTCCCAGAAAGAAAATTTCAGAAAACTTGGTTTGTGTTTGTAAATGTATCTAAACCTCCTAATATATTCTTAAAATAATTAGTGCATCGACGATCTTAGATAGCAATAGAATAGAACTACCTTTGTAAAGGCTTGCAACTATCTCAGAGACCGCAGCAACCTCCACCATATTTTTTCTACTATGACCATGATCAAATTCATCTTTTCCATTGGCTACATTTATAAAGGAGTAGGATTGGTACATTTTTCCCTCAAGGAAGCACCTCTCATAGCTTCTTTCATTGACATTTGGACCATCTAATATCTGATTGTCGTAAAACTCCCTATTTGGAAATAAGCTGATGGATGGATGCATCCTATATTGGATATTTAGAAGATGCTTCGCGTGTCCCAACCCTGCCAGCCTTTCGAACAAACTTCTTCCAAATTCAGCCTTTGCGGAAACCTAATAATATGATCCAATTCATTAAAACGTTACAACAATATAAACAGTTCTGGTAGTTTGAGAAAAAGTAAAGAACGCAGAGGATAAAACTAAAACCTTGCTTTTAACCATAGCAGGGAGTTGCCTCTCATCTCCTATGAGAATAGCATGGCGGATACCAGGCTGTTGTAAGGGAATTGATGATTCACATTCTTTAAGCTGGGCAGCTTCATCAATGACTAACAATTCGAGTGGTTTCACTGCTGCTGCGTCGTCCAATTTGGCAGAAGTTGATGCAGTACAAAATATTAAGCAAGCATTTTGCAGGCAGAATTGTTTTATTAAAAATTTATTAATGGAATTGGAATTCAGACCAGAAAATTCCCGAGGAAGCAACTTCAGTTTACAAACACACTTTTTTCCCAACTGTGTAAACCAACCACTAAAGCTTCCTGGACCTTTGAAATCGTTTAGGAGTAACTTTGAACCTTTGTTAGGGACGCCAATGCTATGCAATGAAGATTTAAGAGACTTAAGTAAACTCAAAGCTGCAACCATATCCTTCACCACCTCAAGTGAAATGCAAGAAGTTGGTAAGTGAGTGTAAAAGTTTACCATACAAAACTTCATATCATCACCGACTGAATCAAATTTTTTCCTCACGAACTCCTCAAATGTCAAAGGATTATCCTCGCTTACACTTTCTGCATTTCCATTAGCATCCTTCTCATTTTCTTGAGCATTCTCTTTATGCTTTTCCACTTCCTTTTCCAAGTATAAAGAGTACTGTTTATCTGGATCCTCGAGTAGACATATCATTGATTCTAACAAATGCTTCCATCCGGATAAAGGGACCAAACACTTGTACAGAGTTTTAACACGATGATCAAGAAATACATCAAGAAGGTTAGCATTACCATCGACCTTCATTCGCTTCTTGTTCCCAAAGAGAATTATATCTCCAAGTCCGTACTTACCATACTCAAGTGAATGATTAACCAATCTCCGGAGCCGTGCTGCCACTTCTAAAACCGCAATATTGGTGGGAGCACATGTTAGTGTTCTGCACTTCAACTTAAACAGAGCAAAGAGTGATAGACTGACGGTCTTTGTTTTCCCAGTACCAGGAGGACCCCATATTAATTTGACAGCATTCTGGTGTTGGCATTTGCTCAAACTAATAAAGTTTAAAATTGCAGCTTCTTGGGACTCATTTAGACTATGAGAGCTAATTGTGGGCCATATAGTAGAAAGGTCAGGAGAGCATTTTTCTTTGGGAAAACAAACTGTGCAAGAACTCCCATCCTGTAAGAAACAAACATAATAAAGTTTACTAAGAACTGTGAAATGTACAAACAAATGGACTGCTAAGGAGAAGAATATGAGTCCAGATACATACATCTGAATTGGGTTGCAGAACTTTCTCAATGACATTTGTGTTTCCCCCTTCTGAGTCCAAGGCAGTCCATACACGAATGTTTGTTGTCATGTTCATCAGATAGACAGCAAAAAGTGTTTCTCTCTTGCTCTGTTGTGTGTCTTGCTCTCCGAAACCTATAGGCTTCGACGAGCGTATTTTGAATTCAAAATCATCAGGAAACTCTTCAAGATCAGTCACTCTATGAACATAAGCAATAAGATAGAACCTTTGGGGCCTATTCAGATCATCAATGCATTTTGGTTTGACATTAGTCAAGGCAATGAGATCTCCAACCTGTGGCTCATACATTGGCCCTTTGTGATTCTTATCAACTTCTGCATCTTTCTTATATGTTATATCATAAAACAAAGCTTTGGGAGGTTTATGATCTCTAGAATATTCAACTGTCAGTATCTCACAAGTAGGTGCGTGCGACAGAGTCATCATGTTTGAGAGTAAATCAGCATGAGTTTCCTCAATGAGTGAAGGAATGAATGATTTCTTGTAGCTCGTCACAGTCGCGAATGTCTTGGGAATCTTGGGAACCTAATGCATGCCATGCCAGCATCATCAAATATATAACTTGTGCTGAAAAACCAATAGTATGTATAAGGAGGAAAAGAGACAAACCTGGTTTTTGTAAAGATGGTTGTTGAGAACATCCCTGAGAGACCAAGAGAATACCAGATCGATCAAGCTACTTCTATCTGTAACTACTTTCTTGTTGGTGGTCGTTCTAGTCTTCTCCATTGCTTCCTTACTCTTGCTCAATTTCTTCAGTGTAGTAGTATATCATAAATTTCATTTCATGCTTAATTCAATTACTTGGCACTGAAGGAAGCATCTGCGCTATTTCATTCCCTTTTGCTTTGCAAAAAAGAGAGCGTTATAGTTAAGAAAGCAAGTCTCTGTCTATTCAAATTCCTTTGTTTTCAGAAAATAAATAAATAAACTCAGTGTTAATTGAGAGGACATGACAGGAAGATGAAAAGACCTAAAGTGAATTACTTTTGCGACCTCTCAAATTAGTAATTTTTTTTTTTTTTTTTTTTTTAACCTTTTACTTCACAGTTGCATATTAAGGAGGGAAAAAAAAAAAGAGAGACAGCTTAGGGAAGAGCAACAGACACTCTGCCTCTCTATTTCAAGTGTTCTCTTTTTTATGTTTGCTGGACTTTTTAGCATTTTCAATTAGAAAAATCAATAAGAAGTCGAAAATTTTGTGAATTTAGAAAGTTTTGAGACTTTCTTAGAACTTTCGCGCCAATTAGAAGCTTGATTTCCACTACAACTTAAGGAAGGTATGAGATTTTTTATATGCATTTTTTTGTTGGAAAATATATTTATTGAGAAATATCATAAGAGTTACATGTACAATGAATAATCAAAGAATATTCAATCCACAACCCAAACGTAACAGTAAGAAACAAGATTAGAATCTTTGTTAAAAACAAAACTACAGAAACATATGCAATAGTAGCAAGCAACCTGCTTCTCAGCAACATCGACGTGGATCTGAGAAAAAAAAACAAAATAAATATAAGTACAGAAAAAAGAGGAAGAACAGAGGGCAATTGGGCTAAAGCCAATATCAAAGCGCATTATACAATTAATCAAATTAAACAAGACTAATAATCTCACTCCTTTTTTGTCCATTACACTCGCTTTATTGGAAATTGTATGTTCCCACTCCTTTTTTGTCTACTTACATTTTTTTTTATGTTATAATAAAAAGTATTAAAAGACAAAAGAGAGTGTAAGTGAACAAAAGAAGAGTGGAAAAATCATCACCCATGAAAAAAGATAGAAACAACAAGAACAAGAGAAACATAGAAAGAGGAAAGAGAGAAGGAAAAAGGAGAGAACCGTACCCAAAAAAAAAGGAAAAAGGAGAGAAGAAAAGAGAGGAAAAGGAAGTGGAGAGAAAAAAAGAAGGAAAAAGGAAGAGAAAGATGACGGGAGAAACAGGAAGAAGAAGAGGAGATTAAAAAAGAGAGAGAGAGAGAGAGAGAGCAAAAGAGAGAGCAAAAGAGAAAAAGAGGAAGAAAGAGAGAAGTGACGGGAGAAAGAGGAAGAAGAAGAGGAGAGAAAAAAAGAGGATGGAAAATTGAAGAACACAGGTTGCTCTCATTTGAGGTCTCAAGTTCAGGTTTGACTCTCATGGTAAACCAAAGGTCTCAGGTTCGTACTCTTGTGGTATCAGTTGTGTGTGTGAGAAACCCTTTTCACTATAATTTGGACTATTAGTTGTATTCAACAAATTTTTTTTTTTTTAAAGTTTCAGTGAGTCTGACCATAATTGTTTCCTCTCAAAACAGCCTTGAAATTTTGATTCCATCTGCTTCGGTCGCATGGTAGTTCTTGATAGATTTTTTGTGAAAATTTAAACATGCATCAAGTAAAAACATTTCTAACAAAAGCGCTTATGAGCGAAATTGTTTCCTACGAAGCAATTCCAAACAGGTATTTGGTTTTTGATTCCATCCATTGAATTGCAACGTAGCATAATAGTTCTTGATTATGTTTCTGATACTCCTGAAGTTAAGGATGCTTTTTGAAGAACATCACCATTGAGTCGAAAAACACAGGAATTGCACCGTAGAAAAAATACCAATATCAGCCAATAAAGACCATGCACAAAAGGGAGGTAAGCCCTAGAAGACCTGATAAAAGCTGCATGAACCAGTCTTGATTTCCATGAACTAAACTCTCCATGTAAAGACCATATTACAGAATCCTATATGGTTCTTTGGAGGAGATAAAGCAAGTCCCACTTTTACCTGAGAGAAATTAAAACAATATTGCCAGTTTTCAACGTCCTCAGAGTTAGTCAGCAGATCTCAACTACATGTATGATTTTCTAATGGTTCTAAATTATCAGTACGATACCTTACTCAAAATGTTGTATACTGCAATACATACAAGATCAGCAGTTCCCAACTACTTCTACTTGGCACTCTTAACTTCCACAAAACATAGCTCAATAGGGCCTAACAAATCATTCAAACAATCACAACGCCGAGATGAACCTTTGAATCTTTGCCTGTGATCGCTCCATTTCTTCAGGTCCATCCACATCACCAATATTGTCGTGATATTCCTGTGGTCCACGAAGAAAGAAAGAGTACTGTATTAGGGTACTTACAAAATATTCAAATAATTAGCACAAGCTTAATCCACCAAGGGCTTAAAGTCATGCACCAAAAAGTGTAGATTTCACTTTATCATTTAGAATTATTTCTAAATATAGGTACTTATATTCAGCATATTTAAAGACCTGTTAAGAAATAAGATCTTAGTAATCTGGTTGTAAGAATCCAATTTAAGCTTTGTTCCACTTATATTAAAACGAAGCCTATCCTACATGCTGGCATTACCCTCTACAGTAGCAAAGGTCTAGGTATGAGATATTAAAGAGCAGGGAAGAAAATAAACCCATTTGAACTACGAAACCATGAGGTGCAACAAATTTGAATTCCCAATTGCAGCACAGTGAAGTTAATGTTGAAAAGGATTTATTTCCCCTTTTTCTATGTTTGGTAGACATTGAGAAATTATGAATAATTCCAAATCCAACATGTACATGCCCTTGTAAGAATCAAGCCCATCTTTGAAACATTGCTCACAAAAATACAACACATCATTGGGCCAGGTAAGCCAAATACAAAGAAACTTAACATTATAAGAACTAAACAGAAGACCAGGAGGAAAAAGTTGGACAAATGACCAAGTTTATTACACTTCTTCAAAATTTATTTAACATGAGGCTAAACAACCCAACAAGATTATGTGCAATTCCAAGAAAGAAGTAAACATAAGGAAAATGCACAGTAGCGCTCATGCATTTAAGCATAAGCAATTAAACTGAATTTGACCACCAACCACTTTCCCCCAATTTATTGTCAAATGTAGTTTACTAACGTTTCAGACTCTAGATCTTATATCTTTATTGATCAACCACAGCTGAAAGTTTCAGTGATGATCCTATCCATGTTGGAGCTTCTTATGGGATATCTAAAGCCGGCAAATTTCAAATTCTAGGCATGAGCAAATCAATTTATGAACGACTTTCAAACTATCAATTAGGTGTACTCAAAACACCCCTGATTCTGTTAAAATTCAATCTTTATACAAGGCTACTACCTGTTAATTGTTTCTCAAAACAAATTACTTTACAAGCATTCCAAGAGACCCCTATTATGCTCAAAATTTTAAAGAAAGCACCAAAAGCTTGCAGAAAATACTACTATCTAGGGCACCTACAATCAAATTTTAAAGTATTGTACCCTCTGATACTACACATCTGAGATACAGACGATTGAAAAAATAATTTTTTAACATGTCAATTAACTGAACTACAATTTCTACTATAAATTTTGAAGTTCTAGCAGACACCAAGCTTATGTACCTGAAGTATATCCTTAACATCCTTCTTAGTCAGTTTTTGCTGCTTGAGCAGTAGTTCAATTCTTGCTCTCATTTGAGGGTGCCTGCAAAAGAAATAACAGGCTCAAATATAATACAGCTCTTCTATGAAACTGTAAGCAAGAATATATAAATGTGATGTCGAAACTTACTCAGAACACCAAAGATGCCCCAGAATGACAGCAATCAACTGCAGCATGTGAATAAAGAGGTCAAGATCCAAAAGGATAATGAATTTTAAAATAATCAAGCTATAGTCTATCTGACAACTATTCATGTAATGGGTGAAGGTTGGAACTTGGAAACAATTATGGCCATGTTTAGCATGCAAGATATAGCTGACTGGATTAAAAAGGATTTAACTATTTTCATTTTGATGCATTGTAAGACATAAGCTCTACCTTAACTCTGTCTAAACGCATGGTGGAGTCAACAGTTTGATCAGATTGGACAGAAATGAATTAAGTTTGCATAATTATTCGCTAAAAAATATGACATTGACAGCAGCCTTAGTAGTAGTGGCAATAGTAGCAGTGATGATGATTATGTGGTTCCGTAATACTCATTAAAACCTTTGTGCCTCCTGGAGAACAGTTACTCTTTTATATGATTGCAAGGACTAACCAAAAAATTGGGGTACTAACACCAATAAACGCCACTTATTTTCCCTAATGCAAGACACTTGTTTATAATGCCTTTATATAAAAATTCTGTTCTATTTATTGATGGGAAAAGTGCAAAAATTTGACTACATGTTTCTAAGAAAAATAGATGTGATTGTAACTGTTTTAACATCTTAACAGTTACTAAATTTGAATCAAATTGCAAATAAAATTATTAGCTTCACCTCAAACAGATTCAATGAATCGAAATTGCTTAGTTTTTCAGCTCCAATATAATTAAAAACTCAGATATAATTGGATGAACCAAACTGTTTTACAACCTTTTTCACTGCTTGGAGTTTTATAACCTTTGTTGTTTATTCATGTTTCTCCTAATAGTTCTGTTTTACACCTTTACTGGATTTGTATCACCTGTTTAGAAAACATTTTATTCAATTCTTCTAATTCCTTGGGTTGAATGGGATAAACATTGGTAGCACTAATTCTATTCCATATCAAAACAAAAACGAAATTTGAATTAAATGATACGTTTTAACCCTTCTCCAAGCTACATGATCCACCTCAGTCCTGTATAACTTTATAGCAAACCCACATAGAAAGCACACTAAAAATTGCAATATTCCATCCAAAATAAAACCAAACCTGAAGAGTATAAAGTCCAGATTCCAACTTCCGGTTGTACTTTTCCTCTTCATCCATCTGCAAAGTGTAAAACCCCCCTCAGTGAAAGTAATGTAATTTCAAGGATCTGCAGACTACTTAGAACCAAAGAAGGAACTGACCTCCAAATCATCAAGTTCAAGCTGATCCATCCGTTCAGTTTCGGCTTTAACTCTATCTGAATATCTGAAATATAAATAAAAAGAAAAGTTAAAAATATATCATAAATTGAGAAGAAAAGCTTGCCTTCAAATGATATTGACTTCCATGCTTCTGGCATTTTCTCTTTTCATATGTTTCCATAGAAATAAAGAAACAAATAAGCAAAACCCACCTCATATAAAGTTCCATAAGCCGGTCTATCTTTTCACACTCATTTTCGACAAACTTGCTTAACAATCTCTCCCTTCTAGAACCCCTCAGAATTCCACCTGAGATGGGAATTTTGGGTAAGCTCAGTCGACAGTATCATTTTAATGAGTAAAAATCTGGGAGACAATCTAGTGAAATGATGTTTATGGATGAAACCCTTATAGAAACACATATTTCAGTAGCGTAATGCATTGTAAAATAAAAGATTCTTGTCGGCGTTCTAGTGCACTCAACCATGCCCATCAGAGCCTATGCGGAATTGAAAGCCTAAATAATGGGTTCAAAAAGAAAATAAATAACTAGGATGAAACCTTCAGGCAAGGATGGGCTTAAGCACAGATAACCACATTAAAAGAGCATACATGGTTGGGCCACTAATTTAGGCCAACATAGTATCAGTATGCCAGATACATCTTCTAGGGAACTCACGTTGTTCCATCACTCATTTACTAGAAGCAAGATATTTACTGCTGATTGTATTTTCGTTCACCAACTTAGCTATTCACTTATCGTTAGATTTTATCCTCAAAGTTTATCTGTGATATATGCTTAGTTAAAGACTTATGTTCAACTAAATCCTGTCCTCAACAACTTCCTATCCGGATTATGTTGGAGGTTCCAACAATTCCAGAATGGAAATTGTAAACAGGAAATGTTAAATAGAGTGAACTGTTCAAGAAGTTCAACATCAACGCTCAGATTCAGAAGTATCCAAAACTGAGTATCCAGAGTTGCACTTCACATAATGCACTACAATAACAAATTGATACTTAATTCAATAAAACATGAATCAATATATATGCACTATTTTTCTCAAAAGTTGCTTTTATACCCTTAAGGGGCAACAACTGTCCTAGATAACCAACAAGCTAATGCACTTACCAGTTATCGATGGTATTCTTGTTTCATTACTAATATGGGACCTAAAAAGTTTTATATGAGCAGCGAGCTAAACATAAAGATTGTACATCATCTTCTTTCCTTAACTATTGATAACAGGGGTCCAGAAGAAGTTAAAGGTAAGAAAAGAGGTACAAGAAATCACTCAAGTTGTAGAAAAATGCCAAAAAAACAGATTAGATAGAGTAACCAATAATCTTACAACTACAAAGGGTGAAAACAAAAAAATCGTAAGTACAAAACATTCACATAACCACTACAATTTCACTTGCCTGCTTACCAAATAACGATGCAATTAGGGACACAATGCGCTCCTCCAACTCCTCGTGATAACGCTCCTTCTTGTTCTTCTTATTAATGGGAATCTACACAAAATCAAATACAAAATATTACCCTCTTCTAATTAGACAAAATAAGTACTAAGTTAATCATTTTTATTTAATTGTAGCTCTTCCGCGTCATGAAATTCAATACCGGGCACAGTTTTACTTCTGTCTCTCTCTCTCTCTCTCTCTCTCTCTCTCTCTCTTATTCATCTATGGACACAGTGTAAATAAGTATACATGACATTTGCAAAATGAAAGTCAACTTCTTTCTTAAGTAAAATCAGAAGCCACATATAGTAGACAATATCCTTCTTCATCCCGAATAGCCATCAAAGTTCACAGTTATTAGAAGCATAACAAATGCTTCTTGGACACAGTCTCACTACAGAAAGACATTAGTAGGGTTTTGCTATGGATAGTCTCATGAAATAATAAATTACTTGGAAAAGAAAAAGGGAATGCAGCACTTGCCTTACCCATAAAAGCTGCAAAGGCCGTCTTCAACCCCAAAACATCAATGAAACGTTCGCAGGCTGGCGGGTACTTGGTCATGGCAAAGTCAAGCGCTCTAATGGCCGACCCATAAGCAGACTTCTTCTGCTTGATGATAATGATCATCAACTCCACCCCTTCAGCCTTCACAAACCTCTCCTTGTTCTCCAATGGCATCAACAAGCAGCACAAACAATCAAACAAATTCTCCAGCATCTCGGCTTCATCGGAGCTCTTGGGGTCCTTAGACTTGTACATAGCCACCGCCTGAAGCAACACATCGACACCGTTCATCTGCCCCAACTTCTTCTGATTCGCTACGCTGCTCTGCAACAGTATAGCCAATATTTCCGAAGCATATTGCTTGTTTCCATCGAACTCTCTCACCTTAATCTTCCCCATCAACCATTTGAAAAGCTTGGTCCTTTCGCACACCAATTCTGCCACCGCTGGCTTCACCTCGATCAAATTCTCGATCGTCGCGAGAGTCCCGTACACAGCGGCACTCTCGTCCGGGTCCGAATCGTTCAACCGCTGCAGATTCTGAACCAGCAGCTCGAGGACATTGTTGTCGACTAGGGCATCGACGAGAACCCCAACGGCCTCGTCGTTCTCATCGAAAACCTCGTCGTCGGTGAGTTCCTCGAGCAACTGAACCACGTCGATTGCAATGTCGGTGTTGTCGTGGCCGAGGAGGTTGAGAATGGAAGGGACGGTGTTGAGGGAGACGAGGTCCGGGTAGAGATCCGGAGCTCCGGCGAGGACCTTGAGCTTCTGGAGGTCTTCGTGGAGCTCGACTTCGGAGTCGGCGAAGCGGTCGGGTTGGTCCGGGTACTTGAGTCGGGCTCCGATATTGTCCTTGAGACGACGCTCGAAGGAGAGCACTAGCTTCTTTAGGGTTCGGAGGTCGGGCGCTTCGACGGCGTTTTGGGATTTCTCTACTGCCTCCAAGAGGGACAAGTCGATGTCGTTGTTACTGTTACTGTTGCCGTTCGGGACGACGTCGTCTCGTTTGCGTTTCGTGTTGGAGTTTCGACCGTCGACAACTTCCATCACGTTTCCGTCGGATTCGGCGGGTTTCTTCAAAAACCTACTGGGCGCTGCTCTGGTATACTCACTGAATCGGAGTCTTCGAAGTAAATATCCACTGCCTGTTGTGCTGTTTCTTCCTAATAAATAATTAAAAAAATATTAATTAATTAATTAAGTTTTAATCAAATCACCCCACTCACGTGAGATGCATATGTCTGTTTCAACATCTATTTAACAGATAATCCTTTATTGGCTAACATATGTATTAAAAAACACTAGCATTGAATTAAATTTTTGTTGTATTCTTCGTATTACTCACGGTTAAATTTGTTATTTTTTTGTCAAGAAACATTACGGTTAATTTTGTTATTTTTTTTGTCAAGAAACATTACGTTACTTGCTTGTTTAAAAAAAAGTTTATAATTTAAGTGATTAAGAGTATTTATCCTGCTACTCGAGATTTGAAGTTCAATTCTCACATCTTTGTGTATATATATATATACATATATATATTGTGTAGTGGGATTGAAATAAATATAAATAATTTTATGTGCTTGTAACTTTTTAGAATATGTTGCCTAGCTCAGATTGGGCCCATTATGTTGGAGTGTGTCGATGGTGGTGGATGGGTGTTTGCAAGACTGGTGTTTAGTACATCTGCTTAATAAAGATGTGGAAGACCTTCATCTTGGGTTTGTTCTATTAATCATGTATATCGTGAGGGCAATATGGTGGCTGATAGATTAGCTTAATTGGGTTCATGTCTTGACTTGGGTTTGTCAACCTTCCATAATCCTCCTGATAGTATTAGGTATTTTCTTAGTGAAGATTTACTTGGGGTCTGTAGGACTTGAGCCATTGTTTAGTTTCTCTGTTGGGCGTTAGCCCCGTTTCTTCACCAAAAAATAAAGGAACAAGGGGAGGGGGTGTAACTCTTCATATTTTTCTTTTGTTAATTTTTTGAAGTTCTATTTTTTGTTTTTGTAGCTTTTCATGTTTTTTTTTCTAATCTTTATTTTATGTTTTTTTTAAACTTATTTTTTTAATTTAATTCACACGTCCCTACATCACTAAATTTGTGAAAACCACATGTGTGCCACGTCAGCACATTAACATAATTTGTGAATTGTAAAGGTAACTTTGATGTGTGGGCAAAATGTGAAGAACAACATGCCTCTAGAAAACATAATATTTTCACAAACCTTAGAGACTACAAGTCCAAAATAAAAAGGTTTTAGTTTTCTAATGATCTTCATTATTTGAATCACCTACAAACTACAAGTTAAATCATTCCACAAACTACAAGTTGGATTGGTTCCTTCTAATGATCTTCATGTTAGGGAGTCCTTACTTAGTTAGGCTTTTTGGTTACTTATTATTTGTCTAGTCCTATTATAATTGAGATTTGTTTTCTATTGTAATTTAGATTTATTTTGTATTGGAATTTAGATTTATTTCCTATTTTATTTAGGGTTGTATTTCCTTATAAATGCCTCCATATTGGAGAAGAATACATAATTGAAAATTTGCCCTACTTTGTTTGACTTGGAATCAGGGCCAAGTACTTGTGACATGTGCTTGCGTTCTCCTTGCAATTTAAGTGCTCTCCTCCCCTCATCTTCAAAAAGAGGGAGGGGGGGGAGGTTGGGAGAGAGAGGAGTGAAAATGATATATTTCTCTTTCCCATGAAGATATTGCATATTCCTTGACTCTAATGACCCTTTCTCTTCAAGGGGAGGGGGGAGTGAAGAGAAGTTGTGTCTGCGTGAATTAGTTAAAGTAGATATGAAGGAATTCTCCTTCACTATGGTTGTTGTAGTTGCCATTGTCATAGTCGTTGCTGCTGTCGTTGATGTTGCCTTTGCTTCCTTCGCTTTCCATTGCTGTGGTCATCGTCATTGTTGTTGTTGTGGGCGTGCCCTTTGCTTTTTCTTTGCCTTACCTCGCTTTGCTTTACCTTACCTTTCTTTACCATGCCACCACCTCTTTGCACCGCGACAGCCCAACACGAGTATTCACTTACTCTTTCTGTTTTTCAATCCCTTATTTTATATCTTTGCACTTCATCATGTCTGCACATGGCTCCTTTAAAACTTCTCTCCCTACCTTTCTCACGTAATGGACTTTTGACTCATATGCAACTTTTTATTCTACCTCTCTTTATTTTAATCTTTGGCCATTCCCACGTGAGAAATGATTTTCTTCGTCTGTCATCTCACTTCTTGTCCCTTTTTTTTTCCTTCCAAATTTACATCCTTCTTATTTTATTTTTTGCATTTTCCCTAAAACAAAAACAAAAGAAATCTTTTTTCACTTTCACGCCAACGTGGCTTTCTTTTTCACTTTACTTTATGGCTCATTTTTTTCATCTCTCTTTCATCTTATATTCTCTTCTTCCAAATCTTGATCCTCTACAAGCCTCGGATTTGACGGGGAGATAGGGGAGATAGACACACAATGCTTGCCACCTAGGTTCTCTTGTCATATGACCTTAACCCTAAACACTACCTATTTCCACTGCACTATACACCTAACCCATAATCTTAGCCCACAGTCGTCATCTACCTTGCCACCGTCGTTGCCTACCTTGCTACTGTCGTCACTGCCCTCATTCCGTCATTCATCACCATGCCGAATGTTGATGCCTTTATTTCTTCACTTGCTTCTGGTCCTACTTCACTTATTGATTCTCCTACCCCTATTGTGATGGTTCATACTGAATCATCCACCAACTTACCCTTGGAATTCAAATTGAATGGATCCAACTATGCAATTTAGGCTTGGATGATCGAACTCTATGCTACTTCACAAGGAAAAATTGGGTCACCTAACTGGTGACTCTGATGCCCCATATTGCAAAGATCCACAATTTAGAAAGTGAAAATTGGTGATGCTACCGCGAAAAGTTGGATGATGCGCATTATGGAATCTAGTTTGTTGAATATGTTTCATACTTAACTACTGTCGTACTCACAGGGTTTCTATGTTCTGCCATGCTCATAAGGTTTTTGTGTTCTGTCGTGCTCACAAGATTTCTGTGTTCTACCTTACCTAGTGCCATGCTCATATGGTTTTTGTGTTTTGCTTTGTACATAGGGTTTATGTGTTATTCTTTTGTGTTATGCTATGTGCCCTATTTGTTAAGGGTTGCTCTTGTGTTTCTGCTGCAAGCTTTGATTTGGTTTATCAGTTGTTTCACTCATGGTTTACGACAAGACCTTCTCTGCAGTTGTGAACTTCTCTACAGTTGTTCGATTTGGGTAATGTTGAGTATGGTGTTCTATGACTCGTTTGTCAAGTTGGGCATGATAAACATCTTTGCGCCAACTTGAGGGGGAGTATTAGCAAGTCCTTACCTATCAGAAATGTCTAGAAAAAATCATAGCACTTCGGTTCTTTATTATGTTAGGATTTTTGGTTACTTACCTATTTGTCTAATCTTATTATAATTGAGATTTGTTTCGTATTGTAATTTAGATTTATATCCTATTTTATTTAGGATTGTACTTCCTTATAAATACCTCCATATTAGAGAAGAATACATAACTGAAAATTTGCCCTACTTTATTTGACTCTTCATTATTTGAATAAAAAAGGTTTTAGTTGTTATTAATTTTACCTTAGTAGAATGCGTGCATGGCCTTGCCCGAAGATGAAAATAACTCGAGGCGGCTGGTTCCTTCCTTGAACCAAAAAATATTATTACTTTATGCACAAAAAATATTCTCTTCAATTAAAGTTTTTATAAATTAATTAAAAACAACATAAAGAATAAAAAAAAATATTTTATTTTATTTTTTTGGTTTTTTAAAGATTAGGGTAACTTCTCTATAAATGTTGTTTTTTTTTAAAAAAATTTACTTAGAAATTAATAAGGAAGTAAAGAGTAAGCCACGGAAATGATTACTAGGAGGAGAGTTCTGGGGATATCAATGATGGTAATTACAACCATTCTACTTATCTTATCAATATCAATGGTTGTGGAAGCTGATGATAACAATTTTCATTTCTCTATGCGTCCCCCTGCAGTCACTTCCAACTCTTCTAGTGAAGACTCGAAAATTACATATATCCCTCCAACAATCATGAAAGTCGGCAGTAAAATCCTTCGTTTTGGATAAAGGAAAAAGGATGAGCTAGGTTCCAATTCCAACCAAAATATCAACCGATATTTCGACCGAAGAAGAAGAAGGATCGTCTTCTACAAATATTTATGGTTCTGGAAAAGGAGAAAACAGAAAAATGTCAAATGAATCAAATAATGTATGGATAACATATAGCTTCTACGTATCAAAGAGCACTTCCACGAATATGATGCTTGAGTGTATGGTTTCACATGCGTAAGGTAGGACTATTTTCCTTATTTAATGGCTATAAAAGCTATGAAGTTTCGTCATACCTACAGTCTCATGTATTTAATAATATCTATAATGCCGTGAAGAGAGGATTTGAGTTATCCGTTCAACTGCAACTTACTCAGCATGCACTCAATATGAGGAGATATACTAATGATAGAGATACTTCTTGTTTAATTGTAAGATTTCGAGGATTAATGAACGTAAGATTTTGGTCAGGTATCTTGTATGATCAATGCGTTATTGTTTTCTAGGAATTTGTTCTCTCATCTTTGATTCAACTTTCAAAATTTATGCGTTATTCTTTACACACATACACAGAAACAAACAATGCATAATAATTACACATCACATGCACGCAAACAAACAATGCATACCACTTACACACAATGGCAGACCGAGCGAATTGTCTATGTGGGGGCTTGGATAATGACTCTGGGCTTCAGAGGCTTGGGTTGAATATTTTTTTTGAGTGCGGGTAAGGACTGAGCCAAAATTTAAGGGTTCAAGTATATAATGAGCCATGTGGGAGTTAAAAACCTTGTAGAAACCAAAACATAGTTAAGATTATGGCAGCTGCTCACACTAGTCATTAGTTGGGTTAGCCAGTGCTTACACATCACTATAGAATTTCGCTACACATCACATGCACACAAATAAACAACAAACTTCACATGCACACTGACGATCCAAAATGTTCAAAAAGAGTAAAATAACACAAGGATGCCTTATGCTTCTTCGATGGAGTGAAAAGTACATGACTTGCGAGTCTTTGTATTTGGTCGGTGTATCCATTTTTGTCTTTTTGAAAGTATACAAAACTGAATAGAATACTATGGAACGGCTACGTTGTACAGTTTGTACACGTATTATAATATGGGTGGATGATATGGTTTATGTTTTCCCCTTTTAGGGAATAATATGATGGGCTTGTTCAATATAGGTCCCTACAATTTTTATTTCCTAGACGTATACCCATCATTCTATAAATCTATGTGTAAAACCCAATTTCAAATTTAAATGACCAATGGGATATAAGAGGTCATAATATTCCTATGTTTTTACATCCTTGCCATCATACTTCATATTTTATTTATAATCTATTCCAAGCATTTCATTAATTGTCATAATTGTAATTAAAACCCCCTATTAATAGCATATCAATCACCTCATTTCTTTTGGTTGTCATTCTCTCTAAAATATTGCCCCCTAAAATTGCAAATCAAAAAATGTACATATGAAAAATATAAATATAAAAATATATGTATAAAAATATAGGTATATTATTTACTATACAAATTAACAAAAATAGGTCAGTTACTTTGTAATTGAAATTTCTGTACATTTTTCATAAATTAAAAATAGGTACACAATAATTAATAGAAAATAGGTACGTTGTATAATTGAAATTTATGCACATTGTTTTATAAATTAAAAATAGGCACATTATTTAGAAGAAAAAAATAAGTTCATTATACTAGGTAAATTGTTTTACTAAGTATACATTATTAGAGGAAAAAAAATAGATACATTATTTAGAGAAAAAAATAGATACAAAATTTAGTGAAAAAATAGGTTCATTATACTAGGTACATTATTTGCAGAGAAAAAATAGCTTCATTTAATAAAAAAAAATTGTTTTCATAAAACAAACAATAAAAAGATGATCAAATTATTTTTCATGACACAAGTACTAAGTGCTTTATTTAGAGAAAAAAATAGGTTCATTAAAAAAATGTTTTTCAAAAAAAACAAAAAAGATTATCAAATTATTTTTCAACATAATTAGAATGTACACTATTATTCATAAAACTATAATAAAAAAGAATACTAGTCGTATAATTCATAAAAGAAAAACATTATTAATTCTTAAATTTAATATTGAATTTAAATTACTAATATGTAAAAGGAAAATAACATTAATTCAAAAATAGATAACTGGCCGTAAAATAGATTACTAATACTTTAATGTGGAATTTAATATTTAATTTCAAATAAGTTTCTAAATTAATTCCTACATCCATTACAACTATTTGGAGATCTTTCCAAATTCAACTATTGTGTCATTAGTTACACCCTCCTATAACATATTAACTTATAAATAGGGGTAGTTTTGGAATCCGAAAAATACCATAAATCAGATTTTAAGTTATATTAGGTAACTTACTTAGTTGTATCCTAGTCATCGGGTATTATTTGAAAAAATTGGGTATTTTAAATAGAAAACTAATGGAAAGGGTTGTAGGTGGTTTAAAATGAATTTTATGGGTCTAAGCTCAATTTACTATATAAATAAATATCCACTTATATTATAAACTCATGTACAATATATACCCGGTAACCCTACTACTTATGCAGCCGTACTATTTTATTATCTCTCCCGTTTAGAAGTATTTAGGGGCATTTTTTATTTATCATTTATAGAAAATTCAAAACGAAACTAAATAGAAAAACATAACGAGTAGAGAGAAAGGAAGACAGGGGGCAGTGGGAAGTTGGCAACCCGGCAGGGACGTATTTTTCCATGCGATGATATTCAGGCCAACAAGCGAATAAAAAGGTATGGGAGTTTAATCCACTCAGATTCAATTCATCACTCTCTCTCTCTCTCTCTCTCTCTCTGCAAAAGAAAAATAAGAAATGGCGAATCCAAAAGCTGAACGCAGAGTGTTGTTACTATGCGGAGACTACATGGAAGACTACGAAGCGATGGTCCCATTTCAAGCATTTCAGGCTTATGGAGTCTCTGTTGATGCCGTTTGTCCTGGCAAGAAATCTGGTGAGATCTGCCCCACCGCCATTCATCAATATTCTCCTGCTCACCAGGTGAACCTCTGCCTTTGCTAATAATTAAATTGATACATTAATTCAAAAGTTTGCTTTAGACATTGTGCATATTTTGACCATTGTCAATCAGTGTGTGTGGTTGTATGGAGTATTTTAAAGTGCCAAAGAATTATCAAAGTTATGGGATTTGTAAACTTGACTTATCAAAGTTGATGGAATTTAATTTTGAGATTTCTAGTCTCTTCATTGTTTTCTTTCTTTTGGTAATCAAATATTGAATGTAAGGCAATCAATCTGGATTCTAGAAAGCCAATTGCTGCTATTTGCCATGGGCAGTTGGTCTTAGCAGCTGCTGGAGCTGTTAAAGGTCGAAAGTGTACTGCGTTCCCAACTCTGGGACCTGTACTTGCTGCTGCAGGCGCTTACTGGGTAGAACCTAAGACCATGTCGGGTTGTGCTGTTGATGATAATCTAGTTACTGGGGCTACGTTTGAAGGTCATCCTGAGTTCATTGGGCTTTTTGTGAACGCACTGGGGGGTAACATAACTGGCTCAGATAAGAGGATCCTGTTTCTCTGTGGAGTAAGTTATATTTAAGTGTTTCTCTTTGTCTATCTACATGCATGAATGGGCATAAAAATAAACTTAAAAGAACTGATGTTGACATATACTGTTGAAAGAGAGAGGGAGGAAAGCCTCAGTATGCTTTACCAGATTTGCCACAAATTGTGATGTGGTATTATTATTCATTCCTATTTATGTATGCAATGTGTTGGCGGTATGCTTCATTGGTTTGCTTATTTGAGTTGTGTTTCACATTGGAATACTTGATTTTCAGGTCATTTGTGTGAAATGTGAAGGTAAATCCAAACATGCATACTGCCCATTTTCAGGTCATTTGTGTGAATTCTGGATTTAGAACGATACATAGACAAGTATCTCCCTTATGAATTTTAAAGGACCACTTTACATTTAGTATCATGATTCCAAGGGAAGCAGACTACTCAAGAATTTCAAATCTAAAGTTTTATGTTGAAATTGAATAAAGAACGATTGCCTATATTACCATTTATTAGGTCTCCGAAGTCCAAACGCAGCCCCAAATCCATAACTTAGTTTCTTTCAGATTTCATGCAACCTATTTTCTTGAACCAGCCCTTTTCCCCCCTTTAAAATCTAATCCTTTGAATCCTACTGAAACTTGTCTCTCTACCATGCCAAAAGTTAAAGCCCACCATATATGCAGTTGTAGGCTGATTATTTAAGCTGTCCTACATCAAAATATTCTTTTACTTGTTATTCTGGATCAAACTTGTACTTGTTCAACAGTGATAAGATTGTTAATAATCAAGATTGGCTGCTTGTTTTAATTTAGTGTGATTCAAGTGACCCCTTAAAGGGGTTTGGCGTTTTTGTTAATGAACTAATTCTTATACAGTTACTGAGCATCATTCAATTTCTCTCCCTCAATATTTGTAGGATTTCATGGAAGATTATGAGATAACTGTGCCTTTTCAATCCCTTCAAGCTCTAGGATGCCATGTTGATGGAGTTTGCCCCAAGAAAAAAGCTGGTGATATTTGCACAACTGCTGTCCATGATTTTGAAGGTGATCAAACCTACAGTGAGAAGCCAGGCCACAATTTCACTTTAACAGCTGATTTTGATACTATTGATGTCTCAAGTTACGATGCTCTTGTAATCCCTGAAGGTCGAGCTCCAGAATATTTGGCATTGGATGAGAAAGTTATTAAAATAGTGAAGCAAATCGTGGAAGCTGGGAAACCAGTTGCATCCATCTGCCATGGGCAACAGATTTTAGCTGCTGCTGGTGTTCTGCAGGTAAGGTTATCGACATAATCATTTAAGAGCAGTTCCCCAATTAGTACTTTTTTTTTCGGCCAGACTACACAATGTTTCCTGAAACTTGATGCAAAGTCCTTATCCTTTTAAGTTTATCAATCAAGTCGAATTTTGAAGTTTACTAATTCAATTCTGTGCTTTTGTCAACCACAATAATGATTTTGTTACGAATTTTACTGATTTTCTATCTGTTACCACCAAGACTAGGCTAAGATAAGGAATCACTTAGCAAGGTCAGGGTAAGCTAGGCAGTTTCAGTGTCTTATAATGTGTTAGGTGGAGTGTGGTGCATTGTCAGACTTGTTAGTGGGACAGTACCTATTTTCTATGTACATAAAGTGATATCAGAGTGAAGATTTTATTGCAAAGTCCAAAAGCAACCACCTTGAAGTTCTGCTCTGTTTGTTTCTGATTCTTCTGATTGAAGGTGAATTTACTTATTTGCACATTATGAAGTTTTTAGCATGTCCTAATTGTTATCCACTGCCTACATTTATAGGGAAAGAAATGCACTGCATACCCAGCAGTGAAGCTTAATGTGGTTTTGTCGGGAGCAACATGGCTGGAACCTGATCCAATAGATCGTTGCTTCACTGATGGAAATTTGGTTACTGGAGCAGCGTGGCCGGGCCACCCGGAGTTCATTTCGCAACTGATGGCATTGCTTGATGTTCGAGTATCATTCTAGTTTGCTGTTTACCTAGTCAGCCGCTTGCATGTGATATACTTAATTCATGAAAGATTAAGACAAGGATGATATGCTGCCTTTTGTATCAATGAGGGACCAAGTAATAATCTGTTTTTGATCTGAGATTGCATGCTATTCCTAATATAGGGAATGAATATCGTGACTATTGGGATAACATATTCATATGCCTATTACTTGTGCTTTATATTGAAATTTGATTTATCACTCACCGAAGTGTCCTTTTCGTTTGTTGCTGCATCTAGAGTGTATTTTTCACATGATATTAGATTTTCATTTCTGTGAATTAACAATTTATTTATTAAAAAAAACATAGCAGTGAAGGGAAAAATAGAAGCAAGAGGGCCTATTCATCACATCACTCCTTATCGTCTCTTCAGAGTTTAAGGCTTAACAACGCTATCTGATGTTCTGGTGACCATTTATATGTATATAAAAAGTCCAGAAATTGGTCTGTCCAGCACAAGTAATGGTCCAAGTCTCAAGTGGTATATCACATTCTAGGTTTATCCTGTGTTTTTTTTTGACAGGACCCTTGCATTGCAACTCAATCAAACTAGAGACTTACCTCTCAATGCATCGAATTTTGATCCAAATCTAATTCGAATATGAAAATCAATTATTTAACAAATTCAATCCGATAATAATTCAGTTCCATTTAAAATAACATAAATTAATTTAGAATAAATTGCCATACATGACCCCGAACTAGGATCCCAATGAAACTTAACCCCCCCGAACTAAGAAGTCAGCTAATGCAACTACCGAATTAATTAAATGGTAAATTTGGCCCTTGCTGTTAAGTTGTGTAAATTTCATCCAATCTTCTGTTAACTATAATGGTAAACTTGTAATTTCGAGTAAAATAAATAATAAATAAATCAAACAAAAAGGAAATAAATAATAATTAATAAGAAAACTAGAATAACATTTAAAGAAATAAAAAAAGAAAAAACAGCCCCATCCAGCAAGAAGCCCGAACGATCAGCGTCAATGGAGGTGTGTCTCTGAGAGGGAGCTAGATTAAAGCTTTGTCTGTAACATATAACCTTGGCTGCCTCCCCACACCCTCCAAATGAAAATTAAAATGAACCAAAATTTTCCACCCCTGTTGTTCGGCTATTCTGAACCAAAATGAACCAAGATTAAAGCTTTGTTCGGCTATATGTTTAAAATATTCTATTTATATAGTATCGCCGAGCGGCTATACTATTTAACATATTCTATTAGAGGATAGCCGCACGGATATACTCTTAGATATTCTATTTATATTGTCTCGCCGCGCGGCTATACTATTAGCATATTTTATTTATAAAGTATAACCGCTTGGCTATATGTTTAAATTATTCTATTTATATAGTATAGCCGCACGGCTATACTGTTTAACATATTCTATTTATAGAGCATAGCCGTCCGGCTAAACTGTTTAACATATTCTATTTATAGAGCATAGCCGATCTATTCTATACCTTGAGATTCTGTTTCTTTGTCCACCTGAGAGTTTAGTCCAACCAAATTCTCTCGCACCCCCTCCTCTCTCTGAAATTCCAAGAAATTAAACACAAGAAAATGGCGAAAGGTGAACGCAGGGTATTGTTGGTATTGGGGGACTACGTGGAAGACTACGAGGCGATGGTTCCATTTCAAGCACTTCAGGCATATGGAGTGTCCGTTGATGCCGTCTGTCCTGGCAAGAAAGCTGGTGATATCTGCCGCACAGCCATTCATCAACTTTCTCCTGCTCACCAGGTCACCCACCTCTGCTTCCTTTGCCTTTTCCTTTGTTTACTTTTAATGAAAAACGTTTTCTTTAGCCTCTTTACATCACTTGAGCACTGTCAATTGGTCTTTTCCGTACTCTGTAATCAAGCACACTCAATTATATTGAAGATTGAATGCTTACTTCACTTGAATTTGTAAACCCAAAACAAGAAATTTGTCTCAAAGATTGAAGTGCTTACAATTCTCACCTATGGGATTATGTTGCCTCCTCTAAAATTAGTTTGTCAAGTTTAAGAATGAACATCACGCTTTCAAGTTTAGTTTTTTCCATCAGCTAGTGGTTGGTAGCCTTAATTATAGACAAAATGAATTAAGTTTTATTGTTGATTAGAGCCACTCTAGACTGACAAATAGCAATCCGTAGGTTATAGTTCTAGGTTGTGTGGACAGCGAGACTAAAGTAAGCTCAAACAAGGACACATGTTAGGAGTTCTGTTAGAGTGCTTGCTCATTCTTATGAGCTAGCTAGAGAACCGACCTGTATTGAGCTTGAGTTCTGCTGGACAAGACAGCGTGAACAAATTCTTGGCTCCAACGTCACTGCATACACCATATTCATAAAAAAATTTTGCATTAGTGCCCTCGTCTCTAAGTGAAAATAATCTGATAATGCGCTACCTAGGTTTGCTGAATCGTGATCTGTGTTTAATTTACAAATCTTCAAATGCTATATATATGTCTTTCAGGGTTTTAATATGTTTTTTGGTTTTCTGTATTTTTTTCTTTGGTTGCAGACTTATTCTGAATCACGTGGTCACAATTTCGCACTCAATGCAACATTTGATGACATTGAATTTAACAAATATGATGGATTAATAATACCAGGAGGACGGGCACCTGAATATCTTGCTTTGGATGCGTCGGTTTTAGAATTGGTGAGAAAGTTTTCTGACTCCGGAAAGCCAATTGCTTCGATTTGCCATGGGCAACTTGTCCTAGCAGCTGCAGGCTCGGTTAAAGGTAGGAAGTGTACGGCCTTCCCAGCTGTCAGACCTGTACTTGTTGCTGCAGGTGCTTATTGGGTGGAACCCGAGACCATGTTGGCGTGTGTTGTTGATGGTAATATAATTACTGGGGCTACATATGAAGGCCATCCTGAGTTCATTAGGCTTTTTGTGAAGGCACTAGGAGGTAACATAACTGGTTCAGATAGGAGGATCCTGTTTCTCTGTGGGGTAAGTTTATTTTCCTTCGTAGTGCAATGAGAAATATGAAATTGTGATGCTGATCAATATTGAGTATATATATTATCGTGATTATCACTGTCCAGTATTTGTTTTTTAATGTGCATTGTTCATGGCAAAATATTCTGCTGAAGTTAAAATCTTTAATATTATGATTCAAATTGCAGTAACCCAGAATAAACAAAAATGAATGAATAAGGTGAAAATGGTGTATGTGCTCTTGAACCTGTCTTCATGAAGCGTATACATTTGACACACAATACATGCCATATTTCAAAAACTTCTTCGTATAATATATACATGCATGAATGGGCATAAAGATAAACTGTAGAGAATTGATGGAGATTTGCCCTTTTACAGATACTTCTGAAAGATAGTGAAAATAACCTGAATAGGCTTTACCAGATTTGCCACATTTCTGGTGTGATAGGGTTCATTCATTCGTTCCTATGTGTTTTTTCAATGTTTTGGCGGTATGTTTCATTGGTCTGCCTACCTGGGTCTGTTGCCCATTGGAATACTTGTTTGTCAGGTCATTTTGTAAGTTGTGAACTTGTGAAAGTAAATCCAAACATGCATACTGGTCATTTTTCAAGTTGTTTGAATTATGGATTCTAAACAAGATACATAGACAACTACATCCTTTATGAATTTTAAAAGACTCCTTTACTTTAATTTTCTGGAAAGTTGACTACTGAAGAATTTCAATTCCCCCCTTCCCCCAAAACTGAATACCTCCAATACCCAAGCCAATTAGGTCTCCAAATTCGAAATGCTACTACTGCCCTGGACCCATAAATTAGTTGCTGTCAGATTTCATAAGAACCTATTTTCTTGAAACCAGTTGCTTGTTTTCTCTTTAAAACCAAATCCTTTGAAGCATACCTAAACTTCTCTACCTACAATGCCAAAAGTTATACAACTTGACAAACCTTAAAGCCCACCACGTTTTGTAAGCTGGTTATTTAACAGTGATAAGATGGTCCATAAATCAAGATTCGCTACTTGACAAACCTTTTAAGCCCACCAAATTCAAAATATTATTTTACTTGTCAATATCAATAGTGATAAGATGGTCCATAAATCAAGTTTGGCTACGTGTTTTAATTCACTGTAAATCTCGTAAACCCCTTGACTAGAATATTAAAGCTGCATGTCGTTTGTTTATGAACTAATTGTTATCTATGTATTATTCTAGTCAATGATCAAAATTTTATATTTCTCACAGTTACTAAGCATCATTCACTTTCTCTCCCTCAACACTTGTAGGACTTCATGGAAGATTATGAGGTAATTGTGCCTTTTCAGTCTCTTCAAGCTCTAGGATGCCATGTTGATGCAGTTTGCCCCAAGAAGAAAGCTGGTGAAATCTGTGCAACTGCTGTCCATGATTTTGAAGGTGATCAAACCTACAGTGAGAAGCCGGGCCATAATTTCACTTTAACAGCTGACTTTGAAGCTCTAGATGTCTCAAGTTATGATGCTCTTGTAATCCCTGGAGGTCGAGCTCCAGAATATTTGGCATTGGATGAGAAAGTTATTGCATTAGTGAAGCAAATTGTGGAAGCCAGGAAACCAATTGCATCCATCTGCCACGGGCAGCAGATTTTAGCTGCTGCTGGTGTTCTACAGGTAAGGTTACTCCCTTTCAGCCAGGCTACTCCTTTGTTTCCAGAAATTTGATCCGAATTTCAATTTGGTCCATATTCTTTAAGTTTCTCAATCAAATCCGACTATTTCCATATTGTTTCAATTCGGTGTGTCGTCAAACATAGTATTGATATTGTTAAAAATATTACTGACTTTCTATAATTCCATGTGATGCCACCAAAGGAATTGCTCCAATAATTGGGTTCAACTGAAACAAAGTGAAGCTGTAATCCCTGTTTGGGTGGCAGTGTAGTTTTATTGTATATATAGCTCATCTTTTAATAGGGATGGGTCCCATGTTGTGGGGATCAGTCCCATGCTGTCCAGAAGTTCAATCTAAAGTCCAAGTTGATTTCTGAAACTAAATGAGTTGAAATGTACAAAATGCAGAAACAATAATATAAAGTTAATTTGTTAGGCACACAAACAACGACGCAAAATCCTCATCAACAATCCAAAATCATATAACAAAATCGAGATTATAAATTTTGGAATTTTAAAGTCCAAGCATGATATGGTAGATATGGGAGATGCTACAATGAGAGGGATCTGCGTGGGGGTTTTGAGTGAGGGGTTCAATCTAACCATCCAATCATTAAAAAGTTTTAAGTTCAAACTTTCCTTTATATTATTGGATAGTGGTATTGAACCCCTCACCCACAACCCCTCATTATAGCATTTCCGTGGTAGATATACATATATAATGTAGAACATAAAATTTTAACTTCTTACGCTTTTTAACATCAACTAAAATGCTAGAGTAAAATTAATTTTTTGTGTGGAAAGTTAAACATGTTTAACCAAAAAGCCAATACAGATAATCTGTGGATTTATTTGTTCTTTTACTCACTATCTATGTAGTTGATCGTAAATTTAGATGTTTGTTCTGTTGTGGGTGTTGATGAACAAGCTTACCAGTTGGTGCATGAACATTTGTGCTGTAATATAAAAGTCAGAAGGTGTTTACTGTAATGCAGAATTCTCTGAAGGAATATATGAAGCAGTAAAAATCTATGCTAGATGGAATGGTTTAAGAATGGGATAAAACAAGAAATTACCTAGTAAGGAGAACCAAAAGGCTTGGCTGAGCTAGGCAGTTTCAGTTTTTCAGAAGGTTTTAGGAAGAGTTGGGAGTATCATCAATTTTGTAAGAGGGTTGATTTACTGAGTGAGTATTTTATGACAAGGTAAAAAAGAAACCACCTTGAAGTTGTAATCTGTTTGCCTTGTGCTGATTCTTCCGATTGAGGGTTGATTTACTTATTTTCACATTATGAACTTTTTTTAATCATGTCCTAATTGTTGTTAACTGGCTAAATTTTAGGGAAAGAAATGTACTGCGTATCCAGCGGTGAAGCTTAATGTGGTTTTGTCAGGAGCAACATGGCTGGAACCTGATCCAATAGATCGTTGCTTCACGGATGGAAATTTGGTTACTGGAGCAGCGTGGCCGGGCCACCCAGAGTTCATTTCTCAGTTGATGACATTGCTTGATATTCGAGTATCATTCTAGTTGCTGTTTACCGGGTCTGCTGCTTGCATGTACCATATGTAATTCATGAAAGAATAAGGCATGTATGTTGTGTTATGTTAAGGTGACGTTTGTATATACGAGGGAATAAGTGACACTGGTTTTGATATGTATATGCCATGTTCCCTGCAAGTTTGGTTGTGGATGAAGCTTGTATTATACTACTTATGCTTTCGCAGGACACACTGATTTTTGGTCTCAATCTCTCTCACCGTACACCTCGAAGGTTTACCTGAATGAATATCATGTTGTCCAGAGTTAGCTTGTATTTTCACAACCATCCTCCTGCAACTGCGAAATGAGGATTGGCATGATATTGCATTTTCTTTTGGGGCAAGCAATATAGTTTGTTGACAAAACCAGACCTCATAACAGAAAGCAAGCAGCTTTGCTGCTCTGGTGAAAAATCTGGCTGTCAAGATAAAATCAACGCGAGCGCTACTCAAAACGAAATCAACCGTCTTTTTGGGAGAAGCAAGATATCAAACAATATGAATTTATGACCTGTTAGAGATAAACATTACATTATCCATCTCTCTTTCGGGACATTAGCTTGGAAGCATTGACTTTGCACTCAGGTTTGAATCTTTCCTCAAATAATTTGGACTTATCACTTGTCGGTGTCGGTGAATCTTTCCTCAAATAATTTATACCTATCACTTCCTCAAATAATCAAACTTGGATATTGTTGGTGATGGCGCGAAACCTCCAGAAACGAAGAGAGGAATAGAGAGATGCTATAATAATTGAGTGCGACGTGTTGCTCAAATTGAGTGCGACGTGTCTAGCTGACTCTCCAGAAACATCCAGAAACGCTTTCGTGAGTATTACTATATTACTATTAAGCAAGCAAAGCAGAGCAGCTCAAGTCATCACCTACCTTGTATTCAGAATCTCAGACTCTCAAACTCTCAAACTCTCTCTCTCTCTCTCTCTCTGAAAAACTCTCTCTCTGAAAAAGAAGAAAGAAGAAAGAAAAAGCAAGAAACTAAAGAAGGAAATAAGAAAAGAAATGGGGAATCCGAAAGCCGAGGAGCGGAGGAGGAGGGTGTTGTTACTGTGCGGGGACTACATGGAAGATTACGAGGCAATGGTCCCATTTCAAGCACTGCAGGCATTTGGAGTCTCTGTTGATGCAGTTTCACCTGGCAAGAAAGCTGGTGATATCTGCGCCACTGCCATAACCATTCAAGTAGAGTCCATTGATCAGGTCACACTCTGTCTTTCCTGTTAATTAATTAATTTTGAACCTCCTCTGATCAGGACAAAGAAAGAAGCTTGAATTCACCTAACCCTTACTCTTGTTTTGATGTATGTGTTGTGTTTGGTTTTCTGTACCTTTTTGGTTACAGGCTAATAGCGAATCTCGTGGTCACAATTTCACACTGAATGCAACATTTGATGAGATTGAATTTGACGAATATGATGGTCTAGTTATACCAGGAGGACGATCTCCTGAACATCTTGCTATGAATGCATCGGTTGTAGAATTGGTGAGAAAATTTTCCGACTCCAGAAAGCCAATTGCTGCTATTTGCCATGGGCAGTTGGTCTTAGCAGCTGCAGGCGCTGTTAAAGGTCGCAAGTGCACAGCGGTTTCAACTATGAAACCTGGATTGGTTGCTGCTGGTGCTCACTGGGTAGAACCCGATACATTGTCAGTGTGTGTTACTGATGATAATTTAATTACTGGGGTCACATATTATGGCAATCCTGAGTTCATTGGGCTTTTTCTCAAGGCACTGGGAGGCAACATATGTGCTTCAGAGAGAAGGGTCCTCATCATCATTGGAGTAAGCTTTCTTTTCTTTTTCTTTTATATTGCAATGACAAATATGGGACAAAATATAGCCAATGATTAAACTGTTAGTTACTAATCATCATCATTTAATTGCTCCCCTCCCCAATATTTGTAGAACTACGCGGAAGATTATGAGGTAACTGTGCCTTATCAGACCCTCAAAGTTCTAGGATGCCATGTTGATGTGGTTTGCCCCAAGAAGAAAGCCGGTGATACCTGCCCAACTGCTATCCGAGATCTTGAAGGGGGCCAAACCTACAGTGAGATCCGGGGACATAATTTTGTTTTAACAGCTGACTTTGAATCCATAGATGCCTCAAGTTATGACGCTCTTGTACTCCCTGGGGGTAAAGCTCCAGAGTTTTTGGCACTAAAAGAGGATGTTATTGTACTAGTGAAACAATTTATGGAAGCCAGGAAACCAGTTGCATCCATCTGCCATGGCCTGGAAATTTTAGTTGCTGCTGGTGTTCTGCAGGTATGGTTCTTAGATAGAAAACATATTTCCTACCTGCATTTAGTGGTTAAACGTTTGTCACTAATATTTTTTCTGTTTCTTTTGATTAGTGGTTAATGTACTTATTTTCTGATTAGGCACTTCTTAGCATGTCATAATTGGTTCAATTGGCTATATTTCAGGGGAAGAAATGTACTGGATACCCAGGGATTAAGGCTCGTGTGGTTTCGTCAGGGGGGACGTTTGTGGAAGCGGATCCAATAGATCGTTGTGTCACTGATGGAAATCTTGTTACCGCAGCAGCGTGGCATGGCCAACCAGAGCTTATTTCCCAGTTGATGACATTGCTTGATATTCAAGTATCATTCTAGGCACCCTTTACCGGGTCAGCTGCTTCCAAGTAATATATGGAATTCCATAAACGAATAAGAGAATAAAGGAAAAGAACCATAGCCAGAAACTCCGTATAATTCAATAAAAGAATAAGAGTATATGTTAAGGTGATGTGTGTATCTGTGTGTGTATGTACCAATTGTGGATTGATCTTGTATGTTTGTGACTACGTAATGTTGATTATGATTTTTATGGAAATCCTTGAATCTGCTTTCAGATCTGGCGTTTACATTCCTAGTTTAATGACTAAAATCTATCCTTATTTCGAAAAAGAAAGGCTCCGGAGGATCCAAATGATCCCACCATAATAAGATGCCTTCACTGTTGAAAATTGGCCCAAATTGTATTGTTAATCGTGTAAGGGCCACTTTATCATTGTTTGTTTGCTAGCTTCGTTTGTCATGCCGGAGGCATTTCAAATGGGGAAATGACGGCACATGCCATCTTTGTTAAAAGGCTGGAGACAGAGATGGAGTGGGTTCCAGCACTTGAGTGATCTACACACCTAAAGCAATTGGAATCCAACTTGGTGGGCATGTGTGTCTAACTTTGTGAAAAAGCTTTGATAGCAATCTTCTCTCCAACTTTCTATTTTCTTTATGATATGTGTCACTTTTCTAAAACTTAAAACAATACAATTAATGTGTCAAACAAGTTAATATTTGTTTTTCAAATCTGGACTTATTAAATGTATTGATTTTAATATTTCCTTACATTTATTATTCAAATTTTTTACAATCTTCTTACCACCTTATTCAAAAATTAATTAAGAGCATCTCCAAGAGAGATGTCAAATATCAAACATCAAATTTAAATTTGATGGCTAATGTGGCAATTTGACATTTACATAGTTTTTTACTCTACTCGATATGTCAAATAAATAATTATTGTAACAGTCAAATCATTTAAGATAAAGAAGAAAAAAAAATAAAAAAGGAAAATAATAAATGAAAGTTACAACCAGCTATCTTTAAAAAATATTAAAATATTTATTTGACATCTTGCTTTTGGGATGTCAAAAATAACAGCTGAACCTCTAGCCTTCATTCCACATCAGCCTTGACAATTCGGTTGGAGTGATGTGAGATGTTATTTATAATCGTTAAATGTTAATGTGACACTTTTGACATATCGGTTGGAGATGCTCTAAGAAAAGAAATCTTTGTTTTTAAGACTCCAAAGGGAATAAGGAGACATTCAAATAAGACTTAAAAAATTAAATAAGAAAAAACGTTAGTTTTTTTTTTCTTTTTTGAAAGATTCCAACAAATAAGGCTTACCTAATTAATGGTTTTGAAAAAATAAATAAATAAATAAATAATCAAACTTACCGAATTAATGGTTTGAAAATTCAATCAATGAACTTCCTTTGAATACAGATTTCTTTAGAAGGATGTCTTTTGTCCGTATAAAAAAAAAGGAACTTTTGGTGATTTTTTTTTTTGAGGTCATTCTTGTGTTTAAAAAAAAACGTTTTCCCATCTAAAAAAATAGACATGTTCTTTTTTTAAAAACTGAATTTTTTTACATTTTTTTAAATGTGGTAAGAGAGTTGTAAAAAAAAATTGGATAAATTGAAAGACAATAAATTTAATAAGGGTAAACTTGGAAAACAAAAGGCGGTTTGTTTGATGTATTAATGTCATTGTTTTCAAGTGTATGGGAAGTGACATATGTCATGAGAAAAAGAAAAAAGGTCCAAAAAAGAAGGAGAGAATGTTGCTAGCATTCCCCTTTCAATTTGTAAGTGACTGCCCTTATGAGAAAGAAAACTTTCTTTCTTTGTCCATTGGCCACATTGTTGGTCTGTGTATCTGAGAGAGAGAGAGAGAGAGAGAGAGAGGTTGAATAGGCTATGTATTAATGCTATTACTTTTGACTCTTGGGTTCTTTGAGAAGCCAACTTGGGCTATGCATAAAGAGGGACTTCGTTGGCAGCCGGAGATGTGTGTGCTGGTGTGCCCCACTGTGCTGCACCAAGGACATGAGAAAGAGGAGCGGCTGGCATCTTTTCCAATGCTGGTGGTTGTGCTTTTTCAGTGCATTAATGTTCTGCGTCTTGTGGAGGACTTTGAAGGTGCTCAGCACAACTTGCATGCTTTTTTCATGCATGCAGCTGTTGGACCAAATTCTTCGGTTATTTAAAGAAGGCTTGGTACATAGAAAGTGTGTGGGCAGCACGCCTCACCATTTGGAGGTGCCATGAGCACCATTGCTCAGATAGGCTAAAACAGAAGTGAGAGACACTTCCACATAGAGAGAAACACTAGAGAGCATCACCATGATGGTGGAGATAAACTCCTCTTTGGCTACACAAGATGTATGTAGTAGATTCATAACACTTTTTGTGTGTGGATAGAACGATAAGTAGGTAAAAACACAATACCGGTATAAATATTGTAGAAGAGTAATGATAATATAGATCTCCATCAGGGGTTATGCCTGTGGGAAAGTACTTTAACTTACAATGTTCCAGCAGATCTTGTACTAAGATGAGTCTGATCATCTGGTAGAAGCCTTGCCAGCCCAAAATTTTGGGCTGGAAACTATCATCCAAAAGAATATTGCCGGTTTTTATATCTCTATGTATGATGCATACATGAAACTCCTCATGTAAATAGGCAAGACCCCTAGCTGTACCCAGGATTATGTAATTTAGTTGTTTCCAGTTGAGAGGGCCTCTTTTTGGACCTATTTCCCATGGAAGAAGGAAAAAAAAACAGATCTTTCAATGAACAAATAAAACAATAAAATGTATACGTAAGCATGCATATAGAGGTAGCTGAGCTGAAAATCCTAAAATTATTACCAAATATGAATCTGTCGAGGCTGTTGTTTGCCATGTATTCATATATGAGAAGCAATTCTGGTCCTTTGCTACAACATCCAAGAAGACGAATGAGATTCCGGAGATGAACGTTACTTATCAGCTTCACTTCGTTTACGAAATTCGCCTTTGCCCTGTCGGATTGGAGAATTGCTAGTTTTTTAACTGCAACTACTTTTCCATTGTTTAGATGTGAAACCCCATATTTTTAAATACGTATATTAATATTTCATAAAATTAAATATTTACAATTATTAGTCTTCAAAACTATATAATTAATAATATATTTATATATATAAATATAAATTGTATGGCAAGTTCGTGAAGTTAGCTATTAACTAGTATAGCCTATCAAATGTTATTGCATGGCTTTAATTATTTCAATTCATTTCAGCATTATTTATTATTATTATTATTATATATAGATATATATATATACTTACTTTACAAAAACTGTTAGAAAGACATTTATGCTTACTAAGCATTGTTGAAGACTGACGTGTTGCAACGTAGTGTCCTCAAAACCAATTAAAGCATGAGGTGTAAGAATGATAGTTATTCCTATATATATAAACTTGATAGGAGAGTGCTCACTAAGCACTCTACAAAGCCAACACAAAAGGCTATTTGAGAGTTTAGGAACCTATAGACTAATTAGGTGGCACAACATTAAGCTTCATCTAACCGACTCTAGCTTACTATAAATAGGTCTACTCAATAGTTCTTTGATCATAGGTACTTCAAGTGTGTTAGTCTCCTAAAAATCATAGACAGAAGAAAGAAAGAGTGAAGTGTGGTGAGAGTTTGGAAAAAGCTCAACAGGGAAGTGTACAATAGCTTTGGATTTGAGGTAGGGGTATTTTCTTGGGGAAGTTTTGTTTTGCATACATTGAGTTAATTAAATATTGTAAATACTACATTATGCTTGATAATATTTGATTGTTTTTATGCTTGGTTATATTGTTTGATTGTTATCCTTGATATTAGATGTATACATGTTGTCAATTATCATTATAATGTGATGAATTTTGACATATTCATATGTTGTCGGTGGTGGTTGGAATTTTTGGGTTGATAAAGAAATTATGGAAAAAAGGATAATGGGAAGTATCTTTTGTGTAGTTGAATCTAACCATTGTAGGGACCAAGTTCAGGCGAGGCCGTGTGCACAGTAGATTAGGAAATCGGCGGTATAATTGTCAATTGGGTGATTTGGGCTTGGAGATCAATGGTGTAGACAAGATGACTAGCAAAAGGGGAATTATGAGATGATTGAAATGGGTGTTAGTTTATATAATGGGGCATTCGGAATCACAGTGGTAAAATGCATGGTATGGGACATGCAGATTTGCTTGTCCTATTATATAGATTAACGGGTTTGGTAGAATTGAAGTTCATTCATGCATTGTATAAATTGTACATTATAAATCTCACTAATCACATAAGACATAGGACCCCTACTGAGCATGTAATGCTCACCTCTTATTGAATCTATTGCAGGCTTTGAAACTGAAGTGTAGTTTTTGCTGAGGACAAGAAGAACGGATTATGGATAGTTTTGAGTGTTTTGTTGAAAGTTTGTTACTTTCTTGTTATTTTGCTTGTAATAATACAATGTAAATTACTTTGACTTAAATGGAAGTTGTTGAGGCCCAAAAAATCCACGCTTTGGCCCAAATAAATTCTCGGCCCAATGCGATACCTTACCGAGAAGAAACCCGATTTGGGCATGCAAAAGTTCATGTGCTTGCACACATGCCACGCCAAACAAATAAGCAACAGGCTACGCTACAAGCTTAAGTGGGCCCAAGCCACGCTAATGCCTGGGGCTTGCTGAGCGGGTTGTGGTATAGATGGTTACGAGTATTCACGAGGCCCATTGATGGTCCAATGAGTGGAAGTTTTGGGCTACTTGGGAGCACCAAACTCAAGCCCATTCCTTGAGTCCAAACATATGAGCAAGCATGAGAGAAAACCCAATAGCTCATCACCTTAAGAAAAGACCCAAACATCTTTAAAAAATGTCCAATAGCCATAGCCCATAAAAAATCCCACATCAGCCAAAGCTTCCAGCAGTTTGACGAAATCAAAGGTAACTCACAGGCCGCTGGAAACAAAATACCAATAGTCCAGCCTAGCATCGTGGAAAACATCAAGCATCTCTGTTAAAACCATATCAAAGCCAAACCAGCAAAACCAAGCAAACCCATGTGCTGATCACCTTTTTGACCAAGCACCCTTACCCATTCTTTCCTCTTCAAGCTTTGGTGAGAAAACAAGAAACAAAAGTGGGTGGCTCCTCACCCACATGAAGAAGTCCAGCTGCCTGAGGGCCTTGGAACTCCAAAAAGCTTCATGCCTACATGCTCAGGCTAGAGAAGTTTCACCAAAAAAGACTAAATGGAGGAAAGTGAAGAAAAGAGGGAGGAAACCTTGACAAAATTAAGATTCTCAGCACCGATAAAAGGAGCCAGTTCCTACCCAACAAAAACAGCTCATCTTGGTTGT
Organism: Prunus armeniaca; assembly: GCA_903112645.1. Lineage (NCBI taxonomy): Eukaryota > Viridiplantae > Streptophyta > Magnoliopsida > Rosales > Rosaceae > Prunus > Prunus armeniaca. Next base: position 780,815 of record CAEKDK010000003.1, on the reverse strand, counting down.
TGCAAGCCTCCCAGCAACCAGGAGAATTCATCGAAGGCAAGCATCCCCTTTGGCCCCTTCAATTTCATGCTTTGTTCTTCCATCTTCCTCTTTTTTCTCTTTCAAAACCCACATCCAGAGAGAGCAAGCATCATCTCTCATCTATGGAACCCTTCAATTTCAAGACTTGTTCTTCCATTGCTTCCCATTTTCTCTTCTGTCAAATCGCCCAGAAGCTTGACGAAGCTTTCATCAAGCTGCTGGAAATATGCTAAAGCCACCCATGCTTTCATCTTCTACCTCTCTTTCCACAACACAGATCTATAGAGCAAGCTTCATCTCTCAAAGCCTCTGTTCCTCATAGGAAACCCAAGCCTTCTCTCTCTCATGCTAAACTCACGAATACTCAGCTCCCATGCCACAAGCTCTCATGCCAAGCCCATGAATTATCTGTAAACAATTGTTGGTTTCGTTGGTGAAGAAGACCAGGGTGTTTTCTAAGGCTCAGCTATCCTTTCGAAACACTCTTGGGGCCTGATCCTTGAACTCAGACTCAAGGGGCAATTTCACACATGTTTTTCTTTTCGGCAGCCCAAGCCCATTCGTCAGGCTGCTGGAATAAAAAGACCCATACAGAAGTTTATGTTCAATCTTCATGTTTCTTGATAATTAAATTTTTAGTTTTAGTTTTTCTTTTACCTCACATTCCCAAATAATAAAAAATAAAAAAAAATATTTGGGGTGTGACATTAGAGTACCCTGACCAACCATGTAATTGTAAATGAACATTATGCATGGATAATCAAAAGCTTGACAATGCAATTTTCCCAGTTTTTAAAAACTTTATGCATGTCAAAAAAGAGTACATCATATTTGACCGTACTGAATTGAACTGAAATAAATTATTTTAGAGCTCTTTAGCATATAATTTACCCCGTAGATGTCCTCGAATCCTCCTTCTCCAAGTTTGTTTTCTTCACTGAAGTTTTTTGTTGCCGACTTCAAATCTTTATTTTTGTAAGTCAATGGTCCTTGCAACTCGGTTGCACCCAATATGTCACCTAAAAATAAGTAAATTTAAACAATTGAAGACACGTACGAGCAATTTTATTTTATGTTTATATATATGTATACATGGTTAGAGCAGGAGATAATTGAATAATAGTATATATGCAAGAGGAAGTGCTACTTCGAATTCTGTGGTTGTGGCAGCCTCGGGCTTTCTTGAAAGTTTAAAATAGAGAAAAACTCCAACAATGAGAATAAAAAGACCTACACCTCCGACTCCAATAATGATGGCTTTCTTTCTTGAATTGCCTCCTGCCGGATAATATATGAAAAATATTATGCTTTCGGGTACTTCCAAATTAATAAAGACAAAGTACTTTACTAGTACGCATGGAATTGTTAGAAACATCAAATCTGTTCCCCAAATGATGTAGTAGGTAATAATATTTTATGGATCCAAATTCGAAATCACGTACATCCTAGCAAGCTTATATATTTCTAGAAAATTTACATATAATGATGACACATATTTTAGTGAACATATTTAATGATTATATGATAAAAATTTATTTAGCCTCATTACATGACTTGAGCACTGTCAATTGGTCTTTTTCATGCTCTGTAATCAAGCACACTCAATTATATTGAAGATTGAATGCTTACTTCACTTGAATTTGTAAACCCAAAACAAGAAATTTGTCTCAAAGATTGAAGTGCTTACAATTCTCACATATGGGATTATGTTGCCTCCTCTAACATTTGGAATCTGTTGGGACTGGAAATTAGTTTTGTCAAGTTTACGAACGAACATCACGCTTTCAAGTTTAGTTTTTTGCTTCAGCCAATTGTTGGTACCTGAATTATAGACAAAATGAATAAGTTTTATTGTTGATTAGAGCTACTCTATTATTAGATTGACAAATAGCAATCCGTAGGTTATAGTCCTAGGTTGTGTGGACAGCGAGACTAAAGTAAGCTCAAACAAGAACACATGTTAGGAGTTTTGTTAGAGTGCTTGCTGATTCATTATGAGCTAGAGAACCGACCTGTACTGCGTACACCATATTCAATAAACAAAATTGCATTAGTGCCTTCGTCTCTAAGTAAAAATAATCTGATAATGGGCTATCTAGGTTTGTTGAATCGTGATCTGTGTTTAATTTACAAATCTTCAAATGCTATATATATGTCTTTCTGGTCCCCTTTGTTTTAAGAGTAATGCCATTTAGACACACAATATTGACCACCTTAGCTGACCACCTTATGTGGCAGCTGATGTATCTTGCCATGTCAATTAATGAATGATGTTATGTGTACTCTATTTTTTCTTTTTCTTTTTTCAATAATCCTTAAAAAAACAAAAACATTAAAAATTACAAATCAAATTAAAAAACCCTAACGTCCCTGGCAAGTGGCCTCACGTCGTTCTCAATTCTTCCTCGTGTCTCCATAACACTCCGTTCCTCCATTGTTGCTGCACTCTGATAAGAGTATCACTAGAACGTGGCTGAGAGTTGGAGTCCCCTCAATTACCGTATTCTCTACTCTGCTTCTCTCATTTTGCTTCTCATTCTCTACTCTGCTTTTCTCAATAAGAATGAAATTTGCAGTCCTAGGCAATTGGGTGGGTTGAAGAATGGAGAGGTTCACTGGTCTATTCTTCTCCAATAGCCTGTCTGACAGAGAGGTTGAAGCTTGAGGTACATACCCAATGTTTAGTGTAATTTTGTTGTAAAAATTGTTGTACAGGTTCTTAACTTTGTGCGCCCTGCTGTTATTAATAACAGATGCCTATAATGCTTTGAACAATCAGCCTTATAGACGCCAAAAGGACAAGGAATTTACAGGTACCTTACGAACAAGGAATTTTAGCTACCTCAAGATTTTTGTCTTAAAAATTGTCATCTACAGTAAAATTCATGTTTGCTTGTCTTCTTTATTTTCCTTTTTCCTGTTGAAGAAACATGCATGGAATGAACAAGTATTATACTTTGTGAATGAATGAGGTTTTGTATTGACAACACATAAGTTTTGTGTCAACTATACTATAATGATTTATATTGGTTCTTCCATTAATTGCAGTGTTGGGCAGATGAAAATTTGAACTATCCCATCTTCTTTCTAACATATGTTGCATCTAGTACAATTAATTATGTTAAAAGTTTCCTTGAGTGGATGAGTGATTCTATTGCAAAGTCGTTTGAGAAGACACGGGAGAATGCTTTTATTTTGAAGTGGTCTCATTTACTATATATGTTAACTCACGACAATTTGAAATTTTGAGTCACTGAGTTTAGATACTATTGCAAATTACTGTCGCTGAACAATCACTTACTAGGTATGTTTGCTGAATGTGTATTATTGCAATTTGTTGGGGTCTAGCTAGCGTGTAGTTCATGGGTACTGGGTACTATAATGTCAACTGAATGTGTATTATTGCAATTTGTAGCGTGTAGTTCATGGGTACTGGCTACTATAATGTCAACTGAATGTGTATCTGAATGTGTATTATTGCAATTTGTTGGGGTCTAGCTAGCGTGTAGTTCATGGGTACTGGGTACTATAATGTCAACTGAATGTGTATTATTGCATATGTATTACAGGAAGTTTATATTAATATTTGGAATGTTCAAGAAGCCATTCAAATTTGGAGATGAGTGAAGAAAATGATGAGGTTGAGATTGGTGAGACTGGACTGGAAAATACAATGAGCCAGGAAGAAACAATACAAGAACCTAAGGTAAATATGATTTTTAACACAGCTGATGAGGTGCTTGATTTTTATAAAAAATATGCAAATCGAGCAGGTTTCCCAATGAAGATCATCGAAGAAAGGAGGATCCACATAATATTGCCAGAGTTAGCTTGTATTTTCACAACCATCCTGTAACTGCAAAATGAGGATCCACATGATATTGCATTTTCTTTTGGGTCAAGCAATGTAGTTCGTTGACAAAACCAGACCTCATAACACAAAGCAAGCAGCTTTGCTGCTCTGGTGAAAATCAACATGGCAGTCGAGGTAAAATCCACGCGAACGCTATTCCAAAACTGTCACGGCTCAAAAAGCATGACCTGTTAGAGATAAACATTACATTTATTTATCCGCATGGTCCTTACAGTATAGAGACATTAGCTTTTCTATTGGGCCACACACGTGCTACAATGAAGGCAAGAGGAAGATGAGAACACTAAAGAGCTTTTCTATAGTATAGGGACATTAGCTTGGAAGCATTGAGCTTCCTTTTTTTCAATCGAAAAGGAAGAATTGAGCTCAAATATTCGAATATTCATTCACAATAAGACAGTGAGTACGCTTCTTTGCACTATAATTTGATCCTTTGCACTTAAATTTGTGTTCTTTGCACTCAAGTTAGAATATTTCTCTAATAATTTAGACCATCACTTGTATTCACAATAAGAGAATAAATCCGCCTCTTTGCACTCAAGTTTCAATCATCCTCCAATAATTTAGACTCACTTGGTCCGTGAAGAGAACAAACTCAAGTTTCAATCTTCCTCCAATAATTTAGACTCACTTGGTCAGTGAAGAAGACAACCAAAAAACATATCAAACTTGGATACGGTCACTGGCTCGAAACTAATAGAATAGTTATTCGAACTGAAAAGAAGCGGCGAATAGAGAGATGCCACGATAACTGACTGCGATGTGTTGCTCAAATTGCGTGCGACCATATCTAGCTGACTCCACAAACCTCCAAAAACGCCTTTATGAGTATTTAAGTAAGCAAAGCAGAGCAGCTCAAGCTATAACCTACCTTCTTGTATACAGACTCTCGAACTCTCTCTCTCTCTGAAAACTCTCTCTGTCTCTCTGAAAAAGAAGAAAGAAGAAAGAAAAAGGAAGAAAGAACCTAAAGAAGGAAATAAGAAAAGAAATGGGGAATCCGAAAGGCGAGGAGCGGAGGAGGGTGTTGTTACTGTGCGGGGACTACATGGAAGATTACGAGGCTATGGTCCCATTTCAAGCACTGCAGGCATTCGGAGTCTCTGTTGATGCAGTTTCTCCTGTCAAGAAAGCTGGTGATATCTGCGCCACTGCCATAACCATTCAAGTAGAGTCCACTGACCAGGTCAAACTCTGTCTTTCCTGTTAATTAATTAATTTGCTTTGCATTTCATTTTTATTTGTAAACAAGAGGAATAGATTTTATATATTTAATATTGAACACAGTTGTTGGAAAACAACCTCTGACGAGTTTGAGTTTGAGAGACAAGTAAGACAAAGAAGCTTGAATTCACCTAACCATTACTCTTGTTTTAATGTGTGTGTTGTGTTTGGTTTTCTTTTGTGTACCTTTTTGGTTACAGGCTAATAGCGAATCTCGCGGTCACAATTTCACACTGAATGCAACATTTGATGACATCGAATTTGACAAATATGATGGTCTAGTTATACCAGGAGGACGATCTCCTGAACATCTTGCTATGAAGGCATCGGTTGTAGAATTGGCAAGAAAATTTTCTGACTCCAGAAAGCCAATTGCTGCTATTTGCCATGGGCTGTTGGTCTTAGCACCTACAGGCGCTGTTAAGGGTCGCAAGTGCACAGCAGTTTCAACTATGAAACCTGGATTGGTTGCTGCTGGTGCTCACTGGGTAGAACCCGATACATTGTCAATGTGTGTTGCTGATGATAATTTAATTACTGGGGTCACATATTATGGCAATCCTGAGTTCATTGGGCTTTTTCTCAAGGCACTAGGCGGCAACATATGTGCTTCAGAGAGAAGGGTCCTCATCATCATTGGAGTAAGCTTTCTTTTCTGTTTCTTTTATATTGCAATGACAAATATAGGACAAAATATAGCCAATGATTAAACTGTTAGTTACTAATCATCATCATTTAATTGCTCCCCTCCCCAATATTTGTAGAACTACGCGGAAGATTATGAGGTAACTGTGCCTTATCAGACCCTCAAAGTTCTAGGATGCCATGTTGATGTGGTTTGCCCCAAGAAGAAAGCCGGTGATACCTGCCCAACTGCTATCCGTGATCTTGAAGGCGGCCAAACGTACAGTGAGATCCCGGGACATAATTTTGTCTTAACAGCTGACTTTGAATCCATAGATGCCTCAAGTTATGACGCTCTTGTACTCCCTGGAGGTAAAGCTCCAGAGTTTTTGGCAATAAAAGAGGATGTTATTGTACTAGTGAAACAATTTATGGAAGCCAGGAAACCAGTTGCATCCATCTGCCATGGCCTGGAAATTTTAGTTGCTGCTGGTGTTCTGCAGGTATGGTTCTTAAAGAAAAAACATAGTGTGTGGTTAAACGTTTGTCACTAAAACATTAATATAATGCTTCAAGGTTTAATGCTACTTATTAAAGAAAAAGTAAAACAGATTGAAACACTTTATCGATTGTACTTGAAAGGGAAAAAAAAAGGTTACATCTAGTGCTTTGTGACCTATTAACCTCTCAATTGTAAATAACTATGGGGAAGAGGGAGGTGAGTACTCCTTAAAATCGCAAACAAGATGATATTTTTTCTGTTTCTTTTGATTAGTGGTTAATGTACTTATTTTCTGATTAGGCACTTTTTAGCATGTCATAATTGGTTCAATTGGCTATATTTCAGGGGAAGAAATGTACTGGATACCCAGGGATTAAGGCTCGTGTGGTTTTGTCAGGGGGGACGTTTGTGGAAGCAGATCCAATAGATCGTTGTGTCACTGATGGAAATCTGGTTACCGCAGCAGCGTGGCATGGCCAACCAGAGCTTCTTTCTCAGTTGATGACATTGCTTGATATTCAAGTATCATTCTAGGCACCCTTTACCGGGTCAGCTGCTTCCAAGTAATATATGTAATTCCATAAACGAATAAGAGAACAAAAGAAGAAGAAACATAGTCAGAAACTCCGTGTAATTCAATAAAAGAATAAGAGCATATGTTAAGGTGATGTGTGTATCTGTGAGGGAGCAATGATGCTCTGATTCTGCTGTATATGTACCAATTGTGGATCGATCTTGTATGTTTGTAACTACGTAATGTTGATTATGATTTTTATGGAAATCCTTGAATCTGCTTTCAGATCTAGCGTTTACATTCCTTGTTTAATGATTAACATCTATACAAATTTATAAATAAACCCAATCCTAGACATGTATTTATAAAAAAACCCTAGCACTATTTAAACATAGAAACACACCCAAAATCAACCCCAAAGTCAACTTTTTGGGTGTGTTTATAAATAGGTTTTGAGTGTGTGTAATGATGGGTTTTGGGTGTGTTTATATGTTTAAATAGTGCTTGGGTTTTTTTATAATTTCAACCCCCCATTTTGGGTGTTTTAGTGAAACTCCCTAAAATCTACCCGTATTTCGAAAAAGAAAGGCTCCGGAGGATGCAAATGATCCCGCCATAATAAGATGCCTTCACTGCTTTCTTCATTTGTCATGCCGTGGGCTTTTCAAATGGGGAAATGACGGCTCATTCCATCTTTGTTAAAAGGCTGGAGACAAAGAGATGGAGTGGGTTCCAGCACTTGAGTGATCTATATCCAAAGCAATTGGAATCCAACTTGGCGGGTATGTGCGTCTCCCTTTTTCTCTTGACATATGTCACTTTTTTAAAACTTAAGACAATGTAATTAATGCATCAAACAAGCTAACATTTGTTTTTCAAATCTGCCCTTATTAAATGTATTGATTTTAATATTTCCTTAAATTTGTTATCCAAAGTTTTTACAATTTTCTTATCATCTTGTTCAAAAATTAGTTAAGAAAAAAAGTATATATGTATATTTTTTTAAAGACTCCAAAGGGTGTAAGGAGACATTCAAATTAGACTTTGTTGAGGCCCAAAAAATCCACGACTTGACCCAAATGAATTCCCGACCCAACGCAATACCTTATTGAGAAAAAACCCAACTTGGAGCACACAAAAATCCGCCATGCATGAGTCACACTCCACGTGCAATGCCAAATAAATAATCCGTCATGCTAGGAATCGAGATTAAGATCATAATATGCATTAGCTCTACAAATCCATGCTAATTATCCGGTCAGGCATAATAATTAAAAGCATGCTAAGCGATATGCCATGCCAAGCAACATGCCATGCCAAGCACAAAATTGTTATTTCGCACCCAACCACGCTACAAGCCTAAGCGAGCCCAAGCCGCTCAAATGCCCGAGGCTTGCTTGAGTGGGTTGTGGTATGGATGGTAATAAATCAACATGAGGCCCATTGATGGGCCGAGAAATGGAAAGTCTCGGGTTACTTGGGAGCCTCGAGACTCAAGCTCATTTCTTAGGCCCAAACATGTGGGTGAGCACAAGAGAGAAAAATAGCCCAATAGCCCAAGCAAAATAGCCTATTGACACAACCAAAAAGCCCAATGTTTAACAAAAATAGCACACTTGCTTAAGGAATCACCTTGGCCCATAAAAAACTCCAAAAACAAGCCTCAAAAGCCTTAGCCCTTTGCTGGAAAAATAGAAGCCACGTAGAGAAGGTATGCAGGTTCTTTGAACAGAGCTGCTGGGAGGTTCCAGTACATGGAGGGAGCAAGTTCCAAGCAAGAAACACTCAAGGGGACCAAGGAATATTAGCCTGCGAGTTGCCAGAAGCACCCTTCGAACCAACATGTATATCCCAACTCCTTTCCCCATCAAACTTGGCCATGGAAAAAAGAGAGGAAAGCAATAAAAGAGATGGCTGGGAATGGAAGTCTGTCATTGAGACAGCTGCGGGAAAAAGGGGCCTTGAGCTTAAAAAAAAACTCTGATATGGTGCAAATAGACAGAAGGGATTTCATCAAAATGGGAAAACCCAAGGAAGGAGATGAGAAAGGAGGGGAAAAGCTTGGCCAAAATAGGTAGATCCCATTAGGGTTTCTTGAGAAGTGGTGGTTTCCAGCGGCTATAAATTGAGGCTTCTCCTACCTAACAAATTGTTTGGGCCAAAAGCAAAAACACACAGGCCCACTTCTCAAAAAGCCCGTAGAGCAAAGGACCTGGGCTTCAAAAAATCAAACAGGAAAAGAACCCAGCCCACGTTTTTTCAAAAGGATGGCAGAAATGTAAAAATACACAAAAGAGGGGCAAAATTCGTTCTAGGCAGATCAAAGAGAGAAGAAATCGGGTTGGGCCTAGATCATTACCATCTCTCAAAAAGGGCCCAAAAGAAACAAAATTCTGGAAAGAAATACTTTTAGAAGAAACCCCACGTGAAGTTCTTTTCTCAGACTTTGAAAAGTCAAAAAAATCAACTGCCACAAAGTTGATAAATGGAAGGGTCAGTAGTTGGCAAAAACTAGGAAGGGACATCTCTGAAATTCGGAAAGATCAAATCCCCTTACATATTAATATATTTCAGAGATATTTCTTCTATAAGTGATTCTCCCAAGAGATAAGCAAACTTTGGAAGAGACAATAAAAAAAACAAACAATCAATCTTACAAAAAAAAATCATCAAACAAACAAACAACTCAAAAATCAACCAAAAGCCCACTTGAATTCCAAGTGAAACCAACTTTAGATCAGAATTCCCAAGGTTCAGACTTAGAAAATAAGTAAATTAAAACGAGATTTCTCTCGTTACAAATTTGGTTCAGCAAAGAACTAAGACAGGTAGAGCTTGAGCTTTTCCCAAACATGAAAACCTCAACAAATTTCACAGTGCAGTCTCTAACCCACTGAAGTCCTCGAGAACAGCCACTTCTGTCCTTGCAGACTGAAGAAACCGCAGTTCTGCCCACTCAAAAGCCTCACAAAAGCTTGAAGTACATTAAAGCTCTGCCAGAATTAACCTTTGGTATCGATTTACAGCTGAAGCTTAGCAGTTGAAGTTGTCAACAGTCTAGTCCAGCCCGGATCAGAGCCTCCTATCCAGACAGAAATGAATTTCCAACTGTCCTTTCATCTTTCTAGCATGGATATTTATTTTTATAGTTCTGTAAAAGGCAGTTCTGCCCGAGACAGTTTAAATTTCATCAACCATTCTGGCCAGAACAACCTCTTTATACTGATTTAAAGTCCTCACCAGTCTGAGGCAGGAAAAAGAACTTACTTGGGAGATATTCCTCACCTAAATTCACAATCGTTTTGTTTGCAGAAATCAGTAACTTGGGGCGCAAGTTATCTATTCTAAACTAGGTCTGCTAGAATCTTCATTGCTAGCAGTGGCACGCTCGCACGCCAAAGAAAACTGACTTGTTGACCAGTCAATGGTTCACAAGGCAGTGGGAAACTTTGCACTTCCACCACAGGAGTAAACGCAAAATGGGTGAACACAAATGCAACTCAGATTCGGAGAGCAAGCTTTCTCTCTAACTTGCAAAAACCCAGCAACCTCGTGCACTATTCACCTTTCTTCTCCATTCTTCTCTTCTAGCAGACAGAGCATCTGTCAAGCTGCAGGAAGAACTCTGTTCTCTATTTTCTCTTTCTTAGCCAAATCTCTCACGAAACTTCTCCTTTCTTACATTCCTAGTTTCTCTTTCTTAGCCAAATCTGTGAGGGAACAATGCTGCTCTGATTCTGCTGTATATGTACCAATTGTGGATGGATCTTGTATGTTTGTAACTACGTAGTGTTGATTATGATTAGATTTGTATGTTTGTAACATCTAGCATTTACATTCCTAGTTTAATGATTAAAATCTACCCGTATTCTGAAAAAGAAAGGCTCTGGAGGATGCAAATGATCCCGCCATAATAAGATGCCTTCACCATCTCCTTGTGTTGATGGATAAAGTGTTTTCACTCAAGCCACCCAAACTCATTCTCAACTCTTAAGATAGTTTCTTCTCCACTTCAATTTTATGAAACATTCATGTAAATATCAGCAGTTATGCAGTATTATTGAATACTAAAGATTTAAAGTACATCAAATGTTTGGCTCTGGGCCATACAACTAGCATTTGTGCTTTACATGAAAAACCAAGTGTTAAAGGGAAGAAATTGGTCAACTATTGTGATTACCTCAATCTTAGTAATTAACTAAGATTGAGGTCATTACACCTATTGTGATTTACATACTTAGAATAGATTCCATACTTACTTAGAATAGAACTTCCATTCTGTATAAACTTTGTATATTACGATCTCAAGATATCAATACAATATACAGTTTTCTACATTCTTTCATGGTATCAGAGCACCAACATAGGTGACTCTGTTCAGCACGTCTTCCGCTACCAAAACCAAACACACAAACAACCAACCTACACAGTCCATCAACATGGGTGATGAAAAATCATCCGGATCTGAAATCAACATGTCTGATCCACTTATCCTACACCATTCCGACTCACCCGGTTTGGTTCTAGTTTCGAAACCCCTCGAAGGCCATGACTATGGTCAATGGAGTCGCTCGATGCGAATTGCCTTGAGCGCTAAAAACAAACTCGGATTCATTGATGGGACTATCAAAGCCCCAGCAAAAACTGATGCCAAATTCTCCATTTGGCAGAGATGCAACGATATGGTGCTATCCTGGATTTTGCACTCACTACAACCCGACATCGCAAGCAGTGTACTTTACTGCACCAGCGCATCCATGGTGTGGAATGATCTTAAAGATCGATTCTCACAAGGCAACGACTCCCGGATTTACCAAATCCGCCAAGAAATTGCCGAACATCGACAAGGCCATCTTTCAGTTTCAGAGTATTACACCAAGCTCAAGGCCTTATGGGATGAATTGGATTCATACCATGAACCCATCATCTGCACTTGCGAAGGTTCCACAACACGGGCTTCCAGAGAAGAGAAGGAGAGAGTCATGCAATTTTTAATGGGTCTGAACGAACCTTATTCAACTGTGCGTGGGTCAATTCTGATGATGTCACCGATCCCAGACACACGCCGTGTCCATGGCCTGATCCTCCAACACGAAAGGCAGCTGGACGTGGCAAATCGACAGCCCGGATCCCATGCCATGCAAACCATACGTTCTGTGAACACCAAGGGCGGCACCAACCCAGGCAACTCGGCAGCAGCGGTGAAACCCTCTGGTGCTGGGAACGGAAAACACAGCTCCAACTTCAGGAAGTCTCTGAAATGTTCTTACTGTGATGGAGACACCCACACCGTTGACACTTGTTTTTTCCTTAATGGATTTCCTGTGGGCCACAAACTCCATGGGAAGAATGTCAAGCCCAAAAACAAACGGGCTGCTTACACTGCTGAAAAGGATCCAAACCCAGGGCCCCACGTCAAATCTGATGACAGCCCCACTTTCACTACTGAAGAATACAATCAACTGATTGCTCTTTTACACAATCGACCTGGTAATTCTCATCTTGCAAATGCAACAGGTATTGTCACATCAACCTGCAACCTTTCACAGCATGACCCACTTTCAAATTTCTATTGGATCATGGACAGTGGAGCATCAGATCATATTTCGTGTTTTGCACCTACACACAACACAGTCAATACTCAACATGATTTTGTTGGTTTACCTAATGGAGGGAAAGCAGCCATTAAAAATATTGGATCCATTAAAGTGTCTGACACCTTAACTCTAGATGGTGTTCTTCATGTACCACAATTTAATGTGAACTTATTATCTGTGAGCAAATTGACACGAGGATTGCAGTGTATGGTGACTTTCTTTGATAAATTTTGTGTTGTGCAGGACGTGAATACGGGGAGGACGATTGGCCTGGGCAAGCAATTTAATGGGCTCTACTACCTCAAAGCCACCCAAAACCCACATCTAGCTCATCATGTTCACCACACCTCCCATCTTTGGCATCAACGTCTGGGACACCCATCCACCGCTCCTACTCAATTTCTTTCCAATAAATTTCCAGAAATTATCTGTGATAACAATCATGTTTGTGATATTTGTCCTTTAGCAAAGCAAACTCGCTTATCGTTTTCTCCATCTACTTCAATGTCATCTCATGCACCTTTTGATTTAATTCATTGTGACATTTGGGGGCCACACAAAATTCACACTCATACTGGTGCACGATATTTTCTCACTATTGTGGATGATTTTACCCGTTTTACATGGATTCATCTCTTAAATTTTAAATCTGACACACAAGGGGTGATAAAATCTTTTTTCTCTTGGGTCAAAACCCAATTCAATCTTCCTATCAAAACCTTGCGTGCCGATAATGGGAGTGAATTTCTTTCCCTCCATCCTTTTTTTCGAGACACCGGTACCTCTTTCCAACACTCATGTCCATATACACCCCAACAAAATGGCATTGTCGAACGAAAACATCGCCACCTTTTGAATGTGGCTCGGGCACTCCGTTTTCAGGCCAATATTCCCTTACGTTTTTGGGGAGAAAGCTTACATACTGCATGTTACCTCATAAATCGCCTTCCAACACCATTACTCAAACACCAATCTCCATATGAACTTTTACACCACAACACTCCTGATTATTCTTTTTACGAGTTTTTGGTTGTCTGTGTTATGCTACCAATCTCCTTCCCAAACACAAGTTTGATGCCCGGGCCCGTCGATGTGTTTTCTTTGGTTATCCCCTTGGTCAAAAGGGTTATCGCCTTTATGACCTCAGCACACAAAAATTTTTTTCCTCTCGGGATGTGGTTTTTCATGAAAATATATTCCCTTTCCCTACCTCACCACCTGAACAACAAACTGACACTGTTGTCCTTCCCACCCCAGCCCATGAACCCTTATCCCAGACCCAGGAAAGCCCAACCGATTCTTCTTCTCCTCACCTTTTTCCCCATCCGGCCCATACCCCCCCAGCCCTCGGCCCACGACCCACTCCTCACTTATTCACCCTCCCCATCTCTTACCCAACCCGTGCCACCTGTTCTCTCTGGTTCTTCTCCTTCATCACTGATACCTACCGCCGCACCTTCACCATCCTTCGATGCCATGGCGTCACCCTCTCCGGCCGTTTCGTCCCCTCCACAACTTCTTCCTCCTTCTCCCACCGACGCCAATCCCATTTCTCCCGCCCCACCTCTGCGCAAATCCACCCGATCTATCAAACCCCCTCCCCACTTCAAGGACTACCAAGCCCACCATGCCGCCCTGCTTGCTCCAGGAGTTCCTTCCCCCATCACGTCCGGTACTCGCTACCCCATCACTCGGTATGTCACTCATTCTAATTTTTCGGAACCTCATCGTTTTTTTGTCAACACTATCTCCCAATTGGTTGAACCTAACACTTATGAGGAGGCCTGTCACAACCCCCACTGGGTTGAGGCTATGAACTCCGAAATTGCAGCTCTGGAAGAGAACCACACTTGGTCGTTAGTTCCGTTACCGGCTGGCCAACGTCCGATTGGGTGCAAATGGGTTTTCAAACTCAAGTACACTTCCGATGGTACCCTGGAGAGATACAAAGCTCGTTTGGTCGCCAAAGGGTTCACCCAGCGTGAAGGCATCGATTATACTGAGACCTTTGCCCCTGTTGCTAAACTAATCACTGTCCGTTGTCTCCTCACTGTTGCCTCTGTTCACAATTGGCCGCTTCATCAGATGGACGTACACAACGCTTTCCTTCATGGCGACCTCCATGAAGAGGTCTACATGCTTCCACCGCCCGGTTATCAACGACAGGGGGAGCACACTGTGTGTCGTCTCCACAAATCCTTATATGGTCTTAAACAGGCATCTCGAAGCTGGTTTCGTAAGTTTTCTTCTGCTATACAAATATTGGTTTTTCTCAATCCAGAGCAGATTATTCTATGTTTACACACAAACATGGTAAATCCTTCACTGTTATATTATTGTACGTTGATGATATGATAATTACTGGAAATGATGATGATGCCATACGAGACCTTAAACACTTCCTTGGCACTTGTTTCAAAATCAAAGATCTTGGACCTTTAAAGTATTTTCTTGGAGTTGAAATTGCACGGTCCAAATCTGGGATTTCTTTTTGTCAACGGAAGTATACACTGGATATTTTGGAAGATGCAGGTTTACTTGGTGCAAAGCCTACAAAAATTCCTATGGAAGCCAATGTTGCACTCATGCCTACAGGGAGTGACCCCCTCAAGGATCCTACTCGCTATCGCAGACTTGTTGGCAGGTTAATATATCTTACAATAACAAGACCCGAAATCACATATGCGGTGAATACTCTAAGTCAGTTTATGCATGAACCACGAATGCATCATTTTGAGACAGCACGTCGACTCCTTCACTACCTCAAAGGAGCTCCTGGCCAAGGGTTATTATTCCCTTCGCACGGGCCCCTCCACCTGACAGCTTACTGTGACGCGGATTGGGCACGATGTCCTTTTACAAGGCGCTCAGTTACTGGATACTGTATTTTCCTTGGGAAGTCACTCATATCATGGAAAAGCAAGAAGCAAGTCACTGTCTCAAGGTCATCTGCAGAAGCTGAGTACCGCTCTATGGCAGCCACCACTTGTGAACTCACTTGGTTGCGATATCTCTTACGGGACTTACAAGTGGAACACAACCAGCCAGCCACCTTACTCTGTGACAACAAAGCAGCCCTCTACATTGCAGCCAACCCAGTGTATCATGAACGGACCAAGCACATTGAGTTGGATTGTCATACCGTTCGTGAGAGAATTCAAAACGGGGAGATCAAGACAGTTCATGTGCAAACCAAACATCAAGTCGCAGATATTTTCACTAAGCCGTTACCTGCCCCCTTGTTCCAATCCCATCTTGGCAAGTTAGGTGTAATTGATATTCACACTCCAACTTGAGGGGGAGTGTTAAAGGGAAGAAATTGGTCAACTATTGTGATTACCTCAATCTTAGTAATTAACTAAGATTGAGGTCATTACACCTATTGTGATTTACATACTTAGAATAGATTCCATACTTACTTAGAATAGAACTTCCATTCTGTATAAACTTTGTATATTACGATCTCAAGATATCAATACAATATACAGTTTTCTACATTCTTTCACCAAGAGGAGTTCAAATGAAGAAAAAGGAGTGTGAAATCACCATTGTTAACAATCCTAGTAGACATAAAAATACATCTTTACTTTGAAACTATAAACAACCAAAGGAAACTCCCAAATTTTAATTACAAGAGGTGAAATATACTGCTTTAATTAGCACTTAGCGACCTGAAACTTGAGAAACCGATACGGTGGCGTTGGATGTGGAGGAAGCAGTAGAGGTTGATGTGTCTCCCTTCACTCTCTTATCAGAATCAACAAAAACAGGCCTAGTGAGCGCCCTATTCTCCAAGGAGCTAGTGCTTTTAAGTAGAACTATAACTTCGGACATTGTAGGCCTTTGAGCAGCTGATGGTTGAGTGCACATCAGAGCAATTTCTATAATCTTCTTTACATCTTCTGGTTTGTATTCATTTGGATCCAGATTTGGATCCACCAGCTCCACATGCTTGCCATTCTCATACAGTTTCCATGCCTAATCATTAATGCGAAAAAGAAATAAAATAAAATAAAACATGTTACAATTCTGAAGTAATTAAGCAGAACAGAAATCTCAGGGAAGAATTATATATACAGTTTCGAAGTTACCTTTTCAAGTAGAAATTCACCCATAGCATCAGATTTGATTTCACTGCTCTTTTGGCCACTTACGATTTCAAGGACAACCACACCATAACTATATGTATCCACCTTTTCTGACAATTGGCCATGAATTGCATATTCAGGTGCTGTGTATCCCCTGTCAGTGTCACACAAGATCAAATTAGCAGAGTCGCCCTTTTGTACCGGCCATGTATATAGTAGATTCATAACATTTTGGCGGAAGATCTGGATCAGGGGTTGATGCCTGTGGGAAGTGAAGTACTTTAACTTACAATGTTCCAGCAAATCTGGTACTAAGATGAGTCTGATCATCTGGTAGAAGCCTTGCCAGCCCAAAATCTGCAATTTTTGGCTGGAAACTATCATCCAAAAGAATATTGCTGGTTTTTATATCTCTATGTATGATGCATACATGAAACTCCTCATGTAAATAGGCAAGACCCCTAGCTGTACCCAGGATTATGTCATTTAGCTGTTTCCAGTTGAGAGAGCCTCTTTTTGGACCTATTTCCCATGGAAGAAGAAGTAAAAAACAGATTTTTAAATTAACAAATAGATCAAGAAAATGTATATGTAAGCATACATTTAGAGGTATAGCTGAGCAAAGAAGCCTAAAATTACCAAATATGAATCTGTCGAGGCTGTTGTTTGCCATGTATTCATATATGAGAAGTAACTCTGGTCCTTTGCTACAACATCCAAGAAGACGAATGAGATTCCGGTGATGAACGTTACTTATCAGTTTCACTTCGTTTACGAAATTCGCCTTTGCCCTGTCGGATTGGAGAATTGCTAGTTTTTTAACTGCAACTATTTTTCCATTGTTTAGAGTACCCTGTCCAGTCATGTAGTTGTAAATGAACGTTAGGGATTATATATTGAGCTATAAAATGAAATACGCCCATGGATAATCAAATGCTTGACAATGCAACTTTGCTATTATTTTCAAAACTTTATGCATGTCAAAAAAGAGTACACCGTATTCGACCGTACTAAACTGAACTACACTAAATTATTTTAGAGCTCTTTAGCATATAATTTACCTTGTAGACATCCCCAAATCCTCCTTCTCCAAGTTTGTTTTCTTCACTGAAGTTTTTCGTTGCTGACTTCAAATCTTTATATTTGTAATTAATTGGTCCTTGCAACTCGGTTGCACCCAAAATATCACCTAAAAATGAGTAAATTTAAACAATTGAAGACATGTACAAGCAATTTTTTTATGTTTATATATATGTAAACATGGTTAGAGCATGAGCTAATTGAATAATAGTATATATGCAAGAGGAAATGCAAGTTCGAATTCTGTGGTTGTGGCAGAAGAATACCTCTACGAGCAGCCTCGGGCTTTCTTGAAAGTTTAAAATAGAGTAAAACTCCAACAATGAGAATAAGAAGACCTACACCTCCAACTACGACTCCAATAATGATGGCTTTCTTTCTTGAATTGCCTCCTGCGAGATAATATATGAAAAACATTATGCTTTCGGGTACTTCCAAATTAAAGACAAAGTACTTTACTAGTATGCATAGAATTGTTAGGGACATCAAATTTGTTCACCAAATATGTAGTAGGTAACAATATTTCATGTATCCAAATTCGGATTCACGTAAAGCCTAGCTAGCTTATATATTTCTAAAAAGTTTACATGTAACCATGACACATCATTTAGTGAACAAATTTAATGACTATATGATAAAAGTTTATTCTTACCAGTTTTTAAGAAGGACGCTATGTTCGTAGTCTGGTTGTCAGGGAAGAAAGAAGTACTAGAGTACCTCAAGAAGCACCCGGCATCGACGGCCCTGCCATCAGTATCAAGCAGGCAGCTTTGAAGGTTGTTGTATGCCGCATTCAAGCAATCTTGGCAACCAGTCTTGCTGATTGTGTCAACACATTGTGCCACACCATAGACTGTTTCATTTCCACTACCACTACCAACCACTTCATTCTTAGTTGCTGCAAAGAAACCGTTGATCTTGGGTGTTGCGAGTTGGAGATCCACTATCAATTTTCTGGCAGCTAAACTAAATGATTGTGATGCAGTTTTATGGCCACAAATCCCTTGATTACCAGGAAGGGTAGTCTGGTTAAAGAAACCAGCGCTCTCGTACCTAAACCAAACCAGACAACAGTTAACAACAACGTAACTAGCAACATGGTATGTTTGGTCGACACATGGAATATTAAATTTTTTTTTTTCTTGGCCATGAGACTTTTGTTTATTTTCTTGTAACTGCCAAATTCTTCTTATTGGATTATCGTTTAAAAAAGAAAAAATAAAAGTGTATACGCTGGTCGACACACCACACTGGTTTCTATCGTTAGCGTTTTCTACGTCTCTATAGGTTGCTGTATCTTAATTTATTGATCAATCTTCATCGACAATAATCATCAACGGGAAATTTGACTAAGCTATCGAAATTATTTATTCAGCAATATTATTTACATTTTTTAAAGAATTACTAAGCGCTCGTCTGTGAGTGATTCTGGATAAGCCAAAAATCACTTCTCCATATAATCACTTTAGGTGGTTTTAGTGATTTTATGGAGAAGTTAAGTAATGTAAAGCGCGTGGGAGATGCTTTTCCCATTTATGTTTTGTATTGCTCCGTTTAAATTAATACCCTTAGGCAGTGTGGTCAGTTTTTCTATTGTTTATTTTATTTTATTTCAAATATATTCATTTTTGGAAAAGTTTGTGTCACCATAGTTTAGGGTCTGACTTTATAACAGTTGGGTTAAACAAATAATACAAGCAGCCATGATTAGTAGTTTCTACGATAATTTCATTAGAACCCACGATCAAGTGAGAATGTTAGAAGAACTCTTCATGTCTTTATTATTTTAGTTAACGAACATGCCATGATTAAACTTAGTATTCAGTTAATGAAGTCGTGATAAAACTTGTTTTTGGTCAACGATCACCATGGTCCATATCTGTTTACTGGAAACCCGATTAGGCCAATCCCGCTAATATCTTATCTAGTTCTATTGGTGTGTTGTGTACATTAAAAATGTGGCTGGCAGCAACTTGGAATAAGGTAAGATGCCACGACAGAGACCCTAGAAAGCATTCATATGTTCTCGAGGATTTCTCTAATAAACTCATTGACTTAATATACAAAAGTCTTTACAGAGTTTATTATGTCATTCTAAAATGAGTTTTTGAATAAATGTCTCTGTCTTCTTTCGGTACTAAGCAAACTAATCATATTTAGTATTTCATGGTGGGAATGAACGTAAGTATATTTGACCTCTTCTAATTCTATATACTTTCTGAATTCGATGAATCTGAATTCGCCAATTAGGGTGATGAGCTATATTCTTTTGGTACTAAGCAAAGAAGATACTGATATATGCACTCATATATTAATTGGTGAGCAATTATTTACTTTAATCAAATACGTAAATGGGAACTTGAATTTGAAACAGCTTCAATTATTAGAATGAGAAATAGTAAGACCTGATAGATATTAATGCATTTGTGTTTTGATTCCAGCACGTAGGTGTATCTAGTTGTCATTTAGTTTAGAAAACAAATAAATATACAAAACCAAATCATGGAAGGGTAGTAGAGCAACAGCAGGGACCACGGTGTACCTGAGGAAGCAACCGTCGTAGATGACACGGGCACCGTTGGCAGCGGAGCAGTTGAGAATTTGGGATGCTGCGGCTGTGAAGCAAGCAGTGCAGTCAGCCGTGGAGAGGTAATTCCTGCACTGCACCATGGCGTAGACAGGATCCGAACCCCTGAACTGCTGTGCTGTGGCAAAGTGGGTGCTGTTTTTGTTGAGCTGTGTTTTGAGGTCTGAGAAAGTGGCGTTGCGATTGGTATAGAAGTCAGGCAAGTTTGTGGCATTGTATTGGCTGCAGCCCTTGTTTAGTAGATTGATCTGTGGGTTTGCATCAACGCTTCTGATCAGACAACTCCACCACCATATTGATGTAATTGTTATTGGCAATACCATACCCAGATATTCGTGCTTCATCTTCAGTGCCTCGTAGCTTAACCTACCATAAAGGACAAGGTAGTTGCTTAATTAACAAACTTACATATTAAATATGAAGACCGGGAGGTGAGCTCTTATATATTATATGTTGCGGCCAATGGAATCAAGACATGTTAAAAGACAACATCATCCATGACGCAATGCATTATATTTACTTAGTCTCGCCTCCATATATATATTTGCTTCTTTTCTACCACATTTATTTATTACATTGTTGATGTGAGAATCGAATTTTAGCAAACCCTATGACAAATATTTTTTTCTATTTGGGGATTTGGGGATTCTTGCCTTGAATTAGGGATTTGATTCTCATTAAATCCCTAATTGATTTAAATCTCCTAAAATCAGAAAAATAATTCCTTTCCCAACAAGGATTATTTTTCTCCAAACCCTAACCCTACGAGGCTATGCAAGGCATGAGGTAAGCATTCTAAGCTCACAAAAATTCCCGAATCAATTGAATTAACTTAGGCATTAGAGGGCTTTTGGCCAACACCCCCCGGGTGTGGTCCTCTTATTCCAATCTATTTTACAGGGAGAAAGAGACGACAAAAAAGAAAGGGGAATCAATTGATCGAATATTCTCATGGGATGAAATTTGCTTCCACAGTTGACACCTCTCTAATACGACAAGTGGGTTCCACATGCATTAGAGGAGTCACTCTATTAGAGAAGAAAGACTTTCATGCATCATATTTTTCAATCCATGTACAATAGACGGAGGGATTTGAGGTTGTCTAAGCTTGGAATAGTCTCTAGATAAGGACGAAATTTTGACAATACTGGATACGCAAGAAAACGAAGACGAGTACAAGATTCTAGGCCACTCAGTATGCTTACAGATCCTTCACATTTGAAAATTCTCAATTCACGTAGGGATGTGCATCCCTGTAAAGTTGGAACAGACTCCAGACTTTTGCAGTAGCTTATAGACAACTCGTCAAGACATGGAGGGGTGTAGAATCTGCCAATGATAGATGTTAATCCATCACACCTGTCAATCTCCAATTTGCGGTGGGATGTCAGATAGTTCATCACAAGCCGTAATCTTCAATTCACGGACGGGACCACTCTGCAGGCTTGACAATTTATCACACGTTAAAATCTTCAATTTCCAGAGGGAGGGATCTCCAACAATATTGTTCTATTTACTGTATTTTTTTTAAGATCTTCTACTAGAGTAAAGCCGCGCGGCTATTCTTTTAAATTGTTCTATTTCGAGTATAGCCGTTTAAAATATTCTATTTATGGGAAATTGGCGGCTTTGCCCCCGGCGCAACTAATTGATTCAATAATATCCCCATTTTGAAATCTAATCACAAATACCCCCTATAGAAACTCCCTATTGATAGTCTATTGCCCATCTGTCACTTTTTTTTTCTTCTCAGTCGTTGCTCTTCCTCTTCCTCTTCTCCCTAGTCTCTTTCTCTTCCTCTTCTTCAAACCTCACAGAAAATCCATCTCCATCGTAGAATCTCGCTTAATTCAATTTTCACTTAGTTATATCTTCAAACTAGGAGCTATTTTGAACCTTAAGGTTGAACCCCAAATTCAGAATCGAACCCTAGCCAAGGCGTGACTCGCCACCTCCGTCGTCAGCCTCCAAAATGAAGCCATAATCGTGACTCTCCACCTTCATCGTCGACTTCCACCACAAACCCACAACACCTTCATCTTCGATCTTCACTGTGGTGAGTTCTAATATTGTTTGTTTTTTTTTTTTTTTTTTTTTTTTTTTTTTTTGGGGTTGGGTTTCTGTAGATTATTGGGTGATTACTTTCACTATTTTGAATGAGACATTAATGGGTTTCTGCTATGGTTTGTTTGTTGTTTCTGTGATTGAATGAAATTTACCAACTATTTCTTGTGGTTGTCAAGCTCTTGGACTTGGATACACTGTTTTGTGCTTATGATTTGTCTTTGAAATCATGCATACATTGTTTTGTGATTAAGGCTTAGACTTGCAGACCTCCTTGAAAGTGGTGTATTCACTCTTTTGTGATTGTGATTTGTCTGTGAAATCACTTAGGTGATATATCAAATTAGGACTTTTGGCTTTTCTGAGCAACCTATAAGAATACATATAAAACTCATAGATGCTCTCTGAAATAACAGTAATGTGGGTTTTAACCTTTGAAACCAGTAGCACCAGCAACAAATGCAAGATTCTCATTGTTTACTTCTTTTGAATGTGATTGGAGAGTTTGTAAGTTTTATGAGAATGCCAATATTTTAACATACTTTTGATACTATAAAGTTGGCATATGTTGGATCTTTATTTTCTCTATTGTTTTGGTGCAGTCTACAATCCTTAAGGTTGGTATCATGCCAAGGTTGTGTTGGTGCCGTGAAAATGGTTCTTGGAAAACTTGAAGGTTTGTTGATAACTCTTGCATTTATCTAGTTCAATTGTCTCTGAGACTGTGCTTCTTTAACTGTTTGAACAATGCCAAATGCACTATTGATGATGTCCTGATTTGTTTTTGTGTTCGCCTGCCAAGACACACATTCTCTTCACCCATGTTTATTACTTTTGAATTGCAATTGAGTAGTATGAAATTGTGTGCATGAATATGAACTTTAATTTTGCAATGGTACTGTCTTGTGAAAGTTTTCCATATGAAGAATTGGGTCATTTAGAAAAGCCAACAATCTATATGAATTTCAGTATTGGTTTCTGTTTTGAAATAGGTTTCAGTTGCAATTGAATGTTATGTTTTTGTTTCCATTGTGATTGAATGATTTGCTTCTAAAATGCATTTTTGATCCATTTTATATAGATGGAAGATTGTCTTGTTTCAAGTGGCGGCATTCTTTTGGGGAGAAAATTGCTAACTTTCAACTTAAATTCGAGTCTAAGAGGACATGTCTTGGAATTTTTCTTATAGATATAAATTGTGTTAAAATTCCAGACCAAGAGGAGATGTAAATTTTTTGTTTTTTGCCACTTTCTTATGTATATCTTAAGATGTAATGAGATAACATTGTTAGTTCATCAATTTATGAAAGTCAAGTTAGAAGGAATTTGTCAATCTCTAGTTTCCATGGTTTTATCGTTCCCCTTGCAAAGAAGAAAAAAATACAAATGTAACCAAATCAATGATTTAATTGGCAAATGCCATGACTGATATGTATTGCATATGTATTGCACATGTATAGCCATTTATTGCTTGTGTATTGCCCCCGTATATCTTTTTTTTAAAGTATGTTGGAATAAATTTATAGGGGGAGTATGAAGTTTGTGTATTGTCATTGTATAGCCTTTTATTGCTTTTGTATTGCTATTGTATTGCCATTGTATAGCCTTTTATTGCTTCTGTATTGCCCCCGTATATCTTTTTTTAAAGTCTTGGAATAAATTCATAGGGGGAGTATGAAGTTTGTGTATTGCCATTGTATAGCATTTTATTGCTTCTGTATTGCTATTGTATTGCTATTGTATAGCCTTTTATTGCTTGTGTATTGCTACTGTATTGCCCCCGTATATTATTTTTTTTCAAGTCTGTGTTGGAATAAATTTATAGGGGGAGTATGGAGTTTGTGTATTGCCATTGTATAGCCCTTTATTGCTTGTGTATTGCCCTCGTATATCCTTTTTTTTTTTTCAAGTTTGTATTGCGGGTATGAATGATGGGGGAAAAAAGCTTCACAGGGATGGGGATGGGAATGGCATACCCACCCCCGATTCGACCCATTGCCATCCCTATGCAAAGGCAAGAAGAATGAGCTATATATACACATAATGTATATAATGTGCTCTCTTCAATGTACAATATAAATAAAAGTATTTTTCCATTGCATACACTTGCAAATATATAAAAAACAACATATTCAAGACTGAAATTTCTCAAGTAAATTGAACTCAATTTCATTCCATGAGGACTAAATAATTACATGGTATGTCTGACACACAAATAGTTCCTTAATTACATGTTTTTTTTCCTTATAACTACAGTACACTTCTTGCAACTGAATGGAATGTTGTCCCACCTCAAATTGATGAAGGTTCTCAATGACAACAATCTTTTAGAAGCCAACAATAATCTTGGTCCAACTGTTATGAAAAAAAAAAATGTCAATTATCTCAAAACTTAAGAGTTAGGGTTTCAAATCGCTAGAGACCAAGTTTGTGGGATATGGTCCGTGACATGATCTCGTACTCTACCAATTGTTGCTTCACCTTCTCAAATTCATCCATCATCTTCCTCTACAACATAAACAAAATAAAGCAATATCAATATGTACATATATAAATATGTATATACAGAGTAATAAAAAAGACAAATTGGTACTAATGAGGTAGTTCTTTGATATGCTCTATTGGAACCATCACTTTCCTTTTATTGCTATATATGCAGATGCGCAAAAGCACAAACAAGCCCAATTTAAAATCTCCTACTTACGTATCAAGAAAAGACTCAAAGCAGACTAAGTTTCTTATAAAAATAGAGTTCATTGTTTTTCGTCTGTGCTTCATTCGTAACTTATAACTCACATGGTATCCAAAATTTCAAGCAGTGCATCAAAACTCAATCAAGTCAACTCCGAAACAATGAGAGAACAACAATATTAATCAATGAAAGAATTATGAAAGAGGCTGATCATTGATCAACAACATTAATTCCAGAACATAGACACCACAAAGGTATGCGGTACAATTTACTTTCATTCAATTTCTACACAAAAATAATCTTTTAGATTGGTATAGTCATTCAATGCAAACTGAAATTTCACAGCCATGAGAATAATGCCAAGAGGAAGAGTATCATATCACCTCAGAATTGGAAAACATCTAATGGACGAGGAAAAGTAAACCCACTAAGCACAAGACGAAAGGCCTTACTGCTCAAGCTTGATCAGTGCATATCTACATGGGCGTTAACCCCCGTATGATCATATTGCTTATTTTTTCTATTCTCAGCATTGGCTTTGCACCATTTATGTTTTAACAATACATGAATTGGTCCAAATTAAAAACTTCAAACCGCAAGTCCTAATTATAGGCAGTAAATTATGACTTAATAAAAATAGTCATTGGAGTTGGATCTAGGAAGTTGAAAGCATCACATGGCTCAAAGAAACCAAATCAGGGGACCACGTACAACAGGGGCTGTAGTGCTAGCTAGTACTACAGGGCAGGGTAGGGCAGGGCATGGCAAGGGACATTTGGATGCAAATGCTAGAGATATAGACCCTTTCTTTTAGGTAAATGAGGAAGACGAAGCAGCAGCAAAACCTGGCCATATGAAGCAGCAGCAAAACCTGGTCATGTGAAGCAGCAGCATCAGACCCTTTCTATGTTTCTTTTGTTTGTTCACATACTTTTTTGCCATATCATAGCCCTTAGAATTCGTGCAAAATAATAACATGAACTTTATTTCTCAATTTCACAATGACACAAACAGTGTAGTATTAACTTGTTCACTGCACAAGGTAAATGGCGATGTCGAAATGAAAGAAACTCAAGGCATGACACAAAAGTTGAAAAATAAGAAAATAAATCTAATAGAATTCCAAATATCAAATGACATAACCAAGTATCCATTCACTATAAACTGACATAATATGGCACTTGTGTAAGTCTTCATGTAAAAACAGGGACATTTCTCAAGCATTGTTAAAAGGTAATTAAACTAATGTCAATGGCGATCTAACAAAACCATTATGCACTGTAAAGACATCTTCGTAAACAAATTATAATAAAACTCACATGTTCTTCCTTCCATTTAGATGGGTTCATTGGATCCTCCTAGAAGTTCACCTTTAAGTATATACCATGAGAATTGTCCCAATTGGTTTGTATCTCAAAGAAAACCATAGTGCGCCTCATTAAGGTGATTCATCGAACACCTACAGGCCATTTTTTCATGCACTCATCAACTCAGCCTAACCAAACAAATAGAACCATATATTCAGAACAAGCAAATAAGCATGATAAATAAAATGATGTACCAAGAATTTGGATTTTGAGCAACTTTCTAGACCACTATATGAAATAAAAACAAGCAGAAGAAAACCCAAAAAACATATGGGTATGAAAGTAAAGGCGAAAAGTTGAGCTGGGTACCTGGGACGTCATCTCTAGGTATATGGATTTCAGGAATGCTGAAGAAAATTGATAAATTTTTTGAACTGGAGGGGAAGAACGGCGGTTGAAATAGATGACAGAGAGTGAGAGATGGAGGTGGAGAACAGCGGCCGAAAGAGAGAGAGTGAGGTCGTCGTCGCCGATGTGGGTTCTGAGGAGGTGACAGTTGCCGTCTCCGATGTGGCTGAAAGGGAGAGAGAAAACAGATGAGAGAAGAGGTGAGTGAGTGAGAGTGAGAGCTCTGAGCTCAGAACCACACAAAAAAGTGATACAAGGGCAATACACAGGCATTAGGGAGGTTTTTATAGAGGGCATTTTTAATTAGGTTTCAAAGAAGGGATATTAGTGAAAAAAACATGTGCGCCGGGGGCAAAGCTGCTTATTTCCCTCTATTTATCGCGTCTAGCCGATCGGCTATACTTTCACTATATTGTAATTCTTGGAGTATAGCCGTGCGGCTATACTTTCAAAATATTCTTTTCGTCAGCGGCATCGTTAAAATATTCTATTTATGGGATCTTCTATTTTCAGGTATAGCCGATCGGCTATACTTTTAAAATGTTCTATTTTCGACAAATTTGATCCGAATTTCAATTTGGTCCATATTCGTTAAATTTCTCAATCAAATCTGACTATTTCCTTATCGTTTCAATTTTGTGCATCGTCAAACATAGTATTGATATTGTTACAAATATTACTGACTTTCTATAATTCCATGTGATGCCACCAAAGGATTTGCTCCAATAATTGGGTTCAACTGAAACAAAGTGAAGCTGTAATCCCTGTTTAGGTGGCAGTGTAGTTTTATTGTATCTATAACTCATCTTTTGATAGGGATGGATCCCATGTTGTTGGGATGAGTCCCATGCTGTCCAGAATTTCAATCTAAAGTCCAAGTCGATTTCTGAAATTAAGGGGGGTGTATTCAATTAGGATTCTAGAGTGTTTAAAAAGATTTTGTTTAAGCGTCAGCTTTCATAGAACTTGATGGAACTTTAGAATTCGTATAGAACTTGATAAACTTTCAGAAGGCTTCTATATAATTTTTTAATAAACTTTCTTAAGATTTGTATGGCTTTTATTCCAGATTTCTATAATTTCTTTAGCTGATATGGTTCCTTGCTCTTTGTAGTCGTAATGAGAAAACTCCAAATCAGCTGACTGCCAACGGAAAAAAATGAAGTATGATAAAATGACAAGGCCCTGAAAAAAAAACAAAAAAACAAAAGATGTGCTCAAGTAGGCCTCCGTCTTCTACAGAAACTTTGAACTTGTGGCCATCCTTGTTTTGTTTGCTTTGAGATCTCATCAAAGCCATGACTTTATTAAACTCCTCCCTATTAATGTCTCTGTTAATAATACATGTAACAAGTTAGCTTTCTATCAGAATCAGCTACACGTGAAAATATTTTAACTTATAACTTTAGTTTTTATAGGAAAATATATATATAAGAATTCATTATAATAATTAAATTTCAATATCACAAATTTAATATCTTAGTAAGTGTAACCCAAATTCTAGCAACCTAAAAATAATGAAAGAGTATCAAAAGTTGATTTTAGATAGAATGAGAAAATCAAATAAAATCCATGACACACACATATAAATGACATATGAAGACATGAAAACAAACATAGATCATATTCATGGTCATTGTAGACAATTTACATTGTGAGAAACGTCAATAATAAGTATAGCTATAATTGTCAATTGACCCTTGTGGGCCTTAATTTGGAGAAATATATTTTCCAAATGTTGGGAATGGTCAAGCGATCCTTGTGGACCTTAGGCTCCGCCAATGGATAAAATCCATTATAATTACAAATAAAATATTCACCCACCTTATTCTTATTATTTTTATGAAACCTCGATGCTGATGCTGACACATCTCCAGCAACGACGACATGATTCTGGCTCGAAGGGGTAGTTGTTTCATGCTGGAACATTGTGGTTATATCTTCAGTTACAGTACCCTCATTATTATTCTGCTCGTACACAGGCTGGATTCCAAATTCCTTTGGCAACATACCGAATTCACCTCTACCCCAATCACGTATTTCATCTCTAACTGAAACACGTATTTCATCCCCCACCCTCCAATTCATTGTTTGCGAATCGCCAATGACTAAGCCATAACATATGTTCCTTCTCTTTTGGAAACCCTATTGTGACTGGCACATAGGTCCACTTAAGACCCTTGGTCTTATTACTGATGTTAAGAATGGGAAAGCCCGAGTAAAATCTCAATCCCTCATCATCAACAACCTTACCATGTGCATACACAACACATGCATTTAGGCCTCGGATCTTCAAATTAAGATGTGGAGGTATAGTTATAGACAGCTCAGAGTTACCCATGCTCGACTTGTAGCAGAACCAATCTGGAACCTCGCCCCCAGGAAGGAATATGCTAAATATACCACATTCATCCAGTCCCTGTTTCATGCATGCATGGACAGATTTATATATGTTCAAATATTACAGGCCACAGAAAATAATCATCATAAAAAACTATACAATACATGAGAAAGAGAGAGAGAGAACCTGGAGACGACCCTTCCTTGCTGTATATGTTAAGTAGTCGAACATTTCAACTTCAGTGCTTCCTATGGATTCCAAATTGAACAGACCGATATCTTTGATCATTTCTATGTCGACGCTTCTCAATGGTCTTGTTTTGAACACGTTTTGAATTTCAACTAAATTCTCACAACTTAAAACCGCAAGTCTAATTGTTTAAAACCGCAAGTCTAATTGTTTTTGACATGTTGGGTAAATTTGGTAGTACTCTTTTCAATGAAGTACATTCCCATGCGCGCACATTCTCTACACTTGGTGGGAGCTCGGGAATCATTTCGAGGTTTGTGCAAGCATCCAACAAAAGAGTCTGGAGCTTACTAATTACCATTCATGTTTACTGAGGCTCAAAAATGGGTTTCCACTTAGATTCAAATACTCCAATGAGGATAGGCTACTAAGATCATTGTGAATTTCTGACAATTGCAGTATGCCACATCTAAGCTTTTTTAAAAATTTGGCAAATTTGCACTGGTAAGTTGGAGATTTTTTCTTGGCAATACCCACGATCGGATTGATTGCCACGATTTAACTGCAGATAACAGACTGAGTTTCTTCATTCACTAGGTGTAGAGTCTGACCGATTTTTAACGATCATACTGGCAGGCAGCACAAGATTTGAGCAACCAGAGAGAATAAGTTTCTGGAGAGATCGCAGCATACTAATTCTTATCGGAAGCTTCATGAGATTTTTGCAATCTTTTAGATTCAAGAAAACAAGTTTCTCCAAATCTCCAATGGATTCATCCACCTCTTTCAAATTTATGCAATCTTTAAGAATTAATCTCTCGAGGTTAGGGAATCCTGACAAGTCAGGGGTTGTCACAAGTCCATGTGAATGACTGAGATTTACGATTTTCAGTCTTGGAAGAAACTGTTTAAAAAAAGAAGTAATTAGTTTCTATAAATATATAATCATCTTTAGATTTGTCTGTGTTTGTGTGTGTGTATATGTGTGTCAGTGAGAGAGAGAGAGAGAGAGAGAGAGAGAGATTAGTAGCATACCCTAGTTCCCTTCCAAACATGTTGGAGGCTGCTGTTCCGCAAGTCAAGAGCAATTAGATTTTCCAAGTAAAATTGGTTGGTATTGACTTTAAAGCGAATCCTCGCATAGACAACCATATTATGTACAAGAGTTGAAATATACTTCTTTAATTAGCACTTAGCGACCTGAAACTTGAGAAACCGATACGGTGGCGTCGGATGTGGAGGAAGCAGTAGAGGTTGATGTGTCTCCCTTCACTCTCTTATCAGAATCAACAAAAACAGGCCTAGTGAGCGCCCCATTCTCCAAGGAGCTAGTGCTTTTAAGTAGACTGTAGAACTACAACTTCAGACATTGTAGGCCCTTGAGCAGCTGATGGTTGAGTGCACATCAGAGCAATTTCCATAATCTTCTTTACATCTTCTGGTTTGTATGTTAGAATTCTATGGTTGTTTTATATTTCAGGTTATGAAGGTTTTGTAATCTGAAGATTTTGCAAGAGAAGGAGAGGAAAAATGAGAAGGGACTATTCTATTGCATTTTCACAAACAGTTGGCTTACATAGTGTGCTAGGTAGTGGAGAGAGAAGAGTGATTCTTCTCTAAGCGAATTACAGCTGTCACCCTATGAGGTGCTTGCACTTGTCATACCAAATCAAAGCTAGAGAATCCATCTGGACTATGATCCAATGGTTCTAATTACATCACATATAAAATAGACGTAAAGAATGAGAAATAATGCTTGGTGACTTCGGCTATAAGAAAGCAGCTGAAGGATTACATTTCAACATTGTATTCATTTGGATCCAGATTTGGATCCACCAGCTCCATGTGCTTGCCATTCTCATACAGTTTCCATGCCTAATCATTAATGTGAAAAAGAAATAAAATAAAATAAAACATGTTACAATTCTGAAGTAATTAAGCAGAATAGAAATCTCAGGGGAGAATTATATATAGAGTTTGGAAGTTACCTTTTCAAGCAGAAATTCACCCATAGCATCAGATTTGATTTCACTGCTCTTTTGGCCGTATTAGGGAGTTACAATAGTTAATCCTACTAATGATAGGAAATGGTCAGTTGTCAGTTACGTTGTTATTAGGTCATAACTCCATATTTATGTTTATGATAATGGCTTGTTGTAACTCTAGATTATTCTCTACAGACTTTATATATATTGTATAATGATCATATGAATAATATAATGGAAAATCAGTTTCTACATGGTATCAGAGCTAATGGCTAACGCCAATTAGCGATCCTTCATTTGCTAACATTGAGAGTCGTTGGCTCTCCTCGCCCGAAAGGGTGTTTGCTTCTGTATAGTTCTTTATCTTCTCCTCCCTTCTATAATCAGTAAATTTTTTTTTTCTTTCTCTCTGCCGTTGCCATTTCCTTTTATTTTTCAACGCTCCCTGGCAAGCTCTTCTGCTCATTGATGGGCCTTTATCTTTCACTCTCTCCGTGTCTAACTCTCTGTTGAAGATTGAGCCATTTCTCTTTCTTATGCTCTCTATTGAAGATTGAGCCTTCTCCCCTTTGTCAGTTGTCATAGCTCGCCAAGCCTTATCCTAGCCGGCCTTTGTCTCTGTCATGCTGTGCTTCACTGTTGTTAGTCCCTTTGCACAACCGTTGTCTATCCCTCATCTGCTCTCTCTCTCTCTCTCTTTCTCTCTCTCTCTCTCTCTCTCTCTCTCTCTCTCTCTCTCTCTCTCTCTCTCTCTCTCTCTCTCTCTCTCTCTTCTCATTCCTTTTTTCTTTTCTTTTTTCTCTATCAAAACTCCCTCTTGAACTCTCTCTCTTTCTCTGGTTATATCAAGACTCCCTCTCTTTCTCTTTGGTGTCATGAGCCCCCCATTTTTCCAATATCTATCTACACGCATGCTTCCCCTTCGTTTCATCTCTCTCTCCTGCCCAAACACTCGTGCTCCTCAACTTTATGCTTTCCTTCCTTTATTTTGTTTTTTATTTGTTTTTATTAGAAGCCCGTATCTTCTTTATAAAATAACAATAAATAAAAAAATCAATAAAAATAAAACTTCCTTTCACTTCCTTCTCCATGTTCGTCTCTTGGCATGATGGCCATATCTCTGTTTTCCCTCAAAGACCACACCTTTCTATTGTTGGTTTCTCTCTTTCTCTTGACATCTCTGTCCACTTCTTTGTCTCCCTCACGCCGTCTCTCTCGCTGAGCTGGTTTCTCTTTCCTCCGTGAGCCTCGTCAACGCTCGCCGAGCCTTCTCTACCTTGCTACCCTGCCAGTGTTCCCTTTGCACAGCCCCTGTTTCTTTCTCTGTGTTACCGACTTGGTACACTCAAGCCCTATCATTGTGTTGTTGCCTTGGTATCAGCCTCTCACGCTCTATCTATGCTCAACCTGTGTTCTCCTCCCCTCTTAAGCCCAATCTATTTCTTTGATTTTACTGTTGGTCTCTGTCTTCTTCAATGCTCTCTTGCGCTGCCTTTCTTCTTCTCTTTTACTCGGATATTGTCTTCTTTTCTTTATAATTATTTTATGTTACTGGGGTATTCTCTTCTCTTCTTTTCAATTGTGTTTTCTCTCTCCCTGTCATGGGTTGTCTCTGGAATCTTGAGTTTCCTTTCCTTTTCATGGATTGTCTCTTGCATCTTGTTCTCTCTCCCTCTCTTGACTACTTTCTCTGTCTCACTTGGTTTCCTTTTTTATTTCTTATTATTGTTTTTTTTTTGGGTCAATAATCCCTCTTTATTTTAATCTCTATGGGCTTCTATGCTCGTGTGATGATTTTTCTTTATTACTTCTCTATTCCCCCGTGGTTTTCTTCCTCATACCTTCTTGTTTCTATGGTTCTTTGAAATTCAAACTTGCCCATGCTCTCGTTTTCTTTTCTCTGTGTCCCAAGTTGGTTTCACCTCTTATCCTCTACTGTTGTGCTGCATCCTCTACTGTGTTGCTTACCATGTGATACATTTTCTTTTCTTTCCACTTCCTCTCTTCCTATGGGTGTAACTTTTTTTATTTATTTTGCGCAACTTTTATTTTTCTACATGGCTACTTTTTTTTCTCACTTACCGCATGCTCTTTATCCTACCTTCACTTCCTGCCTTTCAATGGGCATTATGTTTACTTTGTTTCTCTCATGCCGCTGTTGCAACTCTGGAGATTGGAGTTCTTCTTTTTGGTTCCCCTTACTGGACTACTACAACCGACTGTTGCCGCCATCTCCATTACTATGTAGTTTCTTCATTCAAATCTTGCTATACTGTGTGCGCTCGATTTGCGGGGGAGTATTAGGGAGTTACAATAGTTAATCCTACTAATGATAGGAAATGGTCAGTTGCCAGTTACGTTGTTATTAGGTCATAACTCCATATTTATGTTTATGATAATGGCTTGTTGTAACTCTAGATTATTCTCTACAGACTTTATATATATTGTATAATGATCATATGAATAATATAATGGAAAATCAGTTTCTACAGGCCGCTTATGATTTCAAGGACAACCACACCATAACTATATGTATCCACCTTTTCTGACAATTGGCCATGAATTGCATATTCAGGTGCTGTGTATCCCCTGTTAATGTCACACAAGATCAAATTAGCAGAGTAGCCCTTTTGTACCGGCCATGTATATAGTAGATTCATATCACTTTTTATGTGCGGATAGAACCGTAAATAGGTCAAAACAAAAGACGGGTATAAATATCGTAGAAGAGTAATGATCATATAGATCTCCAGCAGGGTTTGATGCCTGTGGGAATTGAAGTACTTTAACTTACAATGTTCCAGCAAATCTGGTGCTAAGATGAGTCTGATCATCTGGTAGAAGCCTTGCCAGCCCAAAATCTGCAATTTTTGGCTGGAAACTATCATCCAGAAGAATATTGCTGGTTTTTATATCTCTATGTATGATGCATACATGAAACTCCTCATGTAAATAGGCAAGACCCCTAGCTGTACCCAGGATTATGTCATTTAGTTGTTTCCAGTTGAGAGAGAGCCTCTTTTTGGACCTATATCCCATGGAAGAAGGAAAAAAAACAGATCTTTAAATGAACAAATAAAACAATAAAATGTAATATGAATCTTTCGTGGCTGTTGTTTGCCATGTATTCATATATGAGAAGCAATTCCGGTCCTTAATTTAGGTTGCCATGTATTCATATAGCCTTTTCTATGTTTCTATAGGTTGCCGTACCTAAATTTAGAATTTGTAAACCCAAAACAAGAAATTTTTCTAAGATCTTCTAATCAAGTATGGCCGCGCGGCTATACGTTTAAATTGTTCTATTTTCAACCTTTAAAATATTCTATTTATACAGCCGAGCGGCTATACTATTACGATATTATATTTGTGGCTGTACGTAAAAAGTTTCAATTTATCTGGTTCAGATAGGGGGATCCTGTTTCTCTATGGGGTAAGTTTTATTTTCCTTCGTAATGCAATGAGAAATATGAAATTGTGATGCCGATCAATATTGAGTATATATAGTATCGTGATTATCACTGTCCAGTATTTGTTTTTTAATGTGCATTGTTGATGGCAAAATATTCTGCGGAAGTTAAAATCTTTAAGATTATGATTCAAATCGCAGTAACCCAGAATAAACAAAAATGAATGAATAAGGTGAAAATGGTGTATGCGCTCTTGAACCTGTCTTCATGGGTCCGTTGCCCATTGGAATACTTGATTTTCAGGTCATTTGTGTGAGTTGTGAACTTGTGAAAGTGAATCCAAACATGATACAAAGACAAGTACGTCCTTTATGAATTTTAAAAGACTCCTTTACTTTAATTTTCCAGAAAGTAGACTACTGAAGAATCTCAATATCCAAGCCAATTAGGTCTCCAAATTCGAAATGCAACTACTGCCCTGGACTCATAAATTAGTCAGATTTCATAAGAACCTATTTTCTTGATGGCAAAATATTCTGCGGAGGTCGAGCCCCAGAACATTTGGCATTGGATGAGAAAGTCATTGCATTAGTGAAGCAAATTGTGGAAGCCAGAAAACCAATTGCATCCATCTGCCACGGGCAGCAGATTTTAGCTGCTGCTGGTGTTATACAGGTAGGTTTACTCCCTTTCAGCCAGGCTACGCCTTTGTTTCCAGAAATTTGATCCGAATTTCAATTTGGTCCATATTCTTTAAGTTTCTCAATCAAATCTGACTATTTCCTTATCGTTTCAATTCTGTTCATCGTCAAACATAGTATTGATATTGTTACAAATGTTACTGACTTTCTATAATTCCATGTGATGCCACCAAAGGATTTGCTCCAATAATTGGGTTCAAGAAACGAAGTGAAGCTGTAATCCCTGTTTCGGTGGCAGCGTAGTTTTAGTGTATCTATAACTCATCTTTTAATAGGGGTGGGTCCCATGTTGTTGGGATCAGTCCCATGCTGTCCAGAATTTCAATCTAAAGTCCAAGTTGATTTCTGAAACTAAGTGAGTTGAAAGTGTACAAAATGCAGAAACAATAATATAAAGGTAATTTGTTAGGCACACAAACTGTCAGAGATTCACTTAAGTTTGAAATTGGATGATCTGTATTCACATAGAACTATAATATTTATACAAGTGGTGGATACTTGGTCTCCAAGTACATTCCTATTTGGTTAGAATTACCTATAATTACATGGGATTACAATCTCACAATAAAGGGAAACTAAATCACAAAGATTGGAGTTGCTGATTTTGTGTAGATTCGGCGCAAACTGCCGAATACTCCTTGAACTATTTTGACTATCGAAATTACACCCAGAATTAAATTTTCAGCCAATTTAGCCCTTGTATTAAATTTATTTGCCAATTTCACCCCATGCCGTTAGCTTTTTCACAATTCCGTCCAAATGCCCGTAAAAAACATCACGTGAATGGCACGTGCAGCTACTGTTGAGGGTAATCTCATCTTTCTAATCCTCAAACCCCTTTTAGCGATCCATATGCCAACGTAATCTACAATAGAACAAATATCCAATGATGCCAATTGAATGATCCCCAGTTCATATCACAATCATCACTAGTCAAGCTCAACAAGATACTTATATAAGCACAACCCAGATGCCAGATCCCAAGATCCAAACAAAATCAACCCCACAAGACTAGAAGAAACTCAAATCAAATCCAAAAAACCATCAATCCAATTTTATCAACCACACAAATCACAGCCACAAAAACACAACAAACTTTTGAAAAAACAATCAAATTGAACACAATAGAAAGCACACTGACCTTGGGCCTCAGATCGGACATGTAATCGAACTTCTAGTCCTTATAGTTGTGGAAGGAGGCTGAGTGGCTCTGACCCAGAAGATCGACATAGTAGGAACCGAAAGAATGTGAAGCCTGGACTGGAGGCCCACCCAAGTTGACCATGCCAGGGAACTCGTGATAGTTAGGTGCCCATCATGTAATGAGGTCATTAAGACAGCCAGGCCATTGGAGAACGATGGTGAAGCCGGCGAGAGTTAGAGGGAGGACGGTAAGGAGCAAGAAAAGGCGGGAAGCATAGGCTTGAAAGGTAGAAGATGATGCAGAGAGATGATAGGAATTTGGAATTGGGCATACGGAGTGCTAAAAGGGGTTTGAGGATTAGGACTAGATAACCTTCAACATTAGCCGCACGTGCCATTCACGTGGTGTTTTTTACTAGCATTTGGATGAAATTGTGGAAAAAAAAATAACGGCAGGGGAGAAATTGGCGAATAAATTTAATACGAAGGTTAAATTGACTGAAAAATTAATTTAGGTTGGAGATTTCAACAAGCGTGATAGTTCAGGGGGGTGTTCGGCAGTTTACCCTCTCTAATATCCCCTTGCAAGCTGATGTGTGAAGAGATCAACAACTTGGATTTGAGAAAGGCGAACCATGGAAGCAGGAGACCCTCGATAAAAATGTTAGCTAGCTGGATATGGGTGGAGACATAATGAACATTCAATGAGCCAGGGAGGGACAAGTTCACGGACATAATGATAATCAATGGCAATGTGTTTTGTAACACCCCGACTCCAAATTTATTCCTATTTTAATTAAATTAAGAGAATTATTAATTTACTCTTGGGTTAAGGGTAATTTTGGTCATTTTCTTATCCGAAAGGATTTTGGGACCACGAGTGGTTTGGTTGCGTAGGTGGTACTGAGACGAAACCGTAGACAGGCGGTAGGCTTAAATCGGAGTTGTAACGAAGTTTTGGTGAGCAAATTAAGCTCGATGGCGGAACCGTAATTAATTTGAAAAGAGTTGGGGGTAAAATCAGATTTTTTCACTTTTACCCCCACACTCTCTCTCTCTCTCTCCCGATTCTCCCCAGCGCGCAGAACCCTCCCCCTCCCGAGTCACTGTTCATCCGAACAGAAAAACCCTCACAGCCGTCACGTCCGATCACCTCAGTCCTCGAGACCGATTCCATTTGACTCATCGTGAAGTCCCGATCAAAACCCACCTGTTATCCCGACCGGAAAGCTTGAAATCCGGCCACGATATCGACTGGTTTTTCTCCCGGTTTTCTTCACGACAGCGCAACGATTCCGGCCAGTTTTTCCATCGAGTTTGGTATGTTTTCGAACCCTCTCCGTATGCTCTAGCTGTTTTTGGGGTAGGTTTGGATCGATTTTGAGTTTTGAAACCGAATTGGAAACCTAGGTTTTGGCCGGTTTCCAATTTTAAATTCCGGCCAGTTCCCGTGCGAATTGGACCTCGTGGTAGTTGAATAAAGTAATCCTGACCTTGAGAAGAAGCTTGGGTAGGAAGGGTGAGCGTTGGTGTGGAGATTTTCCGTCGCCGGAAATTCCTCTACACACCCGCGCGCTGCCGGCGCGTGTGGCGGCACGTGGGCAAGGCTGTTGAAGTTGCTTTTTATCCTGAAGAGATCCTTAGGTTGCCACGAGTGCGTAGGGTTTCGTGGATCTCAATTTGGATGTCGTTTGACTATCGAACGGATTTCGTATATTGTGCGTTATTCGGGTTCGATAAGTTCTAACCGTTGGATCGTTTCCAAATTGAAGTATGTTGATTTAGGTACTCTTAGAATCCTATAGGAATTCGTGGATCGTGAATCGGAGCCCCGGATGTTCCGATTCAATAATTCTAAGTTTGTGGGATTAGCGATAACCGTATGATTGGGAAGCGATTCCCAAACCTGTAACCGGACCTTAGGATATCCTATTGGACGTACACGCACCGGGATCTTGGGGATTTAAGTATTCTCTTTTGTGAATTCCCGTTTCGGAGTGTATTGTATTAATCAAGAGTTCGTATCTCGAAATAGGTACTTCGGTCGATCATTCGCAGCAGGCAGGACCCTCTCGGGGCCGGGCAGCGTGGGATTACCTGTGAGTGGACTTTGTTTTCAAGCATTTGCATGGTTTTATTGATAAAAGATTTGTGCATATGTTTTTAAATGGTAAATGTGATTTATTAAGTATTTGGTTGATGGATTTGGATATTCATATACGTATTGGCGATATATTTTGAGTATGGCTATGTTTGAGTATTATGGATATGTTTATATGGATTTTGGGATGTCTATCTATATTGCCTATGTATAGAGTACGAGGAGTTGTTGTTGTGAGATTGTGAAAAGGTATGAGTTTGAGGGATGGTTGTGAGATGTATGAGTATGTTAGGTGAGTACCATTCCCTAGTTACTAGGCTTCCCACACACGTCGTTGGCAGTGCCGGTGGGGTGGGAAGGCCATGAGATTGCGAGTCTCACACATGTCGTTGGCAGTGCCGGTGTGTGAGACACTTTCCATACATGTCGTTGGCAGTGCCGGTGGGGTGATGATACTGTCTGCGCGCGTAGGACTTGATATGAGATTTGTGAGCTACACGTGTCGTTGGCAGTGCCGGCGTGTGAGCTATGGAGTTCCGTCCCCCGGTTGGACTACTCATCCCTGGACGCGGGTTCATGTTCGAAAATCCTGCGTACCAGCCAACAATCCCCCGGTTGGATTGTCTTCCCCGGTACATTAGTATGGAGAGAAGTATACGTTATATTATAGATATATATATACTTATATAGGTATACATATGTATGGGTTGATGAGAGTTGCATACTTTTGGGAATGGAGTTGTGGTTTGAGATTTTGAGAGTTATTGGTCTTTGAGAGTTTATGTTTGAGTATTGGATTTATGGATGTGGAAACTGCATGCTTGAGCATTATTTTACATGGTGGGGTTACTATGTTGTTTTAAATGCAAACTTTATTTTTGTCCACTCACATATTTCTGTTTTGCGCCCCCCAGGCAGTAGTGGCTTTTGGAAGCGCTCAAGCAAGTTGCGAGCTCCAAACATTTCCATCTGTACATAGGATTCGTGTAAATTCCTTCTACTCTACTGTTGTTGTAAACAAATTCTGTTAGATGCTCTGTTATCGCCCATGTTAGGTTGTTAATTGAGGCCGGAGGCCACTTTATTTTGAATTGTTGTATGTTGAAAGCATGCTGGCAGTTGGGAATTATATTATGTAAATTATGCAGGTTGAATGTTGTTGGGTTTGAGCATCTTACAGGGGAGACTGCCAAAATTTTGGTAGGATGTCTTGGGTTTTTAGTAAGTGGGCCCTGCATCGGTATGATGTCGGCACCAAAACGGGGTCCGCCCCGGTTTCGGGGGAAATTCCCGCCCCATTGTAAGACCCGTGTCTTGGGGAAACAAGAACGGTGAGCAATCCCACATCGCTCGGGGAGGGAAAGGTGAAGAGCTTTAATGTGTGGGCACTTCTCTTCCTAGCATGAGGCCTTTTGGGAGCTCATTGGCTTCGGATTCTTAGGAACTCCGAAGTTAAGCGAGTTGGAGGCTAGAACAATCCCAGGATGGGTGACCCCCTAGGAAGTTGCTCGTGAGCTCCTAGAAACAAAACCGTG
Source organism: Prunus armeniaca (assembly GCA_903112645.1). Classification (NCBI taxonomy): domain Eukaryota; kingdom Viridiplantae; phylum Streptophyta; class Magnoliopsida; order Rosales; family Rosaceae; genus Prunus; species Prunus armeniaca. The sequence goes on along the minus strand of CAEKDK010000003.1, from coordinate 740,828 downwards.
CGGGCTGGTGAGAATGTAGCCAAGCCTAGAGCGGACAATATCGTGCTAGGGGAGTCGGGCCGTGACAAATGGTATCAGAGCCTGACCCCAACCGGAAGTGTGCCAGCGAGGACGCTGGGCCCCAAGGGGGGTGGATTGTAAGACCCGTGTCTTGGGGAAACAAGAACGGTGAGCAATCCCACATCGCTCGGGGAGGGAAAGGTGAAGTGCTTTAATGTGTGGGCACTTCTCTTCCTAGCACGAGGCCTTTTGGGAGCTCACTGGCTTCGGATTCTTAGGAACTCCGAAGTTAAGCGAGTTGGAGGCTAGAACAATCCCAGGATGGGTGACCCCCTGGGAAGTTGCTCGTGAGCTCCCAGAAACAAAACCGTGCGGGCTGGTGAGAATGTAGCCAGGCCTAGAGCGGACAATATCGTGCTAGGGGAGTCGGGCCGTGACATGTTTGGTGTGTGCATGAAAGATCAGATTAGAAGCAAGAGCGATAGAGCTTGTGTTGTCACACCAAAGCAAAGGAGGTGAAGGCAAAGAGACATGTAATTCTTGTAAGAGTTGTTGAATCCATGAGAGTTCCATAGCGGTGAGAGCTCATTGACAATACTCAGATTCGGTACTAGAACGGGAGACGATGGGCTGCTTCTTGGAGCTCCATGAGACAAGGTTTGAGTCAAAGAAAATACAATATCCCCCTGTAGAACGACAATCATCGGGATTACCAGCATAGTCGGCATCAACGAAAGCAATCATGGAAGAGTCACCAGGGTGAAAAACAAGGCCATCATGAGAAGTGCCAAGAACATAACGGAGAACACGCTTGACGGCTTTCCAATGAATATCAGTAGGTTGATGCATGAATTGACAAACTTGGTTGACGGCAAAAATAGATGTCTAGACAGCTGAGGGTGAGATATGAAGCGCGCCAACAAGACTGCGATACTCAGTGGGATCGGAGAGAGGGGAGCCAAAGAAGAGAGCCAGTGGCAACTGGAGTGAGGCAAGGATTAGCCTCATGTAAGGTGGCCCTTTTGAGAAGATCGGCCTCATATTTGGCTTGAGTAAAAAAATTAATGGAGATCCCCCAAATCTTTCATAGCAAGCTAACGGTTAAAAGACTTAAGAAAAGCTTGAACCTGTGACAAAGCATTACCAATAACAATAATATCATCCACGTAAATCAAAAGGAAGAGAAAGTTGTCATCTGCTGATTTTGTGCAGATTCAGTGCCATCTCTATTACAAACAAGGATGCAAAATCCTCATTAACAGTCCAAAATCATATAACAAAATCAAGATTATAAATTTTGGAATTTAAAGTCCAAGCATGATATGGTAGATAGGGGAGCTGCAACAATGAGGGGGATGTGAGTGGGGGGTTTGAGTGAGGGGTTCAATCCAACCAACCAATCATTAAGAAAGTTTAAGTTCAAAATTTCCTTTATATCATTGGATAGTGGTATTGAACCCCTCACCCACAAACCCTCATTATAGCATTTCCGTGGTAGATATACACTTATATAATGTAGATTCCATAAAATTTTAACTTCTTACGCTTTTTAACATCAACTAAAATGCTAGAGTAAAATTAATTTTGTGTGGGAAGTTAAACATGTTCGACCAAAAAGAGACAATACAGATAATCGGTGGATTTATTTGTTCTATAACTCACTATCTATGTAGTTGATCGTAAATTTAAATGTTTGTTCTGTTGTGGGTGTTGATGAACAAGCTTACCAGTTGGTGCATGAACATTTGTGCGGTAATATAAAAGTCAGAAGGTGTGTACTGTAATGCAGAATTCTCTGAAGGAATATATGAAGCAGTAAAAATCTATGCTAGATGGAATGGGGTAAAACAAGAAATTACCAAGTAATTAAGGAAAACCAAAAGGCTTGGCTGAGCTAGGTAGTTTCAGTTTTTCAGAAGGTGTTAGGAAGAGTTGGGAGTATCATCAATTTTGTAAGAGGGACACTCCCTATTTTCTGTTTATATAAAGTTGTATCAGGGTGAGTATTTAATCACAAGGTAAAAAAGAAACCACCTTGAAGTCGTAATCTGTTTGCCTTTTGCTGCTTCTGATTGAGGGTTGATTTACTTATTTTCAGATTATGGACCTTTTTTAATCATGTTCTAACTGTTGTTAACTGGCTAAATTTTAGGGAAAGAAATGTACTGCATATCCAGCGGTGAAGCTTAATGTGGTTTTGTCGGGAGCAACATGGCTGGAACCTGATCCAATAGATCGTTGCTTCGTGGATGGAAATTTGGTTACTGAAGCAGCGTAGCCGGGCCACCCAGAGTTCATTTCTCAGTTGATGACATTGCTTGATATTCGAGTATCATTCTAGTGGCTGTTTACCGGGTCAGCTGCTTGCATGTACTATATGTAATTCATGAAAGAATAAGGCATGTATGCTGTGTTATGTTAAGGTGACGTTTGTATATATGAGGGAACAAGTGATTCTGGTTTTGATATGTATATGCCATGTTCCATGCAAGTTTGGTTGTGGATGAAGCTTGTATTACACTACTTATGTTTTAGAAGGACACTATGATTTATTAGTCATCGGTCCCCTTGGTCTCTATCTCTCTCACTGTACACCTCGAATTTTTACCTGAATGAATATCATGTTGTCCAGAGTTAGCTCTTGTATTTTCACAACCATCCTCCCGCAACAGCAATGAGGATCCACATGATATTGCATTTTCTTTTGGTCAAGCAATATAGTTTGTTGACAAAACCAGACCTCATAACACAAAGCAAGCAGCTTTGCTGCTCTGGTGAAAATCAACATGGCAGTCGAGGTAAAATCCACGCGAACGCTATTCCAAAACTATCACGGCTCAAAAAGCATGACCTGTTAGAGATAAACATTACATTTCTTATCCATACCTATTAGAGATAAACATTAACATTTATTTATCCGCATGGTCCTTATAGCGTAGGGACATTAGCTGTTCTATAGGGCCACACACGTGTTACAATGCAGGCAAGAGGAAGATTAAAGAGCTTTTCTATGGTATAGGGACATTAGCTTGGAAGCATTGAGCTTCTGTTTTAAATTTTTTAAAGGAAAGCATTGAGCTCGAATATTCGAATATTTACAATAACACAGTGAGTACACTTCTTTGCACTAAATTTGAATATTTCTCTAAAAATTTAGACTATCATTTGCACTCGTAATAAGACAGTGGGTCCACTTCTTTGCACTCAAGTTTGAATATTTCTCTAATAATTTATACCATCACTTGTATTCATAATAAGAGAATAAATCCGCCTCTTTGCACTCAAGTTTCAATCATCCTCCAATAATTTAGACTCACTTGGTCCGTGAAGAGAACAAACTCAAGTTTCAATCTTCCTCGAATAATTGAGACTCACTTGGTCGGTAAAGAAGACAACAAAAAAAGGTATCAAACTTGGATATGGTGATTGGCTCGAAACTAATAGAACAGTTCCGAACTGAAAAGAGATGCCACGATAACTAACTGCGATGTGTTGCTCAAATTGCGTGCGACGTATCTAGCTGACTCCACAAACCTCCAAAAACGCTTGTGTGAGTATTAGTATTTAAAGCAGGCCTTCCTTCCTTTGTCAGACCATCTCTCTCTCAGAAAAAGACGAAAGAAGAAAGGAAAAAGAAAAGCAAGAAAGAAACTAAAGAAGGAAATAAGAAAAGAAATGGGCAATCCGAAAGGTGAGGAGCGGAGGAGGGTGTTGTTACTATGCGGGGACTACATGGAAGATTACGAGGCAATGGTCCCATTTCAAGCACTGCAGGCATTTGGAGTCTCTGTTGATGCAGTTTCTCCTGTCAAGAAAGCTGGTGATATCTGCGCCACTGCCATAAACCATTCAAGTAGAGTCCACTGACCAGGTCAATCTGTCTTTCCTGTTCATTTTTATTTGTAAACAAGAGGAATATATTTAATAGATTTTATATATTTAATATTGAACACAGTCGTTGGAAAACAACCTCTGATGAGTTTGAGTTTGAGAGACAAGCAAGACAAAGAAGCTTGAATTCACCTAACCATTACTCTTGTTTTAATGTGTGTGTTGTGTTTGGTTTTCTTTTGTGTACCTTTTTGGTTACAGGCTAATACCGAATCTCGTGGTCACAATTTCACACTGAATGCAACATTTGATGACATCGAATTTGACAAATATGATGGTCTAGTTATACCAGGAGGACGATCTCCTGAACATCTTGCTATGAAGGCATCAGTTGTAGAATTGGCGAGAAAATTTTCTGACTCCAGAAAGCCAATTGCTGCTATTTGCCATGGGCTGCTGGTCTTAGCACCTGCAGGCGCTGTTAAAGGTCGCAAATGCACAGCGGTTTCAACTATGAAACCTGGATTGGTTGCTGCTGGTGCTCACTGGGTAGAACCCGATACATTGTCAGTGTGTGTTGCTGATGATAATTTAATTACTGGGGTCACATATTATGGCAATCCTGAGTTCATTGGGCTTTTTCTCAAGGCACTAGGAGGCAGCATATGTGCTTCAGAGAGAAGGGTCCTCATCATCATTGGAGTAAGCTTTCTTTTCTGTTTCTTTTATATTGCAATGACAAATATAGGACAAAATATAGCCAATGATTAAACTGTTAGTTACTAATCATCATCATTTAATTGCTCCCCTCCCCAATATTTGTAGAACTACGCGGAAGATTATGAGGTAACTGTGCCTTATCAGACCCTCAAAGTTCTAGGATGCCATGTTGATGTGGTTTGCCCCAAGAAGAAAGCCGGTGATACCTGCCCAACTGCTATCCGTGATCTTGAAGGCGGCCAAACGTACAGTGAGATCCCGGGACATAATTTTGTCTTAACAGCTGACTTTGAATCCATAGATGCCTCAAGTTATGACGCTCTTGTACTCCCTGGAGGTAAAGCTCCAGAGTTTTTGGCACTAAAAGAGGATGTTATTGTAATAGTGAAGCAATTTATGGAAGCCAGGAAGCCAGTTGCATCCATCTGCCATGGCCTGGAAATTTTAGTTGCTGCTGGTGTTCTGCAGGTACGGTTCTTAAAGAAAAAACATATTTCCTTCCTGCATTTAGTGGTTAAACGTTTGTCACTAAAACATTAATATAATGCTTCCAGTTTTAATGCTACTTATTAAAGGAAAAGTAAAACAGATTGTACTTGGAAAGGAAGAAAAAAAGGTTACATCTAGTGCTCCGTATTTTGGTTCTGTTGAGCTGATCTGTTGTGACCAATTAACCTATCAATTGTAAATATATATTGGGAAGAGGGAGGTGAGTGCTCTTTAAAATCGCAAACGAGATGATATTTTTTCTGTTTCTTTTGATTAGTGGTTAATGTACTTATAATCTGGTTAGGCACTTTTTAGCATGTCATAATTGGTTTAATTGGCTATATTTCAGGGGAAGAAATGTACTGGATACCCAGGGATTAAGGCTCGTGTGGTTTCGTCAGGGGGGACGTTTGTGGAAGCAGATCCAATAGATCGTTGTGTCACTGATGGAAATCTGGTTACCGCAGCAGCGTGGCATGGCCAACCAGAGCTTATTTCTCAGTTGATGACATTGCTTGATATTCGAGTATCATTCTAGGCACCCTTTACCGGGTCTGCTGCTTCCAAGTAATATATGTAATTCCATAAACGAATAAGAGAATAAAAGAAAAAGAAACATAGTCAGAAACTCCATGTAATTCAATAAAAGAATAAGAGCATGTGTTAAGGTGATGTGTGTATCTGTGAGGGAACAATGCTGCTCTGATTCTGCTGTATATGTACCAATTGTGGATGGATCTTGTATGTTTGTAACTACGTAATGTTTATTATGATTATGATTTGTATGTTTGTAACATCTAGCATTTACATTCCTATTTTAATGATTAAAATCTACCCGTATTCTGAAAAAGAAAGGCTCTGGAGGATGCAAATGATCCCGCCATAATAAGATGCCTTCACCATCCCCTTGTGTTGATGGATAAAGTGTTTTCACTCAAGCCACCCAAACTCATTCTCAACTCTTAAGATAGTTTCTTCTCCACTTCAATTTTATGAAACATTCATGTAAATATCAGCAGTTATGCAGTATTATTGAATACTAAAGATTTAAAGTACATCAAATGTTTGGCTCTGGGCCATACAACTAGCATTTGTGCTTTACATGAAAGACCAAGAGGAGTTCAAATGAAGAAAAAGGAGTGTGAAATCACTATTGTTAACAATCCTAGTAGACATAAAAATACATCTTTGCTTTGAAACTATAAACAACCAAAGGAAACTCCCAAATTTTAAGTACAAGAGTTGAAATATACTGCTTTAATTAGCACTTAGCGACCTGAAACTTGAGAAACCGATACGGTGGCGTTGGATGTGGAGGAAGCAGTAGAGGTTGATGTGTCTCCCTTCACTCTCTTATCAGAATCAACAAAAACAGGCCTAGTGAGCGCCCTATTCTCCAAGGAGCTAGTGCTTTTAAGTAGAACTATAACTTCGGACATTGTAGGCCTTTGAGCAGCTGATGGTTGAGTGCACATCAGAGCAATTTCTATAATCTTCTTTACATCTTCTGGTTTGTATTCATTTGGATCCAGATTTGGATCCACCAGCTCCACATGCTTGCCATTCTCATACAGTTTCCATGCCTAATCATTAATGCGAAAAAGAAATAAAATAAAATAAAACATGTTACAATTCTGAAGTAATTAAGCAGAACAGAAATCTCAGGGAAGAATTATATATACAGTTTCGAAGTTACCTTTTCAAGTAGAAATTCACCCATAGCATCAGATTTGATTTCACTGCTCTTTTGGCCACTTACGATTTCAAGGACAACCACACCATAACTATATGTATCCACCTTTTCTGACAATTGGCCATGAATTGCATATTCAGGTGCTGTGTATCCCCTGTCAGTGTCACACAAGATCAAATTAGCAGAGTCGCCCTTTTGTACCGGCCATGTATATAGTAGATTCATAACATTTTTGGCGGAAGATCTGGATCAGGGGTTGATGCCTGTGGGAAGTGAAGTACTTTAACTTACAATGTTCCAGCAAATCTGGTACTAAGATGAGTCTGATCATCTGGTAGAAGCCTTGCCAGCCCAAAATCTGCAATTTTTGGCTGGAAACTGTCATCCAAAAGAATATTGCTGGTTTTTATATCTCTATGTATGATGCATACATGAAACTCCTCATGTAAATAGGCAAGACCCCTAGCTGTACCCAGGATTATGTCATTTAGCTGTTTCCAGTTGAGAGAGCCTCTTTTTGGACCTATTTCCCATGGAAGAAGAAGAAAAAAACAGATTTTTAAATGAACAAATAAAACAATAAAATTTATATGTAAGCATACATTTAGAGGTAGCTGAGCAAAGAAGCCTAAAATTACCAAATATGAATCTGTCGAGGCTGTTGTTTGCCATGTATTCATATATGAGAAGTAACTCTGGTCCTTTGCTACAACATCCAAGAAGACGAATGAGATTCCGGTGATGAACGTTACTTATCAGTTTCACTTCGTTTACGAAATTCGCCTTTGCCCTGTCGGATTGGAGAATTGCTAGTTTTTTAACTGCAACTATTTTTCCATTGTTTAGAGTACCCTGTCCAATCATGTAGTTGTAAATGAACGTTAGGGATTATATATTGAGCAACAAAATGAAATATGCCCATGGATAATCAAAAGCTTGACAATGCAACTTTCCCATTATTTTCAAAACTTTATGCATGTCAGAAAAGAGTACACCATATTCGACCGTATTGAACTGAACTGAACTAAATTATTTTAGAGCTCTTTAGCATATAATTTACCTTGTAGACGTCCCCAAATCCTCCTTCTCCAAGTTTGTTTTCTTCACTGAAGTTTTTTGTTGCTGACTTCAAATCTTTATATTTGTAATTCATTGGTCCTTGCAACTCGGTTGCACCCAAAATATCACCTAAAAATGAGTAAATTTAAACAATTGAAGACATGTACGAGCAATTTTTTTATGTTTATATATATGTAAACATGGTTAGAGCATGAGCTAATTGAATAATAGTATATATGCAAGAGGAAATGCAAGTTCGAATTCTGTGGTTGTGGCAGAAGAATACCTCTACGAGCAGCCTCGGGCTTTCTTGAAAGTTTAAAATAGAGTAAAACTCCAACAATGAGAATAAGAAGACCTACACCTCCAACTACGACTCCAATAATGATGGCTTTCTTTCTTGAATTGCCTCCTACGAGATAATATATGAAAAACATTATGCTTTCGGGTACTTCCAAATTAAAGACAAAGTACTTTACTAGTACGCATAGAATTGTTAGGGACATCAAATTTGTTCACCAAATATGTAGTAGGTAACAATATTTCATGTATCCAAATTCGGATTCATGTAAAGCCTAGCTAGCTTATATATTTCTAAAAAGTTTACATGTAACGATGACACATCATTTAGTGAACAAATTTAATGACTATATGATAAAAGTTTATTCTTACCAGTTTTTAAGAAGGACGCTATGTTCGTAGTCTGGTTGTCAGGGAAGAAAGAAGTACTAGAGTACCTCAAGAAGCACCCGGCATCGACGGCCCTGCCATCCGTATCAGGCAGGCAGCTTTGAAGGTTGGCGTATGCCACATTCAAGCAATCTTGGCAACCAGTCTTGCTGATTGTCTCTGCACATTGTGCCACACCATAGACTGTTTCATTTCCACTACCACTACTAACAACTTCATTCTTAGTTGCTGCAAAGAAACCGTTGATCTTTGGTGTTGCAAGTTGGAGATCCACTAGCAATTTTCCAGCAGCTGCACTAAATGCCGTAGCTTGTGATGCAGTTTTATTGCTACAAAGCCCTACATTACCAGGAAGGGTAGTCTGGTCAAAGAACCCAGCGCTCTCGTACCTAAACCAACCAGACAAAGTTAACAACGATGTGACTAACTTTAGCAACACGCTATGTTTATTTTTCTTCCACAGCCAAATTTTTCTTATTGGATTATCGTTTAAAAAAGAAAGAAAAAAGTGACTTGACTTTGGCAGTACTTTTGGTTTCTATTGTTAGCGTTTTCTATGCGTCTATAGGTTAATTTGTTGATCAATCTTCATCGACAATAATCATCGACGGCAACTTTGACTAAGCTATCGAAATTATTTCTCCAGTAATATTATTTACATTTTTTAAAGGATCATTAATTCATAACCTTAGGCCTCGTTTGTCATGGAGGATTTGACTAGGCTAGACTTGACTAACAAAATGGCTATATTTGATGTGCAATTAAGACATAACATGGATATTGTTGTCTTGGAAGATGAAGGACTATTCATAAAAAGTTGATGACTAAAAATTATCCCTCATAAATTATTTTCCGAATTCTTTTACATATAGTTTCCACGATAATCTTATAATTTCATAAGACTGACATCATCATGTGAGAATTAATGTTAGAACATCTCTATTATTTTTGTTAACGACTTTGAAGTCAATTATCAAATTTTGTAGCTACGACTTAGTGTTGATTCAATGAAGTTATGATTAAACTTGTTTTTGGTCAACGATCACCATACCTGTTTACTGATTAGACCAATCCCACTAATATCTAGCTCTATTGGTGGTATTGGCTGGCAGCAACTTGGAAAGATGCTAGGCTGCCACGACAACGACGACCCTAGGAAGGATGCAATATGTTCCAAGTATATTTGACTTCTTCTAATTCTGTACTTTCTGAATTATGACACCGACTGCCAATTGGGGTGAGGAGCCATAGACTTTTAGTTCAATATTCTAGAAAGGGTTAGGCATTATTATGTGGAGCAGATGGAAACTTTGGAAAATAATAAGGGCACGAATGTCATTTAGTTAAGCAATTATTAGAATGAGAAATAGTATGACCTGATAGATATTAATGCATTTGTGTTTTGTTTCCGGCAAGTAGGTGTATCTAGTTGTCATTTCGTTTAGAAAACAAATAAATATACAAAACTAAATCATGGAAGAGCAGTAGAGCAACAGCAGGGACCAGGGTGTACCTGAGGAAGCAACCGTCGTATATGACACGGGCACCGTTGGCAGCGGAGCAGTTGCGAATTTGGGACACTGCGGCGGCGAAGCAAGCAGCGCAGTCAGCGGCGGAGAGGTAGTTCCTGCACTGCACCATGGCGTAGACGGGATCCGAACCCCTGGCCTGCTGTGCCGTGGCAAAGTGGGTGCTGTTTTTGTTGAGCAGTGTTTTGAGGTCTGAGAAAGTGGCGTTGAGATTGGTATAGAAGTCAGGCAAGTTTGTGGCATTGTATTGGCTGCAGCCCTTGTTTAGTAGATTGATCTGTGGGCTTGCATCAACGCCTCTGATCAGACAACTCCACCACCATATTGATGTAATTGTTATTGGCAATACCATACCCAGATATTCTTGCTTCATCTTCAGTGCCTGCGTAGCTTGACCTACCATTTTAAGGACAAGGTAGTTGCTTAATTAACAAACATACACATTATATATGAAGACCGGGAGGTGAGCTTATATATTATATGTTGCGGCCAATGGAGGCAAGACATGTTAAAAGACAACATCATCCATGACGCAATATATATATATATATATATATAATACAACAAGTGGGTCCCAATGCATAGAGGAGTCCAGTCTACTAGAGGAAAACGACTTTCATGCATTACATTTTTCAATCCACAACAGACTGAGGGATTTGAGGTTGTCTGAGCTTGGAATAGTCTCTAGATAAGGACAGTCAGTTATTCTTAACCCCTCAAGAGATACAGGGCTCTGTAGCACATCCAATAAATTCCTGAAATTTTGACAATACTGGATACGCAGAAAACGAAGACAAGTACAAGATTCTAGGCCACTCAGTATGCTTACAAATCCTTCACATTTGAAAACTCTCAATTCACGGAGGGATGCGCATCCCTGTAAAGTTGGAACAGACTCCTGTTTTTTGCAGTAGCTTATAGACAACTCGTCAAGACATGGAGCGGTGTAGAATCTGCCAATGATAACATCCATCACACCTGTCAATTTCAAATTTGCGGAGGGATGTCAAAGCCTGAATTAATATTGAAATGGATTTCAAATTACCACACTTACTTTTTTCCAACTTCTGAAGAGAAGTCAAGTTTTCTTGCCCACTCGGTAGGCTTGATAGTTCATCACGAGCTGTAATCTTCAATTCGCGGACGGGACCACTCGGCAGGCTTGACAATTTATCACGCCTTAAAATCTTCAATATCCGGAGGGAGGGAAAATGGCTACCGATGTTTAGAGTATAGCCGCTCGGCTATACTGTTAAATTGTTCTATCTCGTGTATAGCCGCGTGAATACACTTTTAAAATAGAGATATTTAGTAATATACCCATTCTTAGCACTAAAACTATAAATAAATCCTACATCATTTCATTTTTATAAACATACCCAAAAAAAACCCAAAAAATGACAAATGGTACTATTAAATTTAAATTTAATTATTAAATTACTTTGATACCCTATTGAGTGTTTTGGGCTTTTTTATGAAATTTTGGGTTGGGTTTGTTTTAAGAAATCAATGGTAATTTTGTAATTTAAAAGAAGTTAAAAGCCTTTTTGTTATGTTATAAATGAGCTTTGGGTGTGTTTATAAATTCCATTTCATATAGAGTTTTTTTATAATTTGGGCTCCTATATTGGGTATATTAGTGAATCTCCCTTTAAAATATTCTATTTATCGCGTATAGCCGACCGGCTGTACTGTTAAAATATTCTATTTATGGAGTATAGCCGTACGGCTATGCCTTATAAATATTATATTTACATAGTACAGCCGGGCGGCTATACGTTTAAGATGTTCTATTTTCGAATATAACCGCGCGGCTATACCTGTCTTCATGAAGCGGTATACATTTAACACACAATACATGCCATATGTCAAAAGCTTCTTCGAATAATATATACATGCATGAATGGGCATAAAGATAAACTGAGAAGAAGAGGATTGATGGAGATTTGCCCTGTTACAGATACTTCTGAAAGTTACTGAGAATAACCTGAATGGGCTTTACCAGATTTGCCACAATTCTGGTGTGATAGGGTTCCATCATTCATTCCTATGTGTATTTCCAATGTTTTGGTGAGTTGTGAACTTATTATACAACAGGAATGTTGGACCTCACATCATAATAATCTGTGATTTTGGACCTCACGTTATATATATATATATATATATATATATATATATATATATGATTCCTCTTGTTGGGTCACCTGGATATCACCACTCTCGGGCCTAATATATAAGGTGGTATATGCCGATACTGGGTGGCCTTTGAGTGTTTTTTTTTCCAGTAAGTTTTTGTGGTTTAGTTATCAATATCTCCAATACAGTCTGCTTTATCTTCTTTTGGAAGATAAAAGTATAGTCGAGGGCAGGTCATTTGTCTTGAACACTTTAGGAACTACAAGACGATGTAGTATTGTCTCATGCTTCTGTTTATGGGACTTGTGATCCAAGTTTTTGCAGATTTGTAGTTTACGTGCTACTTAATTATTTAATTATTGAAGCTGTGTTTGTTATTGCAGGACATTGCCATACGCAACCTTGACTATATATTTACGGTATCATCACAAGCTACTGCTAGTGCTTCACCAGATATTCTAGCTAACCTTGAAAATATATTGGACCTAAGGTCATCCGAACCATGAAGTTACCGTCGTCTCCCCACTCCTACAGCTAAAGCGAGCTTGCTGAGCTTGGTGTTCCAGTTGAGACACCACAATTGAAAGCATCATATTCAGTTCAGCCAGATGGAACTTGCTAGGTTTCTCAACTTTTCAACGTGGGACTTTTACCTTCACATTCTCAGAGTCACAGAGCTACCAAAAAAAAACAGAGGAGAAAGAACAATAATATGAACCTAATTTGTTAGGCACACAAACTGTCAGAGATTCACTTAAGCAGTGCATCCTGACTTGTGATCCCAACCCTTGTTGGGTTAAGGGATTCTAGCATTCGACTCAATATAGAATGTACGTCAAAAGTGTCAGATACGCACACCCATATTTTCTTATCAAAGTGTCTATTCTCATATTCATTGTAAACTGACTTAGCCAAAGTTGTCTTTCCTAGGCCTGGCATTCCAACAATGGCCATAATCGAAACATTTTCTAGATTTTTGGAGTTGATCAAGGTTGTAATTATACTTGACACAACCTCCTTCCTTCCAACGATGTTTTCATCTTTATCTAAGAATGAGTTGGTTTCTCTGTCCCCTACAATTCCACGAGGGACGTACTGCGTTGTAGCCATAACATTTTTTGCAACTAATCCAATAACAGATGCTCTATTCTCCAGGTTCACCAAGGATGCATTTATGATCTTAATTTTATGTGCCATTTTAAGATGAAAAGCACTGGGATAGGAGGGCGATCAATACCTTTATGTGGATTTGGTTTCGGAGCCCTACTTTACTCCGAAGATCTTCATATTTGAACTCATCCAACGCATCATCAGCATCATAAGCTATATGTTTAAGTTTCTTCACCCACTCCTCTACTGCCTTGCCCCGACCTTGCGGTTGCTCGACAGCTTCACTTAAGATATCTTGAATCATGTTCAAAGATTCACTGAGCCTTGTCAGCTCTGCTTTGAATCCCCAGGCAAGATTGAATTCTTGGGCCGCAAGTGAAGCCACCTTCTTCAGTATTCCCTCAGCAGCAAAAGTAAGGAAAATTTCCACCATGCTTACGTAGTGCTTAATCACCAATTGGCTAGAAGACAGCAACACAAATTAAGAGCAGAATACTACTAGCAGCAGATTGAAGACGCACAGGTGTGTTTCTCTGGTAAGCTAGAAGACAGCAAACAAGCTGTAGGGTTGAAGTTGCTGCCTTATTATAACTTCGAAATTCTCAGAACAATTGAGGACAAGTATGCCTATTTAAAGACGCATGCTATTTTTCTGATCCCTTATATACGACTCTATGCGTAGAGGATTTTATTTTTATTTTTATTGGGAGTGGAGGATTTAAATTTAGGATATCTTTCAACGTTGGAAAGAAAGTACCAGTTGGTGTAGAGGAAATTAAAATATGTGGGATCTAGTTTAATCATATACAAGGTAATCTAGAAATATTACAATTTTAGAAGACGGTGACTTGTACAGAACAGAACCCTCAGTTATAACTTACAATTCTGGTGTCTGTCTGACCCACAGGAACCATTCATCCAAGAACGAGAAACTCATATTCAACAAAAGAATTACGGTTTTACAATTCCGGCAAATGAAGCCTTATGAAAGTGGATTGCATCATAAAATAATGATCCTGTTGTAACAGGTGCTTTCAATTTCTATGAAGGATACAAAAGCTTACTCATAAAGAAAAATAACTCGTTGTTAACAGACGACCTTAAGTGGCTATGCTTCATGTAAATTCCTCCACAACATCTTTAGATGCATATAATTTGCAGGGAAGAAAATAAGGAAGGGAACAATTACTTGATACTTTATATTCTAGATAGCACTTGATTCAGAACTGCAACAATGTTCTCATAGCATTGTCGGATATATGATGCATCTTTATCCCTAGCTGCATAATCAAGCTGCAATGCACAAAAAACTTGGTCAAGTCAATTGAAATAATTTTGTCAAGTCCTATGTTTATTGGGTGGAAATGGCAAAAACTTACTCTGGTCACATTGTTGAAGAGGTCAGAATAAAGTTTTCTCAGTTGGGGCCTCTCATTTGCAGGTTTTGCTTGAATTAGGGTATAAATGTCCTGTTTCAAGACTGCTGAGCTCTTCCTGAGAGCTATTTGTACCTCTCTCCATGACTCTAAATCTATGAGCTCTTTCACTTGTAACAGAGCTTGTGCATGACCTTTGATTCCACTCTCTGCCTCTTCAATTGTCTGGCCAGGTGCTACCAGTTGCAAGTCAAATCCATTCGCAGCTTCAACAAAAATTGCTTCTTTCGCCGCCATTAGTGCCCAACTTACTGCTGCTATTGCCCCAATTCTTCTTTTGATATTGAATTCAAAATCCTTCAGTGGCTTCTCCCTGAACTGAACGGATGGTTTCAGGCAGCAAGAAAATGTGGGGTTGAAGAGTGGTGGGTTTTTGGGTTGCACTATAGCTGATTTGAATGCCATTGTTCTGGTGAGCTTCATGTTAAAAGAATGAATCAAGAATTAAACTTAGAACCAACCTGGGATTAGTAGGGGATTGGAGAAGATTAGCGAAGAAGATAAAGATTGGGATTGGGGATACGGTGGAGGAAAGGAGAAGATGGGTGGGTTGGAAGAAAGAGGACAACAAGAACAAGACTGGAAGAATAAATTATGAAGAGGATTTGAGGCCCTCTCTCAGCTACTAGTGCTGGAGATGGAGAGGAACAGGGAGCATATGAAGAGATAGAGAGAGAATAAAGGAGAGTAGGAGTGGGAGAGCTTGAACGGTAAGCGGGGCTGAAGTTTTTGGGCTGGGCTGAGGTTGAGACCAGGTTGGGCTGGGGACAAACAATATTACTTGGGAATTTAAAAAAAAAAAAAAAAAAAAAAAAAAGGGTTAAAAAGACAATATAATCACATATAATGCCACACAAATTGATATCTACTCAAAGTGCTTGGGTAAATGCCACGCAAACTTGAGGTTCAAACAAAAAAAGTTGTGAGAAAATGCGTGTGTTAAATAATGGCTATAATATAGCAGATGTAGGTTAGATCAGTTGTTTAAAGCAAATGTACGTGTTTCTTGCACCAGAAGTTGATTTTCTTTCTTGCAGATTAGAGTAATTAGAATATCATTTGTTTGAAAAAAGAAAAGAAAAGATATATATAACACCCATAACTTCTTTTTTCTTGAGTTGGGTAGGATGGGTCATTTTTCTTTTCGTGTGGGATAATTTTTTATTGTAGTATGAATAATTCGATGATGAGGAATTTTTTTTAAAAATATTACGTAACACTTTAAAACATAGTCCGTACTCTGACAAGGACCACTGAAGTATGGTGGCACATGGCTGCTGTCACATCAGTCTCAGAGTGGACGGTTAAGATTAAAAAGTACGGATCCGTGGACGGCCAAGATTAGAGCTTTCCCATAACGCTCCCAGACTCTCTCTTCTGGTATGAGGTCCAGCTCGGTCGGGACCCTTATAAGAGGGGAAAGAGTAAAGACCATCACTCTTTCTCTTTCTCTTCTTCTCTCTCACTGTGAGTTTCAACTTTCAAAGCAAAATCTTCCTCTCTTCTCTTTCTTTCTTTCTCTCTCTTTCCTTTTCTCTTTCTCTCACTTTGGGGTTTGAATCGAATGGACAGTGATAGACCGGAAAAGGAGGAAGAAAAAGCTTTTTACTAAAACAACCACTTTGGGTAGTCTCTCAGAGCTTTCTTCCTGCTTCAGCTGTTGCTTGTTTCCATGGCGATCTCTTAGAGCAGAGCATGATGTTTCTATGGAGGGAGGGGTTTCCTCCATTTGGGGCTTCAATTTGGGACTAAGTAGGAAAAAGGATCTTAATTTTGTCGAGCATGGTGAAGAAAGGGGGTGACTTGAAGCCAATAAGTAGCAGTAGTTGTCAGTAGAGCTCATTTTTATCTCTTTGATGGCTATGGCTGGTTCTGTAAAATTAGGGTTTTCTATTATGGTTTTTATATAGATAGAGAAAGGTTTAAGGTTGATATTGATAGTTATATTGATATGAAGCTTTCAACATCAGGGTTGGGTCAGCAGGATCATGAAGGTAACCCTATTTTAAAATTTCCTCATATTCTGCTTTTGTTTATTATATTTCTGACTTCTATGTTTAACTTTTCTCAAATCTCAATCATTACTATTGTTGTTGTCATTGTTATTGCTTTTTGAGAATAAAAACAAAAAAATTAAAATTGAGCTTAAAAATGACAGCAGCCGGAGGAGGAGCTGAAAAGAAGTGCTTGAATTCGGAGCTATGGCATGCATGCGCAGGGCCTCTGGTTTCCCTGCCAACGCCTGGAACTCGTGTTGTTTACTTCCCTCAGGGCCACAGTGACCAGGTTGCTGCCACTACTAACAAACAAGTTGATGCCCACATACCAAACTACCCGAGCTTGCCGCCCCAGTTGATCTGTCAGCTGCACAATGTCACAATGCATGTGGGTTCCCTTTGTCTTTGTGAATTTTGATTCAGCTACATCACTCTTACTTGTTTATTTCTTCTAGAAGAAAGAAAAAAAAGAAGTTAAAAATTGGAACACAAATGGAATTGATTAAGCATTGGATTTCAGGCAGATGTGGAGACAGATGAAGTATATGCCCAAATGACATTACAGCCTTTGACGCCAGTAAATTATTCTTTTCTTTTTCTTCTTGATATTTTTTTGGTTTAATTTGTTGGAGTTTTAGCTTAACATAATAAGTTGTAATGTTGTTGAAACCACACACACTCTCACACAGCAAGAGCAAAAAGAAACATTTCTTCCAATGGAGTTAGGAATTCCAAGCAAGCAACCCACAAATTACTTTTGCAAGACATTGACGGCGAGTGATACTAGTACACATGGAGGCTTCTCTGTTCCTCGTCGTGCTGCCGAGAAAGTTTTTCCTCCACTGGTATTTCCCTTTTCAAACTCTTCTTGTCTGTTCCATTCTTTTATTTGACCGTATTTGGTTGCTGATATTTTTTATTTAAACCCTTTTGTTGTATCCTGCAGGATTTCTCACTACAGCCACCAGCGCAGGAACTTATTGCTAGGGATCTCCATGATGTTGAATGGAAGTTTAGGCATATTTTCCGAGGTAGGATCTGGAGCATTTCTTTGTGGCATTGTATTTTAGGGCTTTTATATTTCACTTTTCCATCTATTTTGCGTAATGCATAATTTCTGCATTAAGTTAGGATTATTTTTTTAAAAGTTCAAAAAGCTTCAACTGCCAATTCTATCAGGATCTATTCTTCTGATGACTTGCAACATAAAACTATAGTTTTCAGAGTCATCATGCGCACAAGACAAGCATAAATTTGTAGTTTCTCATCTTCTTCTGTTATTTACGCAATGGAAGAAATTTTAGGTTACAATCATTCATGTAGCTGCAGGATCAATTGGGTTGTGAGGTTCTTGTATTTTGGGGGACTTGATCTGCTTTTCGTATAGAAGTTTATATGGAAAGCTAAAGATGCTTGCATCATTGATTGTTTACTTAAAACCCTGATTCAGCTGATGCCCAAGTAACTTCTTGTTGGTACTGTAGTTTTAAAATTTTGCTCATGCTGTCTTAATGGTATTAATACTGATTTCGTGGACTAATCCACTTATTTGTATATGCATCTTTTCTTGCATAGGTACTCTTCCTAGGATAGGATCTCTCTCTGTTTAAAACATCAATGTATAACACATGCAGGTGTTATACATATATCCAGCGGACTAATCCACCTATTTGTCATGCATCCTGTATTTTGACTAGGTATCATTATAGGATTCTGTTGGACTCTGTTTTAACACATCAATGTATAACACATGCATGGTATATATGATCATTTCTTTGTTCATAAATGAGATGTTAGCCAAATTTTCTATACCTCTGTGGGACACCACATTAAGTTCATTATTGCTGTATTGCCTTCAGCACATGCATCCCATGCCATATCATGTTCAACAATGGTGCATAAAGCACTTAAGTGTTTATTAACAATATGCATAAATTCCTGGATGTTTCACCTGCTCCCACCCTTCCACCAATCCCACTGAATATTTTAGCCCTAAGTCCTAACGTGCACAAGAGATTGTGATAAGCAGCAGTGAGATAATGTATGAATTAAAAACCGCTTCAGAGGAACGCAAAATCTTGAAAGAAACAGTTTAATGTAATGGACACTCAGTCTCCTATGAATGTGTTGAGGTCACTAGACTCACTACTGTGGTTAAGGTTGTCTTGAATAATCTTGGAACAGTATTTTTGTCGATGAGATGTTCTTTGATCAGATTTTATCTACCTGGTGTGGTCCCTGACAGAGTTTAGTCACCTGAACTGGGGACATGTGAGGAATAAGTTTGTTATTCTTGGGCAGAAGTACATATGAGGAAGATAAATAAGAGGACATATTGCTATTTTGTTCATGTTTACAGTGTTTTATCGAGTGATCTCCTTTACCTTTCGGATAATCCAGCATACTGACGATATTAATCATTATGCACAGGCCACGTTTTCCACTTAATGAGTAATGTTTTCTTGCCAGACTTTTGTTGCCAGACTGTGAATCTAGACCACACATTCAGGGAAAAGTCAAACGGATCAATGAATTAGGTTCAGAGTCTGGCAAGAGAACATTGCTCTCCATTTAATAGAGTAATATAAATTGGTGACATTTAGAAACCTAATAATCTCTTGATAGTGTCAGCAAGGTTGATATAGTTGTTAATATTGTTGAGAGGGTAATGATATTTGACCAGTGGTTGTTGGATGAGATATTCCTTGTAGCAATATCAAGGTAAATTACTAATTAGTAATGAACATTATGGTAGATAAGAGAACATGTAATCCATGTTGAAGCCTTTTGGGAAAGTGCTGCTAACATTGGCTGTATGTTGTGAGTGAAGGCTTTATTTGAAGATGTTTGACTGGCTGTCCCAGGTGTTAACTCAATAGACATTGTTGGTCCATTCCATAACAACTTGAGCTTTTGAGGGCTAATGGTTGTATGACTCCAAGTACTATAAGTTGGTTTTCTTTTCTTTTTATATTTTTGTTTTCATGTTTCACACGGCCAGGTTCCGTGTTAGATTTGTGGCAATTAGATAACACATATCTTCTGAGCTGTGGTTGCTCTTTATCGTTGGATTCATCTTGGATGAGCAGTTCACTGATCACTGCTGTGTTGACAGTGCTAGATAGATTGGCTCTTTCTGATATCAGTGGTGCCCTTGCTGTTGGAGTAGTTGCATGGAGGAAGCAGTGCATGACGCCAAACACCGGAACTTTTGCTGGTGTGTGGGGGCATGTGCTGCAACGGTTCCAGATGACACATCCTGGAAACAAGAGATCTACTTGCTCTGATTCTTATGATGTCTATGTTTGGGAAAGAAATAACTTATGATTAGATTGGCATGTATGACGTACACGGTTTTGGCAGTGGTACATGTAGTTTGCATTTGTGGTGGATCTGAGGTGGCCCATGGCTAGGTTCTGTTGAATATGTGATGCCTGGAATGGTTGCAAAAATGATGAATTGAATTTGGGCTTTAATAGTTGGCCAGGGCAAGAATGATATGCAAGAATGCTCTGATACCAAATAGATGTGTAACAGGAAAGTATAGACTACAGAGAGAATAGAAGAACATATTCAATAAGAGAAAAGTATAGAATAGAGGTTTAATGAAGGAAAGAAGAAAAAAGTGGAAAGAGATCAAGGAGGAGTCTAAGAGAGGTAAAGTTGGATAAAGGCAATTCTTTTTATCAAATCAAAGTATGTGAGCCCAAAAAATATACAGGACTTCTAAGTTCTAACCTCCATATATAGGAAATTTCATGCAATAAAATATTTAATTCCTTATATAATGGGAAAGATCCAAAATATTATAAAATAAAGCCAAATAAATAGTGAAATAGTAATTATAGTAAATAAAATAGTTAAAATAAACCGAGTTTATGAGTTTGTACTCATGCTTAAGATATAGACAACTTTTCTTCTTGCTTGCTTTCCATTATCAATGCTTCCACTGTTATGTGATTGTAGAATACCTAAAATGTCAGAAGTACAATTTTGTAGGATTATTGAAGATATATATGCTCTATAAAGCAGAATATCTCTTCTCAAAACTTGCCTCAAGAGTAAGTGCTGAGGTGATGGTGTTTGTATGGATTAGTGGATAAAATAAGATAAGAATCCGGTTAATGTTAGTGAGGGCACAAACGTGTGGTAAAGACCAGCAAGTGCTATGGGAGAAATTTCATTCAAGTCCAAAGTGCCATAATGCTAAAAAGAGGATGAAATGCATGAGCAGAACATGTTGCAGATATGATAAAGGGATATAGTTTTATTTTCCATCTTTTTGAGTTGTATTTTGTTGTATTTACTTGCTCCTTCCCAGATTGTGGGTTCCTTATCCACTCTTTGTAATTAGCATTCCTACTTTAATAAAATTATGTTTCTCTTCCAAAAAAAAAAGGGATATAGTTGTGTAGGATTAACAGTAAAAGATGATCTGTGTAGTTGACCCAAATTATTTGGAATTAAAGCTTGGTTGAGTTGAGTTTATGAACACTTGGGAGGGGATTGCATAGCCAGATTTTACTGTTGTTTGTTCGTAAGGTTTTTCTTTGGGTAATTCTATATGAAACAGTTTTAAATGCAATCTGTTTCAAATTGTTCCTTGATGGACGTGCTTAACTCAGTTGTACCCTATCCATATCCCCTTCTTCTAATATTAATAAAAACTGGTTATCTCTATTGCTGAAAGTACTTTAAAAACAAATTTTGCTACACTGCTGAGTGGATAATGCTGTTATATGTGCCGAAGTGGTCCACTAGTACTTATAAGGAGATACTTGGAAAAACTGACCTGTTCTATACCTTGTTCATCTTGCAGGCCAACCCAAACGACATCTTCTTACCACAGGCTGGAGTGTGTTTGTTAGTGCCAAACGACTTGTTGCAGGAGATTCTGTTCTTTTTATTTGGTATATCTTTCGTCTTCTTTTTTCCTGTGATTTCTGTATTTGCATGTAAAGTCGTACATTAATATTCTGGTAAATCCCATAATAGGAATGAAAAAAATCAGCTTCTTTTGGGTATTCGCCGTGCCACTCGACCACAAACTGTGATGCCGTCATCTGTTTTGTCAAGTGATAGCATGCATATTGGACTTCTTGCTGCTGCTGCTCATGCTGCTTCAACTAATAGTTGTTTTACAGTTTTTTATAATCCAAGGTGGCAAAAGAGTCTTCCAGATTTTTGTTTTCCTGCAATGCTTGTATTACCTTTCTGCTTATATGTTTATGATGTCCAGGGCTAGTCCATCTGAGTTTGTCATACCCCTATCAAAATACATTAAAGCAGTATTTCACACACGTGTTTCAGTTGGGATGCGATTTCGGATGCTATTTGAGACTGAAGAGTCAAGTGTCAGAAGGTATCATAGCTTTTCACGGTTAACTACGGTATTAGTATTGTTAACCTAATGATCACTTATGTCATTTGTATAGGTTTCTTGCAACTGTAGAATCATTTATTGCTTGGTTATAACTTACACTAGCATAAGTTGTTTTTATTGATTTTGGTGCACATTTCTCTAGAATTAAACCACCAAAAGATCAATCTTTTTTATTGGGTATTACCCTATGTTGCACGGACACGGACACGGATACGAGACACGGGGATATGGGGATACGGAAAATATAAAAAAACTAGGACACTAACATGGCAATTGAAAATTAAATAAATTTATAATAATGTTTTTATATATTAAATAAACAAACTGTTCATGTTCATACTTCAATTTATAATACCATAAATAAAACAAAGCACTCATGTACTTCTCATGATTCATCCACATAATAATTAAAACCACACAAAATAAAACATAAATTTCTCTCAAGTACCAAGAAAAGAAGAAAATATAATGAAAACTAAGAAAAGAAGAGAAGAAAAAGGTGGGGAAAGTTGGAGAGAGAGGAAGGGCTGAGAAGGTAGTTGGTATAAGTATAAAAGAGTTTCGAAATTATAATTTTGACCCTCCAGTTATTTTTAAAATTTTCAAATTAGTCCCTCAGAAAGTTTCAATAATTGTGTTTTGACCCCAGTTTTCTTAAAAATACAAAATTGACCCTTCCGTGTCTGGACCATGGGTTGACTGTGTCCAATGCGTGTCCAAGCTGTGTCCGAGTGTCCGACACTCCAATACTTTAGCTAATTGAAGTGTTCGTGCAACATACCTAATACTGAGGCAACAAGTTCATATCAGCAAACATTGATGTTTCCTTATGCGCGAAGCATTGCTATACTTAGATGTGAACTTTTGACATATCCAATGCTTGTCTTGTCAAGGTACATGGGTACGATAACTGGCATAAGTGATCTGGATCCTGTTCGGTGGCCAAATTCTCATTGGCGGTCTGTCAAGGTAATAGAGCATAATTTTTCTACTGTAGTGCAATAAAGTTTCCTTCCAATTATTTGTATATGACTCCACTTCTAATCCTATATAATGTAGTAGGTAGGACAGTATCTGGTATTGTTTGATGAAGGATAACATGACCTCTTAAAGACAGAAAAAATCTCCATCTACTTTCTCTGATTGTGCTTATTATACAATGACACCAACTTGTCTAGGATGGTGTTTCATGCAATACTAGAACGTACAATAAAAAAGGGGAATTCTTATGGTTCTACAATTTTTTAATTAACCTGTTTCCACTCATCAAAGAAGAAAAGGTGGATATGAAAGAGAGAACAAAAAGTTGTTACAGTGTTCCTTTTTTATGACTGATGAACTATGTAGATCCGTAACAGGATTCATGAGTCCAGACCATGTTGTTTCTCCCTTGAAAGTAGTTTTTATATTTAACATATTGTTCTTTCCTATTTGTAGGTTGGTTGGGATGAGTCCACTGCAGGTGAGAGGCAGCCCAGGGTATCGTTATGGGAGATTGAGCCTTTGACAACTTTCCCCATGTACCCATCATTGTTTCCCCTTCGACTAAAACGCCCTTGGCATCCTGGGGCCTCATCTATGCAAGGTAAAAGCTATATGTGGGCTGATTATTTGGTGCCTTTATCTTCAGAAAAACCAAATGCAGTTTTCAATTTATCTTTTCTTGCCTTTGGGGTTGAGTGGATTCATCTTGATACGCTTATGCTTGATATGCTTATTCTTAGAGTGACCCAGTTGAGGTCAAGTAAATTTCTTTATGGAGAAGTGTTAATTTTAAATTTCAAAACTGGTTCAGTAAAATACTCTTCTTTATGCATGTACTGGGCTAATGTTTAGTATTGACAATATTATTTGGTGCCTTTATCCTCATATCTACTCCATGCTATTGTAGTCTCTCACTGAGGCAAAAATGATTGGGGACAGGTTTTTGATTAAGTCTAAATCTTTTTATTTTAGCACAAAACTGACTTTAGGGAACAAAGATTGAGTATTTAAATACTTTGGTAAGCAAGAATGTACCTAGGCACAGCCATGCAGGAAGGTTGAGGAAACTGAGAATGGCAGGATACAACTGACAATAGTAGGAAGAGACAGTAAGACAGTAAGAGTCTAGGGCTGTTGAAAATCACACGCATATTATTTTTCTCCATTCAATATGCTGTACTGTAGTTTCTCATGTTAAGAATCGTTGAGGTTTTAGGCATCATCATCTCATGACTGACTCTCATATAAAATACATTGAGCAAGAAGGCTGTGGCACATATTCCTTCGTTTTATTCCAACATAAGACGCAAGCATTTCATTTTCCAATGAGATAAGCATGACCCGTTTAGAATTCCACTTTCCATGGTTTCAGTCAAGGTAGTGCCATTTTATATGGTTTTGGTCAAAACTGTGGTATTTCATTGAAACACTACATAATTCACTATAAAGGCAGACCATGGTGTTTCCATTACCCTCTGTCATCAGGTTGTCTGTTGTCAGAATTTTTCCATGAAGCTCACTCCAAAGGTGTATTAGAGGCCCAAATAGCTTAAATTCTATTCTATCTTTGTTGTTACTGCAGATAATAGAGATGACGCCAACAGCTTAATGTGGCTTAGGGGGGGAACTGGAGAGCAAGGTCTTCACTCCATGAACTTTCAACCTGTTGGTATGTTTCCTTGGATGCAACAGAGATTGGATTCAACATTGATTGGAAATGATCACAATCCGCAGTACCAGGCCATGTTGGCTGCTGGTTTGCAGAATCTAGGAAGTGGAGATCAGCTAAGACAACATATGATGCACTTTCAGCAGCCCTTTCAGTATGTTCAGCAGTCGAGTAGCCACAATCCAATGTTGCAGTTGCAACAGCAAATTCAGCAATCAATCCCTCATAATATTCTGCAGGCACAACCACAAGTTTCACTGGAGAATCTGCCTCAGCACCTTCTACAGCAACAATTTAACAATCAAACAGAGGAGCAGGTGCAGCAACAGCAAAACACCTATCATGATGCACTCAAGGTTCAAACTGAACAGCTCCAACAGAGTCAGCAAATGAATGTGCCATCTCCATCGTTTCCTAAAACAGACTTCAGTGATTCAAACACAAAGTTCTCAGCATCTACTACCCCCAGACAGAACATGCTTGGTACACTTTGTCCTGAAGGGAGTGGAAATCTTTTAAGCTCATCCAGGGCTGGTCATTCTATGCCAACTGAGCAGTTACCTCAACAATCTTGGGCTCCAAAGTATGCACATGCACAGGTCAATGCTTTTGCCAACTCAATGTCATTTCCACCATTTAATGAGAAAGACAATGCAGTTGAGCAAGAGAATTGTAATTCAGATTCCCAGAATCCTACTCTCTTTGGTGTTAATATTGAATCATCTGGACTTCTGTTCCCCACCACAGCGCCCAGTTTTGCCACTTCTTCAAATGATGCTGACATGTCAATGCCATTAGGAGACTCTGGATTTCAGAGCTCTCTGTATGGTTGCATGCAAGACTCGTCTGAGTTGTTGCACAGTGCAGGGCAAGTTGACCCACCAACCCCAAATTGTACATTTGTCAAGGTGTGAGATGAAAGTAATTAGGTGTTTTTGTTCTTTCAATTTTCTTGCATTTTTAAAATTGTTGGACGGATGATACTGTGTTGTTAGTGCAGGTTTACAAGTCAGGTTCGGTTGGCCGCTCATTGGACATATCCCGGTTCAGCAGTTACCATGAGCTGCGAGAAGAGCTGGGGCAGATGTTCGGAATTGAGGGGAAGTTGGAAGACCGTCTTAGATCAGGCTGGCAGCTTGTATTCGTTGACAGGGAGAATGATGTGCTTCTCCTTGGTGACGACCCGTGGGAGTAAGTTCTTGGTTCAGTTACATATAGCTGTTTGCCATTGGATACTTGTATGCATGGAGTTCCTCTCATATCCGAATTTAATCCTTGATAATTACACTAATAGTTATCCTATAAAGAAACAATGACTAAGCTAATGGAATATGGTCTTCATCATCATTCGAACATAAAATAATTATTGGATCAGGTCCTAGTAACTTACTTTTTGGGAACAATAGTAGTAGTAAACAAACAAAACTAAGCATGGATCCAGAGTGACAGATACTAAGTTGAGTTCTTGCAAGTGCAACCTCATAGTCCTAATTTATATTGAACTTAACGTGTTGGGCTCCAGGTGGGATGCCCATGTGTGGAAAATTGGTTAGGATATAGAATACCTTTGTCCCACAATCTAATCGATGTGTTCAAAGGCGAAGGCATAATACTATGTATTACTCAAAACTAAAGGCGCAAGCCTCTTGATCCTCAAATTGATATATTTGATTGAAACATATAAAATTGGTTTTAAAAGTTATTATTTATAATTGAAGCAGAACAAGTAATCTCAACACATGCTACATTCAATTTTTTGTATGATAATTCACAAATACTTCCAAAATTACCCCCACATACTTCTTGTGGAGGGGAAGAATTGAAAAAAGAAAAGAAAAAAGGAACAAAAGAAAAAGATAACTGGGTACCTTGAGAATGGGGCTTAGAGCTTCTGATGACAAGTGGGATGCACCTTAGAGCTCCTGGGTTGTGGTTGGGAGCTGTGAAAGAGGGGAATGGATTTTGGAGATTAATTTCTATTTGGTCTTATGGTTTCTCCTTATTTTAGCAACTCAGGCCATTTGGCATGGGCTGTTAAAATTTTTAAAAGCCCAGGCCAAACAATGCCATTTGGCCTAAGAGTTTTAAGAAGAGATTGGTACCCAAGCTGTGCCTCTCGTAAGACACAGGCATGCAGATGCCGCCTCAAGGTTTTCCTTTGTCAGTTTTTCTGGAGGTGCGTTTCAAGGACACCATTAAAAACACCAAGTTCAAAATCTTATGATTCTTTTAACAGTGGTAAAGCAACAAAAGTTTTTTAATTTTATGATTATTTTGGCTATACTAATCAGAAGACTGTAGGCCTTTCTGTTGACTACTTTTAAGTCTTCCTGAACAGTAAATGATATAATTTAAAGAGGCTCTTGAATGTTATGGGGAAATTGATTTGGTCCTAATCTATTTACACCATTTTTAGCATTTTTTGTCCAGGAATTTTCTGGATCAAGTGTTCACTTATTACAAGACACGCATGATCTGCATGTGAAAGAAAGTAAAATGGGCTAGATGTAAAATAGAAGATTCAGTTTATGGAGGATGTGGACTCATTTAACCTTACAAAATTACCCTATGCTCTTGTTCAACTCAACAAAATTAGCCGTATAATTTTTTGGTGGAATAAGTGAAGATGTTCTGCCTTTGTGTTGGTAACAGATTAAGGAAGGGTAATACAGCTTAAAGCCTAGTCAATATCTAAACTCCAGGCCCCCACTGTAGCCAGAAATAGATAATCTTAAGTTATTTGTGTATATTTTTATAGTAAAGTTTTTCTTTTGATTGAAGTTTTCTGGGTAAAAGTTAGCCAATGATGCTTGCCACAAATATTGAATCAATTACTGGCTTTGTTACATGCTAAAATTTTGTCTATAGGTCAATAAAGATAAGACCTTAAATTAGAGCACTAACACATTTGAAATTGCGTGTATTGCACAGTAATTTTCGATATTTCCATTTTCTTCTCTCTTTATTTCATATAGCGAGTTTGCAAAAAATAAAATCTCACTGTTAAACCAAGCCTTAGAAAATCTGCCTTGTTTATCTTGGTCAAAAGGGAGCTTGAGGACTAGGGAAGCGAATGGGGGGAGAGAGGGGATGAGGGGAAGGGTGAGGTTGAACTATTGCATGGAAGTGCTGTACCATTGGAGCTATGAGCCTCACACAGATAACCTGGATGTCAAATTACTGGTTTACTAAAATTTTAAATGAAGAATTAGAGTGGTTTCATGTTGATGTTGAATTAACATTGTTAATCAAAGAAGCACCAAGAATAATTGAAAACTTTCTTTAGTCTTCACTTCAACTTTTCTTTTTAGGTGGTTTCTCTAGTTCACTGAACTGTCCTTATAGTAGGGAACAATTAGAAACGGCATTTTTGGAGGTCTGACTAATATATGAAATCATATGATATGCAGGTCATTTGTGAACAATGTTTGGTATATCAAGATACTTTCTCCCGAGGATGTACACAAAATGGGGGACCAAGCAGTTGAACCCTTTAACCCGAATACGGGTCAAAGGTTGAACAGCAGTGGCGGTGAAGCTCAAGACATTGTTTCCGGGCTCCCATCTCTTGGCTCACTTGAATATTGAACTTAGCTAATTGTATGAAACACTTCCACGTGTTGGTTCTAGTCCTCTTACAAAGGGAGAAACTTCCAGTTGAATGTATATGCTCAATCTGGTGCTCTCTCCCCCTTTCAGCGTGCATTTCTATCAGTATTATATGACTTATGTTTCAGAGACTGTTTAGCTCTGATGAATATGATACGTGGTTAAATTATGTTTGAAGTTTGGAACTCAGAAGAGATAATCATTAAACGTCGAAGATTTATAGCATTTTATCTTTTTTTTCTTTGGTTCCAGCAAGGAATTTAGCGTCGAGAAATTAATAGATTATGGAGTGCAGCTTTGTGGGTGTGGCATTATTCCTGATCTAGCTATTTTTCCTGGTTGTCTGATGAAAAATACTAGAAGCACCACACCTGCGATTGCATGGGATAAAATTGTTTGCTCATCCTTTTCAAGTTCTATGCTTGAAAGTTTATTAAAATATTGAGAAGAATTTAATTGATTATAATTATGTGACTGGACTCACTTTATTGTCATTCGTTATCTTAAAAATTAGTAGGCCAAAAGTCACTTTTGGTTTGTAAGGTGTGGTTGTTTAAAATTTCAATAGTATAGCCGCGCGGCCGTACTTTTTAAATATTCCAATATATTTAAATAGTATAGCCGGCTATACTATTTAAAGATTAATATACTTAATACATGTAAAATGGTATAGCCGAGCGGCTATACACTTTAAATATTAATATATTTAATATATTTTAAGAGTATAGCCGAACGGCTATTTAACGAGTACAGCCGCGCGGCAATACACTTTAAATAGTAATAATAATAATAATAATAATAATAATATGTTTCAGGAGTATAGCCCCTGGGCTAGACGTTTAAAATATTTGAATATATTTAAACAGTATAGCCGTGTTGCGGTACTATTTAAAATTCAAGTGTATCATTTTTAGGAATTTTTGCATTGTGCTACGCTTTGGAACATCATGGGCCGATTTTGGAAGGAAAAGCTCCCCATCTATATTCATATTGGATTTCACAAGCTTTAGAGGGATTACTTGTAAACACCATGTTCTGCAAAAGCATTGCAAGCTCAGCTTTATAATAAGAATATTATGAGAAGAATGGTGAAGCTTACTGGGTTATGTTCTGAATTTTTATCTTGGCATTTGTTTTGTTGTATCATTCCACTTCCCTTAAGTAGACATATTATGGGGTTGGGGTCATTTTTCAAAACAAACTCAGTCAAGTAATCAGATTGGCTCCCAACTCCCAACTCCAAACTCTAAAATAATATATGAAATCAAGTAAGAGAGCCCTATCAATCTTGGATCAATGTCTCAGCATGGCGCATATCAAGCAAATTCAAAGCCACCTCACAGTTTCAGGTACCCTTTTCGATCCTTATGCAGCTGCCAAGATCATTACCTTCTGTACTGTATCCAACTCTGGTGATTTACGACATGCGTTTCAACTCTTTCGTCATATGCCTTACCGAACCACCTACATTTGGAACGTCGTGATCAGAGCTTTAGCTGAGAACAATGAGTCCATGAGAGCCGTATCTCTATACAGTGATATGATTCAGAGTGGCTTCTTGCCCAACAACTACACTTTCTCCTTTCTTCTTAGAGCTTGCGCTGACCTCTCTTATCTCTCTTTCGGTTTGGTGCTCCATTGCCATGCCATTAGGCTTGGTTGGGAATCTCACGATTTTGTGCAGAACGGGTTGATCCATTTGTATGTGACTTGTGATTTCATAAACCCAGCTCGTAAATTGTTTGACATGAGCGTATATAGAGATGTTGTTACCTGGACTGCATTGATTAATGGGTATGTCAAGTCTGGCCAAGTTGTCATTGCACGGGAGCTGTTTGATCAAATGCCTCAAAAGAATGCGGTTTCTTGGAGCGCTATGATTAATGGGTATGTGCGAGTTGGGTTGTTTAGGGAGGCCTTGGAGCTTTTTGTCGATATGCAGGCGTCTGGGTTTTTGCCTAACCACGCCGGGATTGTTGGTTCACTCACTGCTTGTGCTTTTCTTGGTGCACTGGATCAGGGAAGATGGATACATGCATATGTCAACAGGAAGAGGATGCAATTAGATATAGTGTTGGGCACTGCTCTCGTCGACATGTACACAAAGTGTGGTTGTATTGAAACTGCTCGTGCTGTATTTAATGAGATGCCGAGTAGGGATGTCTTTGCTTTTACTTGTTTGATTTCGGGGCTGGCCAATAACGGTGATAGTGCAGGTGCCATTTCGCTGTTTGCGAGAATGCAGGATGAAGGAATTGCACCTAATGAAGTTACATTTATATGCGTGTTGAGTGCTTGCAGCCGAATGGGCTTGGTGGATGAGGGATTGCGTATATTTGGAAGTATATCTAGTACTTTCAGGATACAACCAGGCATCCAGCACTATGGTTGTTTGGTAGATTTACTAGGGAGAGCTGGGATGCTAGAAGAGGCAAAGAAGGTTGTTAGAGAGATGCCCATGGAACCAGACTCTTACGTCTTGGGTGCATTGCTCAATGCTTGTAGAGTTCATGGAGATGTTGAGTTGGGTAAAGAAATGGTTGAGCGCTTGTCCGGGAAAAGTTTAGACCACAGCGGTGTGCATGTTCTTCTTTCAAACATCTATGCCTCTGCCAACCAGTGGGATGATGTCACAGTGCTAAGGAAGGGAATGGAGGAAAAAAAGGTGAGAAAGGTGCCAGGTTGTAGCTTAGTTGAAGTTAACGGCGAGGTTTTTGAGTTTGTTGCTGGAGATAGGTCGCATGTGCTCATGGACGAAATCATGTTGGCGTCGCTTGTAATTGACAAGCATCTAAAGTCGTGTTGCTTTGACAGGGATGATGACAAAATAACTGATTAACTCAAGTTTTAGCAACTCAAATGTCGTCGGCCAAGCATCACAACAGTGTTGAACCGTTTGTATCACTCTTCTGGGATCGACTTCTTTCTAGAGGTAAACACTTTTATACATTCGATTAAGATTTGACACATTCAACAGAAAGGCCTCTTCTTGACATTAAACATACATATGTATGACAAACTCGTAGTTGAACATAAAAAGATATGTAACCTAGTTGGAGTCAATGGTGAGGTTTTTGAGTTTGTTGTTGGAGATAGGTCACGTGCTCAGGGACAATATTTTGATGGCGTCGCTCGCAATTGACAAGCATCTAAAGTCTCATTTGTTTGACAGGGATGATTACAAAGTAATTTAGTAACTCAAGTTTTAGCAACTCAAAAATCACTCTTCTAACACATATCCAACAGAAAGGCCTATGCATGGCATTAAACACACCGAGGTTTGAACAATGCAAGCAATAACTCAAGTGGTTATGAGCATTTACCTCTACATTATCCAAACTCGTAGTTGAACAATAACAAACAACAGTAATATGCTCAAAAAGGTAGGAGTTTCTGCAATATTTATATTTTTTCTTGATGTGTCTCCAAAACATATGCTTCTTGTCCTTGTTTTCTTTGATCTGATATGCTGCTTTTCCTTGGATCCTGGAACTTACCCGCCAATCCCTGGAATCCTGCAAAGTAGAAACGCGTAAGATTAAAAACATATGCACTATCAAATCAAGTTTATACTTCATTCATTATTATGTTGTGGCAACAAATTAAATCCAAATGCTTGCAATTCATGTTCCTTTTTTTTTCTTTTTTTGGGGTTGAAGCACAATAATCAACGATTACCTAGTATAGTCAATTTGGATTCTTCCAGCATCCAAATTGGCAATTCTCGCAAATGCATCTTTAGAAAGATTGATGGTTCCACACCCCGTTGAACCACAATAATCAACAATTACAACTACAATGGATTTATTAGTGCAAGGAGTTTGTATTCCTCTATTGTTTATAGGCCCCGTGCACCCGACCTCGAAATGATTAGTTAATTAATTATTTGAATTATTTTTAAAATCCAAATATCATATAATGTTTTGAGTTTGTCTTGTAAATTCGCAAAGCACATGCATATCATCATTCTTGTATAGCCGCATAGATAAACACACAAATTTCGTTAGAAATGAAAGCCCTAGTGCCAGGACTTTGATTTAGAAAGTTGTATCCTAGTGGAGCAAACGCCATATTTAATTTCATTATTCCATTTGTTGTTTAAAAAATAATTACTAATTAAAGTAATTAAAAAAGGCTAACATATTACTTAATTACATATATTAAATCAAAGAAGTAGGCCAAAAAACAAAAGTAAAGAAACTAATTTTATATTTTTTTAAAAAAAAACCTATCCCGATGAAATTTCCCAAATTAAATTTTCATTTTAAACAATATAGCCGCACGGCTAGACTATTTATATGGACGCGCTCGGGCCTAGGTGCCACGTGTCAAACGAGTAAAGCCGGGTGCCTATACTATTTTTGGGAAAAAAAATATAAGAAAGAGAGTATAGCCGCGCAGCTATACTATTTCTTAAAAAATTCTAAGATAGTCTGGAAAGACCGCGTCAAACGAGTACAGCCGTACGGCTATACTATTTTTTAAAAAAATTAGAAAAACAAAAGATAAATAAGCGGAGAATATAAACCAAAGTATAAATGAGAGGAACAAAGGATTTTAGGGGGGATTGTTCGTCTACTAGTCCTTGACACAAGAAACGGAATTTTCCACAACCCTTTCTTGTGTCGAATTAATAATGATTCTCGATCCCGTTCGTAAAAAATTTCTATTTTTAGTTTAAATTTTTTTTATAGGTTTATCATAATCTTTTTAGATTTATTACGTAAATAGTGGTAGTGGACAAACAAAAATAAATATAGGTACGTTTATTGAGCAAATAGAACTTCTTCAATTTTTAAAAAAAAATATTTTACTTTTATTAGATTAAATATGTATAGCCGAACGGCTATACTGTTTTTATAAGCAATTAAAGGAAAAATGCCCGCATGCTGCTTCAATCAGGAGCTAGAAACAATATCCTGATTAAGTGAAAGGCAATATCATTTTATTTTATTGGAAATTAACCTTTAAGCAATTTTGCTTTAAGTTTAATCCATAAGACTTCTTTGTTTAAGTGAAACAATGTCTTTACTTGAATCCAAAAGCAAAACATAACGTTGTCATTAGTTTGAATTGATAGATTGAATTGCCTCTATAAGGACCAAAAAGAACAAGCTTAACAGTTCCATAACGGTTGAAAGATTAAATTGCATATCTTATGTCTAGGTTCATCTCATGTCTAGGTCTTCCATATCTTAGATCTGAAACACTTTGTCAAATTGCATGCTCATCTCTCCTCTCTCTCGCCCTCCCTACATTTTTTTTTCTCGTTTAAGGCTTGCTCTTGATCGTTTAAGGCAACCTTACTAATAAAGGTGCTTGTTGAGTAAGGCCGCCATGGTGCCTGGTACTCGAACATTGGCTCGAGGCATTTTCTCTACCCCTTCTTACCCTGAAAAATCAGGGGCACCTGGTTCTCTGAGTTGGATTCAAATCTATGGTTGTGGTTTGTCATCACTCCAATCTCACCCACATTTTCCCTTTGCAATCTTGGCAACCAAACTATCGGCAAGTCCAAGACAGTTGAGCTTCACAAGTCAAGTCACGAGCAAGTTCAGATCTTGGTTGCTCTTGTTGTATTGTTGCTAAATATTGAAATCTCCAAATATGTGTGTCAATAATACGAGTAATCAGTATAAAAGTAGATCATATCTGGAGTGTTTAGTGGAATGGAAAGTTGGTTAGAAAATATGAGAACGTGATGATCCAAAAGGAAAAGAAAAGTGATGTAATTTTGACAATTATTTCTGTCCATTTCTCCGGAACCTTTTTTTTAGAGATATTTAGTGATATACCCATTCTTAGCACTAATATTATAAATAAACCATACAACATTGAATTTCTATAAACAAACCCAAAAAATAACAGCTGGCCTTACTGAATTTAATATTGATTATTAAATTACTTTGATGCCTATTGAGTGTTTTGAGTTATTTTTATGAGATTTTGAGATTAGGCTTGTTTTAAGAAATTGATGGCAATTTTGTAATTTATAAGAAGTTAAAAGCCTCTTTTTTATGTAGTAAATGAGCTTTATGTGTGTTTATAAAGTCCATTTCATATGGGGTATTTTTATAATTTTGGCCCCTATATTTGGTATAATAATGAATCTCCCTTTTTTTTATTACTATAACACTGTAATTTTGTAACAATGTCTAATTAATTGACTTTTTGTTTGGAATCCCTAACTACAGTTCTTGCTTTGCAACTTTATATCCAAACATGTAGATTTGAAATCTATGAATTTCAAATGCATAGGTTCATAGATTTGAAATCTAAATACACATTCAAATCCCAGGGGATCCAAACGGGGCAGATTTACAACTGGAAAGGCCTAGTTTTGAGAGTTGATCTAACCTCCTCTTGTTTCCCTCTTCCCTTCTATTCAAGAATTTACTGCGCAGTGCGCACTCTTCAGCTACATGAAGGCTTCATCATATCTAGATTCTTTATCTACCAAATACAATATAACCACTAAATCCAGTGCGCAGCAACACTATTTCGCGCGATTATCGTCTACCGTCACAATGGCCATAACTTGACCTCTGAAATTCTATTTCACCTGCAACCCATAACCCATCTCTTATGACTTCTGAAATATTCTCGTGTAAAACTTTTCACATCCAACCCATAACAAAGTCTTTTTATCTTAACCCCTCGAAACCTTATTGTTCCTCAATGACTTGCCACCAAGGAATTATCACAATCCAACCCTTTTTTAAGACTAATTTGCTCCGAAATTAATGGTTCTTGTGACCTCTAAACACCCCTAGCAAGCGTTCCTAGCTAGTTATGAACCAGCACCTTTCATGGTTAAACAGCCCTTAAATCCCATGATTCCCAAGATCACTAACAATACGCTCGCTAAACATAACTGGTTTGAGATATTCATGCTATCATCCATGCAACTTCAGAATGTGCTTCTCTTTCCCACTTAAAAACAAGAAAGCCTATTATTTAAAATTTAACATATTAATCATACAACTGCCCACTTACAATAACTGAGAAAATAATGCTATCCAAGATACAGCCAAAGAATGGTACATACATTAGTATCATTCAATATATACCATGTTCACACAAATAAGTATAAATATTCTCAAATAAAACGCCATATTTTTGTTTTTACTCCTGTAGAGTATGCACTGCCAACTATCAGTATACATGGTAAAATGCTAGCACACGGGATTAATTGATGAAATCAACAATTCACAGTATTATGTTAACATAACCTCTACAATTTGAATTATGCTATCTGGCTCATCACCAAATTTTCCCAATCATCCTATTAACAACCTACAAATAGCCAAGCCTTCTATAAAGCATATCTTTCAAAAAAATTCATCTTTCCATAGGAAACCGAGACAAATAAAGAAAACAGCAAACATAACTCTATAAAGTAAGAAAATTTACAGTTAACCGTACCAAAAACAAAGATTAAAATGATTGCCTTCTCCCTACCTGATGTGAAAAATCTCCAAGTAGAATGAGGTCAACCACAAATACCATCAAAATCAGTCATGCAGTCATGAATACAACAGGGAGACAATCTTTCACCTTCCCAACAATAAATGGGTGAGAAACAGTTAACAAAAGACCCTAGAACAAGTGAAGTAGCAAGGGTATAAACTCAATGTAGGTACACACATATGCATATGTGTATGCTAAATTGAACCCATTGATCAGCATCAACATAATGTAAAAAAATTACAGAAATATATAATAGAGTAAAACAACAGCCCAAATGTATCATATTCAGATAATATATATAGAGAAAGGGCAAGAGCCAATATTTTAGACATAAAATGATAAATACATACCACAGCGTCCGATATAAGCTTATTTTATCACGAATCCACAACAGTCACAACGTGCCCATCATCCAAAGGCAACATTTTTTTAAATTATAAACTATTTATGGAATTACCAATTTGCCATAATCGTCATATTCACACCGCGGCGGCTTCCTTGACTGGGGACGGTGGTGTTGGCACGGAGTCCGCGGCCACCTCCGGAATCTTTACATAACCTATCTTCTTAGGGCTGGCGTCATAGAAATCGTCATCGAAGGAAGACGCAGAGCCGTTGTCGTAGCGACTGAAGAAGACGGACCAAGCCAAGTACATGGTAGCGGCGGTGAGAGCGCCGCAGCCGACGCCGAAGAGCAGAGAAACGACGATGCTCAGGATGTCCCTGGTGCGATCGCGGAGAGAGTTGAGGTCGTAGGACGAGGAGGAGGCCGACGTCGTTCCGATCAAGGGAAAGAGCGACGCCGCCTGAGTTCGCTTATCGTCTTCTTCGTGGGGTTGGATGACAAGGTCGTCGTAGCGGACGGGGCGGAGTCGGCTGATCTCGGTGACGACGGTGACGAAGCCGGAGGAGGAAGAGGAGGATGGGAGGCGGCGGAGGGAGAAGGAGTAGGAGGAAATGAAGAGGGTCTTGCAGGGCCTTGTTGCGGTGGCTGAGATTGCGAAGATCGAGAGGGTTAGGAGGGCGATGAGGAGGGGTCGTTGACTCGTTGACGCCATGGATTACAATGTAGGAACAAGAAGAACCGTGAGCCTCTCTTTCTTTCTTCCTCTCTTTCTTTCTCTCTCTCTCTCTCTCTCTGTCTTCCCGTCTTCCGTGTTTCAATTTAGGGATTTCGTGTATTTTGTCGATCACGAGAATAGTCACACAAATCCCTATTTGTTTGCCATTCCAAGTCCAAATATTTACATCATTATTTTGTCCTATTATATTTTTTCCATCAAGAGAAGTAAAATGACTAGTATTGTATATTTTTTCCAAAATGAAAACAATATTATTATTATCATTATCATAAATTAATGGTAATCAATTCAGTGGCTTGCGTGCCATTGTGGTTTCCGGTTGTAAGGTTTTTAGTTTTCTTATAAATAAAAAAATAATAATAAAATTAGAGCAACTTTATTTGTACTCCCGAAAGGCTTCAATGCACTCTTGTATAAAAATTCAAAATATCGATAATATATTTTCACTTCATAAGATTGCGTGTTATATATGTAGTGTCAAAAACACTTTCCATAAAGCTTGAAAAACTTTTAGTTTGTGGGTGCAATATAGGCCAATTGCATTGTGCAATGTGCTTTATAAAAGGTGGTGAGCAAAAATAATTTTATTTGGTGAAATAAAGGTGTTGTCGTTACCAATCACGTCCGCTCAATAAATTTTTTTTTTTTTTTTTTTTTTTTTTTTTTTTTTTTTAAAGAACACAACATACAAGTTATACTTCATGCTATCAAGTTCTTAATAGAATTCTGCAAGGATAAAAAAAGAGATAATAGGAGGAAAGGAAAAAATTATGAAACCAAAATCACGGTCCGTTTAGAAATGACCTAAACTGACAATAGTTTGAGTAGTAAAATTGACATTTTATCAATGTGTGTAGATAAAGAAATCTCATTTACCATTTCACAATTTAGCTAAAATTACAAATTGACCATTATTTTTTATCTTTTTGTTCAGAATCTGACTTTTCTGTTTTATTTTTTTATTTTTTATTTCTCTAAAATAAAACGAAACCCGTGAAAATCAATGCCATCTTCGAGCTGTCGGACCCGAACCCCTTTACTACCAACTACCAAGGTAACCGAAGGCAGAAGAGACAGAGGAGGAGCAAGAGAGATGGGGAAGCGAGTCGGGAGCAGGAACTCGAACGAGTCCGCATTGACTCGGTGGGTTCAGTCGGTCTTTGGGTTCGTCAAATTCGCCGAGTTTGAAATCCTGTTTGTTCTTTTCTTCGTGATCGCGTTCCTCGTTTTCAAAGATCTCGTAAGTTCTCTTTCTCTTCTTATAATCCATGCTTTTAGGTTTCCCAATTCGCGTTCCTCTTGAAATTGATTCTGTTCATATTGCTAATCACCTCATGCGATATGTGAATCTTACACAACGATTGAAATATACAGATTCTTGCAATTTGGTAACTTTTTTTTATTGAACTTGCCAAATAAAACTTTTTGGGTATGTGATGAAATTAAATGAAACTTTTGGACGTTTTTTAGACGAGTTATTCTGACTCAGAGTTATGGATGAACATTAGAAAAGCTTAAATCAGAAACCTTGGTTCCTATTAAGGTTTGGTAGTGTTCAAAGTTTGTTTCTTTACCTAAATGGCCATTCATATGGTAATTTCAACAGTCCTTACACCCCTAATTTGATCTTTCAACCTCGGAACTCTTCTTTAAGGGGATTGCAATTGTAGTCTGCTCTAGAAGTTAGTTAAGAAATGGCGCCTTTTCTATCTAGGCTAGCGTAGCAAGCCCCATCACATGGAGTGTAGCTGAAATGGAGGTTTGACATAAGTAAGGAAGGAATCTAGGCATATGCATTTCTAGGAAGCTAAAAAGTTAAATGCAAGTGCATATAAAGAACAAAATTCCCTGGCCATCTCAAGGAAACCTATACCCAGTACAACTAAGCCAAAATCTGATGTGATCACAGACATTGCATTTATGAAAACGTAAACAAAAACCCAGCAAAGAAACAATGAAAATCCACCATTCCTAGGAACAAATTCTGAATACATCACATTTTAATCCCTATAAATTTCACACTGTAGCAGAAATCTTACAAAATGTATTTTAGTTCCAAGGAAATGTTATACCAATTCGGCTGCATTAATTTATAACCAAAACAGGATGCATTTGAGGCCAAAACCTCCAAAAACAAACAAAACCTATTGCATAGATAATCATGAAAAATGAAAGCCCAAATGAGAAGGAGACAGAGAAGCCTCCAATACTGGCCCTACCACTGGTTGCCCAACCTTTTTCAAGCCCTTTTCCTCATCTTCTTTACAACAAAACTCATTCCACACCATCCATGCAAAAATTAAAAATTGACCAAATTAACCTTTCCGTAATTTGTGATTTCCAAACTCTTTGGTGTGTCTACATAGTACCCAAGAAATGACAGTCTGATTCACAAGGGGTGTGTGTATGAAGAAGCTTGCTGTGTTGTTGAAGAGTAAAGGGTAAAGCTACGGAGAGAGACCCAGATAGTCTTCTATGCTTTATTCTTGTATGAAAATGCCCTTTTGACATTTTCAGAGTAACATTGCATTGTGTAAAATCTATTTTCGAGATTAGTCAACCAAACCCTTTAAGTTTATATGAATTTTAATAAAATTATTGATCTTGGGAGATCTTTGTAGTCGGAAGAAAAAAAAAGCACTTAGGTTGGGATGAAAAATGAGTGTGGCCATAAAGTATATAGTTGGTTGCCAAAATGAGTGACAGATTGATTGATAACTAGAAAAGAAAATCAGAAATAGGGTAGCGAGAAATTTAGGCTGGTATATTTGTTTCTGAATATTTTCTTGGCGATGCTTTTCTATTTATATCTAGGTTAGTGTCTCTGAAAAATCAAAGTTCCTCTCTCTGAATTAATAACCACCTGATCCCTAGCTCCTGTCTGCTGAGTTCCTTTTGGCTGGTTTTGTCTGCTGAAATAAGAACACCACATTTTGGAATGAAACAATTAATAGAAATTCAATACATCACCAAATCCTTTGTTGTGTCATTAATAGGTAAATTTATCTGATTCCTTTATGAGTGGATAGTTTTTTCTTGCTAATTCTAAGATTGTTTACACTAACGACCTTTTCTGGCACTTTAAATTCACTGCTAAACTTTATTAACAAACGAAAAATATTTTGAGAACCTGATTGGATCATTGGATGGAAGGTAATTTTGCTTATTTTCACCCAATGCTTGATGATTAAGCTACTATAAAAATTTATTGAAGTTGATGCTTATTGGATTACCAGCTTGTATTAATTAGAGACCAGAACAAAAATTGGTATGAGAAACCCTTGAAAAAGTAAAGGGTAAAAACAACCAGCAAATGCACCAGGTGAAAATGAAACAACTATTTGATCTTCTGAACCTTCACTTACATACCAACGGGGTTATATGATTTGTGATATAAAGAAGGGCCACTTTAAGGATCCTCTTTGCTGTTTCAACCTGCTTTTGGTATCTTTTGTTTTCTTTTGGCGAACAATCTGATTTTAAGGATCTTGATGTTCTGAGTTATAGATGTTTCTAAACCTTCCAAGACGGAAGCTTAATGCAGCACACGACAGTGACTTTGTTCATGTTCTTCCCTTTTTTATTCATTCCATCTCAATTGAAATGGTTTAATTTTTGAGTTTTTCTATTTTTAACCCCACACTTTTCTTTGTTCACCCAAATACTTAATCCTTAAGCTCTTAAGTTTTATTATTGTGTAAAAAGACCCAAAAAAATATATATAGAAAAACTCTTGACTTTTTTGTGACCAGCATCTTAACATTTGAATGTGTAAACTGCAGACATCGAGGCCGGAATACAGTCAGCTTCTCGTAAAAAAGCCGGGTGGAGGTGGTTTTTGGCCGTACTAGCTGGAAATCTCATTGTTGGATTAACATTTGGTATTTTGGATGTTGATTATGGACTTTTTTT
The DNA here is from genome assembly GCA_903112645.1 of Prunus armeniaca. Classification (NCBI taxonomy): domain Eukaryota; kingdom Viridiplantae; phylum Streptophyta; class Magnoliopsida; order Rosales; family Rosaceae; genus Prunus; species Prunus armeniaca. Next base: position 700,029 of record CAEKDK010000003.1, on the reverse strand, counting down.
GTGACACAACAGGATTTCTTCCCATCCGTGTATTTGTTGTAATTATATGATTAAACAACAGCTATAGGTATTGAACAAATGTCTATGGTGCTTGTTTCTACATAAGCCGAGAAGCAGGGGGAGAACTTAAAGAGCAAGGCTTCCTTGAACTCCTGAAAATTGTAGTATTGGTCTTTCTTGCCCGGCCTGCTCATGACGGTCTTAATGCCACGGTTAAGGAAAAATGAAGTAAATGAACCAAGTACATCAAGTGCATAAGACTTACAACTTACAATTGCCTTGTAAAATAAACCAACCAACAAATGAAAAAATTATCCATGGTTATAAAACGAAGATCATATGTTTTCTGGAAAAAAAAAAGTTCAAAAGAAGAGCAGGCACATCGATCATGGCAACGTCCGCCTTAATACAACAATCAACAGAAACCCCTTCAAGCCATACAACTTCGGGTTATGCACACAAATTAATCTGTCTTGACCACTTCAGTTGCAAACTCTGCCTCATCTAGGCCACGCGGAGCAGTAAGTCTCTCCACTGGAATTTTTATAACATCACGACGTATTCCGATATCAGAAACCAATCGGCTAACACAATACATGCCGCAACCAACAGCACCCAGACCAGTAAAACTAGTAGTCAAAAATCGAAGCGGTGAAGAAATAACAGCACTTGCAGCTGCTAAAAAGGAAGCAGCCTGTCCACTCCTGCCCACACTAATGCTAGTGTACACGAGCAAACCTGTTTTGCAATATATTGCAAAGTCTTCACAGTTGTTTTTGAAAATGTCATAACTACCAAAACCATTCTGGAGAAGATAAAAAGCACGATGAAGGACATCTTGTCGTGGGTCAGACGCGGCAAGCGTACAGGTACCCCCTCTAGCTTTGGCAATAAAGAAAGCAGCATTGACACCATATTCAAAGAGGTAGAGATCACCGCCAGATAGAAAACAATCTATGCAAGAAGACATGACACCATCAAGACTTGATTGATCGCCGCATTTTGGGCAGGGATTGTCCGGGGAATGGGATGGGGAGGAGCTGAAAATGATGCGGTCTAACACAGTTCCTGTGCCAATTTCCTGGCCAGCTCCCCGAGTGAAGTGGATAACCTTTCCCTCCCCGACATATATCCCTGATATCACATAGCAGATAAATTATCAGCAATGCCGTGGTGACCTAAATGCAGCATTTAAATGTCAAAAACACAAAGGTTCTCCTCATAGACAATTAAGGAAAACAGGTGAAAACTACAAAGAAGAAAAACTAAATTATAATGGATGCCAAGGGAAAGAAACTGTGCTAAACTGTTTTCACCCATAAAAATTACAGACGCAGAGGTAAAGAACTAAGATTTCAACACTCCTTTTGTACCTGCTTCAAACAAAACTTATTAACTTCAACAAACAACCTCTTCAGAGATAATCGATTCATCTAGGTCATTCCTATCAATCCAAACAATAGGTTCATACTCCAACCCCAGGATTATTCTTGTGGAGGGGGAGGAGGTGGTGAATATCATATTATGAATCTATTTAAAATCAAACCACACATTTTGGGAACAAATTTAGGGGCATAACAATTTGCGATTCGACATATTTTCCATGCCCTGAGTGAGACAATGGCTAAAATACAAACAGATAGCCATTGTCACCTACAGTCACTGTGACATTTCTTTAGTTCAATTCGTACGAACAAAAGATCAATAAATCAATGCTCATATGCTATTGTATGTCTATTGGCAATGGTCTAATCTTACTGTTGTACTCAAGATTCATTTCCACAAGACCGAACAACAAAGATATATACAAAATTGAAAATGCATCCAAAACAACGACATCAGAAAATCACGAACATGAAATACATAATAATAATGAAAAATAAAATAAAAATAAAAAATCAGGGGGAAAAGGAGAAGAGAACCGTGATGGGCATAGAGGTAGGCGCGCCTCCAGGAATAAATATGATCTCCAGGTCTGAGTTGATCCCTCTGGATCTTGTTTGAGAGCACCCCCATTCCTTCTCCACCGGCTGCTTCTGCTGCTTTCGCTTGAAATTCTCTCAACTTATAAAAACTGAAATTGAATCAGAGAAGAAACTGAAAATGAATGGGGGCAAGGGAGGCAGGCAATCGCTTCCTTCGCCTGTAAGTCTCCCTGCACAACTTTTCCGTAATTTAATTCCGACGCTTTCCCTTCGATAGAGACATCCACTCTGGGGGTTAGGGTAAGCACAATAACCGAATAAACCATTCAAACAAATTCGAGTAATTTTTAAAATGTCCGTTACATAGGGCTTTGTGTGTCATTTTGAAGGTTGTCTAGAAATTTTTATGCCACGGACTCTCAAAAGAATATACTTTTGGCTTATTTATTGTTTCACCTTTTATAACTCGAGCTCGTTCTCACTTAACTACTCTAAAACAGTAAATAAGCAAATACTTTTAGACAGAACTTAATTCTGTAGAGAATATATTTCCTTGTATGAAACATATTACACAAAGTCCCTATTTATATTAATACATGAAATCTATTTAAGGTATAAAATAATATAGACATGAATACAATTCGGTTTACAGCAAGAAAAACTAATTGCTATGAGGAGATTGTAAAGTTAACTTCCGTGTGTGCTAGGAAAGGAAAGCGAACCAAACATGAAGTTTGGCTAGCAAATTTTCAAAAAAATTATTGGTGGCAAATATACAATCCTAATATTTCAGAGAGTATTTGTGCAATTTTCTTTTAAATGGTTGCGAAATATTATAACTTATATATAATATAAATAGAAGAAAAAAAATCAAAGCAAAGCCACCATATTATCATTGTCAATCGAACCACAACAAGAGTTTAATTGTTTATAGCCAAAATTTAGTCCTTAATTTCATAAATGTTGACTTTTAGAATAAATTTAAAAGGCTTTTTATTACAAATGGTCCCTTAGGTTTGCAAAATTATCACATTTCGTCCCTAACGTTTTTTGTGACAACAATGGTCCCTAAGGTTACCCTCCACACATCAAAATGGTCTTTATCGTCAACTTCCATCAAATTTTATGTTATATAACTGACGTGGCAGGTGTGTGGAGCCCAAACATCCAATAGTATACATCCACGTGGCTTTAAATAAAATGTACTATATTTTAAATTGTAAAAAATCCAATCCAAAAAAAAAAAAAAAAAAAAAAAAAAAAAAGAATCTATCCTCTGCCCAAGCCTCCTACCCACCCTCGCAAACCCACTCTGCCTCTCTCTCCCTCCTTTTCCTCCCTTCTCTTTCTCTCTCTCCCTCATCTTCCTTGATTTTTACAAGCTGATCTACTATAGCTTGATGTAGTTTCTGCGTCTACCATAGCTTGATGAAATAAACGCTTGGGTCCTTTTTGTTTGACAAAAACCTGCAAATGAATGAAACCCACAACCAAGGAAGATCATTTGCTTCCGTTTTTAAAATAGAAGCTAATCATTTTTGTTGAATTTATGCACTCGTTTTTACCCAGAACCTGTGTCTGCAGCAGACTTGGCATAGTTGCAGTACACTTGGGTCCTTTTTTGTTTGACCAAAACCTACAAATCAATTAAACCCACAACTAAGGAAGATGAGGGAGAGAGGGAGAGAGGAGGGAGAGAGAGGCAAAGAGTGGGTCCGCAATGGTTGGAGGCGCTGGCATAGGGAGAACGCAGATAGTACATGTTTTTTTTTGTTTTTTTGGATTTTAAGTTTTAAAATATAATATATTTTATTTAAAGCCACGTGGATGAATACTATTGGATGTGTCCACACACATGCCACGTCAGCTACTTAACAGAAAATTTGAAGGAAGCTAATGACAGGGACCATTTTGATGTGTGAAGGATAACCTTAAGGACCATTAGTGTCACAAAAAAAACGTTAGGGACGAAATACAATAATTTTGCAAACCTAAGGGACCATTTGTGATAAAAAGCAATCTAAAAAAAATATAAAATAAAAAAAAAAAAAAAAAAAAAAAAAAAAAAAAAAAAAAAAATAGACTTTAGAATAGCCCTCAAAATTAAACCCAATAACACCTGAATGCCAAAATCATTTAAGATCCTTTACATCGCGGACGGAGTTATGCGTATGGTTATGGTACATCATTGGGTCGGGGCAACATTGATCTTAAATTTTTAGGCTCAGGCGGGACTAGAATTCGGCCAATTGGGCTTAGTCACTTTTTTCAAGACGGACGAAGATTTCAAAATATCGGGCCAAGCACGCCTATGTGGCTAAACCCTTCGGGCTTTTTACCCTCAACTAGTTGGCTACTATACTTCCGGATTTTTTCACCTCAGTTTTTAAAGTAAGAGTGCTGCTATTTCCACACATCTGTCCTATTTCTTCACCCACCTTATCTTCCCACCCACCATGAAAATTTGAAAAACCACAATCCTATCTTTGCACCCACCATTATTCCTAAAATACCATTCCATTCACATAACACTTTTAAACCTAACTTAACACTATTGATTGAGTCATAAAAAATTTAAAGCAGCCACCGCACACTCCATCAAACCTTAACAAGAACCACCCATACCTTCCACCGCACACTATTGATTGTATTCAGAGATAATTATTATAAAAAATTAGCCAAATCAAGAATTATAAAGACATCTAATTGTGATAAGAGATAAGTAGACGAATGCAATGTTCTCATTAAACATTGAAGTTTCATGATAATAATCGATATTCTACAACAAAAAGCTTGGTGATCATATCATCTTAAGATATGTATGGCATAATTAATTGAATGTTGTGCATGTAAACCAGGGATACAGGAATGTCATGGAAAATTGTTGTGAAAACATGATAGTACTAAAAGAATGATTGGAGAAGACAAAGCGCTTCAACATAGTCTCTAAAGACGAAGGGGTACCATTGGTGGGATTTTCTTTGAGGTACAACCACCACCACGACGAGTTCGAAATCTCTGACTTGCTCCGCCGCTTTGGATGGATTGTCCTTGCCTACACCATGCCCCCAGATGCACAACATGTCACAGTTTTGTGCGTCGTGATTAGAGAAGACTTCTCTCGCACTTTGGCGGAACGCCTAGTGAATGATATCCAGAAAGTGTTGCATGAACTAGACATACTTCCATCTAAGCTTAGCTCCAATGTGAAGGCTGCCGACGGAGAGGATGGGAAACCGGCAGATACAAGGGCACTTGAGAGTAAGAAGAGTGATTTGGAAAAGACAAGGGAGATCACAACAATTTGGAGGAAGTTTGTTACGGCCAGGAAGCAGAAGATGAACGTTGTTTGTTAGAAAGTGTCTGGTTTTTGCTACTCTAATTAATTATTAACTTTGCTAAAATTGAGTGTGTACTTGTATGTGCTTTCAATTGGAATGGGAGTGAGCGTCCTTTTTGTATCGCGTGAGACAATTTCTTTTGCTCAAATTTGATGCCTAATGAGTAGTTTTAGCCCCTTTATTATTTTGTATAATCAAATTTGTGACAAGTTAGCTCTTGGTCTAACATACAGAGTACGAACAATTCTATGTTACTCTCATACTCCATATCTGAATCACACTCATCATTCTCCATCTCCTACAATTCTCTTTATCTATTCCCTGAGCAATTGATCAACACTTGGCATACCCGTCTCCCGTTGGCGTGCATAACGGACCAGACATCCTGTGAGGCTTTTGGGTTGTATCTTGGAGTTGTAGACACCGCCACAACCTGCATATAGGAAGGCGTCTACGGCTTTAGGACAACGTTTATCGTGCCTCTCTTGGGTTCACAAGCCAGACTTTCTTTCTCCTTTAATCTACATATTGTTAATTGTGATTGTTTTAATTGGACATATTTATCCGTTTTATATTTACACAAATTTGTATTTTTTTTTTAACATTCTAAAGCCGTATAGATTTGTCTTCTGGTTGTTTGTGTTTAATTTGTTAGTTTGTGTAAATATTTGTTATTAGGCTTATTGCACTTCCGTGTTTCGTCACTTTAGAAACAAATTCAAAGAAAAACTATAAATTAAACTGTTTCTGGAAAACATAGGTTTTGATAATTGTTAAAGTTTTTGGATATTAGTTTTTCTTGGTTAACATAATAGATAGCCATTTAGTTTTGATTAAAACCTAATTCGCACATTCAAGTTTGAACTTTGTGGTCTGCATCTCAAAATTGAATTACATGTGTCAAATATTTATTCTAAGTTTAGATTGCTTGTAAACTAGTGTGTGACATTCTGTTTTTTTTGATTTTTTTAAATTTTTTTTTACAGTGTCATAGCAATCTGATCTCTCTCACTTAATCTTAGAAATTAGTTTATCAAATGGCAAACTTAGAAGAAGCCAATAGTGTTAAACCTGAAAAATTTATCGGTCATAATTTTCGTAGGTGGCAAAAACAAGTGAAATATTGGTCAGCTGTCCTAGGATTAATTTCTGCCCTTGAGGAATCACAACCAAGTAAAGAGTCATCTTCTTTGTTAAACCCAGAACAAATTGAATACCATAGTTATAATAGAATTTTGAGTGCCCTTTCTGATCATCTTTATGATGTGTATCATGCTACTACATCTACTGGCAAAGAACTCTGGCAAGCTTTAGAGGCCGCATATGGAATTGTGGATGCTGGAATTGATAGGTTTACAGTATCTAATTTTAATGGGTATAAAATGGTTGAAAACAAGTCTGTGGGGGAACAAATTCATGAGTATCAAGAGCTATTAAGAGGAGTAGAAAAGAAAGGAACCAAATTTAGTGAAGATTTTAAGGTCTCTTGCCTTATTAGATTCTGGAGCTAATATACATGCATGTTTGTTTTTATCGTGGTTTTTCCAAAAACTACCAGAAACCAAGTGGAGGAAGTGTAACTCTAGGAAATGACACAGTCGCACAAGTGCTTGGAATTCGAGATATAGAACTAAAGATGACATCTGGAAAGGTTTTAGTATTGAAGGAAGTGCGACATGTACCAAATGTTAGAAGGAATTTAATTAGCGGATCTTCTTTAGTACAGCAAGGCTACAAAGTTGTATTGGAATCAAAGAAGGTTGTAATAACCAAGAATAATGTATTTATTGGTAAAGGTTTCATTAGTGAAGGATTGTTCAAGTTAAATGTATATTCAGAGGTTATTCATCCTAAAGCTTTCAATATGGAATCCAGTAATGTTTGGCATATGGAAGGTTGGGACACATAAACTTGATGAAAATAAAAAAGATGATGGATTGTAAAAGCTAAACAACCTAAAAAACCCTTTAAGTCTGTTGAGAGGAATCCAACTTTTGGAGCTTATACACAGTGATGTTTGTGATTCAAATAGGCCACCGACATTTATAGATGATTGTTCAAAGTACTGTTATATTTATTTGATAAAGACCAAGGATGAAGTATTTAACAAATTCAAAGTTTACAAGACCGAAGTACAAAATCAATTAGAAAGGAGAATTAAGAGATTTAGGTCTGGTAGAGGTGGTGAATACACTCTTAATGATCTTAGTGTGTTTTGTGAAGAGCATGGTATAATACATCAAGTGACAGCACCCTATTCTCCACAATCTAATGGAGTTGCAGAAAAGAAGAATAGGACTTTATTGGACATGGTGAATGCAATGTTATTGAGTTCTGGATTACCTGACAATTTGTGGGGGGAAGCAATTTTGACTGCATGCTTCATATTAAATAGAGTTATTGTTAAAGACAACACTACTACTCCATATGAAGTTTAGAAGAAGAGAGTTGATAATCTTCAAGTCTTGAAAGTGTGGGGGTGTTTGGTTAAAGTTGCAATCCCTGAACCTAAGAGGAAGAAGACTGGACCAAAAACTGTGGATTCTGTTTTCTTAGGTTATGCTCATAATAGTAGTGCCAATAGGTTTCTAGTCATAAATTCTGAAATAAGTGAAATTTCTAATAAGACAATATTGGAGTCAAGGGATGCAACTTACTTTGAGGACATATTTCCTTTCAAGACTAGAATTCAGAAGCAAGTAGTAGATAGATCCATATCTAATAATGGTTCCGATAAAGCCTCCACTAGTACTAATCTCCCAGTTGTAAATGAAGAAGAGCCTCAAGCAGAACCTAGAAGGAGTAAGAGACCTAGAGTAGAAAAGAGTTTTGGAGATGATTTTTATACATTCTTGTTGAGGGAGATCCTACAACTTATAGAGAAGTTATGATCTCAATAGATGCTCCTACAACTTATAGAGAAGTTATGATCTCAATAGATGCTCCGTTTTGGAAAGAGGTGATAAATAGTGAGGTTGAATATATTTTACAAAATAACACTTGGGAATTAACAGATTTACCACTTGGGACTACACCAATTGGTTATAAATGGGTGTTTAGGAAGAAATTGAAGCCAGATGGAAGCATAGACAAATACAAGGCTAGATTAGTAGCCAAGGGATTCACTCAAAAGAAAGGAATTGATTATTTTGACACTTACTCCCTTGTCTCTAGGACCACTACTATTCGGACCCTTATAGCATTAGCTTCCATACACAACTTAGTAGTTCATCAAATGGATGTTAAAACATCGTTCTTGAATGGAGACTTAGACGAAGAAATCTATATGGAGCAACCTGAGGGATTTATTGTGAAAGGTCAGGAGCATAAAGTATGTAAGTTGGTTAAATCATTATATGGACTTAAGCAAGCTCCTAAGCAGTGGCATGAAAAGTTTGACAAAGTCATTTTAGAATATGATTTTAAGATAAATGAGCATGATAAGTGTGTTTACTACAAGGAGTGTGATGGAATTGTGTTATATTGTGTCTTTACATTGATGATATATTATTATTTGGAACAAATCTGAAAATTGTGAAAGATGTGAAGTCTTATCTAGCAAGGAAGTTTGATATGAAAGACCTAGGAGAAGCCTACATTATTTTGGGAATGAAATTAGAAAGAACACAAGATGGCTTTACTTTGAATCAATCCAGTTCAATTGAGAAAATGCTCAAAAAGTTCAACTATTTTACTAGAAATCCAGTTTCAACACCCTATGATCCTAGTGTGAGCTTAAAGAAAAATAATGGCGAGCCTGTGTCTCAACTTAAGTATTCACAAATGATTGGATCCTTGATGTATATTGCAAATAAAACTAAGGCAGACAAATATAGCCTATGCTGTAGGAAGATTGAGCAGATATACGCATAACCTAAGTAGAGATCATTGGAATGCTTTAGAGCGAGTGTTCAAGTATTTGAGAGGAACTTTTGATTACTCAATATGTTATAAAGGTTTTCCTTGTGTAGTAGAAGGGTATAGTGATGCCAATTGGATTACAGATAGTTCTGATGTAAAGTCTACTTCAGGATATGTATTTTTGTTAGGAGGAACAACTATATCATGGGCATCCAAGAAACAAACAATAATTTCAAGAAGTACAATGGAGTCAGAACTTATAGCTCTTGATACTGCATGCACTGAGGCTGAATGGATTAAGAATTTTTTACTTGAGATACCTCTTGTGAACAAACCCATACCAGCTTTTTCTATTCATTGTGACAATGAGGCTGTTATAAATTTAGTAAGACAAGCTCATACAAATAAGAAAATGAATAGACACATTCAAGTTAGCTATAAGTCTGCGAGAAGCCTATTAAATAAGGAAGTTGTATCCTTGGATTTTGTGAAGTCTGAAAAGAATATTGCTGATCAGTTGACCAAAGGTCTATCTAGGAATGCAATCCTACAATCCTAGATTTGTCGAGGGGGATGGGCCTAAGCCCGTAAGGAAATCAACAATGGAGGTAACCCAACCTTTGTGAGTGGAGATCCCATGAAAAAGGTTCAATGGGTATTAACAATTCATATTGATTGACTTAGATTCCAGAACTCTAAAATAGAAGATATTAATTAAAATCTCATGCTCATCCCTATGACATTAGTGTTGATGGATGTGACATTAAGGAAGGACATTATAATGAATGAGTTTGGAGGCGAGCATACTCTCGCAGGGTACGGGTCACATGTGCCGCGACTGTGAGAATTAGGTTGTTCTCTAATAACTTTCATGAGAATCAAGATTAAGTGCATGGCCATTAATAGCGCTAACCTGCGCCAAGTTTATAGATCGGTACTGTGTGTGTAACATGTTGTAATTTGAATCAAAGGGGTCTAGTTTAAGACATAGTTCACTATGATTCCTTCATATGAAAGCTGTTCACACTAAGTGTAGGTTCAAGTTTGGAAGACACCTACACCCATTGCACGGTATACAAATTGCCCAAGTTTCCTCATCTTTACTTGTTTTTCATTTTGACTATTCCTTATGAAGTTTTGAATCTTGTGGGGGATTGTTAGTTATTTATTATTTTGTTTTATTTTATTAAAATTCAAAACTTATTATTATTATTGTTATATTTTTAATAGTAATGATTATTTATTTTAAGAGTAATATATATTTGTTGACTCAATAGACGTGACTTTATAAAAGGATGTTTGGACTCTTATAAATAAAGAACTCCTCATTCATAACAGAGTACGAACAATTCTCTGTTACTCTCATACTCCATATCTGAATCACACTCATCTCCATCTCCTACAATTCTCTTTATCTATTTCTAGGGCAATCGATCAACACTTGGCATACCCATATGCCGTTGGCTTGCATAACGGACCAGACATCATGTGAGGCTTTTGGGTTGTATCTTGGAGTTGTAGACACCGTCATTACCTGCACGTAGAAAGGCGTCTATGACTTTAGGACATCATTTATCATGCCTCTGTTGGGTTCACAGGCCAGACTTTCTTTCTCCTTTAATCTACCTATTGTTAATTGTGATTGTTTTAATTGGACGTATTTAATCCGTTTTATATTTACACAAATCTGTATTTATTTTTAACAAGTACAAGGGTTGTAGTAGTACTATTTGAAACACACTTTCAGATGGCATGGGCAAGCAAGGATGTTCTTTCATTTCCATATTTCATAGAGATATTTAGTCATATACTCATTCTTAGCACGAATAATATAGATAAACTATACACCATTTAATTTCTAAAAATTAAAAAAAAAAATCCAAAAAATAACAGCTAGTCTTATTGAATTTAATTTTGATTATTAAATTACTTTAATGCCCTATTAAATTATAAAAATTTCTATAATTTAGGCTTCATTGGTATACACCAATAATAGTAAATCTTGAGAAAGACAAGTTGGCAGCCGCGAAAGAGGATTGGCATGACTATCCTGGCAAAATTCCAAAATATTTTATTGTTGCCCTTATCTCTATATCTATCAAGTAAGTATAAAAACAAAACGCACTCTGATGACACTGAACTGAAAATAATGGAAGACCTGAAGCCCTCCCCTCCAAACTCATCTCCTCTTACTCCCCTCAGCTTTCTAGAAAGATCAGCCACCGTCTATGGTGACTGCCCCTCTCTTATTTACAACGATACCACCTACACTTGGACGCAGACCCACCGTCGATGCCTCCGAGTCGCTTCCTCTATATCATCGCTCGGTATCAAGAGCGGCCACGTGGTGTCTGTTCTCTCTCCCAACACCCCCGCCATGTACGAGCTCCACTTCGCCGTCCCCATGTCCGGCGCTATCCTTAACACCATCAACCTCCGCCTCGACACCCGCACCATCTCCATACTCCTGCGCCACAGCGAATCAAAACTCGTCTTCGTCGACCACCAATCGGGATCCCTCGCCCTCGACGCCATCTCTCTCTTCCCACCCGACACCCCGAAACCTCTCCTCGTCCTCATTGCCGACGATGCTGACGCACCCCAACACATACCGCTTGATCGTTTCCTCTGCATGTACGAGGACATGGTCGAGAGAGGCGATCAGGACTTCGAGTGGGTTCCGCCGACCAGCGAGTGGGACCCGATGACCCTCAACTACACATCGGGGACCACGTCGTCGCCGAAAGGCGTGGTTCACTGCCACAGAGGCGTCTTCATCATGGCCGTCGATTCCCTCATCGATTGGGGCGTTCACAAAGAGCCGGTCTACTTGTGGACCCTACCGATGTTCCACGCCAACGGCTGGAGCTACCCGTACGGGATCGCCGCGCTTGGCGGAACCAACATATGCCTCCGCAAATTCGACGCCCAAATCATCTACGCCGTGATTAAACGACACCGTGTAACTCACATGTGCGGCGCACCCGTGGTGCTCAACATGCTCACAAACGTCCCTCCCGGAACCGAAAAGCTCGAGAACCCGGTTCAGATCTTGACAGCCGGAGCTCCGCCACCGGCAGCGGTTCTGCTCCGGACCGAATCGATGGGGTTCGTGGTGAGCCACGGGTACGGGTTGACCGAAACGGCGGGGCTAGTGGTGTCGTGCGCGTGGAAGGGGAAGTGGAATTTGTTGCCGGCGAGTGAAAGAGCGAGGCTAAAGGCGAGGCAAGGAGTGAGAACGGTTGTGCTGACTCGAATCGACGTGGTGGATCCGAAATCGGGGCGGAGTGTGAAACGCGACGGTTTGTCGCTTGGGGAGGTCGTTTTGAGAGGAGGATCTGTGATGCTGGGGTATTTGAAGGACCAATCGGGGACGGCCAAGTGTATGAAAGGCGGATGGTTTTACACCGGTGACGTGGGGGTGATGCATGCCGATGGCTATTTGGAAATTAAGGACAGATCAAAGGACGTAATTATAAGCGGGGGCGAGAATCTGAGCAGCGTGGAGGTTGAGTCGGTGCTCTATACGCACCCAGCGGTGAACGAAGCTGCGGTGGTGGCGAAGCCTGACGAGTTTTGGGGGGAGACGCCGTGCGCGTTTGTGAGCATAAAGAGTGACGTAAGTCCTAAGCCAACGGAGAAGGAGATGATGGAGTATTGTAGGGGGAGGCTGCCGCACTACATGGTGCCCAAAACGGTGGTGTTTAAGGAGGAGCTGCCCAAGACGTCGACTGGGAAGATTCAGAAGTTTGTGCTCAGAGAGATGGCCAGAGGGATTGGGTCGTCCAGCAGCAGGGTGAGCAGGATGTAATTAGTCAATTAATTTAATTAATTAAGGAACGATAATGATTTGATTTTGATGGGGGTAGTGTTTAGGTACGACAAGGTGCCACCTATCGTTTCATGTAATTTTCTATGGTTAATGCTACACTTACTACATTTTTATCCCATATTTCTATACTACATGATGTGACATGTCCATATTATATGCCACATCAATTAAATGAATGAAGTGTATTTTAATAAATAAAATTAGAAAAACAGAAACTAGTATTTTACATAATGTGGTATGTACACATCAGCTACTACATCATGTAATATATAATTGTGGTATAAAAAATATGGTAAGACTAGTATTACTCTTTTCAAATTGACATATAATTTAATATTCCTCATTTTCCGGTTGTGTACAAAACCTTGATCACGACACGACGAGGATTGATGGAGAAAGAAATTGAAATATAAGAATGCAAGGACAACGCTGTAAAGTTGAATGTCAGTTCACGGCAGCAAGGAAGGTGGTCCATGAAACAGAAAATTGCATAATAAATTACACAAAATTACTTCAACAAGGTATTAAATGAATTTAATTGTCGATAAAAAAATCAATAATGCTATTAGACACGCAAAACAAAATTGACCATATTAGTTTACCAATTTTTTAAGGATATTTTTTATTGGGTGGGACGATAACATATTAACTAAACTCACACACTGCACGGATGTTAGAATTCAAATTCATAATCTTATGCGACCGTTGATGTGATTATGTCATGTCAATTAATAAAATATTATCATATGGATTTATATTTATTTCTCCTTTTAATCATACTTAAAACTCAAAAAATAAAACTAAAAAGGGTTTAGGAAACCTTTTTTAGGAATCTTGCAACAAAACTCACAGGTACAATTTGGATGCAGCTTTTGTTAACAAAGGTAATGCATTCAACCAAGATTCTGTTGATAGACTAGAACAAGATCTCTAAAACTACCAAGGGAACCATTCTAAATTCAACTCCCACACTACAAGAAAAAGGGCAAAAAGCCACGGATGTTTAATGTCATAGCAGCAGAACATCTAAATGATCAAATTCACATCCAACCATGCACATTTCCGCAGCATACGGTGTATCTTAAAAAGTTGAAGGAAAATAAGAAAACTTCAGTGCCAAGTTAGATAACTATATCAATTGGAACTACTAGCTTACTTGTTTGAAGATCTCCATTTACTCTTGAATCCATGAACTATTCCTAAAATCATTTAGAACCTACGAGAGCGACATGAAAATATTTTGTTCTTTGTTTATACCATAACTGACCCAACAATCAACTCAACCATACTAACCATGTGCCACACTTTGATAGGCTATCACCTTAACGTATTGCCACGAAGTAATGCCAATAAGTCTCATTCGAAATGTTGTAGCAAGTGAGGACTCTCCCTCATCTATAAAACAGAGACCACTCTATATACTTTGATGAGAGACCACTCTATATACTTTGATGAGGACTTCTCTCTTCACCCCCTTTTCTTCAGGACCAACCCACTTATATGCCAAAGACACGTGCATCTCACATATTTAAAGTTGATTGAATTATAGGCATCAACATTGTCCCCAAAAATGTCATTCTTGTTATCCCAACTAGTGGAAGGAAGTGAGTCAATAATTTAGGCTATCACCTTAACATATGGCCGCGAAGTAGCCAAGAAGTCTCACATTGAAATGTTGTAGCAAGTGAGGACTCTCCCTCACCTATAAAATGAAAATCACTTGTATACTTTGATGAGGACTTCTCTCTTTGTCCCCTTTTCTTTTGGACCAACCCACTTATATGTTGAAGACACTCGCTCTCACATATTTAAAGTTGATTGAATTTTAGGCATCAACATTGTCCCTAAAAATGTCATTCTTGTTATCCCAACTAGTGGAAGGAAGTGAATCAATAATTAAGTAGGGCCCAAAGCCCAAACAACAAGAAACTAATCAGATAAGTCATATAGTAAGGGCATTATTTATGACCCTTGGGTGAGGTCTTATATCTTATTATTAACTGTTAAATCAAGTTAACCAATTTAATCCAATGGCTAACTAATTTGATCCAACGATTAAGTGATAAAGGCCTCATATAAGGATTATATATAAGGCCCTCACTACAGAATTCTTGATATGTCTCTCACACTTTGGGCCTAGCAACCCTACTTAGGTCCTAAAAATTGTAGCCCATCTCATCATACTCATTGTTGATTGGGTTGTTCTACTTCAGGAGATTAAAGAAAGATTGACATAGTTTGTGCATTTACCTGGCACAACTTTATTTAATTAATTTTTTTTAAGTAAAATAAGATATTTTTTAAGAAAATATATTAAAAAGAACAAACACATATCTCAAACAATTCATGCGTAATCTAATTAGATGTCCTCCTTTCCATGTGTAACATACGGGCTGGCTTGACATGTCTTTGTTTTGGGTACAAATTTGCTTCAAATGAGTCTTTGAGTAATGCACGCCATGTGTTCGTTAAATTGTTTGTCTAGCTAAGTTTACCTTTGGGCTGACGAGATTGCTTGCTACGTTTGTCCAAAATGAAGTTTCGGATGATGTCTGTGTCCAATGTGTTTCATGTGTTTCATGTGTTTCATGGTACAACTTATTACCTCAGTGCTTGAAGTGTCTTTTTTGAACGAGGTTCATGATAACTTGATATGTTTGGTCCAAGTTTTCAATGCGTTTGTTAATGGCCTTTTCATGAAGTAAATTTCACTTTTGTTGTTAACATGAAAGCCCATCTTAATACAACACCGGATATAAATTACAATAGGACAAAATCTTTTTCTTTATAGTAGTAAATAATGGAGTTTACGTTTAAATGTTGAGAAGAGCTTCAAGGAGGGTAAAATGATCGAACTAAGAAAGGTGACAAAAATAAAAAGGTGGGAAAAGCATGGCTAGTGGTGCAAAAAAAAATTATTGTAACATGGATAATATTGTTTGCTATTTTCGGCCAATAACACAATGACAAGTGAAAAAATAATTTAACATATCATTACGTTATTGGCCGAGAATAACAGAAAGTGTTATATCCATTACATGACAGTATTTCTCTCCAGTGGCAGAGTCAAGAATTTATGTGTTGGGGGGCCAACATATAAACCAAACAAGACATTAAAAAATTTCAATTTTCAACCTTAACATAATGTTTGGAAAAATAGAAGGCAAAAAATAATTGTTTATTCAATTAGGTATTAAAATAACACTCGTCTCTCTTTCATATCTCGAAAACTATCTATGATTGAGTCAATGCTAAACTTGTCTGCAATTTTCCTTTCAATGTACATAATCAAAGAGTCTGTGAGAAGTTTTCACTCATATAAACATATACAAATATATTCTTATAAAAAATAAATAAACAAAGGAAAAAAACTATGACTATGTAAAGTTATCTCACTTGAAATTAAAAAATTTGAAGCATGATGTTGGAGAGCAAACAACCAAATTCAATTATTTCTTTTTGATGTGTGCGACTGCTTCAAACTAAGTTCATGTTGCTTTATATAGGAATAAATATTAAAATCTCAATCCTTTTTATTTAGGTAAAAGTCCACTTCATATTTGATAAAGGAGATTTTTTGAAACTTTATTTGATTGGATGTTTTTATTTGGGAGATTCACTAATATACCCAATATGGTGGCCCAAATTATAAAAATACCCCATATGAAATGAACTTTATAAACACACCCAAAACCTATTTACAACATAACAAAGAGGCTTTAACTTCTTATAAATTACAAAACTACCATAAATTTCTTAAAACAAGCCCAACCTCAAAATCTCATAAAAATACCCAAAACACTCAATAGGGCATTAAAGTAATTTAATAATCAATATTAAATTCAATAAGGCCAACTGTCATTTTTGGGATTTTTTTTGGGTTTGTTTATAGAAATTCAATGATGGAGGGTTTATTTATAATATTAGTGCTAAGAATAAGTATATCACTAAATATCTCTTTTATTTTTATTAAGATATTGGTGGGCTCCAAAATCACTTTTAGTCTTTTTATTTTGTGAAGAAATCACCTAGTCTTTTCCTTGTAAAGAGAAATACATCTTTTGTTTATTGTGAGGGAGCCACAAACAATAATTATTATGTATACTTCCTACACCAATAGAAAGCAGTTGTGTCAAAATCTTGTAACAGGGCCTCCGCCCCAGTTTCTCTCGGCACAGGATGATCTAACATTTCTCTCTTTTATTTTTGGTCTCGCTTTCTCTCATATAAACAGTGTGGCGAACAAAATATATCATTTAAACAGAATTCAATGGTTCATGGAGGAACGATTGCTTAGAGAAGAGTAAAGAGGTAAAAAAGATATCCAGCTCCTAGTGATACTTGTGAGTCTTTTTTTTATATTATTTTTTTTAACAAAGTATATTACAATGACAATGGATCCTAAAATCATATAAATGTCTAAAATTAACTAAATTATCTTCCATCATGTTGACTTCGCTAAAAATATGTCACACGAAAAAAATAAGACATTTGCTCCAACATATACAAAGACTCATGACCGATAGATCGAATATCACATGGCATTGGGGTATTCTTATTAACAATATGTATTTTAATCTTGAAATCTTCTTTAATATACGTTTTAAAAAGTTGTAAAGTGACGAGCACGCTATCTTAGCCAATTCGCCTAACTCACATTTACATGAATAATTATTTAGCTAGGAAATCGCAAGCATATGTTATTTCTTGTCAAAATATAAAATTACAATACTCTTGATGAATCTTTTTTTTTTTTTTTTTTTTTTTTTTTTTTTTTTCCTAACCAACAACCATGTTTTTGTTTAACAAACCATGCCTTCGTTCTGTTTTGACTTTTCCTTTTTTGCATTTAACGAACATTTTTTTGTTTTTATTACACGTGTTTTGGTCCCCGGCTCCACTTACCAGCTTGACCCTTGACCCTACCTCCATTAAATGAAAGACCGTACGAGCTCCTAAAGCCTGAATCCTGATAGAGCCTCAGCTTTTTGTGTACTTAAACCAATGCACCTTCCTTTCCTTATGCCACTCTGACCACCTCTTCATCCTCTCTCTCTCTCTCTCTCTCTCTCTCTCTCCATTTCAAACACCTCCCAAGAATGGACCAGTTGAAGCCAAGCCCTGCGAATCTCTGCCCTCTCACTCCCCTCACTCTCCTCGAAAGAGCGGCGGTTGTCAACGGCGACTGCCCATCCATCATCTACACCGCCACCACTACCACCACCACCTACACTTGGTCCCAAACTCACCGTCGATGCCTCCAGCTGGCCTCCTCCATCTCCTCCCTCGTCAAGCGCTCC
This sequence comes from Prunus armeniaca, assembly GCA_903112645.1. Lineage (NCBI taxonomy): Eukaryota > Viridiplantae > Streptophyta > Magnoliopsida > Rosales > Rosaceae > Prunus > Prunus armeniaca. The sequence continues at coordinate 681,770 of CAEKDK010000003.1, read as the reverse complement.
CAGGTGGTCTCCGTGGTGGCCCCCAACACCCCAGCCATGTACGAGCTTCACTTTGCGGTCCCCATGTCCGGGGCCATCCTCAACAACATCAACACCCGCCTCGACGCCCACAACATCTCCATCATCCTGCGCCACAGCGAATCAAAGCTCATCTTCGTTGACCACCTCTCCGTCTCTCTCACCCTCCAAGCACTCTCTCTCTTCCCGCCTCACCTCCCAAAACCGCTTCTCATCCTCATCACCGATAATGAGCACCGCTCAACACCAATCCCAGCCGTTGATAATAATTACTTCCTCGACACTTACGAGAATCTAGTGAGGAAAGGGAATCCGTCGTTCGAGTGGGTCCGGCCGGCTAGCGAGTGGGCCCCGATGGTTTTAAACTACACCTCCGGAACGACGTCGTCTCCGAAAGGCGTCGTGCACAGCCACAGAGGCTTGTACATCGTCACCTTGGTTTCCATCATAGACTGGTCTGTACCCAAACACTGCGTGTACCTGTGGACCCTACCGATGTTCCACTCAAACGGGTGGGGGTACCCGTGGGCCATGGCCGCAGTGGGTGGAACCAACATTTGCCTCCGCAAGTTCGACGCTCCCAAAATCTACAGCTCAATCCGAGCCCATAACGTCACTCACATGTGCGCCGCGCCGGTCGTGCTCAACATGCTCGTCAACCACCCGATATCCGACCAGCTCCCACACCCGGTTCACATCCTCACCGGTGGAGCCCCGCCGCCGTCGAGCGTCCTGCTTCGGGCCGAGTCAATCGGGTTCTTGGTTTGCCACGGGTACGGGTTGACGGAAACGGGTGGGGTGGTCGTGTCATGTGCTTGGAAGCCGGAGTGGAATAAATACCCGATGACGGAAAAAGCGAAGCTGAAAGCGAGACAAGGGGTGAGGACGATTGGGATGACTGAGGTGGACGTGGTGGATCCGGATTCGGGTTCTCCGGTGAAGCGAGACGGGTCGGAGATTGGGGAGATTGTGTTCAAAGGCGGGTGCGTGATGCTGGGGTATTTCAAAGACCCGGAGAGTACAGCAAAATGTTTGAAGAAAAACGGGTGGTTTTATACGGGTGACGTGGGCGTGATGCATCCCGATGGCTATTTGGAAATTAAGGACAGATCCAAGGACGTTATTATAACCGGGGGCGAGAATCTGAGCAGTGTGGAGGTTGAGTCCGTGCTCTACGCGAATCCGGCGGTGAACGAAGCGGCGGTGGTGGCGAAGCCTGACGAGTTCTGGGGGGAGACGCCGTGCGCGTTTGTGAGCTTGAAGAGTGACGTCAGCCCGAAGCCGACGGAGAAGGAGATCATGGAGTACTGCAGGGAAAATCTGCCGCACTACATGGTGCCCAAAACGGTGGTGTTTAAGGACGAGCTCCCGAAGACTTCGACTGGGAAGATTCAGAAGTTTGTGCTCAGAGAGATTGCCAAGGAGATTCGGTCGTCGTCGTCGTTGAGGACGACAAGTCGTATGTGACAGAGAGAGAGAGAGAGAGAGAAGTGGCAGAATAAACAGTGAAGAGTGACGTGGATTTGAGTCGGGTCGGGCAAGTTCAGTGTTTGTTTATAAAGTTGACTAATTACGATTATTAACGTGATAATTATGCTTAACGAGATTCTCAGATTCCCGCGTCAATATATTGTGCAGGGCCGGCAAATTATTCATTGGAAGAGAACTGCATTAATGTGCTTTTGATACATATTGTTCTATTTGGAAGTTGTGTAAGATAAAATAATTAACATTGTTAAATCCATCTCATTATTGACGTGGACTTGATTTGATTTTGTAATTTATCCTTTGTCATGTATCTTGCGAATAAACCTATGTTACAAATTCATTGATCCAAAGATTCTTGGGAGAAGAAAGCCTCACTCTACGACACCAACTAATATTTAACTTAGCAATATTATAAGAAATTTTAGGTTTAATCATCACTTCATAAATTGAATCAACCAAGAGAAGATAGTTGATCCGATTCTCTTTTATTCTTTATCATATTATCTATCTTCGTATTCTCGTTACTTAATTAGTAAACATGTCATCACTATGGTTGGTTTGCGGAATAGGCCTATCTCATGAAAAAGTTTCTCAAAAGTTCGGAATAATGTGAGCAATTATTTATAATATGTGGTGGGTCGAGAACCATGGATATAATTTCTTCTTTGCATAAATCATACACTTTCTTTTGCGCGCATTAACAACAATTATGCGTACTTCTTCTGGATAGAATTAGATATGGTGGCTTACGTGTACTGCAAACAAGCCATGTTTGTTCAAGGTGGAGTTGATTACAAAGAAGATGATATTTTTCAGCACTAGCGTCGCAATCGCATGCTGCATGCAAAGAAGAGCCATTTCGGACCAATTCGGTGGATAACGGGGACACGTGAATGTGTCATGTCTTGTTCTGGAAAACTATATCGTCCTCCTGTTTGCCTTGAGTACTTCGCATTCCTGTAAAAATGGACTACTCCTCCAACCTTACAAGGCCTCTGGATTAGGCTAGCGCCAGTCTGCATGCTTATAGTTCTGTGACGCTAGTATAATCATTGATTAATAATTGTGCTATTATCGTAATTGCGCATGCATGACGTACGTTAGCAAAATTCTTATGTACTATGTAACGAGACATTTTTAGTTTGTGACCTTGATTCGACATGCACCTAAAAAATATCCCAAAACTTGAGGCTCTAAACGCTTCGAAACGCAGTTGTCTTTGCGTTTGTGTCATCATGCGTCCAAGGACACTAACTCAAAACATTTCTTAAATTAAATTATACTATTATCTCTCCTTTAATAATTGTAGTGTCATTTCACGTGTTCATATACTCGTTGAGATCCACACTGAACTATTATTAGTATTATTATTAGACATGTGCATTATCACATGTTTAAAAAAATGAACTAAAGTAGATTAGAATAATGTATCTAATAATTAGGGTGATTTATTGTGGATCACTTAATGTGAGTGATTCTGGATATGTCATAATTACTTCCGGAGAGAAGTACCTCTCGTGTGGTTCTCTATAAAATCACTTAAAACCACTAAAGAGATTATATAGAGAGGTAATTCTCCACATAAGTTCTTTTTGGTCTATCTAGAATCACTCCCACACGAGCCTTTAATAATCAATTACCCAGCCACACAACCCTAATAATACATTCGTTAATCTACTTTTCCTACATAATACTGTTCCACATATCTCATAAAATTATTTATTAAAATTCTAAATTATGACAAAATAAAGACAGTCATCATCTCCTTCTTAGAATGCAGAGACTGGTCCATGATAGCATATATATTGTCTTCAAGAGTAGCAACTCACATGTTTTATACAGCACAGGTTGTCTTGAAGCAATTAATAAGTGCCCAGTTGTTCATCAAATAAGCTAAGACACATTCACGTGCACGGATAAGAATTCATTATATTGACCTATACAATAACATGCATGAGTTACACGACCGACAACTTCGATATGAAGTGATCGCTTCCAAAACAACCAGCTGGGATCTCCATATGAACTTACTTCCACATTTGTTTTCTTCTATAATCCATACCCTACACAATTAACTCTTTTTTATCTGTTATTGCGGCTCTAAATAAGTCGTCTTGTGACCTTTCCTTCTTCTTTAGAGATATTTTCAAAATTTTTTTTGGTTGAAAAAACTGAGGATAATCAAGGTGCAATTATGTGACATGACTTTCAATTCAACATCTCGTCCCTTTAGGCTTGTAACAAGATCGAATTCGGATGAGACTAGCCTTAATCCAAGTCCAAATCCATTTATAATCATATTCAGATTCAACTGATCAATCCACATCGGATTTGAAATAAAAAATATTATTCATATAATATATATAAAAGAAAGTCATTATCAATCAAATTACTCTTAACAAGTCAAATTAATATTCATGTAATTAACAATAGACTCGTTGACTTTCTAGAATACCAAAATTTTTAGACTTGTTGACACTCTCTATTGACACTGACCGTGGTAGCCATAGTCTAAAATATCGATAACATTGACGAAATATCGAGGATATTATCGTTTTTTCGGGTCACGGATATTTCGGAACGTATTCATACACATATCGAATAAATATCGATAATATTGGAAAATATCTATATCGATAATTTCGTTCACACTTCAGCAATATTTTGTCAAAATATCACTATAATATTGAAAATATCAATGCAACAGAAAAAAGGAAAGAAAAAAAACACAAACACTATGTTTTTGTGATAATACGCAAAGGGGAACTTTAGGTAGTACTAAGTCACTCATGCATCTTACCATGCAATGTATAAAGTGTAAAATATTGTAGGAAATCATTTTATATAAATGATTATGGTATACTTAATCTTCTTTCATTAATGACTACATATTTTCTACACTCACATAGTGTTTGTCAAATTGCTATATAATAAACTTAAATCAATTAAACCAATCATACAATGCATTTCTTTCCAATTTTTTGTGATAAACTAATTGAAAATTGACTAAATAAACATTATCCAAAGTTTTAATAAAATTTCTAAGTTTTTCTTACAATTTATGTGGTTTTTATTCAATTTTTATTGATATCGATAATATCCCGATATTTCCATCAAAATTTTCGTGATTTTGGATTACCGATATTTCCTATACCATCGATATTTTAGACCTTGATGGTAGCCGTTGTTAAGAGCATGGGTAGAACTTGCCCCAAAAACCGGGTCATCAAGGAAGGATGCTCAAGGGCTCTTAAACTAGTCTAGGATGCTATTTTTCCAATTTGGGATCTTGAATCCTAAGTAACACATTGAATTTGAAAGACATGGAAAATGGATAAATAAATACGAAACACTTAAAACCCCAATTTCATAAAACAAGCTTACAAAGCATATACAAAATTTCATCCACCGTGGGAAGAACCACTGCCTATGGAGAAAACTGAACAGTGGTTCCCCCACATAAAGGACTACAAAAAAGACACTCATCCTTCCCCACAACAAGAATCACAATTACAAAACCTACCTATTACTAAAAAAATCAACCTGTATATCCCCTGCTCACAGAGGGACTGCTCCTACATTGCTATACAGGACAGTCAACTATGCTTTGAACAGAATGTCGACTTCTGTTACGCAATCATCGTCCTTCATGAAGATCTTCAGAGAAAACTGCTGCCCGAGACACATTGTCATTATCTAAGGCACTTAGACCAGAGTAAGGACCAGACGAGAACATTGAAGATGACACATCGGACTCGAAGGTAGTTGATGACTGCCTGTGATTGGGTCTGGCAGTGGAAGAGGTTAACATGGAATCCTGATACTCGGTGATTCGTTGCACCATCTTCAGTGACTGTACCACTTCACCCATTGTAGGGCGTTGGCTTGCCTCAGGAGCAACACAAGCTGCTGCAATCGTGCAAACTCGTACAAAATCTTCCATTGGGTACTTTCCTTCAAGACTAGGATCAGCGAGCTCATCCAGCCTATCCTTGTCCCTAAGAATTGGCCTTGCCTGGAAGATAGAAAACCTAATGTCTCACTCTCCCATCCAAAATAATAATGGCAAAAGACCAATTGAATATCACTTTATGCTTCAAAAGAAGGAACAAATATACCACTAGTTTTTTTCTTTTTCTTTCTTTCCTAAGAATATTAAACTTGTTACTTTTTATCCTTTTCGATAGAAATGGTCAATTTAAAAACAGAAGAATGAGGGGCTGTATGAATAATACTAACCCAGGTGACAAGATTCTCCTGCCCCGCTGGCTGTGACATATCTACAGGCTTTCTACCAGTGAGTAATTCAAGAAGGACAACCCCATAGCTGTAAACATCGCTTTTAACAAGTAGGTGTCCAGTCATGGCATACTCTGGAGCTACGTACCTGTAAAATTAAATAATTACATCTAAGTGCCATTCCAAATGATAGAAATGACAAGCTAAGTATGGTAGAATTTGAGACCAACCCGAATGTTCCCATCACACGAGTAGAAAGATAATTTGCTCTGCCTTCAGGTGCCTGTTTAGCCAGGCCAAAATCAGCAACTTTAGCATGAAAGTTGTTCTCTAGCAATATATTGGATGCTTTAAAATCTCTGTGGATAACGCACGGTTGTGAGTCCTCATGCAGGTAAGCAAGTCCTCTGGCAGCATCAAGTGCAATCTTCATTCGGGTGTCCCAATCTAAAGGACAATTTACTCCCAGGGGACCTGAGATGGGAGGAGAGCGAGAGAGAGAGCATAGTCAGCAATGCATATCAAGAAGAGAAAGTATGATTAAGATATAACATGTTTTCTATTTTGAAACGCTACACCCAGTAATAATTAAATAAATTTAGTGAAACAGTTAACTTTAGATGGCATTATGTGATTCAAGAAATTACCATGAAGCCAGGCTTCCAAGCTTCCATTTGGCACAAGCTCATAGCAAAGTAAGTTTTGTGAGGAGTCACGACTGCTATAGTAACCCACAAGTTTCACCAGATTACGATGATGCAGCCTGCTAAGCATCTCAACCTCAACCAAGAACTCCTTATCCCCCTGTTGCCCTCCGTTAGTAAGTCTTTTAATTGCAACAGCTGTACCATCACTTAACACGCCCTTGAACACCCTGCCAAAACCACCCTCTCCGAGTATGCTTGCAGTTTCAAAGTTGTTTGTTGCTTGTTTAAGTTCTTCAAATGCCAGAAACCGAGTGCTGCTTGGGTGGGGTAGAGATCCTACAGCTGAAACTGTTTCGACGCTGCTCTGCTTTTCTGGGGCTGAAAAAGTCCACAAAAAAGAGGAAGAAAAAAAGGCATGAAATAAGCAACTTGAACAGAAAATCTATACTACTAATGCAGAAAAGTCAAACTCAAATCTATTTCAAGTTTCTGCTTTGGTGTTTCATGCAACTCTTTTCATCAGATCTTCAAATTTTTTCTGCAGCTGGTTAACTGGATTTAGATCATTGAAAATGCAACTACTTAAAAAACTTTAACCATATTTATACACAGACATACACCATTTGTTCACATTGTCAGGCATGATTTACATTTACATTTATTGCTTTTTTAGTAACGAGATAGGAATATCATCTGGATAATAATATCTTCATGACTGCAAACTCTGAAAGCGTAATTAAAGGTTGGTCCACACAATGGTTCCTAGCAGTAGTAAGTTATGACCAGGATAATACCCAAAGATCATGGACACCATTGAAACCAGAAGAAAACAGGAAAATGTATGAATCTGAAAATGGAACCACATACCTGTTTCTATATTAGATTCTTTAGTCTTCTCTTGACGAAACGTGCATAAACAAAGTATGAGCACAGCTATAATGGAAATTAACAGTATTCCGGCACCAATACCAATAATAAGACTCAAATTTGAATGTTTCCCTTTACTTGAAGCAGTTAAGGACGTATGAGTCGGTGATGGTTTTGGTGGGGCTTCAAATGGTGATGTAGCAACAGGAGCTTTAAAAACAAAAGAAAAAAACATGAGCATGTCAATATTCTGATTCATATAATAGAGTTGACTTCTATGAAGCAAGTAGGCCAACCAGCATAACAAAAGCACACAACATCTTCAGTAGGGCAAAATTATTACTCTGGCCCTACACAGCCAAAATAATATATACATATATATAGTAGGGTAAAAGCAAACAGAGACACATTAATGCAGAGATTACCTATTTCAAAGTTTTTTGGTCTGGATTAAAAGAATGAAGATATATCCATTTAGAACTTGAAACATTACAGTTGTCTCACCATAAAGATTACCGCCATATTGCAAACAAACACAGTATAGAAGATTATATAAACATTGGGGATATGTCAGAATTACCTTGAGAAATAGGTGGAGGCTTAAACCAAGTTATATTGAGGAGTTTGTAATCGCCCACTAATGCGGGGTCTAAATTAACCTTGTGCATGACAAGAGAAGAGTTTATTGCAGATGCATCACTTGCCGAGAAACTGACACCTGGATATGGAGTAATATCCATCGAAATATTTAACCTTGACAAGCTGAGTACATAAAAGTTAATCAGCTCTATTTGCGAAACTTTCAAACCAAGCTGCAAAGCTAATTCTTGAAGAAAAAGATTCCAATTAGGATTTTGTGAAACATTTAAGAGGAGGAGGTCAAGCTTAATGGGATAAACACAGTGGCAACCCTGACTTTCGCGTCTCAATACCATGTCTGGTTTGCAACAGTCTGGAAGGAATGAAAAAAAAAAACCTTTGTCAGCAACAGAGTTAGGTCTCAGCACAATTACATTGTGCAAATTGTGCAGAATAAATAAGAATTGAGTAGTTGATATGCTTTTAATATGAAATTAGGTAGGAAGTTTAGTAATTCATCGCTTGTCAATAACTTCAACATATAAATATTTGGCTTATTTATGGGAACTGGGAACTATTTAAAAAAAAAACGTATATAATAAATGAAATACGGATAAAAAGTCCTTCAAGAGAATACACAGCAGCCAGTGCTTAAAAGGAAAATTTACTTCAACTCAAAACTCCATAAAATGCTTAGACGAAGAGGCCCAAAGAGAGACTAGAAATTTGACTCTTAGAAACCACGTCGTCCATCCTCTTGTCAAATATTATCTTGTTCCTTTCTATCCAAATAGTCAAAATAGAAGCCAAAACTGCACATCTTCAAAGTGTAACAGCCTTATTCTTTGCCCCATGCCAAATAAGTTCTCAGGAAAAAAGTGGCAATTTCATAGTTTCTTGGCTAAACCCTGCACAATTCATGAACACTTGCAACAATCTACTGCACACACTTGCAAGAATCCCTTTTGGTGAATAGGAAAAAGAGATCCCCCTTAAGAAGGGGTTTGTGTGTGTATATATTTATTTATTTATTTATACGGTTCTAAAAAGGGACCTCTCTTTCTAAGAAAAGAAACGGACAGCATACGTGATCCAGTAACCCAACTTGATAATCTGACCATTCTTTAAGGCCTCGTTTAAGGATCATCCTAACAGAAAAATAAGCCAAACTAGAAACCATTTAGTCATCTTTACAGTGATTAGAAAAAAGAGACGAACTAAAACCATCATGATGCTAATGAAACGTCTACTAGATTTTTTTTTTGGCTTTTTTTTTGGTTCGTAAGGATGGCCATTGAAGGGAGATATAAAAAATGAAAAAGTCTATGTGACTTTCTTTTCTTATGAGAAGGACTAAAATAGTGAAGATTAGACCTATTAGTGATTATCTTACTTTTTTTTTAAAAAAAAATGATAAAGCAGTCATCTGAAATTATTGAATTCATAAAAAAAGGGGGGAAAATAAATAACACAGTTCGGAGTGTAACTTACTGGAAATGGAAGGAGTGAGTGGGGGCTGTGCTAAACCCGAAGGGATTGTACCAGCACTCGACTGTGCTGGGGCAATATTCTGAAAGCCAGCAAGGGGAGGTGCCAAGCCACTCCTCTTCATTGCTGGCCTTGACAATCGAGAAGTTGCAGGGGGATGACCAGCAGTTATTAAGGGACCATAAAAAGGAGGGTGTGCAGGTGATAGTGCAACTGGCGCAGCACGTGGCAAGAAATGTTTTTGCCAGTGTCTATGGGACACTGGCAAATCGGCTGGCAGGGGAAGATTTGGCATATCAGGTGCACCCATGGGAGATATTGATGGTGCTGCATCGATGATGGATATCACATAACAAAACAAAAGCAAGTATTTCATCGACAACCATCGGACCTTCTTCAATATTCCTGCATTGTTGATTCAAAATTAGCGTTCAATTCACCCATAAAAAACTACTCACACTCACAAAAGCTCTCATGATAAGAAAAGCTCTAGACTTGTTACCTAATTTCCAGCTAGATTGGCTCCAGAACAAACACATTAAAACAGCCATAATCTGACATCTAATGCAAGTTTTACAAAGAATGGTTCACATGGTTGCAGGGACCCAAGAAAACAAAAACATCACTCACTTTGTGAGCCCTAATCGAATGTCTTCATAAAGGGACAAAACCCATAATTATTATTTCTCCTCTTTTTCCGTACTTTTTTCTGCATCCAAACAAAGGGTTACTGTGCAACCGGAGCACCTCGCTGCCACTCAATTCATAACCAGAAAAACGCAAAATAGCTCCTTTAATTAATAAGCTTACTCACTAAAAAAGTTGTTGGAATTATGGATAGAAAAATCAGCAAAAAATAAAAAAGTATAAGCTTTAAATCGATTACACAACTAAGTCCTCACTTTAAGAACAATGAGCAACGAAATTAGAATTAGCGATGGGGATGGGGAGAACCTGTGAGCTCAGACATCATCGACGCCGTCGATTACTGGGTAACGCTTCAGATCTGAAATCAACAGCGAGATCACGACCGTCAATTAGCGCAGACTTGAACAGGAAGCAACACTATGAGCTGAGACTGCTGCTAACAGAGCTCAAACGAGGATCAACGGCGGAGACATGGTCATGAAAATCCGAGCTCGGAACAGTGAACTCACAGTCGAAATCGCCATGGCCGAGTTCAATCGTTGGAACGGAGTGAGCTGAATTCATAAGTTGGGTCCCGTTTTCCAAGAGAAAAAGAGAGAGAAGTTTGTGCCTGTTGGTGGAGGTATCGTTGAGTTCACTCTGTTATCAGTGCTTTTTGCTCTTTTTTTAATCGTTTGGTTTGTGGGGAGGCGCACAGGCTCTTTTTCGTTGCTAACGTGCGCGGTTAACGGAAATAACAACAGACAAATTAACGGTAAAAAAAGGGACTTTTGGCTTGTTTCCTCGTAGCAGGAAGTGGGTTACAATATTGTATGGCAGCAGAGCACGGCTATGAATGGTGTTTCTTCCGGATATATTTAAGAGACCTTGAGATTAAAGCTCTATTCAGTGACTATTTTCAAGTATGCTTGGACGAAGATATAAATCATCAACGTTTCCGTAACCAAGTGTACTTGGAAACAGTCACTAAAGTGGTTGAGACGGGATTTAGGAGGATGTTTTAAACACTTGAAATGCATACATTTGGTGGTGAGACATCGGTTGCAAGCAAATAATATTAGGAGTCAATACCAATTGGATATTGAGGCCAACTCGTATGATCAAGTACTTCAAGATGTTGCTCTTGTGGCTGGTAATGTATGGCCACCACCAGGGGTGTACTTGTCGCAGGTTGCAACTCCAGAGGATGATGCATATTTGGAACTACTTAATCTTGATGCTAAATCATATATTGTAAGTGTCATATATGTAAATTGGCATTCCTTAGCCTAAGCTTATTTTCTATGTAAGCACTAGAATGTTTTAGATTGAGTCATGAGTGAGGTTATGAAGTTGGCAAAGCAAGAGAAATGCAGATTGAAGATTGAAGTTGCCCATATTTGACCGTTCATCATCAAACAAGGCTTCATATGAATTTAGGTGAGGTAAGTTAGACTTAGATATTGTAAGACCTGTGTCTTGGGGAAACAAGAACGGTGAGCAATCCCACATCATTCGAGAAGGGAAAGGTGAAGTGCCTTATATGTGTGGGCACTTCTCTTCCTAGCAAGAGGCCTTTTGGGCAAGATAGCATTAGCTTGAGCCCAATAACAAAACTGTGAGAGAGGAGGCCCAAAGCGGACAATATCTTGCTAGGGGAGTCGGGTCGTGACAGATACTATTTATGAACATTCAGTGTTTTGCCGCTCGAGCGTGTAAATTTGATTTCAGTTTTCATGTTTTGATTTTCACGTGTTTGTTCTAGGAAATCTTTGTCCTAATTATATTGGGTCTTTTTACATCTTCCTAGTCTTAACCTAAGCAAGTTTTAAGTAAAATAAATACCTTGTTTTAGTAGACATAAAATTAACAACTCACATATTCTTAAATTGGCCTTGTGCATAAAACCCTTGTGTTGAGTAAGTTAATTTTTATGAACTCTTGAGATTTTCCACCAACATCTTTTCGAGAGTTCATTGAACATAACATCGTTAGGTTGATTAGATTGTTCCGTGTGAATCTAATCAACATAGCACCCATATCATATTATTCTCTTCATTGGAGTGTTCATGCCTTGGTGGAGATTGACGATCGTGGAGGTTCGTGCCGCTATCAAGATCGACGACGTGGAATCAATTCAAAGACTTATCAAAGTAGTAGCAAGAGTGTGAGTTGATTGCCGGGGTGAATAGGCTTTTATCAATTTTAAGTTCAATTTTATATGCTTTAGTTAATATCACTAGTTCTGGACGACCAAGAGAGGAGGCCCTCTAGTTGTTATAAATATGAGTTTTGATAATGAGGATGATCATCCTGAATGTGTGTTGCCTCCTATACATGTTGTAAAAACACCTCTGCATTTAGTTTGCTTTTTATAAACTAATTGTTGTGATGACTAATTAGAGATTGTTGATGGCCCAAAATTGGACATAACTTAGGGTGATACGTATTTGATGGATGATGTGTGAATCAATAGGCAACACTCTTCAACAGGCATGTGTAGGCATGCAAAAAATATAGATGTAAGTAGTTCAGTTGAATGTGCTACGTTCACAGAGAGAAATGCTCTCACTATAATAATAGTTGTTTACATCAGACAAGAGATTGGTCCTAAAAATGGGGAAGAAGAGAGATGATCATTTTAAAATGAAGAGTGATCTCCTTTTATAGGTGAGGGAGTGCCCTCACTTCTTACAATATGTCGATGTGGAACTGCACACATTGTCTCTAGTTGCTTGGCTAGTCAAGTTACCAATATGATTTAACGCGGCTCTAACAATCTAATTTCGTCCTTTTCAAATAAAATAACAATTACAACATTTTTTTTTTATATCAAATAGAAACTTCATTAGATGAACTTCAACGTTACAACCAAAGATATCAACAAGACATCTAAAATACCTATCCCAAGAGGGCAACAAACTAACTTGCTAAAAGCAAAACTAACGCGGACAAAAGCCGCACTAAAACTAATAGCCCATATCACCACAATTAGACAAAGCTCAGAAACCCAACATAACCAAAACCCTAAATCAACTCATGAGTCTAAACAAACCCTACCACCACCATCTGAAGAAGCACTGTCTGGGCCACACCCACCACTGCATCCATAACAGATCTGAGGAAAATAAGATTTCCAGTGATTTACCTGCGCATAAGAGCGAACAAATAAACGAAAACAATAACTTTGCCAAAGAACAATTGAGTGATTTGCAGTAACTTCCGTCAAAGACTATGTAAAATCAAATTTAAAGAACATGAACGGCGTTAGGGAGCGGGTTTTGGGAGTAGGATTTGATTGAGAACATAGACTAAAAGGAGTGATGGAGAACTTCAATCTAACCATGGCTTAGAAGAAATCACCATAAGAGGTTTTTTATTCAAACCACTCAAGTGGACTTATTCACTAACCTAAAAAGAAAATACAAGAAGAGAAGAGGGGGAGGAGGGCAGTGACGCTTCTTCCTCCTCTCTCCTCTATGGAATTTTCCTTTAGAACTTACAGAGGAAGATAACAATTACAACATTGAATGGTAACCATTGTAATAATTTTACAAATTGGTGTAATTGTTATTTTATTTGAAAAAAAATTAATGGATAATTTTACCTAAAGAAATTGGGCCTGGCCCAGGCTAAGAAAAGAAAGCCCAATAACGTAACGAATCCCAAAAGAAAGGATATCCGATACAAAAATGTCGATCAGTTCCCAATCAGCACCCGACCCGGAACCATCTAGCCCGATCCCAAATCTTAGTTGATAGTCGGCGACCGTTGGCTCCCTCCGGCTTACTTCTGGTTAAACCCGCTCTTCCTATCTCGTCAGAGCTGAAACCCCTAACCAATTCCAAACCCTAGACCTAGGGTTTATCCTTTCCAAGCTCTCTCTCTCACACACACATACCAATTTAGGGTTTTCTTCGCTGCAACAAAACCTTACAAATTTTCAAAGATGTCGAAGAGAAAATTCGGATTCGAAGGCTTTGGCATAAACAAGCAATCGACTTTCAACTTCGAGCGGTCCCAGCAAGCGCCTCAGCGACTCTACGTGCCTCCGTCGTCGCGCGGACAAAGCCACGATAACTACGAAGACACCGACCTTGACAACATTGATTACGACGATAACGATGGTTCCAAGGACCCTGGCAATAACAACAATCACGAAGAAGGTGGCGGCGGCGGCGAAAATGATGAAATTGACCCCCTTGACGCGTTCATGGAGAGCATTCACGAGGAGGTGAGGTCGGCGCCGCCGCCGAAGCCGAAAGAGAAGGCTGAGAAGTACAAGGACGATGAGGAAGATGATCCTATGGAGAGTTTTTTGAGGGCCAAGAAGGACGTGACGCTGACGCTGGCTTCCGATGCGTTACACGCTGGATACGACTCCGACGAGGAGGTCTATGCGGCTGCGAAGGCGGTCGATGCGGGGATGTTGGAGTACGATTCGGATGATAATCCCATTGTTCTGGACAAGAGGAAAATTGAGCCGATTGCCGCTCTCGATCATAGTTCGATCGACTACGAGCCCTTTAATAAGGATTTTTACGAGGAGAAAGAGTCAATTTCAGGTAAATTCCAATCAAGCAACTGAGAAGTTTGTTTCTTTTTTAATAATTCAATTAGTTGGTCTGAATTTAGTAGAAATGTACTTCAAATATTTTAAATTTGAATGACAATGAAAATATTTGATTGGTAGAAGTTCTTAAGTAGAAATTTGAATTGGAAGGATGTAGTTTATGGGCAGATTTTCCATAATGAAGACTTATTAACTCATGTTTTGTTTTCCTCATTTAGGGATGGGTGAGGAGGATGTTGCTGAGTACAAGAAGAGCTTGGCCATCCGTGCGTCGGGTTTTGATGTACCCAGGCCACTTAAGACATTTGAAGAATGTGGATTTTCTTCACAGCTCATGAGTGCAATAAAGAAACAAGATTATGAAAAGCCTACACCTATACAGTGCCAAGCTCTACCCATAGTTCTTTCTGGGAGAGATATCATCGGTATTGCAAAAACTGGTTCTGGAAAGACTGCCGCCTTTGTCCTTCCTATGATAGTCCACATTATGGATCAGCCGGAACTTCAGAAAGAAGAGGGTCCTATTGGAGTGATATGTGCACCTACTAGAGAACTGGCGCACCAAATATACTTAGAGGCCAAGAAATTTGCTAAATCACATGGGATACGTGTCTCTGCTGTATACGGTGGAATGTCTAAGCTTGATCAATTCAAAGAACTTAAGGCAGGATGTGAGATAGTTGTTGCTACTCCTGGGAGATTGATAGACATGCTTAAAATGAAGGCACTGACGATGCTAAGGGCAACTTACCTAGTACTTGATGAGGCTGATCGGATGTTTGACCTTGGGTTTGAGCCTCAAATTAGGTCTATTGTTGGTCAGATTCGGCCAGACCGGCAGACATTGCTCTTTTCTGCGACAATGCCCCGTAAAGTTGAAAAGTTGGCCAGGGAGATTCTCTCTGATCCAATAAGAGTTACAGTGGGTGAGGTGGGAATGGCCAATGAGGATATCACTCAGGTTGTTCATGTAATTCCTTCTGATGCTGAGAAGTTGCCCTGGCTTCTTGAGAGGTTACCTCAAATGATTGATGAGGGTGATGTTTTAGTATTTGCTTCAAAAAAAGCTGCAGTGGATGAGATCGAATCACAGCTTTCCCAGAAAGGTTTTAAGGTCACAGCTCTGCATGGTGACAAGGACCAGGCATCTCGGATGGATATTTTGCAAAAATTTAAATCTGGCATTTACCATGTTCTTATTGCAACTGATGTTGCTGCTCGTGGTCTTGACATCAAGTCAATTAAGTCAGTTGTGAACTTTGATATTGCAAAAGACATGGACATGCACGTCCATCGAATTGGTAGAACAGGTCGTGCTGGTGATAAAGATGGGACTGCATACACTCTTATAACTCATAAAGAGGCACGGTTTGCTGGTGAATTGGTTAATAGCTTGGTTGCTGCTGGTCAGAATGTCTCCACAGAGCTCATGGACCTAGCAATGAAGGTAATTTCGTAGTACTATTAACATATTGTTATGGCTTATATATTCAGTTTATGTATGCATCCACCTATGTTAGTTTCTTTTAGTTTTAGAGCTGGTGGCCATAACCATAGTTTTGCAATCCTAATAATGCGTTATGTTCTGAGTCCAGGAAAATACTTTGCTAAGATGTTCTCTTTTAATGCAATATCTAGATAAGTACATCTGCAAGTGTCTGTCTCATAAATAAACTATATTTATGTGCACTCCATTATATAAGTGCATAGGTTGGTGATGTAGAACAGATAATATGCATTCTGCATCAGTTGGTCCTGATTAGTAGTGCACTTTGAGATTTGATGAACTGTTTAGTCGTTCAAGACCACATTTTGAAAAGCTTTAGTATGTCGTTGGAATTACAGGGCTGTATGGATCGTTGGTTTAATACTGTCATGATTACCCATTGCTGAAAAAGTGCCTAGTTTTGATAGTTAGACGGTTTGTAGTACTCCCATCTTGACTTGTAAACCAGTTCTACATTACAAAGAGTTCTTGGGGTGTATGCGTGGATTGAAGAATAGAGATTAATTGAAAGCTCCAGCTTAGTCCTATCTAGAGAATATTTTAGGGACTTATTATGTAGTGGGGTGTTAGCGTAGTGCGGTGTTTTATGTTCAAGCAGATTATGCAGGCCCCTTTAAAATAAGAAGCGAGTGTTACCAAATGCAGGAGAGAGTCCTATTTAAGGCTGTACCTCCTAGCCCCGTGTAGAAACAGGCCGTTAGTATATTGTCACATATTATTAGACATTAATGCACCAGTTATCATATGGTTCCACATGCACTAATATTACATACTTTTGCATTTCAAGAGCCATTGATGCAGAATGTCCTCAGTTCCGGCCATAGGATTTTAATGTTTGTTTTCTATCTGTCCTGTAGCTTTGTGTTTCGTATCTATCATACACTACAATACTATTCATGCTGTTTTTTTGTGCGTGGGTAGTAGCAGTTTCTATCTCCTATGTGTATGTGCATCTCTATGTTTTATTGAGGCTGTCATTGTCTCCTGTGTGGAATTTCTGATGCTCTCCCTTACTGTGTTTCTTGTATTATCGTAGATGTTAGTGTGAGATCTTACATGCTCTATTTTAATGGGATTTACCCTGTAATATATCAGGATGGCAGATTCAGGTCTAAACGTGATTCAAGAAAAGGAGGTATAAATTTTGATCATATTATAGCGCTGCTATTTCTTTAGATGCTTTTGCAAGATAAGGATACTCACTTTTGCTGGGTTCTTGTAGGAGGCCCGTTACATAGTATATTAGCCTTTTCTAGCATTTCAAATGATTATAGTGTACGGGTTCTGCAGGTGGAAAGAAGGGTAGAGGGAGGGGCGGTGGTGGTGGTGGCGGCGGCGGCGGTCGAGGTGTGCGTGGGGTGGATTATGGTCTGGGTATTGGATATAATTCGGAATCCAGTAATTCTTCATCTCATACTCCTACTAGTCGATCTGCTGCAGTAACTTCTCTGAGGACAGGAATGATGTCTCAGTTCAAGACCAAGTTTGTTGCTGCTGCATCAAACTCTCCAAGTCAGGGTTCAGGTAACAGCTCTAGTGTTCCCCAGAGACCAGCATTAAGAGGATTTGTATCAGGTGGCTCCATTGGTGGGGACATATATAGAACTCAGGCAACAAATACAGTTACTCCTGCTCCGACATCAGTCGTAAACATATCTTCACAGAACTCTGGAGAAAATGCAAGTCAGAAGCCTTCTGAAAGGTTAATACGATGTTCTGGTCTACACTTCAGTTAGAGTTGTCCATGTTAGCACGTATTTAATTGTGGTGCTGATCAGGTTTATTTGTTGTCTCTATTGCAGTTCTAGAGATAAACCTAGAGAACGTCGGAGGCGCTCTGGTTGGGACTGTTAGTCATACAGTTGAAGAACACCACTCTCACATAATGAGAACTCTTGTTTTTGTTGTAGATCAAGTCCTTATATGCCTGTATTATGTTGATCTTGGTAAGTTCTATTTTCATTTTTTATTTTTGGTTGCTAGGTGTATGCTTGTACTTTTTACTTCACTCAGAAATTGGCTTCTGCAGCTAGATCAATCAATTTAGTCAATTTCTCATTGTGTTTTTAAGTTAAAAAAGATAATTTAGTTAACTGGATTGACTTGCTGCACACATGGTGGATGATCTTTTGTGCTTGTACCACTTATGGTAACATAGTTTGACACATTCTTTTGTGTATGCCCCATTCTTTTATTTCTTGTGTATTGGTTTGCAGCAAACCTCTGCTTTGTATTGGACTGTACATCCACTTCTTGATTTCAAATAAAATGGCGTCAATTAGACACTGTGCAAGACTAGTCATGCCTCTATTTCTTTTTCATGCTGTTGCAGATCAAGGAAATTACTTGTCCCAAAATTAAATGTTAAAAAAGGAAAGGAAAGAGAGTGTTGCAGATGAAGTGCTTTATACAAACGGCATCTCATGTCTCCTCAATGTTCTATTTTTAATAAAAAGAGAGGTTGTTGAGTAGGAAGATGCAGAGTACATATGATTTGTTTTTCTGTACAACCCTAATGTCAGCAATTTAGTTGTATTGTAAATTAATTTGCTTATCCATTTTTTTCAGAATTCATGTTTATTGGTTATCCCAAAATAGAATACTAAAATTAGCAAATTGGTTTTAAACCATAAACTTTAAATGTTTAAAACCTCGAATGAATTTAAGCCTTCAATTACAAACGGTTTATCTGTATTTGTTTGAGGACACAAATCACGACTGGTTGTAACATTATAATCATTTTTGAAAAGATCCTCGTGAATCTGTATGAGTAGAGAGAAACTTTCATGCAATGGGGATAATACTTTTTGTTATATCCGGCCAATAGCGCAATGGCATGCTAACTTTTATACGTGTTATTGCATTATTGCCCGGTGATAACAAAACAATACTATTCTCGTTACAAGAAGTTTTTCTGGTACAAGTAATTTTCAAGATTAATGTTAAAATAAAAATAGTTACTCGTCAGCTTAACATCATCAGCCTCATATATGTGAATGAAAATGGTTTGACAAAAAAATGTAAACGAGTGATGCCCTAAATCTGGTACACAAACTTCTCTGTCAAAAACACATCAGGGAAGTCCCACAAACGCAATTTGAGAATTCACAAAAACAAATTAATTCTCACTGAACAAATATAATTACAAAAAAATAGAAAACATAAGTCCTATTTTCTTGTTTGATTACAATCTTCTAGTATCAATATATGACACAGGATAAATACGTTCCTTGGCCTAGAAGAAGCTGTTACCAAAGAAAGGAAATTTTGAAACGAGAGATCTTTTTTGCAAGCCTATTTTCAATTGGATATTGTTATTTACAGCAGCAGACTTTTAGATACAAGAAAGGAGCTGCACAACTATCTAGTTATGTCCATAAGAGACACATCCTTTCAAATCTAGTAGTATGATATATACGTATCTCCAGTTGCAAATGAATGCTGCAGTGTTCATGCCTTGGGGCATTGCTGTACATTAATGTTTCCGGCGAATTCTCTGCGCCGTGTGGCGTTAGGGCAGATGTCCAAGCACGGCTCCTTGAGAGTGGCATCATCTTCAGGAACCGGAGGGACAATCCCGAATTTAAACTGCCATATTGGGAGTTCAATAGAGAGTTAAATGCCGGAGAATCAATATGTTGAAATGATGTGCGTAGAGAGAGGTATTGGGTTAACCTGGCAGCTATAGTCGCTGAAGTTTGGCTCCATCACTAAAGGAACACCCATGTAATCTTTCATGAAAGCCTGGAGCAACCATCTTTATGCAATTAGAATCACCTCCTCTACATAACCAAAACCGTTTTTCTTCTTTCGGCTAGCGTTTGACAGAAAACTTTAAAATAGAATTACTGACCTGAGTAGGAAGCTTACAAGTATTCACACATATTCCGACGCATTTGCTTTGCTCCAAGTACTTACATTTCTCTACAAACACCTAAACCCTCCCATCCCATAGCCATTCATTATCTGAGGAGCTTAGCTTAAAACATAAGAAAAAAAGAAAAAGAAATACATATTGGATAGGTGACCAGACCGGCCATCACTCACCCCACTATTCCACGAGGTGCCGTCGGGTAGGTCGACAGAATTAACAGTGCAGGGTCCCATGAGCCATTCACAAGTAATTGCAGTCACCCTTGCTTCAGTTCAAAACATATCACATATGCATATATATATGCAAGGATAAATAATAATAATAATAATATATCAAATGAGTGAGGTATAGGAAATACAGACCAACCATGATGGCAGCTACTTTTCCGCCTTGTATGGGTGCTATTAGCAATTTATAAAGTTGTAGCAGCATTGGTGGAAACAGGGATCTCAGTATTCTCACCTGCCACAACAAACCATACAACAACACTCACTAATGGCCATCATCATCTTCTCTGTGTTTTTATTGAACCAATTCACTATACATGTCACTTATATTTGCAGCTGAAAAGAAAGGAGATTGCTTGCTTAGAAGGAGACATTCCCGCAAATCACAAATTGTCACATATGTAAAATTAATTCATAAATAACACAACTTTTTACACATATATCAAATTGTCATCGGCAAGGATTGAAATATCGGCCGATACACCGGTATATATGCCGATATATCGGTATTTTCAACTGTCAACACCGATACTGGGGGGTAAGGTCATATCTTCTCCTGTATCGATGATATATCCCCGATAAGTGCGATATTCCCGATATTTTACCGATATCCCCGATATTTCCCAATATCCATAATAGAACCCAAAAAATATTCAGAAGTTTTAAAGGCAATTGAAGCAAATTGAAACCTAAAAATAGCTAATCCTTGCCCAAAACCCTATAATTTATTAATATGAAGAATCTATGCACAATTCACTGCCCACATATCTCCAATTCATCTGAAGAGGACATGGTGATCAATTTGAATCTATGAGCATAGGAACTAGACCTAGTACTAACTCAAATGAATCTTATGATGTCTATGTTTATGTTATGTCTAATTATAGTGGAACTAGTTATGGAGCTCAAGATGAAAAAAAAATTATGGACCTACTAGTTGGTTAATCTTAACTATCCCATATATGAGAGGACAATAGGGAGCTCAAGAGAGACCTATTTGCACCATGTTTAAACATGGCTTACAAACTACTCGGGTTACATGACTTGGTATGACTATTGTATGAATCTAGATGGTTGTTCCTCATTGTTTGAACCTCATTAGAGCTCTTCATTTATGTAGATGGACACTTATCTAAATTGTAATACAATGTTTAAACAAACTATGGATTTATGCATGGTTTATTCATTCTAATTAACATTTTATTTTCAAACTTTTCATTAATGCGCATTACATACCACTTATATTTCATTATATGTGTATCTTATTATTAGTAAATTTTGAGTTTTATTTGTTCAATACATTCATTGATAATGTACATAACATCTATGAAAGTTTTACACAAAAATTATGTGTTTCAATGCCTATATTTGTCATTTTTGTTGATTTTTTCCCGATACCTAAAACGATAACGATATATCTCCCGAAATATCCGTAAATTGGAGGCGCGATATTATCTGCACGGTCAATATTTTAATCCTTGGTCATCGGCAGAAAAATAGAAGTTCTTATTTACATATTCGAGATAATATGTAAATAAGTCCTGAAAAATGAGAGGAGAATAGTGAGTACCGCAGCTTCTTTAGTGTGAGAATTGGTCGGACTTTTGAGCATAAGCCGGTTTGCAACTTCAACGAGTCCATCATATCCGGGTTTTCGGGAATCCCATCCAACTTCCTCCACCATTTTCTTCCTAAACAAATTCAGAAACACTTCATCCATCACTCCACCCTTCTTCTCTTGCTTCGCCTGTATTTCGGATTGAGGCTCTTTTATCTGCATAATAAATAATTAATGCAACATAAAAAATTAGAAATTCCAAAACAAAAACAAAACAAAAAATCCCACCAAAGAGGACGAGGCCCGAAAGTGTTGGCTTCGGAGATACTGAGATTTGGGTAAGGACTGGGGAGGCCATGGGCAAATGCTTGGGGGACGAACAACAGCCAAAGCCTTCATTTTCCGGAGATGAAATTCCAAAAGCTTGGAACTTGGGACTTGTCTCTAAATAATCAATCAGGGCCGGGTCCGGGCCTCAACCCATGACCCGGCTCGTTTAAATAAGAAAGATGGCGACACAAAACGCAGCGTCTTGAATCCACCCAATTTGAAGCAAGGTTTAAAATTAAATCCTAACAGAAATACCGATTTGTTAAACCCTACCAAAACCCTTGGCTCTGAGACAGAGAGAATTAACTCTGACGAAAATGAATTCTAGCCGCTCGATATCCGCCGGCACTTGGCTGGTGAGGAAGCTTTGTACGGCGGTTGAGGCTGCGACGGAGTCGGCGCGGAGTCAGCCTGGAAATCCCACTAGGCTGTACCGGAGGCTATCGGCTTTGGGAGCCACCGGAGGCAGCGTGGCAAAGACGTTAAATCAGTACATTATGGAGGGAAAAATGTTGAAGAAGTACGAGCTCGAGAGGTGTATCAAGGAGCTCCGCAAGTACCGCAAGTTCCAGCATGCCTTAGAGGTTAGGCCTATTTCCGCTTCTATCCTTCTCCTTCTTATTTGCTTAATTTTCATCTCAAATTCAAAATTACTGACAAATTTTGGTGCTATTTTATGGAGTTTTAGGTGTTTCAATTCCAATCGACCTTATTTTTAATTCCATTGCTCATTGCTCATTGCTTATTGGTTGGTTAATATATTTCAAGGTAATGACTAGTAGTTTGTTTTGTTGTTGATTTGGTTTTTATTAGTGCAGATAATGGAATGGATGGAGTTTAGGAAAATGAATTACTCGAAAGCTGACTTTGCCATACGTTTGGATCTTACGTCCAAAGTGAAAGGGATAGAGGCAGCTGAGGATTACTTCAGCGGCCTATCGCCGTCTTTAAAGGATCGATTTACTTATGGAGCCCTTTTGAACTGTTATTGCAAGGAACTGATGGAGGAAAAGGCATTGGCTCTTTATGAGACGATGGATGAGTTGGAGTTCGCTTCCTCTTCTTTGGTATTTAACAATCTCATGTCTATGCATATGAGAAAGCAGCAACCAGAGAAAGTGGCTCCTTTAGTGCAAGAAATGAAGCAGAGGAACATCCCTCTGGACACATTTACGTATAACATCTGGATGCAGAGCTTTGCGTCTTTAAACGATTTTGAAGGAGTAGAAAGAGTCCTGGACGAGATGCAAAAACAAGATGGAAACCAATGCAGTTGGTCAACATATAGTAACCTGGCTGCGATTTATGTAAAGGCTAAGATTTTTGACAAGGCTGAGCTAGCCCTTAAAAAGTCGGAGGAAATGATGAAACCCCTGAAGCAGCGCAATACATACCATTTCTTGATTAGCCTCTATGCCTGCACTTCTAATCTAGGTGAGGTCAAAAGGGTATGGGAATCCCTCAAGAAAGCTTTCCCAGCAACCAACAATATGAGCTATCTTATCATGCTTCAGGCCCTCTGTAAGCTAAACGATATTGAGGGCTTGAAAGAATGTTTTGAGGAATGGGAGTGCAAATGCTCCAGTTATGATATGCGACTGGCAAATACTGCTATACGTGGTTACCTCAGTCAGGACATGTATGAAGAAGCTGCATTGGTCTTTGCAGATGCCTGTAAGAGGACTAAAGGGCCTTTCTTTAAGGCTCGGGAAATGTTCATGCTTTACTTCTTGAAGAACTGTCAGGTGGATTTGGCTGTTAGCTATTTGGGAGCGGCTGTTTCAGAAACCGTGGATGAGGAATGGCATCCATCCCCAGATACCACAAGTGCATTTTTTAAGTATTTTGAAGAAGAGAAAGATGTTGAAAGTGCTGAGAACTTTTGCAAGATTCTGAAGCGTCTAAATTGCCTCTGTTCCAATGAGTATTATTTGTTGCTTAAGACTTACATAGCTGCTGGAAAATTGGATCCTGAGATGCGTCAAAGATTGAAGGAAGAAGATATTGAAATAAGCCCCGAGCTTGAGAGTTTGCTTGAAAGGGTTTCCCCTGAGTAGGACTGCATATAACAGGCCCCTATGATTTTAATGCATTTTCACTTTCAATTATACATTGGAATCTTCAACTCTAGTGTTCTTTAAGAGTGCATATACCTTATGATTGCATAAGTTGGGGCACCTAGGTTGGGACAACATCTTTTTTTTGATGCGGCTACTATCGTATCAATATGCAAGTATGCAGGTATGCATATTTTACTTCGATAGGCATGCTTTTGCTTTTAACTCTAAGCATGACAATCGATGTTTCCAATGCCACATTTGTAGTACATTTTGCATTTACGGATATATTCAGCGTTTGTTAGAGATGAAATCTGTTCTCCTTTTATCCCTCTACCCTTGTGCATGTGCATGCAGTTTGTGTATGCTGATATCATTGTCTGAATTTAATCTTACCTGTATGGTTGTGTGACTTCTATGTTGAAGTCATGGTACTTAGTTGATGAACTTTTATTTGTTTCGCGGTAACAAGTTCTGTGCTTGCAATTGACATTGTTGTGCAGCTAATTCCTTTTGAAAACTCTGAGGGACAAAGATTCATGGTGTTTAATTGGACTTCTGTAGGCTGCATCTCACCCCTTGGCGCTCTTGAATTCTGAGCCACTTTTAGAGGTAGCTGTAAATGATAAAACAATTTGGTTAAGCAGATGTTTCTCTTTCTTTTTGCCAGTGATAAGCAGATGTTTCTCAGGGAGCTGTATTCGTCGACTATTATTATTTGTAAAATGTATTATCATAATTACTTCGTTCCTTATTGATTTCAGATTCTTTGTTTTAAATTTTATGTAATGCAATTATTTGTTGAGGTGTAAATTCCTGGTAGAACCAACTGTCGAGGATAGATTTGCTTTTGCAAAGAGTTTCAATTTCAACCTTTTATAAGGTCCTATTTAAACAAAATATTTTGAGCTTTTTTTTTGGTCTGAATTGTGTTGTCCAGAAAAATTGTGATGAAACTTGTAGAAAACCCAGAATGAAAAATACCGTAATCTCTGGAAAGATGATGCCATTTTTTTGTGGAAACTAAATCACAACTTTTTGAGTTGGTTAGATTTTAAATAAAAAAATGGCATTGGATAAGCATATCGGAGATTGCTGGTACTTTAGAAAACAAAAAACCTATGCTCTCTCTCCACAGTTTGCCGCAGTTCACATGAATTCCACGTCTTCGTCTTGATGTTCCAGAACAATGGTGGCAAGAGCAAGTCTATATGCTGAAGATCTCAAATTCCTGACAAGGACATAAATTTCCTTTCGTCTACGCTTTGCTGGCTTCGAATCCCATTGTTCCTCTCTAAGACGATTAAGTACAACTGCCTCACAAAAAGCTTCTGCTACCGGCTTCTTGCTGCATATAAAATTCAACGCGACATAGTCAAGACAAAAAAAATAAATGTATAGAACAATAGAAACAAAAGCTGGGAGTTGTGATGTAGCAGGAGGACTGTAAACTAACCTCCCTCGAACGAAACCAGTGGTGACAAAGCCTATTGGCCAACGATGAGATTCTCTACCAACAGTGTCCTCTGGTATTTGGAGTTCCCACTTACCAGAAGATTGCTCTTTGAAGTACGATGTCACAGCCGATTGAGGCATTTGAAGTCCTCCATCGAAAAACTCTGACCTGCAAGACACACATGATGCTATTTTATTTTATTTATTTATTTATATTTAAAAAGGCTTTAGATTATTGGTCTGCAGCATGGATATTACTATGAAATACAGATAAATATCTTTCAAAAATAGCCACAAAACCTACAAGCCACTCCCAAGATTACAATTATCAATGGTCGCATTTAAATTTCAGTAAACTTTCATCAAGGCAAGTTCTGATGGTAATGAGGCATAACCTAACATAAGTCAATATATCTCTCAAACTATAGTGCCATTATCATGGTCCAGGCACATTAGAGCAGACACATTCGATCAACTTATCAACCACCAACACATTAAGACAACTCTAATAGAAAATAAAAGACGGAGGAAATTACAAGTGCCGCCAAGTGCTAATATAATCATAAGAAGCAAATAGGATATCAATGTAAGGAACAAATCACAAAATTTCAGAATAAAAAGTCCAAAGCAAAAAGGACTACCTCTTCCACATTGATATGTCAGTCAGTTGAGGTGCACAAACGACTGTTCCCTCTTCAAGAAAACCTTCCTTGTAAGCATGCAGTAATACCCTAACAAAACATAATTTGCGATTGTACTTCAATTTGTTAATCACATTTTGGCCCAGCCCAAGCTTGCTTTCATCCCTCATAAACTTAGTAAAACTTGTCTGTTTATCCGCCACGTGAGGACATAGATGTAAATGACAGCCTTGAATTTCATTCAAGAATTTTGTCAGCGAAACAGACGTCCGTGCTACAGAACCATCAAATGAATTACCTAGACAGGCAGTTAATGTAGGATCAGAAAGTCCACAGTCCGAGTTAGATGATGAATTGCTTCTGACGCCATTTTCCTGCCTAAAAATTTCATCTTCTCCAACTGTAGTGGATCCTTCGTTTAAAGCAGCTCGGATAGTGTTCCATGGGGGTAGAATGGGAACCCTCAAAGGCCTTTTAGCTGGAGGACGAAGTTCCTCTTTAAGACTAGAGGCAACAGCTTCAGTTTCCTTGAGGCATAAATATGCATTGCAATCAGGAAAATCCGAAGGAAAATATGGCAACCCCACCTGCAAAAGAGAGGAGACTTACAAGTGACATTTGACAACCTGATATTAAATATTAGAGATACGAAGTTCACATGCTTACTTCACTTGAAATCAAGTGCTTCTCTCTCAAACCCATTGCATGAGCCCCCTTGGAGACAAGAGAAATCCAAAATGCCCTGACCCAGCTTAAGGGGAGGATAACAGACCATCTGTAAGGCAATAAGAGATTGAATTCTAAGGTAACTATACAAATAGATCAAAAGTCAATAGAAAAAATTGACGAACTGATGTCATTTTAAGGCAGGTCAGAAAAATTGATTGTCACATTCTGCTGCCCATAAAATTCAGAACTTCAAATATGAGTTATCAATTATTGCACAAAGAGCCAATAGTAAACATTTAAGTCATGATTTTCATGCATCAGATAAGAAATAGATATGGACCTTGTTAATATACCTGAATTACAAACAAGCATGAGACTCTACAGTTTTTTTTTCTTATGAGAAACATAATATGTTAACAAGTGGAAAAATACAAACATACAATTCAGAGGACATCGTGTCCACCGAAACCCAAACATAAGAGCTAGCATTAATACAAGAACATAACATTATGCAGCAATTGATTTAACCCACATAACGCTAAATGAAGAATAAGCAAGGAGAAAAGGAGTTTACCCAATATTCAAGCCCCTTCCATTATTATTTTCAACAGCATAATAGGGCAAGATCTTGAGCATGGAGACTTGGTTGAAGTATTTAGTGCCCCTGAACTCAAATCATCGAGGCAGAGGAAATTCTTATGCTGGTCATGTTTTTCCTTGCAAATAACCTCCTCTTCCACTGGAGGACTTACTCCACTGCTAACGTCCCACAAACTTTTTTCTGCGAGCATGCCACTACCTTCAGGCTCGTCTGAAAATCTTCCAAAGACAACATGCTCTTTGCGTTCAGTTCCTAGAACATCACCTAGTACACTAGTAGAGCCTGATTCTGGAGCATATGCAATCTTTTCCTTCTCTGTTAATGTGCGAGGATCCTTGACATTAAGAGACAAGATTGCATGAGAAGGAATGCTGTCCTCTTTTTCAAGTATAATCTTAGATTGGGAATCATCTTTGGCCTCAGAAACTGAATGTTTCATCAAATTCCAAGAATCATCTCTAATCCTGTTCAGCCAGACAACACCATTAGCCATCTTTAACCTCATTATTTGGTTAATGAATCAAATTCTTTCCGTAACTCACCTTGTGGTAGGGCATAATGTCCTTTGAAGGAGTTGAAATGCTTTTAATCCCACTACTTCTAATTTCGCAAGTTGACCCTCAAGTGAGAAACAATTAATCAAGATATCCCTGTTATCCATCTGAGATAAAAATGCATGGAGTTAATAACAGCAAATAATATATCGAGAACATGCGGTAAGCATCTAACAGTAATGAGTTTTCTTTTCTGACATGAAATCTTCCGACTCTAGACTAGAGGCGAATCTTTTGCAACAAAGCACTGAACATAAACCACTTGAATCACATTTTAAAATAATGTTGGCTTATCATGAACATCATATACAGAGCATGAAAGTAGACAAAAGTTTTCATATTGCAACAAATCATTATTCGCTCACAAATTAAACGCCAAACCAGTACCACTACAGCCTATTGTAAGATTCGTAAAAGTTAAAACAAGAGAAGATAAAAAATAAAAAAAACTTAGTTAGACACAGACTCCAGATGCTTTCAAAGTGAAGTCAGATGAGATTAAGCGTTTGTACCTCTTTCTGGCAAGCTAATTTCAGAGTATGATAGGCTTCAGTGAGAACAGAAGCATGTATCCACACCCAAAGCTGGCGAAAGGTAGAAGAGTTCTCTGTACCCTCTAGTCCATTACATCCATCGCTTGGTGGGCCAGAAGGCCGCCACATATAGGTCACAGGAGCAATTGGGGTTGAAAAAGGTGCTCCCAAATGATGAAGCTGCAAAAACGGGTCATAAAATTAATATCTCAAGTCATCCACGCTTACTAGAAAAATACAACTGGATAGCTTACCATAGCACTGTCATATATGATACCAGAAATAACAGAACGAGCTGATGAAGAAGGCACCATCACCATTTCTAACACTGATAGTAATGAATCCTGGATGCATATGAAATAAGATAAGATCAAAATTTAGTAAGGAAAAAGAACATATTGCAACACTTTTTCATTTTTTGGAAGAAAAAACAAAAAATAAAGGGGAAAAAGAAGAGATAAATGAGTTTATAATAGAAAGTAAAGTAAATGCCTGCCTCCGGACCCTCCAATTGGATAGCTACATGATAGCTTGCATCATGCACAAGCATTCCATCCTTGAACCACTTCAGGACAGCTTTGGACCCCCGTCCTCTACATTAAGGACATTCATTTTATGAATAAATATAACAATAATTCAACGAAAAATGTAAATGTACAAGTAAATTGGTAATGCATTACCTGCCCTGCAAACCCAGGGGAAGGTAATAACCCCAAAGCTTTGTCATTGTGAACCGCTTCGCATGCCAAATATGTGTTCTAAGCCTCTTGGTGCCATCCCCTGATGTGCAGAAACCGTTTTCAAGGTTCATTTTAAGCTCAGTTCTCCGACGAATGCGACGAGGAACATTCTTTTCGTCTTTCTCTGGAGGCAAAGCATTGCTGCCCTGATCAACAAGTCCAAGTTTTCGCTTCTTTCTGCATCTTTTTTTAGCGGCTTGATTGTCGTACGCGGTGGTTCTTCTTCTCTTGCTTCTCCGTGACCGGAAATCATTGTTCACTCTATTAGATACAATTGTATGGAGCGTCTCAAGCTCCGGAGCTCGTGATTCCGCAAATTTTTGGACATTAATTTTTCGAGGTGGAGCTGAAGAAACCTGTAGCCGTCTGAATCCGTCGGTAGCCATTAGACAGAATTAAACCCCCGAGAGTGAGAGAGAGGGAGATTACTTGCAGCGACGTTGGGGTTGGGGTTGCGGCGGGTCGGGGAGGGGCTGCTGGGTTTTTAATTTTTTGAAAAGTTATTTTAATAAAGTTTGGAGTTTTTAATTTTTCAAAGTGTATATCAACAATTACAATAAATTCAAACATCGCCCCACACTTTGTGAAAATTACAAAGATGGGCATTGACACTCGTTATTCTGATTTCTTAACCCCTCTCATGGACTGAAACACTCGACTCTCTGGACTGTCTCTCTAGACTGGTTCATTGTTTTATTATATGATATGAAGCTCGTGTAAATTACCAGATCTGTGTCGTTGATTTCAGAGAGACACATCTTCTCGGCTCTCGCCAATCTCTGAAGTCCAAACCACAAGTGCAAAATGGGCATCAAAGACGCCTCTCTCTTATTATTCTTCGTCGCAATCTCTTGGGTTTCTACCAGTTTCGCCGATTCAATCCACGGTTGTGGGGGCTTCGTCGAGGTAAAGTCACTTGTAGTTTCCTTCTCTTCGTTTTATTTGCCGTTGGAGTTTGTGGGTTCTACCCTTATACCTGATCAAACAATCACACTTGAAAAACTTGTAGGCTAGCTCTTCTTTGATCAAGGCGAGGAAGCCCACGGATGCTAAATTGGATTATTCTCACATCACGGTAACAATTTGGAATTACTGGCTGATTTTCTTTGTTGGGTTTGACGGCAGTTGGCATAAAGCACTCATGTCTTCTTGATTGTGAATTTAGGTTGAGCTTAGGACAGTTGATGGGTTGTTGAAGGATAGTACTCAATGTGCTCCAAATGGTTACTACTTCATTCCCGTATATGACAAGGTATTTCTTATGTTAATGCATGAATTTTAAGGATTTGTACCAATTCCATGTCTTTGTGTTTGTGTATGCCATTCTATTCCTGCTATATTTTTATTGTTATTCTTTTCGTGTTATGGAGTCTGTGTTATGGAGTTTGGAAGCTATATTACATGCTCATGCTCTAGTGTTGTTGTAAAAATACTACATGATTAGCGGAGATCATCAAAAGCCATACTTATCTGAAACGTTCTGTGTTTTCATTTGATCTTCAATGCTTCTCATAGCCATTATTTCTAATGCAGGGTTCTTTTGTAATTAAAATCAATGGGCCAGATGGATGGTCATGGAACCCAGAAAAGGTTTATTAACTTTTTTGTTATCTATATAATCTTCCCCAAGCATCATCCTCTCTCTCTCTCTCTCTCTCTCTCTCTCTCTCTCTCTCTCTCTCTCTATATATATATATATATATATATAGATAGATATATGTTCCCATACATGGCCTTTCGACTCAGAATTTGCTTGTCAAAAGATCTGACAATAGTAGTATTTTATAGGTTCCTGTTGTTGTTGATCATACCGGCTGCAATGGTAGTGAAGATATTAATTTTCGGTTTACAGGGTTTGTTTCAATTTCTCCTTTTGTTCTTATTTGAGTTTTCATTATCTTGGAAGCATCTGTCTGTTCTTGTGCTTGATTTGGATTTTCCGTATAAAATACCTTGTTTATATGTGGCAGGTTCTCAATTTCTGGTAGAGTCGTGGGAGCTGTTGGCGGAGGGAGCTGTTCTGTTAAAAATGGAGGTCCTTCAAATATTGAAGTTGAACTTTTGTCTGATACTGGTGATGTTGTTTCTTCTGTTCTAACATCAGCAGGGGGGAATTACTTGTTCAAAAATATTACTCCAGGTACAAAAGTTGAGCTTTTGTTTATATCACCATTCACAAGTTTTTCTGATGTCTGCACATTTCACCAGTTGTGATTTGATTTCCAAAACTTATTAATTTTTCTTTTATATTATAAAGATTTCCTTCTCTCTCTCTCTCTCTCTCTCTCTCTCTCCATTAATCAATTTTACTGCAGATCGTACCTTTCTTATCATACCCTTTTTTCGGTGCAGGAAACTATGAACTACGTGCTTCGCATCCTGACTTGAAAGTTGAAATTAGAGGTTCAACAGAGGTTTGTTTTTTTCCTTCCTGCCAAGATTGTTTTACTTTCCTTTTGGCCTGGTGTGTTGTGTTTCTTTACCCCTTAATTCCCCATGTGATCTTTGTACTTGTTACTTGGTTTTATAAGATCCTATTATGTTGCCATTGATAAGCGTTTACAAGTTTACATGCCACTTATGTTGAAATAATATGCTTCTTGCAGGTGAAATTGGGGTTCGGAAATGGCGTAGTTGACGACATTTTCTATGTCCCTGGGTACGATATTCGTGGATTTGTTGTTTCTCAGGTAAAAATGTTACTTTAGAGATGACAATTGTGCAAAATACAATTTGCTTTCTCAACAAGTCCCTATGTTAAATATCTTCTGTCCAATACATTGAGAAATCTATCCATTAATACAAAAATTTCTTAATTTATGTGAGCTCCCCTAATGCGGTGATCAGGTGAAATTGGACTTCTAGCATATTTACTTATTTTTTTTTTTTTTTTTTTTTTTTTTTTTGGGAAATCCAATATTGGGAGTTCACGTTTATTTATACTCGGATGACGTCTTAGAGGTAGACTGTCCCCAAGGTTCTGGTACTGCCTCTGGAATGAGGAAGGCGCTCTGCCATGCTGTATCTGATGCTCATGGGATGTTTGTGTTTAGATCAATACCTTGTGGTAATTCTATATATTTTCTGTTTATTTGTTCTATTATCACAGTTTCGGTAGCCTTTTTTCCTCATATCCTTTCAGTTTGGGTTTTACCTTTCTGCTTATTCATCCTATATGTATTATTATTGTTTGATTACATATTATTTGTAGATGCACCATTGGGATTTTAACTGATTGGTGCATGTAATTTGAATAATTTAAGAGTATACTTTTAGGGCCGTTTGATAACCATTTCAATTTTAGTTTTTAGTTTTATTTTTTGTGCTAGTATAGAGGAAAATGAGAGTGAGAATGGGAGTGAGGATGAGATTGAGAGAGAGGATGGGAGGTCAAGATGAGGAGGAGTAACAAAAGTTAAAACAAAAACTTGAAAGTGAAAACAATTTCAAATAGATTTCAATTTTTAGTTTTTGTTTTCACTTTTGTTACTCCTCCCTCCCATCCTCCCCTCTCATCTTCCCTCTCAATCTCATCTCCACTCTCATTCTCACTTCCATTCTCCCCCTTTTTCCTCTATACTCTAGCACAAAAAATGAAAAATGAAAAATGAAAAATAAAAAATGAAAACTAAAAACTAAAAACTAAAATTGAAATGGTTATCAAACAGACCCTTAAGTCTTTGGTCAGCAAACTATACAGGAACTGCATCTAGCATTTCGTTTACAACTAAGTGAATAATATTAAACATTATTGTGTTCCTTTTATAAAATAAAATAAAATAAAACATTAATGTGTTGAAGGAAAGAGTAGTTCAGACGAATAGATGCTTGCAACTTTTGCAGAGAACCACAATTTGGTTTTGTCCTATGATAACCTAATATCAAAATTTGGTCTCTAGACAAAAGGACACCACTTACCCCCTTAAAAAGTTAAAAGAAGGTGTAGTGGCCGCATGAGTCTTATCTTCCTACAAAGGGTAGAGCATTTACGTTCAGATTTATGTCTATATCATTTTCTTCTGTAATCAATGTCTTGGCTACCTTATTTTGTGGACCAAGTATTGATTACAAATCTCAGTTACTGTGCCACCTTATTCAGTTGATGAAATTTCAAGATTCATCTGGTTTGAAGTCCTCTTCCTTGCATGGAAAAATGCTCATTATATGCATCTCAGCAATTTAGCTGCTTTCAAGTTGAACCTAGTGCTCAGTTTCGTTGAATCATTGGCAGGAACATACGAGCTCATACCTTACTACAAGGGGGAAAACACAGTATTTGATGTTTCACCTCCTGTCATGTCAGTAATTGTGGAGCATCAACATGTGGCAGTTCCCCAAAAGTTCCAGGTAAGGTGCATAATGGCCTACAAGGTTATTCAGGCAATTTGATGATGTCGTAGTTTTCCTTTCACAATCTGTCTTCTCTAAATACTTTTGTATTTTCTTAACAAGATTAAACTGGGTTATAAGTCACATAGCCTCACTTCGTTTGGGTTAAATCTATTGATTGGCTTCCCATCCATCAATGTGGAACCATCATATAGCAAATTTGTGCATGCTAACATTATAAACATATTAAACAAATATGTTATTCATACTGATTTCATTTGGATTAAACAATTGGCAGCCCATGCATCCATTTGAAAATGTTATCTAATTTATTTGTGTTTGCTAACGTTAGTTATTTTTGTGTTGTGTGTTGTGATTGTTAGCATATATTTAACAGCGTCATCTTCTATTCTTGTTGTGTAGGTCACTGGATTTTCTGTTGGTGGCCGTGTTGTTGATGGAAATGATGTAGGAGTTGAAGGTGTTAGAATCATAGTTGATGGTCATGAAAGGTCCATCACTGACAAACAAGGGTATTACAAGCTTGACCAGGTATAATTATGCATCTATTTTCTTCCTCCCTGTTAGCTTTCTTTATTACACACTAAAATATTGAAAAAGCCCAAAAAATTCAGCAACTTGCAGCTCCCCAATCCCATGAACAATGAACGATATATCTCTAAATGCAAAAGAGACTGAAGCCAATAACAAACTCTTCTCCACAATGAATCTGACTATATTTTTCCTTGGAAGATTCTAGCATTTCATTCCAACCAAACCACCCAAAAGCATCTATTATATAGAACTTCCACAACACTTCTGCCTTTTTATCTCCACTAAGAGCCCGTTTGGTTCAAGGTTTTGGAGCTTGGGAATGGGTTTCAAATTGCATTCCCATGTTTGGTAAGTGAACTCTTGGGAATGCAATTAGGACTTATGGGTATGGACTTCCCATGTAAGGGGGAAGTTCATACCCTTGGCTCACCTTGGGAAATTTTTCCCCCCACTTGGGAAAGCATTTAATACAGGTTTTTTGGACTAACTTACCCATGTTATTATTTTTAAATACCACTTTTGACCCTTAAAAAAACTCTTCATATATTAACCCTTAATAATTAAAAAATCAAGGGTATTGTTGGAAATTTGATAACTTTTCATTCCTTATACTGCACTAACCAAACTTGGGAATGGGATATAGTTGCATTTCCTAGTCCTCATTTCCCAGCATTCCCGTGTCGTGGGACCTCCATTCCTGTCTCGTGGGATTAGACATGGGAAGTTTATTCCCAAGAAGTTGAATCCATGAACCAAACGGGCCCTAAAGGAACATTCTTTCTCAACAAACGAAGGTATTCTACAATGAAAATGCGTTAGGCAATGGAGAAACAGATGATCAATATAATTGCTCAAGGAACGGCTAATAGTGCCTTGGTGCTTGCTATTAGCCATTCCTGGAGCGTTCTAGGAGATGTGGGGATAACCCAACTTAATCCAACTTCCCTATTCCTCCACCATAAATCTAATGCAATGGGGCGATAAATAAACAATTGTGTGCATTTCTAGCTTCATCCGAACACATGATACACAAATGTAAAGAAAGGCAAGCATTAACTCTTCTCCTCAGCCATATCGCAAGTGATGGCCCTACCGTGGGCAATTATCTAGGATAGAACATGTACCTTGGTTTGGCCTTTAAAATCAAAGGAGCAGGATAAAAATAAGAAAGAAATTGATCGCAACCAACTTCCTTTCAAAAGATTTACAAGAAGGCATCCTTGATAGTTCCAACTTCCAACACCTTCTATCCAAACTAGATGGCATACTATTGTTATTGTCATTTGCTATTGAATTTAGCTTACTTAGCTGTTCAATGTTTCAGGTTACTTCCAATCGCTATGCAATAGAAGCCACAAAAGAGCATTACAAGTTCAGCAGTTTGAACGATTATTTGGTAGAATATTTTATGAGAATCTATTTCTGAACTTTTGTATTGATTCTATAGCAAGGGTACCATCCTTTTGTGTTGGAAGCTACAATGTTCAATATTCTGCATTTAACTAGGTGAATTGTATTGACTTTCTTATCATAATGAATTGTGTTTTATCTTACTTTGCTTGCTGATCCAGGTATTACCGAACATGGCTTCAGTTGTGGATATTAAAGCAGTTTCCTATGATGTCTGTGGTGTGGTTCAGATGACTAGTTCTGGTTACAAGGCAAAGGTAAAATCAGTACTATGCTCTTCTTTCTATGTTATGTGCAGGATTAATATTTGTCACATTTATATTCTAGGTAGCTTTGACTCATGGCCCTGAAAATGTCAAACCTCAAGTGAAGCAGACTGATGGAAGTGGAAGTTTCTGCTTTGAGGTATGTTATCTTTATGTGCAATAAGGAGGTGCTCTTTAGTTTCTGGGCATATCTAGAGACTTGTACTTTCTTTTCTTATATTGAGGTGGCTAAGGTTATGAAAGAGAAGAGGGATAACTGACCCAGTTCTTATGTTCAAAGCCGGACTAAATTACTTTGATCTCCTTTTCATTTATTTTATATGCGACTGGTGTTGGAAGTTTTGTGAAGTTGTTTGGTTAATGGGCTGATCCTAGTATATTTTTGAAGCAACGAATAACTGGAACTGGGTTCAAGTTACTGCTATCTTGTGTTTTTGATTGCTTAAAGTTCTTTTGAACTTCCTATAAAAGAAAAAAAATGCTTTGTACCAACTTAGTCATTTTTTTTATAAGATTAGTTGATAAGCTATAGAAGTACAACTGCAAATGAGAACTGATCTTGGGACCTTTCTTTGCGAGTATTTATAAATTTAGTATGTTGATTTTTTCTGCTGTATTTCATTTTTGTTTGTTTTCCACTTTGGTGGCTTTCATACAGTCATTAATTGACATATG
This sequence comes from Prunus armeniaca, assembly GCA_903112645.1. NCBI lineage: Eukaryota > Viridiplantae > Streptophyta > Magnoliopsida > Rosales > Rosaceae > Prunus > Prunus armeniaca. The sequence continues at coordinate 645,263 of CAEKDK010000003.1, read as the reverse complement.
CATCAAGATAAAAAATTAACCCCATTACCTATGAAATTTGCCTCACCTTTGTCTTTTACGTTGCCCAGGTTCCACCTGGTGAATATCGTTTATCTGCTTTAGCAGCTTCGCCTGAGAGTGCTTCTGGTCTAATGTTTTTGCCATCTTATATCGATGTTGTGGTCAAAAGTCCATTATTGGACGTGAAATTTTCTCAGGTAAACTTATGTAAATTATATGGATTTTTTTTTTTCTTCTATAAAGTATAATGACTTTTATTTTCTCTATCATTGGGTCTTCAATGCTTTCTCATAAAAATATGCTTCTGCCATAATACAATATCTTGGCATCAGCTTGATTTGGTTGGTGGTCTAGTTATTTCATTGCCTAGTAGTTTATTAGAACAGATGATATGATTATGGACACCAAAATCTAGTCAACAATAAATTCTGATGATTTTAGATGCTTGTTTATGATAGATGTTTAATTTATCACTAAGATATTTCTTTCTGATCCTTCCTTTTTTTCCCCCTCTTTTTGTACAATTAAGGCATTGGTCAATGTGCGTGGTACTGTAGCCTGCAAGGAGAAGTGTGGTGCTTCTGTTTCTGTTACCCTTGTTGGTTTAGCTGGTAAACGAAATGAAGAGAGGACTGTTAGTTTGACTGATAAGAGTAGTGAATTTCTCTTTCAAAACGTCATCCCTGGGAAATACAGATTTGAGGTACATTTCTTGTCTTCTGCCCATAACATTGTGTTTAACTAGTATTTTGTGCTGCAGACAGTAGTTGTGAGATGAGCAAAAAGGTGTGCATGTCGGAATTAGCACTGACTTGCTATAAATGCCATTGATTTAGACATGTGTTTTTCTTTGGATGATTGTTGTTACTTTAGGTCAAACACAATTCAGAAGAACCTGCAGCTGTAGAAGATAATTGGTGCTGGGAGCAAAGTTTCATTGATGTGGATGTTGGTCTTGACGACGTTAAAGGAATTGAATTTGTTCAAAAAGGTTACTGGGTCAATGCCATTTCCACCCATGATGTAGATGCTTATATGACTCTACCAGATGGTTCATCCATTAATTTGAAAATTAAGGTTTGCTCTGTTCATTTATAAGCCCAGATGAACTAAATGAAGACACAAATGCACCAGCGTGTGAAATTTATTCTCCTCTTTATGAACTGCAGAAAGGTTCTCAGAATATTTGTGTAGAATATCCTGGAGTGCATGAACTTCATTTTGTCAACTCGTGTGTTTTCTTTGGGAGCTCATCAATTGAGATTGATACATTAAACCCATCGGTAAGGTGTTTATCTTGATTCTTCATTTTTTTTTTTTTATAAAAAAATTCATTCTTTTGTGACCTTGCTTAAGTAGAATCTCCTTCACCTCACATGTTTTATCTCATTTTGCAGCCTATTTATCTGAAAGGACAAAAGTATCTTCTTAAAGGACAAATCAGTGTTGCATCAAGCTCGTTTGATGGTGTCAATGAGCTACCTGAGAATTTCATTGTCGACATTCTAAGTAGCGGGGGCAGTATTATAGATGGGACCACAGCTAGACTTACTTCCAGTGAAAATGACCAAAGTGCTGCTGTGTATGAATATTCTGTATGGGCCAATCTCGGAGAAAAACTTACCTTCGTTCCTCAGGATTCAAGGTGCATAGTTTTTTTGTACTGCTTATTTATAGCTCTTGTACATCTCAAATGTTGAGATGCATCAATAATATCGTCCTTTTAGTATGTCTTTTGATTAGTTTCTTAATTGTTACTCTATCCTTTCACAGTTCTACTCACTTTTTCTTGTTAAGAAAACTTAGTACCGCATCGGTGTTGCTGATTTGCTGTTATTTCACAATTTTTGCTTATGACATGAGCTGTGATGTTTTGCAGAAATAATGAGATGGGGAAGATCTTGTTTTATCCCAAACAACATCATGTATGGATTGGTTTTTAGTTTTTCTAACTATAGAAATAGAAGTCTCTATTATGTTGTATCAAGATTAATCTTAAAACTTTTCTTCGTCAGGTCGTAGTTACAAATGATGGTTGTCAAGCTTCAATCCCTCCATTCTCTGGTCGATTGGGTTTATATATTAAAGGATCAGTCTCTCCCCCCCTTTCTGGTGTTCATATTAAGATTCTGGCTGCTGGAGATAGCCGCATTGCTCAACTTAAGGACGGTGAATTAGTACTTGAAACTACTACGGGAAAGGATGGTTCCTTTGTTGGGGGTCCTTTATATGATGAAATAACATACAGTGTTGAGGCTTCCAAGGTTTGGACATCTATTATGTTATGACATTAATTTACTTTATGCAATAAAGTATTCTGCATGGTGTTCTGTCAAGGTGATGCATTGAATATTGATGACTTGGTAGATGTTTTTGTACTTTGTTCATTTTTTGGATTCTTGGTGGTGTTTATTTTGTAATAATTACTGATTTTATGAGGATTAAACATGTTTTAGAGGAAAATCCATAAAAGCAACTTAAGAGATATATAATGTAAGTAGTTCAGATTTTGGAGACCTTGGCCTTCACTGCTAATATATCTCGAGATATAACTTGATAGATTGTTTGTAGGCATTCCCTAAAGATTGTCCATAAAAACCTCCCTAGCTAAACTTGTGATCCAACCGTCATATATCTTTTTGACATATTTGTGCTTATTCTTACGTCTTTTATTTTTCTTAATACGGATGAGTTAAATAAAGAACAAAAGACAAGTTGATATCTCTATTCCTGCATTAAGATTCTCCCTTCCTGGTGTAGTGCAATGCAAATTGGTTTTGCCTTAAGATGGTCAAAGTACACATAATTTGAGGGAATAGTTGGGACATACTTTATATTTGTGGTATTAATGATTAAGACAGGAATGAACTAATATTATCTTCACTTCTGAACTGAATACAAGACATACTTGAGACTGCAATTCGTTGCTATCATCCTAATGTCTTTCATTTTGTGCAGCCTGGCTATCATTTAAAAAAAGTTGGCCCTCATTCCTTTTCTTGTCAGAAGCTTGGCCAAATTTCCGTAAATATATATTCTAAAGATGATGCTAAAGAGCCTATTCCTTCAGTGTTATTATCTTTGAGTGGCGATGATGGCTACAGAAACAACTCAGTATCTGGAGCTGGTGGAACCTTCCTCTTTAATAACTTATTTCCTGGGACTTTCTATCTCCGTCCTCTGCTGAAGGTACCCTTCTAGCATATGCATTCCAAATAAAAAGCTCATGCTAATTATTTTATTTTTGTTCCTATTCTGCACTCTTTCTTTTAAAGTCCTTGTTTTGGATATTCAGAATGTACGAGTTAAGTAACTTTGAACGCATTCTGAGGTTACAAGACATTGGTTCAACAATCAGCATCATTCATTTTACAGCTCTGAGTGTTTTATTTTATTCTGTTTTTGTGATCGGTCACAGCTCTGAGTTTAAAATACATTTGGTTAATCAGTTCAGTACTAAAGTTTCAACACGAGTTTTAGAACAAAAGTAATCTAATGTGCGTGCTTACCTTTGTTTGGAAATAATATATGACAAGAAAAATCAGTTCCACCGAGTATGTGGCTAAAAAAGCATTGGAACTAAAAAAAAAAATTTAAGCTAATTATACATTCCCGTAGGATATATATATATATATATATATATATATTTCAGTCTAAATACAATGCCATTTTTGTTCAGGCTTAGATCTTTTGACCAGTTTACTTAGTCCAATTAGTTTTCAACTTTAACCATTTAAGGCGGGACAGTATTTTTTATTTGGTTTCTACTTTCAAAATTCAAGTTTTTCAGTACTATGTGCAATGGGTTTTTTGAACCTGGTTTGTCTTTGAAATTTGAAATTCAGAGTTTTGTTAATATGATTTACAAGCTAGTTAGCTCCCTGCCTCTCTTTTTCTCATAAATTTTTGTATCATTAGAGTGTAAGTTTTTCCCCTTAAAGATTAAATCCTACATCCGCCACTGCAAAAGACTGGTCATCATAAAAAGATACAATAGTGACAGGGCCCTAAAACCCCAATATTAAATGGTTCACTTTTATCCCAAAGCTAAGGTTATAATTAATCACTCCACCTGACGAATGACTTTTTTGTTCCCGACATCCTGTAGGAGTTTGCTTTTTCCCCTCCAGCACTGGCGATAGATCTTGGTTCTGGGGAGTCTACAGATGCGGTTTTCCAGGCCACTCGAGTGGCTTACAGGTTTTCCATTAGTCCTCTCTTATATTTAGTTTGCAAGAAAGCCATACTTCTTATATGTGATCATATGGATGTTTATTTATTTTTTATTATTGCCTCCACACATATGAACAGTGGCAAACCATTCTCTCTTTCATAGTAAGAATTTTGAACCACGTGGAAGTGATTAGGATTTGTCCTTTGCCAAGACTGGATAAAAGTTAAATCGAGCCCCCAACACTTGGTATAAGCTTATGTAATACAACTGTGCCTCATTGATTTTGTTTTCCTTCCCTTTTTAGTCATTATTGTTTACTTTTGGCGATTAGTATGCCACTGTAATTTTGACTTGTAATCAATTATTTTATTTTATTTATCAAATGGACTTTATATTTTACCTTATGCTACTTTGCATCATATCTTTCTGAGCATGCATGGTCTGAGTTTTGTGATCTCTTTTTTGAATTTTAATTAGCGCTCTATAATTTGAACGGTGTAACTGTGTAAACATGCAATTTTAAATCTATTTTATGCTTTCTGTGAGATCTAAGTTGGTTTATACTCTTCCTAGTGCCATGGGTGTGGTCACTTTGTTGTCTGGCCAACCAAAAGAAGGTGTGTTAGTTGAAGCCAGATCAGAATCAAAGGGCTTTTATGAGGAAACAGTGACTGATTCATCTGGAAGTTATCGTTTGAGAGGACTCCTTCCTGACACAACCTATGTAATCAAAGTAGTAAAAAAAGATGGTTTGGGTAGCGCTAAAATTGAGCGTGCATCACCAGAATCTGTTACTGTCAAGGTTAGTTTCTAGAAATTTTTATGCAAACAGTGAAAAAGAAGAAGAAAAATGAAGACGGCAAAATAGCCTTTGTTGATGTTGCTTCCCATATGTATATGTTGATTTCAGCATTTTGCTAAATTTGTAGGTTGGCTACGAGGATATCAAAGCATTAGATTTTCTGGTCTTTGAACAGCCAGACACGACTATTTTAAGTTGCCACGTTGAAGGAAAGAGAATAGAGGAACTGCATTCACATCTACTTGTGGAAATCAAATCATCTAGTGATGTTTCTCGGATTGAGTCGGTCTTTCCTCTTCCTCTTTCCAACTTTTTCCAGGTGAAGGACTTACCTAAGGGTAAGCACCTTCTGCAGCTCCGGTCTAGTCTTCCGTCAAGCAGCCACAAGTTTGAATCTGAGATTATCGAGGTCGATTTAGAGAAGCATACTCAGATACATGTTGGCCCACTTAGATACACGTTTGAAGAGGATCACCACAAACAGGTTCGTTCCACTTATTGTCCAATAGTTTTTAAACGAATCTTGTAAATGTACAATGGTATTAACCTATGTTATAGAGCCCCTATCCTTATTTTATGTCATCATATAACCTAGTTGCTGCTGATTTCATGGTGCTTACTCTTGTTTATGGTGATTTAATTTTTGCATGTGAGGCTATGAAGTGGGTTAAGAGTAAAAACTAACTAAACATTCGTTTCCTTATCATCTTCCACTTCCATGACCTACAGGATTTGACTCCAGCACCAGTTTTCCCTCTTATTGTTGGAGTCTTAGTGATTGCTCTGTTTGTCAGTATTCCGAGGTATTTGCTATGTTATTTTTCTTCCTAGTACACCTACTTTTGACTGGTTCTGGACATGTTGGTTCTCATAAACATGCTATAATTATTATCTACTTTTATTATGCCTCACCTTGAAGGTTGAAGGATTTATATGAAGCCACGGTGGGAATACCAACACCCGGATTCACTACAACTGCAAAGAAGGAAGTGCGGAGGCCAATTTTGAGAAGGAAGGCTTACTGAATGTCAGTTTGTGCCTAATGGAAATGCACAAATATTAGATCTGCTTTGCCTTTGCTGTTTCGAGGTTGAAGATGAACTTAGCCTAGGAAAGAGCTTTAGAAAATTAGAGCCACTCAGGGTATTTCCTCTCACTGTGACGTAGGCATGTAAGGTTTTGTGATATAAACTTTGCATTTTTTTTAAAAAGCAAAAGCTTCCACCATGGTTGAGGCCCTTCATGTCCTAATTTTTGGCCTTCACACTAATGGACATGCAATTTTAAGATAATATTCTTGTACTTGGAAGTGAGTGACATACAGGACGATTCATAAGGATAGGATTAAGTTAGGGACATGAAAGGTATTACATTTCTTAATTCTTCCCCAACACAAGCGGTAGATCAACAGGCATGCGTATGTATGTTTTGAAGCTACACTTACAAAATAACAGATTATGCAATGTTTCTTATTGTGGGTGATGTTGGAATCATCATGAATTATCGTGGTACTTTTTTCATAATATTATCCGTTTATCAGTCGTCGCATCGCATGTATTCAGTAAATTTTTTGAATATCTTCTACATCCACTTAAGGTGGATTGGCTTTTGCAATAAGTTTTCATATTGTGCACAATCACTCGAAGAAAGGGTAAAGCAAAGGGATGTGTTCTGATTAAGTCAATAATTTATAGATATGTTTTATTTATTTTTTAGTTCTTTTAATCTCCTGCTAATCTTGGGTCTTCTGTTTTGTTGCAGTAGGTATTTGTATTTCAATCAAAATTAGCTTGAGAGGTTGTTTAGGGCATCAACTGTAGTTAAAAGATTTAGTTATTTACATTGATACCCCGAAGATTTTAGTGTTTTCATAGTAAAACCATGAGGTTTTGAAAATTACGACGACTCTTGAGGTTTTAAATTGCTTTTACAAAACCCCTTGCGCTAATCGGTTATCCAAAAAATCAGATTGCATATCCACACCCATGAGGTTTAATTATTGAGGTCAATTTGATCATTTGAAGAAGTAATTTTTTTTAATTTATCAATTTTTAGACAAAATTAACGAAGAGCTTTCTGAAAACACCAATAAACCTTAGGTGGTGTTTAGTGTGGATAAACGTTAGGTGATTTATTGAGGCTTGCTATCTTGCCTCAGCATATACGTTACGCAAGGGGATCTTGCGCATAGGGAGAGTGTAAAAAATTGTATTCTCATTTTCCAGTTAATCCAACATTTTGTTTAATCAATTCTTTAATTTCCATGTAGAAAATCAATCACCAAACCACATTAGAAACAAGCATGTGTTACGATTCAGGAGTCACAGGGTTTTCACGTTCCCAACCCACCCAATGCGAATTGAGTTACCTCATGGACTCATGGACCATGGCATGAAAGAATTAGACTGAGGGACTCTGGGAAACACTGTTGGGTAAGTATTCCATTGACGACCATAAAATTTCGAAGGCTACATCCCCTAATGCAAAAATAGACTGCAAAATTCCAAATTCAGATACAAAAAAGTGAGCATCAAGCTAGAAAAATATGATAATAACACATATATTACATTTATAAACATGTTTAGAAGGATACAAGAAATTGTCATATGTTACATACAACAACTACAAGGCGAGGGCTTGCAAATTGGAGGTTTGCTCCAAATCTGCACTTTCTGGGCAAGTCCTGTCATCGTGAAGAACAAGCACCTCCAATGTGCCGGATTCTCTTAACCAGGCAGCAGCCATGGATCCCGTTGATATAAACCTACCCAAGTTACACTTGGCAACCCGAAAGGGTGCACCCATGCTGGTAAGAAGCGCCTCAATAGCTCGTCTTAAGGTGCTGTGACCTACTACTTTGCTATGCTTGCCCCACCCTGTCAAAATGCTGCATGGAATCGACCAGAACACTAAACTTTCTGACCAAAAATATTATGGAATAGTGATTTGTTTGATGAGAAGAAAAAAAATGCAAACCTTAACAGGTTCGGCAGTTGTTGGCCTTCAAACACTATAGAGCGTATATTGAGCAACCATGCATGAACCATTGCCCGGGCAGCCCCAGAAGACATTAAATGCAAATCCAAGCATGAATTCGACCACACACTCTCCCATACATTTCGGCGCTTCCCTTCAAGCACAACCAGTTGCGCCCCTTGTTTCTATTAAAAAAAACAGAGAAATATTGAAACACTTCAAAAAAACATATCAACGTCATTTCGTATGGGCAAAAGGGAAAACCATGAAAGCCTGAAAAGGTGGCATCTCAATTGGCAAAACTTACCTGTCCGTAGTGCCATAGCATGTCGGTCAGAGCATTATAGAATGCAGATGCAGTTGAAGAGTCCATCTGCTTAACTTCATCAAACAGAGACTCAGCTTTAACCCATACATTATCCCTGTAGCCCATGAGAAGTCCGTGGGCAACACCGTAAACTTTGTTATCAAACAACCGGAGTTCCTCCAATAACATTGAAGCATCTTCAAAAGAATTACAACGGCTACATTTATAGGCCATTGAAACAGAGATTAGCCATACATTCTGGGAGACTATTGGACTACATATACAAAGAGATTAGGGGAAGGCAAAACAGAGATAAAAGCATTGACATTGTACTCAACATTAGATTTCCTAACCAACCATCTAATCATGGGCATTGTAGCCTAAAACTCTCAACGACATTCCAATACACGGAGGCCACATGTAAATCTCAATATCTAGTAATGCACAGCTCAATTTGATTTTAACGAATCTTTAAGCAACACAGTCCTCAATAATGTAATAAGACATACATGAAAGATAAAAAGATATACCTGCAAGCATTTAAAATGGCAGAAAATGTGACAACGTTTGGTTTGATGTCTAGCTCATGCATCTTCTGAAAGATGCCCAGAATGCACAAGATTTCTTGTCTAACCTTCCTATCTGTTTTTGCATAACCTGCTTTCTCAGCAGCAAGTTGCCCAAACATCTTCATAAATCTGTTATCCCCCCTATCTCCCACCTGAATCCCAATGGCATCCCCTTCAGAAACTGAAGATGAAGATTCTGTCTGTAGCACAATGCCGCCACCAGCAGCATCAGCTGCACATTCTGTTGTTGCTGACCGACCAAAAGCATCAATTATTGAATTATAAGTGACAACATTAGGTCGAATCCCTTCCTTGGTCATCTCATCAAGCAACAGAACGGCAGATTCCACCAGTCCATTTTTGCACAAAGCATTGACAAGTTCACTATAAAGCACAACATCAGCCTTCAGCCCTGCCTGCTTAAACTCTCTAAAAACCTTCATTGCCTCCATATACAAACCACCTTTTGAATACACATCAATCAATGTTGAATAAGTTAATATGTTAGGTGATACACGTTCTTCTTTCATCTGATTGTACATTCTTTTAGCGTCATCATACTTCCCTTGCTTCCCATACCCACCAAGAAGTGCATTATAAGATACAACATCCTTGGCAATCCCAACACTTTCCATTTCCTTGCAAACCTTCAAAGCATCTTCGAACCTACCAAGCTTCCCATAAAGTGAAAGCAATGTATTATACAGAACTCTATCCAGACCAATGGCCAAAAACTTCATTTCATTAAATAAACTTAGTGCATCTTCTAATCTACCAGCCTTAGCATACCCATCAATAATAGTACTATAAGTGACCACATTGGGCAAAATATTTTTGGAAGGCATCTCGGACATAATCTGATATGCCAAATCCATCTGCCCACCTTTACAAATCGCATCTATAAGGGTATTATACGTATAAATATCCTGATCAATTCCTCTATCCACCATTTCACTAAACAAGTTTCGAGCCATCTCCCACAGCCCGCCTCGACTACAAACCGCTAGGAGCGAATTATAAGTGATTCGATCCGGTTGCTCCCCATTTCTCAGCATCTCGTTGAAAATCTCCACTACCCTCTTAAACTCCACTCCCCCTTTTCCATACGCATCAATCACTGCATTGTAAGTAACCAAATTCGGCTTCAAGCCCGAATCTTTCATCGACTCAAACACTCTGATAGCCTCCTCACAATACCCATTTCGCCCATAAGCGGTAATCAACGCTGAATACGTATAAACAGTCTTTCCATACCCCGCATTAACAGCCGTTTGAAACACATTCTTAGCAAGCTCAACCTTTCCTAACCTACCAAGAGTACTAATCATAGAACTAGCCAATTTCCCCTGCTCAGTTCTCCTTTTCTCACGCCTCACTGCAAACTCAAAGCACCGAATCCCTTTCCAATACTCACCTCTATTCCCAAGCTCTCGAAATAAAAAAATGTAATCATCAGACCCGCAAAGCTTGGAGTGAAAACTAAGCAAAATATCATCAAGAGCAAGATCGTCGTTACCGAATTGGACGGCTTGGTGCAGGGCCTCCTCGGCGAGAGGAGAGCGGTAGGATCCCATGGTAGTTTTGGGGCGGCCCAAGTGCATTTTGGAGACGAATCGGGTGGAGCGGCGGCCCGAAAAAGCGGTGACAAGATCGGATTTTGGATGAGGGAGAGGGCAGAGAGAGGAAAAGGAGGAAGTGGGTGTGGCAGTGGGTGTTTTTGCGGCAGTGCGTGGTGCTTGGGATGGTAAAGGCAAAGGCTTTGGGAGAGAAACTTGTTGCTTCGTCCATTGATTGCTTTGGCGGCTCTGGCGCTGAGATTTTAGGTGCTGGTTTTGTGGGTATCGGTGGGTTTGATACGGCTTTGTCGCTGTGATTGAACAGTGTGGAGGCGTTGAAGCCATTGTAGATATGTAGCTAGAGAGAGAGAGAGAGAGAGAGTGAGCGTAGGTAGATAAATAGATATGTATATATATATATATATAGAGAGAGAGAGAGAGACAGAGACAGAGAGAGAAGGAAGATGAAGGAGTTGTGGGGATTAATGGAGGTTTTGGTAGGGTTTGGTTTGAGAGAGAGGAGCTGAGGAAGCCATTTGGATATGGCGGAGATTACAGAGAGAGAAAGCGGCTTTTAAAGATTTAAGTATGCGCACTGCTGCAGAGTGTAGTCAGCTGTCTTTCTCTCCTTCAAAGCAAAAAGTTTTTATTTCCTCTTTTTCTTAAACAAAATAGGAAGAAAAAAAATATTTATTTATTTTATTCTTGAATACCCGTGCCGTGTGGACAAACAAATTAGGAAATTAGGATTCCCAGCTTTCACCTTCTGTTTTTTTTTCGTTTGTCCATTTTTTATTCTAAACGCTTTGACTTTATAAATATCAAAATTTCCATTTATAACTAAATATTTTAGTGTGTATTTTTGCTCACCGCGTGGGCCTCCTGTAGCCTCACTTCTCTTTGAAATTAAATTTGTGCCACACCTGTAATGCCAAACTTGCCCTTAGTGAGTATTCTGATGAAACATAAAACATGAGTATTCTGATGCCAAACTTGCACTAGTAAAGTCCACTCCTCCAACATCCATTTTCTTATCCCTTGACCAATAGCATACAATTGAAGGCTTCTGAAACTCAAGAATGCATGATAGCTGCCACACTTGTAAAAGTTATCTCCGCAATGAGTGGAGGAAAAAGAACTTATACATTGCAGTTTCTATTATATGAAAGGGGAGAAGAAAACAAAGATAAAAACAATGAGAAATAATGGATGCTTCCTGTTGGAATGTCATATATAAAAGGTGTGGAGCAGTCTAAGATTCTTCCGAATAGATGGAATGATTGTCCTGAGGATGAACATCTTGATCAAATAAGTAATGAAAGGTATCCGTCTCGGGCTTGTAATGTTCAAGATAAGATGGGTTCGTCTGCCTCCGAGAGAATTGATGTTGATGAATACGAGCCCGATGGTTACATAGAAAGTATTTGCCCGTCCAGAATTGATACTTAGACGCTGATGCTGACACATTTCCACCAGCAGCAATCTGGCTCGAAGGAGGTGTTTCCTGTTGGATTATTATATCTTCACTATTTGATGGGTCCTTCTCGTACACAAGCTGGATACAGAACTCCTTTGCCCAGAAACTAAATTCCTCATTTATCGAAACATGTACTTGTTCTCCTTCCTCCAATTCATCATTTTCAAACCGCCAGTGGCTTAGCCATAGCATGTCTTGGTTCTTTTTGGGAGACCTGCTGCAACTGGGCAATAGGTCCACTTAAGACCTTTGGTCTCATTACTGACTTTAAGAAAGTTTCTACTACTAAACCAAAATGGGCGGCGTGAATACATAACACATATATTTAAGCCTCGGATCTTGAGATTAAAATGTGAAGGTAGAATGACAGACAAAACAGATTTACCCATGCTCCTGTAGGTGAACCGATCTGGAATCTTGTTTCCATGAACGAAAATACTAAATATGCCACATTCATACAGACCCTGTTTCATGTAAATCACATATTCCAATGACAAGTTAATTATGCAAACATAAAGAGAGAGAGAGAGAGAGAGAGAGAGGAGAGAGAGAGAGAGAGAGAGAGAGAGAGGAGAGAGAGAGAGAGAGAGAGAACCTGGAGGGGCCCATTCCTTGTTGTACATGTCAGGAAGTTGGTAATTTCAACCTCAGTACTTACACCAGTGGATTCCAAATTAAACAGGCACATATCCCTGATCATTTCTATGTCAACCCTTTTCAACGGTTTTATATCGAACAAGCTTTGAACTTCAACCAATTTCTTGCATTTCCAAAGACTTGAATCCAATGATTCAAACATGTTTGGTAGATTCGATATTCTTTCCAGTGATGAACAATAACTTGCATGCAATTTTCTTAGACTCCGTGGGAGCTTTGGAAGAGTGCGTAGCTTTGCGCAACCTTGTATCTCAAGAGTCTGGAGCATAATAAGACCGTTCATGTTTTCTGGTAGCCTCAGAATTGGGTTTCTACTTAGATTCAAATGCTTCAACAAGGACAAGATACTAAGATCACCAGGAATCTCTGACAGATTGCAGTCAGCCAGACTTAAAGTTCCTAAGCAATGTGGCCAGATTTCCATAGACAATCTGGCTGATTCAAGCTTATTTCTTGCTGATACCCATGACCTCCACGACCATATTGATTGCCATATTTTTTCTGAAAACATATTTAATTTCTTCCTAACTCTAGTTGTAGAGTGTAAGTGATTAGCAGCAGTCGTACTGGTATGAACCACAAGCTTTGAGCACCCAGAAAGATCAAGTTCCTGAAGAGATCTCAACATGCTAATTCTTGTTGGAAGCTTCATGAGACTACTGCAGTCTTTTAGATTCAAGAAGATGAGTTTCTCTAGGTTTCCAAGGGATTCATCAATCACAACCAAATTTATGCAGTCTTTAAGAATCAATTTCTCAAGGTTAGGGACTCCTGAGAAGTCGGGGGTTGCCACAAGGCTATGTGAATGACTGAGATTAAGAATTTTCAGTCCTAGAAGAAACTGTTTGAAAAAGATGGCAATTAGTTTGGTTGAGTATATATATAATGATACCTAAACTTGTGGAGAGAGAGAGAGAGATTAGTATCATACCCTGGTTCCCTTCCAAACATGTTGTAGGCTGCTATTTCGCAGGTCAAGACCAACTAGATTTTCCAAATAAAATTTTTCTGGTATTGATTTTAAAGGGAATCCTGGCCAGCACAACCATAATAATTTTTTTGGAAAATCTTCATAATCTCCACTGACTTTTACATTATCGAGCAGGAGCAGTTCAAGATTGTGCATTCTTCTAAATGCCTCTGCCTTGAAGTCTACCTCATTTGATGCAGCAGCTGAATTTGTTGAGGAAGAGTTAATTGATATCCAAGAGAAGTAACCAAGTCGACGTCGTCTTGAACAATTTCCATCAAAGTCTTCAACATGGCACCGCTTTTGGTTACTTGTACTAAATATTGCCTTGCTAGGAAGGTTGAGCATGAGGCCCTTAATAGTTTCTGTTCCCTGCTACGAAATCAGAACATCTGGTAAGTAACAAGTTCACAAGCATTGCACAAATATAAAAGAGAGCAAGTTTCTTACAGTTAATTTTCTCAAAACGTCAGAGGCATCTTTATGCCACACTCTACTACGCTTTCCAGGGTCCTCGGGTGATTCTTCACGAATAATTGCCCTTCCCATGTCTCTAAGTAATTGATGCATGATCAACCTGTTGTCTACATCAATTTCCACTAGACATCTATCAACTAGATTTTGAATTCCAATCCCTGTGTAAAAATTTAAATTGTCTAGTACTGTAATTGTATAACCCATCTTCTTTTCTATGAAGAAACAGACAATATGAAGGAATAAATTCCTGTCATGATCATCTTTTAGAGAATCAAAGCTTATTCTAAGAATCTTTTGAATCTTGTCATCAGGAATCACGTGCAACTTCTGTAATGCACTTTGCCATAGATCTACACTTTTTCTAAATAGAGAAGATCCCAAAACTTGGAGAGCTAGTGGAAGGCCTTCACAGTGTTGTACTACAGATCTTGAAAGGTTCATGTAACCTTTGATAGGATGCGCTTGTTTGAAGGCATGCCAACTGAAAAGCTCCAGTGATTCACCCTCACCTAATCCTTTAACCTTAAACATTGCATGAACTGCATGATCATTTAACAGATTTTCATGTCTAGTTGTTACGATAATTTTACTTCCTGGATGAAACCATTCTCGCATTCCAAGAATTGCATTGAATTGCTCAGAGTGGTTCACATCATCAAGGACTATAAGAACCCTTTTGCAACGCACAAGAAGTTTGATCTTGCTCATTCCTTCATCTATGCTGTATATTTTCTTCGTTTTCCCTTTTTGGATATCCGAAAGAAGTTTTCTTTGCAAGCAAACCAAACCATTCGGTTGTTCTGAAGCTGCTCTAACATCTGGAAGAAAGCTGCTACCTTGAAATTTATCAAAGTTCTGGTTATAAGCAGCTTTGGCGATGGTGGTTTTGCCAACTCCACCCATCCCATAGATAACAGCTACACCAACATCATTTGATCTATCCTTCAACCACATGTTTATGCCTCGCACACGATTATCTATTCCAACCAGATGGGGAGCAATGTTCGGTGTTGTGTGATTCAGTTTATTTTCAATCTCTTCAACAATATTTTGGATAAACTGCGACTCGTACCTATAAATGGTTGATATCACAGTATACATTAAGTGTTTGAGTGTTTGTGTGTGAGTTTATAGTTAGAAGAATGCAATGGATGATATATCATGAATTGAAATGAAAGATAGCCCCCATGCTATTGTCAATTGAGCATAGGATAGTAAGCAATTGAATCTTCTAATTCAAACTGCTACTTAGTTACTTGAAAGAAAATACAAGCAAAATCCAACCTTAATTCCATATATAAAGCTTCACTAATATTACACTAAATCAACAGGCACACTTGCAATTCGTTTTCATATTGTAGCTGTTTTGAGCTACGATTCCTGTTATTATTCATTTAAATTCTAATGAAGTGTGCTTAATTGTTGACGAATATATAAATACCGTCCAAAAACTACGTCGAGGAATTAGAGAAGTGCAAATACTTTAGAACAAATATCAACCATGGAGTAAGAAGTTTTTGGGAATGAAATTACCGATCTCCTAAGACCATCCCTCCCAGATCTGCTACATCTCTAAGAGCTCTTCTCCACTCCTCCACCTTGTGAATGTCCTCCTTGAAGTGCTCTTCATGTCCAGAAAATGCATTTGCAAAACTACCAGTCAGCTTCCTAACATGGGATGGATCCACATCATAGAAAACTGGCATCACCATGAGTCCATCATCAGCTTTTCTACGTTCCATGATCTTCACAAGTTCATCCAAGCACCATGTTGAGGAAGCGTAGTTCTTTGAGAAGACAATTATTGATACTTGTGATTCTTGTATTGCTCTCTGTATCTCAGCTGCAATGTTTGCTCCTCTCTTGATCTCATCATCGTCTCTAAAGGTGTGGAATCCAGCCTGCTCCAAAGCCCTGTAGAGGTGATCCGTAAACCCCTTGCGTGTATCTTTGCCTCTGTAACTCAAGAACACATCATAAGTACACCGGTAAAAGGTGGAAGAAGCATCCAGCTGGGCTATTATAGCAGCCATTTGGAAGCACTCGATCTCTGTCTAGTAGTAATAATGGATCAGGAAGAGTTCATGTATGTAGTTTGTGTTTGTGAGAGGCAGTACCCAGTATTATATGCAAATGGAGAACAAAATAACGATAAGAAAAGTGGGTGGTAGATGATCGAAGTGAAAAGCCCCAGCAGCCACGATTTATACATAAGATCCAACTCCAAAGGAAGCTTCTTCTGTGCTTTTTGTCTTTGAGGTCAAGTCAACGAGGAAGCTACTTCTATATGTAAGACAAACAATTTTTTTCATGCACAAATGTAAACAATTTTTTTTCTTCTGTGTATTGACTGATGAATAAGAGGCCAATTCCACCTAAATATTTATGATATAGACTGAAAGCTAATTAATTGAAATTTTTTTAAGTATTTGATGATTAGTTTGTGGTCTTGAAATTGTGTGAATGCCTTCTGCATTGTAATTATTTAGGAAAAGAATGGAAATGGGAACTTTAATTTTGAGTCTTTTGAGTGTTAGTCTTCAGTTTAAAACCCAAAACAAAATGTCATATGCAAATGTAAAGCATGATTACAGATAAGAAAAGTAGGGTTGGATCGATGCAAATACTAAGGAAAGTCAAGAGGAGTGTCATTGACTTATCTCCATGAGGACTTGGATTCCAAGCTAATGATGACCAAATAGCAGAGCTACGTTTTCACCATACAAAAGCGGGCCAGGGTAAGTATGCTCGCTAACTGTTCGATGAAATTCCCGACTCAGACACTGTGGAAGAAAATGGACCATCCCAAATCGAATGTTGTTCAATATTCTCCACCTCTCTCACTCTCTCTGCTCCAAGAATTTGAATGGGTGCAAAACTGAAAAGGCTGAATGGCTGAGTGCTTGCTCGAAAGCGGAAATGTCTTGATAGCTGACGAAGAAGAGGAGATGAAAGATGCTAACAGAGAAGCTGAAGAAGAAGAAGAAGAAGAATTTGATCAGAACAACAAAGCAACTACAATTCCATTCAACCTCAAGGAGTCTGCACCTTGAATCCCAAGCTAAACACAATCGGCTGTAAATCCCCACAGCTCAGAACCCCAAGTTGGCTCGGATTCCATCCCACTCACTCTCAGGCGAAATATGGTTATGTAAAGGTGTTTTCAATCCTATTTCGTCTAAAAAATATTTTCCAACTTTTACATTAAGGCCCATGGCTGATGAATCCGGGATCCACCACTGTTCCTATGTCTTGAAGTAATTGGTGCATGGTTCACTTGTGATGCACTTTTCCATACATCTGCAGCTTTTCCAACTCAAACTTTGATGCGTATCCTATATGTCTATGTATGAGACGACTCCTATATAGATAGGGCTGTAAATTGAATTGAAAATCCGATTCTAACCGATTCTGGTCCGAAAATTTCAAAAAAAATTCGACTCCGATACATTCGATATCCAAAAGACTGTATATTAATATTCATATATACATGTATACTAAACATAGGAGTATATATTACTTTAAGACTGTATTTTTGGCTAACAACCATTGATGCAGCACCACAAAGCACCATTCCAAATGAAGCCTCAAGATTGAATCGTACATGCCAGCATACACCAGCTAGCAAAGACCAAATATGACTCAACATATGCTCCGCATATTCTCCTCTCAAACGGCTACCCTCATTATTATTCTGCTCGTACACAAGCTGGATTCCAAATTCCTTTGTCAACATATCATCTGCATCTCCCCTAACCGAAACACTTATTTCTTCCCCACCCTCCAATTCATCGTTTGCGAATCGGCAATGACTAAGCCATAGCATATGTTCCTTTTCTTTTGGAAACCCTATTGTGACTGGCACATAGGTCCACTTAAGACTCTTGGTCTCATTACTGATTTGAAGAAGGGGTTGATGAATGAAAACGCCCGTGTAAATGCATATCCCTCAACATGAACCTTACCTCGTGCATACACAACACATGCATTTAGGCCTCGGATCTTCAAATTAAGATGTGGAGGTATAGTTATAGACAGCTCAGAGTTACCCATGCTCGACTTGTAGCAGAACCAATCTGGAACCTCGCTCCCAGGAAGGAATATGCTAAATATACCACATTCATCCAGTCCCTGTTTCATGCATGCATGGACAGATTTATATATGTTCAAATATTACAGGCCACATAAAATAATCATCATAAAAAACTATACAATACATGAGAAAGAGAGAGAGAACCTGGAGAGGACCCTTCCTTGCTGTATGTGTCAAGTAGTTGAACATTTCAACTTCAGTGCTTCCTATGGATTCCAAATTGAACAGACCGATATCTTTGATCATTTCTATGTCGACGCTTCTCAACGGTCTTATTTTGAACACGTTTTGAATTTCAACTAAATTCTCGCATTCCAAAACCGCTTCTCTAATTTTTGATGACATGTTGGGCAGGTTTAGTAGTACTCTTTTCAATGAAGTACATTCAAATGCGCCCAAAGTCTCTACACTTGGTGGGAGCTCGGGAATCATTTCAAGGTTTGTGCAACGATCCAAAAAAAGAGTCTGGAGCTTTCTAAGACCATTCATGTTTACTGATAGGCTCAAAAATGGGTTTCCACGTAGATTCAAATACTCCAATGAGGATAGGCTACTAAGATCATTGGGAATTTCTGACAGATTGCAGTATGCCATTTCTAAGAGTTTTAAAAATTGTGGCAAACTTGCACCGGTAAGTTGGAGACTTTTTCTTGGCAATACCCATGATCGGATTGATTGCCACGGTTTAACTGCAGATAACAGACTGAGTTTCTTCATGTCACTAGGTGTAGAGTCTGACTGATTTTCAACGATCTTACTGGCAGGCAGCACAAGATTTGAGCAACCAGAGAGAATAAGTACCTGGAGAGATGGCAGTATTGGAAGCTTTATGAGATTTTTGCAATCTTTTAGATTCAAGAAAACAAGTTTCTCCAAATCTCCAATGGATTCATCCACCTCTTTCAAATTTATGCAATCTTTAAGAATTAATCTCTCGAGGTTAGGGAATCCTGACAAGTCAGGGGTTGTCACAAGGCCATGTGAATGACTGAGATTTAAGATTTTCAGTCTTGGAAGAAACTGTTTTAAAAAAGAAGTAATTAGTTTCTATAAATATATAATCATCTTTAAATTTGTCTCTGTGTGTGTGTGTGTGAGAGAGAGAGAGAGAGAGCTAGATAGAGATTAGTAGCATACCTTAGTTCCCTTCCAAACATGTTGGAGGCTGCTGTTCCGCAAGTCAAGAGCAATTAGATTTTCCAAGTAAAAATTGGTTGGTATTGACTTTAAAGCGAATCCTCGCCAAGACAACCATATTAAATTTTTTGGGAAATCTTCATAGCCTCCACTGATTTTTACATTATCAAGCAGCAGGAGTTCAAGATTGTGCATCCTTCTAAATGCCTCTGTTTTGAAACCTATCCCATTTGATACAGGAAATGAGTTTGTTGAAGAAAAACTAATTGACTGCCAGGAGAAGAAACCAAGCCGACGTCGGCTGCTTGAACGGTTTCCATCATAATCTTCAACATGGAATCTTTTTCTGTTACTTCCACTGGATGTTATCTTAGAAGACTCATCTTTTATTAACATAGGAATGTTGAGCATGAGGCCCTTAATAGTTTCTGTACCCTGGTAACAAATAAGAACATTGGGTAAGTAACTTGTCACATGCACAACACAATTACGAATACATAGACATAAAAGAAGATATTTCTTACAGTTAATTTTCTCAAAACATTAGAGGCATCTTTATTCCACACTCTAGTATGTTTTCCAGGATCCTCAGGCGATTCTTCACGAATAATTCCCTTTCCCGTGTCTTGAAGTAATTGGTGCATGGTTAACTTGTTGAATCCATCAATTATCAGCAGACATCTATCAACCAGATTTTGAATTCCAATGTTTGTGGCAAACTCACATTCATCAAGGACTGTAGTTGAAAAATCCTTGTGTTTTCCTATGAAGAAACAGGCTATATGGAGGAACAGACGTTTGTCATGATCTTGCAGAGAATCAAAGCTTATTCTGAGAATCTTTTGAATTTCTCCGTCAGTAATCACATCCAAGTTCTGTAATGCATTTTTCCATACATCTGCAGCTTTTCCAAAGAGAGAAGATCCTAGAACTTGAAGAGCTAATGGAACCCCTCCACAGTGTTGCACTACAGGTCTTGAAAGATCCATGTAACCTTCGCCAGGATGGGGTTGTCTAAAGGCATGCCAACTGAAAAGCTCAAGTGATTCATTCTCATTCAACCCTTTCACCTTAAACATTGCACAATTCTCATGAACCTTTAACAAATGTTCATGTCTAGTTGTTATGATTATTTTACTTCCTGGATGAAGCCATTCTCGCATCCCAAGAATTGCATTGAATTGTTCCAAGTTGTCCACATCATCAAGAGCAATAAGAACTCTTTTGCAACGTATCGCACGTTTGATCTTTGTTATTCCTTCATCCAAGCTGTATATTTTCTTTGCTTTCCCCTTTTGGAGACCTGAAAGAAGGTTCCTTTGCAAGTGAACCAAACCATTGGGAAGTTTTGAAGTTGCTCTAATATCTGCAAGAAAGCTGCTACCTTGAAATTTATAGAAGTTCTGGTTATAAGCAGTCCTGGCAATGGTGGTCTTGCCAATTCCACCCATCCCATAGACAACAGCTACTCCAACATCACTTGATCCATCTTCTAACCACATGTTTAGGCCTTCCACACGATAATCTATTCCGACTACATAAGGATCGACTCTTAATCTCCCATTCCATGTGTGATCCAGTTTATTTCCAATAACTTCAACTATGTCTTGGATAAACTGCGACTCGTACCTATAAATTATTGATATCAAAATACACAAGGCACAATAAGTTATTTCTTTTCAACAAAAAAAAACTTATTTCTTTATTATTTTTAATTTTATTTTATAGAAGAGAATTGATATATATCATAGGTTGAAATGAATGATATTAAACAAATGAACTTTCAAAACAGAAGTGCTGCCATCTAACAACTCCATGAGATTAAAGAAAAAGCTTCACTATAATCTATTTTAAAAAGCATCCAAAAGTTAGAGTGAAAACCACCATTTTGGGAATGAAAAAGTACCGATCTCCTAAAACCATCCCTCCCAAATCTGCAACATCTCTGAGAGCTTTTCTCCACTTCTCCACCTTGTCCATCTCCTTGTTGAAGCGCTGTTGGTGTCTGGCAAATGCTTCTTCAAAAATTCCTGTCTGGTTCCTTACATGGGATGGATCCACGTTATAGAAAATCGGCATAACCATGTGCTCATTAGTTTCTCTACGGTCCATGATCGTCACTAGTTCATCCAGGCACCATCTCGAGGAAGCGTAGTCCTTGGAGAAGACAATGATGGATACTCGAGACTCTTGTATTGCTTTTTGAAGCTCTGCTAAAATATTTGCTCCTCTCTCGATGTCGTCATCATCTCTAAAAGTGTGGATCCCTGCCACCTCCAAAGCCCTGTAGAGGTGATCAGTAAATCCCTTGCGTGTGTCTGTGCCCCTGAAGCTCAAGAATGCATCATAAGTGCACTGGTGAGAGGACGGAGAAGCATCCTGCTGCGTGCTGGTAGCAGCCATTTGTATGTTCAGCTTGTGTTTGTGTTTGAGAAAAAAAATCTTGCTTGGCTTTCTCGTAGGAAACAGGAGAAAACAGGTCCATTGGACATGGTGTTTAGGCTTCAGTGTGTAAATGCTAAGTCCGTGATGGTTGTTGAGGTCAATAAATTTTTAAAATAAATGTCGCTAGATCAATTTCCAAATTAATGAAGTAAAATTCGTAATTAAAAAAAAAATTTGAAGTAAAATTGTTTTTAAAATGAAAGTCAGAAATTGGTTTGAATTTTCAAATGCAATTGCAATTATGAAATTTTAGTCAAATACCGCCTGCATGGAATTTTCCAGCTGTATGTCACTATATTTTCAAGCTCCGTGAAATTCCGTCAAAAACTGTCCGAACCGCCCTATTTCATGGTGGTTTCCGATGACCACGACGGCAAATCGAGGCTGGGATGGGTTGGGACTAGAAAAGGGAAGTGAGGTGGTTTGTTTGGGACCGGTTTTCAATTCCCTTAACTTAGCTAGTGCCATCCTATACGGTGCCTGAGAAATCGGACTTGTTCCTGGAACAAGCTCAATAGTGAACTCGATTTCTTGGTGAGGAGGTAACCCAGGAAGATCCTCAGGG
Organism: Prunus armeniaca; assembly: GCA_903112645.1. Taxonomy (NCBI): domain Eukaryota; kingdom Viridiplantae; phylum Streptophyta; class Magnoliopsida; order Rosales; family Rosaceae; genus Prunus; species Prunus armeniaca. Next base: position 623,058 of record CAEKDK010000003.1, on the reverse strand, counting down.
AAAACATTCGGAAATTCATGTACCACTGGAATATCCTCCAAACTCAACCAATTATCTTGGGTGTCAATAACATGAGCTATAGATCCTGAACACCCCTTCCTGATCAAAAAGTCAACTTTAAACCTAATAAATATTCTTGAGGTATTCTAGTCCTTTTTTTGAATAAATAATAATTAAGAATTAATTAAGGATCGGGTTGTTACAATACTATATAACAAAAATGCATATGTGCGCTTGTTACCTATGAATCATGATAGCAGTATATGTGTACTTCTCTAGAGCAAGACTAACACATTTTTTTAAAGAATGAACAAATATACATATATCACAATTTATTTTTTCATTAAATTGTCATTAGCTAATACCACGTGAAATACTTTCATTTGGTTTTTATGACGTGTTTGTGTTTTTTTTTTTTTTTTTTTTTTTTTTTTTTTGTTACAATATATATATATAAAACATAAAATATTGGAATTGGAAGTTATATTGAATTTTGAACATTTTCGGATTGGAATTCGGAAAATGTCAAAATCCGGTCATATGATGGAGGATACCATCCATGATGATTACAAAGAAAGTATTCACCCACCTTATTTTCATTATTTTTATGAAACCTTGATGCTGATGCTGACACATCTCCAGCAACGACATGATTCTGGCTCGAAGGTGTAGTTGTTTCATGCTGGAACATCGTGGTTATATCTTCAGTTACAGTACCCTCATTATTATTCTGCTCGTACACAAGCTGGATTCCAAATTCCTTTGTCAACATATCGAATTCACCTCTAACCCCAAATTTATTTGTTGACATATCGAATTCACCTCTAACCGAAACACGTATTTCATCCCCACCCTCCAATTCATCGTTTGCGAATCGCCAATGACTAAGCCATAACATATGTTCCTTCTCTTTTGGAAACCCTATTGTGACTGGCACATAGGTCCACTTAAGACCCTTGGTCTCATTACTGATGCTAAGAATGGGAAAGCCCGAGTAAAATCTCAATCCCTCATCATCAACAAACTTATCACGTGCATACACAACACATGCATTTAGGCCTCGGATCTTCAAATTAAGATGTGGAGGTATAGTTATAGACAGCTCAGTGCTCGACTTGTAGCAGAACCAATCTGGAACCTCGCTCCCAGGAAGGAATGTGCTAAATATACCACATTCCTCCAGTCCCTGTTTCATGCATGGATGGAGAGATTTATATATGTTCAAATATTACAGGCCACAGAAAATAATCATCATAAAAAACTATACAATACATGAGAAAGAGAGAGAGAGAACCTGGAGAGGACCCTTCCTTATTGTACTTGTCAAGTAGTTGAGCATTTCAACTTCAGTGCTTCCTATGGATTCCAAATTGAACAGACCGATATCTTTGATCATTTCTATGTCGACGCTTCTCAACGGTCTTGTTTTCAACACGTTTTGAATTTCAACTAAATTCATGCATCTAACAACCGCACCTCTAATTTTTGGTAGCATGTTGGGTAAGTTTAGTAGTACTCTTTTCAATGAAGTACAGTTATATGCGGACAAAGCCTCTACACTTGGTGGGAGCTCAGGAATCATTTCGAGGTTTGTGCAATGATCCAACAAAAGATTCTGGAGCTTACTAAGACCATTCATGTTTACTGATAGGCTCAAAATGGGTTTCCACTTAGATCCAATACTCCAATGAGGATAGGCTACTAAGATCATTGGGAATTTCTGACAGATTGCAGCATGCCATATCTAAGCGTTTTAAAAATTGTGGCAAACTTGCACTGGTAAGTTGGAGATTTTTCTTGGCAATACGAATACCCATGATCGGATTGATTGCCACGATTTAACTGCAGATAACAGACTGAGTTTCTTCATGTCATTAGGTGTAGAGTCTGACTGATTTTTAACGATCATACTGGCAGGCAGCACAAGATTTGAGCAACCAAAGAGAATAAGTTCCTGGAGAGATCGCAGCATACCAATTCTTTTTGGAAGCTTCATGAGATTTTTGCAATCTTTTAGATTCAAGAAAACAAGTTTCTCCAAATCTCCAATGGATTCATCCACCTCTTTCAAATTTATGCAATCTTTAAGAATTAATCTCTCGAGGTTAGGGAATCCTGACAAGTCAGGGGTTGTCACAAGGCCATGTGAATGACTGAGATTTAAGATTTTCAGTCTTGGAAGAAACTGTTTTAAAAAAGAAGTAATTAGTTTCTATAAATATATAATCATCTTTAAATTTGTCTCTGTGTGTGTGTGTGTGAGAGAGAGAGAGAGAGAGCTAGATAGAGATTAGTAGCATACCTTAGTTCCCTTCCAAACATGTTGGAGGCTGCTGTTCCGCAAGTCAAGAGCAATTAGATTTTCCAAGTAAAAATTGGTTGGTATTGACTTTAAAGCGAATCCTCGCCAAGACAACCATATTAAATTTTTTGGGAAATCTTCATAGCCTCCACTGATTTTTACATTATCAAGCAGCAGGAGTTCAAGATTGTGCATCCTTCTAAATGCCTCTGTTTTGAAACCTATCCCATTTGATACAGGAAATGAGTTTGTTGAAGAAAAACTAATTGACTGCCAGGAGAAGAAACCAAGCCGACGTCGGCTGCTTGAACGGTTTCCATCATAATCTTCAACATGGAATCTTTTTCTGTTACTTCCACTGGATGTTATCTTAGAAGACTCATCTTTTATTAACATAGGAATGTTGAGCATGAGGCCCTTAATAGTTTCTGTACCCTGGTAACAAATAAGAACATTGGGTAAGTAACTTGTCACATGCACAACACAATTACGAATACATAGACATAAAAGAAGATATTTCTTACAGTTAATTTTCTCAAAACATTAGAGGCATCTTTATTCCACACTCTAGTACGTTTTCCAGGATCCTCAGGCGATTCTTCACGAATAATTCCCCTTCCCATGTCTTGAAGTAATTGGTGCATGGTTAACTTCTTGTTGAATCCATCAATTATCAGCAGACATCTATCAACCAGATTTTGAATTCCAATGTTTGTGGCAAACTCACATTCATCAAGGATTGTAGTTGAAAAATCCTTGTCTTTTCCTATGAAGAAACAGGCTATATGGAGGAACAGACGTTTGTCATGATCTTGCAGAGAATCAAAGCTTATTCTGAGAATCTTTTGAATTTTTCCTTCAGTAATCACATCCAAGTTCTGTAATGCATTTTTCCACACATCTGCAGCTTTTCCAAAGAGAGAAGATCCTAGAACTTGAAGAGCTAATGGAACCCCTCCACAGTGTTGCACTACAGGTCTTGAAAGATCCATGTAACCTTCGCCAGGATGGGGTTGTCTAAAGGCATGCCAACTGAAAAGCTCAAGTGATTCATTCTCAAGCAACCCTTCCACCTTAAACATTGCGCAATTCTCATGAGCCTTTAACAAATGTTCATGTCTAGTTGTTATGATTATTTTACTTCCTGGATGAAGCCATTCTCGCATTCCAAGAATTGCATTGAATTGTTCCAAGTTGTCCACATCATCAAGAGCAACAAGAACTCTTTTGCAACGTATCGCCCGTTTGATCTTTTTTATTCCTTCCTCCGAGTTGTATATTTTCTTTGCTTTCCCCTTTTGGAGATCTGAAAGAAGGTTCCTTTGCAAGTGAACCAAACCATTGCGAAGTTTTGAAGTTGCTCTAATATCTGCAAGAAAGCTGCCACCTTGAAATTTTATAGAAATTCCTGTTATAAGCAATCTTGGCAATGGTGGTCTTGCCAATTCCACCCATCCCATAGACTACAGCTACTCCAACATCACTTGATCCATCTTCTAACCACATGTTTAGGCCTTCCACACGATTATCTATTCCAACTACATAGGGATCGACTATTAATCTCCTATTCCATGTGTGATCCAGTTTATTTCCAATATCTTCAACTATATCTTGGATAAACTGCGACTCGTACCTATAAAATATTGATATCAAAATAACAAGGCACAAAAAGTTATTTCTTTTCAACAAAAGAAACTTATTTCTTTATTATTTTTATTTTTATTTTTATTTTTATTTTATAGAAGAGAATTGATATTTATATCATAGGATGAAATGAATGATATTAAGCAAATGAACTTTCAAAACAAAAGTTCTGCCATCTAACAACTCCATGAGATTAAAGAAAAAGCTTCACTATAATCTACTTTAAAAAGCATCCAAAAGATAGAGTGAAAACCACCATTTTGGGAATGAAAAAGTACCGATCTCCTAAGACCATCCCTCCCAAATCTGCAACATCTCTGAGAGCTTTTCTCCACTTCTCCACCTTGTCCATCTCCTTGTTGAAGCGCTGTTGGTGTCTGGCAAAAGCTTCTTCAAAAAATTTTGTCTGGTTCCTGACATGGGATGGATCCACGTCATAGAAAATCGGCAACACCATGTGCTCATTAGTTTCTCTACGGTCCATGATCGTCACTAGCTCATCCAGGCACCATCTCGAGGAAGCGTAGTCCTTGGAGAAGACAATGATGGATACTCGAGACTCTTGTATTGCTCTTTGAAGCTCTGCTAAATATTTGCTCCTCTCTCGATTTCGTCATCATCTCTAAAAGTGTGGATCCCTGCCACCTCCAAAGCCCTGTAGAGGTGATCAGTAAATCCCTTGCGTGTGTCTGTGCCCCTGAAGCTCAAGAATGCATCATAAGTGCACCGGTGAGAGGACGGAGAAGCATCCTGCTGCGTGCTGGTAGCAGCCATTTGTATGTTCAGCTCGTGTTGTGTTTGAGAAAAAAATCTTGCTCTATAAAAGAGAATTTGAGATGAAAAAATACAGTAGAAAAAGTGGTCCAGAAGCAGCAACGAAGGAACAAAAAGGGCATAAAGAATAATAAAGAAGTGGGAGACATCATGCATGCGCGTGTCTTGAGCGGTAGGAATAAGAAAGAAGAAAAGCTTTGATTGGACCAGCAGACATTATGAAAATTTAGTCAAATACCACGTGCATGGAATTTTCCATCAAATAATAGAGACGACGGATGTTGAGTCTATAGTCTTTCCTTTCTTCCACATTTTCCCTTCGATTGCGAGAGTCCGATGACCAGGACCCTTCGCCAATGAGAGAAACAATGCAAGTGCTCGGTAATTGTATGGTGGCGGGCCCGGCATTACATTAAAGAAAATAAAAGAAGGCCAGCCTTCACGGGGTCTAGTAGGCTCCACCACTGTGCTCCGTCAATTTTAGTCTTCAGGGGCCAGCCTTGGATGTTGACTCTACCAGTCTTTCTAAGCCAGGCCATTATTTTCAAGCTGTATGTCACTATATGTTGGCCAGATATCCCAATATATTATGTTCTACACATTTTTCATATTTCCGCCACTCTCAGCCTTGTCCAAAACCCTCTGTTTGGTTCCTGAGAAAATACAGCAAAAGGGACTGAAAATTTGGATCATCTGAGTCAACAAAGTCCAAATTAAAGTCAAGTTCATAACTCACAAAAGATCCAATATTTCAGGGTATATTAAGAAAATTTGTGCTTACAAATTCGAAACTTTGATTTCTTTCTTTCCCACTATTTCAACAGCAAAAGATTACACTCATACTCCTATGTATCACTTTACAGCAGAGCTTCATAAGAATAAATGATTCAGAAATTTAGCAGAAAGCAAAGAAATTCACAAGAAAATATTTAATTTTTCTTTTTAAAAGAGAACAGAATAAAGATAAGAAAAAGAGGAACGCATGACAAAGTCACAAAGTTAGTGACCAAAGTGATCAGGTAACAAAGTCTATGTCTATTGCCCCACCAGCCACTGAACATTTGTGATCTCGATTTTCACACTGAGATGCGAGAGATGTATTGAAGACGAAGCTTCTTCCATATTGTAACATGCCGACACAAAAATATTATTATTCGTGAATTTAATTAATTTCATAAAATATGAAATTACAATTTTGCCTCGAAAGCAGAAAGGTCTTGAAAGTTGATGAAGAAGAGGAGGCGGGAGATGCAACAGAGAAGCCGAAGAAGAAAAGTTTAATGCTAAGAAAGAAGGCCAAAAGTAACAATTGGTACTTGTGGTTTGCTTTTAATTTTATCCTTTTGGTTTACTACTATTTTTTTTTTCATCAAATGTTCATTTTTTTTTGTCAAAGTTAGGAAGGGGTAGGAGCATTTTCTTAAACATGCACTGCCAAAGTGCCATGGGATTCTAAGGTGAATGCTGTATGAGAAAGTTGCAGTCAATTTATGGTGCAGCTCATACCTATCCGTCTTTGCAACACCTTACATAATAATAACTTAAAAAATGTTCAAATAAAAGAAAAAAAACCGCAATCCCAACTTATGGTGCCGCTCGTCATACTTATCCGTCTTTCATACACAATATGAAACGTTTTCCCCCCTCGGGGTATAGGGAGCTGCTGCTTCTGTTCTTCCCCAGTCCCTAATTAATCGTTTGCAAACCGCCAATGACATAAAGATCAGTGCAAAAATTCATATTTAGAAACAATGGAATCATCGTCCAGCCTAAACAAAAATTGAAGGAGGTCTTAGGTTCCTATTGAAAATCAAGATGAGCTGGGTTCTCCGAGCTCAATCTGAATTGATATTGGTCCAGGCGCACGCATTTCTTTTTTTGTTTTTTTCAAGCTCCTGGCCAAAACGACGTCGTTTTGGTCCAGGCGCATTCAAATTTTTTTAAATGACCTCGCTTGAAACGACGTCGTTTGAAGCCCGGCTTTGAAAAAAACAATTTCTTCACCCAACCCTTTACCCAAGTCCAGCATAACCCTTAATTCCCAATTACTTTCACATTCCCTCTCCTCCATAACCACAAAGTTAGAGAGCCAAATGGCCGTTCTTCAAGACCAGAAACAGAGCTCCTCTTGCCCACCAACATCCAAGGTCCACTCTTTCTTTCTCTCTCTAAGATATGTTTACGGTTTTTCTCGCAACTGATTATTGCAGAGTAATAGGGGAAGACCACCAAAGAACAAGGAAAAACTGTTTCATTTCATCTCTCACTCAGTCACTGATGAGTAAAATATTATGAGAAACGCTATGCTCTCTTCCTTTAATTGATTGATATTGTTATTTAGATTAGAGTTTATAATTGATTGATGATGGTATATAAAGTTTTTAATTCAATTGAAATTGAAATTTGTTTGATTTATTATATGAGATTTGTGTTTTCATTAATGGTTTATTGATAGTATTTTAATTAATTGATTAAGGCTTGTGTTTTGATTAATTGATTAGGGTTTTGTGTTTTGATTAGTTTTTTTGTTGTTGGTTGATTAGGAATGAAAGTGCTATGGCTTTAATTTTTCAATCCTATTTTGTCTAAAAATATTTTCCAACTTTTACACTAAGACCCATGGCTGATGAATCCTGGATCCACCACTGTTCCTATGTCTTGAAGTAATTGGTGCATGGTTCACTTGTAATGCACTTTTCCATACATCCGCAGCTTTTCCAACTCAAACTTTGATGCGTATATCCTATATGTCTATGTATGAGACGACTCCTAAATGGATAGGGCTGTAAATTGGATTGAAAATCCGATTCTGACCGATTTCGGTCCGAAAATTTCCAAAAAATCCGACTCCGATACATCTGATATCCAAAAGTGCCGAAATTCGAAATTTCCGATAAAATTCATATCGGAATCGGTAAATTCTGAAAATTCCGAATTTTCGATCTGAAAATTCCCGAAGTTCTCAAAACCCTATCCGATCCGATTTTTCCGATTGTTTACCAAAAATTCCGAATTTATAATAATATTTTATGATTTATAATTTTAATTGCATTTTTTTTAGTTTATAGGTCCCATGTATGTTTCATTTATTATTTGTTATATTTAAGTGCCATCCAACATACAAATATTCATATATACATGTATACTAAACATAGGAGTATATATAAGACTGTATTTTGGCTTACATGTTTGTTTGAATATTACAAAATTCATATGTGTGGTTATCATATCCAAACATACTTTATAACCAAAATGCATGTATACTTATGTATTCTATATATGTGTATCTATTTTTTGTTATAATGTATGTGTATATATAAACACACATACATGTATACATCAGAATTATGGATTATGGATTTATGACTATACTATAAAACACACATACACATACATGCATACATGTATAAAACACACCTACATATACTAAAAGTTTGTTATATATACATATATGTGCATATGTGTATAAGAGTACAAATCACTTTAAGATTATGGATTTTTGACTATACTACATAACAAAAATGCATATGTGCGCTTGTTACCTATGAATCATGATAGCAGTACATGTGAGCTTCTCTAGAGTAAACTAACACAGTTTTTTTTTAGAATGATCAAATACACGTATCACATTTATTTTTTCATTAAATTGTCATTAGGTAATACCATGTGAAATACTTTTCATTTGGTCTTATAGATGTATGTGTGTATCTTTTTTTTGTTACAGTGTATATGTATACATAAAACATAAAAGATTGGAATTGAAAGTTATATTGAATTCTGAACATTTTCGGATTGGTCATAACCATACACAGCAATCCATCACAACCATTGATGCAACACCACAAAGCACCATTCCAAATGAAGCCTCAAGATTGAATCGTACATGCCAGCATGCACCAGCTAGCAAAGACCAAATATGACTCACATATGCTCAGCATATTCTCCTCCCAAACGGCTACCTTTGCTGGTCCTTATCTATTAGTCCCTTCTATTCCATTCTAGAATATTTGTAAAGCTGTCTATAAAAGCATTCATTTATTCACTATGATTAAATATATAATACAAAAACTTCTTTATTGTCTTCTCTGCATTCCTTTTCTCTTTAATTGGAAATGATCTCTATTGGAAAAAACCATCCACTACGATTACAAATAAAGTATTCACCCACCTTATTTTGATTATTTTTATGAAACCTTGATGCTGATGCTGACACATCTCCAGCAACGAGATGATTCTGGCTCGAAGGTGTAATTGTTTCATGCTGGAACATTGTGGGTTATATCTTCAGTTACAGTACCCTCATTATTATTCTGCTCGTACACAAGCTGGATTCCAAATTCCTTTATCAACATAGCATCTTCATCTACTCTAACCGAAACACGTATTTCTTCCCCACCCTCCAATTCATCGTTTGCGAATCGGCAATGACTAAGCCATAACATATGTTCCTTCTCCTTTGGAAGCCCTATTGTGACTGGCACATAGGTCCACTTAAGACCCTTGGTCTCATTACTGATTTGAAGAAGGAATTGATGAGGAACGGCACGAACCTTACCTTGTGCATACACAACACATGCATTTAGGCCTCGGATCTTCAAATTAAGATGTGGAGGTATAGTTATAGACAGCTCAGAGTTACCCATGCTCGACTTGTAGCAGAACCAATCTGGAACCTCGCTCCCAGGAAGGAATATGCTAATATACCACATTCATCCAGTCCCTGTTTCATGCATGCATGCATGGACAGATTTATATATGTTCAAATATTACAGGCCACAGAAATAATCATCATAAAAAACTATACAATACATGAGAAAGAGAGAGAGAGAGAGAGAACCTGGAGAGGACCCTTCTTTGCTGTACGTGTCAAGTAGTTGACCATTTCAACTTCAGTGCTTCCTATGGATTCCAAATTGAACAGACCGATATCTTTGATCATTTCTATGTCGACGCTTCTCAACGGTCTTGTTTTGAACACGTTTTGAATTTCAACTAAATTCTCGCATATATAAACCGCATCTCTAATTGTTGGTAACATGTTGGGTAAGTTTAGTAGTACACTTTTCAATGAAGTACATTGATATGCACTCAAATCCTCTACACTTGGTGGGAGCTCGGGAATCATTTCGAGGTTTGTGCAATCATTCAACAGAAGAGTCTGGAGCTTACTAAGACCATTCATGTTTACTGGTAGGCTCAAAATAGGTTTCCTCTTAGATCCAAATACTCCAATGAGGATAGGCTACTTGGAAGATCATTGGGAATTTCTGACAGATTGCAGTACGCCATTTCTAAGCTTTTTAAACATTGTGGCAAACTTGCACAGGTAAGTTGGAGATATTTTCTTGGCAATACCCATGATCGGATTGGTTGCCACAGTTTAACTGCAGATAAGAGACTGAGTTTCTTCATGTCACCAGGTGTAGAGTCTGACTGATTTTTAACGATCTTACTGGCAGGCAGCACAAGATTTGAGCAACCAGAGAGAATAAGTTTCTGGAGAGATCGCAGCATACTAATTCTTATTGGAAGCTTCATGAGATTTTTGCAATCTTTTAGATTCAAGAAAACAAGTTTCTCCAAATATCCAATGGATTCATCCACCTCTTTCAAATTTATGCAATCTATAAGAATTAATCTCTCGAGGTTAGGGAATCCTGACAAGTCAGGGGTTGTCACAAGGCCATGTGAATGACTGAGATTTAAGATTTTCAGTCTTGGAAGAAACTGTTTTAAAAAAGAAGTAATTAGTTTCTATAAATATATAATCATCTTTAATTTGTCTGTGTGTGAGAGTGAGAGAGAGATTAGTAGCATACCCTAGTTCCCTTCCAAACATGTTGGAGGCTGCTGTTCCGCAAGTCAAGAGCAATTAGATTTTCCAAGTAAAAATGGGTTGGTATTGACTTTAAAGCGCATCCTCGCCAAGACAACCATATTAAATTTTTTGGGAAATCTTCATAGCCTCCACTGATTTTTACATTATCAAGCAGCAGGAGTTCAAGATTGTGCATCCTTCTAAATGCCTCTGTTTTGAAACCTATCTCATTTGATACATGAAATGAGTTTGTTGAAGAAAAACTAATTGACTGCCAGGAGAAGAAACCAAGCCGACGTCGGCTGCTTGAACGGTTTCCATCATTATCTTCAACGTGGAATCTTTTTCTGTTACTTCCACTCGATATTATCTTAGAAATGTTGAGCATGAGGCCCTTAATAGTTTCTGTACCCTGGTAACAAATAAGAACATTGGGTAAGTAACTTGTGACATGCACAACACAATTACGAATACGTAGACATAAAAGAAGATATTTCTTACAGTTAATTTTCTCAAAACATTAGAGGCATCTTTATTCCACACTCTAGTACGTTTTCCAGGATCCTCAGGCGATTCTTCGCGAATAATTCCCCTTCCCATGTCTTGAAGTAATTGGTGCATGGTTAACTTGTTTCCATGAATTATCAGCAGACATCTGTCAACCAGATTTTGAATTCCAATGTTTGTGGCAAACCCACATTCATCAAGGACTGTAGTTGAAAAATCCTTGTGTCTTCCTATGAAGAAACAGGCTATATGAAGGAACAGATGTTTGTCATGATCTTGCAGAGAATCAAAGCTTATTATGAGAATCTTTTCAATTTTTCCTTCAGTAATCACATCCAAGTTCTGTGATGCATTTTTCCATACATCTGCAGCTTTTCCAAAGAGAGAAGATCCTAGAACTTGAAGAGCTAATGGAACCCCTCCACAGTGTTGCACTACAGGTCTTGAAAGATCCATGTAACCTTCACTAGGATGGGGGTTGTCTAAAGGCATGCCAACTGAAAAGCTCAAGTGATTCATACTCATGCAACCCTTCCACCTTAAACATTGCACAATTCTCATGAGCCTTTAACAAATGTTCATGTCTAGTTGTTATGATTATTTTACTTCCTGGATGAAGCCATTCTCGCATTCCAAGAATTGCATTGAATTGTTCCAAGTTGTCCACATCATCAAGAGCAATAAGAACTCTTTTGCAACGTATCGCCCGTTTGATCTTTGTTATTCCTTCATCCAAGCTGTATATTTTCTCTGCTTTCTCCTTTTGGAGATCTGAAAGAAGGTTCCTTTGCAAGTGAACCAAACCATTGGGAAGTTTTGAAGTTGCTCTAATATCTGCAAGAAAGCTGCTACCTTGAAATTTATAGAAGTTCTTGTTATAAGCAGTCTTGGCAATGGTGGTTTTGCCAATTCCACCCATCCCATAGACTACAGCTACTCCAACATCACTTGATCCATCTTCTAACCACATGTTTAGGCCTTCCACACGATAATCTATTCCAACTACATGGGGATCGACTCTTAATCTCCTATTCCATGTGTGATCCAGTTTATTTCCAATAACTTCAACCATTTCTTGGATAAACTGCGACTCGGACCTATAAATTATTGATATCAAAATACACAAGGCACAATAAGTTATTTCTTTTCAACAAAAAGAAACTTATTTCTTTTTTATTTTTATTTTTATTTTATAGAATATAATCGATATTTATATCATAGGTTGAAATGAATGATATTAAGCAAATGAACTTTCAAAACAGAAGTGCTGCCATCTAACAACTCCATGAGATTAAAGAAAAAGCTTCACTATAATCTACTTTAAAAAGCATCCAAAAGATAGAGTGAAAACCACCATTTTGGGAATGAAAAAGTACCGATCTCCTAAGACCATCCCTCCCAAATCTGCAACATCTCTGAGAGCTTTTCTCCACTTCTCCACCTTGTCCATCTCCTTGTTGAAGTGCTGTTGGTGTCTAGCAAATGTATCTTTAAAAATCCCTGTCTGGTTCCTGACATGGGATGGATCCACGTCATAGAAAATCGGCATAACCATGTGCTCATTAGTTTCTCTACGGTCCATGATCGTCACTAGTTCATCTAGGCACCATCTCGAGGAAGCGTAGTCCTTGGAGAAGACAATGATGGATACTCGAGACTCTTGTATGGCTTTTTGAAGCTCTGCTAAAATATTTGCTCCTCTCTCGATTTCGTCATCATCTCTAAAAGTGTGGATCCCTGCCACCTCCAAAGCCCTGTAGAGGTGATCAGTAAATCCCTTGCGTGTATCTGTGCCCCTGAAGCTCAAGAATGCATCATAAGTGCACCGGTGAGAGGACGGATCCTGCTGCGTGCTGGTAGCAACCATTTGTATGTTCCGCTTGTGTTCGTGTTTGAGAAATAAAATCTTGCTCTATAAAAGATAACAGAATAAAGATAAGAAAAACGGGAACGCATGACAGTCTCACAAAGTTAGCGACCAAAGTGATAGAGTAACAAAGTCAATGTCTATTGCGAGAAAAACTTTCCTGGCACGGTGCTGTCAGGTCAGCATTACAGCTCAGTATCCCTAGCCAATGAAATGTTGCCAGCTGTGAATTTTTTTAATTTCCTTTCCCTCTTCCCTTACCGCTCTCCCTGGAGATTGCCCCACCAGCCGCTGAACATTTATGATCTCGATTTTCACACTGAGATGCGAGAGATGTATTGAGGACGAAGCTTCCTCCATATGTATTGAACACCGGTCCAGTTCTAAATTCCAAATACAGGCACTACTAGCAATATCGATATTTTTCCATTAACACCAATACTAGCAATATTAATATTGTCCCTAACTTAACCATATACAAAGTTCAGTAGATGTGAGGTTTTATCACAAAAGACTTTAGTGTTATTATGAGCAGAACTACTTATTATAAGTTGTAATTTATTTAGTCATGTTTCTGACATGGAACTTTATATTCTTCACAATTAACTACTAGAAAATTTAAGAGCGAAACTAATAGTTAAACTAAATTGCGAGGAAGAAGAAAAAAAAAGATCTTTAAATGAACAAATAAAACAATAAATGTATATATAAGCATACATTTAGAGGTAGCTGAGCAAAGAAGCCTAAAATTACCATATATGAATCTGTCGAGGCTGTTGTTTGCCATGTATTCATATATGAGAAGTAACGCTGGTCCTTTGCTACATCCAAGAAGACGAATGAGATTCCGATGATGAACGTTGCTTCACTTCATTTACGAAATTCGCCTTTGCCCTGTCGGATTGGAGAATTGCTAGTTTTTTAACTGCAACTATTTTTCCATTGTTTAGAGTACCCTGTCCAATCATGTATGTAGTTGTAAATGAACATTAGGGATTATATATTGAGCAATAAATGAAATATGCCCATGGATAATCAAAGCCTGACAATGCAACTTTCCCTTTTTTTTCAAAACTTTATGCATGTCAGAAAGGAGTACACCATATTCAACCATATTGAACTGAACTGAACTAATTATTTTAGAGCTCTTTAGCATATAATTTACCTTGTAGACATCCCCAAATCCTCCTCCTCCAAGTTTGTTTTCTTCACTTAAGTTTTTTGTTGCTGACTTCAGATCTTTATATTTGTAATTCATTGGTCGTTGCAACTCGGTTGCACCCAAAATATCACCTAAAAATGAGTAAATTTAAACAATTGAAGACATGTACGTTTTCTTATTGGATTATCGTTTAAAAAAGAAAGAAAAAAGTGACTAACTTTGGCAGTACGTTTGGTTTCTATTGTTAGCGTTTTCTATGTGTCTATAGGTTGCCATATCTTAATTTGTTGATCAATCTTCATCGACAATAATCATCGACGGCAACTTTAACTAAGCTATCGAAATTATTTCTTCAGTAATATTATTTACATTTTTTAAAGGATCATTAATTCATAACCTTAGGCTTTGTTTGTTGAGTAGAATTAGACTAGGCTAGATTATACTAGCAAAATGGCTACATTTCATGTGCAATTAAGGCATAATATAGATATTGTTGTTTTGGAGGATTATTTTTGTTAACGAATTTGAAGTCAATTATCAAATTTTGTAGCCACGTTTAGTGTTGATTCAATGAAGTTATGATTAAACTTGTTTTTGGTCACCATACCTGTTTACTGATTAGGCCAATCCCACTAACATCTAGCTCTTGTGGTGATATTGTGTCCACATAAAAAATGCGGCTGGCAGCAACTTGGAAAGATGCTAGGCTGCCACGACAACGACCATAGGAAGGATGCAATATGTTCCAAGTATATTTGACTACTTCTAATTCTGTACTTTCTGAATTTTGACACCGACTGCCAATTCTAGAAAGGGTTAGGCATTATTATGTGGAGCAGTTGGAAACTTTGGAAAATAATAAGGGCATGAATGTCATTTAGTTAAGCAATTATTAGAATGAGAAATAGTAAGACCTGATAGATATTAATGCATTTGTGTATCTAGTTGCTGTTGAAATAAAAAAATTCATTGACAGCAAATTAAATATTGGCCAAGTTTAAAGAAGTCGGGCCCATAGCTAAAAATGATTCTGTGGACTTGTTACTAAATTGGTTTAGGCCCAAATGAATTAATATTGATATTTTTTACAAGGAAATATTAATATATTGAAAGCAGAAACAGTTTCATGTACGTGACTTTGAAGTGTGGAGTTGAGGGGGTGAGTGAAAATGGGAAGTTATTCCCACCCACGCAATACGTGAGGCCATAACTGGCTCCACTCTGTCAGTTCTTCTGGGTCTATAAAAAGGAACCAAAGGAGGCAAAGAGAGGCAGAAGAAAAAAAGGAAAAGACACCGAACTGCTGCAGAAATCCAAAGAACACGGCTGCAGAAATCCAAAGAACAGAAACAAGCAAAAGAGATACGAAGCTCTGTCACAATATCATTGAGAAGGTATAAACAAATTCATTTGAGTATCCTTTTATGTACAACTGACTTACAGGTAAAGCAAAAAATGCATGTGAAGCCATTGTACGGAAGCCTGAACTTCCTCCATGTTTGATATCAAGAAATGTATCATATCAACAAAGACCTCAGCAGTGGAAAAACATGAACAAATCCTCCCAAATTGGCAATAATTGTGCCACTTACACAAAGAGAGCTCTCACAAGGACCTCTCTGTTGTGAATTACAGATGGGCTTCCGCAAGAACCCCACTGTACAAGTGCTGTGAACACCTTGTGACGGAAGCCTGAACTTCCTCCATGTTTGATATCAAGAAGTGTATCATATCAACAGAGACCTCAGCAGTGGAAAAATGTGAACAAATCCTCCCAAATTGGCAATAATTGTGCTACTTACACAAAGAGAGCTCTCACAAGGACCTCTCTGTTGTGAATTACAGATGGGCTTCCGCAAGAACCCCACTGTACAAGTGCTGTGAACACCTTGTGAGTGTCCACAGGCACATTGTGGTACTCAAAGAAGACCTTGCGAGTGTTCTTGAGTACCAAAAACAGAAAACATCAAAATCCCAACTGCTTTGTGCCCAACCCACCTTCAGCACAACGAAATTCCAAGTCTGCAAATTGGAAGACAAAAAGATGGCGAAGCGTGCTGCAAATGGAGAAATCAACAATCCTGTTTTAGTCTCACAGATTGGCATAAACAGAAGAAAACATATTAAAGGAGATGCAGAAATTACTGAGTGACAGAAAGCTTACAAAAGCTGATGATTCACACCCACGTTCTGTGCTTCAAAGTTTGCCAACAAGGAAAAAATCCCAAGTCGGACAGCCCACGAAAATTATCAAGCCAACACTCCTCTGTAGCAAAATGCAAATATCATAAAAGCTTCTCACTTTGTTGCTGGCAAAACATGAAGCAACTGAGACAAAGCAAAGCCAACACCTCAATTGGCAGTACGGTGGCCCTCTCAAATGATACGAGTCTGCAAAGGAAAATATGCAAAGCCTTAGAAATTCCAATCAAATTGGAAAGAAAAGGATGCACAAAGCATCAGCAAGCAAAAAAAAAGCAAAAGGAAGAATGGCTCACCAAGAAGCCTCCTGTGTTGCGGCTGTTGAAGAACCCGAAGGCAACATAAGCCAAGAAAAAGGGAAGCCTTCCTGTCAAGTCAATACAGAACCAAAGATGAATATTTTTTATCCGAAGGACTCTAAACACATAATGGGTAAAGACAAAACCCATTTTGGTGGAAGTCTGCCACAAGTACATAGGAAACAACAAAAAGCCAAAAAAAGGGTCAAGCATGGATTCGTGGCTGAACTTTGAGATTAAAACATGGGAGAAGCTTCAGCCATGAAGTTGGTACTGCCAAACTCAACAAAATATACAAATAGCTCTTTGGCTTGTGCGTGTTGTGTTAGGCAAAGAAACCCAATTCGTGTTGCACATAAGGAAAAGAAAGAAGAAATGGCTTACAGGACCTACTCTAAAATAAAGGGGAGTTGAGGTTATGTTATTGTGTCAGAACAAAAAAAAGAGTTGGGAAGGGCATGGAGAGACCAGCAAAAGCAAGGAAGATGAAAAGAAACAAAAAAGACAAGGGAGAAGAAAAGCACAAAAAAAAAGGAAAGGAAAAAGTAGCAAAACAAAGTTCTGTACAACAAACGTGGCTTCTCAAAATTCCAAGACTTTCAATTAGTAGTTTAATAGGCTACAATGGTCTACTTTGACAGACATGACTAAAGGAAAGGATTTACCTTGGTTTTGGCGTTTCAAACCCAAAGCTCCGTAGTGATTGTGGCAGATGAGTAGCTGAAGAGAGATATATATAATTTGGTCCAGTTGGAATTGATTTGAACTATTCCAGATAAAGATGGGAGTAACTCAGTTTGGATTAATCTCTACTACTCCAATAGATATCGGTTTCAAAATTCAACTGGTTCTCAAAGCTTTTCTGACATGGATTCTTTGTTTATGGGCCGACTAATATAAATGTTAAGGCCCGAAAACAAATTGATGGGTTGACAAAACAAATTACCCATTAACTTTCAAAGCCCAAAATATTTATTGGGTGGTCCAAATAAATTATGTGGTTAATGGATTAATTTTTTAAATCCTCAAAATCATATGTGAGTAAATTAATTGGCTCATCAAAATGCCTTTTAATTTTCTTTGGACTTTAACAATAAAAATGGTACAAAACCATTCCAAATTTTCACATGGGTCATTTACCCTGCAAATTTCAATGAGATCAAATTTAAATTTCTCAAACACACAAATTCTTTCAAAGGGTCATTCATTCTTTGAAGGTCCAATCCATTTGGAACTACGTTGGTTTGATCCCATCAAGGGTACGTAGGCAGTCTAACATCCCAATAGACGCAACCGCAACTAAATTTGAATCCCTGGTTTTATCCTAACCAAATTTGTCACACTTACCCATTAATTTCTAATTTTTTCTCGTGGGTCATCTACTCATGAAAATTCTAATGAGATTCAAATATCTCAAACACAAATTCTAAATTATTGGGCCACACTTACCCATTAATTTCCAATAGGTCATCTACCTATGAAAATCTTCAAATTGTTTCAAAGACACCAACTCTAAATTATTGGGCCACACTTGCCTATTAATCTCCAAACTTTGGAACTACGTCGGTTTGATCCCATCAAGGGTACGTAGGCAGTCTAACATCCCAATAGACACAACCGTAACCAAATTTGAATCACTGGTTACCACAACCAAATTCTCACCAATCAAATCTCCACAAAAATCATTTTGGAACTACGCTGGTTTGATCCCATCAAGGGTACGTAGGCAGTCTAACATCCCAATAGACGCAACCGCAACCAAATTCTCACTAATCAAATCTCAACACAAATCCACTTGGAACTACGCTGGTTTGATCCCATCAAGGGTACGTAGGCAGTCTAACATCCCAATAGACGCAACCGCAACCAAATTCTCACTAATCAAATCTCAACACAAATCCACTTGGAACTACGTTGGTTTGATCCCATCAAGGGTACGTAGGCAGTCTAACATCCCAATAGACGCAACCGCAACTAAATTTGAATCCCTGGTTTTATCCTAACCAAATTTGTCACACTTACCCATTAATTTCTAATTTTTTCTCGTGGGTCATCTACTCATGAAAATTCTAATGAGATTCAAATATCTCAAACACAAATTCTAAATTATTGGGCCACACTTACCCATTAATTTCCAATAGGTCATCTACCTATGAAAATCTTCAAATTGTTTCAAAGACACCAACTCTAAATTATTGGGCCACACTTGCCTATTAATCTCCAAACTTTGGAACTACGTCGGTTTGATCCCATCAAGGGTACGTAGGCAGTCTAACATCCCAATAGACACAACCGCAACCAAATTTGAATCACTGGTTACCACAACCAAATTCTCACCAATCAAATCTCCACACAAATCAATTCTGAACTACGTTGGTTTGATCCCTTTAAAAGGGTACGTAGGCAATCTAGAGATTCAATCTAGATGCAACCATCCCAAATACAACTCCATATCGAATCCCTGGCTTATTCAGTCAAATTCACTCAAACACTCCTCAATAAATTCATTCAAATTCCCCCTTTTTGCAATGAGTCATCTATTCATTGCAAATCTTTGAACTACGAGTGGCTTGATTCCTGTAAAGGATACGTAGGCACCCTGAGGTTGAACTTGGGAGCAGCCGCAAAACCAAACACATACATTCTGTTTCTTTATGATGGAATCAAAGGGTTTTCCCTTATAGCAAGGGATTGTAATTAAGAGACTTGCGTCTCGAATGGGTCGAACCTAAAATAATAAAACCCCATTAATTAATTAGTGGTGGTGAAATTATGTTTGGAGGTTTACAGTTTTATATCTAACAGTTGTCATTTAGTTTAGCAAGTAGGTCCACTACTTAAACAGATAAAGATATAAAAGAAAGATGAAACATAACTAAAGCCAAGTGGAGTCAAAGTCAATGTTAATGACTTATCTCCATGAAAGTTTCAAGTCAAAGCTAATGAGGACCATTTGGGACCATTCTCTCAAATTAAATGTTATGCATTCTCCACCTCTAGTTGATAATTATAGTTGCTCTCCGTCTCCGCCATGCTCAAATTTTAATTGGATTCAAACCTTGCGCTCTCTCTGCCTCCAAGAATCCGAAGGGGTGTAGAACTCAAAAAGCCGCATGGCTGAGCATTTGCTCGAAAGCAGAAAGGTCTTGGTCCTTATAATTACAAAGAAAGTATTTGCCCGTCTGCAGTTGATACTTTGAAGCAGACACAGACACATCTCCACCAAGCACATTCTGCCTCCAAGGAGATGCTTCCTGTTGGATTGTTATATCTTGATCACTATTTGATAGCACACCCTTACCCTTGTATCATCAAGAGCAAGATCGTCGTTACCGAATTGGACGGCTTGGTGCAGGGCCTCCTCGGCGAGCGGAGAGCGGTAGGATCCCATGGTAGTTTTGGGGCGGCCCAAGTGCATTTTGGAGACGAATCGGGTGGAGCGGCGGCCCGAAAAAGAGGTGACAAGATCGGATTTTGGATGAGGGAGAGGGCAGAGAGAGGAAAAGGAGGAAGTGGATGTTTTTGCGGCTGTGCGTGGTGCTTGGGATGGTAAAGGCAAAGGCTTTGGGAGAGAAACTTGTTGCTTCGTCCATTGATTGCTTTGGCGGCTCTGGCGCTGAGATTTTAGGTGCTGGTTTTGTGGGTATCGGTGGGTTTGATACGGCTTTGTCGCTGTGATTGAACAGTGTGGAGGCGTTGAAGCCATTGTAGATATATAGCTAGAGAGAGAGAGAGACAGAGACACAGAGAGAAGGAACATGAAGGATTAGTGGGGATTAATGGAGGTTTTGGTAGGGTTTGGTTTGAGAGAGAGGAGCTGAGGAAACCATTTGGATATGGCGGAGACTACAGAGAGAGAAAGCGGCTTTTAAAGATTTAAGTATGTGCACTGCTGCAAGGTGTAGTCATCTTTTCTTAAACAAAATAGGAAGAAAACAAATATTTATTTCTTTTATTCTTGAATACCCGTGCCGTGTGGACAAACAAATTAGGAATTTAGGATTCCCAGCTTTCACCTTGTAAAATTTCCATTTATAACTAAATATTTTAGTGTGTATTTTTGCTCACCGCGTAGGCCTCCTGTAGCCTCACTTCTCTTTGAAGCTAAATATTTCAGTCGTACTGGTATGAAGCACAAGCTTTGAGCACCCAGAAAGATCAAGTTCCTGAAGAGATCTGAACATGCTAATTCTTGTTGGAAGCTTCATGAGACTTCTGCAGTCTTTTAGATTCAAGAAGATGAGTTTCTCTAGGTTTCCAAGGGATTCATCAATCACAGCCAAATTTATGCAGTCCTTAAGAATCAATTTCTCAAGGTTAGGGACTCCTGACAAGTCGGGGGTTGTCACAAGGCTATGTGAATGACTGAGATTAAGAATTTTCAGTCCTAGAAGAAACTGTTTGAAAAAGATGGCAATTAGTTTGGTTGAGTCTATATAATGATACATAAACTTGTGGAGAGAGAGAGAGAGAGAGAGATTAGTATCATACCCTTCCAAATGTAAAGCATGATTACAGATAAGAAAAGTAGGGTTGGATCGATGCAAATACTAAGGAAAGTCAAGAGGAGTGTCATTGACTTATCTCCATGAGGACTTGGATTCCAAGCTAATGATGACCAAATAGCAGAGCTACGTTTTCACCATACAAAAGCGGGCCAGGGTAAGTATGCTCGCTAACTGTTGGATGAATTCCCGACTCAGACACTGGAAGAAAATGGACCATCCCAAATCGAATGTTGTTCAATATTCTCCACCTCTCTCACTCTCTCTGCTCCAAGAATTTGAACGGGTGCAAAACTGAAAAGGCTGAATGGCTGAGTGCTTGCTTGAAAGCGGAAATGTCTTGATAGCTGACGAAGAAGAGGAGATGAAAGATGCTAACAGAGAAGCTGAAGAAGAATAGGAGAAGAATTTGATGAGAGCAACAAAGCAACTACAATCCCATTCAACCTCAAGGAGCCTGCACCTTGAATCCCAAGCTAAACACAATCGGCTGTAAATCCCCACAGCTCAGCTTCCACTACAGAGCTAGACCCCAAGTCGGCTCGGATTCCATCCCAGTCACTCTCAGGCGAAATATGGTTATGTAAAGGAGGGCAATAGGTCCACATAAGACCCAAGCTAAAGGTGTTACGAAGTTTCAAATGATTGCTCAACTAGAATACCTGTTTGAACAACCCAATCGGCAAATTAACTTATTAATTAATACGAAAATTTACAGGAAATTTGAAATGCACTTTATTTAAAAACACCCTAAAAAGCACAATATCCGTCTTCAGCCCCTCCTGCCTAAACAAAGGAGGGCAATAGGTCCACATAAGACCCTTGGTCACATGCACAAGACATTATTAATACATACGCAAAAGAGAGCACATTTCTTACAATTAATTTTCTCAAAACATTACAGGCATCTTTATGCCACACTCTATTACGTTTCCAGGGTCCTCAGGTGATTCTTCGCAAATAATTCCCCTTTCTATGCTGGGGTGGACGCATATAGGGACAAGAGGGGTCAGGTGACCCCATGCCGACCGGAATATTTGCAGTGGAGGTCCTCAGACGACCCCATGGATGGCTGCTGTGCGACCCTCAATGGCACCCATCCCTTTACCCAAGTCCAGTATAACCCTTAATTCCCAATTACTTTCACATTCCCTCTCCTCCATAACCACAAAGTTAGGGAGCCAAATGGCTGTTCTTCAAGACCAGAAACAGAGCTCCTCTTGCCCACCAACATCCAAGGTCCACTCTTTCTTTCTCTCTCTAAGATATGTTTACGGTTTTTCTCGCAAACTGAGTATTTGTAGAGTAATAGGGGAAGACCACCAAAGAACAAGGAAAAACTGTTTCATTTCATCTCTCACTCGGTCACTGATGAGTAAAATAATTATGAGAAACGCTATGCTCTCTTCCTTTAATTGATTGATATTGTTATTTAGATTAGAGTTTATAATTGATTGATGATGGTATATAAAGTTTTTAATTCAATTGAAATTGAAATTTGTTTGATTTATTATATGAGATTTGTGTTTTCATTAATGGTTTATTGATAGTATTTTAATTAATTGATTAAGGCTTGTGTTTTGATTAATTGATTAGGGTTTTGTGTTTTGATTAGTTTTTTTGTTGTTGGTTGATTAGGAATGAAAGTGCTATGGCTTTAATTTTTCAATCCTATTTTGTCTAAAAAATATTTTCCAACTTTTACACTAAGACCCATGGCTGATGAATCCTGGATCCACCACTGTTCCTATGTCTTGAAGTAATTGGTGCATGGTTCACTTGTAATGCACTTTTCCATACATCCGCAGCTTTTCCAACTCAAACTTTGATGCGTATATCCTATATGTCTATGTATGAGACGACTCCTAAATGGATAGGGCTGTAAATTGGATTGAAAATCCGATTCTGACCGATTTCGGTCCGAAAATTTCCAAAAAAATCCGACTCCGATACATCTGATATCCAAAAGTGCCGAAATTCGAAATTTCCGATAAAATTCATATCGGAATCGGTAAATTCTGAAAATTCCGAATTTTCGATCTGAAAATTCCCGAAGTTCTCAAAACCCTATCCGATCCGATTTTTCCGATTGTTTACCAAAAATTCCGAATTTATAATAATATTTTATGATTTATAATTTTAATTGCATTTTTTTTAGTTGAGGTCCTATATATGTTTCATTTCTTATTTGTTATATTTAAGTGCCATCCAACATACAAATATTCATATATACATGTATACTAAACATATGAGTATATATTACTTTAAGACTGTATTTTTGGCTAACATGTTTGTTTGAATATTACAAAAATTCATATGTGTGGTTATCATATCCAAACATACTATATAACAAAAATGCATGTATACTTATGTATTCTATATATGTGTATCTATTTTTTGTTATAATGTACGTGTATATATAAAACACACATACATGTATACATCAGAATTATACACATGCCTACATATACTAAAAGTTTGTTATATATTGTAACATCCCACATCGACCAACGGAGATGAGGTGATGTGCCTTATACGTACATGCCTACCTCCATCTAGCACGAGGCTTTTTGGGAGCTCACTGGCTTCGGAGTCATGGGAACTCCTAAGTTTAGCGAATTGGGGCTGCAGCAATCCCACGACGGGTGACCCACTGGGAAGTTGCTTGTGAGTTTCCAGAAACAAAACCAGGATACCATCCATTATGATTACATATAAAGTATTCACCCACCTTATTATTATTTTTATGAAACCTTGATGCTGATGCTGACACATCTCCAGCAACGACATGATTCTGGTTCGAAGGTGTAGTTGTTTCATGTAGGAACATTGTGGTTATATCTTCAGTTACGGTACCCTCATTATTGTTCTGCTCGTACACAAGCTGGATTCCAAATTCCTTTATCAACATAGCATCTTCATCTACTCTAACCGAAACACGTATTTCTTCCCCACCCTCCAATTCATCGATTGCGAATCGCCAATGACTAAGCCATAACATATGTTCCTTCTCTTTTGGAAACCCTATTGTGACTGGCACATAGGTCCACTTAAGACCCTTGGTCTCATTACTGATGTGAAGAATGGGAACGCACGTGTCCAATTTATATTCTTCACGAAACTTATTACCTCGTGCATACACAACACATGCATTTAGGCCTCGGATCTTCAAATTAAGATTTGGAGGTATAGTTCCAGACAGCTCAGAGTTACCCATGCTCGACTTGTAGCGGAACCAATCTGGAACCTCGCTCCCAGGAAGGAATATGCTAAATATACCACATTCATCCAGTCCCTGTTTCATGCATGCATGGACAGATTTATATATGTTCAAATATTACAGGCCACATAAAATAATCATCATAAAAAACTATACAATACATGAGAAAGAGAGAGAGAACCTGGAGAGGACCCTTCCTTTCTGTACATGTCAAGTAGTCGAACATTTCAACTTCAGTGCTTCCTATGGATTCCAAATTGAACAGACCGATATCTTTGATCATTTCTATGTCGACGCTTCTCAACGGTCTTGTTTTGAGCACGTTTTGAATTTCAACTACATTCTCGCATGCCATAACCGCAAGTCTAATTGTTGGTAACATGTCGGGTAAGTTTAGTAGTACTCTTTTCAATGAAGTACATCTAGTTGCGATCAAATCCTCTACACTTGGTGGGAGCTCGGGAATCATTTCGAGGTTTTGGCACATATCCAACGAAAGTCTGTGGAGCTTACTAAGACCATTCAAGTTTACTGGTAGGCTCAAAAATGGGTTTCCATCTAGATTCAAACGCTCCAATGAGGATAGGCTACTAGGAAGATCATTGGGAATTTCTGACAGATTGCAGTACGCCATATCTAAGCTTTTTAAAAATTGTGGCCAACTTGCCAGTTGGAGATTTTTTCTTGGCAATACCCATGATCGCATTGATTGCCACAGACTGAGTTTCTTCATGTCACTAGGTGTAGAGTCTGACTGATTTTTAACGATCATACTGGCAGGCAGCACAAGATTTGAGCAACCAGAGAGACTAAGTTTCTGGAGAGATCGCAGCATACTATTCTTATTGGAAGCTTCATGAGATTTTTGCAATCTTTTAGATTCAAGAAAACAAGTTTCTCCAAATCTCCAATGGATTCATCCACCTCTTTCAAATTTATGCAATCTTTAAGAATTAATCTCTCGAGGTTAGGGGATCCTGACAAGTCAGGGGTTGTCACAAGGCCATGTGAATGACTGAGATTTAAGATTTTCAGTCTTGGAAGAAACTGTTTTAAAAAGAAGTAATTAGTTTCTATAAATATATAATCATCTTTAAATTTGTCTCTGTGTGTGTGAGTGAGAGAGAGAGAGAGAGAGAGAGAGAGAGAGAGAGAGAGAGATTAGTAGTTCCCTTCCAAACATGTTGGAGGCTGCTGTTCCGCAAGTCAAGAGAAATTAGATTTTCCAAGTAAAAATTGGTTGGTATTGACTTTAAAGCGCATCCTCGCCAAGACAACCATATTAAATTTTTTGGGAAATCTTCATAGCCTCCACTGATTTTTACATTATCAAGCAGCAGGAGTTCAAGATTGTGCATCCTTCTAAATGCCTCTGTTTTGAAACCTATCTCATTTGATACAGGAGATGAGTTTGTTGAAGAAAAACTAATTGACTGGCAGGAGAAGAAACCAAGCCGACGTCGGCTGCTTGAACAGTTTCCATCATAATCTTCAACATGGAATCTTTTTCTGTTACTTCCACTGGATGTTATCTTAGAAGACTCATCTTTTATTAACATAGGAATGTTGAGTATGAGGCCCTTAATAGTTTCTGTACCCTGGTAACAAATAAGAACATTGGGTAAGTAACTTGTCACATGCACAACAAAATTACGAATACATAGACATAAAAGAAGATATTTCTTACAGTTAATTTTCTCAAAACATTAGAGGCATCTTTATTACACACTCTAGTACGTTTTCCAGGATCCTCAGGCGATTCTTCACGAATAATTCCCTTTCCCATGCCTTGAAGTAATTGGTGCATGGTTAACTTGTTGAATCCATCAATTATCAGCAGACATCTATCAACCAGATTTTGAATTCCAATGTTTGTGGCAAACTCACATTCATCAAGGACTGTAGTTGAAAAATGCTTGTCTTTTCCTATGAAGAAATAGGCTATATGGAGGAACAGACGTTTGTCATGATCTTGCAGAGAATCAAAGCTTATTCTGAGAATCTTTTGAATTTCTCCTTCAGTAATCACATCCAAGTTTTGTAATGCATTTTTCCATACATCTGCAGCTTTTCCAAAGAGAGAAGATCCTAGAACTTTAAGAGCTAATGGAACCCCTCCACAGTGTTCCATTACAGGTCTTGAAAGATCCATGTAACCTTCGCCAGGATGGGGTTGTCTAAAGGCATGCCAACTGAAAAGCTCAAGTGATTCATTCTCATTCAACCCTTTCACCTTAAACATTGCACAATTCTCATGAGCCTTTAACAAATGTTCATGTCTAGTTGTTATGATTATTTTACTTCCTGGATGAAGCCATTCTCGCATCCCAAGAATTGCATTGAATTGTTCCAAGTTGTCCACATCATCAAGAGCAATAAGAACTCTTTTGCAACGTATCGCACGTTTGATCTTTGTTATTCCTTCATCCAAGCTGTATATTTTCTTTGCTTTCCCCTTTTGGAGACCTGAAAGAAGGTTCCTTTGCAAGTGAACCAAACCATTGGGAAGTTTTGAAGTTGCTCTAATATCTGCAAGAAAGCTGCTACCTTGAAATTTATAGAAGTTCTGGTTATAAGCAGTCTTGGCAATGGTGGTTTTGCCAATTCCACCCATCCCATAGACTACAGCTACTCCAACATCACTTGATCCATCTTCTAACCACATGTTTAGGCCTTCCACACGATTATCTATTCCAACTACATAGGGATCGACTCTTAATCTCCTATTCCATGTGTGATCCAGTTTATTTCCAATAAGTTCAACTATATCTTGGATAAACTGCGACTCGTACCTATAAATTATTGATATCAAAATACACAAGGCACAAAAAGTTATTTCTTTTCAACAAAAAGAAACTTATTTCTTTATTATTTTTATTTTTATTTTATAGAAGAGAATTGATATTTATATCATAGGTTGAAATGAATGATATTAAGCAAATGAACTTTCAAAACAGAAGTGCTTAGGGTTTAGAGAAAAGTTTCACTATAATCTACTTAAAAAAGCATCCAAGATAGAGTGAAAACCACCATTTTGGGAATGAAAAATTACCGATCTCCTAAAACCATCCCTCCCAAATCTGCAACATCTCTGAGAGCTTTTTTCCACTTCTCCACTTTGTCCATCTCCTTGTTGAAGCGCTGTTGGTGTCTGGCAAATGCTTCTTCAAAAAGTCCTGTCTGGTTCCTGACATGGGATGGGATCCACGTCATAGAAAATCGGCAACACCATGTTCTCATTAGTTTCTCTACGGTCCATGATCGTCACTAGCTCATCCAGGCACCATCTCGAGGAAGCGTAGTCCTTGGAGAAGACAATGATGGATACTCGAGACTCTTGTATTGCTTTTTGAAGCTCTGCTGAAATATTTGCTCCTCTCTCGATTTCGTCATCATCTCTAAAAGTGTGGACCCCTGCCACCTCCAAAGCCCTGTAGAGGTGATCAGTAAATCCCTTGCGTGTGTCTGTGCCCCTGAAGCTCAAGAATGCATCATAAGTGCACCAGTGAGAGGACGGAGAAGCATTCTGCTGCGTGCTGGTGGCAGCCATTTGTATGTTCAGCTTGTGTTTGTGTCTTAGAAAAAAAATCTTGCTCTATAAAAGAGAACAGAATAAATATAAGAAAAAGAGGAACGCATGACAAAGTCACAAAGTTAGTGACCAATGTGATAAGGTATCAAATTCTATGCCTATTGCCCCACGAGCCACTGAACATTTGTGATATCGATTTTCACACTGAGATGCGAGAGATGTATTGAAGACGAAGCTTCCTCAATATTGTAACATGCCGACACAAAAATATTATTATTCGTGAATTTAATTAATTTTATACAATGTAAAATTACAATTTTGCCTATGAGAGTAGGGATATTTCGGTCACTTTTTACTAAATTCCCGAAAAATGGGTTATCGGTCCACTACTAGTAGTTTTATCACAAATGACATTAGTGTTATTATGAGTAGAACCATTTATTATAAGTTATAATTTATTTAGTCAAGTTTCTGATGTGGGATTTTATATTGTTCAACATTAATTTCCTTTAAAATGTAAGGGACAAACTAAAAATTAGACTAAATTGCATAGATGAAAAATATGGTCATTCAATAATATAGATAATATATTCTGTAATAAATGGACTATATTATGCTCACTTGTGATGCAAATGGAAATATAGATAATCATATGTAAAGCTTGGGTTCAAGCAAATTGACTAAATGACTCATGGAGTGAAAACTAGCTAATGGGAAAAGTGGTCAAGTACTTGATGAATAGTTAAATAATGTGTAGACTAGAAGTCATGTGAGTTTCATTTTGATCCAAAACAAATATTAATTTATACAAATGTAAAACAGATAAAGATATAAGAAAGATGGAACGTAATTAAAGCCAAGTGGAGTCAAAGTCAATGTTGTGCATTTGGGACCATTCTCTCAGATTAAGGCCCAGTTTGAGATTGCTGTCACTTTTAAAAGAAGTTGCTTCTGCTGTGCTTTGAAAATAATTAGCTGTAAAGTAAAGCAGCTCCATGTTTGGTAAACAATATTTTTAAAGTGCTGTTAGTACAAAAAGTAGTGTCAAAAACCGTTTGGTAAATTTTAATATAAAATTGTTGTAATGGTGAATAATGACTAAAATAGACATGATGTTAAAAGTGTTATGTACTAATCATGTGGTGGTAGTGGTAGTGATGGAGTGGAGGTAGTGGTGGTGATGAAGGTAGAGTTGGTGGTTGTGGTAATGGTGGTGGTTGTGGTGTTGATTGTGGAGGTGGTAGTGGATGTGGAGGTTTTGGAGGAGGAGGTGGTTGTGGTGGTAGTGGTGGTGATGGTGGTGGTGGTGATGATGGAGGTGGAGGTGGAGGAGGTGGTGGTTGTGGTGGTGGTGGTGGTGGTGATGATGGAGGTGGAGGTGGAGGAGGTGGTGGTTGTGGTGGTGGTGGCGGAGGATGAGGAGGAGAAGGATGTGGAGGTGGTGTCATTTTTTAAAATGAATGATGGTATTTTGGGAATTAAAAAAATTCATTAAAAGTTCATCTCTGCTTCTTTTGAAAGCAGCTTTGAAAAGCAACCCAGAGTCTGCTTTAAAAGTTGCTGTCAAAAGGCCACTGCTTTTAAAATAATCGGGATATTTTATTTTTACCAAACACCTTAAACTGCTTAACTTTAAAGTGAAGCAGGTATTTGGCCAAAAAGCAATCCTAAACGGGGCCTAAATGTTGTGCATTCTCCACCTCTAGTTGATAATTATAGTTGCTCTCCGTCTCCGCCATGCTCAAATTTCAATTGGATTGAAACCTTGCGCTCTCTCTGCCTCCAAGAATCTGAAAGGGTGTAGAACTCAAAAAGCCGCATGGCTGAGCATTCGCTCGAAAGCAGAAAGGTCTTGAAAGTTGATGAAGAAGAAGAGGCGGGAGATGCTAACAGAGAAGCTGAAGAAGAAAAGTTTAATTCTAAGAAAGAAGGCCAAAAGTCACAATTGGTACTTGTGGTTTGCTTTTAATTTTCTCCTTTTGGTTTACTACTAATTTTTTTTTTCAGTCAAATGTTCAATTTTTCTTTTGTCAAAGTTAGGAAGGGGTAGGAGCATTTTCTTAAACATGCACTGCCAAAGTGCCATGGGATTCCAACGTGAATGCTGTTAGAGAATTGTTTCAAGGGCACTTCTTGAGCCGACATCGAAACACGAATATCTTCGTGAATAAGCGCACATGCATAGTTCAGTGCCTAAGAAAAGTTGCAGTCAATTTATGGTGTAGCTCATACCTATCCGTCTTTGCAACACCTTACATAATAATAACTTAAAAAAATTGTTCAAATAAAGAAAAAAAAGGGCAGTCCCAACTTATGGTGCAGCTCGTCATACCCATTGAAATGGTACTTAGGTGACGAGGGGTAAATTTAATCACACAAACAAGACACAACAACACAGCAATCTTCACACACTTAAACCTTGACCAAATACACATATGACTAGTCAACTACTAGTCAAGAAACAATCACAACCAATAGAATACACAGAGCATGCCACAATGTACCTGCAATCCTAGAAGATTACTAGTGACAACCTAGGCACTCAGAAGGACCCGTCAATCTAGGCATCCCCTGTGCTAGCAACAACTATGGTGAAAGTGTGTGAAATCATCATTATCATGTAAACATCAAACAGCAGATACAGATGACTAGTCAACCACCAAGAACACAAACCCAGAAAAATTACAGATATGCAAAACAGATTTTGTTCACCCAGAAACCCACCATTGGGAAAAACTGGGAGTCATCAACCGACCAGGCACTCCACTAAGTAGAAAAAGATTCTTACAAAGGAAACACAACCAAGCTCAAGAAGCACCTAGGTCTATTTAGGAATATGAGCAATACCTCCTTTGTGCAATCTTCTTCTCCAACTTAGCAAAGCTTGAAGCTCAGTCCTTCATGGCAATGGCAGCTCCTTCTCCAGCTCGTTCATCCCATGGCACTAGCTTGCAAGCTCCAACACAAACCGAAACCAATTTGGATTCAAAGGAGAAAGACCAATTTCTTCAAGAAACCATACTCTTGAAGAAATCAATCTTGAATCTGACCTAGATATAAATGATAGAATGATTTAAATAGCTAGATGCAGATTTGTGTTTCAAAATGCAGTTTTTCAAAAAGAAATCAATTGGAAAAACTCATAGATGAAATATATGGTTCTCTCGTGGAAGAAGAAGCGAAAGATGGCAAGCCAAACTTTCCAAAACTTCCACCCAAAAGAGACAACTGCCAAATGAGAAATCTCGTGGGCTTTACAGACCAACGAATTCGTTAGGTCAGAAACCCACTTGGCAGCAGAGAGAGAGAAAGAAGAATAGGACAAAACAGTTTGTTATCCAGCTGGAGGCAAGGATGACTAGTCATATGAGAAACGGTTGACTAGTCATCATTTTATGAAGACTGTTTTATGTAATGATATGCAATGCTCAATACCTTTGTCAACTTGCTTGAGCCACCATAGAGCAGAGATTAGAGAAGAGCACCAATAAAAGTTTTCCCTAATCTAGACTTGAGCTTGATAAATTACATTACACATCCTATTACAAAGTTGTCAAGGGAAGCCAAAAGAAAATAGTAAAAACCATACATTAACACCCATAGTCTTTCATACACAATATGAAACGTTTTCCCTCTCGGGGTATAGGGAGATGCTGCTTCTGTTCTTCCCCAGTCCCTAATTCATTGTTTGCAAACCGCCAATGACATAAAGATCAGTGCAAAAATTCATATTTAGAACAAATGGAATCATCGTCTAGCCTAAACAAAAATTGATGGAGGTCTTAGGCTCCTATTGAAAATCAAGATGAGCTGGGTTCTTCGAGCTCAATCTGAATTGATATTGGTCCTTATAATTACAAAGAAAGTATTTGCCCATCTGCAATTGATACTTTGAAGCAGACACAGACACATCTCCACCAAGCACATTCTACCTCGAAGGAGATGCTTCCTGTTGGATTGTTATATCTTGATCACTATTTGATAGCACACCCTTACCCTTATTTTCCTGCTCATACACAAGCTGGATTCCAAATTCCTTTCTCGAGAAACCATACTTCATATCCACTGAAACACGTACTTCTTCACCGCCTTACAATTCATTGTTGCCAAACAACCAATGGCTCAGCCATAGCGTATCTTCATTCTCTTCTGGACAACCCATTGTGACTGCGGAATAGGTCCACTTAAGACCTTTAGTCTCATTACTGACTTTAACAAAGTGTTGGCTTTGAAGCCCAAGAACCCTATCTGGATGATGAGTATACACAACACATGCATTTAAGCCTCGAATCTTCCGGTGGAGATGTGAAGGTATGATAATAGACAACACAGAGTTGCCCATGCTCCTGTAGCTAAACCAATCTGGAATCTTGCTTCCATGAAGGAAAATGCTAAATATGCCACACTCATAGAGCCCTTGTATCATGGAGATCATATGGTTCAACAATTACAGGCTACAGAAATCATACTCATCATTATAATTATACAAGAGAGAGAGAGAGAGAGAGAGAGAGGAGAGAGAGAGAGAGAGAGAGAGAACTGAAGGGGACCTTTCTGGTTGTATTTGTCGAGTTGTTGATCATTTCCACCTCAGCACTTTCAATGGACTCCAAATTGAACAACCCCATCTCTTGGATCATTTCTCTGTCAATGCTTCTCAACGGATTTATATTGAACGAGCTCTTAACTTCGACTAACATCATACATTGGTAAAACATTAATTCCAATTATCTGAACTTGTTTGGAACATTTGTTACTCTTTTCAACGATGTACCAAAACTTGCCTGCAAGCTCTTTAAATTTGGTGGGAGCTCTGGAAGCGTTTGCAGTTCTTTAACAGAAGAGTCTGGAGCATAATAAGACCGTTCATGTTTTCTGGTAGGTTCAGAAATGGATTTCCGCCTAGATTCAAATACTGCAACGAGGATAGGATACAAAGATCGGTGGAAACTTCTGACAAATTGCAGTAAGCCAGACTTAAGCGTCCTAAGAAATGTGGTAAATTTCCCATTGAGAAATGGCTTTCAGGAACTTTTCTTGGTAACACCCACGACTACCACGACCAGATTGATTGCCATAAAGTAGTCGATAACAAAACGAGTTTCTTCATATCTGTAGCGGTAGAGGTGGCAGTTGTGTTGGCATGAAGCACCTGCTTTGAGCAACCAGAAAGAATAAGTTCCTGAAGAGATCTCAACATGCTAATACTTGTCGGAAGCTTAATGAGATTTTTGCAGTCCTTCAGATTCAAGAACACTAGTTTCTCTAGGTTTCCAATGGATTCACCAATCTCAACCAAATGTATGCATCCATTAAGATTTAATCTCTCAAGGTTAGACAGTCCTGACAAGTCGGGGGTTGTCATAAGGCTATGTGAATGATTGAGATTAAGGATTTTCAGTCTTGGAAGCAACTGTTCCAAAGAGCAGTAATTAGTTTCTAAGAATACGTAACAATCCCTAAACTTCTGTGCCTGTGTGTGTGTTTCTTTTTTGTTGAGAGAGAAAGAGAGAGATTAGTATCATACCTTGGTTCCCTTCCAAACATGTTCCAACCTGCTATTTTGCAACTCAAGAGCAACCAGATTTTCCAAATAAAAATTGGCTGGTATTGATTTTAAAGGGAATCCACGCCAAGATAACCATATTAAATATTTTGGAAAATCTTCATAGCCTCCACTGATATTAACATTACTGAGCAGGAGCATTTCAAGATTGTGCATTCTTCTAAATGCCTCTGTTTTAAAGTCCACCTCATTTGATACAACAACTGAACTTGTTGAGGAAAAGTTAATTGATTGCCAGGAGAAGAAACCAAGCCGACATCTCTTTTTGTTACTATCATAATCTTTAACGTGGCATCTCTTTTTGTTACTTCCACTACATATTGTCTTTGAAGGCTCGTCTTCTATGAACATAGGAATGTGGAGCTTGAAAGCCTTAATAGTTTCTGTACCATGCTAACAAATCAGAACAAATGGTTAAGTAAGTTGTACACATTTACAGTACAGACATACATATGAAGAGCATGCTTCTTACGGTTAATTTTCTCATAATATTAGATGAATCCCCCCCCCCTCTCTAAGTACTTGATGCATGACCAACTTGTTTTCTCCATTAATTTTCAGAAGGCATCTATCAACTAGATTTTGAATTCCAATCCTTGTGTAAAAATCACAGTTGTCTAGTACTGTAATTGTAAAATCCTTATATTTTCCTATGAAGAAACAGGCAATAAAGCTTATGAAGGAATAAATGTTTGTCATGATTATCTTCAAGAGAATCAAAGCTTATTCTAAGAAATTTTTGAATTTTTCCATGAGGAATCATGTCTAGCTTCTCTATACGCTTTGCCATACGTCTACATTCTTTCTAGATAGAGAAGATCCCAAAACTTAAAGAGCTAATGGAAGTCCTCCAGAGTGTTGTACTACAGGTCTTGAAAGCTCCATGTAACCTTCAACAGGATGGGCTTGTCCGAAGGCATGCCAACTGAAAAGCTCAAGTGCTTCATACTCATTCAGTTCTTGAACCTTAAACATTACACTAACTTCATGAGCCTTTAGCAAATATTCCTGTCTAGTTGTTATGATAATTTTACTTCCTGGATGAAACCATTCTCGCATTCCAAGAACTGCACTGAATTGGTCCCAATGGTCAACATCATCAATAACAATAAGAACTCTTTTGCAACATACAACATGCTTGATCTTGATTACTCCTTCATCCATGTTATATACTTTCTTTGTTTTCCCCTTTTGGATATTAGAAAGAAGTTTTCTTCGCAAGAGAACCAAACCATTTGGTTGTTCTGAAGTTTCTCTAACATCTGCATTAAAGCTGCTAGCTTGAAATCTATCTAAGTTAAGGTTATAAGCAGATTTGGAAATGGTAGTCTTGCCAATTCCACCCATCCCATAGATCACAGCTACACCAACATCATTTGATCCATCTTCCTACCATTTGTTTAGGCCTTGCACATGCTTATCTATTCCAACTGCATAGGGAGCAACGTTTAATGCTCTGTGATCCAATTTATTTCCAATCTTTTCCACAATTTCTTTGATAAACCGTGACTCATACCTATAAAATTGTGGATATCAAAATATATAAATCACAATTAGTAAGTGTGTATTTTGTGACAAATTCTTTAATTCTTTAAAAAATAATCTTTCGAAAAGGTCATCTCTAGCAAATAGTTTAGATAAGTGAAAAATTCACATAAAAAAGCTAGCACTTTGAAATTAAAAAGGTGACAGAGTGATAATTTTTGGGAAATTACCGATTTTCTAAAACCATTCCTCCAAGATCGGCAACATCCCTAAGTGCACGTCTCCACTCCTCCACCTTGTACATCTCGTCCTTGAAGCGCTCTTCATGTCTGGCAAATGCCTCTGCAAAAGTTCCATTTTGGTTCCTGACATGGGAAGGATCCACAGCATAGAAAACTGGCAAAACCATGTGTCCCTCAGTTTTGCTACGTTCCATGATCTTTGCAAGTTCATCCAAGCACCATCTCAAGGAAGCGTAGTCCTTGAAGAAGACAATAATGATACTCGTGACTCTTGTATCGCCTTCTGGAGCTCTGCTGCAATATTTGATCCTCTCTCAATCTCATCATCATCTCTAAAAGTGTGGATTCCTGCCAGCTCCAAAGCCCCGTAGAGGTGATCAGTAAAGCCCTTGCGTGTATCTTCGCCCCTGAAACTCAAGAATGCATGATAGCTGCACCGGTAAGAGGAGGAACAAGCATCCTTGGAAGCAGCCATTACGAAAAACTCTCTACTTAAAATGAATGGATGAAGATCTTATACTTTTCAGTTTGTAATTGAAAGGCATGAAAAATCCAATATTATATGCCAATAGGAATGGAGGGATAATAATGAAATTATACATATATAATGATAAAAGTCAATATCCATATTGTTTCAGCAACCATCAAATACGACTGTGACGGGAGACTTATTCAAGAAGAAGCTACCTTAAGTTATGTGGAAATATTCAACATGTGCACATAATTCACCATTCGGAGCCGTTAACTCACCGTTTTGAGCAACTCTAGAAAAACCATTGTTGGACGTGTCACTGAAATAATCAGAAATATTACTCTGGTCTGGAACCCATCCGCTAAATAAAAACCCTACAAAATTTGATTCAAAACAAAGAAAGATTGGATGATCAAAATAATTTTGGATGGTAATTAAGAAAAGGGCAGAACTTCCAGAAATTGAATTATTAGAAAAATTGAAAGAAATGCCAAATGTGGGAATTTATTAGCAACCACTATGATCTCTCTCTCTAGAAAGAAAACCTGTAATGGAGTGGCAAAGGAGGAACTAACCCATTGACAGCATGATATTCTTGTTGAGGAATTGTGTATCCTGTTCCTCCCTAACCCGCTCAAATGGCTGGTAGTCAAGTATCTGATTTTCTTGTAAATGATGATTGGCAGGCACGGTAGCGGGTTCAAGGGGAAGAAAATTTTCACTGTTGGAGTGGAAGAGAAGAGATTGAACAGTGAGAAGGGCAAAAACTAACGGACTAAAGAAAATTGACGGAGTAAATTAACTAACATTTATTTTATTTTTTGGGAATTATTAATGCTACAAAGATGCATTTTTGGGATGTACATGTCACATCCACAAATTCTAGACATGTAAATGTAGTTTTTGCTTTAGTGGGGAGATGTAAATTTACATTTGGGATTTTTGTAGAAATGTCAAAGAAAAAGTTTTTATTTTTTGGGACTGATTAATACTATAAAGACAAATAGTTTATGTTGATGCTCAAAAATGAACGGGCAAGATTGAACCCAACTTAGAGATAAAATATGAAGGTTGATGGCTGAAGGTGGGACCTTTTGCAATGTATGCACCTTTGGTTGCTCGTGGACCTTTGGTAGACAAGTAGACAGGGAATGACCTGTAAAAGGGAAGACAAGGGTGAATGCTTCGACACCGGTGTGGTATCGGCTGTAGGCTCTCTGAAGCTTAAGTAAGATAAGGGTAGAATAAACAAGTATGATTTTAGTGGTCAAATTGTCATTACCTGCGTAATAGGGCAAGCATCCTTTTTATAGGCAAGGGTATGAGATACCCGTGATTTTTCAATGTGGGACTCATGGTATGGCTTGTGAGGCCGCCACGTGTCTTTGGCCACTTCTGCCTTGTACCACCTTTTCCGAGATGAAGGTACTTCATGGCCAAAGGCACTTTATGGGCTTATTGGGCTAGTTAGACTAGTTGGGCTAATTGGGCCTTGTGGTCCGAAGTGGGCTTGATCATGTGTGGTTTAAACAGTCTATTATAATATAGAAGAAGTGAGAGAAAAAAAATATAGTCCAACCCTATATAAATTCCTAGTTTCGCCCTTGTTTGGGTGGGCTGAGGAAATTTTTGTGTGGAGGGTAGGTGTTCCATTGAAGAGAGAGGATGAAGGGGAAGGTCAATTTTAATTGTTTAAAAGATGTTTATAATGATTTTTCCATTTTTACAATACCATTGAAAATGGAAATACTAAAATACCCATAAAAATGGATGAAAAATTGGATGATGTAAAGTCAAATAACAAATCATGGATTTTGAAAAATTAAGGTGATATTTCTCTTAAATTTTTC
Source organism: Prunus armeniaca (assembly GCA_903112645.1). Lineage (NCBI taxonomy): Eukaryota > Viridiplantae > Streptophyta > Magnoliopsida > Rosales > Rosaceae > Prunus > Prunus armeniaca. The sequence continues at coordinate 585,611 of CAEKDK010000003.1, read as the reverse complement.
TTTAAGATGACAAATTGAAACTGAGGTATAAGTTCATGTAACCACTGGCGGACCTGTGCAGGCGCAAGGAGGTGCACCTGCACCTTCGGTCGCCGGAAATCACCATTAGAGGAGCTGGAATTGCACCTCTGCTTCAGACCAGCGACGCACATAAGGTGTTTGATGAAATGCGCAAGTGAGACTAGGCTGCCTCACAACTCCACCTTGTCCTCCTCCTCCAACGCAACCGCCCAAACGTCCTAATCAGCTTGAAAGATCAGACTCTTTGCTTGCCAAGCACAAGTCAACTGCGCCCATCATCATCCGCATGAAACGAAGCTCCATTTCATCAAAGCCTTCTGCTGCTGCTTCTATCTTTGAGAATGTCCCATGTTTTTTGTGTTGCAGGCTGGCTTCCAATTTTAACTAACTTTGCCTTTTGCTTATTTTATAGTTAATGATGGAGTCTCTCTCCTTCATCATTGGGTTAGAAGTAAGTTGGAGGGCTTTAGCAATAATTGGTGAATTTCTTAGACAACCTGTGTTTTTAATTAGAATACCCTATCATCTCTAATACAGTGGTGAGGCTCATCCGTGTGGTGCAGTGCCTGCGCTTCTGCTGTGCGCATGTTTTTTTTTAAACGAAGTCTGGCCAAAACGACGTCGTTTTGGACCAAGGTTTTTAAATGAAAAAAAAGTAAAAACAGGGAAACTGATGCTTTAAATGTGGGTTTTTTGTGGGCTTTCCAAATGGTTTTATTTCCTTAGTTAATTGGGTTTTAATTGTGAGTTCTCTATATTCAATTGGGTTTTGGGAATTCCTTAATTAAATATGATTGGGAATTATCTCTGTAAAAGACCAATTTAGCATCACCCAATTTCATCAAAGTGTGTATGCATCACAAGAATCCTGTGTTTTTTTTCCTTCTCGAGTACGCCAATCCAAAGTAAGTTGAATGCATTTTTTTTTCTTGAGCAAACTCCAATTTTGCTTATTTTTATTTTTTAAGTTATTTAGCTCTCTGTATTAGTAAAAATTGCACCTCCGCTGAAAAATTCCTTGATCCGCCGCTGCATGTAACATTTCTATAAAAATCCTCTTAGATTTTCATGCATAATGTTTTTTTTTTCGTGTTTTGATTGAGTTTTTAGGGGAATTAACGGTAATGGGCAAAGTTTTTCTTTTTTGTTGAAAGTGAGGGTCCAGTTAGATGCCAAACATTAATTAAAGGGGTTAAGGTGGGTCGTGACTACTTCCAGCGATAATTACCCTTACTTTTGGGCATCACATATGTGATGTTTAGCCCTTCGTTTGGGGTATATCACTAACGCGTTAATGACCTGACTACTTGTCAACTCCAACAGCTTTGCCTTCTCTACTACCTTCTGGTAAGCGTTGTTAGCATTTTCCAAATCATTTGAATCATTGTTGCTTTGACGATGAGGAAGAAAAGAAAGATGATAAGGACCAGAGCATGATGAGGTAAGATAAGTGCAGTAATGTCTAATGCCATATGAAACCCCAAGTATATTGCTACACATAGCCTCATTGTTTGTTTATTAAATACTGCAAATGCAACATATATTTTCACAATCACATCATATTGATAACCACATTTCTTATATCACATGACTATATATATATATTACTAATCGCATCTCTCACGTCCAAAATAAGCCTCATTTAATTCATATATGTGTGAAAGAGAATTTGTATCATTATAATAGCCAATTTAACCCCTGAATAATATAGTACAAGTTAATGGCAACCTTTGCATCCTCGGATCATTGTGGAGTCTTTGAGGCATAAAATTTCTCATATCTCAACCATGCACGCATCCCTTTCTCATATTTAATATCATATAATCTGGTTTTTAGCACTTGTCTACCATATCAGACCCCTTGGAATTTGTGGCACCTGTCTAACATGGCCACAAACCCCAGGGGAGAAGAATAACCACACTAAAACCAATGGCTTTATGGTGCCTTTGAGGAATATTGAGCAATGAAAGTTTAGTGTGCTTTTATTTGGGCACATAAGAGGTGAACAATAGAAAATCTGATTGGTCACCATATTAGGCCCAAGAAAAAGAGACTTTACAAGAACCTATGTCCTTAGAGTCGAAAGTTTTTGGTTCGCAGGTGCTATCTGAACACTAGTTGGCTCCTTACTAGTAAATAGTCATTCCTCATTGGGCTATGGAAGTTCAGCCCATACCCAAAAAAAACATATTGGATCCCCAAAGGGACAACAAGACGAATGTATACACACGCGTCAAATAGTGATTAGTGTGTACAGAGGAATCACTCCTTACCTATAAGGAGCCAAACTTTTTTTTTGGGGTTATTTGCTATATACTGTAGTTCTTATGCAGTAAACAATCTGACATCGTTGTTTCAAAGCTAGTGGCAGTGGAATACTTGCAGCAATCTCGATTGACAAGTAGCTTTAAGCAGAAACAAATATTTTTTTACATAAACTTCTACATACAGAGACACAATCGGAATCCATGATGCCAAAGAAAAGACTGACACGCACAAGTTTTTATTTCCGATTCATACACGCGCAAATTTTATTATTACGCTCTCTCTCATATTATTTATCTGAAGAGGCACTACAAATTCAGGATCAAAGATACTTTCCTTCTCCTTCCAAGAGCACTCTCCACTATTCATATTTCAATTGATTTTTGCTGTTTTCAAGCTCCATGCACTTCCTGTGATTTTGACATCTTCAGTTTTCCATAATTGAAAGCAGACAAGTGGGCATCCCCATTAATGGCCAATATGGGATAAACTCTAGCTGTTATGCACCCCTTGCCTTCTCCACCAAAGCTCTCCACTATAGAGTGATCTATCTGCATCAGATGCAAAATTTCAAACGCGTTAAGACAAAAATTTATTATCATGAAATAGGCAAAAGAAAAAATATGAAGGGAAAAAGTACGCACACATAAGGAAGATAAGGAACCATGGAGTAAAGTTGGTCTAGTGGTGCATGGAATGCTAAGTGTAAAATGTGCAACCATCATGAGTCATTCATATAAAAAAAAACTGTGGAGTTTAGGGCCGAAAAAAGAATGTGTACACCTTGCATGTATGCTAAACTCTAAACAGAAAGAGGATTGCTCACACATCTGTGATTTCCAGCAGAAGATGCTTGTGAATCTTACAATATTGAGCCCACATGCGTCAATGGTCATGAATTAGTCATATGATGATATGTGCATGTAGGGAACGATTGATTGTAGCATTTCTCTATTAGAAATAAAAAATATTAAAAGGAAAGGAACGTAGTCCTTTTGTGTTCTGAATTTTTTATCTCATTAGGTGGCCATAGCACTTGGGGAATCTTCTGAAACAAGCATATGTAATAATCATGGAAAGTGACTGTCAAGTGCATGTATGATGAACCCTTACCAGAAAAGGCAGCAGTGTCTGTCAAAATTTTAACTATGTTATGAGATGCTTCGTACTTTTTTGAAGGAAAACATAGATTCTCAAATGTTTGATGGCGATTTCTGGTGGCCAAGAAATTCTTAAACTGAAAAGAAATTTCCCACCAACGCAGTGCATGGACCAAAATGAACACAACCGCAATATATCTATTGCGTTACTGTTTGGGGGTGATAGAAACCCACCTAATCTGGGCACGAGATATTGGATGGGCACGAGGAGAATACGGCCGGGCTGAACAGCTCTCTAAGATCGCAGCTCGGCTTTGTTCGAAAAGGGGCTGGAGACTGAGGTTGCGGCCAAGGTTGTTTCGCTGGGCACGACCCGAAAAAGCTGGGCATACGAGATGCGGCCGGACAGCTCGAATGGAGTTTGGAAATAGCGGCCGGGATTGGAGAAATATGCGACCGGGCGTGATGAATAGGCAGCTGGGCACGATTTAGTGCGGCTGGATAAAATAGGTGCAGCCGGGCTAGGAATTCAAAATCTGGCTTGGGTTTTGAAGCTTGGAGGCCGTAGCAGTCCGGGCCTCTCAAGGTTGCGGCCGGATGGAACTAGAAGGGCTGGAGAGCGGCCGCAAATATAGCTGGGTTTATTTTCAAAAGGAAGGTTGGCGGCCGAGTGTTTTTAGATTGGAGGGTTCGTGCGGCTAGTTTGTCTCTTTGGAAAAGTGGGCAGATTGGGTCCTGTAGTCCACTTGGTCTTAATATATATATATATATTTATTTATATATATAATATATATAGATGAATAATGGCGGCCGAGTGTTTAGAGCTGAAACTTCAAGAGTTTTTGCGAAATGGGCAATTGTTTTGGACTGTGTGCGGCCGAAGTGAATATATGGGTGAGTGGGCCGTTTTTAGAGTGGGCTGCTGTAGGCACTTGTATATATATATATATATATACAAGTATATACAATATAGGTGAGTGAAGATGCATACACGAAGGCTGGGAGGTTTTTGTCCTATATGAACATATTAATATATATATTATATATTAATATGGAATGATATGAAATCTAATATATGGATGGCAATATAAGAGGAATCAGATGCCCAACTTTAAGCCATCTATTCACGCCCAAATTTTCGGAAGATTATGTGCACGTGATGGAGGCCTCACGAGGAAAGAAATCAAAGGATTTTTTGTAGTAACTCCGAGTGTTCCAAAACAAGGAAGAATCAAGCATGACAGAATATCAATGCAATCTCACGGATTTAGGAGGGCTTCGAAAGGAAAGATTTTAAAGAAGAGTTGACATTTGGCCATTCAATGGCCAGCCCATGGGCTGACGAGTGCCCTATATAAACCTTGCTCGACGAAGGCATCAGACACACAACATCAGACAAACAAACCTATCTTTTGTCTCGCACTTTTCTTTTCCTAGACTTATGATTTTATTTTTCAAGCACCTAGTGTAGTGAGTTCTTCATATTTCTAGTGTAAGTTTATATTTTCCTTGTCATTTAAATTCTTGTTCAATTTATATTTCTTGTCATTTCAATTCAAGTTTATTTTGATTCCTTTACATTTAATTGTTATCGCACTTCGATTAAATTTAACTTCAAGTTTATTTCCTTTTCGTTCTTATCGTTCTTATCGCTTTTATTTTATTCTTGCTTTATCTATCGCTTTGATTTATTTTATCGCATTTCAATTCTTGTCTTTACGTTTATACGCATATTTAGTTTAATTGCATTATTTTTACTTAAACCATAAAAACCACAAAAACATCCATACGAAACCTAACCATTCTCGAGCCCGAGAAAGTGAAAGAATCTAGGCCAAGAAGAGGTTCCTTGCTTGGCCGATCAATCGTTTGGTCAGAAGTTAGAAGCGCAACATATCCATCTATTCTCATTCCATTCAAGCCCAATTTCGGGGCTTGGTGGTGGCACGCCCCGCATCCAAAAGAAGAAGGACCAAAAGTTCCTTCCGTCGGCCGCCCCGGCCGAAAAGAGGGTAACATAATTTGGCACGCCCAGTGGGACCACTAGGTTTTGTATGGTCGTAAACACTAGGAGGAATCCTAGAAGAGATCAAGAATTTGAAGAATCTAGACTTCGGTCGGAATCAGAGACAAGCATGGCTGGTTCACTCCCTATAAATACTCAGCCACAAAATGGTCCGGCCACTCAACAAGAGCAAAATGGCCCCGGCCGAAACACGGCCGTCGGCCATGATCAAGTGGTAGTCGAAGACATTACGGAAGTAGCCGGGGGACCAGTATTGAGGCCGAATCCGGCCACTTCATTGGAACTCCAACAACTCATGCGTGTCATGGAGATGATGGCCCAAACGATGGCCACTCAAAATGCTCAGATCAACGAGAGATTTGATCGATGGTTAGGCCAACAAAATGGCCAAAATGGAAACCAAGGGGCGCCAATTGGAGCACCAGCGGTTGGGCCACAAGTGGAGGCCCAACCAAATGGTTTTGGAGTAAATCCGCCCCAACTTAATCCACCAGCAGGGGGCAACCAAGCCCCAGTGGTTAATATTCCGCCGATGGGCAACAACCCATATGCGGCGGTCAACCAATTTCAAGTGTTCCCGCCATATAATCAATTCCGCCCACAAGCTCACCAAGCGGCTGGGGCCAATTTCGCTGGGCCTCATATCAACCAATTCGGAGTCGGTGGTTGGAATAACTTCGGCGGGAATGTTAACAACCCATTGCTAGGGAATCAAGCAATCGACCGAGATGCGGTCGAACAAATGATTCAAGATATGGTGCCCCATGCTAGGAGGATTGGTAGGCCGGTCTATCGGCGACCATATCCGAAACACTTTGATCAAGAGGAATTTCCAAGGGGTTTCAAGGTTCCGGATTTTGCACTATTTTCGGGAGATGGGCTCCAATCGACCGTCGAACACATTGGCCGATTCACGGCCCAATGCGCGGAGATTGGGCATCGCGAGGCCTTGAAATTAAGGTTATTTCTGAGTACCCTTACGGGGGCAGCTTTTTCATGGTATGTTAAGCTTCCACAAAATTCCGTCCCGAATTGGCAAGTTATGGAGCAAGTCTTCCACGAGCAATTCTATCGACTGGAGCCGGAAGTCTCAATGGCCGACTTGGCAAAGATAAGCCAAAAGCCAAGTGAGTCGGTCCAAGAATATTTGGGGCGGTTTAGAGAAGCAAGGGCTAGGTGTACTGTCAATATGCCGGAGCACGAGTTTGCAAAATTGGCCTAAGGAGGATTGTTGCTTGACCTCCGAAAGAAATTTGAAGGAATTGAGTTCCGCGACATTTATGATCTCTTACTTCGGGTAGATCGATACGAAGCCCTTCTAAAGGAGGAGCAACAAAAAGGGCGGCCGACACCCTGACCGACATTTTATAGGGATTCAACCAAACCTTCCGGGTCTAGGACTACGGCGGTCCACGCGGTAGACATTGGAGATATAGACTCAGAAGAAAGAGGTGATGAAATTTACTTAGAGGAGGAAGAAGAGTCGGCTGAGGTAAACTTGGCCGAGATTGTGGCCAAAGGGCCATATGTGTGCAAGGCTTTGTCTAAAGCCTCTAAGGATCAAAGGCCGACCACGGCCCAAATGTCTAAGTTTAGTGGAACCTCCCAAAAGGCAGTCGTTACTAAGTCCTACACATTTGATATTTCTAAAGCCGAACAAATTTTCGACCAACTTTTGAAAGAAAAGATCATAAAATTATCTAATGATCATGATATTCCGTCGGCTAACGAACTTAGAAATAAAACTTATTGCAAGTTTCACAATGTGTGGTCTCATACGACTAACAATTGTTTGGTTTTTCGGAATGCCGTGCAGGATCTCATCGATCGGAAGATTTTGAAGTTTCCGGAGAAAGCTACAATGGGCGTCGACCATAATCCTTTCCCAAATGCTCAAGTCAACATGGTGAATGCTAACTTCCCAAGGCCAGACCAACCTAGGCCTAGGTTGGACTTGGGTGGCTCAGCAAGGGCTGCGGCAGAAAGAAGGGCAAGGGAAATTCCGGCGGATCCTAAGGCGAAGGGCAAGGCTAAAATGTACCCTGAGGTGGCCAAAGTTCCCGAGACAAAAGTTTCGACCAAGGAAGAACCTCCAAAGGCCATTGTGCTATGTAGTCGATGCCAATGTGAGGTGACTCTCGAAGTGGTTTCGCCAAAGCCCAAAGAGCCAACCAAGGATCAAGTCCAAGTGGGCATATCTAGGAGTTTTGAAAAGAAGATGATAACAAGTCCGGCTGAGAATTACGGCCCACATAGCCCAAGGGGCGAAATGGAAGGGAGGCCGAACAAACGGCCATTGCATGAGTACCAAGATAGGTACGAGAGGCCGAGGTATCAGCCGAAGAGGAGAAATCAACATGCCCCTCTAAGATATGAAGACATTGATTCGCCCGATTCAAGCCAAAATCGAAGCATGTGGATTTCAGTGGGGAGAAGGCAAAAGCCGAGATGTGGCATATGTATCAAGACCTCGCCCCGCGGACGGTAATGGTGTCCCAACTTTCAAGGTGCCAAACACAAAGGCGGGCCAATGGTATAGAAGTAGAGGCCCAAAACTTCCACCAGTACTTCTGAGCAAAACTCAAACGAGAAGGGCTCAAAGACAATATGCCACCACTTGCAAGGCGGAGTTAGATTGGGCGGATAAAAGGCAAGCTCAACTTGACCGATTGGTCGAGCTTCGAGAGAAGCTTCGATTGGAGGAGTTGGAATTGGCTAAGGCCGATGCCGTCGCTTCTTTAGAGGCCGCCGCGGCCGAGGAGATGAAAATACGTCGAGAATGGGTGAATGGCCGAGTTGTGGTAACGGCCCCGGAAGAGCCAATCTCGGAATTGGAGGCCCATTTGACTTGGGCTTTTGAGGCAAATAACTCTAAAGTGGAAGTTAGTGAACCGACCAAGAGGAGAGGAGATAAACCTCTAAAGGTTCAAAAGGTAAGGGCTGCTCCACCAAAAGCCAAGCCTCTGATCGCCAAGGCCCTAGCCATGACCAAATTGGCTCAGCCCACCAAGGTTGAGAGCAAAGAGGAAAAGGACCAAAACATGGTCCAAGAAGCTGGGGATGTGCCCCATAAAATAGTAAGCGAGCCTAGGGCGGAAGAAGACCAAGTTATGGTCGATGTTGAAACTAATGTGGTAGAAGAAGAGGCCGAGCACACGGCCGAGGAAGAAGCTAAGGAGCCATTGGAAAATCCCGAAGGTTCGACAGCCGAAGACGAAGATATATATGGGGAAGATGAGGAGTATGCGGATGATGAATACTTAGAGGATCTGTCGGAGGAAGCTATGGAACACTTAGAGAAAGAACGTGAAGAGATGGCCAAGTTTGAGAATGAGCTAAAAGTGGGCAAGGTCAAAGTAAAGTTTGGAGACTTTGACGAGGTAAATGCCATGGTTGTTACACTTCCACTATTTTTCGAAGCTCGGCCGGATCAACCTAATTTTATGGACGGGGATGTGTTCGATGAGGTTGAGTCCATGGTCCAAATGGAAGGGCCAAAGAAATTGAGATGGCCCGAGAAACTCCTAAGGAAGGGAATGCCCAACCTTGCATCGTGGTGCCCGAAAAGGAGGAAAAAGTGCCCGAGAAGGTGTGCTATGACATGCCCACCAAGAAAATGTCCTCCCACCTTAAGCCCTTGTATGTGGGAGCTCATTTCGATGGAGTTCCGGTGAGTAAAGTCCTTGTGGATATGGGGGCTACGGTCAACATCCTACCAGCCTCAATCATGAGGAAATTAAAGAAAGGCTCAGATGAGTTAATCCCGACCGAGACAACGGTCAGCGGGTTCGTGGGAGACACCACGACTTCAAAGGGAATTCTCCCACTCCAAGTTAGAGTGGGGCAAAAAGTTAGAATGACTGCCTTCTTTGTGGTGGAGACAACGGCCCATTTCAATGCTTTGTTGGGCCGAGATTGGATCCATGGAAGCATGTGCGTGCCCTCTTCACTTCATCAATTTTTACAATTTTGGCATGAGGATGGAAGTGTAGAGATTGTTCAGGCCGATGTACGGCCCTTCATGGCCTCCGCCAATGCGGTAGAGGCAAAGTTTTATGAAGATGACATTGGGCCCCTTTATTTTACGGGGTCAGATAAGAACGGCCGACCTACGGGAGTCTCGACCCAAAAGTTGATAGAGTTGGGGGCACATGATGCCCAAGCGGATGGGGAGCGTCCCATTATAGCTGATTTTTTCTCCCTCAATGAGTGATACAAACATAGAGGAAGAGAAGAAGGCCGCGGTGGAGGACACTTTGAGACGGCTATATGGTTTTTGGGCCGAAAGAGCGGTCGAGCATGGGTCCACCGCCAACTTGGTGGAATTTCTTCATGAAGGCCCGGAGGATGATGCACTTGAGCTCGAAGAGGTAGAGTTGGCACCAAGCGAGATGGATGATTCGAAGGCGGAAGTCCAAGACCCTTTGTTAGAAATCAACTTGGGGACGAAAGACAACCATCGACCAATCTACATCAGTGGTCTAATGGAGCCAGAACTTCGGGCCAAGATGGAAGAGCTTTTGAGAGAGTTTAAGGATTGCTTCGCTTGGGATTACACCGAGATGCCCGGATTGAGTCGTGACTTAGTCGAGCATCGCCTACCAGCGGTGGAAGATTTCAAGCCCTTCAAGCAGCCGCCCCGCCGGATGTCGGCGGAAGTAGAATTACAGGTTAAGGAAGAAATTGTAAGGCTTGTAAAAGCCAAATTTATTAGGCCAGCTAGATATGTAGAATGGCTTTCAAATATTGTACCTGTAAAGAAAAAAACGGGAGCAATAAGAATATGTGTTGATTTTCGCAATCTTAATCTTGCAACTCCCAAAGATGAATATCCCATGCCCATGGCCGACCTCTTAGTCGATGGGGCGGCCAAGCATGAAATTTTATCATTTATGGATGGGCACTCTGGCTATAACCAAATTTTTATAGCCGAAGAGGATGTCCACAAGACAGCCTTCAGGTGTCCCGGATCCATTGGAACTTTTGAGTATGTGGTGATGCCCTTCGGCCTAAAAAATGCCGGGGCCACATATCAGCGGGCAATGAACTCTATTTTCCATGACATGATCGGTCGAAATTTAGAAGTTTACATCGATGATGTTGTTATAAAATCGGAGTCTAGACTAGGCCACTTGGATGACCTTCGGTCGGCCTTTGAAAGAATGCGGCGGCATCAATTGAAAATGAACCCAAAAAAGTGTGCTTTTGGGGTATCCGCCGGGAATTTCTTAGGATTCTTGGTGCACCAAAGGGGGATTGAGATTGATAAAAATAAGGCGAAGGCTATCATTAACGCACCCCCTCCAAAAAACAAGAAAGGTGTGCAAAGTTTATTGGGCCAAATTAACTTCCTTCGAAGGTTTATAGCCAACTCCGCGGGGAAAGTTGAGCCTTTCTCATCTTTGCTAAAGCTCAAAGATGAAGAGAAATTTCGGTGGGAAGAGACTCACCAAAGGGCATTTGACGCCATTAAAGAATATTTGGCCAAGCCTCCGGTGCTCATTCCACCAAAGCGGGGCCGACCTTTGAAACTATATATTTCGGCCGCGGAAAACTCCATCGGAAGTCTACTAGCCCAAGACAATGATGAGAAGAAAGAACAAGCGGTATACTACCTCAGCCGAATTCTAACGGCCACCGAGAGGAAATATTCTCCGGTGGAGAAACTTTGCTTGGCCTTGTATTTTACTGCGACCAAGTTAAGGCATTACATGTTGCCCTCCGTGGTGCATATAATCGCCAAGACTGATTTGATAAAATATATGCTCACTCGCCCAATCATTAGAGGGCGAATAGGAAAATGGACAATGGCATTGGCGGAATTCACTTTCCGATATGTACCCCAGCAGGCCGTTAAGGGGCAAGCTTTGGCCGATTTCTTGGTGGCCCACCCTTGTGTTGAAATAGAGGAGATGGATTTCCTCGAGGTGGGCACATTGAGTTTATTCCCATGGCGCCTTTATTTTGACGGGTCTCGAACATTTAACATGGGCGGGGCGGGGTGTCATCATTGAAACGCCCAAAGGATTCCGAACTCGTTATTCTTTTCAATTGGACTTTGATTGTACCAACAATCAGGCCGAATATGAGGCCCTGATCATAGGGTTGGAAATTTTGAAAGAGCTTGGGGTAAAAAGTGTGGCTGTCATGGGAGACTCAATGTTAGTCTTAAAACAATTGTCTGGCGACTACAAGGTGACTAGCCAAGCTTTGCTTGGATATCATGCGTTGGCCAGCCAATTAATGGAAGATTTCGATGATGTGAGACTCGCCCACTTACCGAGAGAACATAACACTCAGGCCAACGCCATGGCCCAATTAGCATCCGGAGTGGAGATCTCCGAAGGGATCTCTGAGGAGCTTTTTAAAGTTGAGAAGAGGTCTCTCCCCTCCGTCTTTGAAAGAGGGGTTCCAGCAGAAGTTATGGTGTTAACCATAGCACCGGAGGATTGGAGGCACGACATTGTGCAATATTTGAAAATCCCAAATGGGTCATATAGCCAACAAATTCGGCGGAGGGCCCAATATTATATGATAAGGGATGAAGTATTGTTCCGCATAGGTTCCGATGACTTGCTCATGAAATGTTTGGGCAAAAAAGAACAACTCGTAGCAATGACGGAGGTCCATGAGGGGATATGCGGTGCTCATCAAGCTGGCATCAAGATGAGGTGGCTTTTAAGAAGACACGGTTATTATTGGCCGACTATCCTCAAAGATTGCATTGAATATGCCAAGGGTTGCAAAGACTGTCAAAGGCATGGGCCGATCCAACATGTCCCGGCCGGACCAATGAATCCCATTGTCAAGACTTGGCCTTTCAAAGGTTGGGCAATGGATGTGATTGGCCAAATATACCCAAAGTCATCTAAGGGCCATAAGTATATATTAGTGGCCACCGATTTTTTCACAAAGTGGGTGGAGGCCGTCCCACTCAAGCAAGTTACTCAAGTCGAGGTGATAGAATTCATTGAGAAGAATATCATCCATCGATTTGGCCTGCCCGAGTCCATTATGACTGACCGAGGAACGGCGTTCATGGGCGAGGCTGTTCAAGCCGCCGCAAGAAATTGGGGAATTAGGATGGTTCAATCCACCCCATACAATCCCCAATCAAATGGCCAAGCGGAGGCTAGTAATAAGGTGATAAAAGGGATTTTGGAAAAAAATGATTGATAAAAATCCCAAGGAATGACACTCTCTTCTTTCCAACTCTCTATGGGCGTATAGAACCTCGAAAAGGTCTGCCACGCAAACAACGCCATTCGCCCTCACCTATGGCCATGACGCCGTCTTGCCACTTGAGATTTCGGTTAAGTCCTTAAGGGTGGTTCGCCATGCCGAATGGAGTGAGGACGAATACGGGCAAGCCATGGCACAAGAGTTAGATGACCTTGACGAGGTCAGATTGGGCGCTTTAGATAGATTGAAGGCCCAAAAAGAGGCCGTGGCTCGAGCATACGATAAGAAGACCAAGGCCAAGAGTTTTGGGGTCGGAGATTTAGTATGGAAGACCATTCTTCTAGTGGGATCAAAGGATCCAAAATTTGGCAAGTGGTCTCCAACTTGGGAAGGCCCATTTCTCGTCCACCAAGTGTTAGGAAAGGGGGCGTACAAGTTAAGTGACCAAAATGGACGGGTCCATGATGCGCCGATCAATGGTCGATTTTTGAAAAAATATTACCCAACGGTTTGGGAAATGGCGGAGAGATAATCTGCCATGAAGAAATATATCACAATAAAATAATGATTTTTATTGGAAGAATGGGCATCATAAAAGAAGTTCTTCCAAAAGATATCACATATATATATATATAGGTGGGCAAAAGTCTACAACAAAATGGGGCCAAATAATGGCCTAGATATCCACCAAAGGTTCAAGAAATAATAACTAAGCTAATTCTACCACATATGGTGACCAAAGAAAAGGAAACTAGCTAAGTACAAAATGGGCCAACCAATGGCCAAGTATGAACCTAAGCATCGGGGAAAAGGGTGCGGAGGGCAGCCCTAAAGCTCTCCATCGCGGTATCTCCGGCGGACAAGGTCGACTGAATCATCAACTTCCTCTCTCGATATGCTCCCGCTGCCGCTGCATCCTGTCGAAGTTGAGCCTCGAGAGGCCTATTGCTCCGGACAATCTCGGAGACTTTGGCAACAATGCCAGCCTTCCTTTCTTGAAGCTGACTCACCTGCTCATCGATATCCGCAGCCTCCTGTTGCATTTGGCGGGCGATCTCGATCTCCCTCCTCATGGTGGCACTACATTTGGTAATCCGCTGCTCCAAGTCTTGGCCTATCCTTTGCTCCTCTAGAAAAGGACGGCAGCGGGGGGCAAATCTCTCCACCTGACCAAAGAGATGAGTAATCATAGCCGCCGAGCGTGGATCAAGGAAAAAGCCAGAACTCGCCAAAGTCTCAATGGCGGCCTTGAGCTTGCTTCTCTCATCTTTGTCCTCCAGGGACATGAGGTCTCCCTCTCTGTATGACCGAAGTATGGCCTCAGCCCCGGAATCTGGTAGGGCCCCGGTCGATGTAGAAGAAGTGGCAAGGCGAATGGAAGCCTCCGCAGAGGATATAGATGCATCCCACTGATCTAGGAAGTCAAAAATGTCACCAGATGGCTGCTAGAAAAATGGGCATTATATTTCAAGAAAGGGAAATAAATTGCATATGTGCATATGTATGTATTTCTTGTTTCATACTTGATCAGGGGATGGTAGAGGGGCCTCTTCATGGGGGACCGTGGCCAAGTTTCGTCCATCCTCCGCCGATGGATCCATGGTAATCTCGGCGGGCACAAAGGATGAAGACTCACCAATCTAGCAAAACGATATAAGGATTACAATAATGGCCCATTTATTTGAAATAAACAAGAAAATTCGGGGCGTACCTCAAGTTGGAGTTCAGACGGAATAGCATCGACAACCAAGGTAGGAGCTCCCAAGGTCGACATAAGGACGGGCTCATGTGGTGCACTTCCGTCGGTGGGAATAGTGGAAGGCACACCATTGGCGACGATCGCATGGCCGACCGTAATGGCGGTAGACTCCACCACATCCGCCTAAAAAAGGAGGATGTGAGCTCTCTAACAAACATAAAGCTTTGAAAAAACATTTAAGGGAGAGTAAGACCACCTGAAAAGTTGGGCCACTTTGGGGCGCCTCGAGAAGGCGGGTCAAGGTAGAGCCCGAACTTATGGCAAAGAGGGGCTGAAATTCGGCCTCAGTGGCCGTGGCATCGGCCGAAGAAAGGTTGGGGCCAAAAATGGCCCGCTAACATGTGCAAACATTGAAAATAAGAAATTGGGGGCAAGTGTATAAGAAATTTTAAAAGTATGAAATTTCAATGAACCTGAGAATTCGGAACATGTGGGAAGTCTTCCTCGGTCAGCTCGGCCACGTGCTCATGGGCGTCATCATCGGGCATGGGAGTAATCTCGTGTGACCCCGTGGAAATATCCTCCGGGTGCTCCGTGGTAGTGATCTCGGCCGACTAAGTTCGAAAATTTAGTAAGCACAAAAGAAGTAAAAGAAAACTCAAACGGCTAAGGAGATGGATTTACCTCATCCTCGCCCACCGAAGTCATGACTTGCGCCCTAACTCCCTTCTCAAGTGTAGGAGGTTGAGTTTCCTACATTTTTGGGCATAAGGGTGAATTTTTGCCCTTCAAAATTAAATAAATGAAAGAATGTAGAGATATAGGCTTACCGGAGCGGCGGATGAAGTAGTGGCCGATTGCACGGCCCCGACCGAATGAGAAGAGGAAGGATGATCCGCCGGCCTTGGGGAACCTGCAACAAGCTTATCTATTTTAGTCCTTTAAAAAAAAAACAAAAAAAAAGTGCACGGCCAAACCTTGGGGTGAAAGGTTCCGCCGAACTTTTCTGGGCCGAAGGAATGTTTGAGAAGGCAAAATATTTCCGGCGGGGCTATCTCCTAAAAAGTTGGAGTTTTAAGTTTTTAAATGTGCCCATCAAGAATTCAGAAGGCTAGAAGTGCAAATATTTAAAAAGGGCAAAAATAATCATGGAGGATGGCTTACCTTGGATGGGGGCGGTGGGCCTTTTCTCGCCCCACCCAGAATTTGCATTGGCGGATTTGGCCAAGCTCTCTCTCTCAATAACCTTGGCGGGAGGGTTTTCCTTCTCGGCGGTGTCAACTATGAGATTTGAAGGGTTAGGAAAAAGAAAGATAGCCAAAAAATTAAAATAGGAAGAAAGTGCAAATATTTTACCTTTTGCTTGGGCCTTCTTCTTCTCTTTCTCTTGTTGAAAGGCCAATGAGCATGGGCAATGCTTAAGGATCCTATCCTCAATCTCTGAGCATGGTTGAGAAAACCAACCGGCCGACATTTCTTTCCACCAATGGATAAAGATGTTAGAGTCACCAAACCGAGGATCTCTAATCGGAATACTGAAGGATTTCACCAAGTCTTGGTTGAAATCCGTCAAGGTGGTGACTTCTTTCGCATCTTTAAATTCCACCCGCCAAGAGGAGAGCAGGTTGACGGAATCCATGGGTGGTATAGGAATGCTCTGTATAAAACCAAGCTGGTAGCCGGCGGCGGCGGGATAATAAAGCTCACCACCACAATGATAATTGCTTCCTTTGTTCACCATTAGGCCATATGGAAGATCTCGGCTGATAAGGATGCTCGCCCACATATTATGTCTCTCATCTTTCGTCTCCGCCGTGGGATATTAGGAAAGATCCAGGGCTAGATAATCCGGGAAACGGTGATCAAGGCAAATGGAGAGATGCTCCCTAGTCCTCTCCTGGCACTCATAGAAAAAGCGGAAGCAATCCTCCACAAAATGCTTCTGCCGTGGGGCGTTGAGCAAAGGCGGACCCAAAAGTGCTTTATCGTTTGGGCAAACGGTGGTGGGACTTAACTCCGGAAAATATAACTGGAGCCATAATTGAAAAATCCATATAGGGCCAGAAGCATGATAATCCATGGGTTTAGTGGTTACCTCACGGAGCCCTCTATAAAGATAGGCAAGAAAGATTGGGCCCATGGCCACTTGATGGCCATCCGCAAGCACCTCCGCCAAGGCTTGAAATTCCTTTGTGATCCCGCCGGATTTTGGGCATGCCAAGAACTTGCACAATCACATCACAAGGAAAGCCACATGCTCAGTGTAGGATATGCCATTGATGGAAGGAGGGTCGGTGGGATCTCCGCCATGGCCAAGATATGTCTTCACCCAGCTCCCGGAGTTCTTATTTGACTTGTGAAAATCTAAGCCCACTTTGCCATCCGAAAGGTTGGCGGCCGAGAAATCCTCTCCATGAGGGCGGAGGCCGGCAATAGCGGCCAAGTCTAGCAAGTTGGGCGTCATCATCCCAAAACGGAGCCTCATGCAATTGGTGGAGGAAGACCAAAAGCATAGATCAAACTTGCCATCCGCCGAGCTTGAGTGATCGGGCTTCCCGGCGGCGGATGATGCTTTCTTTGATGGGGCCTCCTTTGTTGCGGTGGGATCCGATTTGAGGGGGGTTCCCGTTGGCCAACCTTTAAATGGCTTGGCGCTCTCCCAAACGGATGCCCATGTGAAGTCTAAAAAATAAGTTGGGCCACTTCTTGGTTGCGTCACCCACACTTTGGCCACCTCCTCCGGATAAGCAGAGAAAAATGGGCCAAGAATATATTGGGCGGAGTTGGGAAAGGCATTGAGAAAATAGGCAAATACTTGCTTGCCCAAGTCTTTTTCCATGGCCACCTTCATATCTTCAAAAAATTGGCCACTATCACTTGGAATAGATTCCATCCTACAAACATGGTGTAAAATCGAATCAAAGAAAAATATAGTAAAGCAAACAAGATTCGAATGAAGAACACGAAGAACATCATAGCACTATTCACATATTCAAAGTTTCAAGTCTAAACTTTTGAAGGCTATAGATGCATCAAAATCATACCAAAATCAACCAAGAATTAGTGAAACGTACCTAGAAACTTGCAAATTTCAAGTTTGACGTTGGTTCGGGTGGATTTGGTGTGTGAAAAGATAAATGTGAAGATGGAGAGGATATGGGTTTTGAGAAAACCTTCTAAAAGCCTATAGCTATGGTGGAAGTGCTTATGTGAGAATGAAAGGGACCTCTTCAATATTTGTAATATCTAGGGTTTTTAACGGATAGGAAGTTCGAAGGTCCCGCCAATTTAATTGGTGTCTTCCTAAATTCCTACCCGATTCAAAATTTAATAACGTGCAAGGCAAGCAAAAAAGAAAAATCTCAAATTTCAGAAATTGAAAGGTCTTGGGTTTCAATTTGCTTACCTCTGCACCAATTCCGAGCTAAGCAAGTCGAGGGGGCAATGTTTGGGGGTGATAGAAACCCACCTAATATGGGCACGAGATATTGGATGGGCACGAGGAGAATACGGCCGGGCTGAACAGCTCTCTAAGATCGCAGCTCGGCTTTGTTCGAAAAGGGGCTGGAGACTGAGGTTGCGGCCAAGGTTGTTTCGCTGGGCACGACCCGAAAAAGCTGGGCATACGAGATGCGGCCGGACAGCTCGAATGGAGTTTGGAAATAGCGGCCGGGATTGGAGAAATATGCGGCCGGGCGTGATGAATAGGCAGCTGGGCACGATTTAGTGCGGCCGGATAAAATAGGTGCAGCCGGGCTAGGAATTCAAAATCTGGCTTGGGTTTTGAAGCTTGGAGGCCGTAGCAGTCCGGGCCTCTCAAGGTTGCGGCCGGATGGAACTAGAAGGGCTGGAGAGCGGCCGCAAATATAGCTGGGTTTATTTTCAAAAGGAAGGTTGGCGGCCGAGTGTTTTTAGATTGGAGGGTTCGTGCGGCTAGTTTGTCTCTTTGGAAAAGTGGGCAGATTGGGTCCTGTAGTCCACTTGGTCTTAATATATATATATATTTATTTATATATATAATATATATAGATGAATAATGGCGGCCGAGTGTTTAGAGCTGAAACTTCAAGAGTTTTTGCGAAATGGGCAATTGTTTTGGACTGTGTGCGACCGAAGTGAATATATGGGTGAGTGGGCCGTTTTTAGAGTGGGCTGCTGTAGGCACTTGTGTATATATATATATATACAAGTATATACAATATAGGTGAGTGAAGATGCATACACGAAGGCTGGGAGGTTTTTGTCCTATATGAACATATTAATATATATATTATATATTAATATGGAATGATATGAAATCTAATATATGGATGGCAATATAAGAGGAATCAGATGCCCAACTTTAAGCCATCTATTCACGCCCAAATTTTCGGAAGATTATGTGCACGTGATGGAGGCCTCACGAGGAAAGAAATCAAAGGATTTTTTTATAGTAACTCCGAGTGTTCCAAAACAAGGAAGAATCAAGCATGACAGAATATCAATGCAATCTCACGGATTTAGGAGGGCTTCGAAAGGAAAGATTTTAAAGAAGAGTTGACATTTGGCCATTCAATGGCCAGCCCATGGGCTGACGAGTGCCCTATATAAACCTTGCTCGACGAAGGCATCAGACACACAACATCAGACAAACAAACCTATCTTTTGTCTCGCACTTTTCTTTTCCTAGACTTAGGATTTTATTTTTCAAGCACCTAGTGTAGTGAGTTCTTCATATTTCTAGTGTAAGTTTATATTTTCCTTGTCATTTAAATTCTTGTTCAATTTATATTTCTTGTCATTTCAATTCAAGTTTATTTTGATTCCTTTACATTTAATTGTTATCGCACTTCGATTAAATTTAACTTCAAGTTTATTTCCTTTTCGTTCTTATCGTTCTTATCGCTTTTATTTTATTCTTGCTTTATCTATCGCTTTGATTTATTTTATCGCATTTCAATTCTTGTCTTTACGTTTATACGCATATTTAGTTTAATTGCATTATTTTTACTTAAACCATAAAAACCACAAAAACATCCATACGAAACCTAACCATTCTCGAGCCCGAGAAAGTGAAAGAATCTAGGCCAAGAAGAGGTTCCTTGCTTGGCCGATCAATCGTTTGGTCAGAAGTTAGAAGTGCAACATATCCATCTATTCTCATTCCATTCAAGCCCAATTTCGGGGCTTGGTGGTGGCACGCCCCGCATCCAAAAGAAGAAGGACCAAAAGTTCCTTCCGTCGGCCGCCCCGGCCGAAAAGAGGGTAACAGTTACCAAGTAAATCTGATAGATATTCACTATGATAGGTTCAAGTTCAAAAGATACCTCTTCAAATGCATCTCTTTTCCGCCACTTCTCTCAATTTCTTCTCAATTTTTCATTCAGGTGGGGGATTGTTGGAAATTTTATATTATTTAATAATATTTAATTTCTATAGTGAATGAAAAATAAGTGTCGTGTGTCTTAGTATTTGTTTTACACTTGGTATCCTTTAAAGTGCAGTTATTAATAATTAAACGGTGGGATTCCATGATCAAGTGGTCTTGTTTCCATAGAGTTGTGTCTGTAACTTTTTAAATGAAAAGCTACTTATGTTTCGACAAGAGTTGTAATGAGTTTCATATAAACCAAACACCCTCACCTACTTGAGATATAGAATGAAGAGAGTTCTTACCCACGAAAAACAAAGAGTATCCCCAGTACTTTGTTGTTAAATTCTTCCTAGTTTTGTCTTGAGAGTACAAACATATAATTGGTTTGCCAGAGTCTTAAATTGAAGTGCTTCAATTTAGAATTATTGATTGTTGAATCTTGGGAGATGGACACCTATAGAACCGCAAGCATAAGGGCAGGGGCGAAATCAATTCTTGCAAGCCTCAATCGCTAAAGTTGTAAGTATTTCTACACATTTGTGTTTATTGATTTACATTAATTCCATGTAAATTTGATGATTACAATTTTGTTGAAAATTATTATAATTTAAATTCATATTTCGTATTGTTTTGCCAACAATGTTTAGCCCTTCGTTTCGGGTATATCACTAACGAGTTAATGACCTGACTACTATTTTCAACTCCAACAGTTAGCTTTGCTTCTTCTATTGACAATGAGGAAGAAGAGGAAGATGATAAGGACCAGAGGATGATGAGGAAAGATAAGGGCAGTAATGTCTAATGTCATTAGAAACCCCAAGTATATTGCTACACATTTCGTCTCATTGTTTGTTTGTTAAATATAGCAAATGCAACATATTTTTACAATCACATCATATTGATAACCACATTTCTTATATCCCGACTATATATTACTAATCACATCTCTCACATCCAAAATAAGCCTCATTTAATTCATATATGTGTGAAAAATTATTTTTATCATAAATAGCCTAAATTTAACCCATGAATACAAGTTAACAGCAACCTTCGCATCCTCATTGTGGAGTTTTTTAGGCATAAAATTTATCATATCTCAATCATGCATCGCTTTCTTATGTTTAATATCATATAATCTGGCTTTTAGCACCTGTCTAACATATCAGACTCCTTGGGGTTTGTGGCACCTGTATGGCCACAAACCTCAAGGAGGAGAAGAATAGCCACACTAAAACCAATGACCTTATTGTGCCTTTGAGGAATATTGAGAAATGAAAGTTAGTGTGCTTTTATTTGGGCACATAAGAACAATAGATAATCTGATTGTTCACCATATTAGGCCCAAGAAAAAGATTAAGATTTTACAAGAACCTATGGCCTTATGTACAAGGGTCGAAAGTTTTTAGCTCACAGGTGCCATGAACACTACTTGGCTCCGTACTAGTAAATAGTCATTCCTCATTGGCCTATGGAAGTTCAGCCCATACAAAAAGACAAAACAAAAAAATTGGCTCGCCAAAGGTTCAACAAGACCAATATATGCACACACGTCAAATCTTATAAGGGACAACAAGACCAATGCATGGAAGAATGATTCCTTACCTATAAGGAGCCTTTTTTGGGGGGTATTTTCCATGTACTACAATTCTTATGCAGTAAACAATCTGACAGTGTTGTTTCAAAGTTAGTGGCAGTGGAATACTTGCAGCAATCTCGATTGACAAGTAGCTTATATAATTATGCAGAAGCAAAATTATTTTTAATAGTTAAAACTTCTACATACAGAGACAATCGGAATCCATGATATGCAAAAGAAAAAACTGACACGCACAAGTTTTTTATTTTCGGTTCATACACGCACAAATTTTATTATTAATCTGTCATAGTCATTATCCTCTTTCCAAGAGCACTCTCCACTCTCCACTATTCATATTTCAATTGATTTTTGCTGTTTTCAAGCTCCATGCACTTCCTGTGATTTTGACATCCTCAGTTCCATAATTGAAAGCATACAAGTGGGCATCGCCATTAATGGCCAATGTGGGATAAACTCTAGCTGTTATGCACGCCTTGCCTTCTCCACCAAAGCTCTCCACTATAGAGTGATCTATCTGCATCAGATGCAAAATTTCAAACGCGTTAGGACAAAAATTTATTATCATGAAATAGGCAAAAGAAAAAAGATGAAGGGAAAAAGTATACGCATATGCACAAGGAAGAGAAGGAACCATGGCATAAAGTTGGTCTAGTGGTGCATGGAATACTTAGTGTAAAATGTGCAACCATCATGAGTCATTCATATAAAAAAACTGTGGAGTTTGCGGCCAAAAAACGAATGTGTGCATCTTGTATGTATGCTAAACTCTAATCAGAAAGAGGAGTACTAAGCATCTTGGTAGTGGTCTATTTGTGGTGGAAGCTGATGCTTTGTCGGTTATTCAGGCTGTTTTGGGGCCCAGGGATGATCAGTCCCATGTGGGTATGCTGATTGATGATTCTCGATTCTCGATTAAGGAGTTGTCTTTTGCTTCTATTTGTTTTGTTCCTAGAGAAGCCAACAAGTGGCCCATGGGCTTGCTGGTTTTGTAGTCTCCCCGGCTAATACTTCCTCTTGGGTTTGGGATGCTCCTGGACTCATTCAGGATGTGTTAATCGAGGACTTTTGTAACTTGTTTTTTCTCTTCTGTTTCTCTCAAAAAAAAAACAGAGTGCTCACACATATGTGATTTCTAGCCGAAGATGCTTGTGAATCTTACAATATTGAGTCCACATGCATCAATAGTCATGAATTAGTCATGTGTCCATGCTGGGCACGATTGACTGTAGCATTTCTCTATTAGAAATATAAAAGATGAAAAGGAAAGGAGTTCTGAATTTTTTATCTCATTAGGTGGCCATAGCACTTGGATGGTAGTATGCACAAGGAATCTTCTGAAACAAGCATATGTAATCATGGAAAGTGACCGTCAAGTGCATGTATGATGTACCCTTTTACCAGAAAATGCAGTAGTGTCTGTCAGAATGTTAGAAGATGCTTTGTAATTTTTTTAAGGAAAACATAGATTCTCAAATGTTTAATGGCGATTTCTGGTCGCCAAGAGATTCTTAAACTGAAAAGAAATTTCCCACCAACGCAGTGCATGAAGGTCATGATCACATACATAGGCAGACTGACTTTTCAATAAAGAGTACATAAACTGATATATATTCAATTGGTTTGCAGCAACTTACCAAGCTTCTTAGGGAGAGCTTCTCATGAAGAGGGTCCACGTTTACAAAAGCCCCATAAGTGGTCTTATCATTATCTTTATTTAAGGAAGACCTACCAAACAAACAAATACACAGAGTTAAGAGTTGGAAGTTTGGTTGAGAGAGAGAGAGAGAGAGAGAGAGAGAGAGAGAGAGAGACCTGCTTTGGTCACTGCACAGGAGCACCACATGTTTGTTGTGATCTTTGAATATTCTATAGAAAACTGATGTATATTCTTTCAAGCCCTTTGAAGCCAATACGAGTAACCCGAATGGTCCTAAACCACCTTTAACTGAGGCACCCTTTTGGCTACACAAAAGCTGTGGGTTTGTCCAACTTGGGTCCAGCACTTCTGCTTTCTTAAGATCACTTATTCCAAAAGTAATCTCTACATCTGCCTGTAAAACAAATGACAAAACAAAATTTAAGGATACCAAATTAGAAAAAGTAATTTCAGTCTAATGGGTTAGGAAAATGAGTAAAATATAGTACCAAGAACAGAGTGATTTATTGGGGTTGGTGTGCTTTTATATACACGTGGCAAAATCCCATTACCGAACTGAAATTTTTTTTATAAATAAAAAAGTCCCCACACCTGTGCTGCTGTGACACCAAGTACTTCATGTACTGATCCACCCTTAAGTACACTGCTTGGCAACTTGACCTCTTTTTCACGTAGCTTTTCAATCTCTACCACTGGCCATTGTACCAATTGTTTCCCAGACTTATCAAGCCAAAGGGTCCTTGGAATTGCCTGCAGAAGTTCATTCAAATAGTATTGAGTGATGACCTAATTGGGTAGTTAGGAGGACTTATGCTTGCCAAGTTGTGAATCTGAATAATTGATCATTTTAAAACTGTACGATCTAGATTCGCATAAATATTTGTCTGGAAAAATAATATTACCATGCATGCGTATAAAGCTATTTATTTAATTCTGTACCTGAAGTCCAGACCATCCCTTCTTGATATCATCCTCCACAGTTGAAGATTCATTAATCCAACCCCACAGTATTCTACGGTTCTTAGAACTGTCAAAGAAAGTTTTTGAAGCATAAAATTTTCCATAATCATATCTCAAGCCTGAGTCACTCTCCACTGAGCCCTTATCCGGGATATAGATATCCTTGTCGATGTTATATGTCCCAATTGTGTAGTACTCTCGCCTAGTGTTGTCTAAGCTCACCTTGAACACATGCTTAACATCAGGACCAATTTTTGATGTGTCAAGACCATTTTGGCTATGAATTGAAACTGGGAAAAAATCAGGGCATTCCCACATTCCAGTTTTCTCTGCTGAGTGAAGTGGTTGTTCGGCCTTAACCCAATTAAGGAAATCTTTGCTCCTATATAGGATAGCCTCTCCTGTTTGGTTCGTTTTGCCTCCAATGATCACTCTCCATTTCTTATCTGGGCCTAGCCAAGCAGTGGTTGGGTCCCTAAATGAGCTTGCATTGATTTGGTTAGCTTGGCTGGGTGCCATTAGTGGATTTTGTGGGATCTTGGTCCACTCCCTAAGGAATGGGTCCGAGAGGTTCTTGGGGTAGGCCAAATTCTGAACTTGGCGATTTTGGGGGTCTATTCCTGTGTATAACATCACCGGTTTGCCCCCAGGGAGGATCGTGGCGGAACCTGACCAACAGCCGTTGATGTCTGACGGCTGTGATGGGTAGATAGCAGCATCATGTGGGGTCCAGTTAACAAGATCAGTTGATGTGGAATGGGCCCAGACAATGTTTCCCCAAACTACATCTAAGGGGTTGTATTGATAGAAGAAATGATAAATTCCCTTGTAAATCAATGGTCCTGCAACAAGAAGAATACAAGGCTTTCTTAGTACCATTGAAATTAGACAGTACCCAAGCCAACAATGCATCATGAAATGGACCAGAACAAGAGGAGAAACAAACTAACCATTAGGATCTGTGCAACCAAACAAACCCATTTGTTCGTTCCACAATTAGAACAAGTCAATGACAAACACAAGAAGCAAAAAAAAGGAGCTGTTAGAGCTAAGGAAAAGTGAAAGAAATTTTTTCTAAAAAAAAGAAATGAAATGAAAAAATGAGAAGGAAGATTAAAGAGGTCATATATGAGGGAAGATATACCATTGATCCAATTCTTGGGAGGCTGGAAATGATAACCAGTTCTGTACGGTTCATTAACTAGGTGATGATGTGAAGAAGTTAACTGGGAATAAGTTGGAAGGTTTCTGTAAACTTGGTGGGAAGCCTCAAGCTGATGAACAGCATGGCCTAGCCAAAGAGAAAGAAAGCAGTATAGCAAGGGAGAGGAGATGGCCATGGTGGCTTTCTAGTGACAAAATAAGGCAACACCATGCAGGGTATTTATAGGAGAAGTCATGTTGTACTTGTCAAGAAATGTTCTTTTTTTTTTCATTTTCTTTTTTTTTTTTTTTTTTTTTTTTTTTTTTTTTTTTTGTAGGCGGACGATCAAGATTTGAAGATTTAGATGTGAAAAAGTTTAAAAAGTCATTACTCGTCGCAAAAAAACAAGAACGAACGAAAGGTCATTACAGCATGATGTTTCACAAGATGTCCAAGTAATAGTTGCCTAAGGCGACTAAGAAATCAAACTCTCTTTAGAGTGTTATACTTGTTATTTAACAATAATAACAGGGACACCAAATTTACGAATTTGAGTCTCAAATGATGTGGCATGTGACATGTCATACATATTTAATTAACCAATTCTAACTGAACACATACTTGAGGCAAATATGCCAAAACAGATGCCAAATCAAAATTGTGTTGTGCAACCCCTCCCTCATTAGTTTTGATTTTCTAGGGATGGTCTTCCTTGTCAACAGGTTGGGCATGTTGTAGGCATTTTTGTATTTTATTTTGTCATTTTGATAATGGGTGGCTTGTTTCCACTTTGTTAGATACTGTTTCTGTTTGGGTTGTTTTCTCCTACCCTTTCGGCTCTTACATGAAATTTCCTATATGACCAAAAAAAATAAGAAGAAGCATAAATCAATGAATTGAAAATCCACACCAATCAAGAGAGGAACATGAATTAAAGGAATGAAAAATACATAAAATATTTACGCATTCGTGAATTGTGACATGGGAGGGAGGTATATTTATCAATCATATAGTCAATACAAGTCTTTTGAGTGTTGACCAGACTTTTGGCACTAATATTTTCTCTTGAAACTCTACAAAAATCATTCATTTAATCAATTCTTTAAATGTCATAATTTTTTTGAATATCACGAAACTTTTAAAGACTTTTTAAAAGTCACAATTGAATACCATACGAAAATGTAAGAATTCTAAACTTGTATTTTTTTTTTCTTTTGAATTAGTAATCAAAAGAAGGTTGAATTGACTGATGAGCTTAGATTCTTACAACACAAACAAACAGTTCACAAACATCATCCCTTAATTTCATTAATTACACAGTTGTGTTGTCCTCTATACTATATTAATTAACAGCTTGGTGTGGTGCACGTGATAACTACATAAAATGCAATCTAAAGATAATATATTTTCAAGTTTTGTCATATATATACCTACAATAGTCTCTTGCTTTTCATGTGGTTTTTTCTCTTTTCTTATCTATATTAAATTGTTGAAGAGAATTTTTGCTGGGTGTTGGATTCTTTTGTATGTTTTGTTCTGGAGTAACACCGACACTCCTATTCCTACTTCTTGGCCCACCTTACTTTCTCTTGCCCGACACCAAATTTTGAAAAATACTCTTCTATTTGTTTCACCCCTATTATTCCCAATTTACCCTTATTGTCCCTTCTCCATTACCTTCTTCTACGCCATTCCCAAACCCTAACCATAGCCATGTGAAAAAGAAGAAGAAATAGATCAACAATCATCATTAGTGCCTCTATCTATATGATTAACCGTATGAAAGTTCTAAGCTCATACATTTGCGGTTAGCTTCTCATTGGTTCTAATTTGTATATTGGAGAAAAGGCCTGGGGAAATAGGATTTTTGGTGTGTGAAAATACGTTATTCTTTCACTTTAATAGATCAAAACGTACATGTCCTTTGAAATAGGGAAGTGATTTTCACACTCCTCTTTTCTCCCAATGCACTCCTCCCTTAGAATTGAGTATATCAAAGAAGAATCAAGGGACAAAAACAAGCATAAGGAGAAAATGGGAGTGTGAAAATCATAACCCTTAAAACAATGCATTTGTGTTTCGAAATTTGTTCTTTACTCATGGTGACTTTAAGTTATTTGAAATTAGTTTAACCTTATTAGGTTTTTTGTTTCGTGAGGCCAATGTTGGGGCTCATAGATTAGTCCAATTTTCGTTATCTTTAATTGAACCCTCAATCTAGCATGGGACCCTCCCGATATTATTGGAGATATTCTAGTTGAAGAAATTTTGTAATCTTTCTTTGGAATAAAACATCGACTTTCTTTATAATAAAAAATTACAATATCTTTATGTTTTAAACATGATTCACACTCATTCACTAATTTACACATGATTAACTTATGTTTAACTTATTGAGAATATTTTACACATGATTCACACTCATTCACTAATTTATGTTTTAAACATCATTCCAACAAAAGAAGCTTGAAAATTGATTAAAAAAAGAAAAGTTAGAGACTAAAGTGTTTTTACAAAGTTGGGGAAATCAAAGCAAGAATATAAAGTAGTAGTGAAAAGTGAGTTTGAAAAGGGAGTTTGAATTTCTTAAGGCTAAACATAATTATTGTATTAATAAAAGGAAATGAAAAACACTAAACACGTTAAAGAAATAAAAAAAGACTAAACAAGTTACTTACTCTTTTAGTTTTTATTATAAAAAAAAACCGAGTACAACCGCGCGTCTATACTCTTTTTATTAAAAACAAAAACCGAGTATAGCCGAGCGGCTATAATTTTTATAAAATAGAAGATGACGCCTGGCTCTAGCATACATGCCGGCACGCGTCACAAATAGTATAGCCGCTCGGCTATACTATTTTTAAAATTATATTATCAGCGTCGTCCAGATAACTGTCTCTCTTCTTCCTCGCGCCGAGTCGGAGCCTCTTTGGCTGTGTTTCCAGACATGGGGAAGAAGACGAAGAAGCCAGGAAAAGGCAACGAGAAAACAGCGAAAGCTGAGGAAAATAGAGCTTGCAGAGAGACCAGAAGCTCTCACCTGAGGATGACAGTAATGCCATTTTGGTAATTTCATACTCGATGTATGTATATATATGTATGTCATTTTGTGCTTGTTAATTAGAGTTATAGATCATTTGAGAACAGCTGAAATAGTTTGTGGGAGTTTTAAACGGTGTTAGAAAAATCGGCCTAGGCGGCGCCTAGGCGCTGGGCAGCCCATTTTTTGCAGTCGTTGTCTCTGATTCCCACCCAAGATTCCTTTTTTGTTAATGTTTTTGAAGATTCTGCTCCCTATTTTCTATCTGATAGTTTATTTGCACCAAGGATATGATGATTGTGGAAATTCATAATTCCCATCTAGATTCATTGCAAGCAGAGAGATGATAACTTAATAATATATGTTACTGCCTCAATCTAAAACTATTATTCTACTGTAATTAAGTCATGACTCACTTGTAATAGTTTATTGACAAGCTTTACACAACAATATTGTTTATATATATAATGTATGTCTGTCTTGTTATGTGTGGGTTTTGTCAAGGAATAGCGACCAAATACATTTGAAACTAGCAAGACACGGAATGAAAGAGAGATCTACTACCAACCAATCAATGAAAGTGATGTTTAAAAACTCAGCATATATTACATGTATTTTCAAGTTAAAATAGTGATCAAATTCGGTCAGGTTAGTCTTTGGAGCATTCATCTAACCATGTTTTTGAGTAATGAGAGAATAATTTCCACGACTCACTCTCTCATCAGGTACAAGATTTTCAGGTAAGTTCTGAGTACGAGAGGTCTTAATTAATATGTACTTAGCTTTGGCCCTTAGCTTAATTGGAACTCAATTGCAATGTAGAGTTGACTTAATTAGGCCTCCAGCTTTCCAATTGAGCATGGACTTCAAACACCTAATGCATGATATTATTTAATCTACTATATCAATGTAAATTACAATTTTCTAATATATATTTCTGTGATGCTTTGCAGGAAAAGTAGTATCCATAAACCAAAATTTCCAACAGACCATATGGCACTATCATGGAGGGTGTCAAGTTGGGAGGGTTGTTGATAAAGGATATAGAGTTCTTGGTATTGATTCTCTGAGGGTTATTGATGGTTCAACGTTTTATCACACCCCGGGTGCTAATCCTCAAGATACTGTCACGATGCTTGGAAGGCAAGTGTACTTGGAAAACATATCATATATACGTAATCTTCACGAAAATCTTATACTAATTGCTGCTTAAACCTGCATTTTGGTTTCGTTTGTTGTGCATGTGGTGCAGGTACATGGGGCAAAGGATTCTGCATGACATATTAGTCCATGGATCAAAAAAGAAAAATTGATCTGGTCACTTATGTTTCCCAAACATAAAGGCAATTAGTGATTACTGGAATATACGTCTCTGAGACATTTGATTAACATTGTAGAGATTGAAACCTAAAATTTTAAAATCTATATAGTTGATGTCATGTTTATTTACCTATCATCACATTTGGTGTTGAATTGATCAGATCTGTTATGGTTCAAGAAAAACTTTCTGTACTCAGATTGATCAGATTAGCCTTCCTGTGATTAAATATATGCCTTACTATTAAAACTAAATTAGCTCTAAAAATAATTACTTAGTT
Organism: Prunus armeniaca; assembly: GCA_903112645.1. Lineage (NCBI taxonomy): Eukaryota > Viridiplantae > Streptophyta > Magnoliopsida > Rosales > Rosaceae > Prunus > Prunus armeniaca. The sequence continues at coordinate 555,969 of CAEKDK010000003.1, read as the reverse complement.
TTTGTTTATTTCGTTAAGAGCGTAATTAGGAAGGAATCTAGTAAGGAGGTGAGGATGACACAACACAACTGCAAGCACTTTCAGAACTTTTGATCACATGGGCTGCTCTAACTTCATGAAGTCCTTCAGGTAGGCCTTATTTTTCTTTAGTTGTGATGATTTTTTTGTACATCATTCGCAAAAGAAAGATTTGAAAAATGATTACCAAATGAATGAGGCATTGTGCACAATCATGGCATGGTTGTGCAGCAGATTAACTGAAGTCAAACTAATTTGGAGATCCTATACTGATGGCTCAATATAAAAGTGAGACTCTTTTGTATTCAAGACAGAAATTACTAATATACAGATGTAGGCAAAAAAGAAAAGAAGACGAATAAGATTCGGATATGCTGTTAGCCCTTCTTTCTCAGCCCCTTATAATAATATGGGGAGGCATCTCCTTTCATCCACTTTTTTCCTGCTTCAACTTGGACACAGAGAGTGGAAGAATCTCATATGCTAGGAAAGAGCGCTTTCAAGGCTCAGATAAGGAGGAGAAAAATCTAGCAGCAGAATGAGCCCTGGCCCCAACAAAATCCCTGAAAAGCAGCCCTTGATGGATGTTCACAGCATAATCCTCAGGATATGCCATTTGTGCTTACTGGTTTATTCCATCTCTTGGAGTCTTTGAGCCCTTATATAACTTGTGCCGGTCCATCATTGAAACACAAGCAGGAGCATCTATACATACTAGAAGAAGTATACTTGTCAAATAAGCAAAGCAGTCATAGGGCTCCTCTTTCTTGGTAGGCACTAATGACTGATGCAGCTACAAATGTACAATCACTTTCATTGACCTGCCAAAGAAGAGTTGCCCTACGATTGCGTTGGCTTAATGAAATTTGCAGCCTGTCTGATCATGCAGTAGAGCCCTGTCAAGCAAAACATAGGCTAGCCAAGGATGTACGTAGGTTTTGTCATATTTGAAAATAATGGTAGCAGTAGATCTAGAGCTATATTACTGAAGTTATTTTTGTTGTACAAAGTTATTCTGCTTTGTGACCAAGCAAGGGAAATAGTGTGATTTTATATAGGTGGAATGGAAGGTGGAAGCCATATACACAAGCAATTACTAATTTCCCTGATCCCTTTTGTCAGTTGTGGCCATATAGCTTTGTCTGAGAGGATGTTCTTGCTATGTGCTTATAGTTTGGTTTGGGATACATAACTGTGATCATAGTTAGATCTATTTAATATTATTATTTTAACCGTATCTACCTTTCCCTAACCAATGACCAGAAGCAAACCATTTTGATCCTAATCGTAATATGGAATTTGTGATTCCATCTTAATTAATGGTTTATTTGTTTCGTTTTCTTCATATCTGTTCTATGTTTTCAACTTTTGAAACTTTACCTAGTTATATGTTCTTACCAAGTCTGAATTCAGTCCCCGCCAGCCGAAGAGGTTATGCTAATATTTTATTTTGCTTTTGTTTTTTTTATCAAGTCATCCCACACTTTCTTTTCTATGTTTTTTCTGTCTTCTTTCTCTGGATAAACCCATAACTTATTACTAGTCTACATACTCAACGACTTTGTTCACCATTTTTGAAAATGATTTTGAAAAAAAATATTGAGTTTGGACCTTCACTCTCAGTTCTAGTGTAGTATGTGTATATATTGCACCATGCTAAATGAGTTATATATTGCTCACACACATCACCTATTAAGATATAACCTCATGGACAAAGCCATGAGAATTGTTTCAGTGTTCAGATTTCTAAGCATTGCAACCATTACTACCATTAGCTTATGCAATGGAAATTTGGGTGTGCCTTGTGAACAAAATGAGAGACAAGCACTTCTAATGTTCAAGCAAGATCTTAAGGATCCTTCAAATAGGCTTTTATCTTGGGTTGGTGAGGGAGATTGTTGCAGTTGGACTGGAGTTGTCTGCGACAATTTAACCGGTCATGTCCGTGAGCTGCACCTCGGAAATTATTATTCAGATGAGTATCTGAATTACAGTTTGTATCAAGAAAACTCTTTGGGTGGCAAGGTAAATACTTCTCTACTAAATTTAAAGCATCTGAGCTACATGGATCTAAGCAACAATGATTTTGGAGGAATACAGATTCCTAGCTTCTTAGGTTCTCTTAAAAGTTTAAGATATCTTAACCTCTCAGACTCGAAGTTTGCTGGAATAATTCAGCATCAATTGGGAAATCTCTCGAGTCTACGCTCTCTAGGACTCCGGAGTAAAAGCTACTACGTACTGGATGAAGGTTGAGATCTCCAATGGCTTTCTGGTCTTTCGAGCTTGCAGAACCTGGACATGAGCATGTAGATCTTAGCAAAGCATCTGATTGGTTTCAGGTGACAAACACACTCCCCTCTATGCTTGCATATGTCCGGTTGCCAACTCAATCAAATACCAGTTGGTGTTGCAAACATGACAAGGCTTAAAGTTGTTAATCTCAGGTGGAACATCATCTGGGGTACCATACCTCAATGGTTGTACGCTTGCAGCAATCTTGAGTCCCTATCCCTTTATTTGAATCTCTTGCAAGGTGAAATTTCAAGTTCCACTGGAAACTTGAAAGCCATTGTCAATCTTGACTTGTCTGCTAATCAAATTGAAGGGAAAATGCCAAACTCATTGAGAAATCTTTGTAAGTTGACGGTTCTTGATCTGTCAAGGAACTATTTCAATAGAAGCGTATCAGAAATATTGGGAAGCTTGTCAGGGTGTAATTCAGGTCAAATGGAGTCACTGAAACAAATGATTTTTCAAGTCCACTATCCGATCAGCTGGGAAATTTCAGACATTTACGCCTCCTTGCTCTTTCGAGTAATTCAGTATCAGGTCCAATTCCAGTGTCCTTGGTTAATCTGTCATTCCTAGAAGAGGCAAGCATTTCTGAAAATCATTTTAATCGAACTCTTCCAAAAACTACTGGTCAACTCAAAATGGTATTGGTGTCTTATGTAAAGAGTATAGCCGGTCGGCTATAATATTTATAAAAAAAACCCCAGTAAAGCCGCGCGGCTATACTCTTTTGAAATATATATCCAGAGTATAGCCGGTCGGCTATGCTATTTTTTAAATAAAAACCGTAGTATAGCCGATCGGCTATACTCTATTTATATTATAAAAAGAGACCTGCCTGTCGCCTAGCGCCGAGCAAAAATAGTATAGCCGAGCGCCCATTTCGCCACGTGTCAAAAATAGTATAGCCGAGCGCCCATTTCGCCACATGTCAAAAATGTTTTTGTTTTGCAGATTTTTGAATTGAACCTTTCCAGTGGAATAGAGGAACTAGAGTCTTTAATTGGTTCAACTCTTTCAAGTGATATTACATTATTTGAAAAGATTTCATCATCCGCATATCGTGTGCGTATTAATTCTTCTGAAAAGAAAGTGGAGGAATCACAATCAAATACCGAAGACTCTGAAGCAGTTGATGATGACCTCGGTGATAGTGGTACATGTAGCAGTGATGATGATGATTCTGGGTGCAATTTAGGAAATTCCAAAATTAAAAAGCTGACTTACATGAACCATGGCAAAAGTAAAGATAACATGGTGATAGTATAACACCGAAATTGATGAGAGCCATCTGGGAGAAGTATGGTTGTTAGGATTGATGGAAGGCGAATATTCAGTTAAGCATTGAAGAAAAGTTGAGCGCAATAGTAGTACCAATTGATCTTCTTCATGCAGGTTCTCGTTTCAGAATGGAGGTAACATATAGAATCTTTGCATGGACATTGAAACCTTTTCTTTGTTTTTATTTTTCCCACTACTATGAGGTTGCCCTATTAAATGGAACATGTTCAGTCCTTTGTAAGATAATATCATCTAAATGGTGCAAACTGCATTATAAATATAAATACTTTGACAGTACATATTATTTGAATATTCAATGATTTAAATAGCCGTAATTATTATGGTGGTTTATATGTTTAACATTTTCGAACCTTGATATTATACGACTGTTACTTTTGTATTTTCTGTACCATTGATATTAAAAAAAAACTGCTAAAAAAAGTTTACTTTGTTTAATATAGGGCCATTTTAATACAATGTTTAAGCCTTCAAGCCCATTTTACAAAACCCAACCCGTTAGTTATATTAAAAAATTAGGTTAGATGTCTTCTTCTTCTTCCCAGCATAGCCTACACTCCTTCCTCTCGCTGTTTCGACTTCATCTCTCTCTCTCTCTCTCTCTCTCTCTCTCTCTCTCTCTCGGTCTTTCTTCTTGCAGCACCTCAGTGCCACCTTAAGCGTCGACGCCTCAACGGCAAAACGCCAGCCCAGACCAGCCCAGGTGGCCTAGGCGGGCGCTAGGCGGCCTAGGCGGGGGCTAGGTGGTCGCTAGGCGGCCTAGGCGGTCTAGGCGGCCTAGGCGGCGCCCAACTCCCTGGCGGCTACTCCTTACGATTAGGATGAAATCACGGCGGTGTCCTCCGCCTAGCACCTTGAATGTATCGGTGTGAAAGGCTGATCACACCTTGCATAGGAAATTGACTTCCGAAAGATGATTCTCTCCAGTGACACGTAAACACATGTTATGCTATCACTTCCATAGTAAATACAAATTTAACCTGCCTTTTAATGAAGTTGAATTACAATATGAGCGAGAAGAAAAAACAAGTTGAATTCCAATAGCTGTTAGCTGTTAATTGAAGCAGTTTCCCAAATAATTGATGGCCTCATTCTCATTTCATCCATCTCTCTGCATAATTTCATTTTGATGCTTCTAAAACAAATCAAAGCATGGAGTGGAGTTGATCACATTCTGTTCTCACATGGCTCCTGGTGATATCCATAACACCAGGGCAGCCACAGAGGGCCATAGTGAGCTCAAACTCATCTTTCAGCATTTCGATAATCCGTCTCACACCGCGTTCTCCGTTTGCTGCAAGACCATGGATTACAGGCCTTCCAACCTGCAGCAATATTAGCCTGTATTTCAATAAGAAAATCCAAAACAATACAAGCAGTTTTAAGGGTTCATATCAGAAGGGCAGCTTGTTTAGATATAGATATCTTACAAGGACAGCTTGTGCACCCAAGGCAAATGCCTTGAACACATCTGTTCCTCGCCTTACTCCTCCATGAAGCAGAACAGGAACTTTTCCTCCAACAGCATCAACTACCTGAGAACATTATAGATACATATGATTGAACATTCTTACAACTTTTCCAATGGCAGAGTTTCTTTTAAAGACTCCTTTTTTCTTGAGATCCTATTTCAGTTTTATACAAGCTTAGCCATGCGTAAGTTAGGCCATGTTTGTGCTTACAGGTTACGCCAGAAAACTATGAATTAGAAATAAAGTTCTACCTCTTCCAGGACAGAAATGGTGGTAGGAGTATAATCTAGTTGGCAGCCTCCATGGTTGGAGACAACAATCCCAGCAACACCTACTTCCACAGCCTTTCTTGCTGAAATGGTAGAAAGAAGAACACCTATTCAGAAGGGCTAATGCCAAATTTGACTTCAAGTGTCAATCCAATGTATTTCACCGAGTCGATTATTTTGACTGATCATCATGCCTTGAATACCGGGAGAAGTTAACATCAACGAGACCTTTTTCCTTTTTACGCAAATTGATCTTTCCCTTTGTGAGTTAATACTTACAAGACGTAAAGATAAAGATACGGTTATTTGGAGCCTTGATCAGTTCATCTTACCAACTTCATGAGTGAGTACTCCCTTTATCAGAATTGGCAAGTTTGTAAAAGTTTCAACCACTCTATGTCCTGCATAAGCGATGCAATAACTAAAAAATTAAGAAGAAAAGAATGTTAGTGTTTTGAGTGTGTGAATGGAGAGTGACGAAGGAGAGAAGGAACGAGAAGAGAAAGACTGGCAAAAACTGCTCTGCTATACGTGCAGCAGAGGAATTTTCATTTCTTGTGTTGGAGTTCGGAGATCAACAGAATCTCATTCTTCAACTCTTCGATGCCTTGCCCTGAGCTACTACTAGATAGTCATTTTCGAAAAATCGGCCTAGGCGGTGGGCTCCCAGGAGCTAGGCGGGCGCCTAGGCTCCCGGTCTTTTTTTAATAGATGTTGTTTTTCATGGACTCATTCTTCAACTCTTCGATGCCTTGCTCTGAGCTACTAGATAGTCAATTTCGAAAAATCGGCGGTGGGCGCCCAGGAGCTAGGCGGGCGCTTAGGCTCTAGGCGGGACTCTTTTATTTACTTATTTATTTATTTATAGATATTGTTTTTCATGGACTTAGATTTCAACTACGTACCAAAGACTCGGTGATGGTGGTGACCAAGGACGAGTACGAAAAATGCCATTCTGCTCATCCCATCTTCTTCTCCAACAATGGTGTGACCGTGTTCACATTGGACCGGCCTGGTTTGTTCTATTTCATTAGTGGGGTTTCTGGGCACTGCGAGAGAGGCCAGAAGATGATCATCAAGGTCTTGGAACCAGCAAGCTACCCTCAATCTGGTGACCAGAACGAGCAGAAGAATGATGCTGCAGTTGCAATGGCCGCCATCACGTCTGCAACTCTCATGTCCTGCATTTCATTTGTAGGGGTCCTTTTCTTCTAATTGCAGTGATCAGCGATGGTTGCTATATTTTTCTTGTGGTTTGTTTCAGCACGGATACTCTGATTTAGATCCGAATCCCGTGTCGGATATGCTCTGATATGAGTCGTCAACGGATACAGTCTTTGATGCACGGACACGTGTATCCGACATTCCGGACACGAGTCGGATACTCGTTTTAGAGGTTTTAAGAGGGAAAATAAAGAGGAGATAAGCTTTAACTGTAGCTGGTTTAAAAATTCGAAGAGTTTGCCAGCCGTAGGTCTACTTTGCACGATCATACTCCAACACTTCTTCTACTGTATTTTTATCTTAGTTTTATGTTATAAATATTTTGATAACTATATATGATATTATTAATATATATTTTTAATTGCCGTATCATATCCTAGTTTTTAGAGATTTTTCGTATTGCCTTTCGTATTGTATTGCCATATCCGTATACATGCTTCATAGGTGAGTTGAGATTTAAAGTAGTGTAGGACTGGAACTAATTGAGATTATGAAAGTAAATTTGTTTTCTCTATTGAATTATTATTATTTTATCATTTTTTTGGGTATAAATTTGTTTTAACTCTTGAACATATTATTTGCATCCATCTTAGTACAAACCATAAATGAGATAACTCTCAAAAGCTAGGGTTATTGGTTCGAGACTTGGATTTGGGGTTTGGAATACTAAAATAATTTTCTATCATTTTTAAATAATTGAAACTGTATTTTGAAACCACTAGCCAGAACTCTGTCCCTCTTCCTATTTTCACCTGAGAAAACTATGACTTCTAAAGTATTAAAATAAAGACCTATTTTATGTCTCAAGATTTATGGGACATAGTTGATAGTGGCTTCAATAATCCAGAAAATCCAACCATGGAACAGTTGAGTTAACTAAAGAAGGATCAACAAAAGGATGCAAAGGCCTTATATGCCCTGCAACAAGCCTTGCATGATGCGATTTTTCCAAGGATCATGGGAGCCACAACTGCAAAGGAAGCATGGAATACCTTAAAGGAGGAATTGAAACTGTATTTTGAAACCACTAGCCAGAACTCTGTCCCTCTTCCTATTTTCACCTGAGAAAACTATGACTTCTAAAGTATTAAAATAAAGACCTATTTTATGTCTCAAGATTTATGGGACATAGTTGATAGTGGCTTCAATAATCCAGAAAATCCAACCATGGAACAGTTGAGTTAACTAAAGAAGGATCAACAAAAGGATGCAAAGGCCTTATATGCCCTGCAACAAACCTTGCATGATGCGATTTTTCCAAGGATCATGGGAGCCACAACTGCAAAGGAAGCATGGAATACCTTAAAGGAGGAATTTCAAGGCAATGCCAAGGTATGTGCGGTTAAACTACAAACTTTGAGAAGAGATTTTGAAAACAATAAAATGAAGGATTCTGAGACCACACAAAACTATTACGCTAAAATAAAAGAAATAATCAATCCATTGAGAGCCTATGGAGAAAATATTAATGATTCAAGAATTGTAGAAAAAATACTTATAAGTCTTCCTGATAAGTATGATCCTTTAGTTACTACCACTGAACAGACAAAAGATTTAACTAGTCTGTCAGTGACAGAACTAATGGGCTCTCTTAAAGCATATGAGAAAAGACTGAGTAGGCTAAATGAAAATTCATCAATTGAAAGCGTCTTTAAGTCAAAACTAAATTTAAGGTCTCAGAAAACTAAAGAAGGGGAAAGAAAATTTGGAGAAAGTTCTAGAGGAGAAGATTATAAATCCAATAAGAATTGGGGAAATAAAAAAGAAATGAAAGAGAGGAAAAACTATCCCCCTGCGGGGTGTGTAAAAGTAAAATGTCGAAATTGTAAAAAATTTGGGCACATAGAAAAAGACTATCAAACCAAGAACTATCAAGCCAATTACTCAAAAGAAAGTAGAAGAATGAGCATGTGTTTTATGCTCATCAAGCCACATCATAAGGAAACAAAAGAAAATCGTATATTGACAGCAGCTGTAGTAACCACATGACTGGAGATGAAAGCATCTTCTCCAACATAGACAAGTCCGTAAAATCCCAAGTAAAACTGGGAAATGGAGCACTGGTGAAGACAAAATGAAAAGGTACAATCTCTATCCAAACTAATAAAGGAACTAAATATATTAAAGATGTTCTACTAGTACCTAGCCTAGAGCATAATCTATTAAGTGTTGGACAAATGATTGAAAATGGATACTCTTTGCACTTTTCTAGAGACTCTTACACAATATTCGATAAAAGAAATTAAAATCACATAATAACAAAAGTAAGGATGGTAAATAGAAATTTTCCCATCCAATGGCAATTTGTAAAAGCCACAGCCATGAAAGCAGAAGTAGAAAATTCATGGTTATGACATTGAAGATTTGGCCACTTTAACTTTTATGCACTAAAAACTCTTTATCAAAAGAATATGATGAGAGACCTTCCAAACATAAAAGAGATCCATGACGTCTGTGAAGGTTGCCAACTTGGCAAACAACATCGACAAGCATTTCCATCTGGAAAGGCTTGGAGAGCTAAGACCTTGTTGGAGCTTATTCACACAGACGTTTGTGGACCCATGAGGACTCCATCTCTTGATAACAACATGTACTTTATCCTGTTCATAGATGAATATACTATAATGACGTGGGTTTATTTTCTACAAGAAAGATAAGAAGTATTTGATATCTTCAAAAAATTCAAAACTCATGTCGAAAAATAAAGTGGCCACTATATTAAAGCACTAAGAAGTGATAGAGGAAAAACATATACCTCTAAAGAATTCAACAAATTTTGTGAAGATGAAGGAGTATAGCATCAACTAACAGTTGGCTATGCTTCTGAACAAAATGGAGTCTCAGAAAGAAAAAATAGAACTGTCATGGAGATGGCAAGATCCATGATATTTGAAAAAGGCTTGCCAAACACATTCTGGGCAAAAGCTGTATATACAGCATTATACTTGCTAAATAGATGCCCAACAAAAGCTTTACAAAATAAGACTCCTATATATTGAGGCTTGGAGCAATATAAAGCCATCAGCAAAGCATCTCAAAGTATTTGGATGCATTTGCTATGTGCACATTTCTACGGAGAAAAGACACAAGCTAGAAGAAAAATCTGAAGTTGGTATATTTCTGGGATACAGTTCCCAATCTAAAGGCTATCGAGTCTACAATCCCATAAGTAAAAAGTTCATGATAAGCCGAGATGTTGAGTTCGATGAATCGGCGTCATGGAACATGGAGGAAGAAAAAGTTGAAAGGAAAAGTGTTTAGTTAATTACTAATCAAAGTAATTGAAAAAGAGAAATACATATTATGCTGCTTAAAGGGTGTAGCCTACCTTTTTATTAAAATAAGAAAAAGAAAATTTAAAACTGAGTATCGCCGTGCAACTATACTATTTTTAAATATAAAAAGGACGACTCCAATGTTTAGGAGCCACGTGTCATCACAAGTCTACTATTAAAAAAAAATTAAAAAACACATAGTATAGCCGTGCGGTTGTACTTTTTTTATTTAAAGGACCCTCCAACAATTAGGCGCCATGTGTCCAAAAAAAGAAAAAGAAAAACATAGTACAGCCGCATAGATATACTATTTAAATACACTATATTTAAAAGGGCTACACTATTTAATAAATACATAAAAGAAAAAAGGACCCCCCAAGTTGCATTAGTTTGTACTTTATAGGTATTAATTTGCTAGTTTAAATATATCCAAAGTAGATATTAATCGGCAACTATACAATATTTTAATATAATTTTTATAACGTATATTATTCTTATTCAATAATACGTGAACTTTGTGCGTCTTAATGAAAATTTTGTGAAAAGTATGTGTATTAAGCATTAGAAATATGTACGAACATGTACAATATGACTATTGTACGTTTGGTTTTTAAAACAAGGAGACTACTTGGGCATGCGTTTAAAACACAATTACTAATTAAAAAAAGGAGACTTCTTTGGTTTTTAAAACACAATTACTAATTAAAGTAATTCAAAAGGACAAGATATTGCTTAATTACATATATTAAATTAAGGAAGTTGGCCAAAAGAAAAAGTAAAGAAACTAATTTTATATTTTTAAAATTTTTAAAAAAAAATATACATGATCACTTTTCCCGACGAAATTTCGTCGGCATAGATCTATGCCGGCAAAAGTTGCCGGATTAGGTTTCCCCCGATGAAAATACTTGTGCCGACGAAATTTCGTCAGGAGAGGTCTTACTTTTAAAAAATAAATATAAACTTAGGATGTTTAGGTTAATTAATTTTTAAAAATTTTATTTTTAGTAACTACATAACATATTTGCCTGATTTAATTAGTTAAATTAGCTATTATATTTTAATTATTATTTATTTAATGATTAATTATGATTAAATACTTTAATTAACTTCATGAATTATATTACTTAATAAATAGTAATTCAATTTTTCTTTTTCTTTTTTTTTCCTTTAATATTCACTAAGTAAATAATCACTAAAGGGTTTAGTTAATTACTAATCAAAGTACTCGGAAAAAAAAATTACTAATCAAAGTAATTAAAAAAGTGAAATACATATTATGGGTGTAGCCTACCTTTTTATTAAAATAAGAAAAATAAAAATAAAAACTGAGTATAGCCGTGCGGCTATACTATTTTTAAATATAAAAAGTAGGACCCCAACGTTTAGGCGCCATGTGTCAATACAAGTCTACGTTTAAAAAAAATTAAAAAACACAGAATATAGCCGCGCGGCTGTACTTTTTTTAATTTTTTTTAAAAAAGGACCCTCCAACGATTAAGAGCCACATGTCCAAAAAAAGTATAGTCGCCTGGCTATACGATTTTTCAAAAAGAAAAACGTAGTACATTTGCTCGGCTATACTATTTAAATACACTATACTTAAAAGGGCTATACTATTTAATAAATAAATAAAAGAAAAAAGGACCCTCTAAGTTGCATTAGTTTATACTTTATAGATATTACTTTGCTAGTTTAAACATATCCAAAGTAGATATTAATCGGCCACTATACAATATTTTAATATAATTTTTATAACGTATATTATTCTTATTCAATAATATGTGAGAATTATTTGTATAATATATGATTTTTTATTATTTTTTATTAGGTTATATTGGCTTGCCTTATTTCCATTCCAAACATTCCATTTACTTAAGTTTACAATGTAAATAAGGAAATACCCCCCATTTAGATTCAATTAAAAATACTAGAAAATCAAATTCCCAACAAATTAAAACATGAATTTTAGTATAAGATACAATTTATACCAATATTGATACCTCAATAAGTCAATTTAACTTTATCATAAAATTGTGTTTGCTAATTTAAGATGTAAGGATTATAAACCGCCAAAAATATCATTGAAAACATTAGTATTTCAAAAGTTCATTTTTCATACTTAATCAAATTTTGAGAGAAAACAGTTTTTCAAGTAGATGTGTGTGTAGTAATCTATATTATTGTGCATCAAAATTTGACTACATATCATTTATATAGCATGGCTTGACTCCTTAAAATTGAGGAGAAGCTCCTCCTCACAACAAATAGAGTTTTGACACTTCGTCAAATTGCTTGAACTTTATTTTCTTTTGAATTCCTTGAATTATTTTTTCTTTTGGAATTTTACAAGTGCCATTATCTCATTTGTTGAGAGGAGGAGCTCCTCCTCAATTTTAAGGAGCCAAGCCATGCTCCAAATGAAACCCTCCACCCCACTTGCTTTCATTTTCCCTTCCCATGGGAAACTAAAGTACGCATTAAATGCACAATTTTCATGACCAATTAGTTTCCGTTAACAATTTAGAATTACAATTTATCCCACAACAAAGACTCTTTGTATTCTTTTTTTAAATTTTATTTATTTTATATTTCTAACTTGCTTATAATTGGAAAACTAAACAAAGTTTGATTCTCATTCTTACACAAACCAAACATGGAAAAGAAAATAAAGTGATATTTCCTAATTACTTTCCCAACATTACCAAGCATGGGAAATGATTTCCCATCAAATCTTTTGCAAACCAAACGGAGCATCAAGAATAAGTCAATAGTTTTATCTACCAGACAAGTAGAACATTATATAGGATCATTAGCGGGCTAATTGATTATAATATATTATAGTTACAATAACCTATTGGAGAATTCCTCCACTGTTACTTTCCACCAAAGGCTATAAATCTTATACAAATTTATAAATAAACCCAATCCTAGACATGTATTTATAAAAAAAACCCAAGCACTACTTAAACATAGAAACACACCCAAAATCAACAATTGTATATTTTTTGGGTGTGTTTATAAATGGGTTTTGAGTGTGTGTAAGAGCAACTCCACCCATTTGCCCTTAGCCATGGCAAGGGGGGGAGCTAGGGCAGCCACTATTCACGTGAATAGTGGTTGCCCTTGCAAAATCAGAATTTTGTGTTTCCACCCGTTGCCCTTGCTAAGGGCAGTTACTATTCATTTTTTTGTTTTATTCACAATTTTTTTTACCTCAATAATTAATTTGGATAATATTTTCGGATAAGATTTACGGGTTCCTACGTGTCAAGACTATTCATAATCGGATAAAATTTCGGGATAAGATTTTTGGGTTCAAATTTCGGATGAATTTCAAAATTCAAATTTCAGATAAATTTTTGGGTTCAAATTTCGAATGAATTTCAAATTTCAAATTTCGGATGAATTTCAAAATTCAAATTTCAGATAAATTTGGGTTCAAATTTCGGATGAATTTCAAATTTCAGATAAGATTTTCATCCAATCAAATCAAGCCACGTGGCATCTCTATCTTGCCAAATTTTTCTATAAAACCAGAGGCTCACCTCATACCTCTCACACCACATCTTTCAATATTTTCATTTCTTAGAGTTTAGAATTCATACTCCATTCATTCTCTTTGTTGAGAAGTTTCCACCTACTCGACAATGCCATTTCCGTACGAGGCGACTCCGGAATTTTTTCCGAAAATTCGGCATGAATTTTTTTTCCACATATGGAAAAATTTCATCTCATTGCCTGTCACGGGACAATGACAAACTCGGAGCCAAGCCTCACACAAAGAAACATCTTCCATGGTGCTCCACGCCCCTCCGGTTTCAATAGAAGAAGCCATAAAAATAAGAAATAAAAATACAAGGTGAAAAAGATGAAAATGTTAAGTGAAGAGTGAAAAAATGTTGAAGAATTGTAGAAGTAGAATAAAATGTATGAGAATTGGTGTTGAAAGTGAAGGGTATTTATAGGTATTTATAGGAAAAAAAAATCAGAATTTGAAAGTATTTTTTAGTATTTTTTTTTAAAAAATTTTGATTTTTTTTCATAATTTTATTGCTGGAAAATCGCCAGCCGTTGGATGAAGGCTGTGGAATCAAATCGGAGCGCTGGGGGCGTGCCACGTGGCTTCCAGCCGTTGGGCCTGCGTCGCGCTGACGTCAGCGCACGCTGGTTCAAAATTTTTTTACCGTTGGCGCGTGCATTGCACGCGCCAACGGTAAAAAATTTTTGATTACCGCGTGTCGACATCACCCTGACGTCGACATGGCGTTAGCCCCCGCGTTTTGGACCTTGGGTAAGACTTGCCTTCGGGCCAGCCCGAGGTGGTGGGTCCCACCCCACCCCCGGCCTGGGCTGCTCCGCTGGAACGTTTTTTTTTTTTTTTTTTTTTCCCTAGCCTCGGGATGGGCTGCTGCGGTGGAAAGGCTCTAATGATGGGTTTTGAGTGTGTTTATAAAGTGTTTTGGGTGTTGGGTTTTTTTTATAATTTCAGCCCCCATTTTGGGTGTTTTTGTGAAACTCCCTAAATCTTAATCATCCCCTATTATATTAACCTTATATCCTCCTAATCAATTAGCATTTCGCTAGTTGTGGTCTGTATGGTTGCCTTGCCGCTCTGCATGCTTAGGTCTTCCCCGCTCTTCTTCAATTCTTGGGACCTAATGAACTCTTGTATTCTTCCCTTCAATTCATTGTCTGGTATCAGCATGTCCGCCGTAAGATGGGAGCGGTTGAACGGATCCGACTGCAAATCACATTAAGTACATAAATTAGCACGCAAAGGAGATACATTTCATAAGATCAAGATTAATTAGCAGTGTTGATGATGTACATTATCACTAAGAAGATGCCTTTGGATGACAGGTCGGTCTACCGTGATTCTTGAAGAAGGCAAGATAACTGGATCCTTCATTAAAGTGTACTGCATGAAAGGAAATACAAATATTTATAATCAAAGCCGCGTTCCAACCTACCTACCTACCCACAAACACAAAAAACATACCTGAATTGGATCAAGGAATTCATCTGGTATGTCCCCGAGAACAGCTTCAGTGTCCATGGCCTCAGAAGCAGCAACTTTGGCTTTGGCACCAAGCTCAATAAATTCCTGTATGACCCTCCCATCTTCTCCAATTCCCCTTAGGACATCCGCTGCAGCACTAAACAACTGGAGAAATATCCAATGACATCAGTTTGCTACAACTCAAACATAATGATATTCTTGGAAGACAACTAGAAACCAAAATAATAATAATTGCACAGAAGTAAAGTAAAGCTTTGCCTCATCTTAAGTACCTGCTCATTGTACGACCGACCATCCTTTGAGATGGCAGCTGGAAAAATATTTTCTGTATCACCCTTCGCCAAATGAACGTATATGTATACAATCTTGAAATAAATTCATGAGACTTCTCCTTGCTCCAAAATATGGTGCACTTTAAGTCATTGATTATCTTCATTTGTCTCTCGTGAGACTTTTTCTTTGCTCTCTCCTCCATGTATCTGGTGGTTCAATCTCCGCCATTCATTTCAATGTCTGAACTTTCTGCAACTTATTAGTTTTATGTTGTTGTCATCTTTTATTTATGCAATAAGGATCCTTTGTGGTATATATTGTCTTAGAATTGTTTGATTGTGTTTGATTGTGTTTGATTGTTTTTTACATTGGTTTCATACATAGTAGAGAGATGTCAAACAAGGACCTTGAAAATGAGCTTGATGATAAAGCTAATTGGCCAAAGCCTATTGAGGACCATTTTATTCATCTATTACATGAAGAGGCCAAAAAAGGCTTGCAAACCAATACTTTAGATAAGAATGAGTGGGCTGGGATAGAGAAGAAGTTGTTTCACAAGTTTGGGAAAAGATACAACCGTGACAAATTGAAGCAAAAATATAACCGATTGTGCAAGATTCACCGTGAGTTTGGAAAGCTCATTTCTCAAACTGGGATGGGTTGGGACCCAAACATTCATTTGATGTTGGTTTTTTGGGTACAAAGCTGCTGATGGCAACTTACCTTGATAGCTCTCTGCCCATCTCTCTCTCTCTCTCTCTCTCTCTCTCTCTCTCCACCCCATAGTGACGAAAAACAGCAGCTTTGGTAACTTTGTTTGGGTACAAAGCAGCTTTGGTAACTTGATGTTTGTTTGAGTAAAAAAGGCATTGTAACTTTCTTTTAACAGTCAAAACCAACTTGTTATTGTTCCTTCTCTCTCTAAGACTAAAAAGTGAGAAAAAGAAGCAGCTTTGGTAGCTATTTTTGGGTAGAAACTAGAAAACAAGCATCTTTTGGCAACTTGATTGCAATTTGCCGAAAATATCTTAATTATAAAAAATGAAGAAAAAAAATTGTTTTCAGGAATTCAACCAAACAAGTTTTAAGATTCAAAAACAGTTTTCAAGTTGCATACCAAACAACTTTTTAAAACTTAAAAAATGAATTTGAGAACCCCTTGTTTTTAAGAAAAATAACAATTTTTGAGTTCCCTACTTGGATAAGATACCAAACAGGCCCTTACTTTCCACCGTAAGGTACAACAGAGCCATCGTTATGATTCGTCTCAACTCTGAACCGGTTCAATCGCATCCCTTTCAGGTTACAACACCCAAACGTTGTCGTTTACACCTCCAAATTTCATGAGAGTAAAAGAATGGCAAAAGAGAGCAATTGGGTTTTCTTGTGGCCCCAAAGACATATCTGTATCGGCTAATGAGCCCATTTCCTTTTAAAGTCAGGAAAAAAAAATTGTATCGCCGTGCGGCTAGACTCGGTTTTTTGAATTTTTTTTTAATAGTATAGCCGCGCGGCTTTGCTCGTTTCTTTTTTTAAAAGGACCCCGGTATAGCCGGGCGGCTATACTCGGTTTTTCCCAAAAATTAGTATAGCCGCGCGGCTGTAATAGATTTTTTTCTTTTTTTTTGGGGGGAAGAAAAAGTATAAACCTGTGCAACTAGGAGGGTCCTTTTTTCATTTCTTTATTAAATAGTATAGCCGAGCGGCTGTACTCTGATTTTTCTAATTTTTTTAAAAAAGAAATCGTATAGAAATTAGACGGCTTGAATAGTTTGCACTTGGTATCTAGAGCCTCCAGACCTTGATAAAATAGCATGGGCGTTCCCCAACCGCGAAGGAGATGGATTTACATGACATGTTCCTAAATTAGACAGCTCTGGTGCACTTTAATGTCAAAGTAATTGGTGAAACTACTTGACCCAAGATCTGGCTGGATTTTGTGGTTGTAATCTGAGGCAACTGGAAGAGCAAGGGGTCCTTCCTTGCCTAAAATAGTAGTGAACTTTGAGTTTAGCTTCGTCATTTTTCACCTTTCATTTCATCCTAAACCCTCTGCAATTTTCCCCTTATTGAACAGATGGAGAGGTGGAGAGCTTCAAGTTGATCCCTGTGATGCATGTTGCAAACATCATACGAAGGACACGATTTTTCAAGCCAAATTGCTCTCTTGTCATCATTGATTTCCTGAAACTACATTCTTCTGCCAATTTAGAGGAAGGAATCTTGAGCATATTAACAAATCTTGTCATTTTTCCTAAGTGCAGATGCAGCTCTGGAGAAATACTTTTGTGTCAAGTAGAGTGAAAAGGGAGCACCCTTTCCAAGACCTTGAAGAGCTTCATTTGCCCACTCCACCACTGCAACACAACAATGATTCACCAACAACAACAAAACAAAAAGACAAACCACAATAATTAACAGTAATCTCCTTATAAATTGTGGCTTTAGCTTCCACTTCCACCACCAACAAACTTCGAGAATCAAACAGAGTTGCATTAAAAAAAACAAAGAAAAGTGAGGAGCAATGGATGCTAGTGTGTTCAGGGCTGCGGTTCCAAATGGCAACACTCTTGGTCAAGAAAAATGAGGAGCAATGCATGATTAAATGCAAGTTAACTCTTTCGGATGTTGTGTATAATTGTACACAAAATTGTGCCAACTCCATTTCCATCACAAGGATTATTGAGGTAATGTTAAGATATAATGAACACTTACAAAAATTTCATTCCCCTGGGCAGTTTAGATAATGATATTTGTCCTACAATGTAATTTTAGGACTTTTTGTTGTTCGAAAAAGATGTCCGTTTCTCCGATGATCAATTTACAAATTTTTTAATACTAGTACCTAACTTAGTCCAGTTATGTCTATAAATATTACATAAAATGGTTCTTCTGCTTGAGCTTTTACAAAAATATTATGCAAATAGGAAGTACTTCTTAACTTTAGCAACAATCCATTTTGAATCATCTTAATCGATTAAATCCTGCCAAGAACCTGCAAATGACAACAAAACAGAGCCTCATTTAAAATTGTATCAACAACCAGAAGCAATAAAACCATGCACTACCAAATCTCTTCATCACTTTCACAAAAGAGTAAGATTTCAAACCCACATAAGCATGTAACCAGATTCCAACTCACCCCACAGATCAAAAGCTAAGACTGACTTTCAGAGAAACCAACACAGAACAGAACCGAGTAAACTATTGCATACTCTGACATGACATCAGCCAAAATAAAATCAATGGAGGAACATAAATTCAAGCCTTAAGTCAGGACTAAAAGTAAAATTCACCGACACCGCATTAAAAGAGAGAAATAATTGCAAAATTACAAGGGATGAATCTCAGAAACAGCAGGAAACATATAAGACTCGGGTCATCAGTAAAGCACTAGGAAGGATACATAAGCATTGGAGGGCACCGGAATACCAAGTGAGTATAACCCCAAAAAAGCTATCAACAAGATATGAAGCACACCAGGGCGTGCATTGATTTCCATATCATGCCAAATACAACCAAACTGGATGGAAGAGAAATCAATATGCACTTGCAAAACACGAGACCACAAACTCATACGAAGATTGATATCAAAGTCATAAATCAATGGTCCAACAAGATATAAATCAATCGTAGTTGTAAAGTCAGAGAGAGATGTGTGGGTTCACTAATGGAGAGTTGGAGAGCTATGCTTTACGCATTTATAAAGTATAGCCGAGCAGCTAAACGTTTAAAATTTCTATTTATAGAGTATAATATTTCTTAAAATTTCTTATAAAATATCTAATTTTATATTTTTTACTCGGCTCTTTTTCTTTTTTTTACGGCTATACTCGTTTTTCTAATTTTTTTAAGAAATAGTATAACCGCGCGGCTATACTTTTTTTCCTATTTTTTTAAGAAATAGTAAACAATTTGAGTAAAAGGTCTTCCTTTTTATTTTAATGAATATGTTTTTACGTTATTTCGTACTGCACAATTCCTTTCTTTGTGGGATCGTTTTCTCACGAAAGGGAATTAAAATAAATTATAGAATGGATTAATACACTTATGTCTAGATCTAAGATAAATGGAAATTTTATTAATAAAACCTTTTCAATTGTAGCCATACCACCAAGAAGCTCAAGCTTGAGCACCTTCAAACCATACCCGTACCTCGTCACCATTCTAAAAAGTTGGGCGCTGGACACATGCGCAATATTTGTCTTGTACTACAATCAACTAAAGATCCAAACATCTTTTCTATAATATAATCCATTTAATTAGCATCGTTTGCTTTCATCCACGTTGAGTTATACATTACTAGAAAACCTCAAAAAGAATCACAGACCAGGAACTCAGAATATTGCTGCCATTATCAAATCAATAATGTTATTTGAACCACATTTATATTGATCACATTGCTGACTACGTTTATTAGAGAGGTGAGCCCTGCCAGTGTATGTGGGAGGAACCCACCTGTATTAGATAGGCGGTCAGCAATGCAGTCTAAATAGCAACAATCTTATCAAATAGTATATCGTTCGAACAAGACGATCATATAAAAACATATTAATATATTAAAAAGAGAAAACAATATATATTATGAATACTACCAAACCGCCTAAATTACATCCACCAATTAATAATAATTTGAAGCTCACCTGATAAATATTTCGGACTGAACTGGGGGCGGTGTTCACTGATCATCTCCATGACATCAAAAGAGAGACACCTTCAATTATGCTCAAAATGATATTCCTGTATGTATCACTTGAATAGAATATCCTAAACGTATAGCCGCGTGGCTATACTCTATATACTACAATCTCTTAACTGTATCGCCGCACGGCTATACTCCCAAATAGAATATCTTAAACGCACATCCGATCGGTTATACGCCAAAAATAGAATATTTTAAAAGTATAGCCGCGCGGCTATACTCAAAATAGAATATCTTAAAAAGAGAGCCGCCCGGCTATACCCCAAAAGGTTGAAAAAAAGGAGGATCTCAAGTCACAGTTGGGTGTTGAGTTATTTTTTATGCTACTCAGAAAATCAAATGTAGAGAGAACCAAATGGGGTTGAGAGCGAGAGGTGTGGGGGCATTGCCAAACCTCATTCGAAGCCTCCGGAAGGAAGCCCACCCAAAGCAACAATCACTTCCGTCTCTGAGGCGCGCCTTCTCTCTCTACGATCAGATCAATCTCATCGACAACGTCCCTGATGACCAGCTTCGCTTTCAACGGTGCCTGCCTGCCTGCCTTCCTCTTCCTTTGTTTCTTCAATTAATTTTCTCTTCTTGAAATGAATTCACTTTTGCTTCGTTTGTAAACCGAAAAACAACCACTAATTACAGTTGTGCCACTTATTGTGATGAAGGTACACTGAGACAGGATTCAGAGTGAATGGGGTGGACTATGAAGGAAGCTTGCTTTGTGTTGGAAATATGTTGATGTCTTGGGCTCCCACCAAGTTCTCTCATGTCACTCCTGATAGGTCTTTCTTTGCTATATGCTTGAAATTTTAATTTTGTTTTTTCTGGCATTTTTGTTAATTGAGGATAAAACTCTTAATAATCAATTAAAGCTTAATTAGAGCAAAGAAAACAAAAAAAAAAAATACAAAAAAAAAAAAAAAAAAAAAAAAAAAAGTAGAAATAGCAGTTTTATCTAAATTTCATCTATTTTATGTTGTGATGCAGCTTATCAATGTTTCAAATCGTGCGGCCTATACCTGGTAAATTTCAAATTTTGGTTTAATCCCGTTATTTTGCCTCCAAATTTGTTTTCTTTTTTCTTCCTTCTTGTCAGGGGCACCTTGTTCTAGATTGTCCTTCATCAATTACTTTAGGTAGACTCATAGAGAGAATTTAGAACAATTTTCTTTTTCTGTAAGAAGCAGTAAGTCAATATATTATATGATCAATTCCTTTGTATGAAACATGGGCTCCCAGCTAACCAATCATATAGAGAGCATTCGGCACAAGCTGTTATTTAGCACTAAGTCATCGGTGAAAAACCTTTACATTCTCAGTTGAAATGTGGAAGCTTACTGACTTCCCTTATATTATTAACTTGTGTACTGAAACGTATAATATTGTAATCATGTTTCATCTCTTGCTTCCAAATCTGAAACAGTAATGACCTAATAGTACATTCTATGCCGATAGAAAAATTGAAATGTCAACCAAAATGTTATGTACAACATTTGCCTCAATCAAGGGATTATTGAAATTTGTATCCCTCAAAATGCTTTCTTTTCCTCTTTCCCTTGCTGTGTCTGGCCATCCCATCCTCACTAAACAATATGGTTACTCTTTACTCTGAAGTTATTTGTTGTTGCCATTCATATGATTCTTGGCTAACTGCTTTTTTCATTGACATCTTATTTTGATAATTTATTTCAGAGATTTTGATTCTTGGCACTGGGAGAAACATTGAACCCGTAGATCCTGAACTACGACGCTTCATTCGCTCTACGGGAATGAAGTTAGAAGCCGTTGACTCGGTATATTTCATCACTGTGCCTATTTTATTCATTTTTTCTTGCACATTATTTTTATTATGGCCGCTTAATGTTCTGATTTATCTGACAAATGAATACCTAACATTGATTTGTAAGGAAATTCGATGTTGCTACGTTATTCATCAAATATTAAATGCTGTTATCCTAATGTTATATATAGAAAGCTTTAGGAAATTAGGAAAGTAGAGGATATCAGGAATTTGGGGTTTGATCAATGATATCACGTTCAAATAATTTAGAATTTAAGTATTACAGAAGTACAGTAACTTGTTACATAAAGTGTAATTTCATTTCTAGGTTCCACATGGACCCCTAAAATCTTGATGTACAATGAATTACTACTCTAGTATGGTGGGAACTTTCTTTCTGCATATCCAGACAAGGATTAATAGCACTTCCCCTCCTAAAAACAAATGCGATGGGGGATTTGATCATGTCTCTTGTTAATTAGAATTCTTTATTAACCAACCTAATTCCCACTTTATGCAAGCTTTAGCAATCACTATGATAGTGTGGAGCCTTTCTTATATTTTCCTTGTACATCAGTGGGCTGTCATTTGTGACAATAGTTTGTATATTTGGGACTATCAATTTCACTGGTAGGTAATTATGAACTAGCTCTTCAGGTGTTTTTGCTTTACTGAAATTGGCTGATGCCACAAGGGATAAAAGTGAAAGATTGAGTGGGAAAGGGGAGAATTTGATTTAGACCCAATCCCCCTGTTTTCAGTTTCAAATAAATTCACTCACTTATCCGCTGCGTAGTGTTTAAATCTCAGCATTGGCAATTATGAGTTCTATTGGGTAGTTTCACATGTGACACTAACTGGAGGAGATGACTCTTATCTAGTTTCAAATGTTGAGCCACCAGGAGGCTAGAGTTAAAATCTGTAACCAAATTTTACTTTCTCTTAGTTATACTTCCCCATGAAATCTGGGGTTTTCTAAGATTATGAAGAGTATTTCCCCCTCCATGAGTTTCAAGGTGGTCTTTATGTTCTGAATTGGTGATTTTGCCAAATTTAAGTTTATTATTCTCTCCGGAGTATAACCAAATGGCATCTGTATTAGGAAATATCCTGACTATAACTTGTTTTCTGTGTGAGGCCCTAACCTGCCATCTTTCTTCAGTTTTGTTGCATACCTCCTTCTAAGTTGAACACAGATTCAACTTCAAGTCCTATATTAGCCTCTTCCAATGATTGTGATTGGGGCCTGTAGTTCCAATGAGTGGAGAAATAAAAAACTGATATGGCAATTGATGCTCCATTTTCAACTTGGCTTTATAACAGTAGTGGGTTCTACTACCAAGTTCATAATATTGTCTCATTTTTGTTTCAGAGAAACGCCATATCAACTTACAACATACTGAATGAGGAAGGTAGGATTGTGGCTGCTGCGCTTTTACCGTACGGAGCTTCTTAATGGTGCCTTGACCCAGTGCAAGATGAGTGCTTTCTGCGTCCTAACAATCAATCTTCTTCCTCACTAGGTACATACAACCTCAAGCAAAATGAATGCATTTATAATGTAACTAGTGACTAAGAGGCATGCTACATCGATTTTCGTAGTGTAGTTAAGGTGGTCTGTTGCTGCTGTATGCATGCTCAAGTAATTCATTCTGATATGTTAAGCATATCTCTATGGTAGATACCCTCGAGGCTATCTTAAAAATCTTACTGCAGAAGTTCGTGATAAAAAAAAGATACTATTCTTGCAGAAATTTTCCGAATAAAATCATCTTGAAGTTCAAGTATATTCCAATATGAATAAAGTTGGAATTTGTGAAATGTTGAATTCTATTTCTTAAAGGCATATGAGCCTATCACATTCAGATAAAACGTGTAGAATTTTATGAAGTATATTCAGATGGAAGAAAAAGAAGAAAAAGAAAAGGCGTGTTACCTTTTATTATTATATTCTTTATTCGATTGAAATAGTAAACCTGTCGTGGCAAAAGAAATTGAGAACCAAACTAAAAATATCTTTTTTGGTTTAGAACCAAACCAAAGATTTTGGGTAACTCTTCGTATTTTAGCTGAGATTAGGTGACCTTGGCTCCACAAGGGATCCGGATCCTCAAAGTCCTCGTGAAACGGTGCAAGTTCAACCAATGGAAAAAGGATTCAATTCCTCAAAAAAAAGATTGAAAGTTAGTTGTAAGGAGCACTGTATATGGAGAAAAACTTCCCTATGTGCCTATTTGTCATCCTTTCCCTATGTGACTGTCATTATCACACTTCATATTTGTTGGGTCATTAGAAGAGAATTGCTGTGGTCAGTAGTCGGTGCGTGAACGCATCCTAGCCATAGATTGCCCATGCGGCAACGTGCGAATTCAAAGATGAGAGAAATCAAGAGTGGCCTACTGCACAGAAGCTCCTACAGTTTCGTCAAATGTATCTCTGGTTGCTGTCAAACTCAAATGTACCTCTTGCCTTTCCAAAATCAAAATTGTTACTAGGTTCGATTCCTTCTTTTAATATCGCTTGTATAAAAAAAAATTATATCAATGACCAGCTTTAATGAAAGTTGAGAAATCATATTTGGGAAATCCAATCCAAATAAATTAGTTAGGTCAAATAAACAATGTAACGTCTAATCTCATTCTCAGAAACTTCCTGTTTTCTTTTTTTTCTTTTACTAAATGCAGTGACTTCCAGTTTTGTGACGCTTAGTCTCATTGAAATTCATAACGGCCAGTCCCCGTTAAAAAACAGAAAAAATAATCATGCCCAAAACACACATATGCATGTATGGCAGTTGCATATACATGGATCCTTCAAACTTTAAAATCTACTGTTACTGTGGATTAAAATTTGACTATTTTATTTGGTTCGACTGGTCCCACTTTCTGGGATGTTACAGCAAGTTCCAGTCACTGTCCATGGAGTCGGTTTGTTTTTCATGTAATAAGGTTCCTGATGCACCCAAGAATAGAAAGAAAGAAAAAAAAAGACGAAAGCAAAAAGAACTCAGACCCGAAAAACCAACCATAAATACACAGCATCCGAACAACTCTCTTTGTCAGTATATCTTTCTTGATTCTATTTTTACTACAAGTTTTCCACGCCACCTTTTCCATTCTTCTCTCTGTTGCCTCTGCCTATAAATCCCAGCACAGCCTTCCCATTTTTTCAGTGCAAAACCAAACTTTCAATCACTTGTAAATCACTCTTCACTCATTCATTTCTTTCTTTCTTTGCTCTCACTGTGTGTTTTGTTTTGGTGAATTGTGATCTCTCTTTTATAGCTTCTGTACAAGTCAAGTGTGTCAAGAAATTGCAAATTCCCGTTAACCAAGGTTTTCTTTTTAGCTAGGTTTGAGTTGTAGAACTTCTTGTAATTCATCTTCCTTTCTCTGTTTTTCTGTCCTCATGGCACCTCCTGATGATCCTGTTAGTCCAATCCTCAGTTTGTGTCGGTCCAACGGTTTAGAACAATACTTTGATTTGTCTAATGGAAAGTTTAGTGTCAAAGGTGTTCCATTGCTCTCTGAAGTTCCAAGCAATGTCACTTTTAATCACTTCCACTCAACCTCCCAATCTTCTGATGCTCCATTTCCTCTAATCCAACGCGTTCGTGCCTTGTCCCACAAGGGCGGGTTCCTTGGATTCAACAAGGAGGAGCCCTCAGATAGGTTGATGAACTCCTTGGGTAGATTCAGTAACAGGGATTTCCTTAGCATCTTTAGGTTCAAGACCTGGTGGTCTACAATGTGGGTGGGGAATTCTGGGTCAAGTTTGCAAATGGAAACCCAATGGGTGCTCTTAGATGTCCCAGAGATTAAGTCCTATGTGATAATCCTGCCCATTATTGAAGGCAGTTTTAGGTCTGCTCTTCATCCTGGCACTGATGATCATGTAATGATCTGTGCTGAGAGTGGTTCTACCCAAGTGCAAGCATCGAATTTTGATGCCATCGCTTATGTTCATGCCTCTGAAAATCCCTACAACTTGATGAAAGAAGCCTATAGTGCTCTCAGGGTCCATCTCAATACCTTTAGGCTGTTAGAAGAGAAGACAGTCCCAAATCTAGTTGACAAATTTGGTTGGTGTACTTGGGATGCCTTCTACTTAACTGTAGAACCTGTTGGTGTCTGGCATGGTGTCAAAGAATTTGTTGAAGGCGGTGTATCCCCTAGGTTTCTCATCATTGATGATGGCTGGCAAAGCATCAATTTGGATGGTGAGGACCTGCATGAGGACGCGAAAAATCTAGTTCTTGGTGGGACTCAAATGACTGCTAGGCTTCACAGGTTTGAGGAGTGCAAGAAGTTCAGGAACTACAGAGGAGGGTCTATGTTGGGCCCTGATGCTCCTTCATTTGATCCTAAAAAGCCAAAGTTGTTGATAGCCAAGGCAATTGAAATAGAGCATGCTGAGAAGAATCGTGACAAGGCCATTCAATCTGGAGTCACTGACTTGTCCGAGTTTGAAACAAAAATTCAGAAGCTGAAGCAAGAGTTGAAAGAGATAATTGGTGAAGAAGAAAGCAGTGCTTCTAATGAAGGCTGTGGAAGCTGTTCTTGCGGAGCTGATAACTATGGAATGAAGGCCTTCACAAGCGATTTGAGAACCAAATATAAAGGTTTAGATGATATATATGTATGGCATGCTCTCTGTGGTGCCTGGGGTGGTGTTAGGCCAGGTGCAACCCATCTCAGTGCAAAGGTCATCCCCTGCAAAGTCTCTCCTGGACTTGATGGGACCATGACTGACCTTGCTGTGGTGAAAATCGTTGAGGGGGGGATCGGGCTTGTTAATCCTGATCAAGCCGATAATTTGTTTGACGCTATGCACTCCTACCTTTCCAAAGTTGGTATCACAGGAGTCAAAGTGGATGTTATTCATGTAAGTATTCAACATATCACCATCTTATTTTCTGCTGTATTTTCTTATTTGTTTATCTATATTCACTTGCAGACTTTTAACTGTTTACATGAATTTTCCGTATAGACTCTTGAATATGTATCTGAGGAATACGGAGGCCGTGTGGAGCTTGCAAAGGCTTATTACAAGGGGCTGACTCATTCTCTTCAGAAGAACTTCAATGGGACTGGACTTATTGCTAGCATGCATCAATGCAACGACTTCTTCTTCCTTGGGACAAAGCAAATCTCTATAGGAAGAGTTGGTAAGAAAATCCAAACAAATCGATATTGTGTATAACCTATAACTTCATTTTAAACCACAGGACATGTCATCATGGATGTTATTCTTCTATTGCAGGTGATGATTTTTGGTTCCAGGATCCAAATGGAGATCCTATGGGAGTTTACTGGTTACAAGGTGTTCATATGATTCATTGTGCCTACAACAGCATGTGGATGGGTCAGATCATACATCCAGATTGGGATATGTTCCAATCAGACCATCCGTGTGCCAAATTTCATGCAGGATCTAGGGCTATCTGTGGGGGTCCAGTATATGTAAGCGACTCGGTTGCTGGTCATGATTTCAATCTCATTAAGAAGCTTGTTTACCCAGATGGTACCATCCCCAAGTGCCAGCATTTTGCGCTTCCCACCAGGGACTGCCTCTTCAAAAACCCTTTATTCGACAACAAAACTGTTCTGAAAATTTGGAACTTCAACAAGGTATGTTCCTCAATCTCATTAATAAGATACTGACAATCTGTAAAATTGAGACCAGCAAGGCATTGTGTGATCATACTTGTCATTTTCTACATACTAGGACAACTTATTTTGTAGTCTGTTGCAATTTGATTGAGAAAGGTACTTACTCAATTTATTATAATTATTCCACAGTATGGTGGGGTGATTGGAGCTTTCAACTGCCAAGGGGCTGGCTGGGACCCCAAGGAGAAGAGGATCAAAGGCTACTCAGATTGCTACAAGCCAATCTCTTGTTCATTGCATGTTTCAGAAATTGAATGGGACCAAAAGATAGAAGCAGCCAATCTATGTAAGGCCGAAGAGTATGTGGTCTATCTCAACCAGGCTGAAGAACTTCGACTCGTGACCCCGAAATCTGATGCAATTCAAATCACCATCCAACCATCTACATTCGAGCTTTTCAGCTTTGTGCCAATTAAAAAGATAGGAAGCAGCATCAAGTTCGCGCCAATTGGACTTACAAACATGTTCAACAGTGGAGGAAGTGTCCAAGAGTTGGAGTACAAAACTACTGCAGTTGAGTTTAGTGCCCAGATGAAGGTTAAAGGTGGAGGCAATTTCTTGGCCTACTCAAGTGAGTCTCCAAAGAATGTTGTTTGAATGGGACTGAGGTAGCTTTTGAGTGGTCAACTGATGGCAAACTGACCCTGAATCTTCCTTGGGTTGAAGAAGCTGCTGGCAATTCTGATGTGGTTTTTGCTTTCTGATTTGTATATTAACTTTGCTTAAGGCCTTAGGGTGTGACAAATTAGAAGTATATGAACTGAAGTTACTATTTTAAGCATAATGAATTCATTTTGTACCGTATAGTGATTACATTTCACATTTATTCCATCATATTATACAGCGGAGGAGGAGGAGGGAGGCAACTTGCCTAAGGGGGCACAAAGGAGAAACTGTGTTCAAAGGGGCCACTTAACATTACCGAAGTAAAAACTCTCTCTGAAGGTGAAACTGTGAGCTTGCACTGCAGCCGCCACCCCCCTTTTGGGGTGGGTGGCTTCCCCATCTTCCATCTTTCTCTTCTCATCTCCCTTTCTCTTTTCCTAGTTTTCTTCCCCTCTCCTCTTCTTTCCCCAGATTCGTTTGGATTTTAGGTCCTCTTGCCAGATCTATCTGGATCTTGTCTTTTGTTTGTTTGTTTGTGTGTTTTCTGTTGTAGGTCCTTGGTGACTTTTGTTGTTCTTGGATGTGTCTTGCTGCCGCTGGGATGGCTGTGGTGTGGTGTTGTTGACCCAACTTTTTTCTTTGGTTTTCGTTGTGTTTTTGAAGAAAGTACTGCAATCCACCATAGATGTCATGATTTTGTTGCCCATATCTATTTTTTGTGTTTGGTCACTAGAGATGTTGTACTCATATTTGGCATTGCAGCTACTATGTACTTTTTTATGTGTTATCAATAAAATTACTATCCCTTTTAATAAATAAATAAAAACATTACCAAAGTAACATAACTGATGAAAATATACCCAATTTCTATGAACTTGGTGAAACGTTTGTGGAAAGATTTGAATATCTTCGCAAAGGGATTACCGCTCAAGTTTTTAAAAGTCTTCATCTCTTTCACCTAAAATCAATGGTTAGAGCCTTCCCCTCTTCATATGAAAAGGAATAACTTATTTATACAAGAATTAGCAAGCAACTAAAACTTAAAGCTTTTTTAGTGCAAGCAATTGGGGGAGGGATCATTGGGTATTTGGGGGTTTTGAACCTCTGCCCACATAAGTAGAGGCAGAAGAGCTCAACCAACTGAGTTGTGTTAAGATTTTAAAGGGACGGACCCTTGGCCCACCACTAGCAACATCAATATTATCCCCAACTTAACCACCTGTTTAGCAGGTGTGGGGTTTTATACAAAAGGTCTCAGTGTTATTAGGAATGAAATCATTTATTATATAAGACTTTCTATTTTGTTAAGTTTCCGATGTGGGACTTGTGTATTCTTCAACACTCCTCTTCACGTGGGACCACTTTTTAGTGGACCATAAGTGCAATCAATTCCACATCAGTCACTTTTTTTTTATAATAATTTTTAATTTAGGGTTTGTTTGATTTTGATTCAATTTGGGGTTTTTGTTTGATTTGGGTTTAATCATGCCCAGTCAACCGACCCGCTTTGACACCATGTTAAGATTTCAGAGGGACGGACCTTTGGCCCACCACTAGCAACATCGATATTGTCCCCAACTTAACCATCTGTTTAGCAGGTGTGGGGTTTTATACAAGGGAGATTTTATTGGCACCCCATTATTTGCTATTTGCACCCCATACTAATTTTAAACATGAATAATTTATTTAACCTTTGTAAATAATTACCGTTAAGGACAAAAAGTATTTATAATAAAAATTAAATTTGCTCACTACAACCCAAATATATTCCTGCAACCCTAGTTAGACTTTTTTCTCAAACCATCATGTTTCTACAACCCTAATGAAGTTTATACGCTTATATTGGTGAAAAAAAATATATTGTATTATTCATGAAGGGTGAGATTGAAGTTAAAGAGGCTTCGAATGAGGTATAAGTTTATTTTTTGGCATTTTTCAAGCTTAGGATTTCATGATGGTTCGCTAGTTGCGTTCAGCACACCAGTACCGAACGCGATAGGTAATTCGGTGGGATGCCATCGAAACATTGCACCTATTTCGGTGGTGTTTGACCAACCGTTAACTTCAGATGCAGTGGGAGATCTACCATAATATGGAACGGTGTCCGGTGGTGTATTACTGAATTTTTGCCCACAATTCAGTGGCAACGAACCGAAATATATTTATTTTTTCAGTAACTTATTGTCAACCACAAATTTAATATAACCATTCGAATATACCATTATTTGGCTTAGCCCACCAATTTCACTAACAAAGGGTAAATGTCTTCGACATGCACCTAAGGTGCTCACATTCGTAATCAAAAACAATATTAAGTACAAACTCAATAACGAATTCGGTAGATGATCACTAAAACAAAAAACGAATTCAGTAGACTACCACTGAAAAACGGAAACATATTCAGTGGACTAGCACTAAAAAACTGAAATAGATTCAGTGGACTACTACTGAAAACATAAACACATTCGGTGGATAGCCATTGAAAAACGAAAACAAATTCGGTGGACTACCACTGAACAAGGTAACGATTTCAATGGGGTTTACACAAGTAAGTTAAGGAATGGGGTTCATGAGAGCAATCTAGGAAAAAAAAAAATGAGGTGTAGTGAGAAATTTTAAAATTTACTAAATTTAGTGGGGTGTAAGGAGAATATGGGGTGCAAAAAGCAAATTTTGGGGGTGCCAATAAAATTACCCTTTATACAAAAGGTCTCGATGTTATTAGTAGTGGAACCATTTATTATATGAGACTTTCTATTTTGTTAAGTTTCTGATGTGGGACTCGTGTATTCTTCAACAAGTTGTACCCCACTGGCAACTAAAACTAAAAGCTTGGGTCTGTGAGTTCCTCTACGCATTTGATTTTCAATTGGTAATGTACTAGGTATACTAGTTTAGGCTTAACAACCAAACACTATTCCACTTTTGTTTGATGGTAACACCTATTTTCATTTGACGTGTTCTTATGGCAAAGTATGAAGGACAGATGGTAGAGATAGCTAGCTAGAAGCTGTGTCATTGAAGATGATGGTAGAGATGGTTTAGATATCCTAGTCAATAGTAAATCCAACTACTCTGAAGAAGTCATCAAAGTATAACTTCTTCTTTATGCTTTTATAAGAGGGATCAATGCATAAAGATATTTTCAAAGTGCCGAAAACTCCCAATCTTATTCTATAATTTCTCGATTTCTTGACAGTTAGCGGAATGCCAAGTGGCTAAATTCTTTTAGGTTTTGAAAGTGTCGGCTGATGCTTTTCTTTTTCTTTTTTTTTAGGATAAATTGTCGGTAGATATTTTGCAATGCATAATTTGCCTTTCTATATACGATTATGACTCAAAAAGTGGGTCTATACAAATCCAAAGTACACGCTAGAAACATCCCAACCAGAAATTTCTCGATTTTCCCAGGAAACAAACAGAAAAGGTGAGGTTAATCCAAGTCAAGAAACCAATCAGAATGTGAAACAAATTAAAGTCAAGGGGCAACCCTAAAGTCAATAGCAGCAAGTGATGACTCATTCGATTTGCTTGTGAAGACGCGTTCCAACATTCCTGAATAGAAAAGAATTATCCATATCAATCTTTTGGTCGGCCCAATACCAGGCTAAGCTTCCCCTTAACGTAAAATATTTTAGACCACGTTTCCTCCTGAGTCCTAACTAACTAACTAACTAACTAACGAACGACTAATTGATGACCTTAAAATTCGAACAAGAAGATCGTTTTCTTTGACCCTCACATTTGGTTGGCCTTAGATCTTGTGACACTTGATTTTTTGGTGGAGTTTGTTTTTTTGGCCTACTAATGTATGGTGTTGCATGTTAATGATACATCATCATACATGCTCTGCTATTTACCATGCATTTGCTAGATTTCATCTTCTTTGTTAGAGGATTTGGCAGACTTGGGCCACTTTCACATGGACTTTGACTTTGACTTGTGCCATGGATTAGGGTTTGGGCCTTCACCCCATTTGGAAGCTTCTTAGCAATCTTTGAAGGATGATAAAACATGGATTAGGATTTGTTTCTCTCAAGACTCGTACTGTTTTTGAAATAATCCCAACGCAACTAGCTAGGCCTCAATTAAAGAGTCCGGGACAGTTTTAATAACTTGGAGAACACTTTACTTTCCTTAGAAGTATCCTCATCACGGTAGTATCCTATTCTAACTTGGAGATATCGATTACATAAAATACAATTTGGAGAAAGAGGTAACCTAGCAAAGAGTCCTTCAAGGATGAACATGTTAAATTAAGCAAGGCAAATATTCAATTATGTTCATATCTTTATTTTTCTTCAATATAGAGGTATTTATAAAGAAGTACAACGTTAATTAAAATAGAAAATAAATCTAAATTACAATATGAAATTAATCTCAATTACAATATGACTAAATAAATGGGTAAGTAACCAAAATCCTAACTAAGTAAGGAATTATAATCCTAACTAAATATGGACTCGTCAACAGAACATGATCACCATATATATGTAAATTCAGTGCAAGAGAGATTTTAAAGCTGGCGTACGTCAAGAAAGCTTACTAAAGAGAAGAAGCAATATATCGATATCAAATCAATGGAATTTGAAGACGAGGTTGGTATTTATTATAGGTCGTCGTACAAACCATCGATCAAGAAGGAAGTGGATGAGACTGCAACATCAGAGATTCATGGGGAAGTTGAAGAAGAAGTAGATGGGGTTGAGAGGAGGCTCAAAGAGTTGAAGAACTTTGATGAGCTTCCTAACCCTCCTTTTAATCATCACTTCATCAACAAGCCATATAATATACAGGCATCGCTAGCCGAAAGGATTCAAGGAGAATGGGAATCAATAAGACAACTTCCCCCAAGTTCAATTTTGGTTAGGGGTTATACTTCAAGGATTGATCTTATGAGAGCTGTGATAGTTGGTGGAGGTGACTTCATACGTCTTCCAAAACGTGACAAGACCAAGATAATTGGTCGAAAAGGTGTCATGATAGTTGATGATGATCGAGAAGATGATGAGATGATAACTTGTCGAGAAGGTCCTCCCTATCACCAAGGCTTGTTCTTCTTAGACATATTCTTTCCAAGCAATTATCCGACAGAGCCTCCCCAACTCTTTTTCCGCTCTTACGGCCTTGATCTAAACCCTAACTTGCCCAAAAACGGCAAAGTTTTGCTTGACGCCAATCTACAACAGTCAAACATATGGGACACACTTGTTTCAATTCGGGAATTGATTCTCTTGGATGGTATTGATCATGACAAAGAGAATTCTTCGAAATTAAGCAAAATGGTTTTTGTGCAAACTTGGGAAGCCATGCTTCATATGTTGGAGTGCCCACCTATCCATTTTCAAGCTTTAGTTTTGGGGTATTTTCGAGTAAGATCTCATCAGATTCTACTCGACTACAAAGCTTATGCCGATGTTCAGGATCCGGCGATGAAGTTGTTATTCTTCAAGCTTGTGAAGGCCTTTGAAACTAATGGAACTTATTGCCGACATCATTATAATCAGAAGGAGTATGATTTGGCATTTGAAAAAAAGGAGCCTTTAGAAGATTATAGCAATAATATCCGTAGTTTTTGGTACTCTTCACTAAAAATATAGAATAAAGTGAAGATTCTACTGTAATAGCTACGCTTGGTAGGTCTCATATTTTTATTTTTATTTTTATTTGTCTTTTGTTTCGTTATTAATTTTGTTGATGTTGTTGAAAACAGGTTTAATTTGCTTCAACTTTTATGTCTGCCTTTTTACCACAAGTCCAATCTTCTTGTACTATTAAATTATCCTAGAAAAGCCAATGCCCATTGATCATCTCATTATGTGCGATGAACTTTTACATGAACAAAGCCCTAAATGCAAGTTTTAATTCAAACTACCATGTGAAGTTTATGCTCAAATCTCATATTGCCTGAGAAGTTAAAGCGATTCTTGTTGCCCTCTTGACCAATGTTTTGCATCTCACTTTGTCCCCCACTGTCAAATTTGTCAACAACAAAAAAACTCGTTAAGAAAGCTAACATGGCACTAATAGGGCCCACTTTTCTAGACCTAGCTGCAATCGTGGCCGTGAGATTATTCAGGTTGACTCCAACATATAGTACTTAACATGAAATTGCGATGAAGAAATCAGGCCTATAATAAGCATTGCATATAGCAGCATAATTGCTCTTCCTAAGCTCACGGAGAACATTGATTGCTCACTCCTTGGTTACAAGGGCAACAGTTTGTTGCGTGGGTTATTATCTTATGATAAGAGACTTGTCTCTATGGGACACATAGCCAACAACTACTCATTATTACGAATTTATCTAAAGGAAAAAAGAAAATTAAGAACAAGAAGAAGAAAAGGTTATAATTTGGCAGGACGGAGACATGTCAACAAGCTATAAGTGCTTAGTTTTGCAAAAAATATCATGCACAGTTCATTTTCTGTTTTTGTTTTATGGTCAATCAATTTTCGACGAATTATAAAAAGAAAACCAAAATTTATGGTGGGCAGCTTTATCGCAACTCTCTTATAATTTTAATAAATAAAGACTTTTGATTAGAAATTTAACTACTATGTATTTGTTTGATATTATATGGCCTTGAAAAATTAAGAATGATAATCAATAATAATGCATTGTGTGACTAATACTATATAGTCTATTAATTTGGGTTAGGATAATCCATGTGCATAGCCGTCACAAACTTTGTTTGTTTTGTAAACCGAGTTTAATTGCCAATTTATATGTAATCACCAACCAAGGGATGACAAGAAGATCCAGAACACTCTACATTCCTATCCAATTGTTCAATATATATAATTAGCATAACCATAATTATAATTATAATTAAGTAGCTTGCTAGCCCCGGCCACAGATGGTGAAGGTGCACAAGACCTCGTGCTCTAAATCTTGCCACGTTGCATATTCAGAACCATTCGATCTATGGACTTGGATAGTGCTGGCCAGGTAACTATATCAGTATGCTGGATCTGCAACCGCATTTGCATGTGCATCATGTTCTCTGGCTCCTGCTTAAGCTTTGCTTGTAGATCAATGGTGGGGATAATTGGTTTGGAGGGGAAAAAATTAATGGAACCAATGATTCAAATTCTCGAAATACTTTGAAGGTTTTGGTTTTATTTATTTAGGGTAATCTCCAATCCAACTCCCAGTGAACTAATACTGCATGCATGCATTGCTATATATATATATATATATATATATATATATATATATATAAATCAAGCCTGGTATATATCTCCACCGAAAGTGTAAGTGACAGACAGAAGATGCATGCATCTTTGTCTGTGAGAGATTGTCCGAGTTTTAAGTTTGGAGGGGGGTACCATGATACAGAGACATGTTACAAACATGGCTTAGGAATTGTTTTTTCTAACAAGTTTGAGACATCAATCATCAGTTTGATGCAAAATGGGGTTCATGAATGTCAGAACCAAATCTACCTTATCCCAACATTAAGATCTAATTTGTCCACCAATTCTAACATGTTATGTGCAGGCACTCCAATTCCCTTTAGTTTTATTTATTCTAGGTTTCCTGCCTGGAAACAAGGCCTAACCACCATGAAAAACCCTAGAAAAGTTTTAGGCCATGTTGATTGAGCTGGAATGATGAGGAGATTAAGGACCCCCAATTTGCATTATCTAAGTAAGCATTGAATTTGGAAAGTAGGAAGGAAGAATAATCCAGGGTGTTTTTCGTGGGATAGGCGTGATGAAAGGTGGTGGTGGTGGTGGTGGTTTAAGAAGGACCTCTTAAGAAGAATCATGTGGTTGCATGTGCATAAGTTGGAGAACATGCCCAAAGCAACAAGCATTAACAACACCAATAATAATATATGTACACTTGGCATCATCCCATTCATTTATCCCCATTCCCTTGGAGGAGGCCTTCTAT
This sequence comes from Prunus armeniaca, assembly GCA_903112645.1. NCBI lineage: Eukaryota > Viridiplantae > Streptophyta > Magnoliopsida > Rosales > Rosaceae > Prunus > Prunus armeniaca. The sequence goes on along the minus strand of CAEKDK010000003.1, from coordinate 520,164 downwards.
GAAATTGTCTTGTGGCCCCTACTTTTGCCTTAATTAATTAATTAATACACATAATTAACTAATCTGTATTATCCTTAATGGCCGCCAACTCAGTTACCAGCTAACACCCTATAAAAACCCTTAATTATGCCATTTCTGCTATAGCAGCTATAGTGTTTTGGCTTGAATCATAAGGATTTCTCAAGGAAAGCAAGCTACGGTGTTTAGCTCCTGAATCATGGGTTCTCAGCATCCTCTCCTTGTTTCCCTTGATTTGAAGGGCATGGTCCTAAAAAATGAGGGAAAGTCCTACACAAAGTGGAACAAAGTTAATATGATCACAAGAACACCCAAAAGAAGAAGGATATTAAAGAAGAGGGGGACAGGGAGACGCCTCCAACTAAGTGCAAGAATACGCAGCAATGGGATCCGAAGCAGGGTGAAAACCTTGAAGAGACTGATCCCAAACACCGATTCGTCGATGGGGTTGGATGGACTCTTCAGAGAGACAGCTGATTACATCCTGTCCTTGCAAAGTAGAGTCAGGCTCATGCAAATTATGCTTCAGGCATTGGCACCTGGTTCTCATCATGATGAGTGACTCATTCATTTCTGTAAAGAATAGTATTCTTTATTTTTTTTTCAATTCTTTAAAAGTTCTTTTTTTTCTTTTTCTTTTTATTATTCTTCCTGTTTTTCTTCTTGTGATTTAGTCATAGAAACCTGTTTGGGTTTGGGAAGTCCAGAGTACATGCATGCTCTCAGGCTGTCTACAGTTTGTAAAGAGCTTGGTCATTTTATTGTGTGGAAAAAGCAAGTTGATGATAAGTGGTTTAGTGAATATTTACTCTTTAGTTTATTTGTGAATAACATGTATTTTCTGGGAAATTAACGGTTGGCACGCAATTCCAATGTGCTTTTTTTGGCGACCAACTTATAATTGCTGAATTATGGTGCATAAAAAAAAAAAAAAAAAAAAAAAAAAAAATGGGACTCTATGGTGATGATGATGAGGCCAGTTTTGATCCCAAATTGTAACGTGGTTTTGATTTTTATATCTTAGAACATCTGGTCATGGGAGTCCAAACGTGCAAATATAAATTAGGTATCTAGAGTGACAATTTTTTCCATCGAAATAGCATTCGTTAAATTAATTCTAACAGTACAACTAAGACAATCTACAACACAATCATAAGCTCCAAATTCAAAAGGACAATAAATCCAATGAGCAATAATAAAACTCTTTTCTTTAGTGTCAAGTTAAGACAATTACCGACCCCAATGTCAATTTGAAAAGACTTGACTGCATATCCTAACTTTATATCAGATTGAATTGGATTTGAGTATACAACTTAGGGTTGGGAAAAAATAATGGTTGAACTGGTCAATCAAGCTGAATCGGAATATTATTAGAAATGTATATAAATATTAACATATCAGGCCCCAATTCTATAGTAGTGAAATAGAATCGGATGCACGAAACTCTAGACCACAATAGAAGTTCCTATCCTTGCTAACATTGACAGAGCAGCATTCGAATTCGAACTTTACCGAAGCCTTAGGGCCAGTTATGATAGGACTAGTTAAAAGGCTTTTCATCCGGGCATTTACAGCTTGGGCTGATCTCGTTACACATAAGAACTAAAGCTGAGCCGAAAGAGTTGGGTTAGCTAGGCCCACGTGGAATAACTAATTTATTTGCAATAACTATAAGCTTATTAGTATTGGTTTAATCATCAATGGGTGATTTTAAACGTGTAAGTCTAGGGTTTATTCTATAATACTGATTGGTTTAATCGGCCTTTCACACGCGGAACAGTGTTACAAGTTCAAAACTCTACCCATATACATATTCACCTCTCTCTCTTTCCTCTTCTCATTTTCATTCTCACTATTGCAAGTTTGAAATAAAGACGAAGTTTTTTTTTTCTTTTCTTTTTTTAAAGAAAAAAAAAAACAATTATATGTCCCGCTTATAGTATGATTTGCACATGGCTCCCATATGCTACTGCGTTTTGAGTACTCTTGAAAATTAAAGAACTAATCGAAGAAGAAAGCCTCTATTATTGCTTTTGCAATATGAAATGGACTGAACAATAACGTGGGGGGTGGGTTGGTGCAAGTTCAATGAAAATCCATGATGATGAAATGGAACACGTGTTTAATTATTTATTGTGTGAAACAAATTTGAACAAAGTTGAGAAATGGGCCGACAATTGGGTTGAGTATTTGGTTCCTGGATTTTCCAATTCAGCATGTACGAAAAAAGATGTGTCGGCAGCAGCAACCAAGAACAAAGACACGAAACATGTCACGGCTGGCTGGCTGGCTGGCTGCATGCATATGCATTATGCATTATGCATTATGCATTATGCATGTGAATCAGCTTTGAACTTTTGGGCCTATAATATTGTTCACCATTCGGCTAGGGGTTGATGGAATGGAATTTTACCTTTTTGCCTTTTTCATCTTCTTCGTGTAAAATATGTACTACTGGCTTTACATGGACAATGAATGTCCTATATTGCATGCTACTATCAAATCAACTGTGGTTGGAATTTAAAATGAAAGTTTGCCATTAATATTACCTCAATTTTCATGGATTTCTCTCCTACCCTCCTACCCTTTTTAGGGTAGAAAAGACATCGGGAAAAAAGCCGATGCCTGTTACCGTAAACAACGACGGTCTCTTTAAACCTACTGATGCTTTAACTAGCTTCAATTGCTGACTTTCTTCATCTCAAATTATTCATCTGAGTGCTACCTTGACAAATATTCTCAAATGTAGGGCTTCAACAAACACCATAAACTGAAGATATGCTCTATGTTTGGACTGCTGTGACTCGAAATATTGCTTGTGTATATTTCCTATCCACCATCCACTAGGCACTAGCTACAAATATGCACTTATCTTATAGGGGACAAATAGGTGAAGGAGAAGTGTGTAAAACTCTCCACTGGTTTGATTTATTTTCTGGACAAGAAACATAAAATTTTGGAGCTAATAATAAAATAAAATTGTCTCTTTCTAGCCATCTGACCCCGAGCCTTGAGCGGTTGCAAAATATATATATTCAACCCTAGCCGAATGGTTATGCTTTGACTTCCTCCCTTCCAAGTTCCATGTGCATCTCTCAGCCTCAACTTTTTCATCTGAGAATGCAGATGAGGTTAAGACTGATGACTCACAAAAAGACTACCAACCAAAAGTAACCCATTTCACGAGTCATATGACCCCAATCAATTATGTCAAACTTCTAGAACATCTGCTACCTTTGAAAGATTATAGATATTTAATTATGGGTGTTGGGTTGCATTATTTATAATTATTTACAGGTTTTGTAATAATTAATTGAATTGTTAGTCACATGAAGAGGATAAATGTGAGGCTTCAAGTGGGTGATTGATCTTTTTGTTTAAATAAAGCAACGGTTTGGTGGGAGTAAGAAATTTTGTAACCAATTACAAAACATGAGCAACACTTAACAAGAAATCTTAGCTTATGACCCGGCAATAATGGAGGCAGTTAACTAGTCATGATTTATAATAGAAATAACAAAGGACATGGAAAAAGAGAGAATTATGAGAGAGAGAGAGAGAGAGAGAGAGAGAGAGAGAGAGAGAGGAAATATTCTTATTACAAGCTTTTTTCTGTGGTTGTGATAGAGATGGGAGACACTATGCCAAACTTATTTATTACAGTCCCTGTCAACCGGCGTTGAGCTTAATTGGTGGTTCATTTTGGACCAAATGCTATCCAACTTGAGATATTATCTTTGGTAGGGTGGTAGGGTCTCAATGCTTGCTTGTAGTGGTAGTGCGTTTACTTCCATATTGTCACATCTTCTCTCCTTATGAATTATCATCGCTCTTGTATTTGGTTTCGTAATTTTCCTTCGTATGGTTCTTTTTAGACCACAATTTAACATATTTAGATAAAATATTCGCAGAGAATTCTTTTTTTAATTATTCTTTGTTATTAAAGAAAACTGTTTATCAGATAGACGCACGTTGAAATTTTCATTTAAAATCCAAGTATTTCGTAAACAAAAATACTTAAAAATAATTTCTAAAATTATTTAAAAGCATTTTTACTACTCCGTAATCGGATGAAGAGGATTTCACCGATAAGAAAAGTTGGAGAGATGGGATATAGACTATAGTAGTAGGGGGCATGGACTAGTGACCATGGTCAAATCTTGGGGTCTGAGTCTGGAACTTGGGCTTGTAACGGAAGGAGGAGACTTTTCACAACACAACAAAACAGAGACTTATTATTCAATTCGTAGTTGTTTTGGCTGTTTTTGAAAGCTCCTATACGTACCCAAAAAGCAAAAGCAAAAGCAATGCTAGTCAAACAGTCGCATACTACCAGTCCACTACCATTATCTAACTAAAATAAAAACATTCATGAATAAAAAAGTAAATAAATTAAGTATAAAAAAAACATCTTCCGCTAAAGAAGACACAAAATACTCAGAACGCAGGATCTCGAAAGCGTGTTGCATAAGAAACCCAAAATATTCCAAAACCGCGTGAAGATTTTATCTCCGAGAAAGTTACAGCTATCGTATCAGGCAAAGAAAACAGCGGAGCTAATTACTTTTGCCTCATATTTCTCTTTCTCTTCATACTTTTCGGATCAATTGGTGCTGGAAATGTGTGAGGTGTGGATGGCTCATGTAGACGTCACTCTCCTTTGTTTGGGTAGGACCCGAGGATGTGTCGCCAAAACATCCTCAGCGGAGGATCGGTGTAAAAAAGCTAAACGCAAGTACTAAAAACGCACGTTCTCAACTTTCAGTCAAACAAAACAAAGGGCAAAAGTAAGTAGCTTTGTAGGTTCTTCCATTTATGCAATCATGACTAATGACAAGGATTATTTAACCTAATTCCACTGCTATGTATTCAGTACTAATCCTCACACAAGTTCAAGTTAAACAAACAACTAGACAAAGGATCAACAGTCAAGACCAATTTTTAAGATCTTAATATGATCTTGCACCAATATTTCCAAAATATTTGTGATATATTTAGAGAAACGTATCTTTCGAAATGGTTGTGAAATTGGTTTAGACTCATGATAATAGTTAAATCCAAGGACGGAATTGCCTTTAGATTAGGGTGGACCCTAGTCCAGTGGAAATTAATTAGCCCATCTCATCCTAGGCAAAATTGGCCCACTCCACTCAAGCAGCTTCCAAGAAAACGACAGTGAGCCACCCACGCATAACAAATGAACAAATCAATTTATAGCTCACTACTTTGAAAATTTCTAATTCTTCCCTGCATTAAACCTTCTCCCCATTAATATAAGGTTAAGTATGTCATCTAACTTTTAGGTTAGTGGTACCTCTCTTCTCAGTGTTGGAAACGATTCCAAGTTCGAACCCCCCTCTCCATTAATAGATAAAAGTATAGGGTTAAGTAGTATTGCATGATGCGTCTACTATGTTTACATGTCATATATATTATTATATATTGTTAGACTATGAACTTAAATCATACATTCAAATCTAGTAACATAATTAGTGTCTCATGTTACTAGATCTGACTATTGCATAACAACATAATTAGAGATTTCGAATTTGTGTAACTAATAGGATAGACATATGTACGGGAAAGTAAAAAAGAGGCATCAAAATAGAAGTATATGGCTTGTCTTGTGTGGCATCGCAAAATTGCAATGATGGTATCTTGCAATAACCATGCACTGACTGACCTCAGCATGGTTGAGTGTATATCAGTACGAAATGATAGTATTGGGATCCATCAACAGCCAACATAAAAAAAAAAAAAAAACCAAAAATAAAAAACACCTCAGAAATGAACGGGTGATTAATTGTTTTACCGAGAAAAGTTGGAAACACAATAATTATAGGCATGCAAAGTTACACGGAAATTATGTCAGCATGTTTTATCTTTGTGTGTATTGTGTGTGTGTGTGTGCGTGGTAAGCCGCACGTGGGGGTGCAACTTTGGCCTACAATTTCACCAAAAGAGAAAAGAAGTCGATCGTGTGTTTGGCCTTTTGTTTTTTATATTTATTTTATTTTTCTGTAGGGATTTTATGTGCATTCGGTGCAAGATAAAAAGGCATTAACCACCGACTATGGAGAAAGATAACATATGATTTCACACCTTAAAAATAAAATTAAAGTTGATACTCTTATCATAATTGAATTTTAAACACATGATTAAAGAATTCTCCCCATGAACTGCACCTAAAGTTTGTCCTGTTCACTGATTTTTTATGCGATAGGGAATATCTAAGAATTGTTTCGAGAATATGGCAACTTCCTTAATTATTCTGGTGGGTCTTAAATATAAATATTTCCCAATTTTAACATTTGTGAATCAGTCAAAGAGGTCGTCTAGCCTTCTATAAAAACCCTTTTTGCTGTCATCAAGTGTGAAACTATCTCTTATCTCCAAATAAAGTCATTTGTATTCAATCAAGTCGATCGATTTAATTCTAGTTAATTTATTAATTAATTAATTCTATGACGGGATTTAACATATATATATATATATATATATATCCTCCCTCATCACTTATATATACTTGTACTTCACCTGCAGCACCAATTATAAAACGCCACTACATTCTCATTCATTATTTCTCCTTCATTTTTATAAATAATATATGGTCTTCTTTGACCATGAGTCATTGAGTTACCAACAACGAATTAAAGTGTAAACATGAAATCAACGGGGTTTAGTCTAGTGAAAAAAAGGTTTTTGATTTGCTTATCGGAGGTCTCAGGTTCGAACCCCATGACATCTTAGTTGTCCGTGCTGTGTGTGGGAGAAACTCCCTCTCTTGCCTCTCTTGCAGTTTAGACTATCATTTGTACTTAAAAAAATAAAAGGGAAAATGCATGAATTAAATATGAAAAGCAAAGTTATCGCTTGGTTGAGTTCACATGCATGCACAAGATTACACACGAGTGAGGTTCAAAGTTGTATTGTGTAGCCGTAAGAAGGTCACGTGTAACGAAACCCCGTTCACATTACGAATTTTTAAAAATATTAAATAAATAAAAAAGGGGTTAACCGGTCAAAGGTCACTGTATGAAAGCGTCGACCATTTTGTCGGAACCATGCATTCAATTTTTCGCCACTGCCACTCTGCCTACTCCGTACACAACCCTTGACCTACAATTGCCGGTCAATATTTGAGGCCAAGCCAAAGCCAACCCCAGCCTACCCTCTCACTCTCAATCCCTAACCCCCAAAAAAACTCTTTACTTTTTTCTCCAACCCCAAAACGCTCTCTCTTTTTCTTCTCTCTCCCAAATCTTATAAACCAGATCAACCCTACCCTACTCTCTCTCTCACTAAGACAAACAAAACCCACTTTCTCTTTCTAGCCCTTGATGAAGAGTAGCTCTTTCTGTGTTGAGAGTGAGCAATGGATGTGAAGAAGGATGTGGTAAAGATGGAGGACAATAGTACCAATATTGGATGTGGGTTTTCCTCATCACCATTTTCAGGCATATTTGATTTCTGTGAAGGAGAAAAGAGCTCATCTTTAGGGTTTATGGAGCTTTTGGGTGCTGGCCAGGACTTTTGTACTAACTCCTTGTTTGATTATTTGCCTCAGACACCATCTATGTTGCCTTCATTAGCTCCAAACTTTCCAAATACTTCCATAATGGCAAAGGAGTGCTCTGACAACTCTTTGAATCAGCAGCCTGCAACACCGAACTCTTCATCGATTTCATCTGCATCCAGTGAGGCTCTGAACGAGGAACAGACTGATAATAAAGGTGCTGCAGACCAAGATGAAGAAGAAGAACATGACCAACCAAAGACCAAGAAAGAGTGAGTTTTTCATTCCTGCTTTGCTTTAAGTTTTGTTTTTGAGAGAGATCCATTTCCTAACAGATCAAGATAAAGATGGGGTTTTTATCATTTTCGGATTTATAGTACAGCGACCTGAAATTGAAAATTGGGACTTTGGGTTAAAGTGAACTCAACTTTCATTATATAATAAAAAGCCTGATGATGTATTGATGAAAGGTTGTTTTTTCTTTGTGTTCATTATGTGGATGAGCAAAGGTTGAAAGCGAAGAAGGCAAGTCAGAAGAGACAGAGAGAACCCAGATTTGCATTCATGACCAAGAGTGAGGTTGATCATCTGGAAGATGGCTACAGATGGAGAAAGTACGGTCAAAAAGCTGTGAAAAACAGCCCCTTCCCCAGGTACTCACTCTAAACTTCAGTGCCAAATTAACACTTATTTATTATCATGGCATTGCTAACTGCTTGTTAATAATAATGATCCTCAGTTCAAATTAATCAAAGCCCAGAATTAAATTAGTTATGGGTTTTGAATCAGAAATCATAATCTTCCTTATTATTATCTTTTTTTATCTTTGATCTTATGTATGTATTTCATGATTTTGGTTTATTGTAGGAGTTACTATCGATGCACAAGTACAGCATGTAATGTGAAGAAGCGAGTGGAGCGATCTTTCAATGACCCAAGCATCGTTGTGACAACTTATGAAGGCCAACACACACACCCAAGCCCACTCATACCTCGCCCAACTCTCACGGCTTCGGCTTCTGCTCAACCCAATATCTCTACCACCTTTGCCATGCCTTCAATGCCCAGAACCCTATTATCTCATCACTATCAACAGCAACTGCAACCTTTCAATTTCTGCAACTATGTTAATGGTGGCTCACCAACAGCAAATGCTAGCGGCACCGGCTTTCATCACGAAAGGCGGTTTTGCACCCCAGCAACTGGTTCTGCTATGTTGACAGACCATGGGCTTCTTCAAGACATAGTCCCCTCCCATATGCTGAAGCAAGAGTAGATATATTTATATAAATATATATATATGTTTATAGATAACCATGGCCGTACCTGATCATGAGATGAGATCCCATTAGTTAATGCAATGCTACTTAATTATGTACTAATTTAGGTTACTGACTTGTTTTGAGATCAGGTGCTCTTGCTAATCCTGATGGTGATTATCACTGTAACCATGGAACATGGATATTTTAATCCAATGCAGGTACTTGGTAGTAGTTAGTTTTTTTTTTTTTTTTTTTTTTTTTTTTTTTTTTTCTTTTTTCTTTCTTTTTTTTTTGTTTGGGTTGTGGGGTGTGTGGAAGAGCGAGCCTCTGAAAGAGGGGGGAAATGTGGGGTTGGGTATGTAAAGATATTGTGGTATATGGAAAATGGGTTTGCTTAATTATTCTGACCCCTTGTTTGTCCTATATCTTTGTTTTTGCTGTGGAAGGAATGTGCATTGATTTCATTTGGAGAGTAACAGTACTAGTGCTGCTGCGCAGTCATGGTTTTGAGGGTTAGGGTTTTCTGCGTAGTCCCTCCAGTCCAGACCCACAATTAATGAAGGAGCCCTCTTTGCTTATTTGTTTATTTATATTTATTATTTAAATTTTTAATATTTTTCCCTTTTTCCTTCTCCCCTTGGAATTCACATAAAACCCATTGATTCTAGAAAAAGGGGCTGCAATTGGGAAGATTTGGTGACAACATCTAATGCGCTGTCCCAAAACTATGCATGCGTATGCTACAAGAAAAGGCAACTCAAAGATCAAAATCTCTACCGCCCCACTTTGAGCCTCTTGGACAATAAATGCCTTGCTTTCTTGTTTTTATGCCACATCAAATCTCACCCTCCATTTTTGATGCATTGAATTTGAATAAATAGATGGGAATGGGATATGGATTCTGCCATATAAACTAAGCACCGCCTTCACATTTAGGATAATCGGCCTGTGTGATTCTTTTGTCTTAATAATGGAATAATATCTACCCATGTATTGAGTCATCTGCACTCTCACATGTTCCGCGGCCATTTTGTCCACAACTTTTGCGCACTTAGTACATATCCATGGCCATGGGAACCAAAAGTCTTTTTATCGGTTTGTCAATCTAACATTGACCCATCTTAATCCTAACTCATTGTCCCGTGCACTCTCACCACATGCAGGAGAAACACTTGTGTGAACAATGTTATCCTTGACTAATTGCGGTATGCCATGCATGAATACAAGTATATATCAAGACCTCACAAAATATATAGAGAAACCAACCAACGTATGGGCTTGGATAATCGTACTTTTAAACTCCAGTTGAAAATCAGTAGACCCGCAGAGAACAAGACTTCACAAAATATGGGCACGAAAGCTTTTTGTCAACTACTGTTGAGTTGTTTCAGCCAGCGGCAGTATGAGCACCAAAGATGCAACATTCTATTTTGAAACAAATACATCATATGTTTCATGTTATGTAAATAACTGGTTTATGACAAATCTCCGGGCAAGCAACAAGTCAATTGCATGAGATTAAAGACTCCATAATTTAAGCGTTGATGGCAACATTTCTACACTGTGTCTAATACATATTACACCCTGTTCTAAGCTTCCACCACTATTGTTCAGCAAAAGAGCTGTACTTTGCAGAAGTTTTCATCTTGACCCGAGAGGGGGGAAAATATTGCATTCACACAATATGGTCCCCCTGCGCTGGATTGCATTCATTGTGTACAATAGTCACCCTCAGCACTAGCAACTCTTCAATTTGCGTTAATCACAGTGACTTCAACAATAAAATAAAATTGAGGGAAAAAAAAGGCACAGGGGGTGAACCAGTAATGTCACGATCTTGCAAATGTACCAACAGTTGACCGATGATTCAATCCTCCAAGGACTGGGACGGGGTTGCATGCCATTTTTTTCTTTAAGAATGGAAAATTTGGCCATTCTGCATAGAAAGCAAAAAGAATGGCTAGAACTTTTGTGAAGTGCTCAAAGTCACTTCTAAGCAGACGCATTGTGGCAATTGCCTCAGTGAATTGTAAATTACACAATCAGTACCTGTCAAACACAGGTTGGGCCAACAACAGGATTTGTTTCTGGCTGGATTTGCACATGATCCAGTTCCTACAAAACCACAGCATGTTATTGACAATACCATATCCGTCCTTGTCCACATGGACATTATTTACACTATAACAGCTTCCAGTAGTGCTAAAGAGACATACCCAAATTGAATCTTAACACTCGAAGCTCATATAGTGTGCTAAAACAATTTCTATTTGAGCAATTCTTACAGTAGCTGCTAATTTGTATAGGGATGTTGCTTACCTAATGTGAAAACAGCCACATAACATAGAAAGTAAACCTAACTATTCCACAAACACGTAGAGACCCATGGGTACTACCCACCATCACCATCACCACCACACAACACCCCAACAAACCCCACCCCAACCGCGGCAGCTCCCCAAACACCCCAATTACCACATCCCTAACACCTAATGGGTACCCAGTGCCAATCCCTAGCAAAAAGACGACGCCTTATTCACATTACAACGGAAAAACCATCTTAAAAATGAAAAATTAAGTGAAAATAACAAACCGGTGCAGATGAGCAAGGTTTCTGAAGTTGTAGCGTCTGATGGAAGGCCTGTGTCTGAATCTGTACCTGCTGTGTTTGAGCACTATGTTGGGTAGAAAGAACCGATGACATAGATTTAAGATGGTGAGAAGGATTTTGCTGCTGTGTCTGCATCTGCAATGCTTGCTCAAATAAGGCAAACTCCTCAGGCTTGTCCCACTGTAGACCAGATAACACAGCCGTTAATCATATGTTCTCAATTATTTTGAGTAGGACATTTCAATATCTTCTGGTACTAAGAAACCTAAATGTCATATGAAGAAGATTGTCAAAGACTGAAACATACTCTGCTTTCACAAGTTTCACAATTATAATAATACTTGTATCCATCAGGGCAGTTATGTTCACTCCAGTCACACTCTATGGGAGCTGCTATCTCATTATTTGAAGGAACTGCAGCTGAGAGAGAATTGCTAGCAACTGTCTGAGGATTGCGTCCAGTTTGTGGAGACCATAGAAGACAAGAAGACACCAATGTATTTGCACAATTACCAATATCACAGCACGGCAGAAAAGAGTTTGCACGAGTCACAAAGTACCAAAATCATTGTTAGTAAAATTGTGTGCGCTACCACTCGTGCATCACATAACTACCACAGAACAATTTAACATACATTCATAGCAATTTTGTATCCACCAATGAAAAAGTTCCAGAAACGACTAAAAGCCTCCTATTTTTAATACTTCAAGGGTTACTATAGCCAATGTTACTCCCTCCCACATGCATGATAATCATTTAACAGGATGGACATGATTCCTATGGTTCTAAAGAGCCCATACACAAACAATTCAACAAATACAGGGTGTCACAAGCAGTAGCTACATGACATATTTGTGACAACATGCTCATGATAGTATCCCTTCAAAGGTTGACCTCTTCAATCACTCATCACTTTGGCAGCCTGATAAATCATTTGTCATTGTTACCTACTAACCTGAGAACTCTGCTGCTGCCCAATAATTTGCCCTGATGGTTGCGTCAGATGCTGCTTCTGGGTCTCATTAACTTCTACTTGAGAAGTCCGAGAATGCGTAATTTGTGTGTGTTGTGAAGGCATCCTACACAACTGTGAAGGTGACTTTGATGGAGGAAATGGTGGTTGTATGACACTAGAAGCCTGGGGTTCATGGTTTGCCAATTGAGAAATAGGTGGGTGTGAAGCTTGTTGAACAGGATACGATGCATTATGCATATTATACCCTCCAGTGGAATCACCATGATCGGATACTGGCCTGAAAAGAGCAAAGCAGAAGACAAACAGTCAAGACTAACAAACAGAATGACAAATGAAATGTAAGATGTATAAAGACAGAACTGTACCTAACAACTGGTTCTTGAGAGTGGGGAACAATGTTTGCATTGCTAAATAAATAATTGCCCCTAGAGAAAGAGAATTCAAATTTAGAAAATTTCACAACGATTTAACTGCCCCAAAATCAAACAAGAACATTATCAGTTAATACTGTATACATCTTGTATACACCTTTCTTTCAGCCAACGTTTCTGTTTACTTTAAAACCAGATATAAAAAGTTGCTTTTGGGTGACTGGTAAACATTTCCAGACCATAAATCTGGACCACTGAGCACTTTCATTTTTTCCAAAACGTGTGGTCCCATCCAAAGAGGGACCCCATATTTTCATGAAAGTAAACCCCGTGTTGGGGTTCACCATGCAAAGTCCAATGATCCGAACCATCCATTTTTTAGGTTTCCCTTCAAGGATCATCTTTATAAAAATAAAAATAAAAAACAAAAGAGCAAATTGCTTAGCTATTTGTTTATTATCATGAACATTTCAAAATTTGTCGAAAAAACTAAGTTAGTCTATAATTTAATCAAAGTTAGAGGACAAAATGGTTTATGATTTGGCCAAGCCTTTTATAAGGGTCATAGGAATCCATAAAAGGGATGGTTAAGATCTTTATACTGCACTAGGAGATGGGCCTTACATGCATTCCTTTTTTCCCTCAGAAAGAGAGATCTCTCTTTAAAAGCTCTCGGCATACACACACATATCTAAGAATGTTACAAAGCATAACCTTGATTCTATTCCCCTCGGTTTCTTAGGATCTGCAAAGCGAACAATTAACGGCTGAGCACAACCCTGAAGTAACATAGAAAAGAAGAATCAGACTAGATGCCTTCAAAGTGTAATGACACAATCAGTGCATGTTACTAAGCAATACAAAAGCATTACTCTCATAATGAAGGTTCCATTTAATGCTTTGATTGCTTCCAGAGCCATATCTTTATGGGAAAACTTCACAAATCCGGACCCTTAAAAAAAAAAAACCAAATAATATATATATATAAAAAAGCATTAGCCAGAACAAAGAAACAGAAACGGGTTTTTAGCAATATGCGATTCCATACAAAGTTTCATTAGATTTTACAGAAAATTATATGACTAAAATAAAGAAAGATACTATTTCACCATGAAATTATGATAGACCCCAACTGAAGTGCTGACAGATATAAAAGTTAAAACCACTGGCTACGATATCCACCACCTGCTTCCACCCTCTTAAGTAACTAGCAAGCATGCAAATCAGAATATCTCCAGTTCTTGTGATGTCAAATAGAACACAGGACATCATTAGGTTGAAAATACCATATTGAGGCAAGCATAATCAGCCCCCACAATGTAGATATCTTCAACCTGCCCAGTCTATAACATGCAACTCAAAGTTATAAAGGATAGAGAGATCAACAATGAGAAAAATAGAAATACCACGATTCTGCCTCATCTCATCACGCAAAATGTAGATATCTTCAACAAAACCATATGGCGAAAATATCTGACATAGAAAGCACCATATAAATCTGAACATCTTGAAAAGAGTTGAGGGAGTATATAAACAAAAATGGGTTGAGAAGAATATTGTTCTTTCCATGCAAGTAGCATGCATAAGTGCATATCCATAAGAAAAGATGTACATGCATAAACAAATGGATGCGCACAAATGCATGATACATCTCTATGGATGTACTGTTGAATACATGAGTAAATTATTTAGCTGAGGTTGTGATAGTAAGAAAACATTCACCGTACTTCCTCAATTTCTTTCCTCGAAGCTTCCTTGTTCAGGCCACACACATACAACTTGTCAAGTCCCGCTACCAAAAGGACAAGAAAAACAAAATTCATCAGATGCTGAACATTAAGGGCCTGACTAGGAAGGCTTTTACACGAAGCCTTTTACTAAGTGACTTTTATTAGAAGCACATAAAAAGTTCCATTAAAACCCTATGTACATCCTGCATATTCACCTCAAAGTGCTTTGTTCACAGACAAAAACACTCCAAAGCACACAATACACTCTATTGCACATTATATCCTCGTTATTTAAAACAGAAAGGCATGTGAGAAGATATTCTATTATTTTGCTAGCAAACCAAAAACAAGGATAAAGACAATACAAACAATATAACAAAAGTCATAAGCATACAAGATAGAAAGTAAAAGAATATTTCATCTTTGCGGTCACCAAACTTCAAACATGAAATTCATACCTTCCTCATTAGCACAGTGGTAACTAATATATTCCTTTTATAACTGAAAACCAAATCAATTAATATTCATCCCTTTTTTTTTATAATAAAAAAATGGGTGTTGGATTCTAACTTAACAAGAATCCAGCCTTTCAAGCTGAAGAACAACAGCTTTATTTTTTACAAATTCAGGAATCATGATTAATAAAATTGAATGAACATACCGCTAAAACAGATACATTATTAAAAAAAACATTGAATTGTATTACATCATGATGTGAAAAAATGAACTCTGATGTGTGTTAATACTGCATCTGTCTCACAAGAATATTAATTCAAAAAAAATTTTTTCTACGTAGTTGTATATTCATTATGGATCTCGTTTGATACATATCAATTCATTTTTTTCAGTGTAGTTCTATATCCATTCTAAACTTGTTTGATACACATTGACCAAATTTTCAAAAACACAAATTTTATGCAAAATGAAAGTCATTGTATTCTAAATTTTGAGGAAAATGGTATATTTATGATATATAATGCTTCGATAATTATAAGGGGACTCACGACATTTTCTATAAAATATAAAGTTATCTCATAAAATTGGGCATACAAATTAGTAAATGGACCTAATCCAATAGAAAACATTTATTGAACTTAATTTAAAACTCTTGAGGAATAAGGATGCAGATCCTAAAAATTCCTAAAATATGTACGATATTAAGTTTCTGGTTTACAATCCAAAAAAGGTTCCACAAGAAATTCCTTAAGCATTAGAAAATTACCAAGGCGTTCCAATTCCCAGTCAGCATATTTAACTGTGATTGGTAGAACTTCCTGGCAAAAATAAATTACAACAAACAACAAACTTAATAACAGTAACATGATGAATGACATAAGTACATATCTATTTATCCATCAGGCAACAAATTAACTCACCCCAGGAAAATAATGCTGATTATTCAAGGCTCCGATAGCCCTGTCTGCTTCATCTAGTGTTGCATATTTCACGAAACAACTGCCTGCAGGAGCAACACTAAATCTGTTTTCTTACTAATTTTTCTTTCATAGTTATATGAAATACTATTGAAACAGAAATGAAGGTACCAAGCAAACGGCAGACTTATTAACATTTACAAGTTCGTAATGAAAGAGAAAAGCGTCGAAGATAGAAGAAAACCTAAAATTACTGCTTAAATGTTAAAATTCAAGGGGCATTCAGAACCAAGAATCTATCCTTCACCCACCCCACCCCATACGAATTGAGGTACCTTGTTGTTGGCCTGTCCTCTTATCCCTCAAAATAACAACCTCGGTAATACTTCCATATTGTTCAAACAACGGGCGAATCTGACATAGAAAAACAAGAACACCTTATTAAATAGAATTAGCAGTCACAAGACCAATGCACGACACCAAATAATTTGAAACAGACATCAAAAGAAATGAACACCAAAGACATTTTGACAGATTAGGGGAAATAATTACTCACAACTTCCTCAGTCGCTGTTCTGGAAACCTGTGCAACATAAAGTTTTACATGGAAGGCGCTTTCAACGTTATCTGAAAAACAAAATCCCCAAAAGAAAGAAAGTGAGAGGTACTAAAAAACCTAGCTTTGGAGGGAATAAGATAAATACAGCTGAAATTAAGATACCAATGCAGTTTCCATGTGTAAACAAATTCTAAGAACCTTTCTCGGAATGTAAATAGTGAAAAAGAGTAATTTGCAGTTAATATTCGTTTTGATAAGTGGAAAAGTCATCACCAGCTTAACTTCAGTCACAAAGATTAAAGTAACATTAGCAATATATGAAAAAGAGTACTATTGGCAGCCTAACCCAATTCATTGTTTCCATTCCATTACTTTCCTACATTTCCTTACCTACCAAACAGAGCATTAAGGCAAATACAAATGTATGTACAAAAAATTGATATACAATACCTGGAGAAGGTCCTTGATTAGAAGGATGCCAAGCCCTTTTGCGTACAGAAAAAGGCACCGGATGGAACGAGCCATTAGAGTGGCTGCCATGGTGGTGGTGGTCGTCGTAGTGGTTGGAATCGCGGTGGTGATTGTGGTGGTTATGATGGTTATGGTGGGGATCGACGGGGGGCCATGAAGAAGAGGAAGAACCAGTCCCAGGGTACGAGATGCCCTGGGGCTCTTGGTGTTCTCCGTGCCTCTCCAGCTTCACAGACTCTGCCTGGATTAGTTTATGCCAAACTCTAACCTTAACCCTAAAAAGTGCGATTGAAGAAGAAGGCACCACACTAAAATGGTGGAGCTCAGGCACAGCCGATTCTCAGTTAATCTTCGTGGACATGTTTATTTTTTATTTTTGATAAATTACTCAAATGGTCCTCAAACTTATACGCGATTTACATTTTGGTCCTTAAATGAAATTATTAGTCCAAATGGTACATCAACTCTATTTAATCGCCCATTTGATTCAACCGTTACATTTTTTGTTAAATGTAACCAAATTTTAGGGGCAAATAAGACTTTTCATAATTAACAAATAAAATAAGGTTAAAATAAATACAAAATTAGAAAATAATTGAAGAAAAAGAGAAAAAAAATCATGGGACCCAAACTCCCTCCCTTCGATTTCTTCTCCCCAATTCCCTACAGACCTCTCCAATTACTGTGTTAAAAAAAAAAAAAAAAAAAAAAAAAAAGATTTGTCAATGGCCTTCAACCATCCAGCCCAACAATTAATGTCCAAAATAATACTAACAAAGGTTGCTGAAGGTTGCTGAAGAGACGCAGAGGAAGAGGAAAGCTCTTGAGGAGGTGGGCAATGGCAAAAATGGTGGGAGTGTTGGCCTTGGTATTGACGACATAAATCCCCAAAACCCTCGCAGCAATTTCGGTGTCTTGGCTGAAGAACCGGTACTTGTACTTGGAGGGTGAGAAATTGACAGTAGCTGTGATTTTGGGAGGTGGGGTTGGCAGGTGATGAGGTGGGGAGGAGGGTGGTGGGTTGTTGTCTCTCAACAACAAAGGGAAATCAAGGGGGAGGGGGAGAGGGTCTGAGTGGTTGTTGAGTTGGGGTTCTGGGTTAGTTGGGAGGGGGTTTGTGGAAGATTTTTTTTTCTTTTCTTTTTCTGTAGTTGCTGGCTTGGGTGAAGGGTAAAAAGGAGCTTGGGTTTTGGGTTCATGGGGCCTGGGATGAAAGGTGGTTGTTGGATGGGTTTGGGTGGAGAGTGGTTGTGGGATGGGTTTTGGGGTTGGAGCTTGAGGGTGGTGGCCATGGGGGAATGGGGAGAGAGACACAGAGAGAGAGAGAGAGAGAGAGAGAGGAGAGAGAGAGAGAGAGAGAGAGTTTTTATTTATTTATTTATTTTTAACGTACGAAATGACCAATTTGCCCTTATATTTAACAGAAACATTGACAGAATGTAACGGTTGGATCAAATGGGCGATTAAAATAGAGTTTATGTACCATTTGGACTAATAATTTAATTTAGAGACTAAAATGTAAATCGCGTACAAGTTTGAGGACCATTTGAGTAATTTACCCTTTTATTTTTGGTAGTTATGACTTCACTCCTTCTCCTGTAAATAGAGCCCTACATTTTTTTTTTTCATTGTTGGGATTTCAAACCTGGGTGCCATGGGGAAGGGGGAATCCACCACCACTGTAGTGGGAACTCATTGGCATAGCACCCTACATTCTTGTCTTCCCATTGGCATGGTGCCCTACATTCTTGTCAATGGTAATTTAACACATATATAAAAGTATTTCTTTTTAAATTATTGATTAATTATTTTGGTACATATATCAAAGCGTGACTATAAGAAAAAGGAGCAAATGTTCATGTTTTATTTATAAGGAATGATGTGTGAATATTGAAATTATTTCAATTGCTAAGTTCTCATTACAAGTTCTAGGATGACCTAAAGCTATTTCTTAAAAATAAAAAAAAAGGTTTCTAACTGTGTTTGATATAACAATTCAGAAGAGCTTATGGATCATAAAAGCATTTTTCGGAGAAGCACATCTTCTCGAAGCAAATTGATTTTGAACAAAAATTTAAAAGTTATTTTAATATAATCACTTTGTTGAGGCCCCATAAATCCAAGTCTGGGCCCAAATATATTTATAGTCCAGTATGACACCTAACTTGGGAAGAAACCCAATTTGGGTACGCAAGAGTTCGTCATATACGCTTGTACACTTGTCACGCCAAGCAAATAAGCAACACGCTACGCTACAAGCTTAAGTGGGCCCAAACTATGCGAATGCCTAGTAATTGCTGAGCGGGTTGTGGTATGGATGGTTACGAACTTACGAGTTTTTATGAGATCCATAGATGAGCCGATAAATGGAAGTTTTGGGCTTCTTGGGAGCCCCGAGCCCATTTCTTGAGCCCAAATATGTGGATAAGCATAAAGAAGAGAAAATGGCCCAATACTTTAGGAAAAATAGCATAATACTCTAGGAAATTAGCCCATTCCCTTAATGGGTTAACTCATCACCTTAGAATGGCCCAAATGACCTATAAAATATCTGAAAGTCTCTAGCACATGGCTGGAGACCAAACTAACGACAAAAGCCAAAGGTTGCCTATGTATGCAGGCTGCTGGGAATATCCAGCACATGGCTAAAGACAAATCCCAACACAAGCCATCCAAAAAATCAAAGGATACTTGAGCAAAACACCCTTTAGACCAGCGCCATTACCCACTCATTTTTCCTACCAGCTCTTACCATGAAATAAGGGAGGAAAGAAAGTAAGGTAGTGGCCAAAAATAGGAGTTTAACATTGAAGCAAATGCGGGAAGGTCTTAGAGCTCCCAAAGTCTTGTCTTTGTGTGTTTGAATAGAGGAAGGTTTCACAAAAGAGGTTGAATCAAAGGAAGATGAGAGAAATAGAGAGAAGACTTAACCAAATTGGAGAGAACCAACTAAGGTTTTCTTGGGAAAAATGAGCTTTCAGCATCTATAAAAGGGAGACACCTTCTACCCAGCAAAACAACTCAAAAAAAGACAAGCAACCCACATCCAGAAAGCAAGCTTTATCTCTCATCCCTTAAACCTCTGCAATTTCAAGCCTCATTCCTCTATCTTCTCCCATTTTCTCCTTTGGCAAGCCATTCCAGAGTCTGACCAAGCTTTTGTCATCTACCATAAAATTGCTCAAACCACCCACTGATCCAAAACTTCTAGTCGATAGAATTATGAATTCCTAGTTTATAGGAATAAAGGAACGAGAGGAATTTTAAGACAATTAGATAAACAAAAGGAAGAAGCTAAGGAACTGCTTTAAGTTCTGCTTTCAGAATTGCTTGATTCATTTCGATTAATAACTTACGTATTTATACAAGGTTCGGTTGCTAAAATTAACTAAACTAAAATAGTAAATTATTTTAAGCCATAAAGAATGAATGTCCTAAAATCATACTCATTTTGAAACCATTAATTTTTTTTATGGTTTATAACAATATAATATAATTAATTATAATTATATTATACTATGTTTCTTTTTGTTAATAGATCCTCCTGGATCATGGCTCCCCCATTTAAGATGCTTGAGCTCCTGGTCAAGCTAAATTGAGATGAGGAAACTCTATTTTTGCCTTGTCTCGAATATACCATTTCAATTTGCTGGGAAGTTGCCCTTTACTACCAATACGAAAATACTCATACTGTCCATGTCGAGTCTCGCGAACCTTCTGTTCCAATATACAATCCTCATGCAAACGATCTTCTCGTTCAATCCACAAGTCATCAACTGATGAAAGACGAGTGTCTTCTTCGGGATCATCATCAAGTAGAGATGGCTCAAAAAGTTTCAGATTCTCGGCATTGATGACCGAGTACATATGCATGTATGGTGGTAATTCAAGTTGAAAGGCATTATCACCAATTTGTTTGATGATCTTGAACGGTCCATAACGAATAGGCTTCAGTTTCTTGCCTTCACCAATTAGCCGCTCCTTTCAAAGGTGTAACCATACTAGGTCACCTTCTTTGAAATTACATGGCACACGATGCTTATCATGGCGAGCTTTATACCGTTGCTGAGAACGTTTCAATTGTGCCTTTACTTCAGTATGAATCTTTCTGACTCGTTCGAGAAATTTTTGTGCTCGAATATGTTCTTTTTCTTCTTTCCCACTTAATGGTTAGTCACTCATAGTGAATGCTAAATCAAAAGGACTCTGGGGTAAATAACCCAAACAAACCTCAAATGGAGATTTGAGTGTGGAACCATGAATTGCTCAGTTAAAACCAAATTGTAAGTAAGGGAGACTTTCATCCTAAGTCTTTGGATGCTTTGAATTGTAACCCCTCAATAAGTGTATCATAGTCCGGTTTACAACCTCCATTTGCCCATCTGTTTGTGGATGAAATGTAGTACTTCTCTTAAATCTGGTGTCCATCAGTCCGCATAACGACCTCCAGAAATGGCCTAAGAATCGACTGTCTCTATCAGAAATAATCGATGTAGGTAAGCCAAAAATGCTTCCAAACATGTTGGAAAAATAACTTAGCAGCTCCTTCACCAATAACGGTCTTCTTGCATGGAATGAGAATCACCATCTTACTGAAACGATCTACCACCACAAACAAGTAGTCATTTCCAGACTTGGTCGTAGGCAATCCACCTAAGAAATCCATCGAGATACTCTCCCAAGGTCGGCTAGGCACTGGCAATGGAAGATACAGTCCTAACTTTCTATTGGAAGGCTTTGACGTGTTGCATAAAACACAACCTCGAATGTATCGTGAAACATCGAGATGCATCTTTGGCCAATACACATAGCGACGAAGATTCAATAAAGTCTTCTTAACTTTAAAATGTCCTGCTACTTTGGAAGTATGAGCCTCACGAATCCACTGCAATCTGTCGCCATCTTTTGGAATGCACAATTGTGTTCCCTTGTACATTAGTCCATCCTTCAATTGGAACTCACTAGTCTTTCCTTGTTGTAGCTTGGCATATGCTGAGTTGAAATCAATATCTGTGTCATACCCTTTGGCATATTCAGAAGGAACAATGGGTTGGATTTGCATAGCCACCAGTAATGCGGAACTAACTGGTGTAGGTGGTCTAGATAACATATCTGCCAACTTATTAGTTGCTCATTTATTGTACTTTATCACAATATTGAATTGTTGTAGGTAAGACATCCATTTCATATGGCGAGCTTGCTGCAACTTAGACTGTGTAGTTAAAAACTGAAGAGGTTTATGATCTGAGTGAACTACAACTTCTTTTCCCAACAAGTAAGTTCTCCAATGCTTCACTGCTTGATGCATTACATACAGCTCCTTGTCATAAGTTGGATAATTCAATACCGGTCCACTAAACATCTCAGAATGGTATGCAACTGGTTTCCCATCCTAAAATAATACGGCTCCCATGGCATAGTTTGATGCATCTACTTATACTTCAAATGGTTTCTGCAGATTCAGTAATGCTAGTACTAGGGCCTTTGTAATCTTTCGTTTCAACAATTAGAAAGATTCTTCATGGTTTCTCGACCATTCAAACCTTTGATTGGCCTTTGTAAGTGAATGTAAGGGTGCTGCAATTTGTGAAAAGTGCCGAATAAATTTTCGCAAATATTGACATGCACCTATAAAGCTCCGAACTTCAGTCACTGAACGGGGTGTAGGCCATTGAGAAATCACATGTACTTTCTCTAGGTCCATTTTCAGTTCTCCTGCACCAACAATGAATCCTAGGTATACGAGGTGTTGTTTCCCAAATTCACACTTCTTACCGTTTAACTGTAACTAATTTATTAGTAGAACCTCCAAAACTTGAGCAATATGATGAATATGGTCCTCCCATGTGACACTAAATATGAGAATGTCATCTAAGTGCACAATGACGAAGTCGTCAATGAAAGGGCGGAGTACCTCATTCATCAATTGCATGAAGGTAGTTGGAGCATTACATAACCCGAATGGCATGACTAACCACTCGAAGAGTCCATGCTTTGTTTTGAATGCAGTCTTCCAAGTATCTTCTTCATGGATGCGGACTTGGTGATAGCCAGATTTGAGATCAAGCTTAGTGAAGTAGCGTGCACCATGTAGTTGATCTAGCAGGTCATCAATCCTCGGCAGTGGATACCGATTCTTGATGGTTATTTTGTTGAGTGCCCTATAATCAACACACATACACCAACCTCCATCTTTCTTAGGCACAAATAACACTGGCGAACCACATGGTGAGCAGTTAGGTTTGATAACTCCTTGTTCAAGAAGTCCCTGAATTTGCTTTTTCATCTCGTCAGATTCCATCAAAGAAGTACGATGCATACCCAAGTTTGGTTGAGGTGAATCTCCTACCAATTGGATCTCATGCTCCACAGCTCTCCGTGGTGGCAAACCCTACACATCATGAAATAAGTCCTTGAACTTCTCTTGTAATTTCCCTATGTCTGAGCATTGCGTAGGAGATAAAGACAATGTAGACAATGTCTCAGCTCTAGAACTCTGATCTTGCGGTCGAATCATCAACAAAACGAATCGCCCACATGAATTAACTAACCTCTTGGCTTGGTTAGCTGTCAGCAAATTATCTGTAGCTTGAGGCTTGCAAGCGTTGATGTGGAACTCTTTCCCATCCTTCATAAGTCAATACTTGCGAAGCCTTCGATAGTGGATGGCATCTCGGTCCCATAAATATGGACTGCCTAATATAACTTAGCAAACATCCAAAGGAACCACCTCACATGTCACCTCATCGATATATCGATTGGTGATAGCAAATTTGAAGGTACATTTCTTCGTGATCTGTAAGTCAACGTTCTTTTGAATCCATCCTAGCTGGTACGGCTTATGATGTGATGTGGCGTCTAAACCCAATTTTCTTACTAAAGCCTCTGAAATCCGGTTTTTCTGACTTCTAGGGTCAATGATAGCTTGTACAACACTTTGCTTCACCTGAATATTCACATGAAACAACTCTTCACGATTGTACGTGTCTTCAGTATCTATTGGTCTTGTCATAAGGGTAAGTGTAACATCAGGTTGCTTCAACTCTGGAAGCTCTTCTGCCTGTTGTGCAGTTAAGGTGGCTTTTCTGTCATTTCTCCCCTGATTGTTTTTCTCATGCTTTGGCCGTAACTCAGGATGGAGTATCCAGCACTTGTCTTTGGCATGTCTGCTGGTTTGACAGTGATCACAGTAGACCTTTTGTGTCTGACCTTCCTTGCTCTGATTCCCCTTTTTCTGCCAGTCAATTTTGTTGACAGGTTTTGATCTGTCATCCTTTTTGTCAGTTTTTTTATTTTTCGCCTCAATGGCGATGGCCTTCACCGTAGCTTATTCAATAGTATCTACGGTGAACAATTTTAGTTATTTCCGTATGTAGTCGGCAAGACCTCCGGTATACTTCATGAAAACGTCGTAGTCGTCGACGTCAATGTCCAGAACCATAGCTTGGTTGTGGAACTCTGTTGTATATTCTTGTACAGGCTGCCCAAATCTTTGTCTGAAGTGTTGCCACTTATACCATCTTTCATCTTCATAGCCAACTGGATAAAATTGTTTTCTCAAAAGCTTCTTGAAGTTCTTCCAAGTCAATTCTGAGACATCATACCGTCTTTGATAGGACTTCCACCATGTAAGGGCATGGCTTGACAATTTCAAAATCGCAAATTTTATTTTTTGCACATTAGAATACTTATAAAGTGTGAAATAAGTTTCTAATGTGTCTATCCAGTTATCTAGCTTTTCAGGATCAACATCTCTTTTATATATAGGGATGTCAACCTTAAAATCAATCTTTAAGGTATCAATAGAATTTTTATTATCACCTGATTCAGCTTCCTTTTTCATTGGATCAACTTGTATGTCGTCTTCATCTTCGCTATCCTCAACAACCTTTTTCTTGAGCTTTTGATTAGGCTCAGATGAAGTTGATGGACGTGAAGATTTTCCAGTCTTTAAACTCTCCACGAGTTTAAGGATTGATGCAGACAAGTTTTCAACTTGTTGCTCAAGTTTAGTGATGTGATTGCCATCACTAGATGTATTATGTTTGTTTTCTCCAGTCATATTGTCTCTCTTGGACCTTGGCTTTCGGTGTACGAGCAAAGGACCTAAAAGTTCTTCTCCAGAAGCTTTGCGTTGGTTGCGAGTTGAGACCATAAACCACTGTCACGCACTCGGATCTGGTGCTCTGATACCACTTGATCCAAAACTTCTAGTCGATAGAACTATGAATTCCTAGTTTACAGGAATAAAGGAACGAGAGGAATTTTAAGACAATTAGAGAAACAAAAGGAAGAAGCTAAGGAACTTCTTTGAGTTCTGCTTTCAGAATTGCTTGATTCATTTCGATTAATAACTTACGTATTTATACAAGGTTCGGTTGCTAAAATTAACTAAACTAAAATAGTAAATTATTTTAAGCCATAAAGAATGAATGGCCTAAAATCATACTCATTTTGAAACCATTAACTTTTTATGGTTTATAACAATTCGTTATAAACCATTAGTTTTTATGGTTTTAAATAATTTAATAATATAATATAATTAATTATAATTATATTATATTATGTTTCTTTTTGTTAATAGATCCTCCTGGATCACCCACTTATTCTCTCTCTCTCTCTCTCTCTCTCCTCTCTCTCTCTCTCTCTCTCTCTTCAATGAATCTCATTAAAATCCCTTCCCCTTTGCTTTAAACCTCTGTTTCTCATAGGAAATCATAGCTCTTTCTCTTTCTCATGCTAAACTCATGAATGCTCAACTCTCACGCCACAAGCCTTTCATGTCAAGCTAAGAATTTATTTGTAAGCGACTGTTGGTTTCATTTGTGAAGAAGACCAATGTGTTTCCTAAGGCTCAGCTACCCTTTCAAAACACTCTTGTGGTCTGATCCTCGAACTCAAACTCAATGGGCAATTTCATAAATTTGGCTCTTTACAACAGCCCAAGCCCATCAGTAGCTGCCAGAACGAAAAAGCCCCTACACACTTATGTGGAGAATCACTTCTTCATAATATAATCACTTAATTCCTGTTTGACATTACTTATTTGGAGTGATAAGTGATTTTAAAAAAAATTTGGGAAGCCCAACCCATTTGATAAACTATGAGAAAATCACTTATTGTTAAAAATTGTTGTGAGAGAAAACTATAAGGGAAAACAACTAATTAAGTGCTTTCATTTTCTGATTATGAGGGAATCAATTTTGAAGAGGCGCTAAGTTTAATGATAATGAGGGAATCATTTTCTGATTATGTGGGAATCAATACCAAAACACTTTTAACAAACATTTTACCAAACGCCAAACTGCTTTCTCTCATAACTGATTTCTCTCACAACAATCTGACAACGATTATTTTCATAGCACAACAATGCCAAACTGGCTCTAAGTGGTTTTAAGTGATTTATGGAGAACCATATGGGAGGTGATTCTCCCTATAATCACTTATAAGGGACTCTGGCTCTCCCAAAATCATTCTCAAATGAATCCTAAAAGCTCTTCTAACAAAAGCACTTATGAGCACAAGTGCTTAGTGGAAAAGTAGTCCAAATGAGCCCTGAATCAACGAAGGGGAATAGAATGAGACCAAATGATAAATTTTAGGACGTTTGAAATTTAACTATTATAAAAGGATGTGTGGCTTTTATGGTGTAAAATGAAAAGGATGTTAGTATGCTATGAAATTGGGCAACTAATTTGAAAAAATGGAAAAGAAAAAAATATTGGGGTTTGGTTTTTGATTTGTTTTCACTTAATGATTTTTGTAAAATTCAGGGTTTTTAATTGCAATGGTATGTGAACTTATACCTCGAGTTTCAATTTGGTCCTTTTTTGTGTGTGATCAATTTAGCCATCCTACTATCTTAGTTGTGTTAATTGAGTCATTCCTTCATATTATGTCAATTTGGTTGTCTAGTTGAGGGTTAAAACCTTCAATTTGAAATCATACTTACCTACATATCCCCAAGTAGTTGGAGAGCTTGAACCTCCTCCAACCCCAAATGTCTCACTTTTTTCGTTGTTGAAGGAGATGAGAGCGACTATCGCCTATGCCAAGACTCTAAGGTATGAAAGTTTTTTTAGAACTGCTAAATCCCCAAATTTGAGCCATAACCCTTTAATAGAACTCTCAATTTAGCCTTAAACACTAATCAATCCCAAACTTCCCAAAAATTTGATTTACCCATAAAAAGTATGTCATGTGCCATTCATGTGATTAAAATGAATGAAAATTGTGATGGAAGGACTCAATTGGCACAACTAGGAGAATTGGATGACCAAATTGATTCAAAATGAAGTTTGAGAACCAAATTGAAACTCTCGAGTATAAATTCAGGGATTATTGTAGTAAAAAAAAACCCAAAAAATCGAAGGAAATATGTTCGATAGTAATTAGGTTGTAACTTGTAATATTTTTTTGGTTTGACGTAATTGGTTTTGTTTTTTGAAGACATTTCCTATTGAGAAAGGCGATCACATATTAAATATACACATACTACACGAATGTTAGGAATTGAACCTAGAACCTCTCCTGGGGAACAATTATTCCAAAGCATTACACTAATGGATTAGTCCGGCGTGAAATGTGGTCTAAAATATCGATGATATCTGAAATATTAATAGTCCAAAAATATGAAAATTTCGATGGAAATATCAGGATATTATCCATATCGATAAAAAAATTGAATAAAAACCACGAAAATTGTAAGAAAAACTTGTAAATTTTTATTGAAACTTTGAAGAATATTTATTTAGTCAATTATCTATTAGTTTATAAAAAATAAAAAATACATAGAAGGAAATGCATTACATGATGGATTTAATTGATTTAAGTTGATTATACAGCGAGCTGGCAAACACCATGAGTGTATAAAATATGTAGTAATTAATGAAAAAAAGATTAAACACACCATAATCATTTATATATAATGATTTACTACAATATTTTACACTTTATACATTGCATGGTAAAATACATGATTGACTTAGTACCACATAGAGTTCTTATGAGGTTCAAATTTTTCACTATCTTCATCATCTCTATGTGTAGAGTAAGTGTATTGTGAAGAGTATTCATCAAATGATAAATCTCCAAAATAGTTTTGCATGTAATTGTTAACATGTCACCCATATAAATATAAATATTTTAGCATATTATCACTAAAACATAAGTGATATATGGTGGTTAAGGTGTTGAAGGAGTAAAATGGGAGGGGTTCAAATCCCCTTTGTGTTTTTTTTCCCTCCAATTTTCCCTTTTTTTTTTCTTCTTCTTTTTTTTTTTTTTTTTTTTTTTCTTTGATATTTTCGATATATTTAGCGATTTACACACATATATTTGACAAAATATTGCTGAAGTATGAGCGAAATTATCAACATCGATATTTTCCGATATTATTGTCAATATTTATACAATATGTACATAGATATGTTCTGAAATATCCGTGATTCGAAAAAACCGAAATATTCTTGATATTTCGTCGATATTATCGATATTTCATACTATGTGTGAAACTCATCCATATTTGACTGTAGAGTACATAAAAGTGGATTTTGGGGGCGGATATAGAATTTGAATAAAATAAGAGTGACATCTAGAAATAACAAAGAAACATCAGCCTGCTGCAGAGATTAACAAACCCAGCCCTAGGCCTTAGCTTCTCCTCATCGACGTTCAAAGCCTTTGCTTTGCGGCTCCACTATCTTCACTCTTCAGGTAATATTTTCGTTTCTTCCACAGAAACACCCTTCCGTACACCAGATTGGATTCATTCAAGCATTCACTTGGCCCCTAATTTGCCATATTATGTTATTGTATAATCACGTAGTGGATTTTAAAAACTTTATTTATTTTTTAATTTTCACGAAGATTTTCTGCCCAGAAAAACAGAGCTTGTTATCATTTTTATCATTGATTGCTGCTTTTGTTTAGAAATTCATGCAAAGTTTTTTGCTTAGTAAGTGAACTTGATCGATTGGGAATTGGGTCCTCATAGGACTGCAATATCAATATTCAATAAGATGGTGTTTGGGAATGTCTTAAAGATGCATTATTTATCTTCTTGCTTATGTAATTTGATGGCTATGGAGGATACTGATAAGGTTTGGTTTTGTGTTGTGCAACGTTAGAGTTCATAACGTTGAGTTAGATGGAAACGAGACCAGACCCTGATATTGATGATGATTTTAGCGAACTATACAAGGAGTACACTGGCCCTCCTGGGTCAAATGCCACAAACACACAAGATAGGGCAAAGCCAAACAAAAGGTCCCTTACCGGGTCTGACGAGGAAGAGGAAACTCGCGACCCGAACGCGGTCCCAACTGATTTCACCAGCCGAGAAGCCAAGGTTTGGGAGGCCAAGTCAAAAGCTACTGAGAGGAACTGGAAGAAGAGGAAGGAAGAGGAAATGATTTGCAAAATCTGCGGGGAACCTGGTCACTTTACTCAGGTAAATATTTGCCACACACACATACACAAACTTTTCGTCTTTTATTTTTCAATTGCTGATTTATAAAACACCTTTTCTAGTAATTGGAATAGCTCAGACCATTTTGTAATTGACTTAGTAATTGGAAGCAGCTTCTGCCCGAGAGTTTACATTTGTGGTCTGCTAGATTTCAAGTTCAGATAGATTGATGCTGTATCTTTTCAGATTTTCCACACATACTAGTTCTGTTGGTAACCTACTTTCGCTCAGGGTACCCCTGTTTTCGGAGTTTTAGGTTTATTACTGGAATTAGGTATCCCATCTCTGCATCTTGATACTCACACCCACACACACACCCCAATAAACTTCCCGACAGGCACATACACTTGGGCAGGTAGAGCGTTTTATTTGTCTGAACAGAACAGATTCCATATACCTCTATGAGCTGTGTTCCAAAGCTACTTTCAATTGGCATTGTTTGTTTATGTTGCTAATCAAGCTGTAGCTCACTTAGGTTGGTGGCTATTAGTCATATTATGTATTTGACTTGTGTCTTCTGTTCTCCATACTATATTTCTGTTACATTAGTATTTTCACCAAAATGACTTATGATTTTTTCTTCAAAGAAACTGGTACTTTAGGAACCTCATTGCAAAAATATACTCGTGATAGAAATTTATGCAAGGTCATAAAAACTGATAGAACCGCATAGCATGTGTAGACTTGCTTGTGGTTCGATTTATTCCTAAATATTACCAATGTGGGGTTTAGCTGGTTTGTGGTTACACCAACATGTGTAGACAGGCCCATGGTTTGCGCTACCATGTGGTCTGAGGTTCGAAACCCCCAGAGGTACCTATCTAGCTATTTGCTAATGTTTCCTCCCTCCCAAAGCTTGTATGGCTCGGCGGGGGCCCCCAGTTTCAAAGCTATGTCCGCAAAAGCAGATTGGTGGATTTCTTGGTACAAAAAAAATATATTGTGATTATATTCATGGAAAGAGAAGGGTTTTATTTTT
Organism: Prunus armeniaca; assembly: GCA_903112645.1. NCBI lineage: Eukaryota > Viridiplantae > Streptophyta > Magnoliopsida > Rosales > Rosaceae > Prunus > Prunus armeniaca. The sequence goes on along the minus strand of CAEKDK010000003.1, from coordinate 489,828 downwards.
CCTTATGATAAAATATGTTCTAATGAATTTTGGTGAATCTTTAGGGGTGTCCATCTACGCTTGGAGCAAATCGCAAGTCTCAAGATTTCTTGGAAAGGGTACCTGCTAGAGAAAAGCATGTAAAATCACTTTTCACAGAGAAAGTGATAGACAGGATTGAAAAGGATATTGGCTGCAATATTAAGATGGAGGAAAAATTTATCATTGTCAGTGGCAAGGATAGGTTAATATTAAGAAAGGGGGTGGATGCTGTGCACAAAGTGATTAGAGAGGAAGGTGAGCAAAGAGATGGTTCTGGTTCTCACATGACTAGATCAAGGTCATCTGAGCAAAGTCCTGCTGGTTCACGGTTACAACGCTCTGAATCCCAGAGGTCTCATTCTGGTCCCCGAAATGGGTCACATTTTCAACAAAGATTTCACAGGCAGGAGAAGTTTGTTGAAGACCGTATACGTCAGGATATGCAGAAATTTTCCAGGGGTTCTCCACAAGGTAGGGGCAGCATAGGGTATGTTTATGGTCTATATAGGAAGTTCGTAGCTTGTTAGGTTCCCATAGAATTTCCTACCTGCTGTCTGTAAAATTTTCCCATTTATGAAAGAATCGGCTTGTTGCTTATCATTTGTTTGCAGCAAAAGGTAAGTTCTTATCTCAAGAATTGTGTGTACTACGTAGAGTTCTGAAGTAACTTGGGTCTGAATTGATCGGGTTGTGTCGGAAATCAAATCATTTACTGAAAGCATATCCAGAAATTTTGCCTCAGATCGTTTCTCTCTGAAAATAAGACAGTATGTTGAATTAAAGCTGACATCTGCGTTAGCATCTTGAATCAAGTGCTTAACATACTCTTCATTTCATGAAGCTTATGGTAATGATGGAGCTAGAGGTCATCCAAGTCATTCAAATTCTCCAGCCCGTGCCCCTTACATGGGAAACTCGTATAGTTCATATGATGGTCATAATCAGAGCATGGCTACTTATAGAAATGATGGGTGGGATTCTGATAAAAAAGGACCTGATATGCAATCTGGTCGTCAGTTTGATTACTCTGCCACCCCTCAGACATTAGAAGAATTAGAATTGGAGTACAAAAGAGAGGCAATGGAACTTGGAAGAATTCGTGACAAGGAAGAAGATGAAGAAAATTACAAACATCGTGAGGTATGGACTACCTTACAACTCTCGAAAATATAAATAGAATGAACACTTTTAATTCTGTTCTTGTTGCTTGAAGTGATAATTGGGTATTTGACGATCCTATACCTTTCTTAACATAAAAGGAAAACTTGTGTCTAGCATATCTCCAGCTACCGTGCCTGTTTTCTTACCAAACGTAATTGTTTTAAAACGCTTGATCTCTTTTTACAAATTTATGGTATCTGACTTTGTATTATACGGATAAAAGGTGATTAGGGAAATGAGAGAGAACTACATGAAGAAACTGGGTACCCTGAGGGGGATGCATGCAAAACAGTGGGAGGATTTTATTCAAATTGATGCCCAGAGGCATCAACAACAGGCTAATCAGCAGATGTCGACTTCAGGTTTTGGTGGTTATAAATCACAGAATTATAATGAATATGATGGCTCCTCAGCCAATCCTCATTATGCCGGGGCCAGTTTAGCTATGGATTCAAGGAGCAGATACCCAAACCCTATGGAAAATTATCCGTCAAGGCCTCATGACAACTTTGGCGAGTTCCAGCGTCAGAGGCATGATGATTATGGGAGAGGTTACGGTCGATACTGAATGTTTAAGTGCAATTACATTTGGTGAGTAGTCTTACCCTTCAGGCAACTTAAAAGGATTTAAATTGTTACCTTATGTTTTGGCCGAAAAGTTGAATATCCCGTATATCCAGGTTCATCTAAGGTAAACACTATTTAACGTGGTTCTTAAGGATGCGGAGCTGAAATTTTAGTAGAATGCTTTTAGCAACCACACAGAATGTCGATTTGTGAATCTTGGGGGTGTTGGGTTGGCTAGGGAACTAGGATGTTGGAATTGTTAATGTGGTTTGCAGATTATTGTTTGATTATTTAGCACTAGTTAAATTCCGCTCTGAAAATTTTTCAGGGTGCAGGTCTGAGTAATGTAGCGGTATGCACAGGGGAGCACCAAATCTAGGTAAGCATGTTTTCTATGATTTAAAACTGAGGGAAGAATTGTGCACATTAATCGAGTGGTACGGCTGCTGTTTTGCAATATGGTGACTCAGTTCTGTTTAGAACTTGTTGTAAAGAAGTGAGACATGATTTCCATTGGCTAGTGGTGTTTGGATTTTTGACAGTATTCATTGGGTTATAATTAAAGTAGATACTCTTCATCTTAATAGTACGTCGATGTGATTGCCATTGTTGAATTTTTCAATTATTTCGCTGCAACACAACGCTGCCTACTGTTGAACAGGGGAGGCACCTGGATGGGTTCTAATAATTTTTTTCATTTGTTAGAATTGTTCATCTTCCTTAATTCCCAGGATTGGAAGGTTTTTATACTTGTTTTGAGTACTGATGCGTACGACCCTGTTACAATACGGTAAGTACCAGTTCACCTTTGGTTAAAAGGGGGCCAAGCCCCGAAAACAAAGGAAAAAACTGGCCCTAATGCAAACGGCTCTAGAGGGAGCAACAAAACTGAGCTAACCGAAAGAGGAGGGTAATCAAAAGTAGAAATCCCTAGATCAAAACTGAGCTAATCATTATAGTACCATTTCCGTGATCTTCTGAAAATTCGCCTTTAAGCAGCCTTATGTGGATTTACTGGTAAGCATGAAATGATTATTATCTCCTAGTGGTCAGCGACCCAAAAAAGGCTTTATATGTGACCTCTTTAGCTGTTGGTAGGTTAACTCTAGGGAGTGATTGGATTGCACTTTGGCTCCGTTGGTTCACGGAACGAATTTGAGGGGAAATAGTTTCCCATGTCATTTCTCAAGAAATGGGAAATGAATGATTCCTTTCTCACGTTTAGTAATACTGGAAAAGTAATTGGGAGATACCACTTTATTTCCTTTCTTATGTTTGTTTTGAGTATGAATGGAAAACAAAGTTCGTATAAATTTTCAATTATATCTATATTAAATCAAATAAAAAAAGAATGCATTTAATTATATATTGTAATTATAAATTGTTAATGGGGACAAAATGGTCATGAAAAATGTGTATTTAATGTTGGCTCATTTTCTCAAACTTTCCCATAATGAGGGAAAACAAAACCCAAGTTGGGAGGATGGTTTCACTTTCCCCTTTACTTTCTCATGGGCTAGACAACGATTTCCTATATCTGGACTTACCGAAAATGGATAAGCAATTAATTTCTTATCCCCAAGTCTTCTTTCCCATGAACCAAATGGGGCCTTCAGGATTGCATGGTGACTTTTTTTTAATGGAATGGAGCTTGATAAGAGGAAAAGGCATCTCATATACAATACAATAGTTGTGCGCATTAGAAAAAAAACAATTGAACTATACCTTAGGCTAACCCCAAAGATGCAGCAACCCTTTTTAGATAAATCAGAACCCCACCCATATCATAATTAGAATTTAGAGTATCTCTAACCGATGTGTAAAAAGTGCCACATAGACATTTAACGGCTAGAAATAACATCTCACGTCACTCCAATCGATGTGTCAAAGCTGATGTGGAATGAAGCCTGGAGATTGAGATGTTATTTTTGATATTCCAAAAGAAAGATGTCAAATGAATATTTTATTATTTTATTATTTTCTTTTCTTTTTAATTAAAAATAAATCAACACTAAAATGTAATAAAATAATAATTTAATTTAACATATCGAATGGAGTGTAAAATTATATAAGATGTCAAATTGCCACATCAGCCATCAAATTTAAATTTAATGTTTGGTATTTAACATCTCCCTTGGAGATGCTCTTAGGTCTCGTTTTAAAAATGGGCTATGATTAAGATTCAATTTGTTGGTTGGCATTGGCATAGTTTGCTTTCCACAAGACAAGCCCTTTGCTCTTTTTCTTTCTTCTTTTTTTTCGAGAAGAAATGATAACAGACAAGCATGTATTCATTAAACTTGGCCGGGTTTCCAATACTGAACAGAAAATTAAAAATCTTCCATTTCCGAGAAGAACTCCAAGAGCCCTTTAGATTTAACCTAGCTAGACAGAAAATTAAAAATCTTCCATTTCCAAGAAGAACTCCAAGAGCCCTTTAGATTTTAACCTAGCTAGTGGGCAAGTCACCTGTGTGCATATATATCAGTTTGAGAAGAGATGTTAAGTCATATACGCAGAGTACTACCACCCAAGAAGAATAAGAAATGGCAACATACAATGTGAATGTGAATGGTGATGCAGTGAAAACCACTGTGATAAATAGTGCTTCTTTTGTGGACAGCTTCATCACAGAACTCATACTCTCTTGCAACTACACCAACTCATCATCATCAAGGCCTCCTATAATCGGCTTCCACGTTGAGTTTACTGATGAGATCAAAGCTGCCACTCTTCAACTTTGCTCAGGCTCTCGCTGCATCATCATACAACTCAACAAAATGGTAACGAATAATAGTGTCCCTCAGTCGCTGATCAACTTTTTGGCTGCTCCTCTCTTTTGCTTTGTGGGCGTTGATATATTTCAGAGCTTGGCCTTGCTTAGGAGGGAGTATGGGATTGTGTGTAGGAATGCGGTGGACTTGACGCTGATGGTTAATATGGCTGTTATGAGTGGAGCCGTTGAGCTTGAACCAAAGCCTTTGAGCGTTGTCATGGGAGACTGGGGTGCTGAGAATCTTAGCATGGAGCAAATCCAGAGTGCTGCTATTGATGTTTTTAACGTTTTTATTTTTGGGGATTTGCTGGTTAATTCATTGAAATAGTTGTTGGCGAGTCTTTGACTATAGTGTGGAGCAATTCTATGTAATTTGGAAGTGTGACTTGAGTTTATTTTGGAATTCAGTGGCTTTCCCTATAAGTACGCTTTCGTCTAATGTCTCTTTGGATTTGATAGATTTTATGGATAATGAAAGATTAGAGTTTTATTAATTCTATAAATACAGGAGCATCTGAAGAGTTTGTATATCCATTTGCAAAATCTGTATGTTCATGTACTTCCGTTGATTGAAGATCACGGTTCAATTCGCAGCATCCTTTTGAGTGATTGAATGGGAACTGAGAAAGCTTCCGTTGTTAACATTAGAGCTGGCTGTTCAAGTTCGAAATTGATAAAAGAATTGAAGAGGGATGCAAAACATAGATGAGAATAAATTAGCAATAAATTTCTCTTTATCTTTTGACGTACCCTACATGCATTTGATCTTTCCAATTCCAAACTACTGTTATGACCTTATGTATGCCTGCATGAAACCCTTTGAAGTAAAGTACAAAATTACCTTGACATTATTACTACGTGTGTAGGGTTCCTTGTAATAATACGAAGGATGCTGATTATTTTGTGTGTTTATGAATTATGTCTACAAGTAGCGTAGTTATAGGGAGCGTTTCAGTCTACATACAACGGTGGCAGATTGCTGCATAGACGTAGATGATTGAATAAGGAATTTTATGTCCAATGCTGCTAGCAATGAAAAAAGGTTATAGGCCTTGACACTGAGTGGACTTTTGTCCATGATTCATTAGATTCCGATTCAGAAACTCCATCAAAAACCAAACTTGCAATTTTAACTCTATGTGATGGCGATTGCTGCCTTATTGTTCAGCTTCCTTACTTGGATTCAGCGCCGCGGTCGCTCCTCAATTTTCTTCGTCTACCGGATTATACGTTTGTGGGGATTGGGATCAGGGAAAATATAGCCAAGTTGGAGAAGGAGTATGGTTTTGGTTGCAAGAACGCTTTTGATTTGAGGGTTTGGCTGGAAATGTTATGCGGCAACCTCACCTTGCTGCTTGTGGGGTTGATGAACTGGCTCTTGAGCTTAATTTGTTGAAGCTTCAGAAGCCTACAAGTGCGGTTTTTAACGACTGGTGTAATAATAAACTCAACAAAAAACAGGTTAAGCTGGCTACATTAAATGTTTACGCTTATTTTGAAACTGGGAACAAGTTGTTGGGGGCTGGTGATTCTAGCAGCTAGTATACATGCTGATAAATAGAGGCATGGGATGGGATGGGAGTAGAACTGAATTTGAAGCGTGCTCCTTTTCTTTTTTGTTGGTGTCTATTCTGTTGTATGTTAGGCTTTGAGTTAAGCATCTATTAGCCTTATGTGATGTTTAAAAGGATGAAGCGTCAACCGAATAATCTAATGTCAAATTAATAGTCTACAAAGCTCAACAGTCAAATTTTTATTTTTATGTTTCTTTTAATCACTTGTAAAGCTTTTACATATTATATAAGCTCAAGTTGTTTTAAAAAATATAATAAATGAATGTGATTATACATTTCAAATAAAATAAAATAAAAATTTCTTTTCAATATGTCGAATTACTACATAAATTATTAATTCTTTTACGGGAACTTCTGTAATGAGGAGCTATGTTAAGGGGTTACAATTCAACAGTTCAATAATAACTCTGCAACGGATGATTGGACGACTATTAAGGAACCCCTCATGCTAGTCTCCCTCTCGTTAGTTTGGGCTTTTGAATTTCTTGTTTGTTTGGGCCTAGCCCTTTTTTATGTCAAATAACATCAGGTGATGAACTGAAGATTTAGGGGGTGATGAAGTGACCCAAAAAAAGAAATGAAGGTGATGAAGTGAAGCTCACTTCGTGTGTGGGACCCAAGCTTATAGGTCTCCAACACGTCAATAGGCACAAACCAATGAGGGCGCAGCCATTGCCGTCCCCGGACTACCTATCACCTAACACTTCAACACGTCCTCGTTCTTAGCTGTTGTTTAAGGCTATGACAAAGGCACTAGGAAACAAAAACACAAAATAATTTAAATAACAAATATGAAGAATATTCAAATTTTTTATTTTATGATTTCTCGTGTTTCTATTTTACTCCTCTCCTCTCCTACCATTGTTTTCATTTTCTGAGAAAAGTAACTCCTGTGTGTGATTCTGATTCTGTGTGCGTGCTGACCTGAGATCGCCAAACCGAACCATGGGTTTCAGCGGTTCTTCTCGTTTACTCAAGGTACTATCTATTTTCCCTTTGATAATATTTTTTTTTTGGGCATTTCATTGCTTTTGTTTGCTGGCAACAATTTGATGCAGAATCCACTTTTGTCATTCTGGTACTTCTGTTTCTACAGTTCTACTATGCAACTACCGTTTTCATTGCTCTGGTTGTTTCTTTTGGGTTTGTGGTAATGGTACACTACAGTATTATATGACTTGTGAGCCTCAGCTGGGTAATATCAAGTTAGGTAGGGGTTTCCATTTTTTGGTGTTCACAGTTTGCTTGTTTCATTTTCCTTTTGTTCCTTTTTTATTTAAAAATTTTGTATCACATTTGACATCTTTAATTTTAAACATGTTTCAACAGCACCACATGTCTCTTTTCTTTCTTCTATGAACATTGAATCTTTGGAGCCGGTGCAAATAAATGAGCAATTTTGATTTCCCTTGCAGAGTTCTGATTGTTTCTGAGGGGTCAATGTGGTTCTTTGAGAATTCTAGGCTTTTTACAACAAGGAGTTACATCTGAAGTCATAAGCTAGAAGGGCTTTTTTGAAACTTCAGTTGAGCTCAAAGGGTTGTCCTACTTTGCTTGGAAGGATTCATATGGCTCCCAGAGAAAAAGGATTTGAATTAGACCTTGAAAGTGGAGGGAGTACTAGTGAAGAAGATGCAAGCTTAGAGCTTGTTTCAAGCAAAGGACCAAAAAAGAAATTCTTGAATAGTGATTTGGGTGGGTTACTGAGTTCCAATGAATCAGTTGTGTGTACATGTGGCATTGAATCATCTAGCAGTTCAGAGAAATCTGGTGAGGTTACAAATGACAGTGTGGAGTTACTAATAGAAAGGAATTCAGAAGTGGAAGAGAATCAAGGACATATGACCCTTGCAGAAAAGACGAGCGAGAATGAGTGGCGTAGGAAGCCCAACTCTAGGAATGCTCCTAAGCCACCACGACCTCCTAGAGGTCCATCACTGGATGCCGCTGACCAGAAGTTGGTTAGGGAGATCACTGAGCTGGCCAAGAGAAAGCGTGCACGAATTGAGCAAAGGAAAGCAGCGAAGAAGATGAAAGCATCAAAGTCATCATCTTTACAAAGTGGCATATCTGCTATGATCATCACATTACTGTTCTTCTTTGTCATAATCTTTCAAGGTAGATTGGCTTTTCAGCATATAATTGAGTCCTTTTCCTTCCATTTTCTTCTTTTTGTGTGTGATACTATATTTAACGGATATTACATTCCCATTCGGTTCTGTTACTTATAAGCTACATCTGATTATTTTACAGAACTTTAAAATTTTTTTTATTCTGATTTGAAAAATAAAAGAACAGAACCCCAATGATTTGTTTATCCCTATGAAACATTGTATTGATACTTGTGTACAGAGCATTCTCATTGAGCATTCAGGTTTGGAGTATCCATTTGCGGTTTTAAGCAGGAATCCTGAAGCAGCTCTTTTTGTGGTTTCACCTAATTCTTTTATGGGCTGCGGCTCTTTCTTTATTTCATTGGTGGTCTTATTTCGTTTTTGGAATTTCTTTTGCTATTTGTCTATTGGACCATAAGTTCTGATTTTTGTTCAACTCAGGGTAATTTGAGTACAAAACAGCTCATTGAAGATGGAAAGAATAAAAAAGGATTTTATTTTTATTTTTTATCTTCACTAGCTAGGATCTGAGTTCATCTGAAATCTCATGTACGATGCGTAGACGGGCCTTCTTAATGTTGCACTCTATAAATCCTCCCACATCAGATTTTAATATAACTCTCTTGTGGCTTTGAGAATGCGATTCTTTGAGTTTGTATAATTTACAGTTCCATAACAAAATCGTTTACCTTTACTAGTATTTTGATGTTACACAAGCCTACTCAAACATATTGGGATTCTTTTTTGTTACTATGTTAGTTGCTTACTGAAAAATCCAGCTTCTTTAACTTCGTTACTTCATCCTTCTACTCCTCCGCCTCTGCTGGAGCCACTTTTTTTGAATAATGACAAAAATGATAGTGAAAGAGATCATTTGCTGAAATGATAATACTCCACTCTTACTATCACTCACTTTAGAAACAAAATAACCCCCATCATTATCTGAAAACTGTCCTCAGTCCATCAAGGTGATAATCAGAGTGAGAAGAGTAACATTTTCCATACTTTGTGAAATAATTTTGGGGATTCAGTGAGTTTATTGTTAGAATCAGTTTTCATGATGGCTAACCTGAATAGTAGCACTCAATGATTTCTGTAATTACATCTGAATGTTTGTTGAACTTCTGCTGTAGGGATAAGTTCCAGAAGCGTTCCAAATGTGATTATGCAGGGGTCTCCCGAGCCAGCAGTCCTATCTGAAGGTTTAGTCGCAGTTCAATTCTACAAAAGCAGCCTACCCAATTCTACTTATCAAGGGTGTGTATTTGTTTTCACTAGGTTCATGTTTTACGATTTTATCTCGTCTTTCAAGCTCTGTAACTAAAAGGTCCAACAACTTTAGTACTGTGTCTCATCCCTTCCTTCCCTACTTGGGTGTTTCTTGTTAATGCAGTGTCGTTGAAGACTAGGTTTCTTTGTTCAGGCACCGGGAAGAGTTACTAATGTCGCAGCAGTGCGTGGCTATCTTTTTCTTTTGTATATATGTACAGGCCTAGAACTACAAGAGATTTTGAGAAAGTTTTCTTGTACGGCGAGTTAATTTGTTCGGTTAATGAATGATTTTACTAATGAGAAATGAATTGCTTGTGCTCAATTAGTAAAAGTCACAACTCCAAGTCATGAATGAAAAGACAAGTCTTGATGATACTTCGTTGCAGAAGTTAGGAAGTAGGGATTTGAGTGTCCAAATCCAGGCTGTTAGTAAGTCCCTCGGACTATTTCATTTTTCTAACTCTAAATACATCTGCAACTTTCCACGATTCTTTAATTTCAGACTCCAAGCTGAATCCAAGACTCAAAAGATGAACCATACCTTATGCGACGAAAATGAATGGAGAAATGGCTATGTTTTTCTACTTATGCCATTGATTTTTCTTTTCCTTCATGTTTTTGTAGGATTTGTATGAGAAAGGTGATGTAGGGGAGGCCTTATCGTTGGGCGGCTATGTACTAGTTTTGGGTCTGTGAATATGAATGGGTGAGGTGAGTGGTTTTTTGGGTCTGCTTTGGTTTGGGAAATGAGGGTGAGAGGTTGCTCTGCTTGGATTTTAGAACTGTGGATGAGATTATTATGAAATAGATCTATCTATACTCTGGCTTTGTAGTGTAAGGCTGCACTTCTTGTAGGGTTAAAAGTACCTAAGAAATTAATTCCTCAACAACACTAATGTTCCTCAAACCAATTCCCACACTTGGGGCATGTTTACGTATAAGTAATGGGTATGGGAAGAAATGGAATGATTTCCATTCCTGAATTTCCCCTGTGTTTACTTGTAATCATGAATAAAAAATATGTAGGTCCCATCTCAAAATCCATAATTACATCCTCTCAAAACCAGAAATCAAATCAACTAGGGAAGGGTAGTTAATTTGATTCCCATTCCTTTTTTTTCCTTACTACCTTCCAAAATACCCTTACCACTTTAAGATAATCCCAAAACACCCAAACCCTAGAAAAATAAAAACTTATGCCACTTTAATCTTATCAAGATTATGCTTAGGTTATTATTATATGATTTTGTTCAAATATTATTTGAAATTGGTTAGTTTAGCACTACAATATGGAGGAACATGGACATAAAACAAAAACTATTGACACTTGTTATGTTCTTCCATCCCATAAAATGAAGAAACCAAACTTTGAAGCCTTTTAAAAAAGTTTCAATGACTATTTACTAATCACCATTGGAAAAAGCAAATTTTTTCCCTTTTCACTTTGGTTGCTAGCCTCTACTTGTCTTGTTATGCTTCTTATCACTGTGTTATAATTGTGTTTTTTTTCCTATTATATTCCGTATATTATTATATACTAGTTTTTTCATCACTCGTTATATAGTATCTTATATTATTCAATTTTCCTTTTTTACAAGTTATTTAGGTGAAAAATATATATTTACATGTGCAAGAGATTGTAGTAATCAAATTAGTTTAGGTTATGATTCATGAGAATTAGTAAACAATAACAATAGGAATCAACTACATTCATGTGTTGATTCCATATGGTTAGTAAACAACTTAATGGGAATGATTCTTCCCATACCGATTCATTACTTTTCCAATTCCTAAATTCCCCGATTCCTTACTTTCTCAATTCATGGTAATTACCCTTAGAGCATCTCCAATAGTAGTAACAAATTAAACTCTTCAAGTTAAAGTTGATTGACCTATGTGACACTTTGAAAAGACTTATTTGCTATTGTAATAATTTATGCCCCGACAAGCTCTTCAATTCAATTAATGCAATGTTATGGAAAACAATGAAAAATATCTATGTATTTATTATTTGAAAAGAAAAAATGCATGTTTTTAACATTTTCAAAGTAGGTTCTGTTTTTCCAAAGCAAAATTCAATGTTTTGAAGAGCCAATGTCAACTTACCAGTCATGAAGAGAGAGAAAGAGGTTGCTGCTTTTATGAGTAAGTTTGACAAGGTTGTTAGAGAGGGTTTTGATGATGTGGCTTATTTTAGCATTCCAAAGTTATTATCCCACACTATTTACACATTTCCCTCACCATTTACTAACATATCAAGGCCCCTGATGAATAAGGATGAGGTGAAGTAATTGTGAATAATACAGAACGACATAATTTTCATACAAGAAGTGAACAAAAAAGAAACAAAATATATTTATGAAGTTCAATTATGAACAACAAACATACATCACTATACACACACTGGTTTATTAAAGGGATTTACATGTGCTTTATCAAATTTGGCTCATGTGGAACACATGTTAAGGGGATCCATGTGTCCCCATTTAAGAATTTCCACATTGTAAACTCCGTAACTTGTTTAGCTACGCAACACCTTGTACCTTTTCCAATTGACTTTGCCAGATATGTTTGCACCAGGTCCTTGATTATATTACTTTGCATAACTAATGGTGCCAAGTGTCTGCCATCCCAGTCCAACCAAGCCATAGGATCACTAAGCTTGTCTAGGATAAGCCTAATCACATCATTAGAAAACCCGAAGCACGAAGGTCTGGTGTTGTATTGATAGTGCAATTGTGAATGATAGCCCCGCCATATAGGGTCTATATTTTGTGTAGTTACTGTAATTGACTGCCCCTTCAAAGGTGGTTGACTATATATGTTACAGTATTGAAATATGACTTTTACATGACCAAAAATAAAATCAAGGTATTGTATGTAACACCCTAGCTTGGCATGTTGAGTCCCACATCTGTAAACTGGGTCAGTATGGGATTTATAAGAGATTGCATGGATCCTTATTAGCGACTAGTCATTTTGGGGTATAGCGTCGAAGTGGTGTGCACTTGTTCTCCCGTTTAGTATTTGTTCCTGTGATTGAAGGGCAAAGTTCTCCATTGGCTAAAAAACCATTGATCGGTCAACAAATCAACTTTCTTTAGTGTGTGAGCGTGCCACTGCTAGCAATAACAATTCTCATAGACTTCTTAAAATAAATAACTTGCGCCCCAAGTTATTGATTTCTTAAACAAACGATTGTGAATTTGGGTAAGGAATATCTTTCAAGTAAGTTCTTTTCCTGCCTCAGACTGGTGAGGACTTTACAATTTATCTCAGTACAAGATTGGTAGTTTTGGCCAAAATAAATGATAATGAAATGAACTGTTTTAGGCAGAACTGCCTTTTACAAAACTAGATAGGGAAAAATCAACTTTAGAAAGACAAAAAGGTGGCTGAAATTCCATTTCTGCCTGAATAGAAGCTTCTAATCCGGGCTGGACTGGGTATGTCTGTGCTGGATTGAACTGTCAGCAACTTTAACTGCTTAGCTTCAGCTATAAATCGATACCAAAGTTCAATTTTGGCAGAGCTTTAATATATTTCAAGCCCTGGAACGCTTTTGAACGGGCAGAACTGCGACTTCTTTGATCTAAAAGGGGCAGAAGTGGCTAGACTTAAGGATTACTGAGCCGGAACTGCACTATGGTACATGTTTTGCTTGATCAGGGCTCTTTATAAATTTGTTGAGGTTTTCATATTTGTGAAAACTCAAACTCTGCTTGTCTTGGCTTTTGCTGAACCAAATTTGTAACGAGAGAAGTCTAGTTTTGAATGACTTATTTCTCTAAGTTTGAACTTGAAAGTTTTGATCTATAGCTGGCTTCTCTTGTGACTCAAATGAGCTTCTGGTTGCTCCAATTTGTTTTGAAGGTTCTCAGTGATCAAGTGATCATTTTGAGTTTTTGCCTTTGGTTGATTTTTGATTGTTTGATTGATTGTTTGATTGAGTGTGTCTTCGCTCTGTTCACCCTCTCCTATATTTATAGAAAATGCTTTGGAGTAGGGTTTCTTTCTTTTAATAATGGGCATCAATTTTCTCAAAGATTTATTTTAAATGTAAAAGAAAAAAAGGGTTCAATCAGCTCTGGCAGATAAGCTTTCAATAGTTAGTTTTTAAGACAAATCACTTCTTTGTTTTTGTAAGAGAACCTAACCCCTCTTTAATTCTAACTGCCCTTTATGAGAGCTCAAAAACCGTGATGGTTAGTTTGATTTTCCAGTTTGAACAACTCCTTGTTTTCTTGCTTATCTCTTTTTGAGAACATAGCCTGCGTATCCCTTGAAATATGGTGCCTTCCTTGGAGTAGAAACATTATCTCTAAATATATAAAAGGGTTTTGATCTTCTGATGGTCAGAGATTGAGAGATGTCTCTTCCTAGTTGCCTACTTTTGTTAACCTTTCATCAACCCAGTTGAGAATTTTGACTTTTCTAAGTCAGAAACATCATGTGGGTCTATTCCTGTTTTGGGCTTTTTTTCTTTTTAATCATGGCAATCCCGAGTTGATCCATGGGCTGACTTCTTCCTTTTCTCTCTTTTTCCGAGGCCCAAGTTTTATTTATTTATTTATTTATGTTTTTAGGTAGATCCTGGGCTGGCTTCCTTTGATTTGGGCTTTTGATCCTTGTTTATTTCTCAAAGTCTAGACTGCTTGGGCCTTGTGGCCTCATTTTGGGTTTTTCTGTGTTAGGCTAGGTGCGCAAGATTTTGGCCCAAACAACACTTCCTTGGGACATTACATATCGGTGAGTTTAGTAAAAAAGTAAGACTGATGAGCAATCCCACATCACTTAGGGAGAGAAAGGTGAAGTGTGTTATCATAAGTTTGAGTCGAGGAACAAAACTGTGAAGGCCCAAACCCAAAGTGGACAATATCTTGCTAGTGGAAGTAGGCTGTGAAAATTTGGTATCAAAGCTAGACCCCGACCAGAAGTGTGCAAATGATGACATTGGGCCCAAAGATGAGTGGATTGTAAGACCCGTGAGCTCGGTAAGAAGTATGATTAGGAAGCAATCTCATATCCCTTGCCGAGGGAAATATGGCATGCCTTATAAGAGCAGTTGTCATCTCATTTAGTAAAATGCTTTTTGGGCAACATAAGCTTGGGCCCAAGAACAAAACCGTAAGAGCCCAAGCCCAAAGCAAACAGGATCTTGCTAGTAGGAGTAGGTTGTAACACCTTATCTGTCGCACTCACTAAAGAATTGGTTGCCTTGGTTTGCAAGTAATGTGTCTTGATATCCCATGACTTCACATCTGTAGAAGACACTAAAATTGGATTAGCTTCGTAATTCCACTGTTTGCCTACTTTCTGGCCTGACTGTATTTTGGATGGTCAAGTCTATTCACAAAATAGAATTTAGAATTAATAAGATAACGAATTTCCAAACAAATGAGGTTCCATATTTATTCTAAGGCTCCGTTAGGTATCCATGTAATTAATTTGAATTAGAATAATTTTAGAGGACTTACCAAATGTTATTGTCTCAAATGTATTGAAACATCCAACATTACTTTTGTTTCTTGAGATTATCATGTTGTCTCGTCCATCTCTTACAATAGTCATGTTGGTCTTCTTTACTTCAATAAAATTTGTCTCACTATAGTGACCAACTTGACCTTAATGTACGTAAGATTGGAGCTTTTGGAAGTATAACCTTGATGGAATCAATGATTGTGGTGAAGTGGTCGGATCCATCTTTTGCCACAACTACATAAAAATGTAGTCTGGCTTGTACGTTAACCTTCCAAGCTAATATGACCAAAGTGATCACCACTATGATGAAAATGACTAGCGACTTCATAACTGAAACCTACAATATGTGTTTGCAAATATTCAAGAAGAAGAGGTGTACTTTGATGAAAAAGGGAAGAAGAGGTGAGCTTTGATGGAAAAGATAGAAGCAATGTAAGAAATGATATGATACAATATGTGTTTACAACTGTGCATATATATATAGAGACGGAGAGATGTACCATTTGTATTTATGGGATACAATCCAACTAATGATAGGATCATAGGATGTATATATTGTTATAGTTACGATCATTTAGATTCACAAGGCTCTGCGTTTACTCCCACCTAGTGAAAATTTTAGTATGTCCCATATTCGATTTCATATGTCTTCCACTTTCACAATTAGAATCACTCTATTTAGCTCTAATTTAAGTCACTAAGTCAAGCCCTTGCAGAGAAAAATGCATTTACATGACAAAAGGGTCTCATTTCTTGGGACCAATATATCACATTCAAGAATAAGAAATGTATCCCTCACATAATCAAATATAATCATACTATTATCAACAATATTTTCATGTTTTATTCATCTTTCTTTTTATTGATTAGAGCTTTTGGAAGATGCAGCCTTGATGGCCTCATTGATTGTGGTGAAGTGTTGAATCCATCTTTTGTCACAACTACATCAAAGTGAGTTTGGGCTTAGTTGTATGCCTTCCAAGCTGATATGACTATGATTGTCACTAGGATGAAGATGACCAATAACTTCATAACTGACCCTCTGTTGATGAAAATACATAGGAATAGGGTTGTAAAAATGGCCCAAGCCCATCAAGATAGCCCGAACTCGATGCCATTTTTTGGGCTATGGGTTGGCATAACCCAGTACTATTAGCTAGGGCCTCGTGATATGGCCGAACTTAATAATTTCCATAAATGGACGGGTCTGAACTCGTAGGATTATTAAATAGGCTGACTTTAAAAGCGTTGGCCTAACACGGCCAATGTCAGGTCATGTTGCTCGATTATCATACTCCGCATAGTAATGGTGTATTGATCTGTCATCCCAATCCAACAAACAAATAAGCTCAATAATCTTGCTTAGGAAACTTTGCTTGAAAATTGTTGTGGTGTTATTTGACCGTGGTCGGGCTAAGTACATCTTCACTAGAAAACCCGAAGTACAAAGCCTTGATGTTGCAATGATAGTGCAATTGTGAATTATAGTCCCATTGTCCCATGTTGTATGGTCTTTATTTTTTTACAGTTACTGTAATTGACTGCCCCTTCAGAGGTCGTTGACCATATAGGTTACAATTTTGAAATATTCTCGTGACAAAAAAATAAAATCAACTGTACCATGTATGTCATACTTTCTATAAAATTGATTGCCTTTGTTTGCGAGCAGTATCTTTTAATAACCGATGATTTTACATATGTAGAAGACACTAAAATTAGACTAGTTTCGCAATGCAACAACTTGCCCAAGGTTTGTCCCATTTGGATGGTCATGTTTTGTGCAACAAAGCCAACACCATCTATTGCTATTCACAAAATAGAATTTGGAATTAGTAATAACCAAATTCCAAAAAAATGATGTATGTATGTAATTTGAATTAGAATAATTATAGAGGACTTACCAAATATCATTGTCTCAAATGTGTGGAAACCTCCAACATTTGTTTTGTTTCATGAGATTATCATGTTCACCCATCCATCTCCTACAAAAGTTATGTTGGTCTTCTCTATTCTTATAGAAATAATCTCGTTATAGTTACCAACTTTAATCTTAATATAGGTACGATTAGTGCTTTTGGAAGTTGTGGCCCTGGTGGCCTCATTGATTGTGGTGAAGTGCTGAATCCATCCTTTTTAGCCTCTAGAACAAAGTGAGTTTTTGCTTGGCTATGTGCCTTCTGAACTAATATGACTAAAGTTGTGAGTATGATTAAAATGAAGGTAATGATCATTATTTGGCCCAAGGCCTGTGGCTCAAAGTGTGCCAGCTCGTGCCTTATGGGCCAAAACTTTTCCAAAGCTTAACCCCGATTGGCCCAACCCATTTTTATGTTAGACAGGACCTGGACAAGGGTTTGAAATCCCGACCCGACTATACTCGCCCATGTTATAATATTATGAAACTAAATTTAATACTACACAATTAATTAATATAAAGAAGAATAATCCTTAAGTATTGTATTAGCACAATGCCTTATTTATATGAAACCAAATCAAGTTAACAACAAAGATAAGAAAAACAAAGAAATTAGTTGTCTCGTCTCGACCCAATATGGCCCGACAGGCCCGAAGGGGGCAACTCACTTTTGCAAGCATGCAATGATATTTTGAAACCTTGGCTCGACCCTAGAACTGCTAGTGGAACTCGGAGTTTTGTACCTTTGAAATTTTCAATGGTTCTTTTTTTCAAATTAACCCCCCCCCCCCCCCCCCCCCCCCCCCCCCCCCCCCTTATTCGAAAAATGGACTTGCCCTACTTGTAAATGTGAATTCTCATAGAGCAATATAGACATTATATCATCAATACTTGGATTTGATCCAAGTAATACATTAAAACTCACATAAAACTCGCAAATTTCATCTATGCATATACACACACATTTGCAAACATATACATTCACATTTATGAACATATATTATAGCAATCATATTTGTTGTGATTCATTGCTTGATTTTCATCAAAGTTTACTTCTTCTTCTTAGGTAGCTTAGTTTGGCCCTAAAAGGGGTCAGCCCATTCAATACCTAATCATGAGCTTTTTTGGCCCTAAGAGTTGAACGAGCTATATCGACCCAACCCTATCTTAAATAGCCTAAACTCAGGCCCTACCCAAGAGCCAAGAATTATTAGGCTCTTAAGTGGACACCAATGTGTCGAGCCTATATAGCAATGTTAAATAAGCCACATATAATTAATTAAATGCAATGAGCATTAATACCTTGTGAGATATATGTTACAGTATTGAAATATGACTTTCACATGACCATAATAAAATCAACTGTACCGTATGTAACATCCCAACTTAGCGTGTTGAGTCCTACATCGATAAACTGGGTCAGTCTCAGCTTTACAAGCGATTACAGGGAGCCTTGTTAACTACTATCGTTTTTCAGTATAGCGCAAAGGTGGCGCGCACTTCCTTGGGTCATGACAAATCAATGAGTTTGGTAAGAAAATAAGATCGGTGAGCAATCCCTCAATTCTCGGGGAGAAAAGTTGAAGTGTCTTATCATAAGCTTGAGCCCAGGAACAAAACCATTAAGCCCCATACCCAAAGTGGACAATATCTTGCTAGTGGGAGTGGGGGTGTGAAAATTTGGTATCAAAGTTGGACCATGACTGGAAGTGTGCCAATGAGGACGTTGGGCCCAAAAGGGAGTGGAATGTAAGACCTCTGAGGTTGGTAAGAAGCACGATTAGTGAGCAATCCCATATCCCTCACCGAGGGAAATGTGAAGTGCCTTATAAGAGTAGTTGTCATCTCACTTAGTGAAATGCATTTTGGGCAAGATAATATAAGCTTGGTCCCAAGAACAAAACGATGAGGGCCCAAAGGACAATATCTTGCTAATGGGAGTTTGCTGTAACACCGTAAATGTTGCACTCTATGAAGAATTGGTTGCCTTGGTTTGCAAGCAATGTGTCTTAATGTCCAACGACTTTGCATATGTAGAATACACCAAAATTAGATTGGCTTCGTAATTCCATTGCTTGCATACTTTTTGGCCCTACAATATTTTAGATGGTCAAATCTTCATAAAGAAATGAGGTTCCATAGTTATTCTAAGGCTCTGTTAACTATCCATGTAATTAATTTGAATAAGAAGAATTATAGAGGACTTACCAAATGTTATTACCTCAAATGTATTGAAACATCCAACATTACTTTTATTTCCTCAGATTATAATGTTGTCTCGTCCATCTCCTACAATAGTTATGTTAGTCTTTTTTACTTCGATAAACATTGTCGCGTTATAGTGACTAACTTTGATATTAATGTACATACAATTTGATCTTTTGGAAGTACAACATTGATGGCATCAATGATTGTGGTGAAATGGTCGAATCCATCTTGTGCCACAACTACATCAAAATGTAATGTGGCTTGTCTGTTAACCTTCCAAGTTGATATGACCAATATGCTCACCACAATAACGAAAATGACTAATGACTTCATAACGGAATCATGCAATATGTGTTTGCAAATATTAAAGAAGAAAAAGTATACTTTGATTAAAAAGAGGAGAAGATGTGAGCTTTGATGGAAAAGATAGAAGCAATGCAAGAAATGATATGATACAATATGTGTTTGCAACTGTGCATATTTATATAGAGACGAAGAGATGTACCATTTGTATTACTGGGATACAATCCAACTAATGATAGGATCATATGATGTATATATTGCTCTAGTTACGCGCATTCAAATTCACAAGGTTTTGCGTTTACTCCAACCCATTGAAAATTTTAGTAAGTCCCATGTATATATTGCTTTGGTTACAACTACAAAGTGATTTTTGGCTTGGTTGTGTGCCTTCCGAGTTGATATGACCATGATTGTCATTAGTATGAAAATGACTAATAACTGACTCTTTGTAGATGAAAATGCTTAGGAATATAGCTGTAAAATGGCCCAAGCTTATTGAGATAGCTTGGCCCAGTACTGTAGGCAAGGGCCGCGGAATAGAGCCATACTTAATAATTTTCATTAAAAGACGAGTCCGAATTAGTCGGTTTCTTAAATGAGCATACTATAAAAGCATTGGCCCAACATAGCCCATGTTAGGTCAGGTTCCTCGATTATCACACTTCACATAGTTAATGGTGCATTAATCTTTCATATCTATCCAACAAACAAATAAGATTAATAATCTTGCCTAGGAAAGTTTGTATGAAAATTGTTGTGGAGTAATTTGACCTTCATCGGGCTAAGTATAGCTTCATCAAAAAACCTTAAGTACGAAGCTCTGATGTTGCAATGATAATACAATTATGAATTATGTCCTATTGTCCAATGTTGTGTGGTCTTTAGTTTTTACAATTATTGTAATTGACTGCCCCTTTAGAGGTCGTTAACCATATAAGTTACAGTTTTGAAATATTCTCATGACAAAATAATAAAATCAATTGTACAATGTATGTCACACTTTCTATAAAATTGATTGCCTTCGTTTGCGAGTAGTGTGTCTTGATAATCGATGCTTTTACATATGTAGAAGACACTAAAATTAGACTGGCTTCACAATGCAACAGCTTGCCTAGTTTTTGTTTCATTTGGATGGTCATATGTTGTGTAACAAAGGCAACACAATTTATTGTAATTTGAATTAGAATAATTAAGAGGACTTATCAAATGTCGTTGTCTCAAATGTGTGGAAACCTCCAACATTACTTTTGTTTCATGAGATTATCGTGTTCACCCGTTCGTCTCCTACAATAGATATATTTGTGTTCTCTATTCCGATAGAAATAATCTCGTTATAGTTACCAACTTTAATCTTAATGCATGTACGATTGTCTTTCAAACTAATATGACCAATGTTGTCACTATGATGAAAATGACCAATAACTTCATAACTGAGTCTTTGTAAATGAAAGTAAGGATCATCATAAAGGCCTATGGCGCTTGTCTCAAAGTGGGTCAGCTCGGGCCCTAATGGGCCAAAGGCTATTCTCTTCCAAAGCTTAGCCTCGATAGACCCCTCGCGCTTTTATGTTGGCAATACCTGGACAAAGGTTTGAAATCCCGATCCGACTACACTTGCCCATGTTAAAATATTATGAAATTAAATTAAATATTGCACAATTAATTAATATAAAGAAAAACAATTCTTAAGTATTGTATTAGCACAATGCTTTATTTATATGAAACTGAATCAAGTTAACAACAACAAAGATGGGAAAAACAAAAAAAGTAGTTGTCTCGGCCCTCAGGCCCGAAAGATGCAACTAACTTATATGAGCACGCGATGATACTTTGAAACATTGGCCTAACCCTGAAACTGCTAATGGAACTCGAAGTTTTGTATCTTTGAAATTTTCAGTGGTTCTTTCTTTCAGGTAATTTCACCCGCCATGGAATTGATTCGAAAATGAATTTGACCTACTTGTAAATGTGAATGCTCGTAGAGCCATATAGACATTCAATCATCAATAATTGGATTTGATCCCAGTAATATTTTAAAATGCACATCAACTCGCAAATTTCATCTCTGTATATACACACACATTTGCAAACATATATACATTCACATTTGTGAAAATATATTATAGCAATTATATTTGTTGTGATTTATTGTTTTTTCTTCATCAAACATCCAACATTACTTTTGTTTCCTGAGATAATCATGTTGTCTTGTCCATCTCCTTTAATAGTTATGTTGGTCCTTTTTACTCTAATAAAAATTGTCTCGTTATAGTGACCAACTTTGATCTTAATGTACATACAATTTGAGCTTATGGAAATACAACATTGATGGCATCAATGATTGTGTTGAAGTGGTTGGATCCATCTTATGCCACAACTACATCAAAATGTAATGTGGCATGTCTGTTAACCTTCCAAGTTGATATGACTAATGTGTTCACCACTATGTTGAAAATGACTAATGACTTCATAACTGAAACTGCAATATGTGTTTGCAAATATTAAAGAAGAAAAAGTGTACTTTGAGGAGGAAGATGTGAGCTTTGATGGAAAAGATAGAAGAAATGCAAGAAATGATATGATACAATATGTGTTTGCAACTGTGCATATTTATATAGAGACGAAGAGATGTACCATTTGTATTACTGGGATACAATCCAACTAATGATAGGATCATAGGATGTATATATTGCTCTAGTTATGCACATTCAGATTCACAAGGTTTTGCTTTTACTCCAACCCATTGAAAATTTTAGTAAGTCCCATGTATATATTTCTTTTGTTACAATTACAACAAAGTGATTTTTGGCTTGGTTGTGTGCCTTCCGAGTTGATATGACCATGATTGTCATTAGTATGAAAATGACCAATAACTGACTCTTTGTAGATGAAAATGCTTAGGAATATGGCTGTAAAATGGCACAAGCTTATCTAGATAGCCTGGCCCAGTACTGTAGGCAAGGGCCGCGGAATAGGGTCAGACTTAATAATTTTCATAAAAGGACGAGCCCGAATTAGTCGGTTTCTTAAATGGGCTGACTATAAAAGCGTTGGCCCAACAAGGCCCATGTTAGGTCAGGTTCCTCGATTATTATACTTTGCATAGTTGATGGTGTATTGATCTTTCATCCCAATCCAACAAACAAATAAGATTAATAATCTTGCCTAGAAAAGTTTGTGTGAAAATTGTTGTGGGGTAATTTGACCTTGGTCGGGCTAAGTACAGCTTCATCGAAAAACCCGAAGTACGAAGCTCTGAGATGTTGCAATAATAGTGCAATTATGAATTATAGTCTCATTGTCCCATGTTGTATGGTCTTTATTTTTTACTGTTATTGTAATTGACTGCCCCTTCAGAGGTCGTTGACCATATAAGTTACAGTTTTGAAATATTCTCGTGACAAAATAATAAAATCAATTGTACCATTTATGTCACACTTTCTATAGAATTGATTGCTTTTGTTTGCGAGTGTGTCTTGATAACATATGATTTTACATATGTAGAAGACACTAAAATTAGACTGGCTTCGCAATGCAACAACTTGCCTAGTTTTTGTCCTATTTGAATGGTCATGTGTTGTGCAACAAAGCCAACACAATTTATTGTAATTTGAATTAGAATAATTAAGAGGACTTACCAAATGTCGTTGTCTCGAATGTGTGGAAACCTCCAACATTACTTTTGTTTCATGAGATTATCGTGTTCACCCGTTCATCTCCTACAATAGCTATATTTGTGTTCTCTATTCCGATAGAAATAATCTCGTTATAGTTACCAACTTTAATCATAATGCATGTACGATTGTCTTTCAAACTAATATGACCAATGTTGTCACTATGATGAAAATGACCAATAACTTCATAACTAAGTCTTTGTAAATGAAAGTAAGGATCATCATAAAGGCCTATGGCGCTTGTCTCAAAGTGGGTCAACTCGGGCCCTAATGGGCCAAAGGCTATTCTCTTCCAAAGCTTAGCCTCGATAGACCCATCGCGCTTTTATGTTGGCAGTACCTGGACAAAGGTTTGAAATCCCGACCCGACTACACTTGCCCATGTTAAAATATTATGAAATTAAATTTAATATTGCACAATTAATTAATATAAAGAAAAACAATCCTTAAGTATTGTATTAGCCCAATGCTTTGTTTATATGAAACTGAATCAAGTTAACAACAACAAAGATGGGAAAAACAAAAAAAGTAGTTGTCTCGGCCCTCAGGCCCGAAAGATGCAACTAACTTATACGAGCACGCGATGATACTTTGAAACATTGGCCTAACCCTGAAACTGCTAATGGAACTCGAAGTTTTGTATCTTTGAAATTTTCAGTGGTTCTTTCTTTCAGGTAATTTCACCCGTCATGGAATTGATTCGAAAATGAACTTGACCTACTTGTAAACGTGAATGCTCGTAGAGCCATATAGACATTCAATCATCAATAATTGGATTTGATCCCAGTAATATTATAAAACGCACATCAACTCGCAAATTTCATCTCTGTATATACAAACACATTTGCAAACATATATACATTCACATTTGTGAAAATATATTATAGCAATTATATTTGTTGTGATTTATTGTTTTTTCTTCATCAAAGTTCACTTCTTCTTCATCAAACATCCAACATTACTTTTGTTTCCTGAGATAATCATGTTGTCTTATCCATCTCCTTTAATAGTTATGTTGGTATTTTTTACTCCGATAAAAATTGTCTCGTTACAGTGACCAACTTTGATCTTAATGTACATACAATTTGAGCTTTTGGAAGTACAACATTGATGGCATCAATGATTGTGTTGAAGTGGTCGGATCCATCTTATGCCACAACTACATCAAAATGTAATGTGGCATGTCTGTTAACCTTCCAAGTTGATATGACCAATTTGTTCACCACTATGTTGAAAATGACTAATGACTTCATAACTGAAACCTGCAATATGTGTTTGCAAATATTAAAGAAGAAAAAGTGTACTTTGATGAAAAATGGAAGATGTGAGCTTTGATGGAAAAGATAGAAGAAATACAAGAAATGATATGATACAATATGTGTTTGCAACTGTGCATATTTATATAGAGACGAAGAGATGTACCATTTGTATTACTGGGATACAATCCAACTAATGATAGGATCATAGGATGTATATATTGCTCTAGTTACGCACATTCAGATTCACAAGGTTTTGCGTTTACTTCAACCCATTGAAAATTTTAGTAAGTCCCATGTATATATTTCTTTTGTTACAATTACAACAAAGTGATTTTTGGCTTGGTTGTGTGCCTTCCGAGGTGATATGACCATGATTGTCATTAGTATGAAATGACCAATAACTGACTCTTTGTAGATGAAAATGCTTAGGAATATGGCTGTAAAATGGCACAAGCTTATCGAGCTAGCCTGGCCTAGTACTGTAGGCAATGGCCGCGGAATAGGGTCAGACTTAATAATTTTCATAAAATGACGAGCCCGAATTAGTCGGTTTCTTAAATGGGCTGACTATAAAAGCGTTGGCCCAACACGGCCCATGTTAGGTCAGGTTCCTCGATTATTATACTTTGCATAGTTAATGGTGTATTGATCTTTCATCCCAATCCAACAAACAAATAAGATTAATAATTTTGCCTAGAAAAGTTTGTGTGAAAATTGTTGTGGGGTAATTTGACCTTGGTCGGGCTAAGTACAGCTTCATCGAAAAACCCGAAGTACGAAGCTCTGAGATGTTGCAATAATAGTGCAATTATGAATTATAGTCTCATTGTCCCATGTTGTATGGTCTTTATTTTTTACGGTTATTGTAATTGACTGCCCCTTCAGAGGTCGTTGACCATATAAGTTACAGTTTTGAAATATTCTCGTGACAAAATAATAAAATCAATTGTACCATTTATGTCACACTTTCTATAGAATTGATTGCTTTTGTTTGCGAGCAGTGTGTCTTGATAACATATGATTTTACATATGTAGAAGACACTAAAATTAGACTGGCTTCGCAATGCAACAACTTGCCCAGTTTTTGTCCCATTTGGATGGTCATGTGTTGTGCAACAAAGCCAACACAATTTATTGTAATTTGAATTAGAATAATTAAGAGGACTTACCAAATGTCGTTGTCTCGAATGTATGGAAACCTACAACATTAGTTTTGTTTCATGAGATTATCATGTTCACCCGTTCATCTCCTACAATAGATATATTTGTGTTCTCTATTTCGATAGAAATAATCTCGTTATAGTTACCAACTTTAATCTTAATGCATGTACGATTGTCTTTCAAACTAATATGACCAATGTTGTCACTATGATGAAAATGACAAATAACTTCATAACTGAGTCTTTGTAAATGAAAGTAGGGATCATCATAAAGGCCCATGGCTCTTGTCTCAAAGTGGGTCAGCTCGGGCCCTAATGGGCCAAAGGCTATTCTCTTCCAAAGCTTAGCCTTGATAGGCCCATCGCACTTTTATGTTGGTAGTACGTGGACAGGGGTTTGAAATCCCGATCTGACTATACTGGCCCATGTTAAAATATTACAAAACTAAATTTAATACTACACAATTATTTAATATAAAGAAGAACAATCCTTAAGTATTGTATTAGCACAATACCTTATTTATATAAAACTAAATCAAGTTAATAACAATAAAGATGGGAAAAACAAAGAAAGTAGTTGTCTCAGCCCGCTAGGCCCGAAAGACGCAACTAACGTACACGAGCATGTGATGATACTTTGAAACCTTGGCCTAGCCCTGGAACTGCTAGTAGAACTCGAAGTTTTGTATCTTTGAAATTTTCAGTGGTTTTTTATCAAGTAATTTCACTCGCCCTGGAACTGATTCGAAAATGAACTTGACCTACTTGTAAATGTGAATGCTCATAGAGCCATATAGACGTTCAATCATCAATACTTGGATTTGATCCCAGTAATATTTTAAAACGCACATTAACTCTCAAATTCCATCTATAATATATACACACACATTTGTTATGATTTATTGTTTTTTCTTCATGAAATTTCACTTCTTCTTCTTAGGTAACTCGGTCTTGCCCTAAAAGGGCTTAGCCCATTCAATACCTAATTACATGCTTTTTGGCCTAAGGATTGAATGGGCCATACCGGCCCTACCCAAGAGGCAAGAATTATTGGGCTCCTGGATAGGCCCGAGCCTAGATAGCCATTTCAAATAAGCCACGTATAATTAACTAAATGCAATGAGCATTAATACTAGTTTACTTTTATAAAGATATTAAATACAATCATTATTAATATTAATATTAAACATTAAATATTAAATAAATCATTATTTTCTTTCAAATCATTTAATTAAATACAAGTATAATTAATATTAGTTTAGTTTTATGAAAATATTATTTATCAAATTAAATATCGGGTCGGACATTGTTATCCAAGGGCTTACACATCATGGCCTTGGCTCTACCTTTTACACAATGGGCTAGGGCTAAGCCCGCCAATTGTACCAGGCTGGGCTAGCCCATAGCCCAAAAAATAGGGTCAAGTTCGGGCCATTTTTCATCTCTGTTCTTAAGGGGTATATCAAATTCTAAATTTTAAAAAATTTTATAGACTTAAAAAGTCTGGAGGTATTCAACAGTGACTTTTAAATAGTATTTAAATGTTTACTGATATTTAATTATGACTTTTAAAACGTAGTTAAAATTATTTAAAATTTTGGTGGTATCCAAAAACTTAATGACTTTTACATAGTTTTAAGGCTAATTGTTAATAACAAAAGTCTTGCCAATTTACTAGTGATTTTTATCAACTTTATGAAAATCACTCACTTAAGAGCATCCACAATGGGCTCCCTAAACCACATAATTAAACAAATTTTAGGGAGGAATTGGAAAAATACAACTCCAACCATGATCCCTATTCACCTTTTAAAATAGGAAGACCTCCAGGAGCTCCTAAATCTGAGGAGAGAGAAAAGACTCCTAGTGACTCCCTATAATTTAATGCTTTGTTGTTTTATGCATAGTTTAAACTTTTTATTAAGGCAAACTATTTATTATTATTATTTTTTTTATAGAGATGGACGAATCATATTGAATTAAAAAATAACTATAGTATTTATGACTCCCTAATTTTGGATTTCAAATTTTATAGAGAGCTCCTAAAATAACTTTTGTGTGTTTTTAGCTAATTTTAACTAAAAAATAAGGAGAATAGACCCCACTTAAAAAAATATTTAGATAAAGCATATGCAGCCCAAAGTCATTAACCAAGCCCTACGTGGATAAAATGATGGGTTTGCCATTGGGTCCCATATTCCACGTGTTGTGAAACTAGCGGTTTGTCAAATATGGTATAAACAAAAGTAACAAATTAACCAACAAGCAATAAGATATTGCAATCAAGCGATGTACTTGTTAAGAAAAAAGTTAATTTGACCATCTCATCTTCTAGGCCAGCATAGTCTTTTTTTTTTTTTTTTTTTTTTTTTTTTTTTGGTAATACATGATGTGTGTCTCCACACCCAAAAGATGGGATTAATCCCCGCTCGGGGTTCGAGTATAGCCTTTATGACTCATTGTGTGTAGCATTGTTTGTGTTGCCCTCATCTTTTTGAATCTCTCGCTTATCTCCTATAAATATAAGTTATAAATTGTTCGTGTTAAAACAAAGTCTTTATAAGTATGAATTGGATACACCTTCACTTTAGGACTTCTATATTTCCCCAAGAGAATTTACGCTCCAAAGTTGGATCAAATTATATCTTCTCAACATACTTTCCCATTGACTGTCTCAACTCCATCTTCATTCTTTTTCTTCAACAAATAGCATTATTTTGAAGGTTGAACGCTATCATCAAGAAACTTTCGTCTTATCTTATTAGACAATTAGAAATAGCAAATACTAAGGATAACGTATCTGTAATGTCTTGGGACTATTATGAAACTAGGAGTTGCTCTAGGCCAAAACAAGCACAACCAATCGAACCAGATATGTCTAGAAGGGTATTGTGTGAGTATTATTGTCTGGGTTTACACGAACGGCTGAACAGTTCAAGACATCACGTTCACTGATTAGCCAAGTGAATCCGGTAGTACTTCACTATGGAAGGTTCAAAGCCAAAAGCTACATATCCATATGCTATATTCTTCTAATAGGAACTCTCTCTAAGTCTGCATTATCATTTGCATATTTTATCTAATATTAATTTTCTATTTGAATGGAAATTAATAAAATCCATTGGGTTAAAGACATGACCCTTGGATTAAAGACATCTTCAATTGAGGGGTGACAACTCTTCAAACCAAGGGATGCATTGTTTGGGGTGACAACTCTTCAGACCAATGGATGCATTGTTTGCCTTTTAAGATTGTGACACCTTTTTGGAAAGGGTATTTCATCATCTATAAATAGAGCAATCCTTATGCAGTTTTATTCATTCAATTAATTCTCTACATACAAACTTCCATATATAGAGAGAGCATTAGAGTTTTCATAAAGAAAGATTCCTGCATAATTTGGTTCAAAGTTCCTTGTGAATTTCAGTGCTTCTTTCATAAGGAGGGGAGTCGTTGTATCCTGAGAGGCAAACTCTAGTGAACCATAAGCACTAGTGTGGGGCGTAATTCATCTTAAGGTCAGAGTGTCCAACACTTGCCTCGACTCAATTAAGATTCTTCTAATTCAATTCTCCTTTTGTAAAAATCTGTTTTATGTGCAGTATTTATTTTATAACAATTTATCACTCATATTTCCAACACATTCTGTTTTACATTACCATTTTCTAGTAACGTGACATTTCATTTGTTAGTAGATAATCTTTGAATTGTAGTCTTGAACAATTGGGTTCAATTTTCTTCTGTGTGTTTATTTTTGGGTTGCTACACCTTCTTTGGTATTTTTAAGGGTAAATAAAATAACCAAAATGATACAAAACGGGCCATTAAAAAAAATATATGTGCTGCTCCGCAAAGAAACGAACGAGTTAAGAGGAGGAGTAGGAGTGGCCTCACCCTCCCCCTATCACGCCGTGCTTGAAGATAAAGGAAAATTGAGGGTTTGAGAAGAGAGAGAGACAAAGGGTCTAGGGTTTAGAGATATAGTGGGTATTATACATTCTCTCCTATCCACGTGTTATAATATAAGTAGATATTTATTGATATTATTCCCTAAATGAGGGAAATACCAACAATGTTATCCACCTATATTATAACACGTGTACAATCTATAATACATTGTCATATTCCAGTACCATTCTATAATTTCTCCATTGTATCCTCATACGTTACTTATATTTATGGTTCTTAAACACATATGATAAATGTAGAGGATTGCATTCCCTCAATTTCTATAGATATTATATTCCATTTTTGTTGCATTGCGTGCATTGTATACAACATTCTATTATTTTCCAAAACCGAATTTACATTTGTGGAAAGACATAAATCAGATTACCTAGAATTGTCTAAGTAAACAATTATACATTCTCCCAGTAAGAGCCTTTAGATTAAAATTTGAAATAGAAAAATAAGAAGAATGAGATCTCTCAAATGGATCATTGCATGTCTCACACTCTTTGTTCTAAGCCAATCTCGAGTATCAGTGAATGCAGATTTGGTAGAAGAGACGTGCCGCAAAACCACCAATTACGGTTTATGTGTGTCATCGTTAAAATCTGACCCTCGTAGTTCAACAGCTGATGTTAAAGAACTGGCTCGTATTGCGCTTGACCAAACGCTGACCAATTCTGTGGACACTCAAGCTCGAATTGAGTGATGAATATATTCGGAAAGGTCTTGGGACTATTAAGGTGTAAAGAATTTATCTCTAATTGGTTCGGAGATTGTTCTTATTTTAGGTTAATTATAATTATAATGTAACCCTTAGTTGTTACTATTAAGGTGAAATAAAGGTGAACTACTTTGTATTATTTGCTCTCTATTGATTTGGTTGATGGTACTTAAGTTTTGCAGGAAAACAGTTTTTTATGCTTTTTGTTTAGGTGAAAATAAAGGGGGTTTGACACTTGTCAAATTCCTTTAATATTTCCTTTTTTTTTCCTTGTGTATTCCTCTAACTGTTTTTTCTTATGAATTTTTATTAGAAATATATTTACTCACCATTTTTATTAGAAATATTCTTGCTCACCACTATCATTCTCAACACGTGACACATGTCTATGAGCATAATCGTGGTTCCACAAATACCAAGCAAATATGGTTATACCAATTGACATATCAAGTGTCGAGAAGGATAGCGAGAATACACATTGGGCTAATATGGTAAGCAAAAATATTCTCCTTATATAAGAGAGTACAATTAAACTATTAAATTAAGTATAAAAAAAAATTTCTTCTCAATTTTAAGGAGTTAAGCAATGTTCTTATTTTAATTTAAATATAATGTGAATATAAAATTTTATCCATATTTAATGAAATGTCTATTCTTTTCTCAAAATAGTATCTTTTTACCATTTTGTTCCTTTTCCGTTAATTTTTCTGTATGTTAGGATTCTAATTTGTTGGTATTTTGAAAGCTTCACCCGACTCCTCGTTTTTCCTTTTTATATATGGAAGATAATTATAAATAACTAAATCATTTTTGAATCTTATATGGTACAATCGTTCAAGTTCAACCACAAATTTTGGGATTTTGCTTCAGAAATTATTTTATACCTTGTTTGGAGGCCATGGCCAAATCCATCCTATTTAAACAATTCCATTAGGTTCTGGATTTCCTTCCTAAATCTGAATTATTTGACCTAATCCAAATCCATCCTATTTAAACAATTCCATTAAGTTCTTTATTTCCTTCCTAAATCTAAATTATTTGACCTAATGAAGTTTTGTATATAAATATGTGCGTGCGCGCCCCGTCTGCTAGTTATACACATTTCTTTCGTCTTGAGAAAACGGAGATGAAATTACTGAGATGGATTACAATTGTTCTTGCTCTCCTTATTTTTTATCAATCCTTTACATCAGTGGGTGCTGATTTGATAGAGGACACATGCAACAAAACCTCTAACTTCAAATTTTGTGTGTCCTTTTTAAGATCAAAGCCTGGTAGTGCTACCGCAGATGTTCAAGGGCTTGCTCAGATCGTGGCTGATCAAATACAAATCAATCTGAAGGATACATTTTCCGAAGCCACCAAATTATACAAGGAGGCAACTGAGCGAGTTATAAAAGAATGCTTCCAAATATGCTCCGAGGTGTACACCGTAGCTATTGACTACATGAATGGTGTCCTTAGAAATCTGAAATCTAAAAACTATAGTAATACAAGGGATGGTCTTTCGGTCGTCTATGGTGACGCAGACACTTGTGAAGAGTCATTCCATGAGGAACCAGTTCGACCATCGCCATTAACGAAAAATAACAATGATGTAAAGAATTTAGCTCTAATTGGTTCGGAGATTGTTCTTATTTTAGGTTAATTTTAATTATAATGTAACCCTTAGTTGTTACTATTGAGGTGAAATAAAGGTGAACTACTTTTTATTATTTCCTCTCTATTGATTAGGTTGATGGTACTTAAGTTTTGCTGGAAAACAGTTTTTAATGCTTTTTGTTTAGGTGAAATAAAGGGGGTCAAATTCCTTTAATATTTCTTTTTCTTTTTCTTTTGTATTCCTCTAACTGTTTTTTCTTATGAACTTTTATTTATGAATCTTTTGAAATTTGACAAGTGTCAAAATCTCATTTGTTGTGAGGAGAAATTCTTACACACTATACAATAGTACATAAGGGGAGCATTTTTTTCTCACCATTTTAACTCTAGGTGTACCATCACTACCATTCTCAACACGTGACACATGTCCGTGGCCATAATCGTGATTCCACAAATACGAAGCAAATAATTAAGTATGGTTATGCTAATGGACATGTCAAGTGTTGAGAAGGGTAATGAGGTACACATTGGGTTAGCAAACATATTTTCATTACATAGGAGGGTTACAATTAAACTATTAAATTAAGTAAAAAAAAAATTCTCTCAATTTTAAGGAGTTAAGCAATTTCTATATACCTTGTTTGCAAAATCCCAAGTTTAAGGAGTTAAGCAAAGAAGTCGTTCAAGTTCAACCACAATTTTGGGATTTTGCTTTAGAAATTATTTTAGGGAGCTGATTTCCCCACTCCCTTTTGCTTTTTAATACTTTTAATCAATTTTGTTCTTTTTCTTTCCTATTCTATCCTTACCTTACATTAATTTCTTTTTTACTTCACTTTTATATTATTTCTTTTTCTTTATACTAAATTTTTAAACTTACACTCCATTTTCAGTATTAAATCGGAAAAAAAACTTAATTTCTTACTCGATTAAAGGAAAAATAATAATATTGAAAACGGAGTGCAGTTGGAAAATTAAGTATAAAGAAAAAGAACTAATATAAAAGTGGAGTAAAATGAAATTAATGTAGGGTAATGGTAGAATAGGAAAGAGAAAGAACAAAATTGATTAAAAAGTATTAAAAAGAAAAATAGAGTGTAAGTGGAGAAAAAGGGAGTGGGGAAATCATATCCCTTATTTTATACCTTGTTTGGAGGCCATGGCCAAATCCATCCTATTTAAACAATTCCATTAAGTTCTGGATTTCCTTCCTAAATCTGAATTATTTGACCTAATCCAAATCCATCCTATTTAAACAATTCCATTAAGTTCTTTATTTCCTTCCTAAATCTGAATTTATTATTATTATTTTTTTCTGGTGAACTTGGGGGGAAAACCCCAAACCTAAATCTGAATTATTTGACCTAATGAAGTTTTGTATATGAATGTGTGTGTGTGCGCCTGCTAGTTATACACATTGCTCCCGTCTTGAGAAAACGAAGATGAAATTACTAAGATGGATTACAATTGTTCTTGCTCTCCTTATTTTTGATCAATCCTTTACATCGGTGAGTGCTGATTTGATAGAGGGCACATGCAACAAAACCTCTAACTTCAAATTTTGTGTGTCCTTTTTAAGATCAAAGCCTGGTAGTGCTACCGCAGATGTTCAAGGGCTTGCTCAGATCGTGGCTGATCAAATACAAATCAATCTGAAGGATACATTTTCCGAAGCCAGCAAATTATATAAGGAGGCAACTGAGCGAGTTATAAAAGAATGCTTCCAAATATGCTCCGAAGAGTACGGTGTAGCTATTCATTACATGGATGGTGTCCTTGCAAATCTGAAATCTAAAAATTATAGGAATGCAAGGGAAGGTCTTACGGGCGTCTATGTTGACGCAGACACTTGTGAGGAGTCGTTCCATGAGGAACCAGTTCGACCATCGCCATTAACGAAAAATAACAATGATGTAAAGGATTTAGCTCTAATTGGTTCGCAAATTATCCATATTCTAGGTTAATTTTAATTATAATGTAACCCTTAGTTTTTACTATTAAGGTTAAATAAAGGTAAACATCTTTTTATTATTTCCTCTCCAAATGATTTGGCTGATGGTATAATGTTATGTAGAGTACGTTTTGGTTCAAATCGTGGATGAATCAGAGTTAAAATAAATTGTCGTAAAAAAGGAAAAAAACAAAGCAATGATAAGATATTTCAAGTATTGTTGAGGAAAAATGTGAGCCTCCAACATAGTTTCACCACCACTGTCTAAATAAAGGGATTATTTATTTCAAGTTTGACTCATTTGAGATAAAATGTCTCTTAATTTAAGTTGCCTACGTATATCCCTTCCGGGAATTAAGCCACTCGTAGTTCAAGAATTTCAATGATGAATGACTCACTAAAATAATGATTTGGTGAGGGAAATTTAATGATTTGTGTGAGGATGGGGGGGGGGAGGGGAGAGGGGAGAGGATGGATTTAATTTAGAATAAACGAGTGATACTGTTTTAGATTTGAAATTTGGGCAATTGCATCTAGTCTCTAGATTGCCTACATATCCTTAATGAAATCAAATTAACGTAGCTCAGAATTGCAATAAGTGAATAACTCATTGCACGTAGAAGGAAAAATTTAGTTAGAATAAACTAGAGATTATATGCCGCCCTTTCGGGTTTTTTTTTTTTTTTTTTTTTTTTTTTTTTTTTTTTTTTTTTTTTTTTGCGCTCGTAGCTTAACTTTCTTAGACAGCTCTCTTTAGAGCTCTTTATTTTCCAATCCAAACAACTTTTTTTTTCTTTTTTCTTTTATTCAATCAATTTTCGATGACTGACGTGGTCAATCATATCCTTGAGGACATAACAATCCTTTGTCAGATGACTGAGAATACTATGGTACCGACAAATAATTGGAGTCATGTTGTTGTTCACTTCAGCAAGTCTTTTAAGCTCAGGAAGCTCGAATCTCGATGACCCTAACTGTCAAGAGCTCGGAGAGAATTTGTCCGACATCATGATCGTCGAAGGTGTATTTGACCTCTTTCCTTTGTTTGTGCGTGAACCGTTTTGATCCTTTCTTTTCTTCGCCCATGTTAGACTTTTGTATATTTTGGCAAAGGTAGCCACATACTCTTCTTTTTCTTCATTGTCGGCCTTTTTGTCTTGTAACTTCTGAGTCACTCCTATTTGTCGAGCTACTTGTCATTCAGCATTGCATGCCTTTGAGATTAGCGCGTCAAACGTTTGCGGTTCTGCAATGCTGACAAATGTAGCCATCTCGAGTAGGAGATTATTTGAGCATATTGTACAGCAGATTGCTCGGTCAATAATTTTTCAAAGCATTGGAGGTTAAGACTCTCGATCTTGTTATGGATTCATTTACATTTTCATTTGAATTTTGGCAAGCCTCAGCCCAAAAGTAACCAGGGAAAAAAAAATGCTAGGAGAATCATCTACACTAAAAAAGCAGAAAAAAAGAAGTTGCAAGTATTCATTCCATACCACTATTATTTCTCCTCAAATAAGTCAAGTGGTATGACTTATTCACGTGTTACAATATAAGTGGATATTTTATCGATACTATTTCTTAAAATAGAGAAAAATTAACATTGTCGTTCATCTATATTATAACACGTGTACAAGCTATATCACGTCACCTCATTCAAGTACCATTCTGTAAGTTCTCCTTTATATCCTCATACATTATTTATGATATTTATAGTCCTTAACATATGATAAATGTAGAGAATGAGAATCCCTCGATTTCTATAGATAATATTCCATTTTTGTTGCATTGCGTGCGTTGTATACAACATTCTATTATTTTCCAAAACCGAATTTACATTTGTGGAAAAGAGATAAATCAGATTACCTGGAATTGTACAAGTAACAATTACACATTCTCTCAGTAAGAGCCTTGAGATATTGAAATTTGAAATACGAAAACAAGAAGAATGAGATCTCTCAAATGGATCATTGCATGTCTCACACTCTTTGTTGTAAGCCATATCGAGTATCAGTGAATGCAGATTTGGTAGAAGAGACGTGCCGCAAAACCACCAATTACGTACGGTTTATGTGTGTCATCGTTAAAATCT
Organism: Prunus armeniaca; assembly: GCA_903112645.1. Taxonomy (NCBI): domain Eukaryota; kingdom Viridiplantae; phylum Streptophyta; class Magnoliopsida; order Rosales; family Rosaceae; genus Prunus; species Prunus armeniaca. Next base: position 454,026 of record CAEKDK010000003.1, on the reverse strand, counting down.
GACCCTCGTAGTTCAACAGCTGATGTTAAAGGACTGGCTCGTATTGCGCTTGACCAAACGCTGACCAATTCTGTGGACACTCAAGCTCGAATTGTGAGGTTGTTTAATGAAACGAGTGATGAGTATATTCGGAAAGGTCTTGGGACTTGCAAGGATGAGTATGATTTGGGTGTTGGAAAGATTACAGAGGCCACTCAAAATGTGATATTGAGTCACTTCGTGGACGCGAGGAATGATGTTGCAGATGAGGTAAACACTTGTGAAGAGTCATTTTCCAGAGGAGGACGATGGCGACAATCACCATTGACTGATAGGAATAATGTCATTGTTAGGTTCGCTAAATTCACTGGAGAGATAATCGCATTCTTGGTTGAGTGTTGTAATTGTAAGCTATGTTTATGGCTTGATCATAACTGATGATGTATGAGATAGTATATTATCTGTACTGGGTTATCATTAAATAAAATAAGAAATGAAATTGCAATTTCAACTATTTTAATTGATTTTGATTGAGGTTATATAGTCTTGTTTATTAACTCGTACATTTAATTATAGAAGTAGGTAAGTGTCTTGACCATTTAGTCTAGCGACATTTCGTCTCTATTTTATTCAAATTTAAGAAGGAAACCAAAATATTAACACACAGAAAATAAGGGATGAAAAGTATGTTTTACCCAAAAACATATATTATACAAAGAGTTTAGACACGGTACCTATATAGACTAACCTTTTATTTTTTAATTTGATTCATTTAGAGTAGATTAGGTAGGTAAACAAATCATGACTTTAATTGTTTTTGTTATAAGAAAGGGAAAAAAATTATGATATCATGACAAACTAAGCGTACGTGGGTACACCAAGAATAATAGCCGACCCAATCACAACTGGTCACATTTTGTAGGAACAAACGAAATCGTCTCCTTGACAAGATCATGATAAACCAGAAAATTCTGCTGCTGATAATTCCCAAACACAGACATAGCGCTTGCAGACCCCATGGCCAAACAAAGTACTCCAACGTCGGTATCAGCAATAATATAATTTTCAGCAGGCAACTCTAAATCCGCATTCTTGAAATGAAACACCAACTTTGGCACCTCTACTTTTCCAGAGCCGTCGTCCTCCGGCAATTTGAAGCACACGTCAAGCCCCACGGTATCGGTCGCGTCTGCCTCTGCAAGCTTGATCTGGGAAGTGAACTCCGTCTTCAGTAAATCAAAAGCACCTTCTTCTATGTATGTAAGAGTTGTCCCCGAGTCTATTATTAGCCCACCATTGCCATCATCTCCGAGGGCAAATGTGTCTTTATCTATAGGCAGCCGAGTGTCACCCACGGAGATGCCTTCAAGGCCAAGATAGTAAAATGTTGATTGGTCCGGGTTTGGGCTTTTGATCAAAGGGGTTGTTTTGATATCTGCATGCTTTGATGTAGTGTTGTCCAAGTTTGCAACAGACCCCATCAAAAGTGTGCTACTACTTTTTGTGGCATCCACGGAAGTCAAGCAATAAGAGAACTTGGGCTCCTTGAGCTGCGAAACCAACGACAATGTTCCACGCCCTAACCCCACAAGACCAGCACCTTGATTGAACCCACCACCTTGATTGTCTTTCCCACATCCAAACCCTATTTTCGGGATGGAAACGTCTCCGAATGTGAACGTTTCGGTTGCGAGAATCCCATCTGTGGAGGAAAAATCACCATAAGCGTAGAAGTACTCACAAGAGTTGTTGGTGCATGTTTGTGAGGGTAGTGCTTCACAAAACTCGCTTTCACATGATAGCTTTGAGAATGTTGAGGACTTTTCGGGGTTGAAAATCGGGGTTGGCTGATCATAACAGTCCTTACAAGGCTTGCATTGAGTCCAGATGAGATCGCTCCCGGTGTCCAAGATAGCGTTGTAGGTTTCAGCTGGAGTGCCAATTGATAACTTCATTAAGAACTCTCCTTGCCCGGCGTGGATCGGGGAGGTGGCACCCAAATTATGATCTGATGATGAGGTGGATAAGACGCTAAGCCTTTGCAACCTTTTCCGGCCACGCTTGATTCTACGTTGAAGACGCTCGAGTTTGGTCAAGTTTTTATCAGAATCAATGTGTTTGAGAGTCACCTTGAACCCATTTTGCATGGTTTGGTGGTGGTCATGGAGATCGAGAGCTCGTCTTGAAGTGGAGCATGCCGGGTTAACAAAGAAGGCAACCAGAAGACCTCCTAGGGTTAATATTAATGGCACACTTGACAGTGGAAAGACTGAACCCGAACCCATAATCTTAGCGAAAAGATATAAATGAGCTAGTTAGCTAGTGAGAATGTGAGAGGGATTTAAGAGAAGAAGATGGAGGGATTAGTATTGAGGAAGACAACCTATAATGGAGAGCTTAATTTGCGTTTTGTCTGTTGGAGTAAATTAATCAATAAACCGAAAGACATACCAACTTGGTGAGCGTGAGAGGAGGTTGAGATATCAGCATTACGTCGCAGCTAATAATGCCTGGTCTTGCGTCTCTCTTGAGGAAAATGAAACTCGATTTGATGAATGTATGCAAGGCAGCAACAATTTTATGAGCGAGAGATTGGGATTTATGTATGCAGAAGAAGTCTCTAGTTCACACGCTTTAGTCTCTTTTGTCACAAGGGCTACGGGGTTTTGACATTGTTATATATATAACACCCTTGTTGGCCACCTATTCGATGACCAGCTAATATCAGTTAAATTATGGGCTTTGATTATGGAGTTTATATTTTTTTAGCACAAGCGATAGTTTAAACTACAAGGGAGAGAGATTTCTCACACGCACACAACTACGATGCCGTGGGAATTTGAACTTGAGACCTCTGTTTTGCAAGTTAAGGCCATTTTAGATTGGGCTAGACCCCTTGACCATTATGGAGGTTATGTTAAGAAATAATTAAATCACACATTTTCTGAAAAGATGGGACCCATGTATATAAGTAGATGATCACTGAGGACTAGCTATTATAGCTAATTGAGTAGACTACATGAAATTATGGCAAGGGCATATATATATTTATACTCAAAGATCTAACATGTCATTGCTTTCAATTTCTTCAAAATAATCATAAAGATAAAAAGTGATACACAAGTGAACCAGAAATGATGTATTGGAGGGTAGGTAGGCTAACTCGTTTACTATTGACTGATAAGGCACTTGGAGTTGGTTTGATTTCCACGCATACGGGAAGAACAAGGTTGGTAGATGGTCTAATTTTTGTTAGGTGCTAGAGTTTGATTACTCTCTCTCTCTCTCTCTCTCTCTCTCTCTCTATATATATATATATTTTTTTTTCCATTTGTTGACAAAATTAGGGTACCACGGCACTTTCACAATTCAGAAAAAAATATCCCCAAAAAGAAAAGAAAAAAACAAGGAGCCTTGCACACAGCCTATAGCTAGGAAGCGAATTTGTGCGGGAAGTTATCATACAAAGCTTGAGTGAATGATACCTCTAAACAAGATGGCCCATTCATGTTAAAACATCTGCTGCTGAGTTTGTTTCCTGAAGAAGTAATGTCAAAAGTTCCACATGTTGGGCGGTGAAGAAATGAATGTCCATAGAGGCAGATCAATATATATAGGGGCCAGAGGCAAACCAAAAGATAATATCTTGCTGAGATTCCTAGTTAGGTCGAGGATACTTTTAATGATGATTTGGTAAGAGTTCCTAAAACTCGTATTGTCTCTATTATTTAATTTTTGTGTGTTTAAGGGTTAATCCCCCATTTCACTAAAAAAAGAAGATAATATTCGTTTAGTCTCCGCCACCACAATGAATGTCATACCACCATAGAATTACTTCCAATAAATATTCTAGAGTATTATACTTGTATATGCTAAGAATGTGAGGACAATTAATTGTTAGAATTAGGATATTCAAACTTTTCTAACATTAGGAAGAGAAATGGCACTAAGTCTACAGCTAATTGATACATGTTTCTTTATTTTAAACCATAATTGTCCAGTAGGAATGCGTACTTAAAATATAAATAAAATGAAAATATGGCTCTTGAATTAATAACTAAGGGTTTGTTTGGTAGGAAGGACTAGACTAGACTAGAAAAATGTCTACATTTCATATGCATTGAATGCATAATATGGATATGTTGCCTAACTTGGAGGAAGAATGGAAACTATCTATAAGAGGTTGATGACTAAAACTTATCCCCCCGGTAATCACATTGAAATTGGTAGGATTATAAGGGATAAGTTTTAGTCATCAACCTCTTATGAATATTTCTCTTTCATCCTCCAAGTTAGACAACAATATTCATAATATGCCTTGATTGAACATAAAATATAAGTATTTTTCTAGTCTAGTCCTGGGTATAAGAGCCCAATTTGTGACATATTCGTTTTTTGTTTGAAATCTTTTAATAAATAAATATTGAAAATAGGAGGAAAACGGTGGAGAATTGTGAGGAGCCATTGCAGGCCCAAACAAACAGATGAAGGAATCAAGAGAGCCCCTTTTCGATCACTAACTATTTGTTATTTTAGCTATGAGGGATAGGGCTTCAAAGGAAGGACCTTAACCCTTTTGGCAACCCGATTGAGTCTGGATATAGAACAATGGTCCTAACATTTGTTAGGTGAGCTTAATTGCATAATGGGCTGGGATATCTTCTCTGGTTTGCCTTCTTCTCTCTTTTCTCCTCTCTCCTCTCTCTTCTCCTCTGCAAATCATGCATGTGATGACTTCATCAATGTGTAGACCCTAGCTCGTGGGGCACACCTCGTGCGAAACTATCAAAACCCTAACAACAGCCTATTGACCAAAAACGAAAATAAAACACACGCGGTTAGCCATATAGTAGTAATGACTGCTGATAATGTAGGGTTGGGTTGGGGATTCTTGGAACGGATATTGTCTGCTGTTTGTTTTGTCATCTGACATGCCTATGTATTCTTTTTTCCCCTTGGTCTCTGGACCTCTATGTATTCTTGTTAGTATGGGCTGTTCCTTTTGCTCTTATAATAAATATGAAATTTCAACAACCAAAAAAATAACACAAAATCCTTTGGTGGGTAGTCATGTATTCTGATACGTTATTCTTAGTAAATACACCTCATTTAAACAGGTTCTTAGAATGCGAACATGACTAATAATTCACTCCTTGCTTTCATAATTGGTTCATAATTGCAATATAGGTATGCAAGCTTAGCCTACCATGCTTTAGTCGGTGGCCTAATAACAAAAATTTCATGATGAAAGAAAAAAAAACATATGCATATATGTAAGTATATATACATTATATACGCACGTATATACTATTTTTTTGAAAGCAAAAAATACATATTACGTGCTGGTGGACATGCATTAAGTCAATATTTTTCTAGCACTCGAACAATTCATATTCTAAAAGTTTCAACTCTATGAATGTCGGAAAAATGAATTAACAGTGAAGATTTAATCATAAAATTGCAATTCCGGATCCACATAAGAACACAAGATGTACATAATTCACCTTGATAACTATGGAGAAGAAGAAGTGCTGAAGAGAGAAAAGTAAAGCTCTGTATATTCTCAGAAATTGTGTTTTTACATTGTAATTAAATGAACCACATACCCAAGCTTATATAGTTGTGTAACCATAAGCTAACCTGCTTAACAAATTGCTTAACAGACTAACTAATCATACTACTAAGCACGTGAAGGGCTAACAAACTTGCCACCTCACCAAGGACACGTGTCACTAGTAACATCAGCTAACATTCCCTCTCAATCTTAGCTGGGTTGTTACCTAGCCTGAGATTGGAACGATGTCGAATGAACACTGGACTATGAAGGCCCTTGGTAAGAATATCTGCAACCTAACCATCTGTGGGAATATATTGCACAACCAGATTTCGACATTGAAAAGTGATAATCGATCTCCAAATGTTTAATACGCGAGTGAAAAACTGGATTGACACTAAGAGCTAATGCTGACATATTATCACTATGAATAATAGGTGCCTCTGGCAGTGTCATATGCAAATCACACATTATCTGTCTAATCCAAGCAATGTCTACTGCACAATTGGCTAGAGAACGGTATTCGGCTTCAGTGGAACTACGAGAGACTGCAGCTTGTTTCTTCAATGACCATGAGATTGGATTATCACCAAGAAATACAACATAACCTATGGTAGAACGTCTGGTGTTAGGATCACCTGCCCAATCAGAGTCACAATAGCCAAATAAAAGCATAGAGCTAGGAGAGAATGTGATCCCATACTGAAGAGTACCTTGCAGATATCGCAAGATACGTTTGACCAAAGCAAAATTTGTATCAGTGGGAGCAGTGGCGGAGGTAGAGTTTGATATTTGGAGGGGCCACAAGCTTAAAACTATGGGATTTTTTTTGTGCAATCTATACTACACTCTTTATACAGTCAAAGAGGTGAGAAGATGTTGGGGGGGCCCAGACCATCTCAGGCCTATGAATAGCTCCGCCCCTGAGTGGGAGCATTCATGAACTGACACGCTGTATTTACTGCAAAGGCAATATCTGGTCGTGTAAAGGTCAAATATTGTAATGCTCCAACAAGACTTCGATACAATGTTGGATCAGAAAGAAGAGTACCTTCATCTTTCAACACAGACTGATGAGGTTTAATTGGAGTCAAACATGGTTTACAAGTGTCCATGCCTGCCTTCTTAAACAAATCTCGAGCATACTTAGCTTGATTGACAAAAATATCACCATTGTCCTGATAATGAACCTCCAATCCCAGAAAATAGGTAAGACGACCTATGTCTTTCATATCAAATACCTCCCCCAAAGAATCAATAACAGATTGTACCACTTGTGTATCTGAACCAGTGATGATTATATCATCAACATACAATAATAGAATAACCACAGAGGTAGAATTTTGTCTGACAAACAGACTAGGATCTAAGTGAGATGATTGAAACCCCAAAGAAGGTAGATAACCTGTAAACTTGGCATTCCATGCACGCGGTGCCTGTTTTAAACCATATAGGGATTTCTGTAATTTGCACACATAATTGGGATATGTAGAGTTAGTAAAACCTTGAGGTTGGCTCATATAAACCTCTTCTTGTAATTCCCCATGAAGGAAGCATTTTTTACATCCAATTGCCGTAAATCCCATTTAAACATAGCAGCTAAACTGAGTACTAATCTGACTATGGTGTGTCTCACTACAGGACTAAATGTTTCGTCATAATCCAAACCATGCTCTTGACTGAATCCTTGAGCGACCAGCCTAGCTTTGTATCGAGAAATTGTTCCATCTGAATTTCTTTTGTTTTATATATCCACCTACATCCTACAATATTCTTGTCAAGAGGAGGAGGAACAAGATTCCATGTACCTTGTAATTGGAGAGCTTGAATTTCCTCTGCCATAGCCTGTTGCCATTCTGGTTGAGCTACTGCTGCCTTAAAATAAGTTGGAGTCTCAGGTTCTATGACAGAAGTAAGCATAGTTGCAAAGCATGAGAATTCTGGAAATTGTCTTTTCTGAACAACCCCAGACTTGAGTCTGGTTTGCATAGGATGACAATTAGTAGAATGAGGCATTGCATAGGCATCTGATGACTCATGAATATTTGAGTTAGGTGAAATAGGTAACACTACCTCCAATTGATTGGTTGAAGTAACAGGTAATATAGAACCTGATGAGAACTCCAAGGACTCAGTAACACACCTAATATGAACTATGTTCACAAAATTTGTTGGTGTTTTCACTCAATATGATTAATAAGACTACAATTTATAAGATATTGACTTGAACATAAGAGCCATAAAAATAATTTATAAGGTATTAAATTACGGGTGTAAATTGAATGTAAATTTCCACTTTTACATCTTGTTTACATCTTACAGAAGTGTTGTTGGCATGTTAAAATTGATATGGGCCGTTCATAATTGCACTGATGGAGAATAGGAAGGGAAGCTTGGCTTTTCAATTGAGTGGGCCCCGGTGAGTTTGGGTTGCATATGATTTTTCTTTCCTCTCTCCTCTCTTCCTTTTCAGCCATCGAACCCACTTCATGCAGATGTAATCTATAGCATGCGCCGCCGCCCCCACCCCCCAAAAAAAACTCCAGCAGCAACCTGTATTCCTCTATGCGAGGGATAAAGAATCGTTATATATGTAGGCTTCGTGTACAAAAGCCCTTGTTGTGATAAATCACGTGGGATTCTAGCTTGGTCAACAACGGAAGACAACAATTCGAGATACTGAAACTTGAGTAATCAACCCTAGACCTTACTTCTAAGACCCTTATAATTTTAAAACCTTATTCTAATAGTCTAAAAACTCCAAACTCTCTTATAAAATTGTGGTTGCAGTGCATAGTTATTTGTATCCACAAATCATCAAAACCCCAACATTTTTAAATTTTTTTGATAGTGGATAAAGGGGAGGATATGATTTTATATTTATAACAATTAAAATATCAGCCAGCCACAAATAATTCAGGCTAAGAAAAGACTAGCGACAAGCGCAACACCACAAGTTAGATCAACTAATTTCAATAAATCTCATGAATAATTTCAATTTTTTAATACATATTTTGATTAAAGAACGAAAATCCTAACTCTTTATAATATTTATTTTTTAAAGGAGAAGTACTTATATGAAATGGAAATAACACTATTTTGCTATCATCGACCAATCAAAGTATGACATGCATAATAATTTTTTCCCGTAACATTATATAATTGACAAGAGATAACAATATTATCTTTGTATGATATAAGTTCTGCTTTCGAAGGGTCACCATACGGACCGTGTTAAAAAGTAGGTTGCATGGACTCCGACGGGCTGCCCTTAGTCATAATTCGTTGGTTGATTGTTAATTAACTATTTTTTTTTTTTTTTTTTTTTTTTTTTTTTTTTTTTTTTTTTTTTTTTTTTGATGTGGATGTGTGTGAATAAAAAGTGAAAATAAGTGGGTATAATTATATCCGAAAATGTATATAAACAACATATTGGCTCTAATACCACACACAGCCTAACTTGTACGACTTCTAGCATTGGAGAAACATTACTCAAAATGCCCAAGTCCTTTTTCTTCAAACCATTTTTCTTTTTATATCGGATTTTCTTTCGGAAACTTCAAGGTTTCCCTATGAGTGTGAGCAGCAGCCATCATGCAAGCTCAAGCCGGTCTAAAAATGATAAGTTCTTTGGTTCTCTTTATTCCCACAGATCAGACCTCTCAAACCAAACCCTGATCATCTTCAATTTCGAAGGAGCTTTGCTGAAATCCTCTTCTTTGTTTGATTACTTCATGCTCGTGGCGTTTGAAGCCGGAGGCTTGTTAAGGTCACTTGTTCTCTTTCTTCTGTACCCTCTTATATGTTTGGTGAGTGAAGAAATTGGGTTGAAGATAATGGTCATGGTCTGCTTCTTTGGGCTCAAGAAAGATAGCTTCAGAGTTGGGACGGCTGTGTTGCCTAAGTTCTTCTTTGAAGACGTTGGGTTGGAAGCCTTTGAGGTTTTACAAAGAGCTAGGAAGAAAGTTGGTGTTAGTAATCTTCCTCGAGTAATGATTGAGAGCTTCTTAAAAGACTATTTAGAGATAGATGTGGTAGTTGGGAAGGAGCTAAAGGTGTTTTGTGGATACTTTTTGGGTGTCATGGAAGAAAAGGAGAACAACGTTTTGCCTGTTTTGGAAGAACATGATGGGGAGGACATGGGTTTTGACATAATTGGCATCACTGCCTCCAACAAATTTCATGATCACCAATTATTCTATTATTGCAAGGTACCTACTTTCCATATTGTTTTATGCTCTTTTTCAAAACAATAAGGTCAAATGACATTTATATGGAAATCTTTTTTCTCACTACTATATTAATCGAAGGTGTATCATCACTACCTTTTTTTATATTTATTTTTTTTGGTTACATTGGGAGGAAAGAAAACCCTTGGGGTTTCAAACCTGGGTTCTCAAGTAGGGGGAGGCCACCATTGTGGTACCTACTCTCGACTTCTTGATACTTGACATGTGTTCATATATTCATAACCATGGTTAACTTTTTACTTTGTATTTATGGAATCATGATTATGCATATAAACACATGTCGAGTATTAAGAAGGTTGATTAGAATACACTTTAGGTTAATATTGTGAGGTATCGTTAATTTTTTTTCTCTCTATATTTTAACTATAAAGTGATATGAAAAATTGTATGATAGTATGTTATTGAAAACTCAGATGTATAGAAATAAAATATTGGTACACCTGTTGGAAACTTCAAATGGAATGCATTAAAATTGTTATAGGTATATCTTTTTGTGGCCTTAAATGGTTTTTGCAACTTGCAAATACAGGATGTCTACTTGGTGGGGAACTCAGATAAGAGGAGCTCGAAGAAGCTGCCAAGAGACAGATACCCGAAGAAACTTGTGTTCCACGATGGTAGGTTAGCTCTCAAACCGACCCCACTGGATACAATCGCCATATTGATGTGGGTCCCACTTGGAATTGCCCTAGCAATCTTCAGAATCATAGTCGGCATATCACTGCCTTACGGCGTGTCATTCCCTATACTAAGTTTCAGTGGTCTGCGGTTGACTGTGAATGATAATACAAAACGCGAGAGCCAAAGCATTAATAATTCTCATCGTTCACTTCCAAACGACAAGCCCAAAAGTGTCCTTTACGTTTGTAACCACAGAACACTCCTAGACCCTCTATACATTTGCTTCGCATTGAAGAAAAATCTCCACGCAGTAACGTACAGCCTAAGCAAAATGTCTGAGATTCTCTCACCAATCAAGACTGTTAGATTGACAAGGAACCGCCATCAAGATGCCGAGATGATGGAAAGGCTGATGAATCAAGGCGACGTGGTTGTTTGCCCCGAAGGAACGACATGTCGTGAACCCTACCTCCTTAGGTTTAGCCCTTTGTTTTCAGAAATCAGTGATGAAATAGTACCTGTTGCAGTTGACACACATGTCACCATGTTCCATGGTACGACTGCTGGTGGGCTCAAGTGCTTGGATCCACTTTTCTTCATGATGAACCCCTCAGCAATCTACACTGTTCAGTTGCTGGATACGGTATCTGGGCTGTCTTGCTGTCGTGATGGGAGTAGATCAAGCATTGATGTGGCTAATTACGTGCAAGGTGAAGTTGGTAGGGCATTGGGGTTTGAATGCACCAAGTTCACAAGGAGAGATAAATACTTTATTTTGGCCGGGAATGAAGGTATTGCTTGTAAAAGTAATCAGCCTTTAAAATTCGAGTAATGGGAAAGAGATCCTATTATTTCAAAACTATATTAATGAAATTATATTATGGTGATAGGTGAAATTCATTTGTTACATCAATTATTATGACTAATTATAATCGATATGTTGCATGTCACATAATGCGGTTAGTTCATTAATCTAGTGTACCAATATGATCCTTTAAAAGTATTATTATCCTAGCTATATTATTTTTGCACAGCGTTGTTATATGATAAGTCTGAATAAATGTCGTTGGTGAGGGTTTGAATCGAAGTGATGTATCTCTCTTCGGTATATCCCCTGTGAATTGTAAGCTCCAATCCTTTTCTCCCTAATCTGTATTATAAAGGTATGCCTTTGCAGTACTCTTCTTGTGCTATATATATCAAAAGTAAATGAATGAAAGCTACTTGTCGATCGAAGAAGCACCACACTTACAACTTGGCAGGTGATGATAAGACCAGTCGAGCGGCCTACGTGTTGGCACCTTGTCCTGACCTTTATCTCTCTTTATCCCTCTTTATGTTGCTATCCTCTGGATATGTGCGCATCATCAATTAGGTCCAATCTGATAAAAAATATATATTTATATGGTGTACCATGTGTGTGCATACATGCATGTATGTAATCAGCCTAAACGAGAGGCATACAAGGCATTCACCTTGGCCCATGCTTTTCAAAGTTCTCTGTAGACCTAGTTTTAAACAAAATGCTTAATTGCACCAATGTTCCCTGAAACTTCGGTCAAATCTCATTTTGCTCTCTCAAATTTAAAATAATCCACTTTCATCCCTTGATCGAGGTTTGGTGACTCACTTTGTCCCCTGCCATCAACTCCATCCAAAACTCTGTTAATTTTAATGACGTGGCATGGGTGTTTTTGTAATTCTATACATGTGGATCATTACTCACCAATTAAGTGAGTGATGTGGCAAGTGGAGCCCCCCTCCACATAGATTAAAATATAATTAAATATTTTAAAATTTAAAAAATTAAAAAATCATAAAAATTACCTTAAAAAAAATTAGAACTAAATATTCTAATAATTAAAAACACTACCCAGCAGCCCCAATCCCTCCCACCCGAAAAATCCTTCACGAATGGCTTCACAATCACCGTTGGTGAATACCAGGTTGGATCTCAGATTGCATTGGTGAATACCAAGGTGGCGACCACTCTGCTGGTCTTAGGATATGGCTATGGAATTAGGAGAAAGTTAGTGAGATGGCGTGTTTTGAGGGGTTAGCCTTAGTCCGATACAGAAACAGAGGGGGAGAGAGAAGGATGGAAAGAGTTGGAGAGAAGGAGAGGTCGGGATGGGGATGCGACGGCTGGGGATGAGCTCAGGGAAGGCTGCAATAGGGGTGGGGTGGGGGTGTACGCTGCTCTGGATTTGTTTGTTTTTTAATTTTATTTTGTTTATATGTATTTTTTTATGTTTTTATTTTTATTTTTAATTATTATAATATTTAATTACGTTTTTATCTATGTGGAGATAGGCTCCACTTGCCACGTCACCCATTTAATTGGTGAGTAATGATCCATATATACGAAATTATAAAAATACCCTTGTCACGTCATCAAAGTTAACAGAGTTTTGGATGAAGTTGACGGCATGGGGCAAGATGGATCACCAAACCTCAGTCAATGGATGAAAGTGAGTCATTTTAAGTTTTAGGGGGTAAAGTGGGATTTGACCAAAGTTTCAGGGGGCATTAGTGTAATTAAGCTTAAACAAAACACATAAAACCAATAAAATTCTCTCTTAGGCTGCAAAAACCCCTAAGATTTTGTGTGTGGATCCCTAAACCGGCCGATAAGACCCTTATATGCTCAAAAACAAAAGAAACATAAAGCCTATCAGCAGTCAATCTCTCTCTCTCTCTCTCTCTCTCTCTCTCTCGCTCTCTCTCTCTCTCTCTCTCTCCTCTCTCTCTCTCTCTCTCTCTCTCAATGACGGACCCATGAATTTTTATAGGGGTAGGCTAAATTTTTTTATAGAGGAAATATTATAAGCATTTTTCTCTTGAAACAAAAATGTAAATAAAATTTTATAAATCAAACAAAGCCACATTACGTGCAATATAACACAAAGAAGTACAAATATAAATAAATACCAAATCAAACACATTGTCCAACTTTAAAAATTAGATTGCAAACAATTTAAAGAGCTTACCTAGTGAAGTGGAACCCTTCTCTCTTTGAGTGTATCAAAATCACTTTTTTTAAAGAATGAATAAATAGTTTTTCCTCTCTTTAGCGGTTTATTATCATCATGTGACATGATATCCTAACAAGAAATACTAGACACTAAAAATCATATATGCTAATTAATAATTCAAGTTGCAAAAATAAAACATATATCAACAATCTCCAAAAGTTTTCACTGAAACCCTAAATCATAAAAACTTAACAACAATTAAAATTGGAAATTGAATATATATAAAATAAATACAAAATTTACCAAGACCGAAGAACCCACTGAAGATAGGTTGGTACAATTTTTTAGAGGAGGAGAGCTATTTCCTCTAGGCTTTCAAGGTTCAAATATGGTGTTTATGGTGGCTAGAAGAATTTTTTTGATGTTTGCTCTCTGTGGGTGTAGCTCAGCTGGTAGAGCCTTAGCGTGAGTTATACTTCTAATCAAATTTATATAGGTTTGGATTGATGTTTATTATTTCCTATATGCTTTAAGAGTGGGCTTATTTTAAATAGATGGCTGAGCTATTATTAGTTTATTTGTAAATGATAAAAAATGCATGTGTGGGCTATATTTATTTGGTCCAGTTGGCTATATTTATTTAAGTAAGAATAAGCCTATAATAATAAGACCATGTTCAATATTTTATAAATGTTCCCCTGGGCCACACCATCCTAGGCTTAGGTCCGCCCTTGCTCTGTCCTAAAGAAAATTACTAACCTCTCTCTCTCTCTCTCTCTCTCCCCTAGAGAAAATTACTAACTTTCATTTTAAAAAGTAGGTTTTTATTTTTATTTTTATGGATCTCTAAGTACAGAGGAAAGCTTAAGTTCACAGACTTGAAAGATATTGAAGCTAAAGGGAAAGCACAAGAAAGGTTTTTTTTTACCAAACAAGCGATAGTATTTTATTAGATCAATTGAAAAAGTACATAGAGAGCCATCTTGATTAGCAATATGACAGATATAGGTAAAGCTTCCCCAGTGACCAGAGTAAGCTCTATATCTGAAACAATTCAGAGAGAATAAATAGCAAAGAACTTGTCTAAAAATCCCTATCTATCGTCTAAGTTGTCCTAGATCAAGTCAGTTACATCAAGGACAAAACATGGCCGCTAACCGGCATAACTCTCCTAAAGAAACTTAACTAACCAAAAAATTCAACAAATTTTTGGGAATTACAAGAGAAAACCATACAACTCATAGAGTTTCTGAACTTCAATAACAAACTACACCAAATATAAGAAACCAAACAATGCTGACTAAAGGAGCAACAACACTTTGCTCTATAAATTATGCACATCCAAAGCCATCCAGATCCTTAAAAGAGACAACCATATCTGCCAAGAGGAGAGAAGAGCATCATGGTATGCCAAGGCATAGGAGAATATCAAAAATCTGATGGGGAATAAACCCTAGATCTAAAGCTTCTCGTTCTAAATCTCCTCCACCCTTTGCCACACGCTTTAATGTGAAAATCGACGGAATCATAACCAGCCACAACCAAATCTATAAAAAAACAAAAACAAAAAAACAAAAAACAAAAGAAGCAAGAGGAAAGTAGGGGCAAGGAGGAAAGCACAAGAAAGTTTGGTGAGGGGAAAAATAGAAAGAAGGAATGTACACAGCCAAAAATGCGAAGCAACAGAGTCATTGTCATGTACACAAGAAAGTTTTGTTTAGGCTTGCTGTTTTCATGTCAAAATTTGTTTGCCTTTATGCCATTATTAGTGAAGGGCCAAATAGCCCAAACTAATCTAAGTGAAGGGCTAAATAGCCCAAACTAATTAAATCAAGTGTTGTGGCCAATAAGCCAATATGCTAAGTGTACAAGGCCAATTAGCCTACACAAAGCCATGTACTATTCTCCTTCAATCTAATAAAATCACTTTGTTATCCCCTACAAATCCAACAAAGAGAAACAGAGATCCATAAAGTCGGGCTTTGCTTTGAATTAATATTTGGTGGTCATCACCATGTGATTCTAGATAGCGATGACGAAATTTTCTTATTAATTTGATCTGCTAGCTCTCTTTAATAAGGCTGTTTACTTATGAAGATTACTGAGATGGATGAATGGTCTAAGAATGTGCAGACTGATCTTATGCAGATCTGTAGGTCCTCAACAAATATTAATGGTAGAGCCTAGAGAGCCATAGATTTAGACTTGAAGGCTTTTTGCTTTGAATGCGTGGTTGCTTCAAGCATAGTCATACCATTTATATATCCCAACGACCAAGCACCTAATAAAATTAAATATGCATTCAAATTTGATGAATTCCATTAATATTCCACCATGCATGTGTTTCTTTCGTATCCTTTGGCTTTTCTTTTCGCTCTTTTCCATTAATTATAATTTGATACATATATATAGCTTTTACTGAGGGATGCCTCAAATTAGCTTATTTGAGGGACACATTTGTAGGGTTCACTTTGTATTGTATTTCACTAATTCAAACCGTCTATGTTTTATATAATCATTTAAAGATACCTCTACAAAAAATCACTTGGATCCAACATCATTTGACTACACAATTATGTTATTAAATTTTAGTACTTTCTTGAAACACCATATTAATTGATTTTATAGGATATAATTGGATGTCGAAACGGTTTCCGATTTGTTTATTTTTTGCAATGATGATCTATGAATGTAGACTAAAAAATAGATAGTTTGGATCTCGGAAGAAAATTCATAAAGTACCCTGAAACATGTCCCTTAATAGAAGAAAACTATATATATATATATATAAAACTCATTAAAATGATATAAAAAGAACAATTTCTGCATACGTATCAAAGAGACGTGTGGACTTGTTCATAAGAAGAAATGACTCCTTACCATAAAGAGCAAGTATTACCTTTCATTAATTCCCAAAGTGCATGCAACTTGTGCGTCAAATTGATTTCTTCTTTTGCATCAATGATTGGATTTTTGGATATATGTTGAGGTGACTGACCCTTCTGATTCTGAGAACGCGTATACACCAGGCAGACCAGCCATTGAGACGTCATTTTAGACAGAATATTCATTTCTAACACTAAAATAACAGGTGCAAAATTGCAGTCGATAGGCTGTCTTTGTCTGAACATCACTCCAAAAAAGTGTCATACACTTTCGAGCGATGCGCGCCACATAATAATAATATATACACACACACGCATAAATAAATATAGGCATAAACATCTTATTGTCATTTCACCTACTGAAAAGTTATACTATCATCATGCTCAAGCTCAAGCTCAAGACAGAAAAGGAAAGTTTTGAAAGGAATAACTTTCTTTTATCGATTGCATTTCATTACAGCAAGAATGGCCGGACATTAATTGCTGATAAAAACAACTAGTACAATCGAAGTTACAGAACAAAGTACAAAGGATTGGGAAAATTGCAGCATATACACTTCCTGGTTTCCAGTCCTCAAGTCTATGATTTGATGTTCGACAAGCTCAACCTCAGTATTTATAAGCACATGCTGCTTAATTAGAAATAAACAGAAATCCATATAAATTCATGATATATAGTGACTTTAGCTAAGATAACGACATTTAATTCTTATTTCTAATTAGACAGCATGTGTACGAATAAATACCGAGGTTCATCTTGTCGGACGACTATCAAATCATAGACTAATTAAGAGCAGTTTCTGGGTCTGAATGCAAGGCTGTTTGCTTTCGAAACCTCCTTTCTTACTTCTTGCATGGCATATAAAACTGGTAAGTGTAGTAGGTCACCATATTTCCAAGTGCAATTCGTAAATGATACATCAAATTGATGTTATATGATTTAAGACAATAAGATGATGTGGACTCGACCTTATGATATTATTAGACAATTATAATGATTTTCCTAACACAAAAATAGAAAATGAATAACGACTATAGAGACATGATATATTTACAGTTGAAAGTTTGGTGCTTAACGAGTCATTATCTGAATTTTTAAAATAAGAATTGTTATACAATATTAGACAAATAAATACATATAGATATTTTATTATCATTCACTTTAAAAGAAAATATCAGCAACTATAAATATTATCTCGTAGCCAAAAACTATAAGCATTATCATCCTGATACATATCATTTTAGTATCTTCTGGTTAACATTAATTTATTTTTACATTGAAACTCACTGAGTTTGCGTGTCGTCTTCTCCATATTTATCTCCTCACAATGATTTGTGATACAAATTCTTAAAAATTCAATTTCTTATTTAATTTAATTGTATATATGCTTGTATATTTTGATTTTTATCTATTATATTTCAAGCTTTCACCCCTTTTAACTCATGTATAAAACAAACAAAAAAGTTCTAAGGGAGCGGAAGTTCAAAAAAACTACATAAACAAACTTCTGGGTCTATCAACCCCACTCAAATCTTCCCGTAGATAATGTCAAAACCCTTTACGCACACCCTTCCAAATTCCACACCTTAATTCTAGTTTTGAGCCTAGAGCTGCCAAGCTATCTGCAAGTCAATTTTCTTCTCTGTATTTATGAGTAATACTACAGTCTTTGTACATAAGCATCTTCTGATAGCTAGTCACCAAACTGTAATAGGGACACTCTTCCTCCAAATTTGACGTTTCTAAAGAGTAAACGCCTTGACATGCCAACACAATTTATGTTTAATTAGCTTATTGTTGGCGTGAGTTGTAAGTAGGAGATTTGTTATTACATTTTTCTTTTATTGAGTTGACTTTTTCCGATTTGTGTCTAATTATTCTTTGTGCTTGTTGTTGGTGTGAGTTGTAAGTAGGAGCATAATTCAATGTAGCCTTAATTACATATATATTCGCCTCAATATGGACAAGAATAATATATGAAAAATTTCCAAATACCATTATCCTCCACCTTAAACCTTTGCGCTCACTCTTCGACCCAAAATTTAAACCTTAATGTTAGATTGTATCTAGGATTTCGTACCTAGTAGTTGCACACACCAACTAGAATGTAGGAGTAAATGCTCTTATTCACTTAAAGTACAAGTCTTGACATTCATGTGTTTCTTTCCGGAACACCGGGGGCGGGTAATTCATTAATGTTATTAATGTTATTAATGGATATTACTTGACTCCATACATGTTATTAAGGAATTGTTGGGCTGTTTTTGGACAAAATTGGAAAAGATAAAGGCAGAGGCAAGGCACGACAAGGGAAGACAATGCATGACAAAGGCAAAGGCAAATGAAAATGGCAAGGCAACAATAAGACAAGGTGAGGCAAGGCAAGGAAAGTCTAGGCAACTCAAAGGCAAGGCAAAGGCAAAGGGAAAAGAAGGCAAGGGGAAATGAAAAAGGCAAGACAAGGCAAGGCAAGGCAATTGCAAGGCAAGACAAAGCAAAGACAAGACAAGGCATGCGCAATTGCAAGGTAAGACAAGTCATGGCAAAGGCAAGGGAGGGCAAGGCAAGGGAAGACAAGGCAAAGGCAACACAAAACAAGGTAAATCAAGGAAAAGCAAAGCAATGTCAAGGTAATGCAAGGCAAGGCCAGCACAAGGCACCACAACACAAAGGCAGGGTAAGGCAAAGGAAGACAAAACATGGTAAAAGCAAGGCGCATGCCTTGACAAGATAAGGAAAGGTAAGCCAAGCCAAATGGAAGACATTGCTTAGCAAAGGCAAGGCAAAGTCATGGTTAGGAAAGGCAAAGCTAGTCAAGCTAAGGCAAGGCAAGGCAATAGCAAGCTAAACCAAATATGTTATAATCCATATTTTGATTTAGATTTTTATATATTATATCTGTAATTTTGATTCTTTTAATCCATATACAAAACCAACATTTACTAATATTCATTTGAGTAAATACCTTAACTTGGTTATACAATTTTATATAGAATAAAAAAAACTATGAGGTTAGTAGATAAATTAATTTTGTTATATTAGTAGTTAGTAATTAAGATATATGGGCCGTGAATAAAAGAACTGTGGGTTTAGTAGCATTAGAAAGTTTTATAACAAGAGGAGAGAAAAAGAAAGCCCAAAATCAAGATTTGATAATAGAAGTGGATTTCGTAAAAGAGTTGTTGAATGAGAGATTTTATGGATTTCAAAACTTTTCGATGGTTTTCATTATTGGAGAAGACTAAGAAACATTTAAAATTTTTCATGTTTATTTATTTCAAATTAGGAAGTAAAGAATCGGGAACTTAAGACTAGAGTAAGTAAGGAATTCGAATTGGATCAACTATCGACTAGTAGTGGTCCAATTTCTGATTTGAAGATAACCAATTTTAAGGTGAGACACACATATTTTTTATATGTTAGTAAACGTCAGAGAATTCTAAATTGGAATACTTTTCTTCTTATACGTATTCATAGTAAGTAAACATATCATAAATGCTATTTTTGGAAAAATTTCATTCCAAAGAAGCCCAGTAGAATTTTAGAAACACTAATCCGGCCCCTTCCCATTTGCTGACTAAATCATATCATTATTGGGCCTCCCGCATAATCCCTTTCCCGATTATAGGCTGCAGTTATTGGGCCTCCCCCTCAGGGCCGGACTAGATTGAAATTATGGGTTCAGCAAGTTCCCAAAAAGAAAAAAATTAACAAAAGAGGGACTAAAGTGTAATTCTTGAAATTTCACCTCCCTATTAATAATAATATTAATTGCCCAATGCAAAAGCCCTAGCCTCTCTCCCTGAAATTCTCAATCTTCTTCCATCTTCTAGGGTTTGCCAATTTTAGGGCTAACTAGTAAATAGGAAAAGGAAGAGAAACCCTCGATTCGGATCCTATCCGACTTCTTTAGGATCCAACTGATAGCCTTTTGGGTTTCTGCGCTGTTAAGGTTTTTGATTGATGGGTACGGAGAGGAAGAGGAAGGTGAGCTTGTTCGACGTGGTGGACGAGACCTCAGTCTCATCAGCGAAGATGAGTAAATCGAACGGTGGTGCAGGAGCCACAGCGAATCATAACGCGGTGAGCAATCTGATCAATAGGTGGACCGGCAAGCCTTACTCGCAGAGGTATTATGAGATCCTTGAGAAGAGGAAGACTTTGCCTGTTTGGCACCAGAAAGAGGAGTTCTTGCAAGCTCTCAAGGCCAGCCAGTCTCTTATTTTGGTTGGTGAGACTGGTAGTGGTAAAACCACCCAGGTTTGTTTCTGCAAGGCTTTTTACTTTAATTTGGTCCCTATGGTAGCATTGAAAACTTAATACAAAGTGAACGGAAATTTTGCACTTGGTAATGAATATTTATTCGTAAAATGAGCTAAGATTACGGTTCTTCTTTGGTTGCTGAAAAACTCGATGAAAAATGACCCTTAAACTGAATAGTAGTTGCATTACCATTGCTGTTAGCTTGGAAATAATAGTTAAATATGGTGTTGTTTAGGAAGGTAAACTGAGAGAAAAGAATGTGGAATGGAAATTTTGCACTTGGTAATGAATATTTATTCGTAAAATGAGCTAAGATTACGTTTCTTCTTTGGTTGCTGAGAAACTAGATGAAAAATGACCCTTAAACTTAATGGTAGTTGCATTACCATTGCTGTTAGCTTGAAAATAATAGTAAATATTGTGTTGTTTAGGAAGGTAAACTGAGAGAAAAGAAAGTGGAATGTTTAAAACTTCTTGTAGTCGTTCACCATGTGTGGCATTTGTGTTTTTAACGCTCAGTTGTGAAACTTATATGATATGCAGTCGACTTATGTTTTGCATGGTAATGATTTAATTCTATATTGCTAGTAGCTTTTGGTTTCATTCCTTCATTTTTTTTTAGTTTGGTAGAATTTACTGATTCACCTAACTGTTTGCTGAACCAAATTTGTCACCCTTGGCAGAGGGTCCCCTTTTACCCAAAGACCAGTGGCTGTTGTGTTATTTGAATGTAGAAGTCTTGGTTTTCTAAAGGCCCTGTTATAAATAGTTCTCTTTTTTGCTGAATGTTATAATGTGTGCCACTTTCCCAACACAACTAAGAATATTACCTACTGGAAGTTCACTAAATAAAATATGTGCTTCTCTATTGCAGATCCCTCAATTTGTTTTGGAAGCTGTTGATTCGGAAACTCCAGATAAACGTAAGAAGATGATGATTGCATGTACCCAACCCCGTAGAGTGGCTGCAATGTCAGTGTCCCGTCGTGTTGCTGAAGAGATGGATGTAACCATAGGAGAAGAGGTTGGTTATAGCATCCGTTTTGAGGACTGCAGCAGTGCCAGAACAGTGCTGAAGTAAGCTCAACTTTTTTTTTTCTGTTTTCTTTACGGAATTTTTTAGCTGAGAGCCAAGGGATACATAATTTACATTTTTACATTTTTACATTTTTTTGTGTGGCAGGTATCTAACGGATGGAATGCTTTTAAGAGAAGCAATGACAGATCCACTATTAGAGCGATACAGTGTGATAATTCTTGATGAGGCTCATGAAAGAACTTTAGCAACAGATGTTCTATTTGGGCTTCTGAAGGAAGTATTGAGAAACAGACCTGACTTGAAGCTGGTTGTGATGAGTGCTACACTTGAGGCTGAAAAGTTTCAGGGTTATTTCAGTGGTGCACCACTCATGAAAGTTCCTGGAAGGCTTCATCCAGTGGAAATTTTTTACACTGAGGAACCTGAAAGGGATTATCTGGAGGCAGCAATTCGAACGGTCGTGCAGATTCATATGTATGAGACCCCAGGAGATATACTTGTTTTTCTAACGGGAGAGGAAGAGATAGAAGATGCGTGCCGCAAAATTAACAAAGAAGTTGGAAACCTGGGTGACCAGGCTGGTCCTGTGAAAGTGGTCCCTCTATATTCAACTCTTCCTCCAGCTATGCAACAGAAAATATTTGATCCTGCTCCTCCTCCCATAAATGAAGGCGGAATTCCTGGAAGGAAGATTGTAGTGTCAACAAACATTGCAGAAACTTCTCTCACTATAGATGGAATTGTTTATGTTATTGATCCGGGATTTGCTAAACAAAAAGTTTATAACCCACGAGTGCGTGTTGAATCCTTGTTGGTATCTCCAATTTCTAAGGCAAGTGCACATCAGAGGTCAGGGCGTGCTGGAAGAACTCAGCCAGGAAAATGTTTCAGACTATATACTGAGAAAAGTTTCCATAATGATCTTCAACCACAGACATATCCAGAAATATTGAGATCAAACCTTGCAAATACAGTTCTTACTTTGAAGAAACTAGGAATAGATGATTTGGTTCATTTTGATTTTATGGATCCCCCTGCTCCTGAGACATTGATGAGAGCATTAGAGGTTTTGAATTATTTGGGCGCATTGGATGATGATGGTAACTTGACGAAGCTGGGGGAGATTATGAGTGAGTTCCCGTTAGATCCTCAGATGTCAAAAATGCTGGTTGTTAGCCCCGAGTTCAACTGCTCAAATGAAATTTTGTCAATATCTGCAATGCTTTCAGGTACTTATTTCTTTATTCTTTCCGCTTTCTCAGTTGTGTCTGTCTTGGTTCAGGTCAGGCTGCATCATTCTTGGTTGCATGCCGATTGATCTGTTATGTGTACATACATTTTTGTGTGCACATGTTGTCCTGACCGCTACAACTGCATGCAAATGCATATGCATGTGGTTGAAGTGGTACTGTGTCAAATTAGGTTGTCATCAGCAACTGTCTTGTCTGGGTTCCATGCCCCCGGTTGGCATGTACCTATGGATTTTTAAGTAAGTGCTGATGCAGATAGTTGCAGTTTCTCAGTATTATCTCATGAAGCAAATGGTGTCGTCTCGCCTCTATGCATCTGCTAACGTTCCATGGGCCTCGTCTGTGATAACCAATTTATTTCTTAGTACCCAATTGCTTTGTCCGGCCTAGGGAGGCTCAAAAAGCTGCAGACGAGGCAAAAGCTAGGTTTGGACACATTGATGGGGATCATCTCACGCTTCTGAACGTGTATCATGCATACAAGCAAAACAGTAAGTACATCTATCTGTTTCTTTCAATACTGATTTGAAGTTATTTTCTTCAGTGTCTTGGTATAAAATTCTTATTTTTGAATGGGTTGTAGATGAGGATCCATCGTGGTGCTATGAGAACTTTGTCAATCAGAGGGCATTGAAGTCTGCAGACAACGTCAGGCAGCAACTAGTGCGCATAATGGCCCGGTTTAACCTGAAGTTATGTAGCACTGATTTCAATAGTCGTGACTACTACATAAACATAAGAAAAGCCATGCTAGCTGGATATTTCATGCAGGTGGCTCACCTGGAACGCACTGGACACTACCTGACAGTGAAAGATAACCAGGTATGTGAAATTATTCTTTACTTTTATCTTTCAATTTGGACCATCTGTCATCCCTTTTTTCCCTTATCAGTGTTTGTGTTTGCTCCTAATATGTATAATATGTATGATCTTATTTGGCAGGTGGTACATTTGCATCCGTCAAATTGCTTGGATCATAAACCAGAATGGGTGATTTACAATGAATATGTCTTGACAAGCAGGAATTTTATCCGTACAGTCACAGATATTCGTGGGGAGTGGTTAGTCTCTCTCTCTCTCTCTCTCTCTCTCTCTCTCTCTCTCTCTCTCACAAGGTTATATATATATATATATATATATATTTTATAGCTGTTGAGTAATGGTTAGAGTCATTTGTTAAGGTGAATCTAAATTTTTGTTTCGTTATCCTGTTTTTAATCTCTCAAATTTTATATTTCTACAGGCTTGTTGATATAGCATCCCACTACTATGATTTGGCGAATTTTCCCCAGTGTGAGGCCAAGCGTGTTCTTGAGAAGCTTTACAAGAAGCGGGAGGACAGGGATGAAAACAAAAACAGAAAATGAAGTTGATACCCATGGATCTTCGGAATCTGCAGATTCTTGTCTGAGTAACAAAGCGCAATCAGTGAGAGCTGGTCTAAGATTCTTCATCATATTTAAGCATTTTGCGTCTCTCAGCTGCTCATTTGTCATTGTAGCTGGGGAAAGGCCTTCAATGTTTCTGTAACATTTTCTTGGAGTATTAGTTTCCCTAGTCTATAGTTTTGTATCGTCTCCACTATTGTTATTTAATCTTGGATGTGATGGTCTTGCTGGTATTCAAGATTAAGAAGCAGTTTAAAATTTGACATAAAGGCGTACGCAGCTTTATATTATGATTTTTTTATCAATGGAAGTCTTTTTTCTGCCCACTACCAAAGTGCTAGCAGAAGAATGAAAAAGAGAAGTAGCATCAAAAATGAAAAAAAATGAAAGACTTGTGTTGGATTCTTGGTGGACGTGAAAATCTGCAACCTTCAATTGGTGGTTCATCTTATTCTATATTGAGACTCGACCCAGCTACCTGCATTCTGCTTTTGAATGTGTTTCTCTTTCATAATTTTCCTAAACTCTAATACACTGTCCCATACCCCTCTTTCGCCATGGATCTTTGAAAGCGTTGAATATATTGCGGGATGGTCATTTCTCAGTTTCTCAATTTCTTTAGCAGCAAACTCGCCAAGTTGAAGACTTGAATGCAAGCCACATGCACCAAGTAATGCAACCCAAATCACAACATCCGGCTGAAATGGCATCCCCTGTATCAATTTCTCCGCTTCCTCTAGGTTGCCTGCTCTCCCATAGAGGTCGACCATGCATGCGTAGTGCTCGACGTTTGGTTCGATTCCAAACTTTGCCTTCATGGAGTTAAATAGTTTTTCACCCTTCTCACCATCCCACCATGCCCACAAGCCGATAACACGTTTACAAATGTAACTTCATCTGGCCTTACACCACACTTGGTCATTCTCTCAAACTTGTCCAATGCTCTTGTTGCGAGTCCATGCCTCGCAGAACCTCCTATGATTGAATTCCATGTCACCAAATTTTTTCTCGGCATGGATCCGAAAACACAAAATGCCGCTTCAATGTCCCCGCATTTTGCGTACATATCAACAAGCGAGGTTGACATGATGACATCCTCCGGCGTACCAAGCTTTAAGATGCTCGAATGAACTTGCTGCCCCAGTATAAGTGAAGAACAACCAGCACATGCATCTAACACACTTGAAAATGTAAAGTGATTCGGCAGAGCCCTGGATTTCAACATCAAGAGGAAAAGATCCAGAGCATCCATAAATTTCTGATTTTTCACATACCCACTGATCATAACAGTCCATGAAACCACATTCTTTTCTCTCATTTTGTCGAAAACAGAGCGAGCTTTGTTGATCCTCTTATTGTTGATATACCCGCTTACCAAACTAGTCCAAGAAACTATATTCCTCTCCGGCATGACATCAAAAACTCTTTGAGCCTCGAGCGTGCACCCCAGTTCCATGTAACTCGAAACCAATGCATTCGAAGACGAGACATCCTTCATCGGAATCTCATCAAACACTCTGCTTAAAGCAATCTGATCCCCTATATTTGCATACCCTTTGATCAGCGCTGATCCAACAAACACGCTTGAGCTGAGCGCCAAACGGACTACAAGGGCATGAATCTGCGATACCAAAACATTAAACGCTGTGCCCAGAAAGGCATTGAGTACCGTCGAGATAGTATACTCACTTGGTCTAAAGTCATCTCTTCTCATTTGCAAGAAGCATCGATTAACTCCGTGTGGGTTTTTGGCTTTCTGCAAACCGGTCAACATGGTGTTCCACGAAACGACGTCTTTCACGAGCATTTGATCGAACAGGTCCTGTGCAATTGGCGTTTGATCATTTCTCACATGCGCTGCAAGCATTCTGTTGCATGACAAAATGTTCCGGGATGGAGGATTTCCATCAAAATACAGACGCGCATGGTCTGAGCCTCGAGTGTCGAGCATGGGACTGAAACTGGCTTTTGAAAGTGTACAAAGCTGGCGGTAATCTTTTAGGAGCAGGGATCTCTCTAACCTGCGCATGACGCATAGTCAACTAATATCCTGATTAACTGATTTTTAATGCAGCTAAGTCCTTCACAAATTTCACATTAAATTTGTGAAGGAAAAGAGAAAGTGTTAATTTGGAAGTTAAACAAACTGGGTTTGCACGAGCACATGTTTAAAATTAGGGTGCAATGCAAGTTATGAAGAAGAAGAGAAAAGAGAAAGGTTAAGAGAATGCTGCGAGCTGTCAAAAGAAATGTGGAGAGAAAAACTGGAAGAAAGGCGCAGCTCCAAAGTGAGACAACATATCTCATGTAGATTTGATGTTAACATCACGATTTGGTTGGGTTTAGTTTAGGCCTCAAACTAGTAGCGTAATCGAACCAGACTAATTCTTTGGTTGGGTTGTTTCCTTCATAAAAATTTAAGCAAATATGTTATATTTTCTTACCGTTGAAGATGGAGAAATTTTGAGAGAGATGCGATTTTAAATCCGAATGGTTCTACGATATCAATATGTGATGAAAATCGATAAGTTGGTTCAATTCAGTCTAACACTATACTTTTTGAGTGGAAAAACCGAACCAAACTGTTCGTATTGTTTTGATTTAATCGGTGTGAACCGTTTGGATGACTTCTTCCCAACCCCTAAACCCTAAACTAAAGGAATGCATGTTTCATTTCATGCGTTCTGTTCAATGCTCATTGGCAGCCGAAAAACTGAATATTGTAACTGGGAATTCAAATATTGCTACAACACAACCCGATTACTATCAGCGATGGAGTAAAGTGCTATCAGTTTGGTATACATACATACATATATAATGCAAAAACATAATGGAGCTTCCTTATACAATTTAACATCTTATACTGGTGATGGCTCAAGAGCATTTTCGTCCATCCAGAGTTTGGTAGAGTTGATCAATTTCAACCTGTAAAATGCCAAGTTGTCAGTTGCTTTACAGTTGTTTAACAATTAACAGTAATTTGTTGACACCCAAAAAAAAACAGTAATTTCACAATGAGGAATGCCAATTCACCTTGTAATACTTGAGCAGTTGATGTCTTTTCTTTTTCATAGTTGCAGTCACCAAGTCTCTTTCCATGTCAAGGGGGCGAGGTTCTACAATGACTCCTTTGATATGTTCAAAGCCACGCAACTGGTTGAAACCACAAATAAATAGAAACTAATCAATATTTTTCCATCTCAACAAAAGATTGCAATTCATGCAGTAAGGTATTAAAACTAGAGACACTACTTACCTTGTTTCTCTCAGCTGTTAACTTAAGCTCGGCCATGATATGATTCTTTAGCTGATCAAGAGAACAAATATCAGAAAATGAACCCATGTGACCATTTAAATAAGCCCATTTCTTGGTAGTTTCTTCTTCTGGTACCACCACTGCAACAAGCATGGACTTGAAGCTGTTTCCGTAAACCCAGATCTTCGAAATAAAAAGAAAGGAACACAGCAGCGCCAAACAGCGCATTAGTTAACAGAAGCTGGTGGAATACGAATAATGGAAACATGAGTGCACAGATCTTGTATATGACTTTAAATTTAACCAGGATGTAGAGAAGAGAAGCTCACATCTTCAATAATAGAAGCAATGCCATAAACATTTTCCAAATACTCAAGTGCAACATACTCTCCTTGGGATAGCTTAATGAGATTCTTTTTCCTATCAATAACCTTGATGGTTCCATTTGGAAGTATTTCACCTATGTCCCCTGAGGAATATTGACGATATATATTTAATATTTTCAATGAAATTAATTACTGGAAATCAATGGCTGTAAAGATATGCTGATCATGATGAACCTGTATGGAACCAGCCATCTTTTATGGCTTCGCTTGTCAATTCAGGACTTTTGTAGTAGCCGGAAAAAACAGTCTTCCCTCTCAGACATATCTCACCACAAGGAGGATTCCCAAGTGGATTGTATCCCATTTCTGGAACCTCATCCAGGCGCAGCTCATTGTATACAGATACAGAACCAACAGCTCCAATCATGCACATTTCATCCGGAAAGCCAAGAGTAGTCGGTCCACAAGTTTCGGTCAACCCTGAAAGAATTATTCACAACTATCTGACCACTTCAATTATGAATATACAAGCTGTATAAGAATTCCATGATTCAAAATCATCCATAGGCGAGAATGCTATGATGGCCTGTACTTATATACATATACTATGTTTACTGCTGAAAACAGAGTTGTTTACCATAGCCTTGGACTACAAAAGCACAGCAAGTAACCCGCAAGAATTCTTCGATCTCAGAGCTCAAGGGTGCACCTCCAGAAATTATAAGTCGAAGCTGACCGCCCAGCCTAGCTTTGATCTTAATAAATTGAAAATGAAAAGTAAGACCATAATGTGGGAAGACTTGACCCATTTCATTCAAGTAGGTTAATGATCTAAAAGTTCAATGTTAGAACTAGAGTAGAGGCCCAAGATACTATATATTGTGATCCAAAGTCTTCAAATTTCCAATGTGAGATTTTATATTTTTAACAGTTAAGGGTTTATGGCCAAGGAATATTATGTCTTATTTAACAAATTAGAAGGATTAATCCCCTGAGACTTGAACTTTCATTTTTGTGTTGGAATCCATAAGATCACATATAAGTAGCTTGAAAGCTCCTTTTGTGGGAAGATGTTTTTTTTCTTTTTTTATAAGTTAAAATATCAAATCAGAGGAGAAAAATAGAACCTTCCTGAAGGCTAACAGATCTGCTAATGGTGATGCATTTTTGTTCTTATACCCCATATTCATCCAAGCAAGTTTGCTGTATACCAAAAGAAGGGTTAGCTTCATATATAAGTGAATACCGTGGAACTAATAAATGCCTACTTACTATCTGTAGAGAATGTCAAAAATCTTCCTTCTTCTGGGATTGAGCTCTAACACTGCTTTCTTTATACCTGAAATACAGTTGAGTTTGAATTACCACATCGAACTCAAATCAATAAAACTATATAGTTTTATTTTTCAGACAGATCACAGGCAAAAAATTTCTTGCCTTCGTGTATTTTTTCAAAAACTCTAGGCACCCCAGCAAGAAGCGTTGGCTTTAACTCCATCATATCATCCTTCAATGCATTAAGATCCTTCAAATAAGAGAATCAATGCAATTATGATTAACAGAGGGGATGAAAGGTACTTAAAGAGTCTTGAGTGAAATGGAACATCAGAAGGTGAATTGAGAGCTCCATCCTCCCTGATATCATTTGGATTCTTGGACAGTTTGGGAAGTATATGAAAGATTTTAACTTATTGCATTCAAGACACAAAAAGTTCTGGTAGCATACCCCATGATAGTAGCCAACAGAAGCACCATTTCGGAAAAAATACTCCTCAATCACGCGATCCAGGATATGAGCCAGGGGAAGGAAAGATAGATACACATCATCCACTGTCATCTACTCAACATCATAAATTAATGCACATGTCAGTAGAACAAAATTAATTCTTTTTTGTTTAGCTAACAAGGTATTCAGGTACTACTTGAAAACATGGAAAAGGGAAACACATGTATGGTATAGAAAACAACGTATCAGAGCCTTCAAAGGATCATATTTTATGCTTACCTTGTCCTCAAATTGTTCCATAAAAAGGTCAATCCCTCTCACACCATATGCAATATTTTCATGTGTTATCACAACACCTTTAGGATCTCCACTGGTACCGCTTGTGTACATAATTGCGCAGATATTTTCAGTCTGGGGTGGAAGAATCTCTGACGGATTTTGTTTACCCTGAGAACGAAAAACTCCACTCATGACTGGGGGAAAAAAAGAAGCAAAAGGGGTAGTAGTGATATGCAATAAAGACAGTCATGGCCATACATTTTACAGTTACAATTTACACCGAGGAAAACTGGGATTCTACAGGTTTAAACTTTAAATACAGAGCATTACTGGTACTTGTCTATTTCAAAGCAATATAAAGTTGTTTTGCTGGTTCTTTTGATCAAAAGAGAGAAACTAACCATCTCGATGAACTCGTTCCATGAGTATGGTTTTATCCCAAGCTGCACTGCTTTTTCCTTCTCTTCCTCTGTCAATGAAGTGAAGCAAACCATAACTGCAAAACACAAGCAAGATCAGTACAAGGCCTTCTAGCAGCGGCTGGGAACATAGATATATAGTCTTCCTCACCTTTTAGTCGTTGAAGAGATCTACAATCCGGGTTCAATAGCTGCAAAGAAAAGTAATTGTTTCCAATCAGAACCATCTAGTGCTTGTGAAACTGATCATGTATATGATTCGATTAAAATGCAGGTTGAGTTATTTATTTCTCACTTCTTTCACTTTCTTATCTTGGATGAAAACAACCTCAACCTCTGCATGATCTACAATATAATTTACAGCTCCCGGACCTGCATTATAAGTAATAACACAATAATTAAGACTTCTAATAAAGTCTTGGCATCAATGGACCACTTCAAATATGAAAGTAAAAGGATACATCTCATGGTTTCAAGAATGAAAAGTTACCGAAAACAGAATTCCAAGCTTTCCTAAGTTTTACAGAAGGTAGGAAAGTTATTGATTCAAGACTGGCAGGCTAGATAGCCTCAAGAAAAATGCCAATGAATAGGGTAATGTACATAATAGTTGTCCTGCTTCTCATTTAGAAAGGCAGATATACTATACAAACTCCAAATGAGTATTGAGCCTCAATCGCAAGGAAAAAGGAATCGGCCTGTCATAAAGGTGGTATTCTTGGCAAAGCTAATAAGTACATTGTGCATATTATAATATCTTGATCCACCCTTTGCATAAAATCAATTGGACAATTGAGGACAAAAAAGTTTAAATCTTTACTTTTGTGTGTGTGTGTGTGTGTGTGTGAGAGAGAGAGAGAGAGAGAGAGAGCCTGAAGGCAGGAACTCTTCTCAAAAGAAAGAATATTGTTTTACCAAGGGTATCGTAGAGAGGCACACAAATCAAACTGTGAGCATTGCAAGCCTGCATAAATTTTAAACAAGTTGTTCATCACATGGTTGATTTATACAACAGAATCATAATAAGAAGAGAGAAGAAAATTAGCAAAATGCAAAACGGGATTAAAGAGCATGCCCAAACCAACCTCCATTGCCATAATCCATTGGGGACAATTTGAGCCATAAATCCCAATCCGGGAGCCCTGTTACAAGATAATCATCAAAGCCAGGAAAGAGACTAGTTTCAGCTGCCAAAATCCACAACTATGTATTATGCTTACTGGTTCAACACCGGATAATCGTAACGCAGAACCAACATGCAGAACTTCCTCATAAACCTCCTTGTATGTTTTCCAAATGTAAGGCCCTGGCTATAGATCATATAATAGTACTGAAGTCAAAAATCAATTTCCAAATCTACTAGATGTGCTGGTAAATTATCTCTGCATTACTTAAATATACTTCACTTCACCTTCCCATCAACAATTTTACGCCATCCAAGCATCCGATTTCCAGAATACTTCCGAACAGATTGACTGCGCATCAACATTTTTAAATTGTCAAAGAAATGAACTGTGTACAAGGATCTGCTTCTACTGTAAACAGGTAATTATCTTCATAGGAATTAATGACTACTGTAACAGTAAAAGTCTAATTAGTTCACACATTCAAGTACATCTGGTAGTTATCATTACAAAACATTATTTAATTACCTGAAAATGTCCCAAGATGAACTTATTTGGCGATCGGGTGGGGGGAAAAGCATTTTGGGAGAGTAAATTACGGTACACCGGACCAACTGAAGGCTTGCCATCCTGGCCAACCCTTCCTTCCTCAACTGGAACTGAGAAAATCTTCATTGGTTTTTGTTGTGAAACCTGGATGTACAAAATAGAGTCATGGGAGCACACACAACCACATATACATATGAAGTATTCAGTAAATGTGTGAACAATTGACTAGAAGGTAAGACCGAATTAATGAAGATGGAAGCACCTCCTCCTACTCCTACCTATATATTGTCAAAATCAGCGGCCAATGTAAAGCAAACCCAAAAGTTTAAACTGTTCAGAAAATAACACTGTAACG
Source organism: Prunus armeniaca (assembly GCA_903112645.1). Lineage (NCBI taxonomy): Eukaryota > Viridiplantae > Streptophyta > Magnoliopsida > Rosales > Rosaceae > Prunus > Prunus armeniaca. Next base: position 421,787 of record CAEKDK010000003.1, on the reverse strand, counting down.
TAAACCACGAGCGCTATCAGCTTTCATTGGGCAAGCCCTCCGAAATTCTGGTACCACCATATCCATGGTTTCCACTAAATTAAATAGTTTAAACTGAAAAGTAGAATTAATTAAGTTGCAAATCTGTAAAACCGTATTACAGTCAAATTATTTTAACAAAAATAAATAAATTACTGATCAACCTATGGGCTGAATAGCCAACCCACATTAATTAGTACACACTAATCACTGATTAGTGCAGCAAAATTTTAGCAAACCGTCTGAGGTGCTTGAATCTACAGGGGAGAAATGAATTTATTTTATAACAAAAATTTAAAATTATAACAAAAAGTCATTGAACAGTCAAAAAAAAGGAAAATATTTAACTGAAGTAGTACCCTAAAAACAACATGCAGAAGGGGGGAAGTGTTTGTCGGGGGTGGTGGGGGCCCGGCGGCGGGTGCAGAGTAGATGAGAGTTTTTTTTTTTGTCTGAAGAGTAGATGAGAGTCTTTAACAGAAGTAATTTATAATCTCAAGTCCCTGACAACTATAATTGATATCAATCCAACCAAACACACAGAAAACAAGGCTGACATATACAACAACACAACCACATTTGACACCCTTAAGGGGTTCAGAAAACAAAAACATCCTAACGCACACCATTATATGCATACAAAATCCTTGTGAATCCAAAAACATACTTAGTACAAACATATACAAATCTTTGACTATAATAAGTATACCTGCATGCATTTGCGTCTTTCTGTGTGTGTGTGTGTGTGTGTGTGTGTGTGAGAGAGAGAGAGAGAGAGAGAGAGAGAGAGAGAATTATTACTACTTACAGAGGAATGAATATTGGAATGGAGCTTGGAAGTGAGGTCATGCAAATGGTGGTGGTGGTGGTGGTGCAGCTTCAAATATTTATGGAGTGAGAAACAGGAGAAGGATATGGACAATGATAATAACTATTTGGTTGAAATAATAGGTGGGAAGGATATAGGTCATTCAATTGTTCACATCACCCAGCCTCCCTAACTTGGATCATTTTGATCATCATTTATGACGATTTACATATATAAGTCCTCCACAAAACTTATCTTTTCTTTTTCATCCTACATCATTTGTACTAAAAGGACAAATAAAGTGAAACCGGCCATGTGCACTAGAAAAAACAGGACTTGATTAAGAATTCTGGGTTAGGGAGGGATGATATTATAGCTTAATTGTAGTAATGTTTACAATAATAAACTATATTCTATAAATGACCCTGCCACAATTTCTGTAACGTCTTTATCTTCTTAACCAATAACAACCAACCACTCTTTTTTTAATGAAAAAAAAGGTTTAGGGGAAATTAGCTACTCTCACTACCAACGCTAGGGCATACCCACAACTTCGAGTTGGAATGACTTACGCATGGCACCCAAATGTCAGCTGCCACGGGTATGAATTTATGTAGAAAATTACAAATCGCGCATCAATGAGGACTATTGACAACGGGACTGAGGATCTCAACCATCCACTCTCTGTTACTGAGTGACTGAGGATCTCACAGTGCTGCCCCTGCATATATATGTTCTCCAAAACAAAAATCAAAACCTACCCAGACAGCTTTATGATTTCTTCTGCCATTGAAGTAATGGCACTCAGGCGGTAGTTGCACGGGTAAAAACAAAGACTCATTATGTACCTTAATTACTTGCACAGGTGAAGTTGATGGATGGTCAAATTTAAAGATGTTGGGTACTAAATTGATGAAATTGAAACCTTAAGGAAGAGTTATGAAAATTAGTTAGAGAGAGAGGGAGAAGAATTTATTTGGGCACCACACAAAAGTGGAACAAAAAGAGGAAAAGCTCTTCCCACCCGTACCAACTACCAAGTGAACCAGAAGAGCAGCCTCTCTTGGTATACTTTTTGAACCACAACCCAACGTTGCTATACTTTTCATTTGGTTGAGGAATTAATTCTGTCCTTTAAACTTAGAAGACGATAGATAAGATATTGGACAGCACACATTCATGGAACGCCAAGACTTTGACTTGGTTAGGTGCATGCTTTTAATATTTGGAGCTTGTTACCTTCTCTCTTACTTTTTCTTTTGGACCTTCTCTATTTTTTACTTGACATGTGTCATTCTCCTTATACTTAAAACAATATCATTCACAACTCTCTTACCATCTTTTTTTTTCTTTTTTTTTAAACGTCAATTTTTTTATTTAAGAAAATGTCTGCTTTTAAAAAAAAGAGGAAATGTCCCCTTTTTTTAAAGTCAAGTTTATATTTTTTTAATTTTTTTTTAAAAAAGGAAATTTCCTCTTTTTTTAAAAAGCAAATATTTTCTTTAAAAAAAGTAATTGACGTTAAAAAAAATTTAATAAGATGGTAAGAAAGTTGTCAAATTTTTTGGATAAATTGAATACATTTAATAAGGGTAAACTTGGAAAGCAAAAGTTAGCTTGTACAATATATTAATGATATTGTTTTAAGTGTAAGGAGAATAACACATGTCAAACAAAAAATAGAGAAGGTCCAAAGGAGAAGGGTAGAGAGAAGGTTGTTAGCATTTCTCGTTTTTATGTCTTCAAATTTGAAATTAAATTTATGATGTGACAACTAACAAACTGAATCATTTTCTCTTCCGTATGCTTGTATATAATTATGCAAAAAAAAGAAATCACTCATGATTCTTAATCACAAATACTATCTACTTCAAGATTGTCGTATATTAATCCGTATGGCTTCCTGACTAATAATTAGGAATGGTAATTTTCCCCATCAACTCGGTCCCCTCAGGGACGTTGTTAATCCCTAGCCTAATGAATAATTTTTGGCGATTTCGTTCTTAATTCTCGTAATATATAGGGCAACTTTAAATTTATGAATAATTATCAACATATTTGACACCTAATAGCACAAAGGTTATCTTCCCTGTGAAATTTTCTAGTCCCAGTTAAATGCTGTTATTAGCATTATAATTAACGAGCTAAATTAAGAGATTGGGAAAATTTCACCATCTTTTTGAGGCTATGTTCTTCATCTCCTTGTACATTCTCTACTGCCCCTTCACTAATGGAATTGCTACGGCCATCAAATAAAGAAAGAAAATTTACATAGCGATTACATGAGATCTCGAAATAGTTGTGCATAAGCCTCATTCAAATGACAGTAAATGAAAACAGCATCTCTAAGTACCATAATTCCAATGCTTGAGCAAGATCATAAAATACCTTAAGCTATGAAGTCGAATTAATGAGCTCCATGAGCCTTTAGTGGACTCCCAGAAAAGAGATATACAAAAGGAGTGTTTTATTTGGTCTGAGAAGAAGAAAGGAAAAGAACTTTTATATTTCTATTTTGTTAACAGGCTAATGATATGATTGGGCAAATTTGCTCTTATCCTCCAGACTCCCAAGAAAATATTTGACAATGACAAATGAAAATCAAAGTGCAGAAGGAAGAAAACCAACAGAGTTCAGGAAACAATCAAGTAGTGAAGACTAGCTACTAAAAATTGAAAATTAGTACCACGAACACCAAACTGATACCTAAGATTTGACATCCCTACTAAGAGGAACAAATTGTTACAACTTTCATTATACGCTGTGCGCCACCCTTCAGGGGTGTTAAGCAAAGGCCTATTTCAAGGTAGCTGAAGCTAGCTTTTCAAAATCCGACCGAGCACTCTGAATGGTTTCACTCATGGTATCCACAAGCTTTTGCAATCTAGCAATCTCAAGATCTTTCGCCCCCACTTCTAACTTCACTGATGCATGTTTCTCCTTCAACTCAATTATTTTCTTCTCAATACAGTCGGCCTCTTCTACAAGCTTTGTCTTTTCATGAGAATGCTCCCTGATCTTACTTTCAGCATCTTTTGACTCAACCTGAAACTGCCCTTGCCTGTCTTTAACAGACAACAAATGATTCACGCGCTCACGTAGAACTGTGACATTAAATCCATACTTTTCCAGGTCAAGAAGACTCTCCAAAATGCTAATGAAATCATCTTTGGGCTCATCAAAGTGCAGCCTGGATATTTTCTCCGCCAGTCTGGAAAAGGTTATCATATTGCCAATTGCTGATCCCTCACGATATTCTTCTTTGCATTGACTCAAAGGACGGAAGTGCGGACTTTGTGGTATCATTCTGAATACTTCTAATGTTTCAATTGCCTTCCACACAGGAGAGCTTTTAACAAAAGGCAAGCCTCCTTTCTCATCTTGCCCACTGCCACTGACTGCATCAACTGCAAGAGATTCCCTCCTTGCTACCTCAACTGGTTCTCTAACATTCCAATCAGGGGATGATCCTATAAAGAAAACAGATACAGTCAAATTAACTACTACCACAGGGAAATAATTAATGTAGGAAGTAGCTTACTTGATTCACCCACGCTTGCAGGATGCTGCATCCCTCCAAACCACATGGATAGAGGTCTGTCATCATCATCTGCTCCAACACAGGTCCTTGCAGGTTCATTTGTCATGCACCTTGTTCCAGGAAACTCAGCTGTTTTTCTTCTAGAGGCATCTTGTGAATCTACAAAAATTCCAGATATGATTCCAGTTCGAATACTAAGAAATACTCCCTTTGACTCTATTTTTTTGTTTTCTTTGAGAAGAGTTGTTAGACAGGAAGGAAGTGTTTAGCTAGACCACCTTTTGGAACAATCTAATTGTGTGCAAATGGTGAAAATAGGTAATTCTTTTCAAATTTTCGTGTTTCCAGTAACTTTTCAGAAGTATTGTTTGCTTCATGTCCTTCCCCTCTTCTATGAATGCTTCTCATGCTGTGTACCCAACACTTTTACAACATTCTCATTTTATCCTTGTCGGGAACAGTCTAATTGTGCTGCTTATATGTTGTTCTAATCACTGATAAAGTTAAGAGTTCTTCACTGATAGGCTGAAAAATGAAACCAAGTTGCACAATCTCAAACCTGTAGAGTCCATCCCTCTGAGCACATGCAAAGCAACTTCCTCAAGCGTCTGATTTTCTGCAACATTTCCATCAGCAACTTGTCCCAATCCATTCTGCCCCTTGACTACAATCCAAAAGAATAGATGTTTAACAAAAAATTCATTGCCCAAAGTAACAGATCTTTTCTTTTGAGATAAGTTGGCCAAAGTACATGTGTGACCCACTATAGGTTGCTAATAGCTTCAATTTGAACAATGTCAATTAACAGTCAAACGGTAACTAGAGGGGCCAAATTGACACAAATAAGAAAATTAGATAGTTCACATTGTTCCAATTAGAAGTAAAGGGACCAAACTGAAATACCTTGAGAAGTGCACTGTTGAGATTGTTCAATCTAAAACTTAGCAAACTAGAGGGCTTAAAATGTACTTTTACTGAATCTAAAATATCAAAAGATGATTTTACTTTGAAGGCCTTTTACCTCCCTCTGAAGCTTGTGGGCCTACATCCACAAATTTTCGAGGTCTGCCCCTCTTTCTTTTATGAGTACTTCCGCCAGCTGGTTGCTGCTTAAACTCCTGCTCAAATACAGATAAACATCCGTAGGCAAAAGCATTGAGTAGAAAAACAAACATAGTACATAAAATATAATTTTTACTGTGGACCTCTCACTCCATGATTATACCATGTCTGGAAAAAGAACCAGGCTACGGAGCAGGTTAGCGAAAATTGAATCACTGCCAAGTTCAGCTGACATAACCTGAGTGTTAATAGCTTATTTTAGATAATATCCAATGTTGTCATTGTTGATAGCTTAAATCCCTAATGTTTCATGTTCCTACTCTTTCGACATACTTGAATAAAAGGGCCTAGTCCATAGAATAGATAAATAATTAAATAGAAACTTTACTCATGTAAAATTTGGCCTTCTTTCGTTTTTTATTTTACATGATTTATATATTTTTCTCTTTAGTAATTTGCGATTTGCAATTTGAAATCAAGTTCTGGCTCAGTACGACTAACACCCAAACAACAATCTACTTTGCCTACAAGAAGTGACATGGCTAATCACTTCTCAAAAGATCCAAACGAATTCCATTTTTTATTTCCTTAGAGAACAGCATAGTTCTAGCTCTCTCTGGGACTGGGAGAACCCACTAAGCAGTTTAATTTAAAATTATTTATTACTCCTTTGGTTATGGGTCCTTTTTTTTAGTATATTGCCTACCATGCTCTTTTCTTGTGCAGGATCATTAGGAAGCTGGCATGGGATTTCAGCCAGTGAACCATCCTTTTCCTTAGCTTTTGACCTGATAGTGTGAGGCACTTCAGCTTCCTTACTTATCCCCTCCTTCTGAACTATTTTTCCAGCAGAATTAACACTTGCGTACTCTTCCTTACCTGCAAATTATTAAGAACCAAATGTCTCTCAAATAAGAAACCTAATCAGCGCAGGGTCTATTGATGAACATATATACCCTTTTCTTTTTCTCTCTTTTGGCTAGGCAGTGCACAGATATACCCTGAAAAGCATAAAGAACAAAATTTCTTTCAAACAAGAAACCTAACCAGTGCAGGGTCTACTGATGAACATATATACCTTTTTCTTTTTCTGTATTTTGGCTATGCAGTACACATATTTACCTGCTTGGGTCAACCGGCTTCCAAATGGAGACTTTGTACGTCTTCCTTTACTTGTTACAGGATGTACCCATTGGCTATCCACTTCACCGTCTCTCTCTTCCTTAGTCTTCTACACATAACGAATATGTTGATCATAAACACGGGGTCACAGAAAACAAAATTAAGGAAGTAGTGACTAGATTATCAATGCCTGTCAAGGAAGGGGAAATAGGACAACACACCATTTACTCCAGATCAATTTTTTCTACTACATACTTAAGACATAGCACTGCTACTAACCACTGTAACCAATCATTTAGGCACAAGAAATACGCGTGCAACCGCTATGTGTGTGCAACCAGTTTCATGGAAACAATAACATCGTGGCATCAATGACACATTGCATCACATGATCGACGCAAGAAAATAAACATTAAGAAAAGACATTTCAACTCACAACATTATTTTCCTCAAGCAAGCTCTCTGTTTTAAGATGTTGATGGCTAACAACGGGTTTTCTTGATCGTCTTGTTCCTCTAACTCCTCTACTCACTGTGGCTAATTCATGGAGCATTTCTTTATTGTCGGGCATTTTCCTCAACTGACGTGCTGTAATGGATAATGTCGCCTCTGCAGCTTTGTCGTCCTTTAACTTTTTTGAAGGACCCGAGTCTGTAGCAGTAACATTACGGGCTAACATCTTTTTGCTCTTGATGCTCCGGGGATAACTTAGCTGCTCCAAAAGACTCTTCCGTGAATTTTTTGATTCAGGGTTATCCTCTACAGCACCCAAATTTTCAAGTTGAGTAGCCACTTCAACATGGTTGGAATCGTTTTGAGCATGCAATACATGATCTTTATTTTGTGGAGAATCTGAAGCGGCCAATACCTCCTGGAAGGAAGTCTGATTAGTTACTAATAAATAAATATAATCCCTAAGAGACACTAGCTAAACTTCAACTCAAGCAAGCAGCTAATGCTACAAAAAATATGAAACCTCACTGTATTCCAAGACACCCTTCCCCCCACCCCCCCACCCTCTCCTCTCTCTCTCTCTCTCTCTCTCTCTCTCTCTCTCTCTCTCTCTCTCTCTCTCATACTCGGAAAAATAGATAACTTCGATCCACCAACTCATTTACCATCTTTCCATTCCAGAATGGGTCTTATGACTGAGAAACCAAGTTCCTTACCTTAAATCCCGTGCTTGAAATGATGGTATACAGCCTCTCAGCTAAAACATTGGAAAAAACACCGGCCCGCCAAGAAATATCAAGAAAGCATCTACCTTTTTGAGCAACTCATAACTTCTATTTGTATAATGAGAAAGGGGCAGGGGGATAGGATGGAAATCTACAGTATCTTTCTGAACCCTAGCATCTGAAATCTCATACTTCACCAGAAAGGTCTTATCCTCGATTTCTTTTAGAACAATTGCAGGGAACCAATCATCAAATAAATTTTCTTTGTCAAACCTAACTTCTACATCTGATCCTGAGCTGAAAATGGACCCTTCCATTTGCTTTCCATTGAAATATCAGATCAGTTGAATCCCCAAAAAATTAACCATAACATATATTTTCAATTCTAGCTGCAAAGGACAAATTCATAAATACACAAAGCCTATGCAACCCCAAGTAATTGCATTTGTTTGTTAATCGAGTTATGAAACCTAAAAATGAACTGAATAGAATAAGCAAGAAGCTAGAGCAATGCAGTTACTTTCCATTCGGATAATCGCATTTGCATAGATCCATTAATTTTCACATTTATAAGTTCAAACATGTTATTAGCTAGGAAGAACATGTGGCAATAAAACATCCAATGGAGCCATTTAATTTCATAAAAGATCAGATTTCAAGATAATTCATAAAATCAATTAAACCCACATATACCACCCACTAAGTCCACACAGTACACAGATCAACACAACCCATCAATATCATATTACATTTCAGTAACAAAATGCAGTATCTGATTCAACAATATATTATACCTAAGAATAACTTCCATCAAAGCTACAGCTGTAATTCATTTGTAGCACTAGTTGCAGAGAAAAAATTACCATTTCGGACTTCACAGTAATGTGCATTCCGTACATGCATGAATACTCATGATTAAGAGACTAATTAACCGCAAGAAAAGAAAAGAAGATAAAAAAAAAACCACCAAGAAAAAACGAAAGAACAATCTTTAAGAGGGAAAGGAAAAAAAAAAAGCCCAGGTCACCACCAAGATAGCATACCTTCTTATTGGGCCGAACCCATTTGCCAGCATCCCAATCTTGATGCAATCTGAGACGCTCTCCCTCAAATTCAATCAAATCTGGAGGGAATTCAAACACGACTGTGTACTTGGAATTGTCAAGAACCTTTTTTACAACTCCAGTCCACCATCCATCTTTATAATCCGCATCGACCACGTCACCCTCCTCAAAGTTTTGGTCACCCAATGGAGGCGGCACAGGCCTCAAGAGAGCCGAATCAACGTACTCTTTGAGCTGCTGAGAGCCATCTTCGGTGACCAAGCTCTTGTACTCCACCAAGGCCCTTTTCCTCTTCTTTGAGGCTAAGTTTGTGGGACTTGTGACGATGGTGGCTCTGAACCAGGCGCCTTTGAACCCTTCCTCGTCGCTCCTCACTTCTACGGCCGAGCCTACGCTGAATAATTGGAGCTGCTGCTGGTGTTCGTTGCCCTCCAAGCCTGCCATTGTTGTTGAATAGCAAAAACCCTAAAATGGGTACTGGGTACTTTCGGTAGTATAACTACTTTCTCTACCAATCTACGCGGTCAAACCAGTAATTGTGGGAGACACTGTTATCAAGATTTACAGTAGCTCTGTTTTAACACAGAAAAAAGAAGAGTGCTTTTAGTTTTCCCTTCAGACAGACTGATTAAGAGAGGGTGTTCTGTTTTAACTGTCTCGACGTTCTTTTTTCTTGAAAGAAAATGTTAAGCACATCATTTCTCGCTTGCGCGTAGCGATTTCTAACCGTTAGATGCATGTATGTTACATTGTGAGTTTCATATATATATATTTATAATTAAAAGTCACGTTTTTACACATCGACGGATTCTCCTAAGTTTTTCACTTTTTGAAATATGACTGAAGTTTCAACCGTTATATGCATGTACGTCACGTTGTGAGTTTGATATGCAATTATAGACAAATGTCATGTATTAACGCGCTGGTGAAATTTCCTAGTTTTTCTCTTTTAGAAATTTGACTCAAGTTTCAGATAAATTTGAGGTTGAAGTCACACACCTGCACATAGGGGAACTTCTCATAAGCTTTTCTCAATCGTAAATCGGGTTCAAGAAAGTTACTTTCAAATGTTACAGCAACATCCTAAACTGATTCAAAGCTGCGGAATTCGTAGTTCAAGTCAAGCAATTGAAAGTTATCCACTCACATGTGATCGAACTCTCTTAAGTTATCCTTTCTTGAAATATGATTTAGGAGTAGGAAATTTTGTGGTTATAATATTTATTCCCATTCAATGCCAGCGTCGGAAGCTTCCTTCAATTTAACTTTCATTTGTACATTTTTTTTATAATGGAGAAATTATAAAATACTACGGCAGTATTGTCACGTGGTACATCTTGTATACGTATTATAATATGAATGACCACAATGATTTATTTTCCCCATTTTAGAAAATGGTATCGATAAATATCCACTTATATTATAACACGTGTATAAGATGTACCACATGACCGTATTAACGTAGTATTCTATAATCATTGGTACATGCAACTTCAAAAAGAAAAAGAAAATAATCCCTCAAGTAGCATTTGTAACAACAACAAAAAAAAGCTAATTAATTAACTCTATTAAAAAAAGAAAAAAGCTTGGCCCTTTGAAAAAAAAATTTGAAACATTGTCAATTAAAATTAAATTAAAAAATGCTAATTAATTAATAATGCTATTTAGTCGATTTTTTTTATATTAAACTTCTTAAACATGTGGGGAAACTTATACAAAAGAAGATTATTACAATTTTTATTATTATAGAGAATTCGACTAATGCCGTCTAAACTTTAGGCCGAAGTGTCACTTGAAGAAAATGAATGAAGCAATGTGTTAGCTCAAATAAAATTTTGTTCCAATGTGTTATATATATATGTTTTTTTTTTTGTCGAAAGAACTTATATCCAAAGCACAAGAACCCTTAAACAAGAGTCTCACGCCCATACAAAGGAAAACAGGTTTGTCCATGCAAGGAAACAGACAAAACATAGAGAGTCCATAAACCAACCAATACATTTAGACTGATCAAGAAGAAAAGCGCCAGAAAGACAATCCAACCATAAGGATGTCGAAACGATTCAAGACCAGTCAACAGCCAAATTAGGCATGGTGAGGACAAGGGAGTCCATCCTTGCAAAGGATATGCACAAGAGAGGTGGGGGGTCATTCAACCCAAACTTCCATACTCCTCCTCGATAGTGCCAGCAACGCAAGATGATCCGCCGCTTGATTACAATTCCTGGTGGTCCAATTCCACTTGCACCCTTCAAAATATCGTTGCTCATCACGGATGAGGGTAAGAATTGGGTACAAAGTCCAACTCCCTCGACCAAAAGAGTCACGAACACTTTTGATAAGCTCTAAAGAGTCTGACTCGAAACAAACCATGTTGTGACCACGCTCCTTAGCAAATTTGTAGTCCTCCCATAACGCAGTTGCCTCAGCTATAAGAGCATTCTCCGCTTGAAAATCCACAGATTTGGCCCCAAGAAATCTCCCTTCAAAATTTCGAATAATTATGCCAGCCCCCGCACGACAAGTGCTTTTCCTCCAAGCGGCATCAACATTTATTTTGACAAAAGGCTTAGAAGGGGCTGCCCAAGAAGCTTGGGTAGAGGGATGAACTGATCTTGTGGTGGAAAAGGTGATTAAGTGCTTTAGAGAGAATCTTTCATTTACCTGGTCGAAAATGGCCTTGAGGGTTTGCTGGGGTTAGGGTGTGTAATTGTCAAACACCACCCTATTCCTAGTCTTCCATATATTCCAGCAAGTGTATGCAATCTGACAGAAAATTCGGCTTCTCTCCTCCTTTGTGTTAAGGCCTATGATCACGCAATCCCGCAACCATGTATGCAGAGAAGAGATTTGCTACCTATCAACTCAATAGGTTAGCCCTCCAAACCAGATAGGTTCAACCCAAGGGCAAAGCAATAACATGTGCTCAATTGTCTCCTCATGATCATCACAAATTGGACATAAGGGAGAGTTACGCAGCTTCTTCTTATAAAGAACAGATGAGACAGCCATGTGACCATTTAAAGCTCTCCAAAAGAAATGGCGAATTTTTGGTGCGACATCCGAGTGCCAAATCAACTTCCAGACCCCTTAGTCGATGGACATAGAGGAAGAAGGCCCACGCACGGAGCTGCGGTGATGATGGGTATGAATGTTGTGATAACCAGATCTTACCGAGTATTTTCCATTTTTCTCATCCGGCCACACCAAGCGATCCACCTCCAAGCTGCTTTCGATAGGGATCCGTTGAATGGCCAAAGCCTCTTCAGTCGATAATAGAGGCCGGATTAAATCCAGTTTCCACGTTCTTGAATTCCAATCAATAATAGTTTCTACAGTAGCATTTCTATCCATAAAGGCACTCGGAGCAGGACACAAAGCACCTCCTTTTATGTTAGTAATCCATTTGTCAGTCCATATTCTCGCTTGCGCTCCATTCATAATTTGTCATCTTACCCCATTTAGGATCACCTTTCTTCCTTTAATGAGACTATCCCACACCCACGACGCCCTGCTCCCATTGGTGGCCTCCATAAAATTACACTCAGGGAAATAGCGAGCTTTGATTAAACGAGCCTAGAGAGAATTTAGTTCTGTGAGAAGCCACCAACACTGTTTAGCTAATAAAGTCAAATTGAAATCATGAAAGTCACGGAAGCCCATACCCCTTTCATGCTTTAGCAAGCCCAATTCGGTCCAACGTACCCAATGAATCTTCATTTCCTCCTATTTCTGGCCCCACCAGAAATTGGCAATCTCAGACTCCATCTTCGTACAAAATGTTTTAGAGAATAAGAAAACTCTCATAGGGTAATTCGGGACAGCTTGAGCAATGGCTTTGATAAGGACCTCCCTACCGACTTGTGAGAGAATGGATTGTTTCCATCCGCTTAACTTACGCAACAACTACTCCCTCACAAACTGCAGCGCCTCCTTCTTAGAACTCCCTTACATTTTAGGAAGACCCAAGTATTTACCTAGGTCATCTACCATAGTCATACCAAGAATGGCACCCAACTTCGTGCGGATACTTGCAGGTGTATTGGGACTAGAGAATATACTTGATTTCCCAAAAGTGATTTGCTGACTAGACGCACGACAGTAGCAGTCAAGCAACAATCACATATTACGACAGTTCTGAGTATTAGTCCTGATAAAAAAGAAGGCATCATCGGCAAAAAAAAGGTGAGAGAGAATAGGTCCACCTCTTCCAAACTTTAGACCTTGCAAGTAATTAGCATCACATGCTTTTTTAATCATGAGGGAGAGGACCTCACTCACAATAAAAAACAAGTACGGTGATAGTGGATCGCCTTGTCGGATGCCCCTCGTTGGTGTAAAAGTGTTACCCTGCACCCCATTCAAGACCAACGAGAATTGCACAGTACAAACCAAATTCATCACCAAGTTGACCCAACGAACATCAAAACCCATCTTGAGCATGACCGATTCCAAGAAATGCCACTCCACCCTATCATAAGCCTTGTTCATATCAATTTTGATGCCCAAATCGTACATTTTTGTTGTCTTTCGCAACTTCAAAATGTGGAAAGCTTCATGGGCGATTAAAATATTCTCCTGAATTTGACGGTTTGGGACAAAAGCATTTTGAGCCGGAGAGATGATCTAAGGCAAAAAAACCTTCAATCTATTTGCCATAACTTTAGATACAATCTTGAAAGAGAACTTACATATGCTAATTGGGCGAAAATGAGAAACTCTCTCAGGGTTTGGAATTTTAGGAATTAAAACCAGGTTTGTAATATTCAAAGCACCAAAACTCCAATTGTTTAGGAAGAAATCCTCTGTGATGCCTCTGACTTCATCATAAATAGTGTCCCAATATTTGTGAAAGAAAATTCCCTGATATCCATCTGGACCTGGAGCCTTTAAACCTCCCATCTGCATTGCAGCCTCCTTTATCTCTTCCATAGTAATTGCCTACAATAAGTTGTCATTGGTAGTTTGAGAGATCACACTGTCAACACAATCAAGAATATCACCATTAATGAATTGAGCCTCAGAAGTGAACAAGTTCTTGAAATGCTCTTCAAACACCCTCCTGATGGCTTGCTCACCCACATGCCAACGCCCATCATCGCCCTTAATTCTAAGGATACAATTCTGTCGTCTATGGGCCAGCGTAGATTGGTGGAAGAAAGCAGTATTGGCATCCCCTTTTGAAAGCCACTTTATCCTGGACCATTGATGCCAATATTGTTCCTCTCTTACCCCAGTTTCAGTTATCTCCTGAGTGATGCGCCTTATCTCTGCATGATTCTCATCCCACCTTAATTGTTTTTCATTGAGCTCAGTGTGAAGGGCCTCCATTCTCTTCTTATTGTTTGAGAACTTTTCTCTGCTCCATTTTTGAAGGAGGGTAGTGCAATGTTGAAGCTTAGCTTTCCATTTATATATCCATGGACCATGAACTTGCTTTTCCCAGCCTTTTTCAATAATCTATTTAGCCTCCACCTCATCAGCCCAATAAGCTTCAAACTTGAACTGCCTTATATGATTTTTATGATACATGGTTGTCTCCAAGACCAGTGGATTGTTATCCGAACCGATGGCCGGGTGGTGACTAATGGAAGTACTTGGCCATGACTCCTGCCATGGTAAGTTCCCCAAAACTCTATCGAGTCTTTCCTGAACAAAAATACCATTCTGCCTGTGAGCCCTCCAAGTGAAGCTCGATCCCTGGTAACCCAAATCAATGAGCCCCGCCTTCTTCATGAAGTTGTGAAGGTAGCAGGGTCTGTTGGAAGGCTGCTCAAAACCACCTTTTTTCTCAAAAGACCATAAGATTTCATTGAAGTCACCACCGCATAACCATGGAAGGTCGGTATATCTGAGGACACCTTCGAGAAAGTTCCAGCAAGCCTCATTCTCCTATTTATATGGCGTTCCATATACCTACGAAGCCCTGTAATGCGTTCCCCTCTGATTATCAGTGATGATTATGTCAATAAAGTTTTTGGAGAAAACCTTTACCTCGAGATCAATGTTATCATCCCACCAAAAACTCAACCCTCCAGCACTACCCATTTGGGGTACCGAAAAACCCTTCTCAAAACCGCATCTGCGTTTCTAACTTTCAATCATGTTATCCTTCAATTTTGTTTCCATTAAAAACACAACAATGGGCCGGAATTCACGAACCAAACCCCAGAGGGTACGAACTATCAAGTCTGGCCCGAGGCTTTGATAGTTCCATAAGATGTAGCTCATGGTTGACGTGCGGCTATTGAAGGCCAGCCGCCACCGCCCCAGGTTGCACCACCCAACTCCTGATCAATTGCTTGAATATGGACATGTGACCAATCATCCGCTTAAGCGACATTGACCTCAATGAGATTTGCATTATCAAACAAAGCATGAGCTCTGCTTCTTACATTCTCAGGCTTGATACTTTCCTTATATGTGGTTTTCCTAGCCTTCACTATCCTCCTCTTTTGTGACCCTTCAGCCACCGCCAGACCTTTCCCAGTTGTAGCCTCATTTGATAAGGTTTCAGTTTCAGCCTCCTCAATGTTTAAGAGAGGCACGTGATCATGCTTCTGTTTTTTTCCCAGAGACTCCAACTTACTGGCTCGCTCGTCCTCTGGGTTTCGCTTTAGGCCCAAATTCTGAAAAGTTGAATCTACATGCGAAATAATTCAAGTGGATGCCATGTTGATTTTTGGCCCAAAGGGATGAAAAAAAAAAAAAAAAAAAAAAAAAAAAAAAAAAAAAAAAAAAAAATGCTCCATGGGAGTGCCAAATGGGGCCCAAGGGCCCAATTCCGATATGGTCTTAGTGTTGGGTCAAGTATGCTCTAATTGGTAATGAAAGCGTTGCCCCTAAAATCTGATGTCACGTTTAGTTCCTCTAAGGTAAATGCGTCTTCACTTCCAGAATTCACGCTATGTGCTCCTTGCCTTGGGAAAATCATCTGTGTCTGTCTTGATTCCGGAACCATCTGACAAAATGGGAGAGGGGTGTTACGGCTATGCCTGCTCTCTAACGTTCGACTGCGCTCGAGCTGCCTGCTTGTCAAATCACATATTCCAGGCTGGCTTTGGCTCATCAGAGATCTCGTGTCCACCCCCTCACTTGTTGTGTGAGGCCCACGCTCTTCTTCCCCTTCCCCACGGTGTTGTCGGACTGTGGCAGCTCTCCTTCTTACTCCAGGTGTGTTGGTTGGTGGCTTAGAATCATAAAATTCTCTAACAATTTTGGCCCTGGTCCAATTTCCATAGGCCATTTCATTTGCAGATGGTTCCTCGAAAGTGCAAGCATCCATAGAATGTCTGATTCGGCCGCATCGGTAGCATAAATCAACAAGCCTCTCATACTAGTACTCAACCCAAGTCTTCGTGTCTTCAGCCCTGGGCAGCTAGAAACTGGCAAGAAGTGGCAAGTTGGTATCTACCCCAATTCTAATTCGTAGGAAACCTCTCTGCTTTCCTGGGTCTTCGAAATCAATCGCCTTCCCAGCTTTGCGCCCCAATTTAATCACATTCTCCTCGTGGCATAGGTTCAACCGGATTCCACGGATATGGATCCAGTGCGAAATGATGTTCACCTCAACTTCCTCGATGGCAAGATTTGGAGGCCATCTCTTCACAGAAAAACAACATTTCATAATGGACTAGGGTCCATTGTCAATAATCTTGCTGGCCATTTCTTCATCTATAACCGTTATGGAGAAAAGGTTCTCCCTAACCCATACTATCTTAGCTTCCCCATACTCTTTCCAGGCTGCTTTCAGAATGCTCTTTATTGCCCCATTGTTTGGTAGTTTCTGGGCAATCACAGCGCCAACAAGTTTCAGGCCCTCTTCAAAATTAGATATTCCCAGCACCTCATCCAAGTGCTCACTGAGTTCGTCTGGCGTGGGTCTGGTCCGTACACTCCTTTCGCTACTTCTTTTGATCTCACTCATTGTTGGTGTGGGGTTACTTTCTGGATAGACTATGGATTTTTGAAATGGTTTGGGGTGGGGTAGATGGTGTTCGTGTGGCTATTTTAATAATGGGTAAGGTTGCAAACTAGTATAGTGAGGATGTTTGTGGTGGTATATGTGCTTCAGCTTGATGTGGTGCAGATGCTTATGATTCTTGAAGGTGTGATGAAAGTAAATGGCTATAGCCGTTATATATAGTATTGAGGAGATCTGGTTGTTGGGGAATTCATGGTGCGTATCCTTTCTTCTTAAATTTGTTTGTTGTAGATTGTTGGTGTTCATCCCTATAAGGGTAGCCCGAAGCCAAAATGGGGCGCAAGATTTTGAGCATAGGAGAAAATAAGGGAGGAATTACTAAGGCAAAAAATCTAATGCAAATAAGCTCGTCTCAGTCACCAGATTTCCAAAGTTGCATTGAATGTTTGTTGGTTGGTGGGGAATAAAAGCGGTGGTTGGTGTTTAGAAGAAAGAATGAGAACTGAGGCAAAAAGATCTGATGCAAAACAGCTCATCTCAGTCACCAGATTTCCAGAGTTGCCTTGAATGTTTGTTGGTTGGTGGGGAACAAAAGCGGCAGTTGGTGTTTAGAAGAAAGAATGAGAGGAGCGGAGGCATAAATGGTAACAGAGGATCACTCAGTTGGAATAAAGAGTAATGCTACACTTACCACATTTTTATCCCACATTTCTATACCACATGATGTGACATCCATTTTATATGCCACATCAATTAAATCAATGAAGTGCATTTTAATTAAGGCAATTAGAAAAACAAATACTGGAATAAACCATAAAAGAAAAGAAAATATTAAATTATTTTAATTGATGTGGCTGTCCACCTCAGCCGCCACATAAGGTGGTATGAGAATGTGGTATACAAATGTGGTACGAGTAGCATTATCCTGGAATAAATGCTAAAGAAAAAGGGGAGTTAGACCCAAAAACCCATCATAGTCGCCGGATTACTTCCAATTTCGCAATGAATGTTTGATTGATGGTAGGATTAAAGGCAAGAATCACCAGTAAAAAGTACGGTGAAGGAAAAACTCCCACCAGGGGGAGAGGAGCTCTCACGCAGAGGGAGAGAAATTTTTTTTCTTGTTCCAATGTGTTATATATGATGAACTTCTGCTATTTTTCTCATTTAAAAAGTTGCATGTACTCCGTCCGTCGTATGTGATCCTTTTACAACATATAACAATATTTCAGATGTTAAATACTATTTGCAATATAGGAATTTTTTTTATTACTTCGCAATGTAAGAAATTAGACTATAAATATTACATTGTAATAAAATTTTAATTGAGTTGAGACATTGCAATTTTGATGACCCATTGAACAAGGCTTATGTTTGAGGTCGACTTGAACATTTGATATGCATCTATTGACATAACTATAATTAACTATTTATTTTGTATTTGTATAATTATAATTATACTCATGAATACGTGTCAAGAATTAAGAATAGTGGTAATGGTACATATTGAGTTAAAGTTGTTAGCAAAAATTTTGTATTTGTGTAACTATAGTTATAATTATGGACGTGAAGTGTTGAGAATGATGACACCCCTAAGCTTCTCGGAATCACAAACTCAACCCACCCCCATCTTCCAGAAGCAGACACTTGCACGGTCTTGCTTCATTCAATCATGGAGTCTGTCACAGCCACCGGCTTTCCCAAAACCCCAACGCTATTTTCGAAAATTCCAGCCACGTCCCACCAATACCCACAATCTGTATTTGTAAAACGGCACCGGTTAACCTCTCAAGGATCGATCTTTGTGAAAACCACCATTAGAGCTTCGAACCCGAGCGCAGCGGCTGAGTCTTCTTCACCTGGACTCTACTCCGCCAAGAAGTACGAGCTCACCGTTCCTAACGTCGACTTGGTTCTTGAGGATGTCCGCCCCTATCTCATCGCTGATGGCGGTGACGTCGACGTTGTGTCCGTTGAGGACGGCGTCGTTTCACTCAAGCTCCAAGGTGGGTTTGGCTAATCTCTTTTTTCTGTCTCTTTTTTTCATTTGAAATATGATTTCTTTTTTCTGTCAGAAATTTTGGGTTTTGTGAATTTGAATGATTTACTCATTGTCAACATATAATTTGATTGTGAAACAATGGCAATTAGTTGGAATCAATGTTTTGTTTTGCAATTAGGCAATTGAAATTCCATTTTCTTGAAGAATTGAAATGATAAACAGGGGCTTGTGGGAGCTGCCCTAGCTCAACCACCACCATGAAAATGGGAATTGAAAGAGTGCTTAAAGAGAAGTTTGGAGATGCGCTCAAGGATATTCAACAAGTCTATGATGAAGAAAACAAAGAGACCACTGTTGAGGTGAGTGTTTGATGGATTGAATTTGCATAATCTTAATTTTGATACTCGAAAATGAATGCATGTAATAACGATAAAATGGAGCCAATGACCAAATTTTCGGAGAAGCTCGTGAGTTCAAATCTCATGGACGATAGATGTTGAGTAAACGGAAAATGGTAAAATGGTTTATGAGAGCTAAAGTGCTCAAACAATTCATTCAGCATTCATCATGCATGGTGCCAGCCAAGTTTTGACTTTTGATGGTGTGCCAAAATTTGGAAATGCAGGCAGTGAATGGCCATCTTGACATATTGAGACCAGCCATAAAGAACTTTGGTGGAAGTGTGGAAGTGTTATCTGTTGAAGGTGGGGATTGCCATGTAAACTATGTGGGGCCTGACTCCATTGGATCAGGAATCAAAGCAGCCATTAAGGAGAAGTTCCCAGATATTGTCAACGTTGTGTTCACTGGGTAGCTTTCTGAATGGAGATTTCTCTCTCTGCGTTGTATTTCCTTCTTGTTGCTCATCAAGATTCAACACATTATGCTCAGCTTTTGATGTATAATTGTATAGGACTCCTCTAATTCATAATGGATAGTTGCTTGCTCCATCAACTTCGAATTCGTGTATGTTGTTGCATAAGTTTCTGTTTCTTTAGCAAAAATGAATTTTGTGCAATCAGCCGTATCAAACATTCAATTGGTCTGGCACTTAATGAACTCCAACTTTGTTCTTGCAAATTGTAAATACTTTTGGAGGGATGTTCTATTAACTTGTGCATATTAGTAGAAAATGGAATATTGAAAAAGAAAATATGTACAGAATAATATGTCTGAAACCAAGAATAAGTACGTGAAAAGCTGAAGGTTGTCTTGAGTTGTCTTCAGATATGAGGAAGTCTTGACCAATGACAGAATATGACTATGCCGACTTGTCCTCTGAATCGGCGACAGCAGTGATCACTGATTTCACCCAACGTGAAAAATTGATCAGAAACAGAGTGTAAACAAAGTAGCAAGTGAGTGTCCAACTAACTAGTCCCTGCAAACAACACCTCAATGTATCAGAAAAGTGACGGTTGGGTTAGGCCTCTGCAACTGCAAGTAGAAATTAGAAACCCTTCAGTTGGGTTGGTTTTCAATTACCCACCTGCCCAAATATTTCAACATTTGCTTGTGGATAATACCAAAGGTGGAAAAACCTGAATGTGAGCATCAAAGAGTTCAGTTTTATCAACATATAATATAATATCTGAATAATATCAGGAGAAAGAGGAAGGAAGAAAGAAGAAAACCATTACTTCATTAATGGAATCTCAGCCAGCGGGCAGGCAATTCCGATGATGCTTGCAAGGAGGAACCCGAACCATGTCCTGTCCACGGAAAACCATATGAACTCTGCCGCTGCAAATAGTACGTAAGCTTCAATATTATCTGCGGTTCCGGCCTTGTAGAGTTCAGCGCTCAACTCTATAAATAGCACAAGTGCTCTGCGTAGAACAACAATGTCCTTTGTTACATTACAGGCAACAACACATGCTCGCAACTTAAAAACCACATAATTGCGTTGCAACAATTGAGAAAAATTGAGCTTGAAACACAAAACATATATGCTCACAGAAAAGAAGCAATCGTTTTCTCTTGGTTGGCCTCTGGACTGTTTAAAGGGACCCTCTCATTCTCATCCAAGAAGAGTTGAAGCAACCCAACAGTGCAGTAGAACAGACCCAGCAAAACAGGAACCTAACAACATTAAATGGAATCAATCAACAGCTATATTCACTAATTTTTTAGGGAAAAAATTCCCAAAATGAGAGAAATTATTGAGTTTACCCAGATGTTTGTGTGAAGAGGACCAATATTGATAGACCCGTTTTGGTATGCCACAAGCTCTACCCTTGAATGGAGTCCATCGATCAAAGGACCCAAGAAAAAACCTGCCCCGAAAAGTGCAAATGAGATGGAAGGCCAAGTGGTTCCAAGGCTGCTTCTTCTGGTTGTGTTTTGATTTCTCAGATTGCAGGAAGGCCTAATAGTAGCAGGTAAAACATGTTTGCACTTGGCATTGTTATTGTTAGGGAAATTGTGAAGAACGCAGGAGGAGCCCGTGACAATAAGGGCTTGCATCTAGGAATCAGAAACCACCACAAACAATAAATTCTTTTTCTTTTTCTTTTCCTCTGCCCTTTTAGTTGGATTTTGATTCATTTCACCGAAAGGTAAGGTTGTCTGTACATTTTCGACCAAAAAAAAATGTCGTCTGTACATTGCACTTCACTAAATTTTGGACCACAAGGAGCAGTGGATATTTTGAAGGCATTTGTCCTTTCCTTCCATCATTTCATATGGGGAGTGGGACACCCTGATTTATAGTTAATGGATTTACTTCCAAATAACTGTCACCGACAAAAACAGTAACTCTTACTTCTTCTTTTTTGGTGAAATAAACTCATACTTCTTTAGCCAAAGATAAGAATGAGAATCTAGTCAATGTACTAGTCGTTTCAATGTAAAACTTCACAGCGGCAACACAGACAATTACCCTTCAATGAGCTAAATAGTACTAGTCTAATACCGAAATTCTAATTGAGTACATAATGTATTTACATAAATATAGCATTGTTTAATTAGCATTTCACGTAGTCTTAACCTAATCCTATCCTTCAACCATCGCCCCACATCCCAGGGGAGAGACAGTGCAAAACCTTCTGAGATCAGCTGCCCAATGTGATAAGCGCCCATGATTCTGACCATCTATTGTGCAAAATCTGATGTTTCCTCGAGACAGACAGAAATTGGGGCTTCCACTTATGCCAAGCACATCATTCAGTGCCGTTAAAAAGGATGAGCAACTGCGGAATTACTTACTGGTTAAGTCCATCATAGAGGAATCTGTGAATCTGCATCGCCAATCACTGCTAACTACCAATGACATTAAATATAGAAAAGACAACATATTCTCCTATTTTAATTGCTCCTGCATTTGAAACTTCAATATACTGGCTTCATGTCGGACAAGCTGCACCAATTTAAATATGCATTCTGCATTCCGGGTCAACTCAGAGCTGATTCGTTTACTCTGTTCTGGAGCTACAGATCCGATGCCTTTAACTTTCTAGGCCTTTTAGACTGAGCAGGTGATGAAGGAGCTTCTGCCCTGCCAGGGGCCTTCAGAGACACAATAGAAAATAATCTATATCACATTCAATGCATATACATGAATTGGTATGTATGAGGAAAGGTGGAAAAAAAAAATTACAGGAATTGGTATGTACCTTTCGTTTCTGATCTCGTTTAACAACTCTTTCCCCTGACATTCAATGTATATACATGAGTTAAAAAGTACTCGAAATTGACTCAGGACACACAAAAAATAAAAAATAAAAAATAAAAAAGCAGAAAAGCAAATTAATAGGCACACAATGCAGGAGTAGATATAATTGCCTATAATATCACCTAATACATCACCTCCGAAACTCATCGAGTCCGGAACAAATGTGCGATCCTGATCACCACAAATGAATACTTGTTAGTAGTGTCAGAAAAATCTCATTGTTTGAAGTACAGGCCTACCACAAGGGAGAAAACAGACCTTGGGTGTGCCTGGGGTTTCGTACGGACTATCACGATAAGATGAGCCTTCTGCCTCCTTATATTGTAACTGGCAACCAAAAGTTTTACTTATGTCATATAAATAGATAACTGAAGAAAGATGCACTCTTTAATTTTCAAACTGCAGTTTAACGACCAATGGTTTGCAAGTAAACAAAAATGAAGTTACAACAGACGAATAATGCCACAGTTGCTAAAATTCATTCAAAAGGCAGTACATAAGAGACCATAAAGCAGCTTAATGATGGAAATTAGAAAACAGACCCCAACATTTAGAGATACGCCCATATATCAACGATACACATGGAAGGGGATATTGATACACTCTAAATTACAAATGAAAAAGAACAGTAATTCAAAAGGAAAAAAAATCATAGCTGAGCAATACCTGTTTCTGAAGATTCAGTAGCGTCAGTATTTCTTTTCTTAATTCAAGATGATGTGAACAAACAGCTTTAGTTGGAACTCTTGGCTTTAAATTAACCTGTAAAGATAAATCCAAACTTTAAACTCTTTTCTTCGTATAAAGACATTCAAATGATTTGATGCTCTGAATATAAATCAGTACATGTCAATATCCATGATTAATGAGAACCAAAAGATCCAGTTGAGCTTAGTTAAGAAACACTTTTGAAAAAAAACTAAAAATGAGCAAACAATGATATCTGTGCACAAATACCAAAAACCCTATCAAGAACCAAAAGATCCAGTTGAACTTAACTAAGAAGCACTAAAAAAAAACTACTATAAATGAGCAAACAAGGATATCTAACCTTCAAATAAAATTTAATACACTGAGCACAATCACCAAAAACTGCAAAGCATGTCTTCAATGATAATTCTAAAAAAATTTACAACCAAAAGTAATTATCTAGAAATTCATCCAGATTTCTAATAAGGAGCAAGATTTGTGATAGGGACACATTTCACTGAAACTGAATTTACTAGTGATTTAGCATCTAGCATGATAAGGTAAGAAAAATTGAAAGCTAATTTTTGAACATCAGGAAACATACATGGTAGCATATAATGAATCTGAAAAACAGCAGCACAAGATAAAAATATACTACCAAGTGGGGCAATGAAATAAGCATCTACATTAAACCATTAGTTCAAGTACTAATACAGACCCCAAGTTCTTGCAAACTTTGCTCAACCCGCTTGATAGTCCGAAGTCCAGCAGATGAGCTTGCGGCTTGGATCATTTGGTCAAGCGCATATGTTCTAAGATACACCCGGAGCTGAAAATTTTCTAAATCAGTCAGACAATACACTCAAGAGTGGATATTGTACTTGCATATTTCAAAGACTGTATGAAAAATTTATCTAAATAACCATAGGAGTAGTCATATTTTGAAGTGAGTCAAGAAGCAGTTCACAATTTTCCTTTGAGAGAAAATGCTTACAAGCAAAAGACTGAAAAAAGAAAAATTCATGCAGTAACTTTCACAAGAGCAGGAAGGAAATAGAATGAAATTTGGTAAGTCAGTTAAACATACCATTTTGAGAGAACCTAAAGTAGAGGCATTCTCTGCCATCAAAGTTGAAGGTGCAACTGTTCCAGAGGGGAACTGAGAGTTGGATGAAGGTGATACAGTCTCGCCAGGAACGAGAGCCCTCTCATTATTTTCAAGGCCATCATTCAATGTGACAGGCAACTCCAACTCTTTAGCACTCTGAAAGGCAGAAAAATCAAGTATATCAATATTCACAATACTCAGAGGCATGCAAAATATTGCTCATTCTGATTTTATACCACCAGTAAATTGGCACGATAGGATTCCTATAAGCCTCCCACAAGTTGAAATCCACTAAGAGATATTTTTACGAACTTAAGTAAATAGCACTAAGGATTATTAAATGGATACTGGAAAACCTGTTAAGTTCAAGAAACAAAATTCAGAAAACAGTGCACAAATCCCATGTGAAAATAAATATCTTGATATCACTTAGAATCTTATTCTAAATAACATAAAATGTATCTATCTGTAAAAAGCTTTAAAAATCTTTAAATACGTTAAACAGTTAGCTAACAAATTCCAGCCACAACTCAATCCTTCCATATTAATTAATGTTAACAAATGATAATTATTATTGCTTAGAGAAGAAAATTTTAATTTTACAACATTCATACAAATTATGCTAGAACTAAATGAAAATTGAAAAAATTTCAATGCAAAATTCAAAAAGAAAAGAGGAAAATCCAAAACCAAAAGAAAAAGGATAGTTATGGTGTAATATGGAGCATGATACTTTGGAAAAGCACCGTGCTTCATGCTCCCCACACTCTAGGAGCCTCTAGCAACTACAGTTTCCTAAATGATTATGAACTCACCATAAAATTAAAATAAAGCATACTAGCACATTTGACTGTAAACTTACCCTAGCAACCATGCGTGCCTCAGCTATTCTTTTGGCTTCAGCAAGAACCTAAGAAAATGTAAAATGGATCAAACAAGTTAATGATTATACATCCATTTGAAAAATCAAACTTCAAATTAATGTCAGAGGGCCACAGATAAGATTCAATCACTAAAAGATTCAAAGATGAAATTTAAACCTCAGCATCTTTTCTCTCTTGGTGCTTTGTTTGAGATAGGACCATGGATAGTGCTCGCTTGCGCTCTCTCTCTTGTGCAACTTTATAAGGTTCCTAAACCAAGAGAAAATAAGAAAACCCCAAAACAGGGCAATAATGTGATGCAACATGCGTAGCATAAACATGCTGGTACTTAAGAAAAACAATGAACTAATAAAAAGGGCAGGCCAGTCAACAAGTCTGCTGCCAATGCGGGGTCTACAGAGGGCAAGGCATACGCAGTCATGACACCGTTCCCGGATAGATTGTTTCCGCAAACCAAAAGGAATGAATATTCACTTAAAATTTCGGTTGATAAAGCTACACACCTTAACAATAGGATGCCCTGAAACATCTGCAGGGGATGCCGCTCTAGCCATTAATATAGCTCGAGATACTACAACAAATAGTGGGGTAATCATCATCATCAAAACCAAGTTCAATAATCTTCCTCAGACAGTGAATCAGTAAAAAATCCAAGCATAGAAAAGCATAATAAGAACATCATGAAAGTGAACCAAACAGTGAGCAATAACATTCTAGTCAAGCAAAAAGACAGACAAATACCACTGTAATAGCGATCCTTCAATTCCTCCACAGTACGAGATGACGGGAACCTGTCTGCTATCACAATGAAGCGGAGATCAAACCGCTGACACATGTCAAACAATTGATCCGTCTCCTCCTTCGTCCAAATCTAATGAAGACAAAATATATTAACAGAGAATGAGGCACTGAATTCATGATGCAATGACACAATGAAAAACATTCTCAGAATTAAATTAAATAATTATCCAAACAAAATCTAGATTTGATACCTACAGGATCAGTCAAATACTTCTCATACTCATCATCTGTGTATTTGACAACATCCACGGACTGCACAGAATTTGACAAAAACAAATAATAATGAAAAATAAGCATTCACTTACAGTATGAAACAAAGAAAAATTCTATGTCCATAAGAAGAGGGACAATCCTTTCCCAGCACAGTTAAGGATACTTGTGCATACCTTGTTATACTTGGCAAAGGAGTAGTCACCTGTAGGTGGGACACCATTTACAACTCTAACCTGCAAAGTACAAGAAAAAAAAAGACATATTCAGAGCCCAACTGAAAACAAACAAACACAGAGTTTGGAGGCACATTACATAAGGTACAAAAACTTACCCAGTGGTAAAGCTGTAAATTATCTTTCCGAGCAGTACTTGTAAACGGAAGCCACTGCCAAGTGATCTGAAAGCATTATGACAAGAATTCTCATTATTGATTGTGGAAGAGAAGCATAGGATAAAAAATAACACTAAATAAAATCTGAAAACGGCTACACCTACAAGCAATTCAAACCTAACACAGTGATATATTCCGTAGTCTCCTGTCTATAAATCCACCATCTTTTACACTATTGGTGATCCTAAAAATGTGAGTACATAGACTAATGATGAACTAAATAACCTTCTCATCGGTTGGTGGCCGTTTTTTCAGCTGCGATGTCTCCACTGCAGGCATAAGAGGTGGCACGCCACCTATAAGCGCATACACCTACAATTCCACATGCCCGAAACACATTATCAGTTCAAATTGTAATCATTCAAGACCGTGAACCCAAAGTTTGAGAAAAAAAAAAGGAAAAAAAAAGCATGCATTATGATCGAAATTAGTTAAATTTAAGCGGAATTCGACAAACCCTAAACACACAAACCTACCTCGCGCGAAATGCCATCTGGTTTTCGCTGAGATTCCTTCGGGGGCCGAGATTTCTTCTCCTGGGATAAGGGATGCGCGGTTTTGGGCAAGCCCAAAATGTCCTTGGCATCCATTTCGATTTTCCCCAAAAATTAGGGTTTTGTTTTCTTACTTGCCGTGGGACTTGTTCGTGTTCGCCAAGAATGCGAATTCACAGCACATGTGAAACAACTACTGTTTCCTTGATGGAATTTTGGATTCCAAATGCGTGGATATGTAGTTAGGGTTTTGGATTGTTGACGAAAAATGGGTTTGGGGATTGGTAAGTTCGTTGCGTTTTCGAGCGCGAAAGTTTTGACTTAGAAGGAACCTGCGGGGCCTTATTCCTTCACACACAGGTGACTAACAGCGAGCTTTAGATCTCCAATGGTGTGTCCTTGATGCTTGTGTAACTACCAATTGGATTTGGACTAAGATTGCTTCGGCCCAAGCCGGCTGATCCAGAATGCGGCCCATTTATTTGGGTTTTATTCCTATTCGATACATTAGTATGGTCGAACCAAAGATCTAATTCTAATTCTTCACCTTCCCTCGCCATTAGGTGGTTTTTTGTGTGTGTGTATGTGTGAACAAAAGGCCACAGAATTTTATTTGATCAGTAGGAAGAAAGAGTATAAATGACAGAGACTGTAAAGGGAGCGATCCTAATGGCAATATGGCAGATATGGGTAAAAACACTCCAGTGATCCGAGCCATCGAAAAAGCTGAAACGATCTGGAGAGAATAACTATCGAAAATAACTTCTATATAACTCATTTCTACCATCATAGTTTTCTCGAAAATAGTCCAAAGATATCAATGACAAAACTAGCTGCTAAAAACACCTAGAAAACTCAACTATGTTTATGAAACACCTAGAACATTTGTCAACAATCAAATACCACTAGACTTTAAGTGAGTTTTTTCTTTTCTATAGCATTATTAGAGCAAGAGTTAATTGGTGATTTATTTGGTCTCTTTTAAGATTGAGATATTCTCTCTACATCTAAAAATGTGATCAAAACTCCTAATTTCTCAAGGTGTGGTGGTCATAATAAAAAGGTCCGAATGTTGATGTAATACCATCCCAATTATTATTAGGGTTATTTGTAGCAATAGTCCCTCAATTATACTCAGAGTTACATTTTGGTCACTCAACTTAAATATTAGTTACAGAGGTCACTCAATTGGATATTGTGTTATACCATTAGTCCCTACCGTCAAGTCTCTCTAACGGTAGGGACTAATGGTGCAACACAACACCTAATTGAGTGACATCTATAACTATTTTTTGGAGTTGAGTAACCAAAATGTAACTCCGAGTATAGTTGAGGGATCATTGTTACAAATAATCCTAACGAAAAAGTCACATTTGCCCATCAATAATCTAAGAGATGCTTGTCACGTCATCATTTTAAACAGAAAAAGTCACAGACTTAACGGTAAGGACTAATGGTGCAACACAACACTCAATTGAGTGACCTCTGCAACTAATATTTGAGTTGAGTGACCAAAATGTAATTTCGAGTATAGTCGAGAGACCATTGCTATGAATAACCCTTATTGTGATTTTATAATATGAAAAAGAAGACATGGACGATTAGTAAGTTTGAAAACTAAAGATAAACAAGTAGTAAAATTTGAAGAAGCGAATCTTGGTTGTTTTCTTTTGGCTGATCTTCCAACTTTAATTTATCTATCATTGCTTGTCATTTATCAAGACCAATTACATCATCACTTATTCTTCTTTTTTATATTCATTAATATTATTGCATGTTGGTATTTTTTTACTAATACACTAATCCTCCCAAACGATCCAAGCTCAGCCACTAATTGACACTTATTATGAGATTGTAAGTCCACCAACCATTGCATGTAGTGGAGTGGTTTGCGTCCAAACTTGGAAGGGTGCTGTCTAATAATTCTCCTAACAAAGCAAAACTTCTCCAAGCCCCGATGGGTGATGTATATATTATCACAATTGAGTGTTAGTTGAATTGGTTTAGATTTTTTATATGCTCTCAAGTGATTCTGCGTTCAAGTTCCGATGGTATCTGTGTGTGTGTGAGTTTCCCCCTCCCCCTTTGTAACTTAGGCCAAAAAACAAAATGGCGTGAAGCTATTTTCCTAGCTAAACAGCTGGTTTGATAAACCATTGTTTTCTGGTTAAACTGTTAAATTATTATCCTTATCAAGGTGTGTTGAGCACAAATCAACTAATTTCCCATTTGAAATAATGGCTAAATACAGAAAAATGAGGAAAATTTAACGCACCCCAAATATCTTTTCTTATTAGCAAAAATTTATATATAAATCCCCTAACAAAACCCTAATTTTTGTTCTTCAAATTCAGATGAGGAAGAGCTCAACATGTCTTAAATCATATTACACATGGAGCATTTCTTTGGATTACAAAGGGATCTAACACACTTGCCAAAAACCTGTGCATGAGGACAGCAGCAATATTTATTATTCATGACATAAGCCCAGTCACCCATAGTGCACTGCTAATTAACAAGGCTTAATTATAATTAATTAATTGATACGTACATGAAATGAGAAATATTCCATGGCCATCGATGAAGCCATGAGTGATAAGGACTCAGAGATCACATACATGATTGCCATATGGCGAGCGTGGAAAACTGCAGAACCCACCAGCTTTTGTCACATCTCATATGGAATTTCCTCTGTGTTTCACTCGTATGGAATTTCTTTAATGCCTTTTGTCTGGTCTACATGTTTCGAGCTAGCCGGCCTTGAGCCTTAAATTAAGGGTCGTGCTTCATGGAAAACACAGGCACTGGAGACCGACAAACCCATTTCTATATGTTTTTATCTTCTTAATTTATTGTTACTTTCCTGCTAAACTACTGCTAACACTTTGTGGATTTTCTAAGACTGTTTCTGGTTCTTTCTCTTTAGTTAAATAATGAACTATCCAGGGTCAATCAAAGTATAAATATCACTTTCAAACTGTACTAATCGAATCATTCTGTTAATTGATGATAATTATTAAGATCTAAGCATCAGGTTTATCCAATAAATAAAGAGGTACATGGATATTTTTTAAAATTTTCATTACAAATGATATCAATGTTTACATGAGTGACTAATGTGTCACTACATAACTATCATGTCGGGTTCGGAGATGGGGACACTCGGTCTGTCTCAGATCATGTATTTTGAAAAATTAGGAATTCCCGTACCCGCCCTTGTTTTTCTCCTAAAATCTTCCCCCCTTAGAGCCGAGGACCCAACTTGATGAGGATTTTTGCCATTACAATATCAGTTCATAAAAGACTCATAGTTAATAGATAATAATTCTGTACACAAAATATATCCAATTTAATCCTAACTTTCCCTCAACATCTTTTTCACAACCAAGCCTCTAAAAACCATTCTTGCGCATTCATTCCCAAGTGTGTTTGAGGTTTCTCTATGAGTACGCAATACATTGACAAACATGCATATAGCTATATGTTAGGCTTCAATGTATCCACATGGCTTATTTGCATATCTCCTTTGCACAAAAGGTGTGGGGGCAAATAAAGTCTAAAAGATAGCGTAAACATATATCCAACATGATACAGTTGTATACCAAAACACTCTTACAAAATCACATTGAAAGAACACGTAAATTTGTGTTTCATCTAAAAGAACACTTAAATTTGTGTTTCATTTGGTGCACCACAAAAAACACATACATTCTCTACTTGCATTCACATTCTCCATAAGTTATGAAGAACAACCAACATATTTATGCAACGCCACTAAATAAATTGATGTAGAATAGTTAGCGGAGATGATCGAAGAATAATTGGAGTGACGCATATATGGGCAAATTGGATAAACTGCAAATGGACGCCGAGCTCCAATTTGGACCCATAACTCGCCATTACAAAAGAGCAACACCATGAGTCTCACACACAATAGAGAGCTCTGACGAGTAAAGGGGCACTAGTGATGTACCTTGAAATTACCATACTCAAAGTAGTCTAGAGCTTTAGATGCGTGCGTACTTTGATATGCTCAAGACAATGTTTTATATTGTAGTCCTTTAGGGTCTTTTTATGAGTTGTAAGCCAAGCTTTGGTGTAACTCTAAATCTAAGTGAGAATCCAAGGATAAAGATCTCCTTAGCCGTACTGGCTCTTAACTCAAGTCCTACTCCAAATCCAAGTAGATTTGGGGTGTGAAATAGGCAAGTCTTAAGGAGGTTCGGGCTTGAATTCTTTCCACTTACGAATCGTATCCAGACCTAATGATTACAAGACATGAGAGATTTCAACCCACTACTTTTACATTAACCTGCTAACTCAGATGAGGGTGTAACATTGTATAGCCCCACAAGTGGCCCCAATTAGTATTTCTCCAAATGTGAACACTTGAACGATCAACAGAAAACATTACTACGATGTTTATTTAAAGCATAACTTTCTTCACTAACGAATCACTTATGTTAAAATTCCTTTCTTTCAAATAAAAATAAATAATTGAAAAACGAGTTAGCCAAAATGCACGCAAAATTGTGGCAATAGATTGCCTTGTAATTGTTTGATTGAGTGCACAATTGAGAGTAAGCACATGCTACATCCTTCGTAGTAAGGCAAATCGAAATAAAGATGAGAAGATTAGTATTAGTTTAACTTATATATTCTAGTTTTCAATAGATTTATTAGACTAAAACAAATGAAGATGAAGATTAGATAAATTTATTAGCCAAAATGGAATCATTAGCGAAAACGAGAAGCATCAATTATCGAACATGGCCTGACCATCAAAGTTGGAGGGGGGAGCATACGGTACCCACAAAGCATGCAGGTAACCCCTCAGACATTGCTGTTTGATAAATTTATTCAGTCTTATTTTGAACTTTCGAAAATTTCATAATCTACTGGCATAAAAAATTGAGTGAGAAGACAAAAGGTGCACGTGTGGGGAGTGAAAGCTGAAAAAGTCAACAATCATCAAAGAAACATACGCGTAACAATGGCCTGACAGGTGCTTTTAATTTAAGCCCCCAACTCTTTTTGAAAAGTGTTTTTAACAAAATCCCAATTAGAGGGGACAAACAGCCGCTACCAGCCTGTACCCCAACCCCTCCTTCCTTCCTTCCTTCCTTCCTTCCTTATCACACACACACGTACACTGTGCAACTCTCTAACGTTCCTTCACATCTTTGAGCCCTCAAAGTTAAAAACCAAAAATAATAACAATTAACAAGTATATTATGTAGAAAGTATATGTGTTAATTACTAAAAGGTCAATAATTGATGTCCTAAGTGAATCTCACCTGCTACTAATGCACTCTTAAAAAAATGATCCGTCTAGCATTATTTTATTTTTCTTTTTTCTAAGAGAATCTCGACGGAACGAGAAGTCTAGCATTATTTTATATTTATGTTTATATATACTTATTTTAGACTCCAAGGTGCCATGCGATATATACAAACTTCTCATGTCTTGTAACTTATGCTGCCTGGTTCGAAATTATAAACAATCACCCACTTCCCCTACCTAGCATAAATAAAAACAATAATAATAATAATAATAATAATAATAATAATAATAGTCATCTCTCTCTCTCTCTCTCTCTCTCTCTCTCTCTCTCTCTCTCTCTGTGGTACACCAGCTCAACCACGATCACACCTCCAAAGTACAAAGTTCAAACTCAAATTCCCTATCTTGGATCACCTTGTTTTTCTCTTCATAATATTAATTCTTTTAATCTTCCAGCTGAAACAGAAACAAGCAATGGTTGTACCATCTCCTTCACCAATACGAACCAAGAAAACCAAGGCAGTAGGAATTCCCACAATCGATCTATCAAATTACAATAGGTCAAAGCTATCGGAACAAATTGTCGAGGCCTGTGAAGAGTATGGTTTCTTCAAGGTGGTGAACCACGGCGTCCCGAAAGAGGTCATTGAGAGAATGGAAGCACAAGGTGCTGATTTTTTCGCCAAACCCGCCATGGAGAAGCAACGAGCTGGCCCGGCTTGTCCTTTTGGTTATGGCTGCAAAAACATTGGCCGCAATGGTGACATGGGAGAGCTTGAATACCTTCTCCTTCAAACCGATCCTCTCTCTGTTTCTGAGAGATCCAATGCCATCTCCAACGAGCCTACAAAATTCAAGTATGTTTTTCTTCATCTTCTAATTAATTAGTATACACACATGCATGTCACATATTTATTTCTGAAAAACAATGATAAAGAACAACATAAAGCCTTGAGAGACCTGGGTTTTCGGTTTCTGTTTCTTCTAGCAGGTTCGCGGGGTTCATGGTATTAGTAAGTTTATGGCGTGTTTGAATTAATTTCTTGAATTTGATGAATTGTAATTATAATGCCATTATAAATATAGCAACATTACTTGAAATCATGGCACTATTGGCCAACAAAGGAGGCAGGGAATTGATTTGCAGATGAATAGGTGGAGAAGATTGTTTAGTATTAATCCTTGGTATCCTAGAGAAGGACATATTTCCTTATTGGAAAAAGAAAGGATTAAAAAAAAACCAGACTTCATAATCCATATTTATTTAATAACTCTTTTGTTGTCAATTTATTATTATTATTATTTTTGTTTCACGGACATAGCTACCTCATAATAAAGAATTCTAGACCTTCAAATTATTAGTTGGATCCGCATTCTTTTCATGGTTTGTTAATGCCAGGGCACCAAATATAGAGCTTTGACTTTCATACAGACTTTTTTTTGGGGTCATGACTCGTGCATATACCGGACTCTTTTGGTTGAGAAATTCTGTTTTTCCACCGTAATATCACATGCTATGCTGACTTAGAATTATAAATTTATCGAAATTATAATACGTTATTAATATTTAATTTTAAAATCGACAGAGATAAATCACACTATGTCACGTGTTATTATTACTGTTCCGAAAATGGATAGAGATAAATCACTCTTGAATATAGATGGCAAAGCTTTTTGCAATAATTTGAGGCTAACCATTTTAGCTTAGATTTCTCATCATCTTATCCTGTTCTCGTTTCTGCAACATTTTGATGAACAGTAGTTGCTCTCCATTGATACATTTGAAGAACTGGGGTCATCTTTTTGTACTGAGTGCTAGCCAATCTGTGAATGAAGCATGTGCATGTGGTTACAAATTGACATGACTGTTTGGATCGATCTTCTATGTATTCTTTTTTCTCGCATGAGCCGAGTATGAGACAGCTTGAATTTATTGGCATTTGTTCATTTGAGCAAAACATTTAAACCATGCATTTCCAATTCCATAGAGTACACAAAAACAAGAGAGTTTATATGCTTAGGCAGGCTTGCATGGGACCCCATGTTCAACTGTGGGACTCCCACTTTTCTCGGTAACCAGGAGGGCCATACCATTATTTGCATGAAAATTTAAACAATCAATCATATATATGTATACATTTTCTATGATAGCTACATAGCTTTGCAAATCATCAAAACATAAAAAGAAAAGTTGAATGGCATAATCCATCCCTTTTGCTAGCTAATACTAAATTTGGGAACCACATTGAGATTACTTTTCGATTTATTTTTCAATATATAATGCGCATAATCAATTCACCAAATGATGTATCAGCATATATATATATACTCTCGCATTATTTGGTAAAGAATAGTATACGAATTTGTTGTGTATTTTTAATTTTGAAGCAATGAATAATGATCAATATTGTTTGAATTAATCCAGCTGTGCAGTAAATGATTACACAGAAGCAGTTAAGGAATTGGCATGTGAGATTCTTGATCTGGTGGGTGAGGGGCTATGGGTTTCAGACAAGTCTGTGTTCAGTAGGTTCATCAGAGACGTCCAGAGTGACTCAATTCTGAGGCTTAATCACTATCCTGCGGTGAAGGACCCATCACCAAAACAACAGCTTCATCTGTATGGCAACAATAATAGGATTGGATTTGGAGAGCATTCTGACCCTCAGATCTTGACCATCCTAAGATCCAACAACGTGGGGGGCCTTCAGATTTCACTGCATGATGGCTTGTGGGTTCCCGTCCCTCCTGACCCCAATCACTTCTTTGTAATGGTTGGTGATGCATTACAGGTCAGTAACACCAATTCTTTCTTTTTATTTCCTCAACATATATGTACCAATTTTCCATCATATTTCATTTAACACAAAAGTTCAAGTGAATTATGACTCGGAAAGTATATAATTTTTTTTTATTCACTAGTTTATTAGATTAATTATGATTTGAAAAAGTAAAATTTCTTTATCACTAGAAAATGAAAGTCAAACCCCCCTCTATCTCTCTCTTTCACACTACACACGCACGTTGGGTATGAGAATCATTTCTTTTTAAGGTTAAAATGTAGCAATGGTCCCTCAAGTAAGACCCCAATTTGCTTCAATGATTTTCTTCAATGATGATTTATTAACGGAGGGCCAAAATTAGAATCTAATTTAACACTAATACAAAATGTTGTCTTCAATGATGATGATGTAATTTTTAATATTTTCAAAAGTAAATTCAAAATACGCATAATCACTCAAAAGTCATGCATAAATTTCAAACTTCTGCAGCGTAATATTAAGCATGTATTAATATTATTTTGTTTATAATCACCAGGCTTTGACGAATGGGAGGTTAGTAAGTGTGAGACATAGGGCATTGGCAAACTCAGTTATGAAGCCAAGGATGTCGATGGTGTACTTTGGGGCACCACCCCTAAATGCATGGATGTCTCCACTTCCGGAGATGGTGTCGCCGGAGAAGCCCAGCCTCTACAAGCCCTTCACATGGGGAGAGTACAAGAAAGCAGCATACACTACACGATTGGGAGATTCACGTCTCGACCATTTCAAGATTAATAATAATAATAATCACACCTGCAACGATCAAATTCCATGTCCATGCTTGGACAATCTTGTACAATAATATTATTAGAATATATATAGTTGTAATGTACGTATATATGTATGGCTAGCTAGGTCACAATGGTAGTTGAAATTGAAGGTTGATGGGGAAATTTTTGCTTTGATATATATTTAAGCACTTCCCCATTTATTTATTTCTAGTTGTATGTTGGTTTGTTTGAATATCAATGCATAAGACTAGCTAGCTATGTATAGGAAGGTCTGAAAGTAAAACTAGTATGCCAATGCACTGGCGAACCTGTTAAGGAGCAAGGAGGTGCATCAGCACCTCCCCTCGCCAGAAAAACCATTGTAGCTGCTTGAAATTGCTCATTTGCTCCTTATTTCCATATTCAACATTTAAGTAAATGTCTTGGTCTTTTTACTTTCATTTATTTTTATATTATTTCATTTACTTAAGTTTACAATGTAAATAGGAAGTACCCCCCATTTGGATTCAAATAAAAATACTAGAAAATCAAATTCCCCCCAAATCAAAATTTGAAAAATCGGTTTTAGTGCAAAATACGATTTAGGCTAAAAATGATAGCTCATTAAGTCAATATATACTTCATAATAAAATCCCATAAAATCAAGTTATCTTATTTGATGTGTAAGGAAAAAAAGCCGCCAAAAATTATCTTGAGAAAATGATTATTCCGAAAAACCATTTTTCATACTTAGTCAATATTTTTACATAGAACAATTTTTCATGTATGATATGAATGTATGAAAGGACCTAAGGTCAATTTAGGTAAAAAGCCTTATATCCAATCCACAAAGAATTTTTAACCTTTCAAAATTGCACATCTGCTAAAAAATTCATGAGTCCGCCAGTGTGCCAATGGGTTCCCCCTTTCCCCATGGCACCCCAGTTCGAACCCGTTCAAACTCCAATGTAACCGAAAAAAAAACAAAAAAACTAGTAGCTTAATTTATGTATGTGGGAGATTACTTGTACGTTTGTATTTTCTACCTCTTTGTAGCATTTTTTTGCACGTCTTCTTGGTCAATTTAGTTGGCTGGATAAATTAATCTGGTCAATTAATTTTACTGGATCAATAAATTAATCTGGTCAATTAATTTTACTGGATGAATAATTAAACTCATATGAGCCCACTTTTTTTCTTTTTGTTATTGCAGCACGTGTTGGTCCACGGTCGTCGGTTTAACATTAGGTACACCTAGGAAAATTACATGATACCAACGTGTGAGCTCGTGTGGATCAACTAATTTGTTTCAATATCACAATCATGTTGGCGTACATTTTAGTTCCACTAGATGCAGACATTGGGACAAATGTATGTACAGTTTTCATAGGACGATTATTTTGTCCACAAAAAATATGCATGCATATAAAACTCAATTTCTTTCTTTGCAAAATCAAAAAATCTCAACTAAAAAATTATCTTCCCAACTTAGGTATCCCAATTAATCATTAAATGTTTTAGGAGCTATTGTCCTTGAACTTTGTATCGACTTGAGCTTTAGCCCCTCAACTCCATTTTCGTTTGTAACAAAAGTCCTGGAGTTTTTGTTACTTTTTTATGAAAGGAATATCATGAACATTTTGTTGTTTTAGTTGAAACATTGTGTTTGTCTATTTGTTGTGCTATTGTTAGAAGACCAAATAATTTTGAATTTCGATGATTTTTTTTAAAAGGATGATCCTTAAAAATGAATGGTCTGAATCATCTAATTGCACTCGCTTTTCTCGATCACTTTTACAAATAGTACAACGAGATCCCTTTAATATTGTACACACACAACTAAGAAAGAGAGTATCTATGAAAAGGTTGTACCGTAAAGAGAGACTATGAGACCCATAAACTTAGAGCACTCATGTAACAACAATGATGAGTTGAGGGGAGAAAAGAGGAGTTCTTGATTTGAAGATTTGATCTGGTGGGGAATAAAAACTTGTGAGTGTGATTTTGCGTGGCTATTTTTAGTCTCGCCAACTTTATCAAAAATGAATAAAGGGAGGGTTGTTGTATCAGCCAGCTGACTGCCAGCTTTGCTTGTGAGATACCCTTTGGAATAATTATTGTAGGTATGAAAGTGTGAAGATGCTCAAAGCAAAGGCCATCTAGGCTAATTTAAGGCTCTTACTTCTTTAGGTAGGGTTTCCATATT
The DNA here is from genome assembly GCA_903112645.1 of Prunus armeniaca. NCBI lineage: Eukaryota > Viridiplantae > Streptophyta > Magnoliopsida > Rosales > Rosaceae > Prunus > Prunus armeniaca. The sequence goes on along the minus strand of CAEKDK010000003.1, from coordinate 383,789 downwards.
CCTCAATTGGATTGTTTGGTGAATATATATATATATATATCCTAATTATGCGCCTGTTCGAGTAATTATCAAGGTACCGTAAGCATCAATGAATGAAAGAATATATTCACATAATTTGAGGAAAATCCAAATACTACTTGACAGATTAGTGGTCACATACCGTGGTTCATTACCATGGTCCCAAAATGTTCTCTCTCTCTCTCTCTCTCTCTCTCTCTCTGTGGGTTGTCCAACGCTTATTGAGTCATGTAAAAGTGGCATGGCTTTAGATGGCCAACTCCCTTACAAAACTGATCGCATGGCAAGATTTGCATGAAAGATTTTTTACGTTAAAGGCATTTCTTGTGCCTAAAGTAAATGCAACATGAAGTATCTATCTACTACTTGTTGACACCTGCATTTCTTTCTCAAGTAGTCAAAAATGTTGTGGGAAAAACTGTATATATATATATAGGGTGATGCAACCGTTTGACGCTCAAATTCATAGACGGGTGAGGAGAGGAAGCTCAAGGCTTCAGGTGGCAATTCAGCCCTCAAACCCACATATATTTTTATGGCTTCTCTACTCTTGTTACTAGGAGCGATAATGCAACCCCACCATAATGATCATCTTGTGCTGAATGAGGGAACGGAGGAGTCCAAGCACAGCAATTATCATGATGGGTGGAGTGAGTGCGCCTCTGACTACCACCACCCATGGAGTTTTCTGAGCCACAAAGAGTTTGAAATCAGCTCATGGAGGTTAGCTGAGTATGGTATTTGGACTTGAGTACGAAACCATATTCACTACTTTGTTTCTCATAACTCATATCTCCATCGATTTAAATTTTACCTCTTTATAGGTAGCAAGCTATTATACAGCTGATACATGCTTGATTCAGAGTATAAGACTCTTGGTTAATGTTATTATATCCTTGATGTAACTTGTGTACAATACTCTTCATTATATATATATATATATATAGAAATTCTCCTATGCAGACATTCGGACGTTATTATCGTGTGAACGTCATGTATTTTCTATTACCCCTCCCTACTTTCCTCCCTATTTACAAATTACAATGGTATATTATGCTATTATTTCAGAGAAATTTAGTGCTAAAAGCCATAATGTTTATGATATTGGAGATAGCTAGCAACTTATTCATCTTGAAACCCAATTGATGTTACTAAAAATTAACATGACCAAATCTAGTAGGTGATTTGGAAAGGTATTAGGAAATCATGCCCTTGATCTCATCTTATACAAAAAAACATGTGTGAAACAATATAAACAAGATCAAGAATACACAAAAACAAACAAATTATTACAACAACACAAGAATTTATTAACGAGATTCACTCCATCTGTGCTATGTATCCAGGTTGCTATGAGATTTTCACTATTAAAGAAGGAAAGACAATTACAAGCACTAAAGTGTTTCGTCATACTCCCTTGTAATTAGGGTTAGCTCTCTTAACATAATACAACTCCCTAAAAGTCATATTTATAGTTTATAAGACTTACGGTTACATGGGTAGGAACTGAAGTCCGAATATGAAGCAAATTTTGAGTAGGAAATAAAACACGAAAGACGCTGGTATGGCTTCAAATGGTCCGCTGTCCTGTGATGGGCAATTAGCCGCTCTAACACAGCCTTGCAAACATCTCTCTCTTTTCTAGTAGTGTGACCAATCGGTTTTTGGACATGGGCTCCTCTAACTTGATACCTCCCAAGAAACTCAGCCAAAGCTTCAAGCACTTCACACATAACAAGGCCACATCTCAAGCAACCAACATCTCCATCATCATATGCTAAGAGACCAACTGAAATCGATCACAACTTCAGTTTGTTAATCGCCAACTTAGTCAAAATATCAACATAAATCAGCGTATGTAATTTTAGTTTGGTTCAATATTCTTGGTCCTTGAATGAAACACATGATTTTATCCGAGTGAATTGCACTCTAACTATATCACTATACAAAACACAACCCTCCTTAATTCCTCCAAGAAGCCTTTCAACCAAACCATATCTCTTTTGCAGCCTCACTGGTCACCATGCTCGGACAAAGCTATACACCTTGTAATCTTGAGACCAACTCACAACAATACTACCCACATTACAAACATAACAAAATAATACTCCTCGTATTATCAATGTCTCTTGCCAAGTCTACATCGACAAAACCTTTGAACTCAGACACAATCACCTATAAAACAGAGACATAGTACCTCGAAGATACATGAAAATCCCCTTTACCACCTCCCAATGTTGCTTTCCAGGACTACTGTGTATCGACTAACAACCCCGACTGCATGAGCAATGTCTAGTCCAGTACACACACATGAAACATCCAACCACTGAAGCATAAAGCACACTTACTATATAACCTTTCTTGATCCATGTTAGGAAGATTACATCTCCTAGTTTCAGGCTGCTAATTGTGTCAAAGCTATGCTTGATATGTGTTGGCACCATGTTGACCTCACCTTCCCCCTTTAGCAAATCCCAACAATTAAGGGATAACCCCTCTTGTCATAGGTCACATCCCACCAAACAAGGAGTAGCTAGCCATGCCCCCTCTTATGTCTTCTCAAGGCCCAAGACCCTAAATTAAGGGGAGCCAAGCAAATGACAAAGCCATCAATGAACCTTGTCTACTCCAACTTGGACTATAAAAGGGAGCTCACCACCTCCAAGCAAAAGGAGGATTGGCTGCTATTTCTTCATTTCTCCAAGAGCTGTCCAAAGTTCTCCCAAGCTTTCTATTACTCTTCTACTAGAGCTCTCAAGCCTCTCTCCCTATTTCTCTCATGTACAATGTAACCTTTTCAAATACAAATACAAAGCTATAAACTATAGTGGATGTAGCCTCATTATGGGTGAACCACTCAAACACTTGTGTTATGTGTGATTATTTCTTAATCCGTTAGGTACAAATTCACCTGTTAACATTTGGCGCCATCTGTGGGAAATGACACAAAATTCATGTCGTTCTCATCTATCTCAACCTGGAAGTTCATCTCCACCAAAAACCATATTCATGGTCCAGCTACTCCTAGCCGACCAATGGAGAATAAAGCCCACATGTGCCCCACTGCAAAATCTGCTCAATAGCCTCAGCTTGTCTCACCTCCACTACGCAAGGGCTGCTCCAACTAGCAATTCCTCAAGACACCCAACGTGTCTTCATCTACCTTCTCTCGTAGCCCAATCTCTCGCGGGTCAGTGGAGCAAAAATGGAGACGAAAGGACAGAGCTTCTCTCCTCTATTTCACGACCCGGATCAGCCAAACAGATCAACAAGCAACAGAAACTAAGAAGTTTCAAACTGGCGACGCCGCCGACCAAGTCCCATATATATGCCGACCATACTTCGCCATTTCCCTCAACCCCGTGTCATCGATACCAACCAGATTTACCTCCGTCGCTGGTCAGTTTACTACGCCGCCGACTAGACCCACAATCTCAGTACATGGGACAGCCAAGCTAGGTGCCCGCCTGCAAATTTCCACACCATGCAACCAAGGTGTGCTCCCCCCCTCAAGGACCAAACCATGGTTCCGTGCTTCGTCTTCACACAAAGAGGTCCGCCCATGCCCATTATCTCAAATAGTCCAAGTATGGTCAAATTATAAACAAACTTTTATTCTTTTATGTGCGTGTTGGGTTGGTTTGTGCAATTACCAATTTACGCCTGCAACTCCCTCTATCTATCTAGCTTGTCCAGCTTAAATAAAAGGGCTATTTGGACCTTTGGTTGCCCATTTTTCACATCCATGTGCGTCATAAACATTTGTGCAGATTTTCATCATTTACAGTGATTTATTATAACAAATACACAACTGACAGTGGGACGCGATGTCACCAAAAAGAAGGTGGGACGCGACGGGGGCAAGACGAAACTACTCTATGGCTAGCGCTCTAGGCTCTAGCTAAGTGCAAAGTTTGGTAAAAAAAGAAATTTAATACTAATTTTTAAACACCACACTTCATTTTATAAATATTAGTCCAATTCATCCAAGCAAAAATTAGTATGTCCTATCCAAACAGTTAGCTTTAAGTTTTCTTGTATGAGAAAATTAATTATTCATATAAGAAATAATAGTCAACCTCTATAAAAATTTCTGATTTTGTCCTTGAATGTGAGGAATGTCAACAAAAAATTGGTAGTTTTGACATAAACAAAATTGAAAGGAGGAGAGATATAGGTATAGACGTGGCACATACAATATGAGTAATGCTACTTTTACCATATTTTTATATCACATGATGTTGTATGTCCATATCATATGTCACATCAATTAAATCGATAAAGTATATTTTAATTAAGAAAATTAGAAAAACAAATAATATAATATGGTATACGGTATATAAATGTAGGAATATGGTTGATGTGGTTGTCCGTACATATAGGAATATGGTATATAAATGTAGTAGTAAGAGTAGCATTATTCATATAATATACATATGAGAATTTATTGATAAGTGCGGTTGCATTTCATGCTTACATAAATATGTTTTTTTGTTTTATTCGATACATGTTTGTTATGGTTTGTTTTGGACAAATATCCAAGGAAAATGGGATGCATGCACGTTGCAATACACTTGTACGGAAATATCCTCTCTCTCTAGGTCACCATTGACCAATTAGAATTTTTATATTGTATTTAATATTTATCTTAATTTTAATTAATAATATCAGTTTTTTATATTTGTATTAATCAAAGAGATTTTTAGTATTTTAATATTTTATTTTATCTTTTTTTTTTTTTTTTTTTTTTTTTTTTTTTTTTTTTTTTATATCATTCTCTTCCTTTTTGCCCCCTACATCCTTCTGTCAGGGATAATTGATTTTTATTTATTTATTGGTACTTTTTAAATTTGGCCCTTGGGTTACTTTTTCAATAAATAAAAAAAATTTGTAGTCCGCCACATGGCAATGAAGGCATAACCATGGATAAAAATGCTTTTATCAGGTAACCTAAACCCTAAAAGAAGAGAGATTGATTCAGTGATAGAGAGCGAGAGAGGAGAGCAGAAGTATGGTGAAAACTTAAATATCTATGTACCAATGAATTTTACTACCAAATCCATATCCAATATTTAATTATTCATACATAGTATAATAATTACGCAAATCCCAAGAAGAACCAAAAATCATAACTAGAAATGAAAATATATTTATATTAGAGAATCCTAATTAAAATTAACATCCATGTTATGATAATATCCACAAAGTGGTTAAAAGATTTGTCCAAACCCAAAGGAGAGCTACGTGGTCTTTCGACCAATAGCTTTACAAAATGGTTAAAAGATTTGCCTAAACCCAAAGAGGTTAAAAGTAAGCCTATAGGCTACAGATTTTCTACCTCCACACAAAGAATAATAAAAGACTTCATATGCAACCCATATATCAGCTAGTACAGCAGAACGCTTTAGTATCATCTGGAGACTGAAACCGCTACACAAAAACAATTCCTATCAAGTCTTTTTTCTCTTACACTGTTCACAAGTCTCAGGGAATATATTTTAACAACCTTTGCTAAACGGAAAAAATATATATATTATCCTTCTACTCTTCTATTCAGTTTGAAACTAGAAGCCGGTCAAGAATGGAATATAAAGAAAAGCCTCTCTTCGTTTGAAACTTTCTGTAAGAAGAAGCGTCATTTGAAACCTTCTGTAAGATGAAGCTGTTTGGGGTGCGGGACTTGGCCTCTCACATCACCATCCCTCCATCAATGGTCAATACCTACAATTGATCGGTGCAAAACTTGACATCTCACATGGTGCCATTTCCCATTTGTCCAAGGGAAAATTATCAGATTTCTAATAAAAATTTACCTGTCCAGTAATGTAACTGGCAGCAGGATTGAGCGCTAAGAATTCCACCAGTCCTGCGACTTCTTCAGGTTGACCATATCGTCCTGAAAGAATTATAAAACAGATTTATTTTCTCTAATTTATATGTGAGTCTACAAAGATCAGGCTTTAAGTTTAGGCAAACCAGGGAAGAAGAATTAGAGAATCAATCAAATTTCAATCATCCCAATCCAATGACTCAATAACATTTATATCTCTCAGATAAGTTATATAACCAACACGAGCAGTTTCTCAATAATTCACATTAACTACAATAGATTTTGATAATAATGTTTAAATAACTAGTAGCGAATTCTCACCTAGGGGGATGGTTCCCAAGATCTTCTTTTCTATGTCTTCTCCAAGCTTGGCAGTCATATCAGATGCAATAAAACCAGGTGCTACAGCATTGACCTAAGGAAAAAAAGAAAGCTTTAGATGGATAATTACTTTAGGCCCACCACGTAAGACTGGAAATATGCAAGAAATTTAGAAATATATCTGCTTGAATGTTTAATGTCCTGAAACAAACCACATAGCCATTGCTAAGTGTGGAGTGGGGTTAAACGTATTAGCAAGCAAGCCCCACACACCGAAAACAGATAATAAAATTAATTAATTAAAAACCTTGAATCACATGCACATACATTAATGCTCCTGCTTGAATACTCCTTTGCGACACTCTTCGTAAAGCCAATTACTCCGGCCTTTGCAGCACTGTAGTTGGCTTGTCCAACATTGCCAACAAGACCAACAACAGATGCTATATTGATTATTCTTCCCTGAAATATGATGAACATACTAAGGATCTAGAAGCAAAATAGGATTTTCACATTGACATAATACAAGAAAGGAAGACAGAATTTGATCACCTTTCTCTGTTTCATCATAATTTTCGCTGCAGCCTGCAAAAAGCATGAACCATGCTAAAAAGATCAGACAATTCTAAGCTTGAACAACTATAATTACTACATCAACATATGCCCTACACTACATACCTGTGTGCACAGAAACACGCCAGTAAGATTCAAATCAATAACCTCCTGCCATTGGGATGTTTTCATTCTCATCAACAAGCCATCCCGTGTTATTCCTGAAAAACACTGTGTTAGTTGAAATAGAAAGGAAAGTCAAGATAAGAAGCTTAAATACAAGAAGTAATATGATGCTGACCAGCATTATTAACCAACACATCAATTGTTCCCCATGCATCAACCACCTATATTCATTTGATTGAAAAGATGTCACGTTGCAAGCAATAATTGCAACCACACTAAAAAAACCATGTAGTTAGCATAAAAGAGCACATTCGCGTACAGTTTTAATCATTGCCGCTACATCTTCTTCCTTCGAAACATCACCTCCGAATGTCAGAGCTTGACCACCAGATGCCTCAATCTACAGCATTTAAACCGCAATAAAACATGTTTAAAATGCGGCATATAATTAAAACCAAATATTTCTACTATGAACTGATTTCAATATTGCATGAAGGCCATTATTTTAACCAAAAAAGGTACCTCCTTGGAAACTAATTCAGCTTCCTTAGATGACCTTGCGTAGTTTACCAGTACCTGTAACAGTGAAATGAAGCCTATGGTCATGACTTATCGAAGAAAACAATTGAATGATGAATGATGATGATGACCTTACAACCAGACTTGCCGAGAGTAAGAGCAACAGCTTTGCCAATTCCTCTAGAAGCTCCAGTGACGATAACCACAGGAGCCTCCACGTTCTGAGATACAGCAGCGCTCGATTGCTCAACGGCCGCTACCTGCGCCCTAATTCCTGCTATTTGATTATATTTCCATTAAAACATCACCAAATTGTTTTGATGTAAACTTCAATTTACCGTAACAAGAAAATGCGATTCATTTACCAGAGCTAGAGGAGGATGAGGAGCTCGAAAATCGGGTCAGGGCAACGCGATACAGTCGAACCCCGCCGAGAAGTGGATAGGAGCTTCGTGGGTGAGATAATTGGCGGAAGAGTCGTACCGGAGCTCCAACGGTGTTGAAGCCGATCATGGCCGCCATTGAGAGTCTGAGAATGGCGGGTGCCGCAGACGAAGAAAAGGAGGAAGAGAGAGAGGCAAGGAAGGTCACCAGAAGATCAATCTATCGGACTGAGAACTGAGGAAAAATGTGAAGAAGACGGGTGTGTAATCTCTCTGAGCAGGGGTTTTAGCATATCGGTGGAAATGCGTACTGTGTACAAGGAATTTTTATCAAATTGAGTAAAAACTTGCAATGGTGCCCGTGCGATGCTGCGGGTTCTAATACCATGTAAAATGTGTACAAAGTTGTGAATGTAAAATGTGTACAAAGTTGTGAAAATATGTAGGAAAAATGGTACTATTTATACAGACATGGAGATCTAAATAGTGGCATCATGCTTTGTTTAGCAAGTCTAAGTTACAAAAAAATAGAATAATAACACGTTTTTTATGCAGTTTGTCATGTTAAAATAATGACCATATTTTAATAAATCAAGTAGCAGTAAAAACATCAAAATATTGGCAACATTGAGATGCTCATAATTCAAATGAGTTTGGATAGGTCTTTATATATATGCTATAGGGTGGTGGAATAGGATTTTTCTATCTTGATGTCTGTTCTTTCTCTTGTTAGCTCTGCTGTAGATGTGGCTTATGTTCTTTCTTGTCTTTTGTGGAGGTTTTAACTCTGTTGGTATAAATTTGGAAAATGATAGGTGTTAGTGTAGATGAATGGAAAATTTTGAGCGAAGACAAAAACTATTATCACATAATTAAGTTCAAAAATACAACATGACAACACAACAATTTAGGTACATCAAGCATTCTATTAATCTAATGAGCAAAAGTATAACCTCAGTCTATTTAATCAATTGACAATAAACATACAACAATTGTGACAATTTATTAATCCTAAATTAATATGACAAAATTGTATATTTAAAGCGTACAGCCGGGCGGCTATACTCTTTAAATGTTGATTAAAATTTAGAGGGTTTCACTAAAACACTCAAAATGAGGGCTGAAATTATAAAAAAACCCAACACCCAAAACACTTTATAAACACACCCAAAAACCATCATTACACACACTCAAAACCCATTTATAAACACACCCAAAAATATACAATAGTTGATTTTGGGTGTGTTTCTATGTTTAAATAGTGTTTGGGTTTTTTTATAAATACATGTCTAGGATTGGCGTATAACCGTTCGGCTATACTTTCTAAATGGATTCGAATATTTTAAAAGTATAGCCGTCCGGCTCTACTCTTCAAATATATTCAAGACGAACACAAAGCTTGCACTCGCAGAGGACGGAACTTGCTCTCGCAATCACTGCTTCGTCCTCCGGGTTCGGCACCGGAAAAAGACCAAACCCGCCTAGCCTCCTGCCTGGCCCCTAGCGACCGCCTAGCCCCCTAACGACCGCCTAGAGACCGCCCAGCCGCCTAACGACCGCCTAGCCGCCTAGCGCCCGCCTAGAGCTCGTTCTTGAAGGGTTCAACGACAATTCACAAGATGCACATTCTTGAAGGTAATATTGGATATCCCACACTCGTAGTAGTAGTTCAGAACTTCAGATAGGTTGATATATAGTCAATATAATATTCTGACCATCTGTGAACTGTCGCGGGAATTTAAATCCCGTCAGCACTGACAGCATCAAGTGTTTTCGACAATTGACCTATTTTGCTTTTTACAAATATAATCTCACATTAACTCAACAAATCTGATGTTTTGCGGTTCATAAACAACCTTTCTGATGACCCTCTGCTGAAGACGCTTGGGCCTAACTTCAGATCCTATTTCTATCGAGCTTTTCATCAGTTCAAGAGAGTCTTTGCAGAATTTAAAAGCTCTCACCATGAGGTATGTATCAAAAGTCCTTTGCTAATTGGTCTGTAACAGGTGTTGGAAAAGGAAAATATTTCTTCAATGTTCTTAGGAGGACACTGAGGCCACTCCTATGATACATCTTTATAGTTTTCTGCCATTAAGTCTGCTGTTGTTTATATTTGCATATCTCTTTACTTTTATAGAGTAGTTTCCAAATTTTGGTGGTTGGTTTTCTAATTTTCAAGAACTCTGAAGGCACGTGTAACTATATCACTTCAATCTTGAAGATGTTGAGCCACAAATCTTTGCAAAACTTAAACATGTAACGGATTGTCTCTTCCTACCTCCAAATATTAGTTGTAAAACACAGAGAATTACATGACAGATGCTTGTATTACCTCATTTAGCAGGTTTTCTAACCATGAATGCATATGCTATATTGTTGAGGACTGCACGGTTCGTACAACATTTCATCAAAGAGAAACTGGAAAAGAATGAATTCAAAGCAGCTCTTGCAAATGAGGAATTAGTTTTCTTTACGGTATGTAGTCAATTTTCTTTCTTTTTAATTATTTCTGTACGCTTTTCTGCCGCAACTTTTTCTCAAGAAATATGTCCTATTTAAGTATTTTCTTGTGGTATTGTCCTTAATCAGAGTTGCTCTCATCAAAACTCACTAGCTGAAAGCGTCACAAGTAGTTGTATTCAGCTTAGCTGATTGTGATGTCAAGTATTGTAGACCAACTGAAATTTTCTTTTGCTGTAACTTCTGCAAGATGGAATCTGTGTATTCACTATTTCAAGATTTTAGATTGGTATATAGTATATACTTTTTTGTAGTATAGCAATGATAATTCTCTTAGAATTTGCTTTCTCCAGTTTTTGTTTGGGGCAAAGATTCTTGAAGTTCCCAAATTGCGTGAGGAAGGATCTTCTAAAATACCACTGCAATGTGCACGTGTTATAAGGTACGCAATTACAGTCACTTCAATCCTACTCACTTAGCCAGTTAGTGATTGGGGTGACCAGTCTAGAATTTTCAGATTCTTTAGAGGGCATGTGTTTGGTGTCGTTTTTTACCATTGTGTAATGTTCTGAGCGAACTGTTTCCCCAGGTTCTAATTCTGCTGTGATATTTATTATGTGTAGGATGGTCCGAGATGGCTATTTCGGCTTTAAAGACTATTTTCAATCTCTATGTGATACTGTGGACGGTGGTAAAGACTTCTATTTGCTTGGTTCTGATTTTGAGAGCTATTTAGAGGCTCAGGTAATTATTTCTGTTTACTTGGCAGTCCCAACCCAAAGCATATATATGCACTTGGAAGTATGGTGTTGTATAACTTACTATGGTGCATGGGATTTGAATCTATATGACTACAGGCTGCTGTTGATAAAGCATTTGCGGATCCAAATAAGTGGACTCAAATGAGCATCCTTAGCACAGCCGGATCAGGGATATTTAGCAGCGACAGAACAATCCAAGACTACGCGGAGAAGACTTGGGGAATTGAACCGTGCAGATTCCCTTCTGATGGCTAGCTCACCCTCACCCTCACCCTCATCCACACCCCAGTAGCAACATTTTACATATTTGAATGGAATGTATCGGAAAGAATTTAAATTTTCATTCCCCAACGTCGCTTGTATAAATAAAATAATTGAAGAAATAAGTGTAGCCCAATGGGCTAAAGTGGTATTTTAGCCTCAAACCCTTAAATGATATGAAAAAATTGTGTGGTTAAAGAGTATAGCTGCCGTGTATAGCCGTTCGGCTACTCTGTTTAAAATATTCTAAACATATAGCCGTGCGGCTATACGCTTTCGATATATTCAACATGAACAGTAAGCTTGCACTTGCAGTCACAGCCATTTCGCTTCTCTATCAACTCAACCTTCGATTTGTTTTCCTCGGTTTTCGGCTGCTTCGTCCTCTAGGTTCGGTACCAAAAAATGAGCCAACCCGCCTAGCCGCCTAGGCCGATTTTTCAAACACTGCGATTGACTGAAAGTCTGAAACCCGAAATTGAAAAAATTTTGCTGCAAATTTGAGCTTGAGATTGAAATTGGGAAGCACAAGTCAGTTCCGTAGAAGAAGAGATCTCATGCCTCTAATTCCATTCCTCTCCATGCTTCCCGCCTTATTCTCCTCTCTTGGCTCTCTCTCAAACGACATGTTCACCTCACCACACCAACGACAACGATGACAATTCCTCCCCTCTGCCAACTCCGCATGAAACTTGATTAATCTTTATGCATTCAATATTCATCCATTGATGGTTCTTCTTGGTTGGACTGCTCTTCATTCTTTGGATATTGTATTTCTGTTATAGATTTTGACATTTGATCATGCCCTCTTGTTTGCTGAGAGAACAAAAAAAAAAAAAAAAGATGTGTCTCCTCCTCCTCTTGCACATAGGAACACAAAACCAACCCACCAAAGAACAGAAAAAAAATATTGAAATATTACACCACCTCAAGTGAAAAATCTAATTCATTTAAGCTTTTAAATTTGTTCTTGTATTAGCACCTGTATGAGCAACAAGGTGAATTGTAAATGGACTCTACTTCTGCATTTGAGTTGTAATCCACTAGGATGAGTGTAAAGCCCTTATTTATGCTTACGGTCTCCCACTAGGGCTAACAGTCAATCTATAGCTCAAACGCAGTTGTATTGTATGGCCATGAGTTCACAACAACAAAGTCCTATAATCAAATTCCTGTCAGATGAAAGGTATTTATGCAAGACCAGAGGGAGTAATGTTCATTTAAACTTAAAAACATTCCCCAAGATCATGTACACAAATCTTTCATCTACATGGAACGCCATCAAGATATGAACTAATCAAGTTTGTTGAATGAATGCTTGCCAAGATCCTCATCCTTTCAACATGGCTCTTAAAACATCTACTGGCACAGCTTTATTAAGTGGATATGTAACCATAGACTTTGTATCTTTGTAATCTATCTTGAGATGCCTCTCCTTGATCTTTTCTTTAACCATCAAGAAAATGCTTGGTACCTACAGATTTTTATTGTTTCTTTAGAATAAAACTGCTCTTTGTATTATTACAATAAAACTGCAACTGTTGCTTCCTTGACTCCTTTCAATAAACTGCCCCTTCATCCAACAAGAATACATTACTAGAGGTCGACGTACTTCAGGACATCCTGCAAAAATCTTTAGTTCTCTTTTAAACCAGCATGTTACTCTTTGCCTTTTACAGATACCTAAAACACTTTCTTTACTGCATTCCAATGAGCGTTTCCAACATTGGACCGGAATTTACTTAACACACTGATGACAAATGCCAAGTCTGGCCTATTACAAACTCGTGCATACATAAGACTCCCAAAATTATCAAATAAGAAAATTCTTTCTGTGAATGTCATTCAGTGGTCAAGGGATAAAACTTTATGCATAAACTGTGATGTTAGCAACTGTAATACCACAAATTATGTCCTACATTCACAAGAAATCTTTAAAGAAATTAACAAACCATATTAATTCCTATTTAAGAGCATGAAATTATCTATTGTTTCAATGTTGAAACCCTGAAGAGAATCTTGAACCAATTCAGTTAGCCAAACATTCCTAATGGTTTCCAAAATTAAAGTTACTTAAAAATTTGCCAAAATTAAAATCCATATTCAATAACCACGAAAATTTGCAGTCTATGAGAAGACACATATACGTTCATCGTGCAAAAGCTACAGGTCATGTGAAAAGCTTCAGATGAGTCATTCATTAATCTTTACTCATAGTCCAGAATCTGTCAGGAAAGTTTATGTGCATCTGTATCAACTTTATAAATCCACCAAAAATTCAATACAAATTTACATGAAATTCTACACAAGAGATATCCAAACAGACATCATATTTGAGATTTCAAAACTGAAAACTGAACCAAAATTATGAGAACTGACATGTACCTTGAAATACTTATGTGTCCAAACTGTATGTACTTTATACCACTTGAAAACTAAACCAAATAAGTCAGTGTTCTTTAAACAAAAAACAATATGATATTCTTGAAACAAACTGCAGAGGATTTAAATGAATAGAGTTCTTAAAAACTGATGTTCTTTAACAAGGTTAAAGCTCAAGTTTCTTTTAGGCTATCATTTAAAACATCTTTATTCCCACAACTGTATGTATGCTATATTCTCACTTTTGAGGAGAATACAACCTGTTTATAAAAACTAGATCACAAGACTAAACCACATGATGTCTTATCTTGTGCCATTATGAATTGAACCATACTAGTCCTCATTTGAGAGGAAAACTTCATAATGCCATTTTGATCATTTAGCCTTGAATATTTAAGATGTTGTATTCGAAGAAGTGCTTTGGCAATTCAACCAATACAAAATCTTTCTTTAAACATGATCACTGAAACTTTAGTTAAATCTGTAGGGAAATTTAACTTTGATGGCATGTAGGTGCTCATCTCATATTTTATTTTCTTTAGTGATGAAATTATCTTTCTTTACCATGTGAAAAAAAATTCTGTAACAAGTGCTCTTGCTACAACACCCAAAAAAACAAAGCTATATGCTACTTCAATCTTTAGAATCAAGCCAATTCATTTATACACCCTGTTAGACAGCTTCAATTCTCCTTATTTCTATTCCTGATAGTTTTTTCTGAAATCAATTATTTTAGATGCACAGCCCTAACAGTTTAAGATTTTTCCTTGTACGTTTTTCTGGTTGTATACTATATATTCCTTTTACTAGAGTTGCATTAAAGCATATCAGAATTTCCCGAATCATTAATAACCAAAACTTAATTATCAAAAGCAGAAAGTGGACCTAGCAGATCAATTATGTTTAGTCATAAGAAGATAATCCAACAAAACGAAAAGAACGTGAAACCTGGGAGTAATAGGCTCCTTTAGATATGCTCGTATGCTTGATAATGGGCTTAAAGAACAAAAGAACAGAACCAGACCCACCCTGGCACCCAGATCCGCCTAGCGCCGCCTAGAGCCGCCTAGCGCCGCCTAGAGCCGCCTAGAGCTGCCTAGCCCCGCCTAGAGCCGCCTAGCCCCGCCTAGCGTAGCCCAGACCAGTCTAGCGCCGCCCAGACCCTCCCAGGCCGCCTAGGCTGATTTTTCGTAATGCAGACTATGGATTTTTCGTAATCTAGACGCCTCTGCTTTTCATCTGCTACGAGTATATAACCTGCAATGAGAGAGAGAGAGAGAGAGAGAGAGATGAGATGTAATATGTTTACATATTTTCTTCTCATTTCTTGCCGCCCCTTCTAACAACTTCAAACCCTTACTGCGCAGCAGCCTCCTCCGCCCACACAAAACCCATCGCATCACCATCCCTCCTCCCCACCCTCTCACACTTTGCATAAAACTCCTCTCTCTCTCTCTCTCTCTCTCTCTCTCTCTCTCGTATGTGCAGCCATGTGTTTCCTACGTGTGTGTGGGAGAGTGCAATTTTGTGATTTGCCACATATTCGTGGACTCATATGGCCTTTTATAATTTTGAAGGAAGAGTTTGACGCTTCTTTTATAGCAAATAGTGCAGCCGTATGGCTATACTCTGCTTGCGCATTTTCAAAACAGTGTAGCCGTTCGGCTATACCCGGGCATCTTGTTCACTGAGGCAACGACTACAAGCGACTAAAAGCCAATCAAATCTAATGACACGTTAAATTTCGATTGTCAAATGATGTTACTTGTTCAATATATTTTTTGTTTTCTTAATGTCTGGTTAGTGTGCAGACACCAAATTCCTGTTTAATGGAATACAGGTATATCCAAGTCACACAAACTACTCCAGGACAGAACTTAATACATAAAAGAATAATCTTTGGAAGATGGTATATTATTATTAAGCATGGATTAAGACATGAAACTGTGATATCTGAAAATCAATCTGGTGGTTTACACGAATGATCAGTTAACTAATATTGGGCAGTTATATGGTTCCAAGTTTTTTTTGTCATTTTATAATGATTTCGCAATGTAGTTCCTAGTTAAAAATCCTGGTAGGTTTTAGAAAATGGAGGTATCTCTCTGCGAGTAATTGCCTGAACTTTAATAGATACGGAATTTGATTCATCTGATCTTTTTCTTCACGTGTAAAATCAGGGTTATGCACCTGCATTTGAGGAAGGCACAAAGTCTAATTGTGTCAGTCTTGGTGATATGCAACTGTCAAATGAGAAGAACAATCATGATGATGAGTTTGAACGTGAAAGTAATGGTTACAGTGAAAAGGCTGAAGCCAGACAAGGCCAAGATGACGATTCATATGTTGCAAATGACAAATATAATGGATACAATTACGATGATGAATGCAATTATGATAAGGAATGCGATTTTGAAGAATTGACTTAAATAATCAACTTTTTTTTTCTTGATTTAGATTATTTTTTCATGAACCAGTTGTATCATGTTATGATCTAAAGGTTAAGCAATTGAATCTTTTGGTTTTTAACAACTTTTTCAAATTGGAATTAGTCTGAGGAGAGATGCTATTGAGCATTGTTTGCATGTGAAACTCTTTGAACTATAACCATGAGCAAAATTCGTAAATTGGAACACTGAATTGTTGGTTTAAAGTTGTTCACAGTTTTTTGAGTGTATAGGGAAAAGCACCAGTTTGACAACAATGTTTCCCCTGTTTTCTTCTTCCTAAATTCAACACTGACAACACCAAAGGCTTCTCAATATTCTATACAAGTCTGGGGAAAATTTCAATTGATCATTGATTTGCATCTCAAACTGTGAATTTATATAATTTAGTTAAAAGAAATTTTATTCAATGTTGAAAAATCGATTCTATGATGACGTTAGTGGGGCTTAGTTTCCACATCATCAAACTGCTCGGCAATTCATCATCCTTGACAATTTGACATTTTGTCGTCCAAAATATCCAATAAGGCCTTGTTTCTTTATTGCCGATTCAAAGCCATTCGAATATTTTAAAAGTATAGCTGAGCGGCTATACTCTTAACACGAAGCTTGCACTTGCAGTCAAGCCATTTCGCTTCTCTATCAACTCAAGCTTCGATTTGTTGTCTTTGGTTTCGGCTACTTCGTCCTCCGGGTTCGGCAACGAAAAAAACACAACCCACCTAGGCGCCTGCCTAGCCGCCTAGCTCCGCCTAGCATCCTCGCTCCCCCCTAGCCACCACCTAGCGGCCTCGCGCCCTCCTAGCAACCGCCTAGCCGCCTCGCGCCTTCCTAGCAACAGCCTAGCCGCCTCGAGCCTGCCTAGCGACTGCATAGCCACCTAGCCGCCTGCCTAGGCCGATTTTTCGAACACTGCGATTGACTGAAAGTCTGAAACAACAATGGCCTCTTTTAGCATCCTTTGGCTTCTTTTGCAGTCTATGCTTTCTCAGCTGCTTCTAGTTTCATATGTCCATGGCTCAAAATGCTACTACCGATCCATCTGAAGGTACTAGCCATCTTTCAAGTATAGCATAAATGTACGTTATGTGATGGGTACGCAATGATTGAATTGAGAATACAGTGACGGCGTTGATCTCAATATCCAAGCAATGTGACATGCAATCCCTGCCTATCAGTGGATGAGAGCAATGCATTGGATTTGCCATCAATGGAAGCGAGTTTGAAAAGCCAGAGAATAATCCAGCCTCTCTCTCTCTCTCTCTCTCCTCTCTCTCTCTCTCTCTCTCCATATTCTTTAGTCTTGTGTTGTAGTATAGCCGGTCGGCTGCACTTTTTCAACACGTGGCATTTTTTTAAATAAGAAATAGTCTAGCCGTGCGGCTATACTCCTTTTTTTTTGAATTTTTTAAACAAAGATGGTATAGCCGGTGGGCTGTACTTGTTTGACACGTCGCACACAGGCTGGGGCGTGTCTTTATATACATATATATGCTGGCTATACCATATTCTTTTTTATCTTTTTAAAAAAATAGTATTCCCGTGCGGCTATACTCCTTTTTTATGAATTTTTAAAACATAGATGGTGTAGCCGGTGGGCTGTACTTGTTTGACACGAGGCACACAAGCTGGGGCTGTGTCTTTATATACATATATATATGACGGCAACACTAGATTCTTTTTGTTTTTAGAAAAAAAATAGTATAGCAGTGCGGCTATACTCCTTTTTTTAAAAAAAATTTAAACAAAGATGGTATAGCCGGTGGGCTGTACGTGTTTGACACGTGGCACACAGGCTGGGGCGTGTCTTTATATACATATATATGCCGGCTATACTACATCCTTTTTCATTTTTTGAAAGAAATAGTATCATCGGGTGGCTGTACTCCTTTTTCTTTGAATTTTTAAAATAAAGATGGTATAGCCGGTGGGCTGTACTTGTTTGACACGTGGGCTGGGGCGTGTCTTTATATACATTTATACAAATAGTATAGCCAGCCGGCTATACTAGATCCTTGTTTGTTTTTTGAAAGAAATAGTATAGCCGTGCGGCGATACCCATTTTTTTCCTTTTTTTAAAATAAGAAATTGTATAGCCGGTCCTCTGTACTTTTTCAACACGTGGCACTTATGCTCTGGGCTCATCCTTTTTTAATAAATAAATAGTATTGCCAACCGGCTATACGTTTTTAAAAATTTTAAAAACGTATAATTTGTTTCTTTACTTTTGTTTTTTTTTCCTACTTCTTTGATTCAATATATATAATTATGTAATGTCTTATCCTTTAACTAGGAATGATATTTTATTTATTATTTAATTCAAAAAATTTATAGAAAAAGTCCACAAAATAATTAATTTCTATTTACTAAGTCTTTTGTGAAATCTTTTGGGTGTCCTAATTAATTTTCTCAACAGCCCAAGAGCCCTATCCATTACTATTAGGCCATTACACGAGTATCTACTGTCCCATTTTCATTTTTTACTTTTCTAGAGTTGTTACCCGTACAAAGATTCTAGCACCTTCATGTTTAATAACGTATTATACACGTACGCACGTATTTCTCATGTTTAATGCACCTATTTTTTACAAAAATTCAATAACACACACATAATTCTCACGTACTTGTTTGACAAGCTGGGGCATGTCTTTATATACATTTATACAAATAGTATAGCCAGGCGGCTATACTAGATCCTTTTTTTGAATTTTTTAAACAAAGATGGTATAGCCGGTGGCTGTACTTATTTGACACGTGGCGCACAGGCTGGGCTTGTCTTTATATGCATATATATGCCGGCAATACTAGATCCTTTTTTATTTTTTGAAAAATTTCGTGGCTATACTCCTTTTTTTGAATTTTTTAAACATAGATGGTATAGCCGTTGGGCTATACTTATTTGACACGTGGCGCACAAGCTGGGCTTGTCTTTATATGCATATATATGCCGGCAATTTTTTTTTTTCAAAAAGGCTATATACTCTTTTTTTTGAATTTTTTAAACATAGATGGTATAGCCGTTGGGGTGTACTTATTTGACACGTGGCACACAGGCTGGGATGTGTCTTTATATACATATATATGCCGGCTATACAACCTTTTTTATTTAATGAAAGAAATAGTATAGCCGTGCGGCTATATGCTTTTTTTTTAATTTTTATAATAAAGATAGTATAGCCGGTCGGCTGTACTTGTTTGACACGTGGCACTTTTGCTCTTGGCGCATCCTTTTTTTAATAAATAAATGGTATAGCCAACCGGCTCTACGTTTTTAAAAATTTTTAAAACGTATAATTAGTTTCTTTACTTTTGTTTTTTCGCTACTTCTTTGATTCGATATATATAATTATGTAATGTCTTATCATTTTTCAATTACTTTAATTAGGAATGATATTTTATTTATTATTTAATACAAAAAATTTATAGAAAAAGTCCACAAAATAATTAATTTCTATTTACTAAGTCTTTTGTGAAATCGTTTGGGTGTCCTAATTAATTTTTTCAATAGCCCAAGAGCCCTATCCATTACTATTAGGCTATTACACGAGTATCTATTGTCCCTTTTTCATTTTTTACTTTTCCAGAGTTGTTAGCCGTACAAAGATTCTAGGGCCTTCACGTTTAATAATGTATTATACACATACGCACGTATTTCTCATATTTAATGCATCTATTTTTTACAAAAATTCAATAAGACACACATAATTCTCACGTATTATTGAATAAAAATAATATATATTTATAAAAAAAAAGGGTATATATACTCAGTTTTTCCAAATTGCCTTTAAAAATAGTATAGCCATGCGGCTATATTCTTGTTTTAAAATTTTCTAAACAAAGATGGTATAGCCGGTGGGCTGTACTTGTTTGACATGGGCTGGACTTGTCTTTATATACATATATATATATATATATATATATATATGCCGGCAAAAATAGATCCTTTTTTATTTTTTGAAAAAATAGTATAGCCGTCCGGCTATACTCCTTTTTTCAATTTTTCAAACAAAGATGGTACAGCCCATGGGCTGTACTTGTTTGACACGTGGCGCACAGGCTGGGGCGTGTCTTTATATACATATATATCCCGGCTATACTCTATCCTTTTTTTTGAATTTTTTAAACATAGATGGTATAGCTGGTGGGCTGTAATACAAAAACATTGCAAGAATCAAAGGCTCTGTTCATGGACGTGAGGCATTGTCAATTGTGAAGTTGGTGCCTAATATCAAGTACTTAAATTTGAAGGGTGCAAAAGTTAATCGGGATGGTCTTGAGATCTGGTGATGTTGGACGCCAGAGATTGTTCTGGTTTCGATGAGAACGACAATGAAATATCAAAGCTTGCATCTCATGTTAGTAAATTTATGTGCGAGAGGGTTCTGAATTTCCTGAATTTCTTCGTGGTATGGACAATTTTGTTCTTCCTGTTGATGGATACGCATTTCATTTGCATGTGGATGAGACGTGGGATGAAATGCTCAATGATTTGGGCGACGAGGAATGAAGAACTATTTGATTGTACTAAGTGATATCTCATGTTTTTTTTATATTTACAACACTAATGAGCAATTATGTGTTGAGTGTGGTGTGGTGTGGTGTTCATCTTGTGTGTTTGGACATTGTTACTCTAATGAGGGCTTGTTATAAGTTCCTATCTTGATTTCATTATAAGATGTTTGCTTAATTTGGAAAATGGCTGTTCTAACTTCCTTCGCTACATTTTGCGTAATATCACATATGCTTGCGATTGTTCTGCAGCAGATCCTGACCTTCAATAATAATGGATGATGGTACTCTCTAGGCTCGATATCTGCTTAGGAACCAAAAATATATTAAGCTTTTGGCTCTTCTTTTGTATTATATTTATATGTTGTATATATGTTCATGTTGTAGGTTAAGAAGGTTAACAAAGTGAGGCTCGCTGAGTACATTGAAGCAATGAGTGGTGTGAAGTTTTGGTCACAAGTTCTTAGAACTTCTATCCTGTTCATCTTTTCTCTTTTGTCTTGAAGCTATGTCTAATAGATTACACTGAAATTTGTCACTTTCAACTGCAGGTTAGTTTAGATACAATGTTTGATGTGCACACAAAGCGAATACTCGAGTACAAAAGGCGGCTGCTTAATATACTTGGCATTATCCATTGATATGACTGTATCGAGGTGAATCTGATTTTATATGTGGAAAAACTTTGCATTCCATATTTTTATAACTTATTAACAAAGAACTACCATATACCTTCTAAAGGGAGCTATCACCATCCTCTAGCATTGTGCATACCTAGTTCATCTTCTTGTCACGGTAATATAAGAAGTTGTTGGACAATAATTTGTTGATTTTTCAATGAGATATGATGTGCAGTTTGAGCTTTCTTCTCATGTTTTGTTTTTTAGCCTTTAACCCTTAAAATAATATGACAAAATTGTATATTTAAAGCGTACGGCCGCGCGGCTATACTCTTTAAATGTTGATTAAAATTTAACCGTATAGCTGTCCGGCTATACTTTCTAATTGGATTCGAATATTTTAAAAGTATAGCCGACCGGCTCTACTCTTCAAATATATTCAAGACGAACACGAAGCTTGCACTCGCAGAGGACGGAACTTGCTCTCGCAGTCACTGCTTCGTCCTCCGGGTTCGGCACCGGAAAAAGACCAAACCCGCCTAGCCTCCTGCCTGGCCCCTAGCGACCGCCTAGCCCCCTAACGACCGCTTAGAGACCGCCCAGCCGCCTAGAGACCGCCTAGCCGCCTAGCGCCCGCCTAGAGCTCGTTCTTGAAGGGTTCAACGACAATTCACAAGATGCACATTCTTGAAGGTAATATTGGATATCCCACACTCGTAGTAGTAGTTCAGAACTTCAGATAGGTTGATATATAGTCAATATAATATTCTGACCATCTGTGAACTGTCGCGGGAATTTAAATCCCGTCAGCACTGACAGCATCAAGTGTTTTCGACAATTGACCTATTTTGCTTTTTACAAAATATAATCTCACATTAACTCAACAAATCTGATGTTTTGCGGTTCATAAACAACCTTTCTGATGACCCTCTGCTGAAGACGCTTGGGCCTAACTTCAGATCCTATTTCTATCGAGCTTTTCATCAGTTCAAGAGAGTCTTTGCAGAATTTAAAAGCTCTCACCATGAGGTATGTATCAGAAGTCCTTTGCTAATTGGTCTGTAACAGGTGTTGGAAAAGGAAAATATTTCTTCAATGTTCTTAGGAGGACACTGAGGCCACTCCTATGATACATCTTTATAGTTTTCTGCCATTAAGTCTGCTGTTGTTTATATTTGCATATCTCTTTACTTTTATAGAGTAGTTTCCAAATTTTGGTGGTTGGTTTTCTAATTTTCAAGAACTCTGAAGGCACGTGTAACTATATCACTTTTTTTTTTTTTTTTTTTTTTTTTTTTTTTTTTTTTTTTTTTTTTTTTTTTTTTTTTTTTTTTTTTTTTTTTTTTTTTTTTTTTTTTTTTTTTTTTTTTTTTTTTTTTTTTTTTTTTTTTTTTTTTTTTTTTTTTTTTTTTTTTTTTTTTTTTTTTTTTTTTTTTTTTTTTTTTTTTTTTTTTTTTTTTTTTTTTTTTTTTTTTTTTTTTTTTTTTTTTTTTTTTTTTTTTTTTTTTTTTTTTTTTTTTTTTTTTTTTTTTTTTTTTTTTTTTTTTTTTTTTTTTTTTTTTTTTTTTTTTTTTTTTTTTTTTTTTTTTTTTTTTTTTTTTTTTTTTTTTTTTTTTTTTTTTTTTTTTTTTTTTTTTTTTTTTTTTTTTTTTTTTTTTTTAAAATTCAGTTAGCCCAAACATTCCTAATGGTTTCCAAAATTAAAGTTACTTAAAAATTTGCCAAAATTAAAATCCATATTCCATAACCACGAAAATTTGCAGTCTATGAGAAGACACATAAACGTTCATCGTGCAAAAGCTACAGGTCATGTGAAAAGCTTCAGATGAGTCATTCATTAATCTTTACTCATAGTCCAGAATCATTAATAACCAAAACTTAATTATCAAAAGCAGAAAGTGCACCTAGCAGATCAATTATGTTTAGTCATAAGAAGATAATCCAACAAAATGAAAAGAACGTGAAACCTGGGAGTAATAGGCTCCTTTAGATATGCTCGTATGCTTGATAATGGGCTTAAAGAACAAAAGAACAGAACCAGACCCACCCTGGCACCCAGATCCGCCTAGCGCCGCCTAGAGCCGCCTAGAGCCGCCTAGAGCCGCCTAGCCCGCCTAGAGCCGCCTAGCGACGCCTAGCCCCGCCTAGCGTAGCCCAGACCAGTCTAGCGCCGCCCAGACCCTCCCAGGCCGCCTAGGCTGATTTTTCGTAATGCAGACTATGGATTTTTCGTAATCTAGACGCCTCTGCTTTTCATCTGCTACGAGTATATAACCTGCAATGAGAGAGAGAGAGAGAGACAGAGACAGAGAATTAATATATGTTTACATATTTTCTTCTCATTTCTTGCCGCCCCTTCTAACAACTTTAAACCCTTACTGCGCAGCAGCCTCCTCCGCCCACACAAAACCCATCGCATCACCATCCCTCCTCCCCACCCTCTCACACTTTGCATAAAACTCCTCTCTCTCTCTCTCTCTCTCTCTCTCTCGCGTATGTGCAGCCATGTGTTTCCTACGTGTGTGTGGGAGAGTGCAATTTTGTGATTTGCACATATTCGTGGACTCATATGGCCTTTTATAATTTTGAAGGAAGAGTTTGACATTTGTTTAATAGCAAATAGTGTAGCCGCATGGCCATACCCTGCTTGCGCATTTTTCAAAACAGTATAGCCGTCGGCTATACCCGGGCATTTTAAACAAAAATCAGTATATCCGCGCGGCTATACTTGTTTTAACACGTGGGCGCTGAGTGGCTAGGCGGGTCCCTGTTTTAAATTTGTAAATAGTATAGCCGAACGGCTATACTGGTCAGACATGGCCATAAGGTGCTAGTCGAATTTTTTTTATTTATTAATAGTATAGCCGAGCGGCTATACTATTTTTTCCCCCCAAAATAGTAGCCGTACGCAAGTATTTTTTTTTAAAAAAAAATTTAAATGATCTAAGCTACTCGAATCAGTGCCTAAGCTCCCTACCATCAATTTCTCCATTGAAGTGTTCATGATCATGTGTTGCAGGTTTTGGTGATTATATCTATGCCTAAGTCAAACATAGTATAGCCGCGCGCCTGTACTATTTTTGAAAATAAAAACCAGAGGTATATTGCTCTTGCTTTTCTTGAGTTTGAATCGTGGTTGCCCATTTTTCTCACGTTGATGAATAGAAGGTAGATGCTCAAATTCCTCAATGATGATTTGAATTTAATCTACATATCAATGCTCTTGGAATATCCTTTCATGGTTATTGTGAAAAGTTTTGTTCTTGGTTCATGACAATCTACCACATTTTCAATGTTTGAAAATAGAGGGTAAAAATTAATGACAGACAATAGCAGTGATCCTGAAACTGAAAGTTACCCCCTGCCCATGATCCATCAGCTTTCTTCAAGATCACTTCCATCATAGCCACTTGGTATATAGTGCTTGGTCTAGACTTATCAGTAAAGTGCTGTCTTTGATTTGGATTTGTATATCATTGTTGCTTCAATTTTTTATTTTTGGAATTTTGACATGGAAGGCATGATGCTTGTGGTTTGTAGGTTGTTGGGTACCTTAACAGCAAGCAGGCGGCACTGTTCAAAAGAATGATTTGGGAAGCAATGAACAAGGACTATGATAAGGTAATGCCTTTGGAAATCCATAAATTTTATCATGTGTGTTCACAAGGATTCGGTGCAATGCTAGGGGCTTTCTTAGTTTCTGTTTGTTCCATGGTTTCTTTTTATTTGTTATCTATATTTTTGGCTTTTGAGTCTTTAGATTAAAATCATTGAGGTTATGTATGTAGTTAATCATGATTATCAGCCCCTGCATTATTTGCCTCTTCATTCTCCTTAGCTCTGTGATTGTGCAGGAATTCTTCACTTTTAAAACTGACCTCGTTTCTTGTATTTGAGTTTATGTTTGCTGCATGTCATATGTGCATTGTGATCTGAAGCATAGGCTTGGAAGTCTCACCAGCTTGGTGTTCTTGCCTAGTTCTGAGCTGTTATTTGAGTTTATGTTTGCTGCATGTCATATGTGCATTGTGATCTGAAGCATAGGCTTGGAAGTCTCATCCAGCGTGGAGTTCTTGCCTAGTTCTGAGCTGTTATTTGAGTCACACACTGCATACTGTGTTGAAAGTTTTCACTTCAATCTTATTTGCATTTGACTTATTTTTTGATCTTTCGATTATTTGTGTATGTTTTACTGCCAGCATTGAGTCTTATGTATTGATCTCTATGTGCAACTATAAAATTGGCAGGGAAAGAGTAGAAAACGAGCCAGAATGGCCAAGAAAGCTGCTCCTGCTAAAAAGCCAGAAAAGGCTGTCAAAGTTTCTACTGTGATGGATACTAAGAATGTAAGTTAATAATAAACTGGTTTATGGGATTTTTGGTCCTTAAATTTTCCTGCAATGTTGATTGTCCTACTTATAATTTATTTAACAGATACTAATGTGACATTTTGTTCTTGCAGAGGCTGAGTGCAAAAATCAACTATGAAGCTTTGGATAAATTAAATGAAGAGCTTGTAAGCATCTTTATATGTCTTATTTTAGAATCAATTTTGCTTAATTCATGCTTTGCAAATCCCATATTATGTTCTGTCAACATCCAAGGTCTTGTTCACTGATGCACAGACTACAAGCGACTAAAAGCCAATCAAATCTAATGGCACGTTTAATTTCGATTGTCAAATGATGTTACTTGTTCAATATATTTTTTGTTTTCTTAATGTCTGGTTAGTGTGCAGACACCAAATTCCTATTTAATGGAATAAAGGTATATCCAAGTCACACAAACTACTCCAGGATAGAACTTAATACATAAAAGAATAATCTTTGGAAGATGGTATATTATTATTAAGCATGGATTAAGACATGAAACTATGATACCTGAAAATCAATCTGGTGGTTTACATGAATGATCAGTTAACTAATTGGGCAATTAATGGGGTAGTTATATGGTTCAAAGTTTTTTTTTTTTTGTCATTTTATAATGATTTTGCAATGTAGTTCCTAGTTAAAAATCCTGGTAGGTTTTAGAAAATGGAGGTATCTCTCTGCGAGTAATTGCCTGAACTTTAATAGATACTGAATTTGATTCATCTGATCTTTTTCTTCATGTGTAAAATCAGGGTTATGCACCTGCATTTGAGGAACGCATAATTTGATACAATTATGATGATGAATGCAATTATGATGAGGAATGCTATTTTGAAGAATTGACTTAAATAATCAACTTTTTTTTTCTTGATTTAGATTATTTTTTCATGAACCAGTTGTATCATGTTACAATCTAAAGGTTAAGCAATTGAATCTTCTGGTTTTTAACAACTTTTTCGAATTGGAATCAATCTGAGGAGAGATGCTATTGAGCATTGCTTGCATGTGAAACTCTTTGAACTATAAACATGAGCAAAATTTGTAAATTGGAACACTGAATTGTTGGTTTAAAGTTGTTCACAGTTTATTGAGTGTATAGGGAGAAGCACCAGTTTGACAACAACATTTCCCCTATTTTCTTCTTCCTAAATTCAACACTGACAACACCAAAAGGCTTCTCAATATTCTATACAAGTCTGAGGAAAATTTCAATTGATCATTGATTTGCATCTCAAACTGTGAATTTATATAATTCAGTTAAAAGAAATTTTATTCAATGTTGAAAAATCAATTCTATGATGACGTTAGTAGGGCTTAGTTTCCACATCATCAAACTGCTCGGCAATTCATCATCCCTGACAATTTGACATTTTGTCGTCCAAAATATCCAATAAGGCCTTGTTTCTTGGGAAATGACCTCCAATGCCACCCATTTGCTAATTTTAACTAAAAATATCACCCCTTCCCACTTTTTTTACAACTAACACCTTTAAATATAAAATTATTGTCCACTTATTGTACCCATATCAGTTTTTCAGAAATTGGCTTCTCTCTCTCTCGCTCTATCTCTTCGGCCCGTCTCTCTCCCTGGTGTACCTCTCTCTCTTCGACGCAATGCTCTTTGTCCGTCAACAGTGGCTGTTCATCCAAGCGTAACTCCATCGTTGACATCCACGAGGTACTGTTCATAACCCTTTTCTTTGAAATTTGGGGTTTTTGTGAATTTGGTTTATGGTGTATGGATTTGTAAGAAATTGGTTTAGGGTTTTAGTGTTTAGGGGTTGCTCAAAAATTGGGTTTGGGTTTATGGGTTTCTATGAACTGGGTAATAACTCACACCCACTCTCACTTTGTAAGGAACTAGGTGGTACAGAAGTATTTTCCATAATTAGCACACTAAGTTTGTTGGGTTCAGATGTTTAATTAGTAAACATAACCAAAGAGAGAAAAGAAAAAAAAAAGTTGGAAAATAAATTGAAGGATAGATTTTGAAGGGCTAAGTCAGTTTGGTGCAATTGAAAATGTCATCATAGTTTTGCTAGCAAAATCTGGTTTTCATTCCCCCAAAAGCTAAGTTTTAAGCCTTCCTGGAAGAAGTGAAGCAGAGAAAGAAGGGGAGAAATAGATTCATCTATTGAGTGTTGTTTCTGCAACTTGGGTTTTGTTGATGGTTCTAATGGCAAAGCTAGTTTTCCATTCACATCTTCTTCTGCTCATCATAGTTTTCCTCTCTCTCCATCCTTCAAGCCAGCTACAACAACACACTCAGTCACAAACCCTTCTGAAGATCCAGCGGCTTCTCAACTACCCATCAGCCTTAACCAG
The DNA here is from genome assembly GCA_903112645.1 of Prunus armeniaca. Lineage (NCBI taxonomy): Eukaryota > Viridiplantae > Streptophyta > Magnoliopsida > Rosales > Rosaceae > Prunus > Prunus armeniaca. Next base: position 355,902 of record CAEKDK010000003.1, on the reverse strand, counting down.
CTTCAGCCATAGAAGCAACATCAGAGACTTCTGCAAAATTGAACCAACTCCATCTTTGACTCTATCCTGTTATGAAGGCAACATAACCCAGCTGCACATTATTGGCAACAATGGGTTTCCTCCACTGCCTCGTGATTTCTCAGCAGACTATTTCTTTGCCACTCTTGTTGGCTTACCAAGCTTGAAAGTGCTTTCACTGGTTTCTCTTGGTTTATGGGGGCCAATGCCTGCAAGTATTGGGCATTTGTCTTCACTGGAGATTCTCAATGTAAGCACAAATTACTTAAGTGGTACAGTTCCTCTCCAACTTTCATATCTGAGGAACCTTCAGACTCTCATACTTGACCATAACAAGTTCACTGGTCAAGTTCCAGGTTGGCTGAGTTCACTTCCAGTCTTGGCTGTTCTCAGTCTGAAAAACAATATGCTTAATGGCTCTTTGCCATATTCTTTGGCATCTTTACAAACTCTCAGAGTTCTCTGCCTATCAAGTAACTTCTTGTCAGGGGAAGTGCCTGATCTCAGAAACTTGACAAACTTGCAAGTTCTTGATTTGGAAGACAACTATTTTGGGCCTCATTTTCCAAGTATGCCTTCCAAGTTGGTCACACTTGTGCTAAGAAAGAACAAGTTTCGCTTGGGAATCCAGACTGCATTAGGCTCCTGCTATCAGCTCCAGAAGCTGGACATTTCATTGAATGGATTTGTAGGGCCATTTTTGTCATCATGGTTGTCACTGCCTTCCATTAAATATCTTGACATTGCTGGAAATAAACTCACTGGACTTCTCTATAAGAACATGACTTGCAATTCTGAGCTTGCTTTTGTCAATTTATCCTCAAATCTTTTGTCAGGGGATTTGCCCACTTGTCTGAAAAAGGATTCTAACAGCAGGGTTGTTCTGTATTCTGGGAATTGTTTAGTAAATGAAGATCAGAAGCAGCACCCTTCTTACTTGTGCCACAATGAAGCTCTGGCTGTGTGAATACCACCTCCTAGTGAGGAAAAGCATAGGAGAACTTATGGTAAACACGTTGTTGCATCAAGTGCAGTGGGAGGTATTGTGGGTGCAATTGCAGTTGTTGGTTTAGCTTTCATGGCTGCTAAGAAGTTTTATAGTGAGCACACTACTAAAACTCCCCAAACAAGGTAATTTCAGATACAGTCTCAGCAGTGAACACAGCTAAGCTACTCTCTGATGCAAGTAAGTTTAAAGTTTCTAACTTTTTTTATTTTTTTTATAAATATTTTTATAGTTGTTCCATTTGGTACCAACTTTTTGTTGCTTCTGTTTAATGTACGAGGATCAAGGCTGATTTTGCGAAGAAAATAAATGAAAAAGGGAACTTGCTGTATAGATTAGCAACCATTTCCATGTGATCTTTTTATTTTATTTGAGTAGCATGAAGGTTATGATTTCCATAGAAGTCCAAGAACTAGACTGATGTATGTTTCCAGAAAATTCCAGGAAGAACTACTAATTATAGAAAATAGTTTCCAAAAACTATATTGCTACCCCAAAAAGACATATTAGTTTATTTTGGAGTCTTTAGGTTCGAACTAAGATGGAGAGATTTATATTTTATTGTACCACCAATTCCTTATAGTTTTCCTTGGATATTCTGATATTCAGAAATATGGAGAATATGGTAAATCTTGTTCAGGTCCATGCTTTTCAGTTTCAAATGAAGCATTTTTCACATGCTAATTTAGCGTGTTACAATTCGTGAATCTTTCATTTTTGCTATAATGATAAACTCGACAATTCTGGCTTATACATCCAGGAAAGCAATTTTTCTTGCTCAAATTGACTGCTCAAAATTTTATTCTTATTAAAACCCCAGGAACTACTTCATTCAAATTGGCAGTAGGTAAATAAATTAGCATCACTATTCCTTTTATAATAAGTCATAACACTAGAATCCTTTCTTTGCAGAATATATATCAGACACAATGAAGCTGGGAGCTAGCCTTCCTGCTTATAGAACTTTTGCTTTGGAGGAGCTTCAGGAAGCCACCCATAACTTTGATGATTCAACATTACTAGGTGAAGGTTCACATGGACAGGTATTCATTCTTTATAGTTGCAAAACAATTCTAACTAATTCAGTACATCGTAATAGTAATACGATGTTCTCTCTTAATTTGCACCTGCTTTCACATTTTATGTTTCTTGCTTATATAATTCCATCCGTTTGGATATGCAAAAGATCCTTTGTGGATTGAAGAACCTCAGATAAGAGACAATATATATTATGTAGATGTTGAATTTAAATACAATTTGGGACAAGATACATTTCAACAAGTATCTAACTACTCGGGAATAAATAATATACAGGTCGGACTAAATTACGATGGCTCACCGATGCATGGTGGGTTCTCCTGTGTGTCTAGGTTCTTGATTTTCATCTAGTCTCCAGCTCTTGGTACACAATTGAAGAACTACATAGTTGAAGCAACTTAAATACACACACTGACATATGTATGTGTGTATGAATGTGTATATAGATTTAGTTATCTCGATTTAATTTAGAGTTCATACTCTTCAAAAGCATGATGTAAATAGATTTAGGAATTACTTTGTAGAACTTCTGATATGCTTAAAACGTGAGACTTCTCCACCTTAAACAAGCTTCTGTTGAGTAAAGATTCCCTTTAAAACGTGGCCTCACATTTAATGAAAAAAGAGTAGAAATTGAAAGAGAACAAAAGACTAATTTTCAAAAAAGGTTGCAGGAGCACATCTAGTCCTTTCAAGCAGCCTTTTTCAAGGTATGCTTCCAATTTAGGCGCGTCGGACACACTAACCTTATTATATCCATGTCATAACAAATAAGGTTACTTATGTATTTCCTGGTGTCCTTGAAACATATATTAAGATATGCTACTCCTGTTAAGTTATAATATATCAGCCTTTCAAATCGACCAAATTATGAAAAAAAAATCCTTTGAGTTTTGTTTAATTTATATCAAACTTTCAACGATTGGATCGGATCCAAATCTGAAATGGTAATGGGAATTTTTCAAGGGGTTGTGAAACTCTGCTCGTTCTGAGAAGATACTCATTGATGTTATACCATCAGATAGATCTTATGCATATTGCAATGGTTCGCGGAAAGTCTACTATAAATGTTAAAGTGGTCCAATACTTATCATTTGAATTTGTACAAGAATTTGGAATCTGTTTGTTCTAGTAAATTGTCCTATGCACTATTGACTAATATACTTTGTTCAAGAAATCTTGAGAGTTTTCAGCAAGCAATTTTCTCACTCTTACTGCTTCAAAATAAAATAACAATGCCAGATATATAGAGGGAAGCTCCCTGATGGAACCTTTGTTGCTATAAGAGGCTTGAAAATGAGAAAGAGGCAGAGTCCACAGGTCTACACACACCTCCTTGAGCAGATTTCAAAACTGAGACATAGCCATTTGGTTAGTGCTCTTGGACATTGCTTGGAGTGCCATCCAGATGATTCAGGCGTCAGTAGAGTATTTCTTATACATGCCATACAGGTTGCAATGGAGAGTAAAACCCCACTCACTACTTTCTTCTTCTTCTTCTTTTTCTTTGATTGATTTCCTCCCTCACTGTCTTAGCATTTTCAGCAATTAAATATTCATTGCTAACACTTGGTTTGGCAGAAGGACCTCCAGGACGGAAGCTTACCTGGCCGCAGAGAATAATAGCTGCAATTGGAGTTGCAAAGGGTATTCAGTTTCTGCATACAGGGATTGTTCCTGGTGTTAAATCAAATAATCTGAGGATAAAAAATGTCTTATTGGATCACGATCTTCATGTAAAAATAAGCAGCTATAACCTACCTCTTTTGGCTGAAAACAGGGGAACGGTAAGACATAAAAAATATGTATCTGTTTGGGTGAATGCATCACCCTTGAGATTGTCCTGACTTAACTTTTGCTTTTTAATCCTTCAGATGGGCACCACAGTTTCTTCTCCAGCACCAAAAGGAAGCGTTCAAGCGAGGTACTAACATGCTTACTTTCCCAAAATCATACACTACTTTTCTAAACTGAATTCCCTTTTCATATTTATACACAAATGAACAAGACAAATAATTTCTCTGCCCAAAAATAAAAAAAACAATTGTAAAAGAGAAGGTAGAATCCGTAGGTGACCTGAAAATCATCAATGTGGAGACATAGAAGTTCCTTTCTTGGGAGGTTTGGCTTATGGAGAGGAAGCTGCTCTAGTTAGTTATACTTGTTTCCTTTGTAATTTGCTTTGAGGCCAGAAAATTTTTAAAAAAGATAAAAATGTAATCTGTTTTGGATATTTACACCATGAGATTGGGGGAAGGGAAAGAGGTCAAATAAGGATTCCTTTACACCATGAGTTTGCATTCTTGAACATTGTAATGGAGCCAATCTGCTTGTATGCATATCTGATGCTTTCTGCTGAGGTTCCCATTTATGTCATGCCTCTTTTTTGCTTTTTTTCTTTTGGCTTGTCATATCTGTGTGCCAGATAGCTGCATTTGGCACTATGAACTGACTTGGTGGCAGTTACAAATTAACATAGGTCTTAATTCTGGAACTGCCATTCATAAACTCTATCTCTGTACTTAACCCAGTTGTTTTTGCAGGTCGGTCTCAACCAAGTGTTGATTGCAATATTCTAAAGAAGATGACCATACATTGTTATTTTATGTAGGTGTACGTATGAGATGGCTCAGCTTTAATTGGTTTGGTTGTTCCAAGTTTTATGTACACAATCTCACAGTAACTGCCGAGTTGTTTTTCATTTCATGTATTTCTCCGTGGTTTTTTTCCCCCAATAAGCTTGAATGGATTTTCTTTTCTGTTGTATTTGGCCCTTCTCTTTTCAAGCATGCCAAAAGAGAGCGAATAGGGGGAGAAAGAGACAGAACGAAGCTAGAGAGAAAGACATAGAGAGAAAGAGCTGCTCTACAGAAAGAAAGCAAAGAGAGAGAGACAGAGAGTTGCACTAGAGAGAGAGAGAGAGAGAGAGAGAGAGAGAGAGCTGCGATAGACAGATACCAAAGAGAAAGAGAGATGTGCCAGAGAGAGAGCTGAGTGAGCTAAGAGAGAACAAAATTTCTGAACATGTCAAAAATCAGCAATAAGTGGACAATAATTATATTTTTATAGGTGATATTGTAATACTATTGCTATTGTATTGTGGTTATATTGCTCTAATATTGCCTCTATAGTGTACATATATTGGCCTAATATTGCTATTATATCGTATGTCAATGGCCATTTGGTCTAATAATAGAGTCTCCACTTCATTGAAAGTAATCCTGAATTCAAATCTCATGGACACAACAATTGTTATTCATCCTTATATTAGCATGAATTGATGTTGACCTTTGAAATGATAGTTGGAGTTGCACAAAATCTGAAGAATATAACCATGAAATGGTTGAATGTTTCAACAACGGCTTCAAAATGTTCCGAGATTATGCTTCGGTCTCACCAGACTACAATTGGAGTGAAATTGATGTAGCTGGTGTCTGGGAGGTGCTGAATATGGGTGCTAAGGGAATGGCTCATCATAGCCTCGTGCATGCAACGAGGAGAAAGGACAAAGACATGGATCTTTTGATGGACCTGTAGTAAGGGTGAGTGATGCTTCAGTTCATCTCACCTGAGTACAATGATCTTTTGTTGCCTTCGTTTTCCCTTCACGGGATAGTATTGTTAAAGTTCGGTGGCGATTCCTTTTGCATGTGTAAAATGTAGTCTGTAATGGATGTGTGTGTATTGTATGTAGATTCACTTAATATTGTTGTTCTATTGTATTTATATTGCCTTAATATTGCCTTTGTATTGCATAGATAGTGTATTCATATTGCCACCCTATTGGATGTATATTGTAATACTATTGCTATCGTATTGTCCTTATATTGCTCTAATATTGCCTCTGTAGTGCACGTATATTGGCCTAATATTGCTATTATATCGTACGTCAATGGCATTTGGTCTAATAACAGTCTCCACTTCGTTGAAAGTAATCCTAAATTCAAATATCACGGACACAACAATTGTTATCCATCCTTATATTACCATGAATTGATGGTGACCTTTCAAATACATCGATTCATATTCAAAAGGAAAGTAATTCTCTCCCTCAATGAATCGTCGTTCAAAAGAAGGCAGCTATCAAATATTGGGTACAAAAATGCAAGATCCCCGGTAAATTAATTGGGCACAAACCACATATTACAAAACCAGTATGATTTTTGGCATGCTTGAAAAGAGAAGGGCCAAAGTTCGATAAAATATTTTGGGATGGTTGAAGATTCTTGGACACCTTTTTTCTTTTCAAGTAGTTTTGTAGAAACAAGTTCTACACATGGGCTTTTATCGGTTATATTTTAAGGCAAGTTCTACACGCGAGCTTGTATCGATTATATTTTGTTATGAAAAAAGTAAAATTACTCTCTGCAATTGTAAGATGGTGCAAGATCGGTGTCCTTGTCATAAATTTGACAACATTAAATTGGAAAATCTGACCTTTTTCCAATTTAAGTGATCAATTGCAACTAATTTTGATACTGTAGTACACAACAGGGTTACCTACTTGTGAAAGAGTGGAAATATCCCTATATATCTGAATTTCACCCTCACGCTATAGATTTTTTTTTATATGGTTTATTGGCAACAATTCAGATAAGATTTTCCATTGTGGAAGACAAGTTTTCTGATTGTATAGGGAAGCATTGCACAAGTTCTCTTTCATTGTTTTTTTGTGTAGATAAAGCCTGGCTTGTACTTGATGAAGTGCGAGAAATGATGCAAAAATTTGCACAAAGCAACCGATGAATGTAATTCAAACCAACACCTTTGTTGTATACTACCAAACATCAAATGCAAATTAACATCTATCTCATGGTTTGGCTACAAATGCCACCAAGCACATGCTCAACTTATAAGTTTGTAACCCTAATTTCATCGATTGAATCTTCACCTACATTCATAACACCTTTTACCATACATAACCAGCATTGTTTTACAAACAAGCCTAAAACCTTCATCCTGAAGCCTGATAACTGGCGGCAGATGCAAGATCCATAGGATCAAGGAACACAACTACAGCTACAAGCATACAACAAAGCCCGGTAACTCAACTACAGCTACAAGCATACAACAAAGCCCTCAGGGGGGAAGTTCCAGCAGTCCACAGCATGACAGACAACGTACTCGTTTACAAAGACAATAACCAAGACAAGATGATAACCCAGGGCATCGAATAGCATCATACAACCCTAAACCCCCTCTATAAAAAACATACATCAAAACCTAAGTTTTCTCTTACTCATCAAGATCCTAGAACCCTGACACAACTGGCAACCTGAAACATAACTTCTAATCAATCATTACCACTAAAAGGCCTTGATAATTCTAATCTAATGTTCTAAAACTGATCTCCCGAGGTATTTAGGAATTATTTGGATTCGACACCCACACCAAATTTCCATACTTGCTAGCAACATAATGCATTCATCCCTCTAATACTTTTTCCCCATTGTTAATTGTGAATCAACAGCTGAGAAGTAACAAGAAGATAAACAATTATACATATGTTCATTTGCTAACAATGAAACAAGTAAATAACATACTCCAATGCAGTAGCACCTATTTAGATGACAGAAGAAACTCCAATGCAGTACATATGTGAAAAACACAGCTCTTCTGCAGGGCAGTAAGAAACAAATCTTTTTTTTTCCTAGCAGTGATGAAAAGTAAATACAGTTAAGACAAAGAAACAAAAATGGTAAAAGTGCAATAAATCAAACCAATGAGACAAACCAGATACAACTCTTTCTCACCAAATTCCACAATGATTTTCAGTTATTGAAATAGAGAGAGAACTGACAACACATTTTAAAGACAAGTAATTTATCAATGCCATTGCGAAACATTGTAACATTAGACTCAGCAAATTGTTTTGATAGGAAACATTAGATCTGAATCATAATTCCAAAATCATTAAATTCTACACTTTCAAGAGAAACCCTACTCAAGTATCTCAAATTCCAAAACCAAAAACTGCTCGTATCCTCTGGAAAATAAGATCCCGCCATCCTCTCTGTGCATTCTCCACCAGTCACATTCCCATATCTGCATTACCAAAGGCACCAAAACAAAGCAATCAGCATTTCATAGAAGAAAAGAAAACAATATAACTCACATACTCCCAGTCAATCAAACTAAAACTGAAAATAACCCATTAATTAAAAGTTCAAATCAAAACCAACCTGTCTTCCTCAGGAATATCTGAATGTGTTAGCTTGACAAAGTGAGCCCGGGTTTAGGCTCTTCAAGTATAAGCCTCACCTGGAAAAATTCAAACAAAACACACTCAACCCACAAATCACAAAACCATTTAAAACCAACCAAGAATTCATTCCAACCAGAAAGAAAAACACTTGACATACCGTTGAATCAATGCCATCAGGCCAACTCCCAAATCTCCATTTCTGCACAATCAAACTCCCATTCTGCAACTCCAAATTGGTACCCGTCACCGACCCATCGAAAATGCTAATCTGCCCATTATCTTGGCATTGCTCTGACTAAAAACCTTCCATCTATTCTCATCTCATCCATCAAAATCTCAAACAAATCTTTCGCTCTGCAACTAAACTTCTCAGTCATACTAATCGTCTTGAACCCTTCACAGTGCTGAGGGATCACTATATCCCCTCTCAAAGGTCTACCAATGTCATCTTTCCGCTCAGGTTCTTCACTACACTGTCCATACTCATTTCCACCTGCACCAAACAACTTTGGTACGCTTAGAATGATAAAAAAGGTAACCTCTGGGGTCTAGTTCAACACTCTCAAGAGAACCAAATAAAAGCACTACATGGAAGCAGAAGAAATAAAATATCCTAGATGTTGTTATATACATTAATTAAAAAGCAACCATCTTTTGGTATCCGGCTTAAAAGCAACCAAATTTTATATTAAGAAGCATTTACTTGAAAACTATCACAGCTCCTACTTCAAAACTCTAAAAAACCTAACAATATATTTTCTATGGCCTCACAACCTGCATCACATTACCTGCCAAAAGGACTGCAGTAAACAATAAGATCATGTTATCATCTAAAGCGAATCATAAGAGGTCTGAAGTTTCACACAAATATATCATAGACTCATAGGGCACCATTCAGTACCATTTAGAGCTGACAAAAACACAGTTTAGGAAGATCCATCAAATATACTATAGATGATAAAATTGTGGTGTTAAATACAAGAAAATTATTCAAAACCAATAAAAAACAATAAAAGAGCATTAATAAACAAAGCTAACAATGAGCATTGCAGAAGAAAAACTACATTATAAAGTTCATTTAATCCATAGGATTGGGAATTTAAAAAGTATTTTTGTTCAACCTCGCGACTCCATAAAACACAGATAGGTTTATAAGAGAATTTCTCAAACTCTTGAGCTTTCAAACAAATAAAATTAAAAAAACTACAGTACTTTGAAGAAGGAAAAGACAGAAAAGGGAAGGAAAACAGAAATTTCATTTGACAGTTTTAAGATTCTGCTCTTTGTAGTAACCATCAGCTCCTTTTAAACTTCAGAAGAATCACCAGACCAGTACAAAAACACTGATGCACCTATTTGGGATCTGCACATTTAATAAAAAATTGTGAAAACTAATTTCAAAAGAGAGGTTTAAAACCCAAAATCCCTTTAAAATGAATACAAGTTAAGACTTCAAAGTCGAAAGGCGAACTGGTCTCGGCAGTTAATTTCTAAATGCAAGAATGATATCAACTTGCTGCAAAAACATTAGATAATTCAAAATGCTTAAATTCAAGAACTTTGACAAGAAAGTATCCATCTTAAGGAGCTGTACAAAATAAAGAAGCAATCATATTGAAAAAGATCCTAACAATTGTAAAAGAATTGCTCAAAAGAACGCACACTCCCTTGATCAATTGAAAAGTCACTTATTCAGTTCTTGAAAATCAATCTAAATACCCAGCAAGCCAAAGTTTCTATCGTCTAAAACCAAAAGTCAATGTGTTTTCACACAACAAATTATACCCCAGGCCTTTCCTCGCAATGGAATCACCCCTGCATTGACTATAGATGGCATCTAAAACTTGAAAACCCTAATAGCCTTCAGTAACCTAGTAAATCAAAATGAATAGGATTCAAGCAATGATGTTCTATTTCCTATTAGCCTATACAATTAAGGGAGCTTTAGTAATATACCCAAAATGGGACCTGAATTTATAAAAAAACCCCACATAGAATACACTTTATAAACACACCCAAAATCCATTTATTATATAACAAATTAGTGTTCAAGTTCCTATAAATTACAGGTCTGCCACTATCAAGCCCAACACCAAACAAACTCAAAAGACACCCAAAACAAACCCAGCCCAAACTTATAAACAAGCCCAAACCGTAACTTTCGTCCAAAAAAAAAAGTAAACCGTAACTTTAAAAAAAGTAAACCAACCGTAACTTCCAGCACGCGCACTTTCATTAAACGTTCTCTGCAAAACGTCTCTTCACTTCACTCATCGTCTTCATCAAGTCAAATCGTCTTCATCAATTCGTCTTCATCGTCGTCGAAACCGAGACTCCATAACCACCACCAAGATTGATCTCGTTTCAAAAACAAACTCCAGACACTGACCAAGACAAAATTTCAGAGAACCATTTCAACAAGAAAACGCTTCAAAGGTAAGACATTTACAAACCAAACCTTTACTGTAATATTGATTATTTGCTATAAAGATCCAGTCTAGGGTAATAACAGTATTTTAGATTCGAATGAAAGACAAAATCTTGAAACTATATTGGATTTCACTATAGGACTGACTGCATAGGACCATTACTTTAGTCACTAACTAATTTAGCGGCTAGCATGCTGATTATTGGCTATAAAGTTCCAGTATATGGTAATAACACTGATTGTTCCCTATGAAATACTATTTCTAAGGCATGTCTACCACTGTCAAGTTCCAGTATAGATAAAGTTCCAGTATATGGTAATAACACTGATTGTTCCCTATGAAATACTATTTCTAAGGCATGTCTACCACTGTCAAGTTCCAGTATATGGTAATAACACTGATTGTTCCCTATGAAATACTATCTCTAAGGCATGTCTACCTCTGTCAAGTTCCAGTATATGGTAATAACACTGATTGTTCCCTATGAAATACTATTTCTAAGGCATGTCTACCTCTGTCAAGTTCCAGTATATGGTAATAACACCGATACTTTACTGTCGTGTTCCTATTTCTAATGCAGGTATACCAATTAAAAGATGAAGAAAGAAAGAGCCAGAAGAAACTCCAAAACAAAAGGCCAACAGTCATCATCCAAAACAACAACAAACAAGAAGCCTAGCAGATGGGAGGACCCAAATTATGTGCAGATCAAGAGCAACATGCTCTCTTTTGCAACAACAATTGACAACATCAGACAGAGACTTGAACGTCGGCACGATGTCTTAACACTGCTATCAAAGACACCTTTTTGGGCATTAATAGAAGCATATATCCAGAGAAGGTTAACAAAGGTAGAGTGCATGAAGTCTAACTACGACATTGTGAGACTCATACAAGTTTATGACACAAAGACAAAGAAGTTCAAGTTTAATGATGTTGACAGCGAGATGAAAAGCAATGATGTGGCTGAAATTTTTGGCTTGCCAAACAGTGGCAAGAAGTTACCAAGCACAACAACCTCAACAAGGCCAAAATTGCAGTTTGTAGAGAAATACTTCGCGCGGTATAAGAAGATAACAAAGACTTCAATTGATAAGTGCTTGAATTTAGCACTTGAAGATGAAACAGAAGAGGGTGCTATGGATGTAACAAGATTGATAATCCTACAACTCTTCATGACCAATCTATTCTGCAACTCTGGTTGTACACTTGCTTGGACATATACAACCACAATAGACACCTTAGAAGAGATGGGGAAATATAATTGGGCTCGAGGAGTTTTGGACTACATGTATTTTGGATTAGAACAAGCAAAGAAGAACAAGAAGGACAAAAAAAAGCAGCCAAGCGTGAGTGGCTGCCTAATCCTAATACTGGTAAGAACACAAATCTCCAAACTGCAAATTCGTAGCATTATTCTAATGATATGAATTGACACGTGATATTTCAAAAAAATATTGTGCAGTATTGGCTGTGTCAAAGATCTAACCTGCTCACTCCAATTCCTGGAAGAGAACAAATGACACCAGCTGCTGTCAAATGGAGTCTTCAAGAACTCAGCGCGAAGCTTCATCATCTAAAGAACAACCAGATAAAGGTACTCTTTCCTTTCAAATAATCTGCAGCTGATATGACAACATTGTTAATACCATGTCATGTACATACTTGTTAATACCATGTCATAGAAGTAAACTATGAATACCATGTCACAGAGGTAAACTATGAATACCATTTCATAGAAGTACACTATTAAAACCATGTCATAGAATTACACTCTTAATACCATGTCATAGAAGTGCACTCTTAATACTAACTCTACTCAACAAACAGATAAAAAGCACTAAAGCTCAAGAGCCAGATGATGATTCTGAAGAAGAGAATGAAGAGAATGATGATGATTCTGAAGAAGAGAATGAAGAGGAGGATGATGGTGCTGAAGAAGTGAATGAAGAGCATGATGATGATGCTGCTGAAGAAGTGAGTGAAGACAAGGATGATGCTGCTGAAGAGGTGAATGAAGAGCATGGTGATGCTGCTGAAGAAGAAAATGAAGAGGAGGAGGATGCTGAAGTGAATGGAGACCATGATGATGCTGCTGAACATCAAGTCCAGCAACACCACCAGGTACAAGAAGACCTCCAAAATGAAATCCCAGAATACCGGAATTCAACGTTGTTTGAGGAAATTGTTAGATCAGTACCAGAATACAAGGAGGATGAAATACAGCTTACAAAAGAGTATATGATGGCGATCAATAATGCTGCTGAATATTGGACGAAGAAAGGAGAGCATCAAAAGATCCGTGATGCAATAGCATCTTGCATTAAAAAGAATAAATTGATTCAGATGCTGTACAATGAAAAAGAAGAATTATTGAAGCATCAGCAGCAACTGCAGAAGATGGTTAAGGAAGCAGCACATCACAAGAAAGTCATACAATTAGATGTTCATCAGGAAAAATCCTACATGACAAAGCTGCAGCTAGAAAATGATCAACTTCTTGCAGAGAAGATTTCCTACTTGGACATTATTAATGAAAAGGAAGCTGTTATTGTCTCGTTGAGAGATCAAAAATTGGCGCAAGAACTGCAGAGTGAAGAGGATAAAGAAGAAAAGAAAGAAGGTGAAGCAGAAAAGATAAAATCAAGAAAACCAGATTCCTCATTCCCTAAAGCAGAGACGAGAGCACAAAAGAGAAAGGCACAAAAAAAACCAGCCAAATCAAAGAAGAGGGCCAAAGGTTCATTCCTGCAATGGAATACATATCAGGTCTACAACATGCTGGATGAACTCTCACAAGAAAAGCTGAGAAATTACTGGAAAAATTCAGTTGATGGGTAAGGCAATGTGTTTCATTCATTTTCAATGCAAGATGCTATTATTGAACATGCATTAGAAAATAGGATTTCATTGTGTTATTACCCTATACTAGAACTTTACAGGGGGTAGACATGCATTAGTTATAGGATTTCAGAGGAATCTAGCAGTGTTATTACCCTATATTGGAACTTTGCAGTGATAGACATGCATTAGATGTAGGATTTCATAGGATACAAGCAGTGTTATTACCCTATACTGGAACTTTACAATGGTAGACATGCGTTAGAAAAAGGTTTTTTAGGAAACAAGCAGTATTATTACCCTATACTGGAACTTTATTGAACAGTTCTTTCAATTTTATTGCCATTTTTTCTGACTACAAATACTGTTACAGCACTGCTTTTTGGCAAGGGACAAGCATTTTGTTCAAAGATGACATACAAAGCTTATTAGGAGATACTGAAATTTATGGACAAATCATAGATGCGTATGCCGAGATACTTCATCATGATGAAAAGAAGGACCCTAAAAGACAACAGAATGCATACATCACGTGCTACGCATACGTAAGATCATAGCTATCCCATTACTTCTAGTAAAAATCACAAATTATTCATCTTCCTATACTTTTCACATTCTCTCTAATGCCGAAACTATTAATTTTGCAGAGGTATCTCACAGATAAAATGCACCCAAGAACATTCGATGAATATTTTGTCAAACTCCTTGAATGCATAGGGAAAACTTCAAAGGTGTTCATACCAATAACGGATGGCGGACACCACACCCTGCTTGTCTTCGACACCAATTCATTGCAATGGACGCACTACAACTCATTGAGGGGGGAAACTGAGCAAACCGTTGAATACTACAACAAAAAAGCAATAATTTTGGTAAGACAGACTCCTACTATGAACTGTTAATACAAGGCATGAACAAAACAGTTAATCAGTGAAGCTAACAACATACTTGCCTACAATGCAGGCAGACGCAACAAATGTCTTCCTCAATAGCGTCAAGGAATGTGCTCCAACAATTTTAGAAAAAAACAGCTTCCCACTTCTTGAGTTCAAGAAGCCCGTCTACAATGAAGAATTGACCGACGAGATTGCAAAACTTCTTCGAAACCTGAAAGTTACACCAGCAATTGCTCAAACAATACAATATCTGATGAAACATGATCCCACCAAATTCAACTTTAAGGAGGACAGGGAATGCGCCCAACAACCTGAAAAGTCGTAAGTTTCACAATAACACTTTTCTTCCCCCAATTCAAATTAAACTATGATTCACTAAATGTTGCATATATATATGTGTGTGTGTGTGTGAATTTGCAGAAACGATTGTGGAGTATTTGTCATGTACTACATGCAAAAGTTGTCACAAGGAAAACAAATTGAAGAAAGCTTGAGTACAGAGCATGTGTGGGAAATGAGAAAAGAAGTTTTATTGAAGACAATGGAAAGTGAAAAAGTTGGTATTTCACAAAAGAGAATAAAGGATGAAAGCATGGATTTCACAAATTTTAGAACTATAAAATAGTAAATGTTCGGCTTCTAACTTCCAAATGTCAAATTGTTAATATGTAGCTTCTAACCAAAATCTTTTGATGCTTCCTAACTTTCAAATGTCAAATAGTTACTGTGTAGTGAGATTCAAATGTAAAAAATTGTTACTCTATAGCTGCTTCTATATTTCAAACTGCGAATTAACAGTGTTCAAAATGCGTATTAACAGTGACTTTCAAAAGCCCAGCCCAAGTTGAGAAAATCAAGGTCAGAAACGAAGTAAAGCCCAAAACAAATCAACCAAGCCATAGAAAAATACAGAAAAAAGGCCCAGTCTAATTTGACAAAAAAAAAGCCCAAACAAACCAAAAAAAGAGCCCAGAAAACTCAACAAGCCAATAAAGCCCAATTTCACTAAGCCCATTGAAAAAAAGAAAATATCTCAACGCAGAGTACACGCACGCACCCAAAAAGCGAAAAACCCACTCACCCTCTCACTCCGATCTTTGCGACGCGACCCACTCCAAAAGCAGGCGAAAACCTCCATAACCACCAGGCAGGAGACAACCTCCATAACCACCAATCAACGACAAACTCCATAACGAGAAAGCCGGCGAATCGAAGTTATATTCTGCCATAGCCAAAAGTCTTCAAAATCGACACTACAAAAAGCAACTGAGCACAAGGACAACCAGGAAAAAGGGAAGAAAATTTCTTCCATAAACATCGACAGAAAGGTACAATCTCAAAAACCCACAATGACTTTCCACTTTCGTCTTAAGATTCTGCTAACTAATGCAAGAGTACCACGTTTAATACAGGTAACCAACGAAAAGGTCCAACAATGACAGAAACAAACACTCAAGATTCTTCACAAATGGCTGACAAAGCATCACTATCAGACTCCCAGGTATTACAAAATCTCTTAACGTCAAAGTCCAATAGCAATGTTTTGAAAAGACGCATGTTTCGACTGCAAATGTATACGTTTCACAACTGTTCATACCATGTCATAGAACTTGAACTGTTAATACCATGTCACAACTGTTAATACCATGCATCTTGCTCTTCTAGTGCACTGCGAAGCAGTGCACTTGAAGACCAAAATATATAGCATCCTTTGTTAATCAAAATCTGTGACTGCTATGCATCTTTCTCTTCTAGTGCACTGCTTTGCAGTGCACTTGAAGACCAAAAATATATAGCATGCTATGTATCTTGCTCTTCTAGTGCACTGCAAAGCAGTGCACTTGAAGACCAAAATATGTAGCATCCTTTGTTAATCAAAATCTGGGACTTCTATGCATCTTGCTCTTCTAGTGCAACATGCACTAGAAATGTATATGAAAAAAAATCGTAGTGCACTAAAAAAGAGAAGCATGAGGTTCAAATGCATAGAAGTAAATGGTTAATACCATGTCATAGAAGTATTAATACTTATGTTTCATCTTTCTTTTGTTTAGTTAAAGTAACCTATTTGTTTCACTTTGCAGGTGGTCATATGGAAAAAGGTAACCGGGTTGAAATTCAAAAAAAAAGCATACAAAAGGATCACAAGCCAGCAAAAGCACAAAACAGCATCAAGAAACACACAAGGCACACCACCAACAACAGCAAAAGCCAAACTATCCACACCCAAAACCGCAAACACACTGAAACCAAAGAAAACAACGAAGACAAAAAAACACAATCCCAAACACAAAAACCTCAACCAAACAGACGCAATAACCCAGATTATGTGCAGATCAAGAGCAACATGCTCACATTTGACAACACATTGCAAACGGTAAAAGACAAGCTTGCAGCAAGAAAGGATGTCCTCAAGATCCTACAAAAACGCCATTCTGGAGCATCATCAAGGCTTACATGGAAGGTCAGTTAACCAAGGTAGAATGCCAGAAGTCTAATTATCAAATAATTAAACTAATCAGACTCTACAACCCCGCAACCAAAAAATTCAAATTCAGTGAAGGCAACGAGCATGAAATTACAAGCAATGATGTGTCTGACATCTTTGGATTGCCAAACAAAGGAAACAAGTTGCCAAGCACAACAACTTCCACAAGAACAAATTTGGCCTTCGAAAAGAAGTACTTCGAGAAGTCAAAAAAATCACAAAAACTGAGATTGATAGGTGTCTGAACACAGCAATAGCAGATGACAGAAAGAAGAATGCAATGGATGTTGTCAGGTTGTTAATCCTAGAGCTCTTCATCACAAATCTCTTTTGCAACTCTGGGGCGACAATGGCTTGGACCTTTTTGACTATGATCGACACATTAGAAGCTATGAACAGCTACAACTGGGCACAAGGAGTCTTAGATTACATGCATTATGGACTGGACCAAGCCATAAAAAATAAAAAGGACAAGACAAATCAACCAAGCGTCAGTGGTTGCCTTGTGCTAATCCTGGTAAGAAACTACATCCATTTGTTAATCCTGTTATTATTTGTTTTCATGTGCATTAACACTTTATATTGAAAAACATGTTTGCAGTATTGGCTGTGTGAAAGAACTAACCTGATCAGTCCAATTCCTGGAAGAGAAGATCACAAACCAGCGGCTGTCAAATGGAGCCTTCCGGAGCTCAATATCAAGCTGAATATTGCAACATATGAAAACATTAAGGCATTTTTCTTACTTCCATAAACATATATAATGTTAGTACACCATAATTACTACTGACTCCAATAATTCAACAGATAAAAGCTGCTGACAATGAAAAAGAAGAAGCAACAAAGACTGATCATGCAGACCATGAAGAACAAGAAGAAAATGAAGAGGATGATGACTTTGTTATCACACTTAAAGATTGGGTAAGATAACCTACAATGATCCAACATTTATATTTCAAAACTGAATTGATAGTGTACAAACACATATACATGTATATAAATTTGCTAATACTTTTTTTTTCCTTTCTAATATTTGTGACAGTTAAAAAGTCAAACACAAAAAGGAAAAAGCCAGACTGTTATTACCCAGAAACAGAACTTCAGCTTCCATGAAAATGTGGACCAAAGTGCAACCCAGACAAAAACTCCACAACATGAGCAAAATGAAGACAATGCACAATCATTGGGATGCAAAGCAGATGATGAAATTGAAGAACCACCAGCACAATCATTGGAATGCGAAGCAGATGATGAAATTGAAGAACAAGCAGTTGACCTTAGTGCAGACTCAGTGACGGAGGAGGACACTGTTAATGTCCAGCAACAGAACCCAGAACTTGACAGCCAAGAAGAAGACTTCGACTCCATTTTTGTGGACATAGTGGGGTCAATCCCAGAGTACTACAAGCATGAAATAGCCCTACCCATGAGAAAAATCCAACAGCTGAAAGAAGCAGTCGACTATTGGATTGAAAAGGCAGATACTCGAAGGGATATGATGCAGACTGCTATAGAATCCTGCATAAAGAAAAATTCATTCATTCAACAAATATGGACTGAAAAAGAAGAGTTGGAGCAACAAATTGAATTACTGAAAAAACAGCTTGAGCAAGAGAAAAAAGAAGGTGCAAAATTACAAGGGGAACTTCATGCACTCAAATCAAATAGGAGACAGCTACAGGAACAACATGAACTACTTGAAGGGAAAAGTTGTCCTGCATTGAGAGCATGAAAGAAAAAGACACTGTTATTGCCTCTTTGCAACATGTGATGGGAAAAAAAATCAAACAAGGTGAACAAGGAGAAATTCCAATGAAAGAACAAGCTAATAAGGAGAAAAAGATGAGAGAATAGCAGAAAGAAAGTGAATTGGAGATGCAAGAATCTCCTAATGATGAAGATGAGAACGCTGATGGAAAAACTCCTGAAAAGTTAGTTATCATGCAAGCAAAAGAAGTAGGAACACGGCAGTTGCGTTCTGGCATCAAAATAATCAAAGACAGAAAAGACAGAAAGCCTGCAAAGAAACCAGATTACACATACCCCGAAGCACATAAGAAAGGCCGAAAAAGAGCAAGCCAAAGCGAAGATGAAGCAGCCAACAAAAAAAAGGAGGACAAAGATACATAACTTCAGTTGCACATGTATGAGGTCTACAACAGGCTGGATGAAATATCAAAGAAGAAGTTGGAAAATTACTGGAAATCTGCATCTGATTCTGACGAGTAAGCCAATCTGTCACAGTGTTACACTGTTAATACTATGCCTTAGAACTGTCATAGAATTACACTGTTAATACTATGTCATAGAACTGTCTTGTTATTAAACTATTATGAGATTATCATTTTTAAACAACATTCTTGTCGCAGGGACGCTTTTTACCTACAAAATAGGACAATATTGTACAAACATAACATTGAAAAGCTGATGGGAGATGCTCCAATTTCTGCACTAATCATCGATGTTTATGGAGAGGCACTTAATGATGATGCGAAGCAGAACCCTCAGAAACAGAAAAATGCATATTTGTCCGCCAATAACTATGTAAGATCACATCTAATACATCAATTTTATATCATCAACATGCTCACTAATCACCAACACATGACTTTTGCAGATGTTTTTGCGAGGTGCCTCACACAAGCTGACATATCATGCTTTTCTATATGCCACTCCTAGAAATATTGGAAGAGTTTGATAGAGTGTTCATACCAATTACAGATGAGAACCACCATACGCTGCTTGTCTTTGACACCGGTGCAGCAAAATGGACACACTTCAACTCATTCAGGGGGACATCAGAACAAACTCTCCAATATTATCACAAGAAGGCAATTGTTTTGGTAAGTAAGACTGGTGATTAACACTGTTAATACATAGGACACTAAATTTAAAGGAAACTAAGCACATACTTGACTATGATGCAGGTTGAGACAGCAAATATATTCCTCTGTCTTCTTAAGGAATGTGCTGCAGTATCACTGAAAACAAAACTCGTCCAAATTCCTGATTTTGATGCCAAGAAGCCGAGAGGGCTTAATGAAGCTTCAGCTAGAATGATAACAAAATACTTGCCAGCAACGAAACTTACACCAGAATATGCTCAGACAATGAAGTATCTGATTTGTCATGATACTACTAACTTCAAGCTGACTGAGAACAGAGAATGTCCCCAACAAGCAAACATTCGTAAGTTACGCAATAACAGTGAAACTTTCATCCTATTCAACTAAAAAAATACTGAAATAACTCCTGCATGCGTATCTCTATTATGCAGCAATGATTGTGGCGTCTTTGTCATGCACTTCATGAAGCAGCTTTCCAAAGACCAACAAATAGAATCAGATTTCAACAAAGAAAAGGTCTGGCAAATGAGAAAAGAAGTCCTCATGAAAATTATGAGCAATGAAAGAAGTTGGATTTCCATCAAAGAAAGAGAAGAGAGAAATGCAAAATAATGAAGTTGTAATCAAATATTTTGCCAAAATTCTTGCTTATATTGTAGTTTCTTAGGACTTGTGTAGGTTTAGAACATTGAAGTAAAGTGATTTTCAAATTCAAGTTATGTACTTATTCAAAAACCAGTTTATTTACGTGAATTAACAGTGTATGTAACCTGAAATAATGGTCTCCATAGCACTAAAACAACTAAAAAGGTGAACTACAACAAATAACAACGCACTCTCAATTCAATGTTAATGCTATTTGATAGAAATAAATTGTTAATACCATGTCATAGAACTATCTTTCAATTTCAACAATGGCATGAACAGTGAGCATTAAATAGTGTTCGTTCATTTATAGATTATTCAAACAGCAGTAATGCTTAATTCATATCAAACTTCAAAACCGAAATTTGCAAAATACCAAAATGGTAAATATTATGTATTAATACCAAAAATTCAAAGTGTATTCATATGCAGTGACTGCTATTTCACCGTATTAACAACTTGCATATCAATTTCTATTCCTTTCAACTATGATTGTCATTAATCAATCACATAGCACTTTAACTAGTTAAAAACTAACTACTCTCATTCAAGTCTTTATACTCAGAACCTTTACATCAAATAGGAACCTTGCAAGTCCTCCTATTATGACGATCACAAGAACCGCATCTCTTGCACTTCACCTGCCTTTTAGTTTCACTGCTTGACTTGAAGCGCTTTGTCGGAGGTCGTCCCGGAGGCTTTCTTGTATGAGGAGGTAGAAGAAAAACATCTGCAGGAGGAGGCTTCTCAATATCAGGTATGGGAAATATAAGGGTTGCATAAGTAGCCTTATAAAAGTCTGCCTTGTAATACTCATCCACAAAGTTGTACAAACATAACCCGGAATGTTGGATAACTTGAATCGCATGCTGACACGGAAACCCAAGCAATTGCCACTGATAACAGGAGCAAAACCTCTCGTCCAAATTGACCATAACACTCAAATCAGCATGAACTTCAAAAACAGATTCACTCGCGCGACATATCCTCCAATGACGACCCTTTGCAGCTAAATTCTTCAACTCATCCTCAATAACAGGACACAAAACACTACTCCATTTCTCGGATGCAAGCTTCCTCCTAGAAATCATCTCCATCATTTTGATCCTAACAGTGTCAATCATCTCATAAATTGGAAGCCTACGCACATCCTTAATCCATGAATTAAACGACTCGGACAAGGCATTACTAACCTCCCCATACCTCTTTCCCGGAAAAATGCATTAGCAAAATTTTGGACAGGGAGATCAGCCAAAAACTTATCAATTATTTTTGAACCGCCATCATCTCTTAATTTTTTCAACGTATCTTGATATTCCTCAACAGTCGGTGCATACAACAACTTACAAAAAAGCCATAAAATATGATCCTTGAAAGAGGAACCAACAGCATGCGGATACTTCTTTTTCAAGTTCTTTTCAAATGATATAGACAAAAACCATGGGGAGAAGCAGGAAAAACAGTCCTAACAGCATCGATAATAGCACCATGCCTATCAGAAATGAATGTAAGTTGCCTACCTTCATCAACCAAGACTTCAGATATCCTTTGCAGAAACCACCTCCAATTATCCACAGTTTCACCAGATACAATCGCAAAGGCAAAAGGGAATACTTCTACAAGAAACAGAGAACTATATTAGTTAGTTTGAACTGTAACAGTGTTACCACATAAAGCAGAGTAAAACTACAATGCATAAAAATACTCAGATGCAGGGTATGAACAGTATAGAAACTGTTCATACCACTCAATGGAAGTCAACAACTACAGCATTTACATTTGCATAACTACACTGTTCATACCACTCAATGGAAGTCAACAACTACAGCATTTACATTACATACCTTTATTCCATTCTTTGCAGTAGCTCCTAGAAGAGTACCCTTGTACTTGTTTGTGACGAAAGTACCATCAATGAACAGCATAGGCCTACACCACCGAAAACCATCAATGGAGGCCTTAAAACATATAAAGATCCGCTGGAAACGAGAACCATCCTCGCCACAGTCAAGCACACAATGAGATCCGACATTGCTGGCCTTCAAAACATTCACATACCAAGGCAGGTGAGCATAAGACAACTCCTCATCACCATGCAAATCCTTAGTAGCCGACTCCTTCCCATACCACGCAACATGATAAGGGATATCCAATCCATAATTCTCCTTCAAATCAGTAATCAGCTCAATAGGCCTTACCAAAGGATTGCTACGAACCTTATCTTTGACAATTGAAGACACCAAACGAGACCCCATTGCCTTATTTCTCTTCTCACGGATCAAACCACTGCAACTGTGTGCATTATTTAAGTTCTTAATATAAAAAAATCCATTTACATTCGACTTAACAGCATGCACATGCCACTCACAGCCATTTGATTCCTTCTTAGCACACACAGCAGTAACACGACGAGGCTCATTTTTCAAATATTTCATCTTAAAACCATTCTCAATCGAGTACTTAGCCAACTTATCACGGAATTCACAAACTCCACCCTCAAACTTCTGACCCTCATGAGTAATATAACCCTCCCAATCAGTAGACAAATACTTACGACCTCCACAACTACCATATTTGCCTAAATATTCATTTCCATACTCACTGCTAATACCATCAAAATCCATACTCAAAGAAGAAGAAGAAGCTGCATTTGAATCAACAATACTACCAGTTTGAATTGAATATTTACATGTATCCTCATCTTCTGCAAAACTGTAATTGTTAGGAACAGCCTCCAACAAAAAAGGAGAAGCAATTATGTTCGTATTAACAGTTTGAACATAATTCACTACAGCCTTATCCCTAACAGCAATGTGAATTAATTGATCCTTCGTCAGTCCACATACCATAAACATGATTTTCAAATCATCATCCAATTCCAATAAACAATTGGAGCAATCCGTATAAGAGTACCTCAACTCAAAATGACCTAACTTCAGCTTGAACCTACTACACAACTCGTTGGACAGCCAATCAAAAGTAGTAGTTGAAGACAAAATAAGCATTAAAGTTCCACCACCATAGGTGCACTTTGCCACTCTCGAATCATCCATATCTATACAAAAAAACAACAAACAAAACAAAAATGACTACTAGCAATAACAGTGGATGCCGGGTATTAACAGTGAATTATAGTCGACTCAAAAACCAATAGTGCATAAACAGAAAAACACGAATATACTCAGATTCAACTGAAAAAACCTCAATTAATATGAAAACCAAATCGAATATCACAAAAGTTTCACCACACCTCAAATCAAAACACAAGAGCAAATCCACAATCAAAACGAATCTGAAATCAATCCAAATTATAAACAAAAAGAAACGAAAACCTAATCAGCAACTTAATTAATCGAACATGAAATCACCAAAAATCAGACTACAATATAATCGAATCCTCAAAAAACGAATATGAATTCACAAGAAAAAATCGAAATACCTCAAAATCGAAGATCACAGATCGCACCAAGCTCCAATCGAGTCTCTTGCAGCGCAATATCAATCCAAAAATTACCAAATCAAACAGCAAAGAACAAAAAAATTGAAGCAATAGAACTCCAATCTACACCATACTGAGCTCAGAAGAATCCAAAAAGAAGATCTGAAACCACATCATACTGAGCTTCGTTCGAAGAGGTGAACGAAGCTCGCTTCGTTCGAAGAACTGAACGAAGCTCGTTTGGAATATTCGATCTGCTGAGGCTGCCAAACAGGTTTCTGTTATGAGGTCACCAACGTAAATTTTCAAATATTCCTATCCTAGCTGGCGAATTTTGGGCCTGTTTCAAAGAATTCAGACCAAAAGGTCAAAACCGTAATCTAACATAGAAAATAAATCCAAAATTGACAGCTGTTGGTTTTTGGGTTTATTTTGGGTGTGTTTATATGTTTTAAATAGTCTAGGGTTTTATTATAGTTTCATGTCTAGAATTGGGTGTTTCACTAATTTTGTATGAGAATAACTCAAATTATCAAGTAAAAGAGTGATTTTGTTATACCTCAGGGGCACCTAATGCCCCAAGTAAGGAGCGCCACCAGATTGCCCAACACCATGCTGCCCTCTTCCTGAACCACCTTGCCCTATCTGCGGGTTCGGGTAGCCACCTTGCATTGCACCTTGATTTCCATAGCTTCCCATCATTCCAAGGCTTATACTTGCCTGATTCGCATACCCACCCTGTATGGCATGTCCTGCACCAGGAACACCCGGGTTCACATTCGGAGCCGTTCCAAAAGGTTTGTCACATTCGGAACCCACTCCTTCTCCTCGTTGTTCCCGATTCCCAATTGTCAATCTTCACCCGAGCCCCTGTGTGTAGTAAGACAAATACAATGAAACGTGTTTTACTCTCTGTGTGTGTCTCTCTGTGCTTCACCAACCAACCATAATAGCACAATACCACAATAGCATAGTGAAAAATATGAGAGAGAGCAGATAGATACCAAGTGACAATGGCAGCATCGGATGCCATTTGAACCTGAAACAGTGCTTGAATTGAAGCAGGGAGACGTTTATAAACTAATAAAACTATCAACTAGAAACAAACCATAAAGCTAGCAGAGAGAGAGAGAGAGAGGGAGAGAGCGGAGCACTGTGACTGTGTTTATAAATATATCATGGGAAATAGCTTAAAATGCCACCCATTTCATAATTTTAACTAAAAATATCAATCTCAAAACCATATAAGATGACCCAAAATAAAAATAAAAACCCATCACCCAATCCTTACTTAAAATCACAATCACAATAAAGAAAAATAAATTAGGGAAATATGAAGCCCATATCAGATATCTCATCAATTCCAAACCCTAAACTCTAGAGAAACCCCTAAACCAATTTCATACAAACCCATAAACCCTAAACCAATTTCAGAGCAACCTCTAAACCCTAAAACCATAAACCAATTTGGAAGACACCCCTAAACCAATTTCATACAAATCCATACACCATAAACCAAATTCACAAAAACCCCAAATTTCAAAGAAAAGGTTTATGAACAGTACCTCGTGGATGTCAACGATGGAGTTAAGCTTGGATGAACAGCCACCGTTGAGGGAGAAAGACGATTGCGTCGAAGAGAGAGAGGTTCACGAGGGAGAGAGACGAGCCGAAGAGATAGAGCTAAGAGAGTTAGAGAGAGAAGCCAATTTTTGAAAAACTGATATGGGTACAATAAGTGGACAATAATTTTATATTTATAGGTAGTAGTTGTACAAAAATTAGGAAGGGGTGGTATTTTTAGTTAAGATTATAAAATGGGTGGCACTGGGGGCTATTTCCCTTGAATTTAAACACTAAAAAAAAAAAAAAAAAAAAAACACTTGGGCTATTTCCTAATGGCTTTTACTTAATTGCAATAATCTCCCTTATTACAATTTTGGATTTTTTCTTCTCCCACTAACATTGTTCATTGAATATAAATCGAAGAAGCCCAAATATATATATTATTTATTTAATGGCAAATGATCACGTCGGTGTTGAATTTGATGGCAGATGATGTTTTGGGCAAGAACAGTGAATCTAAAAGACTAGTGTTTGATAATGAGAATGAAGAAACATGAGTGATGATGATGACTTGCATTATTTTATTCGTTGCCTGCTTAATTAGTCGCCTCATTACATAATTTAAATACATGCAATGTATTAACCACCAATTAATTAGTCGCCTACTTCATCTTTGACATAGACCTGCTTCATCTTCAAGGGTTGCGGCCGTTAGTGCTCCTGCTCCCATCAAAGAAGCCATTGAATTAATCTCATCTCTCAAAACTACTGGCAAATATG
Source organism: Prunus armeniaca (assembly GCA_903112645.1). Lineage (NCBI taxonomy): Eukaryota > Viridiplantae > Streptophyta > Magnoliopsida > Rosales > Rosaceae > Prunus > Prunus armeniaca. The sequence goes on along the minus strand of CAEKDK010000003.1, from coordinate 329,705 downwards.
GCTGCCAATAAGTGCCCCAGTCTTCTTTTATTTTCTCTTCTTTTTTCCCCCTATTCTAACGTCAAGGCGTTGTCATGTTTTACTTTCTGTGCCAAGCCAGCAACGCACCCTTCTTCACGTTTCACTAATGACTTGAACAATTATATATTCACGAATTTTCTGAAATCTATTATTCTCCTCATAGACGCAACTATATTAAATTACATTGTGTGTGTGTGTGTATTATTCTCCTCATATACAAATTAAGTAACACATCTCTTGATTATTCTATACACATAATTATTTACCCAAAAACATGTGTATATATCTTCTAGAGTTGTTTCAATTTAGTACCCTCAACCTTTATCCTATAGGTATGTCAGTGCTAAAGGCACGTGTCCCACATATCTTGGAAAATTAAAGTTCTGCATAATAGTTTAAATGATCTTGGACCTCTCCACTTATTGCCAATTAATTTTGGATTGAATGCTCACATTCTAATATGGTGTCGAAGCATACTATTAACCCGAATAGCATAGCATATTGAGAACATGTAAAATTCGAAATTGTTGCAATGTGATTCTGACATACCTAAGTACGTAGCAAGTACCCACACTCAATCTCTCTCTCTCTCTCTCTCTCTCTCTCTCTCTCTCTCTCTCTCTCTCTCTCTCTCTCTCTCTCTCTACCCACCTCCACCGCATGGTCCAAGCCCAGGCCCAAAATATATATATATATCTTTCTCTTTCTCTAGCACCATCGATGCTCTATATTGAAATTAAATTAAATTACTGTCATGCTATATGAACTCAAGTCGGATCGAAAAGTTAAATAAAATTTCACAGAATTATTTATGATTTTGATTCATAATGTGTCTAAAAAACAATTTTTATTTATACGTAATTACATAAAATGGGCAGCTAGTTAGAGTCTCCCCAAAATCAACCTAAAAATATAAAAATATGGTATGTATTTGTGCTTAATTAAACGCAACAAAAGGTCTCTTTCTAAAGTTTGTCAAATTTGGAATAATGCAGCTGTTTTCTATTCTAGTTTGATATGATTACGTCATGGAATCACCCATGCGTCACGTAAGAAAACTAGTACGATATGATTAGACCCCTATCAATTCCACTGGTCATCACTAAGCTGTTGTTGCAGGAACCATATATTCTCTTCATTCCACAAATTCTCCACTGATAAGTCCCCACTATTTGATGACCAATAATTGCTTTGCTCAAAACCTGGAAAATCTGAATTTGTTCCATATTGGTAGCAACCCGACCCGTTGTCTGAACCATATTGATTCGTAGATGGATTGTTCATGAATTGATCAGTAGTAGTAGGGTCCGGAATTGAACAAACTTGAAGCTGATCTGATGACTCTGATGACGTACTGCCCGATGTTTCAGGCAGGAAATTCGAGTCAATCCAGTACTGAGATTCGGATGCGGTGGTGAGACGGGTACTCTCAGTACTGGGTTGACCCGCTAAAGATTGAGGCAATGCCTGGATCCGCTCAATAAGGCGGGGAATCCAGACGTAACGCATGGCGTCTTGGAATTGTTTGCTGTTGACGTCGCATTTGAGCTGCTTTGCTTGCTTTTGGACTCTTGTTCTCCAGTAGTTCTTTATCTCATTGTCCGTTCTACCAGGCAAGTATTCGGCTATCTTGGACCACCTAAATTTGATTTCCATGAAAAAACAAAATTAATACAAAGGATTAAAGTTAATAGAAAGAATCTAATCAATGATGAAAATATATATTGAAAACTGAGAGCTAGCTTATAATTATGTACCTGTTTCCCCAGCGCGAATGAAGTTGAAGAATTAAAAGCTGTTCTTGGAGGGTTATGTTTCCTCGTCGAACACTGGGCCGCAAGTAATTTAACCATCTTAATCTGCAGCTTTTACCAGTTCGTTTAAGGCCTGCAGGTTATTATGTAGAACTTTGTTAAGAACATATGTATTGATCATAAGCCAAGGCATGAGTTGATCAAAGAGAATATCAAGACTTAAGCACTCGAAATTTTAACTGCATAACAATTTACGTCTAGTTATATATATATTTTCAAAGGCTTGAAGGAAGAAAAATGTTAGCTAGCTAGTTACGTATGGCACCGCAATTGCTATATCGGACTCGACTCGTTATTAATCTAGTGATATTTTTCTTCACAGAACATGTCGAAAGATTACCTGCATGGCGAGCCAGTGAATTCCAGCGCCCTTCACCGTGGGTGTTGATGTAATCGAAGAGAACGGAGTCTTCCTCAACCGTCCATGGTCCTTTTCTTAAGTCTACGTCTTCTTCTTCACTTGGTATTTGATCATGAATTTCTGCTGGTGCTGCTGATGAGCCATAACCTGCTCTCACGTGATCATGAACATGAACATCGGCCATATCCATCTGGTTTGAGTTAATTTGAGGATATAGAAATTGGATATAAGAGCTACAAGGAATTCGGATGGATTGGGGTTAGTGGGTAGGATACAGAAATTAATTAGACTTGTTCGGATTTCCTTTGGGGAATAGATTTGAATGTGATATGAGGGGTTTATATATAAGATAAGTTGAAGAGAGAGAGAGAGAGGTAAGACTGAAAAGAGAAAGAGAGAGAGAGAGAGAGAGAGAGAGAAGGATTTGGACTGACTATATTACTAAAGAAGAAAAAAGTGGCATTTCTACTGTGCGTGTGATAGAACGCGGTCAAGACTCAATTGCTTAATATTCATATTTATTATTCTACTGAGAGAGACATCCTCCGTTGCGCAAACATACAGAAACTCCAACCATTTTTTTTATAATTATATATTTAATCTGGAGTTTGACCCTTTGACCTTTGCACCCATCAAATTCTCACGCGTGGGTCTTTTCGGTTTACTGTGAAAACTTAATATTATTTTATTTGAAGGCGTATATGGGTTTGCACCATGTGAAGAGAATGCGAGAGGCAAATGTTCAACGGGAGCTAGAAGTAAATTAAACCTTGGGATGACCTACCAATTAGCTTCTTGCTCTAAAAAACTATGATGTGTGGTTTGGTGCATGCACCATAAACCCATGTCATTGGTCAATAGTTAGCCAAAAGTTTTAGTTATTGACTATATACGGTTTTAGGTTGACCAAAAAAGACGATTTGGTACATATGGACTTAGATGTTAATTCAGAGGGTTTCAAATAATAATTGTGTGTTTAAATGATGAAGTACAAATTACTAAATTCATTAGAGGAATGAGACAAGTACAGGCGGGACGCCGTACTTTCAAAAACTACTGGTTACAATCCTCAAATAGAACATCTATATACTTATGGAGGTTAGTGAAGGTAATCCAGCCTTGATGGAGATTTGATGGGGGCTAAGCTAAAATTATGGAGATATTAAGTGAATGAATTAACATTAGAGACGAGAAAAGCATATACTAATTGAATTGAAAGCAGTATCTGGTTGTTTTTGTATGTGGTGGCTTAAATGTCTTTGTAAACAGTATATGTTTGTTGGATTTAGAGATACCACCAATATTAGTTTATCATTTAAAACTTCAGAATGATTTTGAAGTAGTTATGGTCATTCTTTACATTATATATATATATAGAGAGAGAGAGAGAGAGAGGTCTTTTCACCATATAATTCTATATTGGTCGTGTTAGGTGAGTTAGATAAGTCCTTCAAATTTTAGTGCAAAGAGTTCTGACTCTGCGAGACCTCAAAGAATATTAAAACAAAACGCTACAGAAGATGCAATTCATTCGTACTAACGAGTTGACAAAAAAGAAAAGTCAATATTTCTCTTTGTTTTTTTTTACCCCCTCCTTCTAGAAGAAGGCAGCTGTGGTTTTACTGAGATACGGTCAAAGACTACGCCAATGCTGTAAGTGATTTGAAGCATCTAATCACTTTACGAGAATATTTCTCTTTGCTTTTTTTTAATTATAAAATATATTGAAAATTCAAGTGCTTAATTATGCTACCTAATGCTTTTCTCATAACCTAATTTTTTTAGCATTTCTATATAAGTACTACCAAACAGATCTTGATCCATGGTAAAGTGATCAATTGAAACTGGCTTGCCTCAAGTGGATCAACTTCAGATCACAGCATTAGATTAGCCAGACGTACCTCGGATTATTATTCTCTGCTTGTCAAGAGCTATTGAACTTTGACAAATATATGAATTAAAAAAGAAACGATATATATATATATATATATTCGTTTTGGTTATATTCCTACTCCCTTAAAAGAGACTAGAAGGAAGAAAGGCCAACAAAGATCAGCACAGATTCTTACCTTTCAAAGCACTACCTTAGACAAAAATAAATAAAATTCCATGCTTCGTCGTTAACTAAAGCAAGTTTCCAATACCCACTTACCATGCAGATGGCTTCATTTATATTAACAAAATCAACAAAAGTATCATCCCATCTAATAATTAATAATTCAAGCAGCTTCTAGATTCTTACTTATTTTATTCACAACACAGACAAACTCTCATCCATGAGATTTGAATCCGAGAACTTTAGCAAGTGACAACTAATAAAATTATTCTATTCTAGAGAGGGGATTCAAACTTGATTGTAAGGGCAAACACACTACCATATCAAATTGACTTAACCCATATTTGCGTTCGCAATCTAGTTTGTAAATTGCCTTATATTTATTTTATTTTTCTAATGAACTGAATGTACATGGCACATAAATCAAACGTTAGAGTTCCTGCTAAGGAAAAGGAAAACAAAAAGATAGTGAAATTATTCCACATAACAGAAAACCCCGACCAAAAGAAAAAAAAAAGCGCAGTCAAAAGTTTTATTAGATAAATGCTTGTAATGGATTAAGTGGAATTTTAACAAAGGAAAGCATGGAGGTAAAAGGAATAAAGAGTGGAATAAATCCACAAAAGCAACATTTCTTTTTTGTTGGAAGTAATCTAATACTTACTTTTGGTCAAAAAAAACACTAGGAGCAAATATTTCCGAAAGTTTGATGACTTTCCCACGAGAAATTATTTAAATGAGTCTAAGATTCCTCCTACAAAGCTATCCTAAATGATCTCAATCTTTGTTGTGTTAATTCTTGTACGCACGGCACAGGTACAGCAACAATTAAGAAAACATTCTCTGAAAGGGATTAGATGCTTCAAATCACTTGAAGCATTAGCGTAGTTGACCATATCTCAGTAAAAACCGCAGCTGCATGCGTTCTTCTAGAACAAGGGGGCCCTGAAGAAAACAAGAAGAAAATCTGGAGAAAGGAGAGGACGAAGAAAACAGAGAAGATCATAGTTTCTAACCCTGCCTGGAGAACGGAGAGGAAGAAAACAGCCATGTCTCTCTCTTCTTCAACATTGATTGGGTGTGTCTCAGAAGAAAAAGCGAAAAGATTATGTGATTAATTGGGATATTACTTTCATCCATTCCAAGTAACTGTGGCATAGTTATGATGATTATACACTTTCAGTTTTGGACGTTATGATTATATAAACCACAAAAAAACTTGTTTCAACTGATGAATATAGTTTTGATGGGATTGGTTTCTTCGGGTATGACAAGAGACTCCATGGACTCAAGCGCATGCTCTTGCTTATATAACTGAACTAGCCCAACATTTTGCCGACACTATACTACAAAACTTGAAATAGACAACCATGTTATTTGGTTTCTTCCTGTATTGATGACTGAACTAGCCCAACATTTTGCCGACACTACTAAAAGAATAGAAAAGACAACGTCTTTATTCCTCCAAACCCGTTACGGTTGTGACCGACGTATTTTCACACTCCAATTAAGACAACTTTGCACCATCGTTGATTTCAAACAACGATACACATTCTAAAATCGTCGTCTAATATAGTTATGTAGACTTTTGGCATGTGATTTAATATTGTTGGGATGTTATCCATATGATGATTTTTAAATGTATATTGTTGTTTGAACGTCTTTTCAACAACAATGAGGTCGTGGTTATGGTGATTATACAAACATTCTACAACGAATATTTTGGAGAGCCTCACAATAGATTCTACGAAGAAGGCATATAGAAGCTGGTATTTTTGGGCATTGCTATTTGTACTACCTTTATTGACCACATCTCTAATATAAGTGGGTCCAACATACACCGTCAGTAAAGGTTATACAAATAGTATTATTGAGTATTTTTTTACTCGAGATAAATAGAGAGGGAATTTTGCAAGGGTAATATAAAACAAATAAAAAATGATTCTCCCGTCATGTTGATTGTATTTTAAAAGTTCAAATTGAATGGACACACTAAAAAAACAAACAAAATTATCTGATCAAATTATTATGGTAAAAAAAACTATTAATATGATAATTAATGACTTAAAATCATATGTTTTTCCCGTTTTCAGCCAAAAGGATACTAACAAACAATGCCAACGTATTGGTTGAGTCAGCATACTAAAAAGGAATATAATCTTATGTGGTAAAATAGTCAAATAACTTAGATCAATAAGAAATAATATGAGGATTAGCTCGTGAAATGTTCTTATCTCACACTTCTCACTGATATGACATTGATGTATCATTATAGTTGATGATATACCTTGGAATAGAAATCCAAACAGTATACAATAATGAAAATGTTTTGTCTAAATAAGGAGAACCACACTGTGTACGTGCCCTCAATTCAAAGATACAACTTTCAATCTACATAGAATACCGATAGATAGATGTATTATTCTCTTACATGTGGCTTCCCTACCCTATCCAACAATGCGCTCTATTCTCTAATCGCAATCAACCCTATTTTTGGTTCTCATGAGGAAGACGCTAGCAGCGGCAATGACCGTCATTATCATGATTCATGTATCTGATTTGAGAGGCTGCTCAAATTTTCAAAGACGAAGAGAGTTAAACTTAGTCATCCACGTGTGCGTGACCGACTGATATTGATTCATAGCATAATTCAGATGCATTAATGGCTTATAATCACCCAAGCGTCACACGACTGAGTAACTGTTTTTTAAAAACCAGAGAATTGTGGGGACTGGGAACAGTGTATGTCAACTATCAGATCATACCAAATTACCAACCAATATAAAGATTTGATTTGAGAAAATTGTGCAGCTAACAGTAGTCTAGATTCAGTGGCACCATAAGTACACAGTGGTCTACACGTTTGATCAAATTTTAGGGTCAATCGACTCAGTCACGGGGATGAATTTGACTAATCGCCATGTCATTGCACTACCGCACCACAGTTACAGAAATGTATCCTTATAAATGAATAATAAATAAAAACAAATCCTGAATTCTGAATTCATAATTTCACAATCACAAACCAAACTAATACCCAAACATACAAGAATAAACTCAAAGGCAAGTATTAGAACACAATTATTAAACAAAAATATATGGGTGATCAATCAGGGTCTATGAGGCCGATTTATCTAAATTAAGTGCAAAACGATCTCCGTAACCAATACGCATGAATTTTTAAAATTTTAAAACACTGACATACGAGAATTTTTCTAGAACAGTGAGCCTGTTTCCTTACATCCAATGACATTTTATTGCCAGTAACTCAAAATTACAAAATGCAGCAAGATTTGCCAGTAATTCAGGGCTTTTTATGTGTTGGGTTAAATGGATGAAGGATGAGGGTTTTGGGTTTATTTGTGACAAAAAATTTGGATCCGGGCTTTTTGTGTCAGTAGAATAAGACATGAATGAGGCCCATATCCAAATGGAGTCTGGTGGCAACAAACCAGAGAGGGACTCGTGCCCCTGTGAATCTGTGATCGTGATTTTGTGGTCTTGAGACTTTTGAGTATGACATGTTACTTGCTTTTCAGTTTTGTATCTCTCGCTGTTTTTCTTCTGCTTTATAATTCGTGCTCATCTTTTTTTTGGTTTGACCATGTCTTCTGCTTGTGCAACGGCTCTAGCAGCCTGCATTTCAAGCCCAAACTGTCCCAGCAGTCTCAGCCACATACCCATTTGGAGAAGCTCTTCTCTAAGAGCACCACCACCTTCTCTCAGTGACATCTCCTTCAAAATCCCATGTGGGTCTTTCAAGCGAAGCTCGAGCCTCACTGGATTCAGAACCCTCTCTCCTGTTATGCAATGGCAGGACTGCACGTAATGCCACCTCTGCTTTGCTTCTATAATACTCTAGTTTTTTTTTATCTGTCTCTGTTTTTCTTGTTCGTCAGTCATACAATCAGGCTATCAAGAAATAGTTAATTGGTAGTATAATGGAGCTTCAATGATTGCTTAGACTGAATCCACATTAGAAAATAGTTACTGATAATCCATACTTTTCAGAATTGAATATCAATTAGTATGTAGCTTTCCCTTTTGATTGGAGGTTTCCCTTCTTATACTCTAATTTGTATTTTAATTTTGATTATTAAGACTGTTGTAGACCAACTTCTTCACCGTAGTGCAAATAAGTATTATTCTTATTTCTGTCTTATTAGATTTGTGTAATCAAATGCACAAGATATAGGTGGTTTCCACTAGTAAGTGGTTCTTATTCAACATATACTTTACCTGGAAAATGTCCTGCCTGTTTATTAAGTTGATGCTTCTTATGATGCTTAATCCTTTCTCAGAACCCAATGAAAAACCATAAGTAGTATCAAACGAGTGCTTGGAGTGAGGTCTAGCACCTTTCTGCTCTAAATTCGGGCAGTAAATGAAAGCCTTACTAATAATGTGATCAAATGCAGAGTGAAGATGGAAATTGATGTGCCAATTTCAGTTGCTTATGATTGCTACTCTGATCGTGAGGCAATTCCCCGTTGGATGCCCTTTATTTCAACTGTGAAGGTGCTAAACAACTCTCCCGATGCTCTTTAGATGATCTCTAATCATATTTGAAGCAAATTTGCTTTTTCTTTCTGGTACTATGTAACGTATATCCACTTGTATCAATACTTGTTGCAAACCATTAATGTTTTTTACAGCCTATATTTTATTGTCAAGCAGTGAAATGTTGAGAAGTCTGCTGATTGTGAGGGAATAATTGATTGTCCTATAGTCTGATTCCTTAAGAGTAAAATGCTGTAGCTAATATTTTTCAACTTGGCTGATCATAGGTTCAGTTTCGCATTTTTGAAAGATTGATATTTGATATACTGTTTTATAAAAACAGATATTGGAAGACAAGCCTGACCTATCACGATGGTCACTTAAGTATAAAGCTTTTGGCCGTGATATTGAGTTCTCATGGCTTGCTCGAAATATGCAGGTAAGAATTATGTTTTAGTTAAAATTTGTTTTTCCTTCCACAATTCCTCCATCAACTGTAAGAGAAATTATGTGTCCTTACAATATTCCCTTTCTCTATGTTGTGTAAATACCTTCGTGCAGCCTATACCGAATCAGAAAATCCACTGGAGATCTCTGGAAGGTCTTCCTAACAGGTGAGAAGAAGAGAAATATTAGAAGAAAGTTGAAACTGTGTACTTTAGTAGACTTTTTGCTCAATATTATAAATGTGTCTTTTAGGGTTTAGATGAAACATTTGGAAAGAATGCATTATAAGCATTTTTTTCATAATTGATTGGGGTTTATGTAGTGTCGATGCTTGTGTATTGTGTCATCCTAGAGCTTATATAACAAATTACCAAATCACTTTTAGTTATTTGGTTAAAATCTACCAAGGAAATATGGTAACTCATGTGAGAATGCGAAGATGAAATGTTCCACATTGGAAAGGTGAGAAACCTAGCAAGGGCTTATAAGGAGTTGGGCCACTCCCCTCATTTCCAATTGGTTTTGGGGTGGAACCTCAACTTCCTTCATGGTATTAGAGCAGGTTAGCCCATGTGTGAAAGCCCAACGGTCGCACATGCTCCACGTCACCTAATATGCGTCGTCCACGTGTTAAGCTTGAAAATTCGCCACACGTGCGGGGGCGTGTGAGATTGTGAAGGTAAAGAGTCCCACATTGGAAAGTTGAGAAACCTAGCAAGGGCTTATAAGGAGTTGGGCTACTCCCCTCATTGCCAATTGGTTTTGGCATCTTAGGTTCATCTTAAGTGAAAGTTTTGTATTTCATAAGAGGGAGTGAATACTCGATAAAAGAGTGTAAATTGTTTGATTTCTTGTTTCTAAAAATTATCTGGAAGTCACTGTCTGGTGCAGCACAGACATCGATGCTCATGTTATTAAGGTTGCAACATAGGAAAATATAATAATGAGGGAGGAATGTTAAATGTTGTGTTTGTAGATTGTATGCAAATGAAGTAGACGCTATTTATTTTGCTTTCTATGTTGATATGAGAATCTTGATAGACTGTTTTACTTGCATGGCAGAGGTGCTGTCCGGTTTTATCCAAAAGGTCCTTCATCATGCCTAGTAGAAGTGAGGCTGCTCTTTCAAATATTGACTTTGAATTTCTGCAGTTGTAGTTCTTTGTGGTGTTATGAATCTTCTTTACACGCTTGTCTCTGATCAGTGACAGTTTGACAGTGTTCAATGCCTCTTATAGGCATCAGAATGCCATTCAATTGATGCCTCCCTGGGGGGATCAATAATTTGCAATTAGATTATTTATAATTTTTGCTCCATCCTTGGCGATCAATTGAATGGCCTGGACAGACATTCATTGGATTGGTATAACACAAAATAATATGCATTAACATGGTTTCCTGTTCTAGGTGCCTCTGAGTAATGGAAACGAGGAAAAGAGCAACTTTCTTTCTGATTTTTCCATGTTGTATATCTAATAGTGCTCTTATCGTTTTTCAATCTCAGCTAACCGTGTCTTATGAAGTTCCTCCAATCCTGGCTCCAGTTGCATCAGTAAGTGTTCTAACTATGGTTTAGATATTATACATTCTCTAGTTGGGAGACCCTACACAGGTTGAAAATCAATTCAAATATAAAGATTTTGTTTGATAGCATTGCTTAAAGAACATAACAAAATGTTGTTTACTTGACGTGGGATGAAATAACCCATCATTCTGATTTCTGATATGACGTCCTCCAGGCACTGCAACCTTTTCTTGAAAGTTTACTTGGACGTGGCTTGGAAAGGTTTGCAACATTTTCAAAAAGCTACAAATCAGACTCGACGGTATAACAGTTCAAAAGGTTAACCGATTCTGAATGTCACGAATTCGTTTAACGTGGCAAATGTTTCCAATGAAATATAATACCAATGTGCTATCATTTAATTTGTTATCAGTTGTAATACCAATGATTTTCTTGCTGAAGAACAAAAGGAGCACAATGAAGATCTTTGTGAGATCATTTGGGTCAATGGCCATCTCCTAAACGAATGGCTTTCTCTGTTGGATATCTCTCCCCAAAAGAAAAAGAATTAAAGAAATTATGATACCTTTAGGCTTGGAGTCTACATAATCTTTGTTACTTGAATTGTTTATGAATGGATTACTTGACTTGTTTATGCTTCCATGTTTTGTATCAATCAACCTTTGATACGGAAGAAAATGGATGGTTCGCTATCTATCTCTCTTTCTGGAAGTTACACTAATGGAAGTCAGGTGTTAGACATAAAAGCCCCGTGAGGATTTTCCTGTTGGCTAAAAATCCGTGTTAGATTTGTCCCATCTTTTTAAAATCAAGCACCAAAGGACGGGGAAAAAGGAAAGAAAGAAATAGTTCATTGAATTATATAGAAAATCACTTAGTAGCTGGTCAAATGCTAATCATATATTAGGGGTTACATTGTTGAGAGCCAAGTGCTAAGAGGACAAAAGCAGAGGAAGAGCTAGAAAGAAATGAAGATCCAAATAATATACATAAAATAAATACACACGAGAGGATTAGAAATGGACTACATCGGATGAACCAATCACTCTGCAGTGTAAACTAAAAGAATGTATGAACATACATCTTTTTACAACACAATCACCATCCGCGTCCCCCTTCTTATGTATGTACATCAACCCAGAGCTCACAGAACACCTACAAAACTGATAGCTGCTTTTTTATCTCATGACTGAAGCAGCCAAAACAATGTATGAGGGAGACATTTATTTGAAAAATTATATCTACAATCAACCGCTGGCACTTCTGTCCAACAAGCTCCTCAGACTACATAGGGCCTCCGCAGAGAGGCTGCAGCACCTAAATCTTCGTTCCCGCTGTGGTGATGGTTCTCGAGGATCAAGAGGGGAGAAGCATACCACAATCACAGTGAGATTATCAAATGTGTTGAGGCGAAGAGCCTCCATAACAAGATCCCTGGCGCACTGCTCCGGGTCATCATGCCGCCGTAGCCCACGTCGAACAAGGCTAACTGCATGCTGACTTGACATCACATCCCAAATCCCATCACACCCTATAATGAGAAACTCATCATCCTCTGTTAAAACCACTTGCCGGAACTCTGGATCGGCAATAAGGGGTGATGAAGAACCACGAGGAAACTTCATGTCCCAGTCGCCTAATGCTCGGGTTACCGATAAGACGCCATTCAGATACCCGTCATCAACATATCCACCCAATTCTTCAACCCGCTTCCTTTCTGAGGGATAAATGGGCCTGTGGTCTTGAGACATATCGATTGCCTCTCCTTTCCGGCAGAGAACAGCTCGGCAATCCCCAGCATTGGCTACCATTAGAAGCCTGAAAAAGAAGATAATAAGGTCAATCACCATCGAAGAGAATAAAAAGCAGAATGGACAAAAATACATAATCGCCAATACTGAAGAGGCATGCAAAAAAAAAAAAATCGTACTCAGCATAACTTGAATCAAAATAAAAGGTTGACAAATCATACATGGGATATTAGTTTTGATATCGAACTATGCTTGATATAGTAACATAACACCATATGTTTGTGAAATCAATATTAGATATTTGAAATGAAGCCCAGGTAGGCCAAGGAAACAGGTTATTTTGGCACAATGGGAAGGGAGGAAAAAGAGTTCTAAGGCATAGATATACCTTCCAAATATCATAGCAGTTAATGCTGTTGTCCCAGATGAACTGCTTACACTGCAGTCATCTGCCAGCGCAAGGTCAACCAGATGAAATGCCTTACGGAGGGAGTTCTCAAGCTCCTCTGAGAAAATCTCATCAACTTCAGAAATCTGAGGAAAATCGGCATCTTCAAAAAAAATCTGAGCATATTTTTTCTGACATAAGATGCCGCTTCAGGTCCTCCATGTCCATCAAATACCTATATAACATTTTCAACCTCAGTAAGCATAAAAACTAGCAAACCATCAAATTCAAGGTCATTGCAATTAGAAGTCCAAAGTGATATTATTACCCCATACAAGGCACTTGGCGTGGGAAAATTAAAGAGCGATCCCAAGTGTGAAGATAGATCATCTATTAGTATATGTTCATCTTCCATATATCTACGGGGTCCGATGTCAGCAAAGCTACCAGAACGGAGCCTAGGGAAGAATTGAAGATCAGCCGATTCTGGAGCCAAATCAGGAATTTTATCCGCAGGTTTAACATCCTGACAATAAGTAAAGAATAAGGAATTAAATGCCAAGATTTTCCATTGACACATATAAAATACTACCATACTGCCTGGTAGCATTGTTTCTAATGAGCAGCAACTATACAGTAGAAATTGAAGGCATAAGACACGAAGAGAATGTATGATGTGTATCCATTCCTAAGATTTTCCAAACCTATGTGAATCAGGTCAAATTTTCAATTCACCATGCAATTCATATTTGTTTAAGTTCATTAAGAATGCAGATAGTTGTTCACAATTATAATTATGTAGCGCTAAGATCATCATATAAACCATCCGTCCAGACTTGCAAGTACCCAACACTCACACAACATCACAATTCTATGTCAAGAATACAGTTTTCTCTACTTTATGAGACCAAAAAGAACAAACAGATAACTTGATACAGCACGGGTTCTGAAATGAACCAGAAATCTACAAATTGCCAGCTTTGAAAATCGGCATCATACATGGGCAAAAAGTCAACATTGATTTTCATCCACATCGAACCCAACCAATGTTTTGATGAATCATGGTAACAGAGTACCATACCAGGCGGGCATCTTTTATTTAAGGGTCCTTTATTTAATCATCACATTAACCAAATAATAATTAGTTATCTAACAAGAACAAAAACTTACCTTTACCTTGTAAGAACCAACTTTCGCAGTTCAATTATAAAACAAGGTAATTCACTCTAATTTCTTATATTTATGTGCAAAACTTCCATCAAAATTCAGCTACCCAGTAAGCACAAAACCCTATATTTTAAAAGTCAGAAACCATAAGTATTCAACGCAAGTACCAAATTCAAGGTCCAAAACTATAACCAAAACAAAAAAACCCAGATTCATGATCACCTAAAACCAAACTAAACCACATCGCAATTGACAACTAGAAGATCAAACGGTCCAAAAAGCGGAGCATCAAGGTCAGAAAACTCACGGCTTGAGAGCTCGTTATAGCATCGGAGACGGATTCCGAAGCACGATTTCGGTCAAAATTCTTGGGCGAAATCGACTGTGAAACTGCAACTACATCTTCAACCTCTTGAACATTAGTCCCTTTACCAAAATACTGAACCTCCAAAACGGGCACGCTCTGCTGACACACAATCTTAGCTTCTGCCACCATTTTCTATCAAATCATACCACACAAACAAACACCTTTAAGAAAATGATTCCAAAACTTTGTTAAGCTCAAAGAAAACTTCAACAACGACGACGACGAAGAGAATCAGATAATTTTTGTTATTTTCTCGCGGTTTCTTGAGACTTTTCTCGCACTTTCTTTTCGGTTTTCTTTCTTTTTAAGCTGAATCAGCGAAAAATTGAGTGAGTTTGGCTTGAACCGGTATTTATATGGTCGGGTTGTTTGGGTGAGAAGGGTTACCGGTGGCTAGCGGTAAGGTTGTTGGGTCATTGACACGTGTGGGTTTTCAGGAGCTTTTACAGTTTACTGTTGAGAACAGCAAGGATTTCGCTTGACGGACACGTGACGGTTTTTAGGTTGACGCGTGACTTTGGGACTATTGCTAGGGCTGTTACGTGGAAATTACTCAGACGCCCTTCTTCCATGAACAGCTTGAATGAACTGTCACTTACCGAGTTGACTTTTCAGCGGGAAGGGGGGTTGTATGTGGCATTGTCGGTTGTTTCAGAGGGTAATTTGGGGAAAACGTGGCTGTTGCCGCGGAGAAACTTTTTATTGGCATTTTCAGCGTTCACACATTACAATGCTTTAGCTGAATGCGTGCTGACGTTGGAGGGTGATCATGCACGACAGCATGAAATGAGAGAACTTTTTTCTTGAATTGACGGAAATGTCCCTGTTCTTTCTTTAGAGAGGGTAAACCGCATACGACAAAAGTCGAGCAGCTGCTTGTTGAATGTCTCATTATATATCTAACTTGTCAAACGCGCTCCTCGAATGATGGGTGGGGCCCAGCTGTTTGGACGGTCAGATACCAACACGTCCAAATGGTCTCATCTCATCTAATCTCTACAACTACTACTTCTTCCATGCAAACCTTCCACACAACCAACTTCTTATAGAACCGATACTCAAACTGATCACGCCAACACCGATCACATTTGCAGAGAGTTGAACGTAACAAATTGGTTGTACGCATCAAACTGCCAATCCTATACTTCAATCAATTTCTTTTCCCAATCAGCGAACCGATCATTAAAAATATCGACAACATATTGAGATAATGTAGTCTATTTGAGAATCATGTTATAGTAAAAGGTTCAATTTGTGGATTTCTCCATAGAGGTTATGGTATATTTGATGTATGGAGAGTTATTGCCTTTTTTTGTTGTTGCAAAATTAAGAAGTGATATGGGGGTTTTTCTCTCATATACTATTAAAGTGTTACGACAACTGGTTTGTAAATCCATGCCTCTTTTCATCAAATTAAATCCAATTAGCAGAGAGTTGTTATATTTAATGTAAAGAATACAGAAGTTAAGAGAGAAATGCCAACCCAGGTACGTGTCATTCCCATAAGTAAATTAAGTTTACAGAAACCTAAGATACTAGTTACGTACATGTACATATCACTGCTTTTGTTAGGTAAAAAATTTATGTGTTGGCTCATTATTGGGAAAATGTGCTACGTTGAAACTTGAAGGCCTTGCATGATTGACAGATAAGAAAGATAGCATCATGAGAATGTATTGTTTCGGGATTTGGGATCTAAGGTTGATTCTAATCTGAGCAATGGTGAAATTATTGTAACGTACCTTTCTTATCCACCCTTCATATGATGATGACGAATGGATATCCAATTATTTGGGTTTTGGAGATTCGAGAACATTAGGTGGCGTTTTAAGCGTGGCTCTCCTACATCTCATGTCTTAACCAAATTCCTTTACTTTTCTTATTACTGGATGTGATTAGGTGTCCTGCCTCCCTTTGGACACACCATTTGTTTTATTTTAAATTAATTATGCTATAAATAAAACACAATCCTTAATTATGCTAAAGTGGGTTTGGTTTGGTTTGGTGGTCCGACTGGTCAAGTCACTAATTATTTCTATGTAGACGGTCCTCAGTCTTAATTATTTGTTAATAATGACTTATGAAACCAATACCTGGAAATTAATGCCTTGTGGATCACCAAAACCTAAAATCTTTCACTAATTCATTGTTGGTTACCTCAATTACAAACCCATGAATTGATTAATTTATGTAAAGCACTCATTATGCGGATCCAACACAAATTTAATAACCACTACCTTATCTGAAAACTGGCTGCCATCCATTAGTTCCGCTTGAACATCCCTTGTCATTGAAAAAGCTTGGAAGAGCAAGGAGGTGGATAAAGGAAGAGAAACATGTTAAACTCTTCTTCTTCTTTTTGTCATTCGCTAGGAAGGGAGAGGGGGCAAAATTATATTGGGTTGTCTTAAGATTGTCTTTTAAAGCATTTTCACCTATTTGCCATGGCAAAAGATAAGGGGAGACAATGACTGTTACTATTCACATGATTAGTCCCTATACTAGTACTTTATTTGTTGGTTTTCCACTCATTGTCATGGCAGCCCAAATGCAACTACTATTCACATAAGATATGAGGAGATGAATTTGTATAGAGTTTTTGGTGTGGGAAGTGAAGAATATGCCTAAGTATTTATATAGAAAAAAAAATCTAACATTTTGGGTTTTCTTTTCTTTATTTAATTTTTTTGTTATTTAAATTGGCTGCTAACTTCACAATGACGTTAGCATTAAGTCATCTTACCCTAACATCAGCCCAAGCAAGTCTTGCCCTGGTAAGCCTTAGCGGCTGGAAACAAGATTGGGGGCCTAGGGGCCCTCTTGTTAGGTGCACTTGGAGAGAAAGGGAGAGTTTCGCCCACTTTTCTGATGTGGTGCCACCCCATGTGCAAACGTGTTAAACTCTTTACAACTCACTAATAATAGGTAATTCATTTGTGTTCACTCATCATCCCATATAGCTTCTTATATTAGTAACTTAATCCTTTTGTTAAGTGGATTATCAACTTTACTTTCTTACATTACAAAGTGTAAGCAATTACATATATATATATATGACCTCAGCTTTACTTCTTAAACAAATAAACATAGTACATTGTGCAGTAACTAAAGTAATAAAATACTTTTAATACATCTAGTACTTGGCACAAACTTTATATCATATATATCACTATGAATATGATATACTGCTTGAGATTCAAGGTTCGATTTGAGGGATCATATTTGACCCAACTCGAATATGATCAAATTGGGCCAGGCAGAGTAAAGAAAAGTACAGATCCTTATTTCGACCCAGAACTGAACCCAAAGGATTGTTAATTGTTGGGCTCGTAATTGGTTCAAGTATTCTCAAGGAATTTGTGCCGTTGGGCCTAAAAGAATAAAAGAATCCGATGAAGGATAATAAAGTAATTTTGGTAAACACAAGAAAAAGTCGGATGAGGAGAGAAAACAAGAAAGTCATGGGGAGGGCAGCCAAGTCTCCAACTGCCATAATAGTTGTTTGTTACAAAGCGAGAGACTTTGAAAGTGGACGGGACAGGCCCCACCCTGGGAGGGGTTTGAAGTTTGACCGGTCAAAAGAGGGAGTGACTGTTGAAAGTTGAAAAAGAAAGAGAGAGGTTTGAGGAACGAGGAACGAGGCAGAGAGAGAAACAGATATATTACCAAATAATTGGTTGATTAATAATATTATTTATTAATTAAAAAAACACACATAAATGTTTGAGCTCTCTCTCTCTCTCTCTCTCTCTCTCTCTCTTTGTGTTTTTGAGTTTTGACTGCCTTCTTCTTCACCAAACAGACAAAACCAAACCAATTCCATTCTCATTCATTTCATTAACCAAATTGAACTCCTCCCCTCCCTCCTCCTTTGTAGTTTCTCCAAAATCCAAATCTCAAATCTCTCTCTCTTCTTTCTTTTTGTTTTTGGTTGTTTCAAGTTTCAACAACACAACCCAAAACCAAAGTAAATAGCTTGTAGCCTGGTACTAATCAATCTTAATCAGATTGGAGTGATTCTGATTGACATTTTCATAACTCCACATCGCATCATCTAATCTAACCCACTGCTCATGGCGCACCCTCACGCAGATCGGTAAAATTCTTTTTTTTTCTTCTCTTTCTCCATTTATTTCTCATACCTTTACCAGCTTATATATATATATATATATTCATTTTCCATTCTGTTTGTCTGTCATATCAATTACATTTTTTTCTTCTCTTTTTTTGCTATGTAAATTTTTAGCTTCTCTCAATAGGTTTTTGTACTTACAATTGAATCAAATCCTGTTGGTTTTTTTTTCAAATAAAAATTTTCATTTTGCCCTTTTCTGTAGTGTTGTTTGAGTTTGAGATATGTTTGGTTGCCAAGAAATTGCAGGAAAGTGACAGAAATTAAAATTTGTGAATTGTAGATAAGAGCCTTGTGCTGCAGCATCCGTTTAATTTATGGGAAAGTGCCTTCCTTTGTTTTGTGCTTGCTCACTTCTTTATTTTGGATTTGCTTCCTTGCATCACATATTTAACTGTGTGTTTATTGTCAGTTTTTAGCTCTGGTATGATTTCATTGAATCAATCTAATGTTGAGTTATTAACTATTTTGAAGTTTTGGAAACAAATTCACATTCGGTGCTTGGCTTTGGCCTCTTGTTTAATAATTCCGTTACAGTTCATAGATTCACCAATAAAGGAGTGTATTAATACAAGGAACCTTGTCTCAGCGTTGATTGACTCCAATCAGAACATCTTTTTTATGATCTTAGCAACATTTGGAAATAACTCTCTTCACATATATTGCCATGGGATAAATGCCTTAATGCATCGTTATGCTTTCTGCAGGTAAATTATTGATTTGTTTTATTAATTTGAGAAGGGGAATCTAGAAGGCGATTCGCTCGGTTATTTTTGTTTGAGCTCATGGCTTCCATAAGTGTGGTTCCTGCTTCTGGAATTAGAGAACCCAGTGGAAATGTAGTTGGTGTCGATAGTTTGCCTAGTGGGATGAATGATATGAAAATTAGGGATGAAAAGGTAAACTATGCCACTTCTTTCATTCTTGTATCTCCAATATTTGTTATTTTATGCAAGCTTATACTGATTCTGAAATCTGTATTTATTTTTGTTTTCCTTTTACAGGAAATGGAAGCAACTATTGTTGATGGTAATGGAACAGAGGCGGGTCATATCATTGTCACAACTATTGGTGGAAAGAATGGCCAACCAAAACAGGTAACTTCTTGAAATGTTTTCCCCCCCTTCCATTTGTATAGCTGCGTTTTGTAGTTTCTTGTATTTCAAATTGATGATGATTTGATTTTCCTTTAAATGACTGTAGACAATAAGCTATATGGCTGAGCGTGTTGTTGGACATGGATCTTTTGGATTGGTTTTCCAGGTAATTTTTCATATTACTGTTTTGCAGCTTTTAATGAGCTTATTCTCAATGAACTGTTTGTGGTTGTGGGTCTGCTAATTTTGATCGAAATATTTTGTTTAAATTTATGTCACTGAATTGCTATTTTTATTTTGTTATCCAGGCCAAATGTTTAGAAACTGGTGAAACTGTTGCTATTAAAAAGGTTCTTCAAGACAAGAGGTACAAGAACCGGGAGTTGCAAACCATGCGTCTTCTAGACCACCCAAACATTGTGTCCCTTAAACATTGTTTCTTTTCGACAACTGAAAAAGATGAGCTATACCTTAACCTTGTACTTGAGTATGTCCCTGAGACTGTCCATAGGGTGATCAAACACTACAGTAAGATGAACCAGAGGATGCCACTTATATATGTCAAACTTTATTTTTACCAGGTATGTTTTGTCTCATCTTTATTCTTTACTACAGATTTGTTCTAAATTTTTTGTATCCATACATGTTGTTTGAATTGTAAAATATTGCTTGCAATGCCTTCAGATGAGGTCTGCTTTTGTTATCATTTTGATGAAACACAGTAGATACATTCGGTTTTGAGGAATTTAAGCTTCATTATGTGACTTAAATAACTCTTACAATTTATCAGAGAATAATAGGTAACTACTTTAATTTTGAGCTCTTACATCTAAATCCTTATATCTCTTTGCAGATTTGTAGAGCACTTGCTTACATTCACAATAGTATTGGAGTTTGCCACAGGGACATTAAGCCTCAAAACTTGTTGGTATGTTGATATTTGCTCTGTTTTGTACATTGGTTCCAAATGTGTATGCATGGTTAATTGATTGTGTATCTACATTCTAACAGGTCAATCCACATACTCATCAGCTTAAAATCTGTGACTTTGGAAGTGCGAAAGTCTTGGTTTGTTTTCTGCATCCGGGCATTCTCTAATTATGCTCTTATTTTTACTCTGGGTAATGATTTTACAATACTGAATTGGTTATACATATGACAGGTAAGAGGGGAACCCAACATATCTTACATCTGTTCTAGGTATTATCGAGCACCTGAACTTATATTTGGTGCAACCGAGTATACAACAGCCATTGACATCTGGTCTGCTGGCTGTGTTCTAGCTGAGCTACTGCTTGGACAGGTAGGTTTTGATTTTCAGTAAGTTAATTTCCTTCTTCTTTAGGCTTATATGTGTGTGCTAATTAAGTAATATCTATTTCTGGCAGCCCCTATTTCCTGGAGAAAGTGGAGTAGACCAGCTTGTTGAAATCATCAAGGTGATTGTGAGCTTTGAATTTTTTCAACATTAAGCTGTTGAGATAATGGTAATTGTTCTCATAATGATTTTTCTGACTCTCATCCAGGTTTTAGGTACCCCAACGAGAGAGGAAATAAAGTGCATGAACCCTAACTACACAGAGTTTAAGTTTCCCCAGATTAAAGCTCACCCATGGCACAAGGTACTTGGGATATCACTTGTGGTTTATTTGCTTTCCAAGAACACTGCATGTTAATATTTCTTTTGTGCATCATTGATGATCAGATATTCCACAAGCGCATGCCCCCTGAAGCTGTGGATCTCGTATCGAGGCTACTGCAGTACTCTCCAAACCTTCGAAGTACAGCTGTGAGTATTGTTGTCCTTATCCTAAGAAATTCTCATTGATTTTGTGCTGCATGTGCAAGCCCATGTGGAGTCCATTACATACTTCTTTTTCCTGTCCTATATATGGAAAGTCTGTAGCTGGAGTCTGACCTTAAATATCGTGTATCCTATGTATGGGATATGCCTTACAGAGTGGTTCTGCTCCTGATTGAATGTCAATCTGTCTATTTAAGCTTAGCGTGGTACATTATGCCATCAAGATGTTATTGTAAAGGGTTTATGTTTCCAATGCAGTTGGAGGCCTTAGCTCATCCGTTCTTTGATGAGTTGCGTGACCCTAACACCCGCTTGCCAAATGGACGTTTCCTCCCCCCGTTGTTCAACTTTAAGGCTCATGGTAATAAGCATTTTTGGTACTGTACTTTCTCACTTTGATTTTATACATTGAGATGTCTAATCCTAACCGGTAATTCTTTTTTAATGATACTGGCATTGATTAGAACTGAAGGGAGTACCTGCAGAGATGCTGGTTAAGCTGATTCCGGAGCATGCAAGAAAACAGTGTGCCTTCCTTGGGTCGTCGTAACTGTTCTTAGTAGTTGATGTCTGCTCTGCACAGAAAAATGTGGGCTGCTGTAGAAACGTAGCTTGTGTCCCATTTGAATGTGATCGTCATATTGAAGCTGTAATATTTGTCTTTTCAAATCCCTTGTTTATTTGTCGTTATATTTATCCGCTTTAGATTTGTATGTAGAAGAAAGAAGATTAAGAAGGTTCTTCTGCTTACTAAGTCCTCGGATCTTAATGGGTTTGCACACCCTTGATTATTATGATTATTATTCTTTTTTTCTTTTTATATTGATAGATTGTCATGTAAGCAGATGTTACTCATATACCTCAATGGTTTGTGTTGGATATGTTTGACAATGCGGTGGTACTAAATGACTCGTTTGCTATCTTTTAGGTGGCACAAGGGATCACCACATCCAGCTCAACAATGCAATTGTTTATTTTGGTGAGCATCGGGGTGTAGCGCGATTTGTGCCTTAGCCGTTAGCTGTTAGCTTTAGAAATGAGGTGGGTTTTAACAGAATAACAGCAAAAAATAGATTTTATTTACATGCTTGTAATGTCACAATGACCTCAAGGTTGGAGGAAGGACAGTTCACAAGTGAGGAGAGAGAGGGTGTTGAATGGAACAATACGATTTTATGAAAGTTGATCAGGCTATTGAAGCTTTGCCGCTCAACCAGTGGAGAGGCCGGAGTATGCCCCTTTGCTGGTGCTAAGGTTCTGCATCTGAGGTGTGCTGCAAGGCCTTTCAAACGAGGGAGATGACTTTTAAGTTTGTGTTTTCATTTTTCTGCAGTGCAAACGACGTCATCTTCGCAATGCTTTTGTTTCCTTTTAATGAAACGCGCAGTATTGATGCAATTCTGACCTTGGCCAATTACTACTTTAACCTTTTTATTATCCTCCAACTAAAAAAACCTTTTTATTATTATTATCAATTAAGCGTGTGATGATAGAGAACACACAACCCCAAAATCACTTCCCAAATCTCTCAAACTTTCTCCAGTGCAAATTTAAGTATTCATAACGTCTTGAAGATAATTATTAGGTAATATTTCATGTGGCTTTTATAGTTTATTTCTCTCACTTTAATTTCCCCCCTCCTCTTTAGATCTTGTATGTCGAATTGAGTATTTTATATTTTGGGATTGATTATTGTGCTTAGATGAAAATTAGTATTTATATTTAATTATATTAAATTGATTATTATGCTTCAATAATAATTAGTAGATTTATAAATTTTTCTTGTCAAAACGATTTATGTCTCAAAAAACATACTCTTTAACGCTTTGATGCTTATGCTTCACTTTGTCGGACCAAATACATCTCGGCTCTTTGCTTTTTCATTATTTTTTTTATAAATGAATTATGAATACCATTAGTATTGTTTAAATTCTAAGGGTATTTGGTTGTCTAACTTTTTTTCTTTAAAATAGAATTTTTAAACTTTTAAATATTGCACATCCCCTGAAAAAAATTTGGGTCTGTCATTGCACGCAACATGCATTAGTAAAAGATGTCATTCACACCCTTGTAAGTGTCATTTCTCTCTTATGAATTACAAAAGAGAAGTGTATCTCAGAGTGTTAATCACATCTCCTGAAAAGAAATATATATTTTTCTTGAACAATAAAGAAACCTCTCTGAATATGAAGGACATGGATTTGTCAATAGATGACATATCTTTTTATTGGCAAAAATAATATTGAGAGAGAGAATTTGAACACAAAACATGAGGTGCATGGTGGATGATATGGACTTGGTCGACTTGGCCCGAGAAATTGCTATTTGACTCTTGCTTTTATAGACAAAATTCAGGTTGACACGTGTACAAAGAACTTTTTTTCCAGTATTTCTATCAAGTTATTTTTGTATATGTGTCAAACTGTGAGGAAGTGAACAATTACTATTTTTTATTTTATTTTTTCTTGAGCACATATGTGAAATTCCTTGTGTATGATCCGCCGCCCCATAGACAGTTGAAAATTAAGCTACACAGTTATAGTTTGAGTTGAACCCACCTAAACCTAATCATTTCAGTATTTGAGGCAGAGAGAAGATGAAGGTGGACCATTAAAGAAGCAAGCAATCAACTGAGAAGCCCTGGGCGTATAGATAGAGTGACATCAATTTTGGTCGGCCAGAGAGCTACTGCTGCTATACCACAGAAATATATTAATATTGGAGAGAGGCCTGATAGTGGACTTGCCAACTTAACAGAAAGATAACTGGAAACCTTTTCGGCCAAGCCACACCAACTCATTTCCAATACCAATTGGAAAACCGAAAGGGACCGCATGCGTTTGGTTTAAAATGAGCTCTATTTTTTTTTAGAGTTTTTCTATTTAAACCCCGCACTTCTCTTTGTTCACTCCATGTTTTAAGTTCACTCCAACTTCTAATTCAAATTTTCACAATTTCTAAGAAAACCCCACAATCTTCCCAAACTACCCCTAAATACACACCCAATAAAAGAAAAAAAATTAAAAACTCATCAACTCACACCCCACACCCCACACCCCGCTATCTTGTCCCTCACCACTCTAAGTTCACATCAATCTCACATTACTTAAAGAGATAAAAACACTGTTGTCAAACTCAAATGACGACCTACAAGCCACTATTTGCATACCATATTTAGGGTTTGTGAAGAAAAGATGAGAGTGTAGTAGGTTTCTTAGATTGAAAGAAAAGAGTAATTTGGCAATAAGGTGTAGAGGAGTTTATGCTTTTGTGTTTTTTTAAAACTTAATATGAAGAGTGGTGGGGTGTGTGTATAAATGTATTATGATTAAGTATCAAATTGGATGATTTTTTTGTCTTTTTACACAATAATAAAACTTAAAAACTTAATGATTTAAGTATTGGGGTGAACAAAGAAAAATGTGGAGTTTAAATAAAAAAACTCTTTTTTTATCCAACACTAAAACCTGATTTCGTACGTAGGATTGGATTGGATAGGATAGGATAACCCCCCATATTTAAATGCTCAAATGCATATGCTATCAAACTGCTGTTAGAAATTTTGGACCAAATTCTTAACTGCGAATCGCATAAACACTAATTCGGGTTGGCCACAAATGACAAAAATTTGACGTAATTCACTCCAAGTTGGACTATGCTAATGAGGAATGATGTCAATTTCACTAGTGGTAATATCATTTCTTTGAAATGAGTTGCAGATAATATGCAGAAAGTCCCCTAGCATTATCTACTTAGCAGACCAGGTACTTGTCAAATCTTATTGGAAGTTATGATCATTTTAGCGTCAACCGTCTGCAATGCATATATAATTCAATTCTTTTGAAATGGATTTTGACTCGTCTTCCAAACCAAACCCAAAAAACGGAAAGAGGGAGGGAGGCTTATGGTTCGTGGCCATTATAAAAATATATGCCACTTCTGCAATAACTAGAATTTGGGACCGAAGAAAGTGACAGTTATGGGAAGAACATGGGGGGCTTATGGATTTGCCCACCCATTTCAATTCTTCTTATTCTGTTACCTTTTTTCTGAACCATCACAAATATTTACAAAATAAAAAGAACTGAAAAAGTGGCCAATGCCTAAATGTTATTGGTCGGTTCCATTTCCCGCCCCTAGAACTATTAAAAAGAAGAGAAAAAAAAGAAGATAAAAGTTAGACTGACCTTCCACTACCACTTAGCAATAGTAAGTATTATATATACAGACTCATTCTGTTTCTGCATGAACTCCAAACCAAACAAACACAACCTCATCTTGTGCAACTTGTTCTAGTGTCTTCTTCTACTTCCCAAAACATAGGGTTCATTTATTCTCACATTTGTCTGATCACCATTTCTTGAATTTCAGTGAATCTTTCTTTGTTAGTTATTAATTTATAATTGAAGTGAGGAACTTTGTAATGAAGAACTGCAAATTTTCACTAAAGCTAGTGTTGTGCATTTCATTCTTTTGCTTCTTTCTGTCCACCCAAGCCAGACGGCATAACCATAAACACAAGCACACCCACCCTGACAAGCCATCCTACATTTCACAGCCTCCTTCCCCTCCACCTGATTCTGCTAGCCCTCCTGAAGGTGCTACCAATCCTAATAATAGCTCCTCTGGTGTTTTCGATGTGCGGTCGTTTGGTGCTGTTGGGGATGGCCAAACAGATGACACTGAGGCATTTAAGATGGCTTGGGACACAGCTTGCCAAAGTGAATCTGCAACAAGGATCCTTGTTCCCCGAGGTTTCTCATTCATGATTCAATCTACAATATTCACTGGTCCCTGCCTTGGGGGCCTGGTGTTACAGGTAATGTACTTGAATTATAGGCCTCTTTGATTATTCTTAGATTAGGCCACTTAGGTGACGAGGGACTAAATATGTATTTTCCTTTTTGGGTATTGGGTACATTTGGTACTGAGAAGGTTGATGGAACTCTAGTGCCACCTGATGGACCAGAGTCTTGGCCAAAGAACGCCAGCAGGCATCAATGGCTTGTCTTTTACAGAATCAACCAGATGTCGTTGCAAGGGGGTGGTGTAATTGATGGGAAAGGAGAGAAATGGTGGAATCTTCCCTGCAAACCCCACAGGGTATTTTTAAATTTTTCATTCTGTCTGAATACATATTTTCTTTGATTCAAGCAACTGCTGATCCCATATGAAATCTAATGGCACAGGGGATCAATGGAACCACATTGCCTGGACCATGTGACAGCCCAGTTGTAAGTTGCAAACATTGCTTATGTGTTGTGTATATCAGCCACTTTAAGTAATGAGGTTTAATTCTATACAATGAATTTTAATGCAGGCCATTAGGTTCTTCATGAGCTCCAACTTGACAGTTCAAGGACTTAAATCAAGAATAGCCCCAAATTCCACTTCAGATTTGATAACTGCAGGAATGTCCATATAGAATCGATTTCTATATCTGCCCCTGCTCGAAGTCCGAATACAGATGGGATTCACATAGAGAACACAAATGATGTCCAAATTTATAACTCAGTAATTTCAAATGGTTAGCCAAAAACCTTCAAATCTTCTACCTTTCTCCATTTACTCATGAAAGTTCATAATTAATCCACCCGTTTGTTTATTTGTTAATAGTCTCTGTTCTGTTCTGCAGGTGACGATTGTGTATCAATTGGGTCAGGCTGTTATGATGTAGACATACGGAACATCACTTGTGGACCTGGTCATGGAATCAGGTACATTTTTGTTTTCCATAAATATACATTTCACTAAATTACAGCTTTTCCTTTTCATTACAAACTTAATTTTCATTAAATTTGATCAATGTGTTCCTTGTTCATCCACTCAGCATTGGGAGTCTAGGAAATCACAACTCGCGAGCATGCGTCTCTAACATTACAGTTCGCGACTCAATAATCAAAGGGACGGATAATGGAGTTAGGATCAAGACATGGCAGGGTGGATCCGGATCAGTATCGGGAGTAACATTCAGTAACATTCACATGGATAATGTTAGGAACCCGATTATGATCAACCAATTCTACTGCCTTAACAAGGGGTGCACCAACCAAACTTCAGCAGTCTTTGTATCAGACATACTCTATTCAAACATAAAGGGAACCTACGATGTTCGGAGTTCGCCGATGCATTTTGCTTGCAGTGATGCTCTCCCATGCACTAACTTGACACTCTCAGAAATCGAGCTTCTTCCTGCTGTAGGAGACATAGTATTGGACCCGTATTGTTGGAATGCTTATGGAGAACTGCAGACACTAACAATTCCACCAGTCTCTTGCTTGTTGGAGGGTGTTCCTCGATCCCTACTGGTCAATGACATTGAGCATTGCTGATTCAGTGGGCTCATCTGTAAAGCAATCCATGTAACATACAAAATTATTAAAAGACGGATTATAAATCTGTCAGTCTAGTAGATCTACTGATGTCATTATAGAGGAGTGGTGTTTTATGTGCTTCCTATATTTATAAATTATAAAGTTATGTTTCTCTACATCTTTACGTACTTCAGTAAGTCCCACATGATTTTTGCTTCTAATTAATAGAGATTATAAAATTGAACTCTAATCCGTCACAATCCATATCAGTAACACTCAGCGAGCATTTGTGGAGAATAGATATAAGAAACTTTTCTGCTAGAAGTAAACTTGCAAAGGATGCAAAGAAAAAAACAAAAAAAAAGCAGCCATGAATGCCTTTCAAAGTTGACCAGTTGTTTCCTCTCATTGTGTGCACCGAGAAGTATGTGAAAATGCGCATGTGATATTGAACAATCTAGGCAACATAGCAGTTGATTTTGAACTTGGGACCAGCAGGGCAGTTTAGAAGTCTTGTGTAGAAAGTGTACAAGTTGGATTGCAGCTTCAAAATACGTGTACTCTCATCTCAAGCATTCTACAAGTCACATGATTTATGCTTACATGAGTTTAGTCTGTTTCATTTCAATATCAATATATCATTAAACCAGCAAAAGCCACCCATCAACTTCAACTCTATGCAGTCTCAAAAGATTATAGTAATTAAAAGCTTAATTCTCTGATGCATGTTTGTCAAGTTGATGCATAGTGAGCTAGAATTTTTTAGTTCTTCCCTATCTGCAACAACAAAGTCCCACAAGTGAAGTAAGTAACCAATGAACTCTCTTGCAGATACAGTATTAAAAGTCTAAAAGGTGTTAAAAGATGTGGTTGCAAAGTTTTTAGCACTAAATTATAAGTGTAAAGTTTTTGTGACATAGCTAGTCAGAATTATTTATTGATGGATTTGGGTAAATGATGACAGATTTACAATACCACCCATTAATTAAAAGAAAAAGTAGAAGATTCGAATTTTTTTATCTCTATGCCAATATTGTTTGTGTGTGGAACTTGGAAGATACAGAGACAAGAATGAAATAAACAATAGAGTTAAAACTGAAAAAGGAGGGTACAAACAGGCATAAAAAATATTCCTGGCAGTGACAGGATGAGAAATCAAGCTAATAATTTTAGAGAATAATATATGTGAGAGTGAGTGAAGTTACGAGGATTGTCGTCCACAGCACTAACTTTAATTGGAAATGGGAGCTCAAGTGGAGGTTGGGAGGGAGGGAAAATTCTCTTTAGCTTTTCTTGCAGCACGCGCAGTGGCTGCCTAGACTACAATAATAATCATAACCATGGATGGTATGGTAGACTGTTCAAGTATATGAGAATGAAGATCCAGTTGAGCGTGTAGTGTTTTGTAGACTTTATGTGTGTGCTGATAAAGTGTAGGTCGGTGCACGGGCTAATGTCCAATGGCCACCCACCAACTTGCCTTTTTTAATCAAACATATACTATAGCTAAACCTCAAGAGCCTCAATATCCATATCTACATCTAGTTTAGTTTCAGATGCCATGTCTTTTCTACTATCCCACTCTACTTTCCTCCATGTTTACAATGTCATTCGCACAGTAATAACGTGCGGACATCCGGATGAGAGAATAATTGTGTACATATATATATATATTCTTTTTCATTGAGTGATGGGGCTTACTTGTAGTTTTGTGCAAAATTCTCAGTACAAATAATAGTTTCTCAACTCTGAAACTGAGATGTATCTTAGAAAGTTTCTCCAACATAACCATCAGGGTCCCCTACCTTTTTCTGCATTGCAACTTAAGCTTTTTCAGCTTTTGGCCCATGTCATTCTCTCAGTTTCTAGCTTACCCAATTTTTCCATTCCAAAGTATGAATATGGCTTTGGCTTGTCATACATTTATTGATTTAATTCCTAAGAATATAACTTTTGGAGTTATGGTATCAGATTTTTGGTTTTGAAGCCTCTATGAAATTCTTATTCTCCATTTATTTGTTAAGGTGAGGCTTCATGTGAGGTGTAGTGGGGAGAATTATTGTCTAGAAATTTAAGTTTTCGAGATCTAGTGATTGTCCAACAACGTGTATACAACACACATTAATCTGAAATCCATTCAAATTTCCATGTCATTTTTTTAATGCGAATTTTTGGAAGGTTTGAAGTTACAAAATCATGAGTGTTAACCTAACCATCCATGATACATGATGTGCACAAGGAAAAACACAACATCTGGACCAACATTTTCCATGCTCAGTGTCAAAATAGTTTTGAAAAATTGAACTTATTTGGAAGGTACATAATGGCAGGGGAAAAAGTAGTGCGTCTTCTAGCAGCTTCAAAAGGAGAGAGAGAGAGAGAGAGAGAGAGAGATCTGAAGCGCATACATACTGCCATAGAAATGCTGGAATGTCGCATGAATATGGGCATGGCAGGCTGCCTAAAGCTTACCCAAAAAGAGAAAGGAATCTAGCCCACTTAGATCATCTCCCATCTACCCACCACAAACCAAGATATAAATAAATAAATATATATATCAATAGTACACGTAAAGAAACAAATTCATTTGCCATGCTTGGGCTTATTGAGATGTAATTAGAGAGGTACATATTTGTGGAATAAAATCAAGTGCAACTTCTACTTTAGCTGTTAGTGGAAGAGAGAATAAGAAGCTTATTTGATCAATCATTTATGTCCTTTTTTCTTATTTCCAGATCTTTCTCAATGCCTCTAAGTTAATTTTGAACAACCAAAAAAACAAACAAACAAAAAAAAAAAAAAAAACTGGCTCTAAAACACAGCAAGGGAGTCACACCAAACATCAGAAAGACACCGTAACATCACAAAATCATTTGCCGCATAAGATAGTAAATTTACTAAATCACAGACATAATTTAGCAAATTATGAAACAAGACTTAATCTTTGATGTGTCAAGCCCTGATTGGTTGCTTCTGCGATAAAGAAATTTCACCATTAAATAAAATTTGCAAGGGTACATGCTACAAAGCAAATACTTTTATTTGGGGGATTGTCCGATGAACTTCATTGAATCTAGTACAGAGTGGGGACTTCGTGTTGGCGAAGGATGCTGGGGAAAAAGTGTTCAATGAAAAGATAAAAAGCTACTGAATTAAAAGCGTAGAAGTCAGTCAGTGTCTTGTCATGTGTGTGTTACACAGTTTCTTTCATGAAACTTATGTTGGCTGCATTTTAGGAGTCTATTTGATCATACTGGTCTTTTCAATTATAAATAAACAAATTTTTGCTGGTTTTTCATTGATAAGATTGCACATTCATCTTCGTTTTAACCAATCAAATCACACTACATAGTAGTTTTTTACAGACAAATCATTTGCCTAAAGGTTGCAGCTGCAGAGCACATATCACAGGTTACGTCTGCCATGAAGGTATAAGAATGTGTGAGAATAGTGGTAGTGCATAAAATTTAATGGTAGAACACCATCATTATCTATCCTTAATATGGGGAAAGTATGCACCTTAAAAGTTTCATTCCCAGGGCTGCAGTCAAGGCATCAGTTGCCCAATGAACTGGTGAACAACAGTTACCACCCTTTTAAGCTTCCTGAAAGGTAGAACAGCATGTGGAATGGACTCAATGTAACTATCAAAATTTTGAGAAAAGTTAAACCACTGAAGAGCGATTGATAAGGATATTCATGCATGCGCAACAACAATGTATTCATCTCAACCATGATATACTAAAATTTTGAATCTATGCCAACCTGTGCAGTAACAGCCATAGAAACACTGTGTTCAGACCATCGCTTGAATTGCCTCCACAAGGATTTGCACTCGACAGATTTGATCAATGTTTTGAGGAGGAAACCTGCACAGAAAATAAATATATAAAAAATCACAAAAGCTACTAGGTTTGAAACACCTATGCTAACAATACTTGATAAAATGCAAACTAAAAATTTACAAGCAAGAAATAAACAAAAGAAAAGGCACCTCTTGCCAAGTGCTTGAAGCCAGTGGGTCAGCTGTTGTGATACTCCTATCTTCAGCAGCAGCATTTGTGGAATCCATCAAGGCAAGGGATAAAGTATTCTCAATATTATCAGCAGCATAATCATCCAAACGGACTGAAAGCAATAGCAACATAGTTAGCAAAGCTTCAGGGAAAATTCAAACTCAAGTTCTAATAGATGATATAATATAAATCGTGCCATATTGCAGAACGGGCAGTTACTTCCTACCTGCCCTTCATACAGGTCAAAACCCTTCCAGCCTCTTCCTTTGTTTTCGCTTCCACTACTCCTCTTGCATATGCCTTCAGACTTGAAAGTGTTTTGCCCTTGGATTGTTCATCATATCAAAACCCGAAAATGCACTAGAGATCCCAGAGACAGCTGATTCTGTCTCACACCGGAAAAGATTTCTTATTGAAGGCCAGGTTTCACCATTAACTCCATCTAGAAGGGCTTCCAACCGGTCTTGATAAGGCATCCTCCAATTTTTCCTGCAAAAGTAGTCAACAATAAACATATAGGGAATGAAAACCAGTGAGAAAAAGTTCTCCAACATATATCTACCACTACAAACCTGTGAACTCCTTAAAAATTAGCATATCAAACTAGTTTAGTTTCCACTTCATCCCACTTATTCCCTTTTAGTTTCTTCTTCCACTCAAATTCTTCCTCGAGTTCAAAAGTACCAGTCACCCCAATCATTTCACAAGAGGCAATGAATAAAATATGTATATTTACCTCATAAAGTGCAGTAAGTTCAGATAGCTTGGCAGCAGACTGAAGCAATATGGGCTTCTATATCACGTTTAAGTTGATCCCTTATATTTTAGATGTATCCCAGTTTGCTTGTGTGATAACAGAGTCTCACCACACATTAACTCAGTCAGGAATCAAAATTTCACTCAACTTTTCCTTGAGATTTGTTTTAAGAAGTGTATACAGTAATTTGTCTTATATTGTATTCTTTGGTTCATATATTTAAAGGATTCTCTTATACTGTAATTCATTTTTTGTATTTTATACTTGAGTTTCAATTTAGGCTAAAGGAAAGATATAACATACCTGCACATCCTTCATCAAATAGAGCCATAAATGACTCAGAGCAATTACGAGCAGCCACTGAAAATGCCTCCTCACCATTCAAGGCCTTATCAAATGCTTCCTTGAACTTATCCAGAGAACCAGATCTTATATGTCCCAGCAAAGCTTGGAACGCAGGTTGGACAAGCTAACAATACAGTGAAAAGAATCAATAACAGAAGAAAAACATATGAATCAAATTGATGAACAGTGAATGTTCCCCAATCAATTTGACATGCATTGCAGATTCAAGGAGGAACCAGAAACAAAATTTGACCTCCACTCTCTATAGGCAAAAGGATGCTGAAAATGCAGCACCCTACAGTCTCAGTTCAACTGCTATCACCCATCTATGGCATAAGGACAGAAGGACAGAAGGGGAGCAGGAACATAGCTGTCACAAGAATAATATCGAGATTACTTACTTGCAGCAATTTTTCTTCAAGCTGCTTGCGCTTTCTGACACCTTCATCAAAATATGTAGCCTGTGCATCATACCTAAAATACCAAAATAAGCAAATTAATCAACTAAATACAAAGAATTATTCAGCCATACAAGTCAAAAGGTGTACTTACTACTTAGAGACAGCAGACGCCTTAAACCTTAAAGTTGCTCAGTATAATTGAAGTGATGGCAATATCATTTGCACATTTGGAAAAAGATAAGAAGGTAACCAAAATTCTAAACATAAACTGACATAAAAGATTGTGTTGTATAGACTACAGAACGGAAAGCAGGAAACTAGTGACCATTTTGTTTCTGTTTTCTCTCCTTCTCTTCTCTTTTCTGTTACTAGTACTACCATTTGTGTATTCTTCCATCTTTATCAAGGCCTCAATGTGGATACATACCCAAAAAAAATTAAGGAAATAACATGGACGACACTTGATCAGCCACCATTTCCAAAACACTATTGAAAAGAAAACAATGCTAAATTATTCGTGAATACCAAAAAGCAAGTAGTAAACTTAGATCTTCCAGTTGACTTGAATTAGGCGGAATTAAGAGTCTAGCACATCATAAATACACTAATCCAGAACAGAGGCAAGTTGGAAATACAAGACCCTTACACCATCATAGTGAATTTTATATGTCTTCACCTAAAGTGCATGCCACTCAATTAAGACGATCTTCACGAGTCAGTTACAGAACTTCTCTCTCATTAGATCAAATCATATCCTATAGCTTTGACGCAGACAAACCAGATGAAGATACTTACTCTGATAGACAAGTATCAAAGATTGAACTGAGCTTCTTCCCGAAGCCAGAGACAGGACCAAATTGAACAACCTCTTCCAACTGGCTCCACTCCTGTGATAATTAGGAGTTCAAGGGCCACCGAAGTTACAACATCAACAAAATTTTAAGATAGAAAACATAGCACTAGATGAAAAACAGGTACCTCATTTCCTGAAAAATCAGCATACTTCTCATTGGCAATCTGTTTACAACGTACAGTAGCCACCATGACCTACAATGGATGGAATAAAAGATAGCTTATTCAAAACAATATGCATATAATACATGAATAGCGTAAGTGAATATATTCACAGATTATAAACATCAGAGTTATTTTATGTGGACTAAACAATCGCAAAATAAGCTTGATAGAATCGTGTTCTAGTAAAATTTTAATGGAACGGTGAATAAAGACTAAGATTTTTAGTGGAAAACCATTAACTATTCAAAATATCTTTCTCGGTATGGGGAAAATGAAACCTCGTCAGGAAGTCACATGATACTAATTCCACAAATGAATGAATGATAAGGGCAAGGGGTTCATAGCGTATTGCTCTAGAATGAAAAAATTGCATCATTCCAAAAATCCAATGTTTCACAGCAAGAGTAAGCACATCAAAATCAAGTTTCATTTTATCAAAGAGCTAATCAGAGACAAAGAAGTTGAGGTTTTGTATTGCAAGTCCCAGGACCAGCTGGCAGATTTGTTCACCAAACCGTTGAAGAAGGATCTGCTCATCAAGATGAGGAAATTAATTGGCGTGAATGAAGTCTAGCTTAAGGGGGGATGTTAAGAATAATCTGGACTTCATTAATAATCGACTGGTAAATTAGTAATAGTCGGTTGTTAAAATAATGGTGTGGTAGGAGTTAGTTGAATTACTATGTTCGGTATTAGTTGTGTTTTTCATGTGTAAAGTCAGGAACATCATCACTATCTAAAACTAAAACAGTGTTCCATTACCTCTTTGTCTTTTGATCATTCTCGTACCTATTATTACTCCCACACAACCGTGTCCACCACCAAAAATATTAATCATGTAACCATCAACCATAAATGATATACTTTATATAATTGCTCGAGTATGTCGAAATTGCTATGTAACCACTAATATCAATTATATTGTTATTAGCAAGAATGTAGAAATTTCTACTTATATAATAAGTAGGGAAGTATTTTCCAAATATTAAACAATCGAATTAGTTACCAATCTCAACTTCATTTGTGCAGTGATTGATTTCTTATCACCCAACGCGGACACTTTAGTTTTACTCTTAGTTCGTGAAGCACGAAAGTACTTTTAGTTTCACTTTCTATGTTTTAGTATGAGTTGGACCAAAGAGTATGTTTGACTATTGACATTGTTTGCTAATGAGTGAAAAACGTGTTAATGAGTTAAAAATGTGTTCAAAAATTACAAATGAGGGGAGGAGAGGAGGAGGGGCCATATTGCGCCCTCAGACGTCAGCCAACCTACGTCACATGCAGCAGCAGCATCCACCACTGTCCACTCAACCCAACAACCACCCAACCCCAAAAAAGAAATTACAAGAATATAATACCGACGGTGATGATGACGTCATTGCTTTAGTCGTCATTGTTTTCTCTATAATGGTGTTTTACCATTCTATCCATTGCTTGCTTCCATCCAAATTCTCAGTAGGGGTGGTCGGCCTGGGCCGGTGGGGTAATTTCGTCTTTCCACTTTTAAAGTGTACACCCCCCGGTATCAGTGATGATGATTCTTGGTGACATCAACAACATTATGTCATCTTACCAAGAGCCGTGACTTTTGAGGAACTTAGCTGTGACTTTTGAGAAACTTACTTATATATAAACAAGTCTAAGAGGGCAGGCAGGCACGCAGAGACTAGCTAGTCATCAGAAGTTGAAACAAACCCATTAATAATTAAGCATGGAAGATGAGAAGATTGATGATCACGTGGATACCAGCAGCTGTAAACATTCAGTAGATCATCAAGAAGAGGAAGAAGAAGAGACCGAGGAGATGAAGATGGAGAAGTTTTATTCGTTGATTCGAAACTATCACGATGCTCGTAATCGTCTGCGATCAAGAAAGCTGCCATTTGCATGCAATGAGGATGAAGAAGACGACGACAACAACAACATCTGCATCAAGGACAAAAAGAGAAGAAAGGCGACAATGGGTGATGATGATCGGGAAGAGCCATCTGCTGCCGGAGGAGGAGGAGGTTGGGTGCCATGTTTTGAGTTGGAGGATTTTGGCACAGAGGTTAAGTTACTCTTCCCTCCTCCTCCTCCTCCTCCTCCTTCTCCTCCTCCTCCTCCTTCTTCTAACACTAGTAATTTAGAAACACAAGATGATGGTTTGGGTTCTTTGGACCTTAAACTTGCCCTCTAGCTTATAGCTACTTGTGTTGTTTTGTGTGCTTGCTTTGCGAATTGCATGTACACCGGAAATTACCAAGTCAAGTGACAATTTTCTCTTCTGTTCTGGGTTTTGGGTTAACTGGGTTCTCATGATTTTTGCTTTTCAATCAAATTCAATGAAATTCAATTATCACTTATTTCTTTCTCATATATTTTTTTATGGAAGCAAAGCATCACATCACGCAGAGCGCATGAGAATCTGATTGGATAAAAAAAGGACAAAGGTGGGAAGTAAGGAACCAAGTGCAATTAAGCATATTAATTATTTTAGTAAATTTGGCTTACACCCTTCAAATTCAATTTACCTTACCTAAAACCCTTCACTTTTTGTTCCTATAAATAATACCCAATTTGTATAAGTAAAAACCCATGACTATGATCCAACTCAGCAAGTTACCTAATTAAGCATAAAATCTGATTTATTGTACTTTTCAGATTCCAAAAATACCCCCAACTAAGCCATTATTGTATTTTGTATATTAATGTATGAATCAATATGGAAACAGTTTTTAATTGGATTGTATATAATGACAAATGTTGAATTTGGAAAGATCTCCAAATGGTTGTAATGGATGTAGGAATTAATTTTGGAACATTTTTTAAAAAATTTAACAATAAATTCAAATTTAGGTAATCGGTTTGTTTAATAAAATGTTTATGTTATTTTCTTTTTATGAATTATACATGACTAATAATCCACTTTATAATTGTTTATGAATAAAACTGTACATACTAATTATGTTGAAAAAATAATGTAACTATTACTTGTTTGTTTTATGAAAAACATAATTTACCTAGTATGAAAAGTGTACATAATTATCTATTCCAAACAATGTACCTATGCACATTTACAGGTATATTGTAAAATAATTTACTTGTGGGTAAATAATGTACCTATATTTTATATAAATTATTGTGTACCTATTTTTAATTATGAAAAATATACGCAATTACAAAGTAACTGATTTTTTTTTTTTTTTTTTTTTTTTTTTTTTTATATACCTATATTTTATATGTATATATTTTATATATATATTTTTCATAGATACATTATTGGATATGTAATTTACAGATATTTTTTTTTGTTTGTAATTTTAGGGGGCGAGATGTGAGAGGGAATGACAACTAAAAGAAATGGGGTGATTGATATGTTATTAATAGGGAGTATATTAATTACAATTATGGCAGTTAATGAAATGCTTGAAATAAATTATAAATAAAATATGAAGTTTAGTGGCAATGATGTAAAAACATAGAAATACTACGACTTTTTATATCCTATTAGTCATTTAAATTTGAAATTGGGTTTTACACATAGATTTATAGAGTAATTGGTATATGTCTAGGAAATAGAAAATGTAGGGATCTATATTGGATAAGCCCTAAATTTGTTGTTAATCAAGTTATGGGTTGCTTCTGCGCTCCTTCGTGGCTTGGCAGAGACCCCGTGATACATACATGTCAGGTCAAGTTGATGATGTCAAGGTTGTATCATTATTATTCGTTTCTTTCACGGGACCCAAATGCCACCCTTGCCTAGTTCCCTCTTAAAAAATAAAAAGATGTTATAGATCCTGAATTAAGATCTTTTCATAAATGGTAACGTTTTGCTAAAATTAAAGATGGGGTAGGGGTCCGGATATGGAGTATGGCCAAAAAGAGGAAAGAGGGGGATGGGATGGGCCAAAGCCAACCTGGTGGCGAAAACGAAGCCTCTTGTCTTGGCTTTTGTAAATTTCGTGGAAGGACGTGCCGCATCATCACAATTTGCTGTTTTAATAATTCTGTGAACCTTTCTGACTTAAACTACTCTTTCTTTGGGTTTGGCCCTCGCCAAACGAGTATCACATGGAGACCCATGAGAGCAAGAAGAGGAAGATGATCATTAGCAATGACGTTGATGCTGCTGAAGCTGATGATGAAGAAGAGAAGATTGAGAAGTTCTCTGCTCTTATCAACAACATCCGGGAAGCTCGTCACCGATTGATGAATGGTTCGAATGTAATATTGAAACGGGAAGAAATGAATGACAACAGATCAAACAAGAAGAAGAAGAAGAAGAAAGTGGAGGAAGAGGAAGAGAAGGCCATAGCTGACGTTTGGAAGCCATCATTTCAACCTGAAGATTTAATTGAAGAAGAGGCTCATCATGAGTTCAAAATGCCACACGTGATATCTGGGATTAGTACTACTAATAATTCTCAAAGCAGAGGCTGCTGTAACACAGAAATTTGTAAACAAGGTAATAATTTAGATCTCAGGCTGTCTCTGTAACTGTTCATTGGGTGTAACATATATACATATTGTCGAAGAAGCAGTTGATGCAGAGAAATCAGTTCGATTACGATTACAAATATGCTTTGCTCTAATTTGACACAATATCTCTATGATGCAAAAGATAAGATGTTGAGTTGCCAAATATTGACTCACTCCAAGGACAAGAAACTGAATTGGCTCTAGTCAATAAACGTAGGTACAAAAGATAAGATGTTGTTATGTATCAACGGTGACAAGAGCAATTGGGTTCTGTTTTTATTCTCTTACTACACTTCTTAAACCCGCCCACCCATACCAATTGGGCCTATAATTACAAAAATGCCCATGTCTATATGCTACATTGTGTATCATTTCTTTAAGCATTTCCAGCAAGGGGCCCGGGGGGGGGGGTGGTGTGGGGGAGGGGGTTGGTGGGGTTTGGGGTAAAGACTCATTTTCAGCAGTGGAGGCAGGCCAGGGCAAGATGGTGGGATCCAGCAAAACTGGCTGGCCCGTGCTGACGTCATCGTGACGCCAGCGCTACAGTGTCGCCAACAATTATGTGCCATGTGTCGTGTCCTGGGCTCTCCGATCATAATTTTTGCTCCAATCCAACGGCAGTCAATATTTTTGTAATAAAAAATTGAAAAAAATACCAAAAAATTACTTCTTTTTTTTTCTCTCTATACCTTATTTCCATTTTCAACATTTAAGTAAATGTCTTTGTCCTTTTACTTTT
Source organism: Prunus armeniaca (assembly GCA_903112645.1). Lineage (NCBI taxonomy): Eukaryota > Viridiplantae > Streptophyta > Magnoliopsida > Rosales > Rosaceae > Prunus > Prunus armeniaca. The sequence goes on along the minus strand of CAEKDK010000003.1, from coordinate 290,219 downwards.
ATTTATTTTTATATTACTCCATTTACTTAAGTTTACAATGTAAATAAGGAAGTACCCCCCATTTGGATTCAAATAAAATTACTAGAAAATCAAATTCCCACCAAATCAAAATATGAAAAATCGGTTTTAGTGCAAAATACGATTTAGGCTAAAAATGATGGCTCATTAAGTCAATATATACTTCATATTAAAATCTCATAAAATCAAGTTTTCTTATTTGATGTGCAAGGAATAAAAGCCGCCAAAAATTATCTTGAGAAAATGATTATTCCGAAAAACCATTTTTCATACTTAGTCAATATTGCACCTCCGCTTTTAATACTTTTAACACCAAATCCTCATACTTCTTTTTTTTTTTCTATAAATACCAACCAATACAACTAATAAAATAAAATCTTATCTAAAAATATTATCCGATAAAATAAAATCTTGCCTTTCATTTCTTAGTTTGCTTGCCTTTCATTTCATTGTATTTTTTTTGTTTTGTTTTAATAATTTAGTGGTCATTCATGTATTTTATTTTATTAGTTGTATTGATTTTTTTGAATTTTGAATTTTGAAATTTATATGAAATTTGAAACCAAAAATCTTATCCGATATGAATAGTATTGACACGTAGGAACCCAAAAATCTTATCCGAAAATATTATCCAAATCAAATGTTTAAGTAAACAAAGTTGTGAAAAAAACAAAAAAATGAATAGTATTTGCCATGGCAAGCCTAAAACTGCTGGAAACACACTTTGCTGGGAGGCTAAGGCAGCTACTATTCACGTGAATAATAGCTGCCCTAGGGCTCCCCTTGCCATGGCAAGGGGCTAACTGGTGGAAGTGCGGTATGCCTAGCACTACTCTTTAGGTATTACTTTTTTGGTCAAAAGCGGTTTAGGTATTACTTGACACATCACCTGTTCTTGCAGTTTGATTTGATCAAATTTCTATTCATCATATTTGATAGTGAAGCCAATATGGTTGCTGGTATATATACAAAGAGTATATAATTATCTAAACTAATCTTATTGATAAACGAAAATCACAGAATTTTTATTTATTTATTTAAAGAATCCCATTATACATATAAAGCGTATAGCCGAACAGCTATACTATTTATTAAAAAAATTATTTTAAAATGATCCTAGTAAGGTCGTTCGGCTATACTTTTTTTTTCTTTTTAAAAAACCCCAATATAGCTAGGTGGCTATACTATTTATAAATTTTAAAAAAAAAAAGAAAAAAAAAGAGGATCCACCTAGCGATTAGGTGTCCACATGTCAAAAACGTATCGCCGTGCGGCTATACTATTTTTTATTTATAAAAACCATAGTATAGCCGCACGGTAATACTCTTGAAATATAATATAAAGATTCTCAGTTCATCATCGTGCTTTGTATTTCTCCAGAGTTTTAAAATTGAATGGAACTCACCTTCTTTTTCAATTTTTGGCCTCTACTTTTTCTTTGAGTTGACAGGTAAGTTCCAAACTATTTCAAGGAACAGATTAGCTCGGTGATAATACCAATTAAAATGATTATATAAACTCGAATATTTACAGAGTATAGCCGGAATATAATAAATTCAAATATTTTGCAAGTAATGGCATATATTCGAAATTCAACTTAAAATCTTATACCTAATAATAATTATGAGAGAGGGTGGGTCATGAAGGTTTCCCATTGCTATGAGAAAGACAAAGGCAAATTGATGAAACTTTCTTCCTATCACAAACTGAACATGGAATAAGATTATGTGGTAGAGAGAGAGAGAGAGAGAGATATTAAGGGGTGAATTGTGGTGTGAAATGAATTGAAGGTGGAGTTCTCAGCCAAACAAAAAAAAACATGTAAGAAAGTTTATATTGGAGACTGCGGTGGGAAACTGGAATTTTTGGTCAAGGGGCTGCCAAGTGAGTGAGTAATGTAAGGATTTGTACGTGGGTGATGTAACAATATTTAAATAGTATAGCCGCGCGGCTATACGGTTTAAATATAATAAATTCGAATATTTAAATAGTATAGCCGTGCGGAGAATTGACGATAATAACTATAGGTATACGAAAGAAAAAGAACCTTTTTTTTGTAATTCCTATGATGCAATTGGAGCTTATCGGCAGAAAAGAATCAATTTAGATAGCCCTTTGTGGCTCCGATGGCGACTAGATCAACGCGTTATTACTTCAAGAGAAACTCCTATGGCCATACTCTTTGAATATAATAAATTCGAATATTTAAATAGTATATCCGTGCGGCTATACTCTTTGAATGTAATAAATTTGAATATTTTAAATAGTATAGCAGCGCGGCTATACATCTTAAATATAATAAATTTGAATATTTTAAATAGTATCGCCGGGCGGCTATACGTTTTAAATATAATAAATTCGAATATTTTAAATAGGAGTGCTGCTATTTCCACCCACCTGTCCTATTTTCCCACCCACCTTATCTTTAAACTTTTCAAGACAAATTTAACCCTATTGTAAAATGACTTAAAAGGACTTAAGGAAAAAGAAAGAGGAAAAAAAAACAACCATATGATGAGCACAAAGCGACCAAGAGAGCTGCCAATTTCTTCTCCTGTATATGTTACAAAAGACTAAGATACTAAGAACCAGTTATATTTGTAAGATTGGTGCATAATACAAGTTTCCCTATATATGTATAAGTCAAGTAGCATGGATACAGAACTAAAGCGCTATGTAGTAAACTTACTCTAGGAAAAGAACAGAGTTGAAAAGCTAAACCTGCAAAGCCCCACAAAAAAAGGATATAATATATGACATACGGGTTGGGGAGTTCGTCCCAATTAAAGAGATGAAGATCAACCACCCAAAGAAATACTTGTATATAATTTACTACATTTTCATTTTGATATATGGATTGAAACACTAAGAGGATAAATGGGATTATATTGACATAATCCATATTTACAAAATTAAAAATAAAAATGACAGCAAAAAACTATTTTAGTTCAATAAACACAGAGATGGAGTGTGAGAGATGGAAAATAAGATAGAGCAAAAATGAGAGAGAGATGTGTGGGCCGTCAGAGAGAAAGAAGACATGAGCAGAGAGAATAAAGGAGAGAGGAAATGAGGTCATAATTAAAAGGGTATTTTAGGAATATTGGTGGGTGTAAAAATAGGATTGTGTTTTTTAAAATTTATATGGTGGGTGAGAAGATAAGGTGGGTGGGAAAATAGGACAGGTGGGTGGAAATAACAGCACTCTTTAAATAGTATAGCCGCGACTATATTTGTTAAATATAATAAATTCGAATATTTAAATTGAAATATTTAAACATTCGAATATTTATTCTCTCCCACCCAAACCAATTGCGTTAAATTCCAGATACATCATGTGTTTCTATCTACCAAAGAAACAAAGACCATGCCACGGCATCATCTTTTTCTAATATGCCCTCAGTCCAATTCGTTTGCACAACTCAAAAAAGGAGTAAGCAAAAGAAAACGAAATGAGATCAATGTGATTCGAACCCCAACATTTAAATGGCGACGATGATTCGCTGAGAATATGTGATTTAGAAGCATTGTGTGATTCTTCCTAACACTCCCTAGAGGCAAGAAGAATGCTGTAGCATATGTAGTTCAACTTTAAACAGAGCAGATTTGTGTATTTTCAAATACACGTACATACGTATAGGAAGTGGGGGTTTGATCACACATGCATCGCCCATTGTTCGTGTGTATGAGGCAAGTGAAAGAAACAGATAAATTATGGCATTTTCGATTGATGAGGGAGGAACGTACATGAGTCAGATCGAAGACATTCACTGGTATAATTAATGTTACAAGAAATAAACACAATGCTAATGTACTATGATTACCATTCCCACCTGGGAAAGCAAAAGGAAAACCTTTTTTTTACAAAGAAGCCAAACTAAAGAAAACAAAGCAAACCGGTGGAATGAAAATGGTGATCAAAGCCGTCTAAAACTTCTTAATTAAAGGTTTGCCGAAATACACAGGTATCATGATGTTGTGTTGTTACTAGGACTCTTGCCCAGAATTGATGAAGATCCGGGTGTCCTTGGACTGTTTGGCCCTCTTCCACCGGAACGAGGACTTCGCTCTCCTCTTAGCTCGTTCACACGAGGACTGAAGGAGGAATGTGGGCTCTCGAGGATTTTAGGGGCATTTCCTGGTGTTGAAGTAGAGCTTGTGATCCTTGGACTGCTAACATGTCTAAACTCACCTCGGCTTCTGGTCATAACCTCATCTAATATCTCTGCATCCCCTGCATAGGATGCTCCAGCTCCCAGCTCTGCCTCCTGTTATTTTGGAGCACATCAAACACAAAATGAATGAGTTAACTTTCAACCGTTAAAATCCATATCTAAGATTTAGAAATTTTCTCGTCAGACAATCTATCATGTTATGTTGCCCAGAAGTGAATATGCAAAGAATGAAAGTGCCTTTTACCGTTGCAAGGTTAAATGGTAAAGCAGGAGCCTCTTCATACTCTGCTGCATCCAAGTCTTGAAGATGTGCTCCTTTGAAAAACTTGGGCAGAACGTATTGTCTTACAGGAACCAAGAGCATGATCATCAATGGAAACATAACCCCAGCAATTGGAACCCAAGTAAGCCCAAAACATACAAGCAAGTACAGAGTTTGGAAAACTGTAAACAGCGCGATTGACTTGAAAGGCACAGTTTCTACAAAAGTGGCATGATACTCCTCGAGGACTCTGCAGGATGATGAAAAGCAATTTATGTTAAGCATGAAGAGGAAGGAAAATTAAACATGTATGAAACAAGTGAAAGAAGATTTGATTTGAGGGTTTACTTGTATCTTCTACTTGGAGCAGTAAACAGCAATAAGATCCTTTCCCAAAATTGGTTACCGGGTAAGCTTTCAATGGCCATGAAGGCAAAGTAGCCCCAAAGGACTGAAGTTGGGATCTTTTTTAGGATGGGCATAGCTGCAACACATCCTCCCACCAGTATAGCTTGAAGCAAGTTACTAAGACGCTGTTCTTTCACCTCAACCGGCAATAGATCATCAATCTCTTTCTCGACGTCAAACACTGTCTCGTCAACTGGCGCATCAATATAATTTCCCATACTTGAAGCTGCCTGAATGGTCGATTCTTTTAATTCATTCAGTCCCTGCACAAGTGGTTATACACAAATGTTTGATTTAGATCACAAGGATTACCTGGTTGATAATGTCTTCAAAACTTCTACAAAATTAAAAGCCAAACATATAATGCTGTTATACCCGAGCTGAGGCCTCTTGGTAAATCAAAGGCGTCTGCATTTGTCGATAGGCTTCTTGCATATTTCCATACAGCTGTCCCAAGCTAGCATTCTTTCTCATACTTTTGCGTGCTGTTGCTACAAGTCGATTACGAAGCAACTGCACAATCAATTTCATTCTTATCAGCAAAAGCACAAGTCACCAGAGAAAAAAAAGGATCTACAAGGGAAAAATAAAAATAAAAATAAAGAAAAAAAGGTTATGTGATTACTTGATGTTTGAGAGTAGCCAAACTCTTTGTATGCATTGGTGACTGTGGGATGACTCCATTTGATGGAGGAATTCCGAGCAGACCACACATTAAAGTCTGCGAGAATTAAAAAAGCAAGAGAGTTATGCACAATTGCTTACTGAAAGGAAAAATTGAAAGTAAGGAAAGAGCAATTTGGCTTTGCATACCAGAAACCCCAAAAGAAGCAAGTCATAATGGTAAGAAGATGGTTTTCTTAAATTGAACTCTTTCTGCTGAGATAGTTGGGATGCTACACTGTGATCAAAATAGTAAAGCACCGCGATCATTGTTGCTGGAATGAAAGCTCCAATGATATAGAGGATGGGAACATTGAGCATGTCCTGTGAGTTAATATCAAGTATAAACCAGTAAGACGATCAGCTTAATTTAACTTGTGAATTTACAGACAAAATGTACTTAATGGTGAGTAACCAAAACTAAAACAGAATTCAATCATGAAGACATACCTTAATGACAATCCAATTATCATATGCACCAGGTGACCATGGGTTTGGGCTAAAAAGGCGCCTTGGGATTCCATGTGGAACGGTACTAGTTGGTATGTAAGATACACCAGTCCACACTAGAACCATAAGTGGCACACCATAGTCTGCTACAAAGCCTCTAAGCCAACCTGCAGCCCAGAAAGAAGTTCACATTACATACACAAAATGAAACAAGATTCTATTAGTCACCATAATTACCAAGGGAGATGCAAACTTAATTTATTATATTTATCTTACCAGAGCCATAGCGCCATGACCTTGCTTTCCTACTTTTCAATGCAGTGAGAAGAAGGCCAAATGACAAGACCAAAGCAAACATCCCATTTGCAAACCTCCATGAAGGTACAAATTGTGGTAAACTAGTATCTTCTCTTTGCGGTAAGCGAAACTCATCCACAAGTCCCTACAAAATCATACCAGAAAAAATAGAGGCCATGAACAAATTGCTCATTTTTATTTTTCTATATTATTATTAATTTTTTAAGCCTAAACTCTTAACACTCATAACTGGAATTAAAATAAGAATTGGAGGTGGAAAAGAGTTAAGAGGGTAAAGTGGGGAGAACTGAAAAATATGATATCCACTAATTTCCTTACTATATCCCTGCCAACCAAACAATGGAGTGACACTCCTAATATTCTAAGGTTCATGTACCAAACTTTAAATAATTAGTGGGTAGAAGACATAATTAGTTAAAAATAATTCTTACTTTAATGGCTTGCTGCATGAAGAGCATAGCAATAAGTAAACCAAACAACTCTCCGGCTACTCGGGTGAACCTATTGATTATGGAACAAGCGCCCAATATAGCCAATAAGAACAGCAAGGCAGCTGTCCACACGCATACCCTACAAAATTAAACATTCATCAGAAAATGAGGCTCAGAGTCAAAGAATTAATTAATTTCAAAAGACAATACACACACAAGGCAAATTTATCGAAAAAGACAATGCGAAAGCGAAATTGAGTATGTAGTTTCTCTTAGAATAGAAAAGTAATGATGGCTGGCTCACCATCCACTCCATGCTAGAAAGAGCTTTGGACCCAAGTCTGCTCGTTCTTTGGCAAAATTGAACATGAAGGTGTACATAATTACAGTAGGCTCGGCCACACCTAAAATCAGCAAGGGTTGACCTCCTATGATGGAGTGTATGATCCCACAAACTGCCGTAGAAACTAAGGTTTGCACTGCTGTCAAAACTCCATCTGCAGCATAGTAATTTAATTAATAGTTTTCCTAAATAACTAACTAGTTGAATGTCATACAATAATTCAATTGAAAATTCACGTGCCAGCCAATCCCTCTCATAAAAAAGTATATCTTGGTTATTTTATTTTAGTATTTCTTTCTCTTTTGAATATCCCTTAGTTTCCTGCCTTTTCTTTTGCATAACCAAAAATAAGATGCTAAAATCCATAGGGGTGATTGAAAGGCTCCATTCAGGTAAAATCCAAAGAAACTAGCTAGAAAGCTGTGACCTTTACAGACTTAATATAAGAAACATTATATCTCTGTGCCTTTCAAGTTAAAAAGAAGTGTGGGTTGCAGATCTAATATGAGAGTAATTCGTGAGTTGCAATTACCAGTATTTCGCTCCAGCTGCTCGCCAAATGAAATGACTGGGATTGCTGAAGCAAAAAATATGTAAGTGGTTGGAGCCAAAATCCTGCAAAAAACAATATCAACAATTTGTCAACAAGATATCAAGTTTGCAATTTATCAAAATCAAGGGAACGAACTTATTTATTTTTTGGTATATGGTTACATATATTGAATCAAAAGCTAATTGTTTTTTTTTTTTTTTATTTTAAATAAATATAAAATTTTTTTTTTTTTTTTTTTTTTTTTTTTTTTTTTTTTTTTTTTTTTTTAAAAGAGGTAGATGAAATGGGTACATAGTATATACCTGAATCCTGCTTTGAAGCCACCAGTCCAATCTTGCTTGTAGCACAGCAACCTTCCTCTGAGATCATTCTTGATTCCCTGTAAAGGCACAAATGTCTCTTCCATGCTTCCTTCTCTTAAGAACAACACTTTGCTCTGCTGTACCCTGCCCGGGCCCTAATGGGTGTTGCTAGTAGTTTGCAGTAAGCTGCTGGGTGCAAGAGATTGCCACAATTTGAAGAAGTGGCAACCCAAGTAAGAAATAAACCACCTAAACTACATGATCTGGGAATTTCTACAAAATTGAAACAATGTAATGTAGAGACTCAGCACAAGAAAGAGCAAATTGAAGGGTTTTTTGGAACAGAGCAAAACAAAGTCAGCAGCAGTGGTAATTTGGAAGGGAAACTGAGAGCATGCAGGCCAAGGGAAAGCTTAAATTTGAAGTAGGTTGTGGTTTGGTTTGGGAGGTGTACTGTAAATATATAAAGGGAGATTCAAAAGGGGGTTGGAAAATAAAAGGGGAAGGGCAGATTTGATGCAGACAGCATTGCGGGTCAGAAGGGAATAATGGAGTGAATCTCACTGTCATTGCCTTTGCCATTTTCCATTTTGCCATTTTCCTAGGAGAGGAGAGAAGAGTGTTACAGTAAATCTCCCTCGTTAATTTTTCCCGCTTCTGTGGTCCCTCGCTCTTCCATGGTCTTCATGTTTTTTATATTATTTATTTATTTATTTTATGTGACACCTCAGCTCCTCCCCAACACCATCTTGGAACCATAGTCTAAAATATCAATGGTTTTGGACATATCGATGGTCCAAAAACATGAAATTTTTTATGGAAATATGAGGAAACTATTGATATCAGTAAAAATTGAATAAAAATCATGAAAATTGTAAGAAAAACTTGAAAAAATTTGTTGAAACTTTGGAGGATGTTTATTTAGTCAATTATCTTTTAGCTTATCACAAAAAATTGGAAGGAAATATTTTGCATGATGAGTTTAACTAATTTAAGTTCATTATATAACGAGCTAACAAACAAAGCGAGTGTAGAAAATATGTAGTAATTAATGAAAGAATATTGAACACACCATAATTATTTATTTATAATGATTTACTACAATATTTTACACTTTATACATTGCATGGTAAGATACATGAGTGACTTAGTACCACATAGAGCTCCAAATTTTTTATTGTTTTCATCATCTATATGTGTAAAGTAAGTATATTATGAAAAGTAGTCATCAAAAGATAAATCCCCAAAATAGTTTTGCATGTAGTTGTTAACATGTCACTCATATGGATCCGAGATTGATTGAAGTTGTCCATTTAGCAATATTTTTTATATTTATCAATATTTTGGCAATATTTTGGCCAAATGTTGTTGAACCTTGTGAGAAATTATTGACGTTGATATTTTACAATATCTATATGCATATGTATATGTTCTAAAATATCCTAGACCCGAAAAACGATAATATCCTCCATATTTTAGACTATACTTGGACCCACTAAAATAATGTTGCTCTTTGTTCCAAAAACAATGATAAACAATAATATTTTACCCATTTTTCATGGAACACTACACAACTCTCTCTCATGAACTCACCGGTTTTAATAATAAATAGAAAATTACAATGCGGTGTATTTTTCTTGGGTTTAAGAAACTTAAGATAAGAGTATATTTCGATGGTGGCAATGTTTATTTTAAATGTGGGCATTTGTGAAAGAGTGTTGTGATTTATAAAAATTGCAATGATTAAAATACAAGACAGATACTACTGGCGCTTCAATTATATTAAACACTGTGGTGGTTCATGAATATACTTCCTTAATAAAGAGTGGACGCATGACACCCAATAGAATACACCACAAGCACTCGTTGACTTGTTTTCCTTCAATAAATAATGTTAATACCTGTCTCTAAAATAAATAATATGTTCATGATGATTTTTATTGTAGCAAAAATAACCAAATTTTATGTATTCATTAGTACTCGTCGCCTCTTTAACAAAGATGAAACCTACTTATATTGTTGGGTTATACAAAAACACAGTTCTCCTAATAGTTCATTTTCCGCAAAAGATTATGCTAAAGTGATCGTTGAATTGAATAGAATCTTTTCAAATCTTTCTTACTTTACTTTTGCAGTTTCACTATTTCTATCATGTTTAATGAAAATTTTATTTCTTGTCACGGGGCCTAAAATAGTCCCGAATCACTTTGAGTATAACATAAAAAGTTTCTTATGATAAAAAGGGCTTTTAGATTATTTGGAGAAATACCAAGTTTTTTTTTGGCAGCACTTTCTTTTTTAACAAATTTTTTGATGTACTTGTAATACAAACGCACGCCCACGAGCCTGAGGATAGTGAACCCGGTCAAAGAGTGATGACGCAATTCAACATGCTCCATCTTATCAATCAATGAAGTGACTAATATCATTAATAAAGTTACCACTATGAAGAAGTCGCAAGAAAATGAGAGAACCGCCCGTACGGGTTACATATTCAATTAATCAAAGTTCTATCCTTGTGGAACTCATTCTCAATCATTTGAAAAATATATGAATCGATAATAATGTCGATGTTGTTAATAGTGAATTTTGTAAGCGATTAAGTTGTTGATAATGTCGATGTTGCTAATAATGAGCGTCTGGTTCTTTTATCTAAAATATAACATAGTATCAAAACAAACTGATGAACCTGAGTTTTTAGGTATTTTCAGAGAACTAATAACCCACGTTGGTCTGTCTTTATTTCCACATTCATCAGTGTGTACGTTATCGGTGCAATGTGGAACTTACTCAGGTGCAAATCTGGAAAATGCCACTGACTCATCTGAGGGGGGGCAGGGCAAGTGGGCAAGTTGGTACTTGTAATTTCCATGCTGGGAATAAAGCCAAGAGTTACGACGCAACATGCATGTATAAAGAATAAAAAGGGTGTAAAAGAGTGGACGCATTTGCCACCGACTTTAGGGCTTTATCTTATGATTGGCTGTCATTCATTGACAATTGAAGGCCCAATAATTTAATTTGAGCTTTTGAACTAATGTTGAAGCATTATTCACTTTAATAATATTCGAGGAGTAGACTTGATTTTGATATATATTTTTTTAAATCGAATTTTAAGGCTTCTTGTTTGTCATGTACGACATACTTTGCTTGAGTTTCTGGTAACCCCTCACGCTTATAAATTAATATCTTGCTGGTGTTGCGCAGTTCATTGGAAGTGGACTACCCAATCAACTTGTTTTTTTATGTCTTATAAAAAGAGTACCTCAGCTGCCAATCAAAACTCTTTTCTTGTATAGGCAGGGAAGGCAGACTCTCCATTACTGATACATAAACATGCTCTACATGTGGCTGTGTGTGTCTCTCCCTCTCTCTCTCTCTCTCTCAAATGTTCATTAAGCAAATATGTACTAAACTAGCTCTTGTTTATAGTATTTTGTTTTTCGATGTTGGACGATGTTCTAAATTCCACTATCTTCATCCCTCCTTAATTTTTTTTATTTTTTATTAAAACAAACCTAACATATATGAATTGTGATAGTCTATCTGATTACTAAATCTGTAGATTTGAAATTACTCTTTATTCCAAATCAGTTATTAAAAACTGGCCAGAAGTTCTAATTCGATTGGCCTGAAATAGTGGAAGATAGGAGAACTTTTTATGATAAAATTAATACAATAAGATTAAAAGAATCCCCAAAGGCAGGCTTAAAGCAGGATTGACGAGTATGACTTGTTGCCTTTTGGTCTGAACATTACGTACGTACCCTACCCACCTTATTATTTCAATAGCTGCTAAAGCATATTTTCATTTACAGGGACAAGTTTTTCTATGAGACAAACCACTAGAGAAGCTGTAGTCTGTAGACCTACATATCACGTATACCAAGATGATGATAAATGAAGAATCACGTATACCAACTAATAACACTAGAGCTCAAGAATTTTCTAGATTTGCACTCGAAAAACTGTAATTCCTTAAGCGCGAAGTTGATTTGATCATCGGAGGCTAAAATGATCCTCCCATTAACATTTTATATCGTTAACTTTACAGTGCAAGTATTTTATTTTATTTTATTTTTTTATTAAAAGCGATAGTAATTTTATTAATAACACAGAGAAAAGTACAGAGTAGCCGCAATCCCAAATATGAGTATATATATCACCCACCACACCCACACCACCAACAACAAATTTGCTCAATGATTCAGGCTAGCTAGGATGTATCATGTATATTAATATCATAAATACTATTTTTCCTCTCTCTAGTTATTAATTAATTCATTCATTAATTCACTACGCATGATGCGGTCCGGATTCTGCAACGATGCTCCAAAAAGTTAGTATATATATGTTAACATTTGTTCTGTCAAACTACTTTGTGGTTTAACAAACTTGCAAGTTGCAACTTATTGCACCGATTAAATATTAGATTGCCAGTGTCCGTTTCATGTTTAAGGTAAATGACAAAGACTTTGTCATTGATTATGTGAGTGAGCCTTAGATTAATGTTTTTGTTTCATAATAATACTAGTGGTTTTAAATCTTGTTTCGTAATAATAAGATTGTTAGTTTATTTTTATGATGTGGAAGCAGTCATCACGAAACGATATCGTCGTCATGATATAGTCACTGTATTTTGGCCCACGTACACAAGGAGTTGACTCCCTTTAACATAGTTTGGAGCTCTAAAAAGGGGAAGATGTCTGGTTGCATTGGCTTCGGTTTTAGCCCATGCGGAACTATGAGTTTAGCCAGTATGACATTATGATTTTCTTCAGGTTGCCTCGAATATGTGGAGTGGTGGTTACGTTTCTTAGTTTTGTTTTAGACTAATAATTTTCTGAAACTCTTTAGGAGTTTGCTACTATATGTTTTCTATTTAGGATTTTTATTCCTTTTTAGCTTTTGGCTTTCAATACGAATTTGTCGTTTCTGTCATTGCACGGTTTGTATTTGTAGGTCTGAATACATGTGCTTCTGGTTGTGGATCAGGGATTTAGTTATTGTTTGCTCATAAATAATATACTATCAGTTTTTTTTTTATAAAAAAATCTCGGGTCTTATTTAACCTCTACAACCAGAAAATATTGATTGGCTCAATTGATTGATTAATGCCAATTTTCTATTTTGTTTTTTTCCCTCTTAAATGAGTTGGTATTGATAAAGATTTCTCACATCTTCATGACTCTTCCACAATGAAAAGATTAGCACAAAATATCTTTGTTTTTTTCTCTCCAGGTCTTCCCATTCATTTGAATCTTCAAATTATATGGATGGTTTCTACACTTGAAGATCATTATCATGATTAAAGTAACCAAACCCAATTTGCTCACTATAATGCCCCCACGATTTCTCAGAGATGTGAACAAATTTGTTCGAGGCACACACCGAACCTCGAACTTTTGCACTTGCGTCGCATTCAAATGATTTTGTCTTCGCACAAGACTTTAATCAATGTTTTGCTCATTGAGGAATTGTGAGCCAAAGACAAAACCATGTGTAAATAAAGCCGGTTACATCATTTTCAATCTTATATTCACCATTCACTGCCAGAAAATCATTATAGACACACACACACACACCGACGCGTACGATTTCACATCAACCCTAGCCTAGGCCCTATATTATTTTCTAAATTATATAAACACTTTTGTAATGGCATTACTTTATAGTTGGCAAGTCTGTCGGAATGCAAAGGAACAACATCATGTGTGAGTGTGACCCAAGATTAAGGCAAAGTAACATTTTGCTTTTGTTGCCCTAGTCATAGGTCATACATTAGAATTAAGCTTCCTTATTGTCACAGGCATGAAGCCGGCCAAAAATGGTCATGTTTCTGGTAGGTAGCTGATTCAATGGTAATGCGTTTCTCTTGCAAATTCAAAACCAGGCTGGCCACAACTTTGCTTTTAATATACTTATTATTGTGGAGACCCGTCGTATTATAGCCAGCCATGAATGAGCCTCAAACCTACACCAGAATCTGGCCACCCCAAAATTTAAAGAGATTAACTAATAATAAAAATAGCCACTAGGCAAAGATCATAAGACCCATCATGTTTACGTTAATCAAGTAATTAAACCAAATCAATGAGCAAACAAATCTCTCCGGCAAACATTGTCATAACTACAATAAAATAAAAGCCAAAATTTTGTGAACCTACAAAGAAAATCAATTATTAATCGTCCGTCACATAATCTGCCTGCTGCTCACGATGCTCATGGTGGTGGTAGTGGTGGTAATGATGATGGTAGAAAATACGTCTATTAGGAGGTCCAAAATTAATTCCAAGTCCATTGAAAAAACCACCTATATCGGAATTGTAATCACCGAAGTTAAATATGCCCGGCTTTTTTATTCACTCACAATCAAGACGGGTAAGTGCTGAGAAACATAAGATGATGACAAGAGTAATAGGCAGAGGAAGAAGAAGATAGTACTCATTTCTGCTTCAAGTTCGTTAATTAGATTCACTAAAACCACTAATATATAATCTTGTATCATGTATGTGCGATTATTAATAAGAAAAAATTAAATTAAACGTTTCAAGTTTTCCTTTTACAGAATGTGGTATGATTAGTAAGTTTGCGGTTTGATCCGCGAGTTTTTTTAAGGGAGTTTTACTAAAACACCCAAAATGGGGGCTGAAATTATAAAAAAACCCAACACCCAAAACACTTTATAAACACACCCAAAACCCATCATTACACACACTCAAAACCCATTTATAAACACACCCAAAAAATATACAATTGTTGATTTTGGGGTTAATTTTGAATGTGTTTCTATGTTTAAATAGTGTTTGGGTTTTTTTATAAATACATGTCTAGGATTGAGTTTATTTATAAATTTGTATGTTTTTAAATGTCTCCATAACATAACAATACAGCAGTTGGGATGAAAGAAAACCAGATCAGAGCTTAAGCGGCTGATTCCAGCATACTACAACTGAATCGGCCATCCGACAGAGACAGCTTCTCTGCTTTTGTAACAGCGTCAAGAGGAAGGGGGCTGAAACTTCGAGATGGACCGTAGAAATGAGGGAAGCTATTGGAACCATCAACAACTTCATATATTAATCCTTCGCCCAGCTGCGTCAATGCATATCGATTTAGAGCAAATTTATCTCGATACTTAACTGAGATTACAAGGTATGAAGACAAAAGGAAAACAATGCCAGCAAAATGTGAGTGTGAGCTACATGTGGTTCTCTACCAGTCTAGGTTTCGCACTTTCTATTCTTAAAAGTCTTTGATGAATTTTGGGGAGCATTCAGTGCCGTGATAAATCTTTGGTTAACAAAAGTCACCAGGAACCCCACCCTGATAAATCTTTAACTGCTCGTCCAAGGAATTCACAAACAAGACTGGGAAATCATTTGAAACCTTAAATACAGGAAGGAAGGCAAATTTTGAAGAAGATACAGTTAGCCATATGACAAGATTCCTATCTTTTAATATGCAGCTAAGTGGTATAAGATTCCATAACTTCTTATTTAAAAAATAGGTAAGAAGCTTGGGACCGCCCGCAGCTGCAAGATTAGATTCCATAAAATTAAAGCATGCATGAAATAAACTTCATTGTGCACTGAAACAATTACTTATTTCAATGAAAGTCTTCTGAATGTTGAGTAATTATCTACGCTTCGAACATAATAGGGTGATAATTACGTGTAGGCAAATGGGATTAACTGGTTCCCATCATCTGTCAAATTTTGAAATCCTAGCTCCTAAGTGGTTTGACAACAATTGTTTTTACACAACAATATCTAGTTGCAGGCATAGCCCATTTCTAACTACAGAAACTGAAGTTAAAAGTCATAATGGATGGATGCTCATATCATATGTACCTTTTTGGTGTCAACTTGAAGCAAGTAAAGATCCACCTTAGTATTCAGGAAAAAATTCTGCAATGTCAACTGTACCTGAAATGTAAACCAAGCACCCAAAATTTCTCTCATTTAGACTAATTCTTGGACAAATAAGGTTCAATATGCTTAATCATAAGATTTTGAGAAACAGAGAGAAAATAAAACGACTCCAATACACACAATCTTTCAGCGATGCAAAGAGTAAACATAATCAGATTGGGTACTGGGTGGGTGCATATAACTTGAGAATTTTACAAGGTAGGAATTTTGAGAGAAAAGAAAAAGAGCCCAATAGCGTTAATCCTGTACTTAAACCTGAGAAAGTGAAGAATTGGGATATAAAATATTAGAATTTGGGGAGAGAAACCTGATTGAGTTTGCTAAGATGAATGAACCCAGAAGTCTTGTCAAGCTCTCCACAGAAACTGGACCCAGAGCTCTGCAACTGTTCCCACTCCTTGGCTGTGCTGATTCTGTACACATATTCATCCTCACGTGCAGCCATTCTTCCTAAACTGGAGACTGGAAGACGGTCTTGTCCAAGGGAAAGAAATGATGCAACAGACAGACTAATCAAATCACCATCTCCTTTCCCTTCGGCCCATCTTCAGCTTGGACCCAATTGAGCTATATCTATGGGCTTAGCTAGAGCCCATGTGAAAGCAATTGCATGAAGAATCTACCACGCGTCGTTTTAACTTTTAAAGCGTAAAACTTTCCAAGTGACCACAACGACGTCAACTGACAACAACTGAGACGGAGAGGCTCACTGGCTCAGTAGTCAGTAAACATGGCTGCAATGGCGAAACCAGGCCTGCTTAACCCCCTCCGTTCCCACCTCAATGAGCTTCCTCTCATAGATTCGAGCTCGATCCGCACCAAGCTCGGAGAATTTCGGTTCTCTCACTTCAATGTCACTCTAAAGCACGCAAGAAATGCGTCCGTTCTTCCGGTGATAAGAGCCCAGAGTTCTCCTGGTTCGTTTTTCTACGAACTTTTCTGGCAAAATCATTCATGGGGTTTGAATGTCATTTCAGATTTTGTTTTGGGTGTTTTGGATTTTGAATTTTCATGGTCTCTATTGTTGGTTGCTCGTAGATTATGTACCAGACTCCAAATTTTACAAAGTGGAAGCGATTCTGAGGTGCAGAAACCACTCAATCTTCTTTCCTTCTATACATTGTTGGTTCTTAGGTCCAGCTTGTCTCATTCATTTATGTTTTTGTTTGTATTGATTATCTATAGCTCTGCATGTCTGTTGTGATCTTTTTTTTCTTTTTCCTAATTGTATACAACGTTTCAGCTTATGGGTTTTGATTATTTCTAATTATTTCTTAATCTTTGTTCTGATTATGGGACGACATAGGCCATGGCGAGTTTCGCAGGTTTCTTCGGTAAGAACTATTGACCACAGTTTACTGCATTTTTAGTTCGCATTGCTTTTTTCATTAGGATAATGAAATCAGGAAAAATATGAATTTAGGTATCAATTTCTTTTTTGACAAGATGATAGATAGTTCTGTGGCTTTGCCCCTGTGTAGTTATCTCAAGCACAATACCCACCGTATCCTTCAAGGATTGGCTTTAATCCTTTACACAATCAAATTGATTTCCGGATGAACGTCTTAAAATTGAAGATTATTGGTAGGCAGTGTTGATGAAGTTATTTTGTGCCTGATAAAGTCTTAAATATCGTCCCCAATATGGCAATATCAGTCAGTCCTTACCAGGAACTTGCTGACCAAGTTTTCTACTCCTTTCTGTATTCATTACCTTGTTCATAGTCAAGGCACAATAGCATTGGTCTTCTAATAAACTTATGCTATTCTCAGCATTTCTGTGCCGCTTCATCTTTCAATCCATTACAGCCATGAGGCATCCCTAGGATGCTGCCATGCCAGTGGGTTGTCTGTGGTGCAGTAAGTAATGCCATTTGGTATACCAAAAGAAACGTAGAAGCAAGATGATCAAGAGAAATCGCAGAATTAAGATGTTTCCTGTGGATGATGTTTTTTTGGAGTTAAAATGTAGGGCTATAGTCTATAGTAGGAAAAGAATGGTACCCTCTCATCTTAACCATCCTTTTTGGACGCATGTTCTCAATTCTCAACTAATGCACAGTGATGGTGTTAGAAAGTGTATGATATACGTGTTTCTCTAGTTATCAATCTTTTCATGTGTAATATTTTTGAAGCTCCTTGAGAACATAGCATAAGCACTAACCTTTTTCTTCTTTGCCATCTCCTCGGTGAAAAACAAAGGCTCTGTTGAAAATTGGTATTCGCGGGGTTACAGTATCTGATGTTCGAGGCTTTGGTGCTCAAGGTGGTTCAACAGAGAGGCATGGTGGTATGCTCTTGCCTTGGCATAGATCTTTTTCCCTTCATTTTAATTAAATCTACCAGAGGTTTTGATAACTGTCCCTACCCGTTCTGTTGCTTATTTATCCTCCTACTTTTTGTTTTGTATTATCATTTCATAATTGTCTTCATTTTTATTTTGCATTGCTTTGTAAGGCTCCGAATTTACTGAAGACAATTTTGTCGCTAAGGTTAAAATGGAGATTGTAGTGAGCAAAGACCAGGTATGAAGAGTATGAGTGATCATTTTAGTTGTACGACGAATTCTTCTTGAAAATGTGACATAATTTGCCATCTTAATCTCAGGGAAGAGGAGAAAAAATAAATGCTCATTGTTAAAAACCACTGATACAATCCTGCATGTCATTACTTCTTAGGTTGAAGCAGTAGTAGACAAGATCATTGAGGCAGCCAGGACTGGAGAAATTGGTGATGGCAAGATTTTTGGTAAGACTGAAAACGTCTTTATTTGTTGTGAATTGTCCATTTTGAAGCTACAAAGATACAGTAAGCAGCTAAGCAGGTCAAAGAAAATTTTAAAAAATGTAGTGTACGTGCAGCCTTGTCTTTTCTCCCTCGGTTAAGGCCTTGTTCTATTGTTCCTTGAAGAGGAATATCAAAATTCTAAGATATGTTGCTTTAACATGATCAGGGCATGGTTTATCATATTTATAATAATTAATTAATTTTTAAAATGATGTACATCTGAACTATATAAATTACTTTGTTTTCAGACACTTTTTTTTTTACTATACAGTTTTCTTCGATGGATTTGCGTCTTTCTATTTTGTTACCAATAGATGGTCTCAAAAAGATACATGTCCCTCCAGCTTTAGGGGCAATCAGATTCAATAAATTACATTTTATCATGTCTGTAATTTGAGATACTAGTCATAAAAAAGTTCAATGCTTGTGAAATTGTACTTCAAAGACGGGTTGTTAGGAAATGTAGCAGTTTGGACAAGGCTGATCATCTGTCAAAAATCTTTGTACTGTGTATTCTGCAATCACTCTGCTAGTTACATGACATATCATTTTTGGCCTCTCTATTGAATATTATGCAGATTCAATTTTTTGTCAAATTTCTAATGAGGTTTCCTATCTTGTGCAGTGGTGCCAGTCTCAGATGTAATAAGAATTCGCACCGGTAACATTTTACTTGTCAACTGATCTAAGTTATTTCGCAAAAACAAAAAAACAAAAAAACAAAAAAAAAACTTATCTAAGTTTAAGATGATTTATGCTGATGTTTGTATGGTAATTGATGATTGCTCTTTAGAATTTGCCTAAAGTTTCATGTGTATGTAATTTTCAGGGGAGCGTGGAGAGAGGGCGGAGAAGATGACGGGTGGGTGGTCTGACCAGTCATCTGCTGCTGCTTGAGCTGCATTATCCGTTTGGGTTCAACTGAGTGATATACGCCACTTTATGAGCTCTACTCTAATCAACCCCCGTCCAATCTCCCATGTCCATTAGATCTTAAAAGTCCAGTGCTTTTATTTTTGCTAGTGTTATGTGATGATATAAGACAAAAATAAGGTGTAATTGCATGTAGCTTCACTTTTAAGAAGGTAACCGGTAGAAAATAATTTGGTAATTATTTCCCCCATTATTTTTTAAATTAAAGTAGTCAGCTTATGGGGAAACTCGAATGTAGCAATGAAGAAGAATGTTAAACAAAAATAGGTGGGTAAATTTCATCAAAGTCTTGTCAAAATTTTGCAATGCATCTCATTTGAGTCCCGGAAATTTCAAACGCTCTTTTTAACGTGTGAACTTTTGAATTGTGCCTAGTTGGTCTAATCTCTAATCAGTTACTTTTTAAGAGTTCCACTTCCTAGTGAATAAATACATGAGTTGAGTAATTCCTCTGTTTTCTTTTGAAGTTCGATAGATACACTGCTCTATTTCTATGGAATCTTCTTTTACTTATTTACCCAACCCATGATGCAATGCGTTTCTGTTTTTTCTTTTCTTTTTTGGTCGAAATGATGCAATGCGTTTGTTGAAAGTCACATTTAATCTTAGCGGAAAGCTGTGTGTGGGACAAGTGCACGAAAATGTTAGAAAGATAGCAAAGAAATCATAACGACGTTTCATCAGATAAATCCAACAATAACAAGAATATTTGTAAGATAGTAGAAACTAAAATAGTTCAATCTAGAAATAGAGACATGTCCAAGACGAGAATGACATAGAACTAGACAAAGTAAGATTCAAATGGAAGAAATGACAAGATGAACAATCATGCTGCTAAGGTTAGGTTTTTGGAAAATGATAGTCAAAGTCCTACCATGTCATGACTTAACAAGCACACTAACGAAAATACGAAACAAGCACACTAACGGAAATACGAAAGTGATAGGAATAGATAGTAGAAGTAGAAACTCGGTAAATTTTTGGCTAATCCGCAATGAAATTGCAAGGCAGAAAATTAATAACCTATTTCAAAATTATTAATATCCTTATTCCCGGTTCATATATCATGGAAGTTGTAAGCTAAGCGTTGTTTGGAGGCTAACGAATCAAACCAACGATAACAACCAACTGGTTAAAAAGCATTTTGTATTGTTCTTAATATTTTTATTTTTTTTTATTTTTTTTAAAAAAGTATAAATGTGATTCGGTCGGTGAGGTGTATTCTTATTCATTTTATTTTTTGTATCGCTCTCCCTGATCTATAAATACAGATAGTGTGAATCGTAGCGAGCGTATCGGTGTGAAGGACAGCTCCTCTTCCTCTTCTTCTTCTTAGACACACGCACATACACAGACAGAAAGAGAAAGAGAAGCGTAGATCTCTTTGTTGCTTCAAGGTCGCGCTCTTCCTCAGGTAACTTACTTTACCCTTCCTTCTTCCTCTTCTCAGATCTGCATCGTGAATTGCTTTTTGATATCCGATCTCGAATTTTCTGACTTTTTGACATCCGATCTCTTTGTTTTCCCTAAATCATTATGAAATTGACCAGATTTAGTCATTGTTGTTATAAGATCGTCTGTGATTGCTGATTGATAGATAATTTGGGTTGGTTTTGAAAATTTGAAGGTGAAAAATGGGGCTGTCTTTCACGAAGCTTTTCAGTCGGCTCTTTGCCAAGAAGGAGATGCGTATTCTGATGGTGGGTCTCGATGCGGCTGGTAAGACCACCATTCTCTACAAGCTCAAGCTCGGCGAGATCGTCACCACCATTCCCACCATTGGTACGTACATACCCATCTCTACCTTAATCCACTCCATTGAATTCCGCGCCTGATCTATTTCTTTTTCACCTATTATTAGTTATTAATTTGCTTTCAATTATGTTAATTCTATTTGGTTAGGATTCAATGTGGAGACTGTGGAATACAAGAACATTAGCTTTACTGTCTGGGATGTTGGGGGTCAGGACAAGGTATGGTCTTTGTTTTCTTTTTACTCTTTTTATAAATTTTTTTTAAAATCTTACCTTCCTTTTGTAAATTTTGATTATTGCACCTGATTTAGTTGATTTTGTATAATCAAGGACAAACCTTGAAAGTGACATGGTTTATTCCTTTTGGGCAAGGTTTTGTTTGTGGACTGTCTATTGCTTTTGGTTTGATGCACTTGCTAGTAGCCTTGAGACAAACATGGGTCCTCCATAGTTTGCTGTATTTGAATGTGTAATGTATATACTTGGCGATGCCTGAGTAAAATACTTTTGCCCGTGGATTGTTTGGTGCTGATTTGAATAGAGGCAGTGCCCAATATGTGGCTTACAAGTCACATGTTGTGTTGCTACTTTTTCATTATCCGTTGAATGTTATGAAGCTGTTGGCTTTTCGTTTTATCTTGTTTGTGATTGCATTTAATGTATTTTTCAGATCCGACCTTTGTGGAGGCATTACTTCCAAAACACACAAGGACTTATCTTTGTGGTTGATAGTAATGATCGTGACCGTGTCGTTGAAGCCAGGGATGAGCTGCACAGGATGTTGAATGAGGTATTAATAGTCTTTTGAACTTCTTATCTCAATGCTAAAGGGTGGGATGAAATCTTGTGCACCTCTGTTGCTATATAGGATCCTTTTTTTAATAGCCAAGTTTTTCTTGTGTTGGCAGGATGAGTTAAGGGAGGCTGTCCTGCTTGTATTTGCAAATAAGCAAGATCTTCCAAATGCCATGAATGCTGCCGAAATTACTGATAAGCTTGGCCTTCACTCCCTCCGTCAACGCCACTGGTAAACCCGAATATGTTTATTTTTCTCTCTCATACACACGCACATACGCACCTCCCTTTATGGATAACTAACCTTGTAAATTATCCATTGCAGGTATATCCAGAGTACATGTGCCACATCTGGTGAAGGACTGTACGAGGGACTTGACTGGCTTTCAAACAATATTGCAAACAAGGTGGACACATACTCATACATTTTGAGAAACTCCATTGTTGTTATTGGTTTCCTTTCCCTGACTTTGGGTTCCTTGTGTTGAATTGCAGGCATAGATGGCTTGGCTTGAATTTTGTGCGGTGACGAAGTTGGACATTGATCCTTGGTGCTCTGCGTTTGCTACCGTTTTAAGTACCCTATTTTACCGTCTTTGTGTTTTCTTTTGCAAACAGTGCCTTTTTTTACCTGTAGTCTAAGAATAATTCGTAAGTTGTCAATTTTTCTCACGGTATTAACTCAATAGCATTGTTTCCCCGATTGTTTGTGTAATGAAATAGCTGCCATTTATTTTACTACCATTTCTTTGTTTATTCTTTACTTTGCTGGAGATTATATAAGATGATCCTGCCCTCATTCTCTCTCACTCCTTCAAAATTCAAATCTCAATTGTTTTCAATTCACTCTCATCTCAGATTGAAGAAAAAAATGTAATATGGAAATGGATAGCTGGGCAAGCGATAAACTGAAAATAGAAATCCAGACTCCATAAACATTACATTATTATGTATATGGTACAAGATGTATCAACAGAACACAGCAACCCGTATCTCCTAGCAGGTCCAACCAGAAACAAAAGAAGATGAAACAAAGCAAAAACATCAAAACCTGCTTTTCCCCGACCCCAAGCATTTGATTCCATCCAGTTCATCAACAGGCATGGAAAAAGAAACATAACAAAGGAATCTAAATATTTTCACTCTCACTCCACGTCTACCCTTCTTAAGCGGCTGATGGGGCAGTCACATATTGCACCACACCAGCTTCCGACAGAGCCTCAATGAAGGGCTGCATGTTCACCCCTTCGCCTTCAGCACCGCCCACCACAGCTGCTCTTGCTCCTGGTGCCGATGGTTTCTTGTAATCCAACGACGTGTCGTTGTATATGTCCCACCATTTCTTCACCAACATCTTTATGTCCTCCCTCTCCATGTTCTCCTCCTTGCCTGTGTACCTCCACGGCTTTGATCCCTGCAATGCAACAATTAATATTCAATCAATCGTTCAATCATTTTCGAAATTAATCAAACCCTTTAATTGATATTTGAATTATAAGACTTACTGCTGCACAATAATGCACCACTTTCACTTTGTCAAGCTCCACATTCTCCGGGTGTCGCCACAACATTGCGAGGACCAAATTGTAAGCTAAAGGAATTGGCTTGTAGATTTTCCTAAAGAACATGTTCAGATAGTCCTGCTCCGCAAATGGGGTGGGAGGAGTCACTTTGAGAGTGGTCAAGAGGTCATGGTAGGTTTCGAGGTCGGGCTCGAACACAAACATGCCGGCGTTGAAGTAAAGTGAGGGTGGTGGTCCCAGCTCCGATGTGGGCCACTGCACCTTCTCCGGGCACTGCTGGCAGTACCCGATCTTGTACTGCGGCGTGTGACTCCATGTTTTCTCGCAAAAGCAATCCATCACTGCGTAGAAGTGGCCGTCTGGCAGATCAAACAGGTGATCTATGTTGTCGTACACCTGAATGTCCCCGTCCAAGTATATCATCTTGCTATACTCCACAAACTGCAAATTTAATCCAAAAAAACATTAGTATATACTTATCAACATAATCTTACAAATCCACACAAACTATAAGAGATGTTTTATTACACAAGCGATAATCTAAATTAGGCATTTGAACTTGGGTGCAAGAGATCAACCAAATATTATGTACACAAAAGAAATGAAAGAATCAATCAAATGTTTAAAGAAATAAGTTTTTTATGTCGCCTACCTGCCACGTGTAAGAACTAGAGCAGCGCAAATTATACGTGTAACTAAAAGAGCACATAATTATATGGCATGGCCACGTAAGCAAGCTAAAGAACGTACCTCCCAAATTCGGAGCTTGGAATAGTTGATTACGTAATAGGCCATGGCGAACTGGGTCTGGTTCTCGGGCGGGCAAACGGGTTCGATCTCTCGGACTATGCAACCCTGCGACTCCAGAATACGACGGTGCTCTTGAGGGACGTCGGGCAAGACCGCAACGACCAATGGGTATGCCGTTTTGACCTTCCTCAATCCCTTGGCCAATCCGACGACGCCTTTCACGTAGTCACCGTTGCCGGCCAAGAAGGTGACGTATGCCCGGCTCGGCAGGGTGGCGGGTATGGTGAAACCCGACTTAGCGACGCTGGTGGGGACGAGTTCAGGAGCCATTGTGTGGTAGTGACGTGTCCAAGGGAGAAGGGACCGAGGTTGATAGAGGAAGAAGGCCTTGACCCTTGCAACGCTAGAGAGAGAGAGAGAGAGAGAGAGAGAGAGAGAGAGCGAGCTAGCTGGAGATGGCGAGAGTGGCAGAGATCGATGGCTTTGAAACTGCTCTGGAGGGATGATGATGTTGTTGGGTTTCGGTGTTGAGGTGGGAGGGGGTTTATATAAGCATTGGAATGAAATTAAATTTGCCCAAAATTTTAGGTTAATGCAGTACATCTTCTGGGATGGCCTTCTTGAGCTGTTTTCCATACACGTGTCTTTGTGAATTCATCCTACAGTAAGAGGCTGCTCCGGGGAAGTTCTGGAAAGGACCTCAACTTAATCGTGACATTTTTATTTTTTTTTAAAAACTGTGGTATAGAAGACTCTCGAAGGTCTATTTCCATATTTGCTACAGTTCGTTTTGAGTTGGAAATTTAAAACCGATGTGGTTGGGTGTAGAGCCACGTGTAGGGTGGTATTTTATTTACAAGCAACAAAGGTTAATTAGGTTTTTATGAAGAATAATCTACTGTTGAAACCATGACATTCGAATTAATTTTTAAGAAAATTCTCATCTCACTTATTACTTTTACGTATTTATTAAAACAAATAAATACAATTGAATACAAAATTGGAATGGAAAAAGGCTCACAAATTTGCATATTTAAGCTCCCTCTAAAAGTGTCGAGATTTACCACAGCTTTTAAACACCAACATCTCTAAATTGTCAAGATTAGATAAGTCGGTGGCATGCCATTATAGTTTAAAGAAAGGCATAACTATGAAATTGAAAAGATGGTAGAGAATAACATTATGTCATTGTACTACAACCGAATTCAAAGTTGAAACATAGAAAGATACCAAATTTTCATATTTAAACTCCCTCTAAAAGTGTCGAGATATTTTTAGTGAATTAGTGACGTCTCACGATATTTTTTTTCTTTTAAAAAGAAAGAAAAATGTGAAACACAAAAGATGATAAAGAATAAGATTCTATTATATATTGTCTTTAGTTTTCATGTACAAAATTGTTGAAATTGCCATAACATCCCCAAAGTTTAAATCGACATGATTCTTTCTTTGTCCTTGGTTGCTTGGCCTAAATAGGTTGAATATGAATTTTGAGTTGGAGTCTACAACCAATCAAACATGATTCTCTCTTTTCATTTGTTGCTGGTCATTTGCTACAACTTACTACCAGACGAAGACTGAAATGAAAAAGAAAGGACACCCCAAATTATATTTGTTTGTGGAAAAAGAGAGACAAGGAAATGTGGGGCATTCTAAAAGGTTCCATACGACACCATTGCATTGCAATTTGCTATGTGCAATTTGCATGCATCAAATTCGTGGGCCCTTGCCTTGACGACGCTCAGACTGTGCCACTTGTCAAAATGGGCCCCTACGTCGAGTTCTCCTCCATCATCTTGAACTTTCCTGTGCTTTGACTAGCAGCATCCATTCTAGCAAAATCTACTAATTACAATTTACAAACAAAACACTCACCCGCCATTTGATAATCTCATAATTACCATTAGACTATCATTTACTTATTATGACTGGAGATGTTCAAAAGACAACTCGCTGACAATCCCGTGTGTTGTAGACTAGTGGTGGTGGGGTGGGGCGTGACGAGTTGACGAGAGAGGTAAAATGGAACTGCCGATCACGACCTGCCCAATTTGGGCCATAGTTTTGCTTTGCGCCTGCATCTTTTTCAAAGTGCTCGTACCGCTTTCTTTTTAGTTGTTGTTGATGCCCTCGGAATGGCCCAGCTCAGGCCTCTTGTTGTTTGGGCTTCAGCCAGCTTCTCAACCCAAAGAAGGGTTCTTGGGCCTGACTTTCTGCCCATTCTTCCACAAAAGCTGTGCTGCTAATTGTTGGTCTCGGGTTCATTTAGGTTGGGTTAAAATTGAATTATTATAACTTGTATTGTTGATTGGAATTTTAAAGCTCAATGACCAAAACAAAGGTGTTTTGGATTATTTTTCAGCTTGAAAACAATATATAATAATATTTTAGAAAAGTGCTGCCATATAATTGAAATCGACCAATTCAAACTGTTTATTTCAATAAAACGAACTGATCTAATTCAATTCGATTCCACTGTAGTTTAGGATCCAATCCAATTTGTATTGGTCGACCAGTTTTAGTAATGGAGAAAAACAATATTGAACTATGAAATAATTCTCATAAAATCCAACTAGATTGGATTCAGTTGGATCTAATAAGTAAATTCGTCGTTCAATCTAATACGGTTGATTTTAGAATGAGAAATTCAATCCGATACACCAAATTATTGAAAAGAAAATAAATAAATGTGAAATGTGAAATGTGTAATGTGTAATGTATTGTTGAGGTATTTTAAATGTTTTGGCAGATACAAATTTAATCAAGTGGGCCAGAGAGGATGTGCTTCTTATTTTGTAACGAGTTCAAATACCCTCTCCATAATTTAGCTTGTATTTATTTATTTATTTTTTATAAAAACGTTTTGTTGCCACGGTGTTCATTCTGGTTAAGCCGTATTACATCACTCCGCAAGACGGATCCAAACTGCTATTTCATTAGCTTCGTCTCCTCTACAAGCGCCCCACTCTTCTCTTCTCTTTATAAAATAAATTTATTTTCTTCGCTTTCTCCTCTTCCTCCACCCCATCGTCTTCTTCTTCTCTAACGGTAAGGGCTTAGATCTCACCAGCTTGACCTTTTTATTGCTATTTATTTATTTGAATTCTGTTTGATAGTTATGTTGTATTTAGGCTTTGGTTGAGTAGAAAAATCGTTTTGCATTCTAGATCTGTGGTTTTCAAAATGTCTTTGATCTCTTCAATTTTCTTGGGTTTTATCGGGATGCAATCGTTGTGGGTGATTTAAGCTTTGTTCGGTGTCGCTTGAGATTGTGGTGATTATAAGGTAGATCTTTTAGTTTGATTTCATCTTGTTGCCTGTTTTGATGAGATACAGTTTCAGTGAGAATTTTATTTCAGTAATTCGTCAGTTTTGTAATGCCATCTGAAATATCTTTAGATTCGTTAGAGTTCATGAACATAACATTTCAAATGAAGTTTTAATTTGTTGGATCTGATTTTAGCTTGCAGTTTAATTGCATTTGGGGAAAATTTAGCTTGTTATGTGAAAATTGTTGCTGACTTGAGATTGTAAAATGAAGTTCTCTTCCCAATTCGGTTGTATATAGAGAATTATATGGTGGAGTGACTAGATCCCATGCAAACCAAATGTGGATTTGAGCCTTTGATGCATACAGTTGAGCCACGGATTCCGAATGTTCACACATTTAGTCTCTCACTTTGTGCTGAGTTCTGTTTGCACACATGCTCAAATTTGATATTTTTATTCTTTCTTATAATCAAGCTCACGTGTGATTTGAGTGATGCAAAAATGGTGGAAGATCATGATGCTTCGTTATGCCCTCCTCCATCCTTCTGATTACTTTGGGTTGTCTGATTTTTATTCTTAGTTTTGTGACATTTCACGAGACTTTCATTTTGAAGGTGCTCCTCTAATATTTTTTTTTACTGCCTTTCAGTTGGTGGCTGTCAATAATCTCCAAGTGAATCAAGATGGTAACAATCTGACCTTTCTTAGTTTTCCATTTAATTTTTACAAATTTATAAATAAACCCAATCCTAGACATGTATTTATAAAAAAACCCAAACACTATTTAAACATAGAAATACACCCAAAATCAACAATTGTATATTTTTTGGGTGTGTTTATAAATGGGTTTTGAGTGTGTGTAATGATGGGTTTTGGGTGTGTTTATAAAGTGTTTTGGGTGTTGGGTTTTTTAATAATTTCAGCCCCCATTTTGGGTGTTTTAGTGATTGATATTAGTATTATTCATACATTTTAACCACTCAACATGGAAAACTATTCTGTATGCAAGTTCGACTGAAGATGCCACAGCAAAATAAATATACGAGTATAAATTTCTGAGGCTCAGTCAGTTTAACTTGGATCCAGAATAGTTTATATTCTTCAGTTTAATTTCTGAGGCTCAGTCAGTTTAATTGTATGAGTTTATAATCATGTAATTCATTGTGTTTCTCTTCAGTTAAATGCGAAGAGTTTTCCTTATTGAGTGGTTTAAATGTGTATACACAACTTAAGAATGTTGTCCCTAATAATTTTTTGTTTTCTTGGAATATCTCTTCTCATTTTCCCCTCTATTTGTAATTTAGGTTGTGCTCGCTTCTTCAATTATAAGCAAGTCTGGGAAAGGTGAGTTCTGTGCATTTTTCTTATGTTTCTGTGGGTTTCTGTTGGTTGATAATAATAATTCTTGCCTTTTCCTTTGTCTACATAAAGTACACATGTGGAAGTGTGGGAATTGTTGATTGGTGAAATAATTAAGAATGACACTTGATTGAATTAGGAAATTGATACACCCTTGAAGGCAGTCTGAGCTGTGTCATGCACTACTGCACTAAGGTTTAACCAAAAAATTACAGTGGTTTATCTATTTCATTGAGATTCACAAGACTCTCATACAATCTTGGTGATGAATTTAGTCAATGGAGTTTCTTGCAGTAAGAGAGAGGGAAATGAGATGGCTTTGGGGATGTTACAGGAATTAAAGATAATCCAGGTTTTCATTTTCTGTTTTGTTATGCCGTATCTGGGGGTTATTAAAAGGAAAGAAATAGTTGTACTCTTGGCTGAGCTATTTTAACATCACTTTCTTTTGCCTTAATTTGACTTGCTAGTAACTAATTTGTTGCAACGGTGCATATCATTAGAGTTGTTAAAATTTTATCTATATTTATTTTCTATTTTTTATTTTGCAGTGCTTGTTTCTAGGCAGTTTGTGGATATGTCTCGTATAAGAATTGAGGGTCTTCTTGCGGCTTTCCCTAAGTTGGTAGGCACCGGCAAACAACATACATATGTTGAGACAGAAAATGTGCGCTATGTTTACCAGCCGATAGAATCTTTGTACTTGCTACTTGTTACAAACAAGCAGAGCAATATATTGGAAGATTTGGAGACTTTACGGCTGCTCTCTAAACTTGTATCCTTCTTATGCTGGCCTATGATTGTTTTCATGTTATTTTAATGACTCGACTTCTTGGATCCATCAGTCATTGCTGTTTTTTTTGGCAGAACAATTGACTTGTTGCTATGATGATAGTGATAAAATGTTAGAATCGATCTAGATCCTTTTTTTATTTATTTGATTTATGTGCTCATGCCTTCATTTTATTATTCCCCCACTCCTTTGGGAACTGCGATTCACATCACACATCTTGGTTCATGGTTTGTGGCCATTCTGTTCTTCCAAATGGTACTCTCAACTTACAATTATAAATGGTGAAGAAAAAGGATTTTAAATGTGAAAAGTAAATAAAGCTGGAAGTTAGGGCAAAGTTTGTGTATACAGTTTCTGGTCTTCTCATCCTACGTATATGTATGCAAGTGTTTGTGTTTTTTTGCATGCATGTAGATGTATGGATGTTCCTTCAAGTTATGCCCAAGCAACCCAAGTAACAAGTCTAACAATGTGCACCATTTACTTGCCATAACGTACCATGGTTCTGGTGGGCCATAAGTTATTTTTGAGACATGTCTTTTCGTTTCTGGATTTTTAACCATCGAGTTGATTCCTTAAGCGTTTTTAGGTACCTGAATATTCTTTGTCCCTAGATGAAGAAGGTATATGCAGGACAGCATTCGAGCTGATTTTTGCTTTTGATGAAGTCATCTCTCTTGGGCACAAGGAAAATGTGACTGTTGCACAGGTTAAGCAGTACTGTGAGATGGAGAGTCATGAAGAGAAGTTGCACAAGCTCGTAATGCAGAGCAAGATAAACGAAACCAAGGATGTTATGAAACGGAAAGCTAGTGAGATTGACAAAAGCAAGGTAATTATTTAGGGCCCTGTGATGGCTCCTGTAGTGGCTTTGTGCTTTGCTTTGCAAGCCTCCTCTTTAACAATACTATGTCGTGTTTCTCTGCAGATTGATAGGGGCAGAGTTGAAAAGGGTGGATTTATGTCTTTACAGTCAATGGGATCTGGAAGAATTGAGAGTACCTTTAGTGATATGAGCATATCAAGTAGTGGAAGTGGTGGTTTCGGAGGTGGTTCTGGTTTTGGATTGAGCACTGATATTGACTCATTTTCTACAAAGACCAAAGGTTTGTGTCTCTATTTGTCTGCGTGAATCTGTGATTCATTCTGATATTAATGAGCTGCGGTGATGGTGGTGTGTAGTGCATGATTTAAAATTCTTATTCGATTATGATATGTGTAAACCATATGATGTAGTTCCCCGATGTTAGTTAAAATGCTATGTTTGTTAAGCTGTTCTTATATAGTATGTGTAGGAAAACATTGAAAGCACATAATGTACAAGATTTCTATCTGCCACCATTGTGCCTTTCACATTCATTTTTTATTGTATAATTAAGTCTACTTGTTTTTACTATGTACACTTCTATCGTCAGGTCGTCCACCTTCATCTGCCACCGCTCCTCCAAAGGGTTTAGGTATGCAGCTGGGAAAATCACAAAGGACCAACCAATTTTTAGAGTCCCTGAAAGCAGAGGGGGAGGTGATTCTTGAAGATGTACAGCCAAAAGCAGGCCAGTCTAAATCAGCTGCTCCACCTCTAACTGATCCCGTCACTTTGAATGTTGAAGAGAAGCTCAATGTTACACTTAAACGTGATGGTGGAATGAGCAACTTTGATGTTCAGGGGACATTATCTCTGCAAATTCTTAACC
Organism: Prunus armeniaca; assembly: GCA_903112645.1. NCBI lineage: Eukaryota > Viridiplantae > Streptophyta > Magnoliopsida > Rosales > Rosaceae > Prunus > Prunus armeniaca. Next base: position 258,705 of record CAEKDK010000003.1, on the reverse strand, counting down.
AAGAAGATGCACACATCCAAGTCCAGGTACTGTGTGAAATATTACCATGGGCATAATCGAGATGGTAGTTTTAGTTTTAACATCTCAGTGTTCATGATGACGTTTAAGTAACACATCTTACAACTGACTTATTTGATTACTAGGCTTGCTCTAAATCAGATAGGAACTTCATAATTATCCTTTCCATGGGATGGGAGACTTCTAGAGCTGTGTCTATTTTGAATGTTGTCTTTTGAAGTAGGTCATGCTTTGTGTAATTGCAATGTGTTTTGTCTTATTTTCAGATTGAAACTGGTGCAAATCCTGGCATCCTTTTCAAAACACACCCTAATATGAACAAAGAACTGTTCTCCAATGAAAACATTCTAGGCCTAAGGGATCCTTCTAGGCCTTTTCCCACCGGTCAAGCTGGTGATGCAGGAGGTGTTGGTCTTTTGAAGTGGAGAATGCAGACTACAGACGAGTCAATGGTGCCCCTGACAAGTGGGTTCCAAGTATTTTCATCATCTTGATGCACAATTTATATTGTATGCTCTGATCATTAAATATCAATCTATCTCTGTTGCAGTCAACTGTTGGCCCTCTGTTTCTGGGAATGAAACTTATGTCAACATTGAATATGAAGCTTCACAGATGTTTGATCTGCGAAATGTTGTCATCTCAGTACCTCTGCCAGCTCTTCGAGAGGCTCCACGAGTAAGCCAGGTTGATGGTGAATGGAGGTGAGAAAAGTCAATTTATTTTTCTTATTTACTCTAGCTTTTGGCACCTTGAATTACAGCCATACGCACTGAATATGGTCGTCGTTTTACTGGTACAGAATGTTCCACTGTGAACATGAATGTGGATACAGAGGGATTCTTTTCTCATTGGTACCTTACATTAAACTGTGTGGCTGTGATTTTATGGACATGCTCATAATCCTAGGGTCCTGATTCAGGGTGGAGTTAAGATGATATTTGTGAGATACTGTTTCCAGTGCTTTTTTATTTTAATTTTAAATTCATGATTCTCTAAGTGGTGATTACGTGAAAGATGTTTTAAATTAATTTTTTTACCTTTGATGCTTCCTTGAGTTTAAGTTGCATCAATAGAATGGTAAAATTGTGATTTAAAAATTTATTTATGGAAAAGCAAATTTTTTTTTTACATAAAAAAGAAGAGGAACAGTGAATTCAGTGCTTATATATAGTATATAATACCATATAATATATATACATTTGTGTGTGTGTGTGTATTCTATCTGCGTTTGAAGAATTATTTTTGGTCACATCAATCTCTAGTCAAGTTTTCTGCTGATTGTAAATTGTAAATGCTGTCCTGTGTGGCTTTGAAACTGTAGTTCAATGGAACATAAAATCTGGCTCTATTAGCATAACTCTTAACAACATTGTCCTGTAGTGTGTAGAACTTTACTATCATTACTAGTTATAGTGGTTTAACTTTTCTGATAACAAGCCTGGAACTAGGAATTTTGGGTGGCTGCAATTTTGAGTATGCATGGGTTCACATATTGTCAATTTTGTGATATCTTAACTTTCGTTAAGTAGTTTTGTGGAAGTTTTTCTTTTTTCATTTCCTTTTTGATATATTTCTTGCTGGAAGTGCCTGTGATCCCATGAACAACGGGTAGGATATGAGTACCCCCACATGTCATCCTTTTGTGTAGATGTTGGTACCGGATACTAACATGGAAAAAACCTGGGAATACACTGGGAAATAGGTCCAGGAATATGCCTGGTGTCCCTGCTATCATGTGATGGTGATGGTATTACTCCTGGAGCAAAAGGATTGAAACATTCACTGCTTTTTTGGAATTTATATTTCTTATATTTGATATCAACATTTGCATTGCAGATATGATTCAAGGAATTCAACGTTGGAGTGGTCCATACTTCTTGTTGATAACTCGAACCGCAGGTCTGCAAATGCTCTGATTCTTTTGGGTTGTTAAATAGTCTTGTATACTAGCGTTAATGAGACTGTTATCTTTCTGGAATCCTTGGCAGTGGATCGATGGAGTTTGTTGTTCCCCCAGCAGACTCATCTGTATTTTTCCCCATTTCTGTGCGCTTCTCCGCCACTAGTACATTCAGTGACCTGAAGGTACAAGTGCTTGACTTTGATTTCTTGATGAAGATCCTTGTGCTATCATACTTTCCTCATTTTGGTGAATTTAAATAACACATGCTATAAGCGCAAATACTCTGTTGAGTCCATTGTCTCATACTTTACTCATTTTGATGGACTTAAATAACTCATACTATAAGTGCGACTACTTTGTTGATTCCATTGCGGATGTTATACCGCTAGGCTTTTTGGCCTACTATGTTATTAGGTACCTCAGGAATTGGGGAAGTATTATATTGCTCTAACTTCTATCATACTGGCGAGAACTCACTGCTTCACACGCCAGTAACACGGATGGGCCGCAGAGTTTTTATTATCTGCCCATTTATTATGTATATCTGTAGTCCACTTGAAACATGGCTAATTCTCAAACTTCATGTGGAAGCCTTTGGGTGTGTGATCAGTCCACTCAAGGACTCCATAACATACTTGAATAAGCAAAAATGTTTTTATTTTCGGTGCATGTAATGGCCAGTCTGATTCTTGACCGAGGTTAGAAAAGACTTCCTAACTTGTGCACCGTATAATTTCCTTCTGAGATTGATTAGAGATCTTCTGCCACATATAATTTCCTTTCACTATCATGAATAGGCCACTTATTCTCTAATGGTATTAACGGTTTAAAAATTGGAACCTGATCTTATGCCATAACTTACATCTGACTTTTCTTTCTAGTAGCATTTACGTTAGTAGATTGTACTTGAGAAGTTTTTTTAGCCACAACTCTTTTTCTCAATTCTTTCCCGAACATCTTGTGTTTTGGCATAATTTGCGTCATATTCATACCTTGTATAAAATTTGCCAATGTCAACTTTATTTTGCAGGTTGTGAACATTTTACCTCTGCAAGGTGGAAACCCTCCCAAGTTCTCTCAAAGAACGCAGTTGATCACAGAGAATTACCAAGTGGTGTGACCCGTTGGGGTGTCAGTTTGCAACTAGATTATCAGTTTCTGCTACATTTTTGGACACGAATTAAATTCTAAATCGACAATTTGTACTTTTTGGTGTTTTTTCCCCCATTCAATTTGAGATGAAGGATGCCAAGAGTTATATTTTTATAAATTTGAACCTAATGTCTTAGGATGCTTATACAATCTACAGTCTTTCATGTGTGTATCTGCCAGACTTTGGATACTATAAATCTTCATGTCATTTCATTCTGTACGTCAGTTTTTATCCCGACTTTATACTTCAATTGCATATTGATCCACCTTGTCTTTTCATACGGTAGTCTCAACTTGAATCACAAGGATGAATTCATGAATGAAAGTTTTGATGGCTATCCATGATTCATCGATCATCTACTTTATTGTGATAGATGAAAGATTTTATTCTATTTTTATACAATAAATAGTCTTAATTAATTTAATTTATTGGGAGGGAGACTCGAATTTGAGTGCTAATGGGTGGGCTATTTCCCTGGCCATACAGCTTGTGGTTGGCCAAATTATAAGCTACCCCAGTTTCTATAACTCTAATTACTACTCATGTTGACAATTGGTTACCCTTAATTCATTCGATATCCCCAATCGAGCTCAACAAAAAGTATTCTCAATTAACAACACATTCTCTCTCGAGCAACCAAAAATTTAGAAAATCAAGAACCCATTAAGTTCTATGAAAACCTACAAGAAAAATGCATGAATCATTTTATTCCCTCTGGGACACGCATTCAAAACATGATATTTGTTATAAGATAGTTGCCAAACACCCCCCTTAGTCTCTGTCTGGATCAACAAATCAATTAAATATTCAAAGCATTAAGAACAATAACAAATACTCAACATGGAATAGAAACTATAAATTAATATAAACTATAAAAATGAAGTATTTATGGTTAGACTACATTGTAGCCATAGTAAGGAAAATTAGTTCATAACGACAATAAAGATAAATAAAATATTCATTGTCATTAAACCAATTCAAACGACGGATTTGGTCTCAGGAATCTCCACAGCAACACCTTTGAAGGCTCCAATTACTCTTGAGAGTCAAAATCTGTATTGTGTATTAGAAGGTTACTTTTACACAATTGGCAAGTCCTGACAGATTAATTGTGTCCACTAATATAATTGTGTTTCCACACGTCTATGCCTTGAGCTCTGCAGCCTATCAATATATTTTTATTATATATAGTGTATGAGACCAATGGGGCACTATAAACAGCAGATCCAAGAGACTTATTTGGAAGTTTGAGCAGACCCATAAAGAGGAAAAGAAACCTCAGCAATGTCTAAGCCAAGGTAAGAAATTCAAAATCTTTCTTTTTGTATCTCAACCTTATTAGATCTTCCGGCTGAGTTCCAATGTTAATTTTCTTGTAACATCATTTCAAGTGCTTGATCAGTTAACTTGGATTTTGGACATCATATTCCTTTTCACTCTCACAATCACAAACACCTTCAAATTCCATGCCTTAATCAAAATGCATGCTCTTAATATAAACAAATATATACAATTATGATTTTATAGGTTGGAGGGCAAGGTGGTCCTTATCACAGGTGCAGCCGGTGGGATTGGTGAGGAGGCAGTGAGACTATTTGCAGAAAATGGAGCCTTTGTTGTTGCTGCTGACATTCAAGATGAATTGGGTCCTCACGTTGTCGCCTCAATAGGCTCCGAAAGAGTTAGCTATTGCCACTGTGATGTAAGAGATGAAAACCAAGTTGAGAAAACAGTGAACTACACGTTGGACAAATATGGCAGCCTAGACATTTTGTTCAGCAATGCAGGTGTCTTGGGTCCAATGACTGGCATATTAGACCTGGACATTCAAGGCTTTGACAACACCATGGCCACGAACGTTCGTGGCGCTGCTGCAACAATCAAACACGCTGCGCGTGCCATGGTGGCTCGAAAGGTACATGGTTCAATCATATGCACAACAAGTGTGGCAGCTTCTCTTGGAGGTATATCTCCACATGCTTACACAACTTCAAAACATGCTCTGTTGGGTTTGGTGAGAGGAGCTTGCAGTGAGCTTGGGGCTTATGGGATCAGAGTGAATAGCATTTCCCCATTTGGAGTTGCAACCCCTCTTTCATGCAAAGCTTACAATTTGCAGCCAAGTGAGGTGGAGGCTAATTGCTCTGCCATAGCCAACTTGAAGGGCATTGTGTTGAAGGCTAGGCATGTGGCGGAGGCTGCTCTGTTTCTTGCTGGTGATGAATCTGCTTATGTTAGTGGACACAACTTGGTTGTCGATGGAGGCTTCACGGTGGTTGATCATATTTATTCGGCCAACTAGAACTGTGGTTTGTTGTCGCTCAAGGAGCCAACTTATTTAATGTATGGTTGGCATTTTGATTATTATTTTTTGTTGTTGCTTCTTTTCTACATTAAACAGAGTTTTCTGTTCTAAAGTCAAACTTTGTTAGCAGTAATTCCCATGTGCGCTTTCCTTGTAATCTGCAATGTGATCTGTTTTTTTTGTAGCTTCCACTTCATAAATCCATCGATCATGTCTTTTGTCTCCCCCTTGTTCATACACTCTTTAAGTTTTCTAATTAATTAAAGAAAGTGAAAACAGTACAGTTGAAAAGAAATGAAGCTATAGTTATAGTAGGTACATTGAACCATTGAAAACCGATGTTTGTATTGTATATTTCTGACAAAAACCATTATAATTATTTGGACATCATTTTATGAACCCCATTTGACTTGAGAGGTCTATCTATTCTGTACACTACACACGATTTAGCACTTTAAATGTATCAATAGATGCTAATGTGGGCAATTAGTGATGAAACTAGCCATTCGTATGTGGCTGTTATTTTGGATATAGATGGTATAGGGAGAACCCGAACCTTAGCATTTAGAGTAGGGGATGTTTGGAACCAGCTGTGTAATGTACCAATTATTAGGTGTCTGTTTGCTTTATTCATCACCCAAAAAGGGAAACAGGAAATTAGGGAAAACTACATTTTGAGTATGTGATCCTTGCCAGAACCGCAGAGCAGCAGCACAGATGGAGCCGCTTGACAACTTGTGCATCCATCCATCCACACACCCAGAGAGGAGACACAACAAACAAGTATAGTCTGGTCAAGTTAAATGCGGCAGATGATATAATGCATAACATAATACAGCAAAATATAACACTTATCTGAGTCACTTTGACCAAATGCTTCATCATTCATCATTCATCATTCATCATTCATGTCATGTGGTCCCAAGGAAATGTAGCTACTACTACTACTATAAACTACAATGCAAAAGGCAAGAAGAGTAGAGAAACTTAGCTCTCTGAGCAGCAACTGTAACCCCATTTCTGGCAATCTCTCTGAGCAGTAACTATAAGCCCTCCGAGGGGTTCTTCTTTGGGCTTCGTGGTGGCTCCTTGCCTCTTCTCTTTGGTTTGGTTTGTTCTACTTTTTTATTTGGTGGCTGGTTAGGCTCTTTGGGCCTTTTTGGGCTGTTGTCAAACGATGGTTATGCCCTCTGTTTCTCTGCTATTTCTTAGGCTTTGTCAGTTTCTTAGGCATTCTTCTAACTTTATTTGATTTACTATTAAGTGTCATGAGTCATGACAACAAAATGCATACACAAGCACAAGTTTTAAATTACACACCGGGTAGAACGTTAAATGATGTTAATCATTTGAGCTACAAGACCATTGCAGTGTTAATACTGTTATAATAGGATTAAATGAAACGAGAAATTTTTTGATAAGGGATAAGATGGGCACAAAAGAATTAAACTTGATTTAGTTTTCAAACATCACTGTCAAAATGGAAAGTGTTACGTGTACATTCGTTCACCCAGTCGTTGCCTTGCTTGGCCCCAGTATAGTTTTGACCTGAATAGTTTGTATTTTGTATCTTTAGCTTAGTTTTGTCACCGACCAATCTCCCAAAGCGTCCAACGTGACCAAAAATCCACCTCTACCTTCTCTGTCTACTCATTTCAAATCGTCGTTCAGAAAATACTTCCAGACCTGACAGTCAAAACTACTAGTCGTCTCCATCAAACGATCAACTGAAACAAGTTCCAGACACACAATGGTGGTCTGTCTCATTGGGCTTTCATATCTCAAATTGGAAATTCTGGGTTTTCATTTCTGGAGGCTCAGATTTCAATAAACTTCTTCCACTTCAACAACAGCCATGGCACTGGAGGTTTATTGGTATGACTTCGTGTGCTTTGGCATTGTTGGTGTTGCCTTCTTTGGTGCTTTATGGGTCATTTGGAGGAGGGAAGGCGCTTCTGCAAGATTCGAAGATACAACCTTGTATGAGAGCCTTCTGGTCACTAGACCCGACAGTGAGGTGTTTGTGAGTGCACTGCCGAGGGGTCATGTTAGCACTTCTCAGCTATGGACTAGTTGCTGGAAAGGGCTCCACCCAGGTTGGCTCTTGGCCATTCGATTTCTCTCCTTTCTGGCCCTTGCTGGGTTCTTGACTTGGGATATTGTCGATTGGGATGCTTCCATTTTTATTTACTACACCGAGTAAGATTTGATTTTCTGACTTGCTCATTAATTTCAAGTCTATAGCTTGATGTATGATTTGATAGCTTGATCTCTCAGTATATGTCTAATTCATCACAACTATAGAGTATTGGACCCTCTGGCTTCTGTGGGAATTTGACTTAACAATTCATTTTATCAACATGGTCTGTGATCAATAAGATACCCTGTAAATAAGTTCCTAATTCTGCTGATCATAATCATGGTTTTGTTTCATTACTTGTGCCTGCCCACATTAGGAAACTAAATTGATGGTCAGTCCGTTTTATTTTACAAGTAAAACAGTAATAATGGTTAGGGTTTTGACTGAAAGGGTGAGACCAATGACCAATTTGGTAAAGTATGTGAGAGGATGATACATCAAGCTCACCCAACGTTCTGCACATTATGTGCATGAGGGCAACCCTGTATTGAAACAAGATTGAAGCACCACTTATATACTAAAGCATCCCTTGGAAAGATTAACATGTGGATGAGCGGCAGTAATTGTTGACATGATGAATAAAACGTGGGCCTAAAATTTGGTTTTATAGTACGCTTTCAGAGTTCCTTGGCAATTGTTTCAGCTTGAGTTTTCTGATTCAACCTAAACCTTCAAACCATGCATGTCCATTCTCAATACAAGTTCTTCTCCTTAGATTGCAATCCTCTGGATCTATGCCACTTATTAAACATGATATTTAACCTTATATGTGTTAATGTTCTGTTAATGATCTCCTTCATTATTTATTTGATGTTGTTGATCTGCAGGTGGACTTTTACGTTGGTTATGGTCTATTTTGCGGTATGTCAGTCTATACAACATCACATTGTCTTCCTTTTTCTTTTGGTACCAAAACACGCATTTTATTGGCTCATTTTGGTGTTCATCTGTATCATGAATACCCTACATGCTCTGGTGTGGAGACTTTCACATAGAGAAACAAAAATGAACCGTGCATAAAGTCAATTTGGGTTTGGTTTGTAGAATTAATAAATTAGCAAGACCATATCTGTTTCAAATCAGATCCTGCTTTGCCTTTACACATTGCTAATTTCTCTGTATAGCTGGGAACTATAGTGTCTGCGTATGGTTGGTGGTTGTCCACAAACAAACCCCCCTCTGAAAATGGGACAAGGGCTGAATCTGTGATAAGGGATGTGGAAGATGATAATGGAATCATTAATACTTATAGGCAAAAAGGAATTAACGGTACCATCAAATTGCAAAGCCACTATGCTCAAGAGGAGATTCAACATAGAGCAGGATTTTGGGGATATCTTATGCAGATTGCATTCCAGGTTAGTTAACCAAGATCCAGATTTTGTACTTTGTAGCCTATTCCCATTGGTATGTGTGGTGCGCGCGTGTTCACAAACTGTTGTCAAATTGAGGTTACTAGATATTTACAATGCCTAATGCCGTTTGTTGGATGTGTGTGTGTGTGTGTGTGTTCACAAACTGTTGTTAAATTGAGGTTACTAGATATTTACAATGCCTCAGAATGATTTCAAATCACAATTGTGCCTAATGTTGGGAATTAGCTTGATTTTTGAAAATTTTCTTGAATGCCGTTTGTTGGAGGTATGCAATATGCCGAGAAGCTGATATTTCTTGGTAACAGACTTGTGCAGGAGCTGTTGTCCTCACAGACATTGTCTTTTGGTGTGTCATCGTCCCATTTTTATCAAACGCTCACCTGGGCCTAAATACGGTGCGTGTCTAGCTATTTCTTGTAATGTGTCCAATTCTTGTACATCCCCTAATTTGTTGCTTAATTATGTTTTCATTCACCATCTATGAAATATAAAGTTGCTATCTTATGGATTGACCGATGACTAACTTGTATATGTACTTGGCAGTTGATGTGCTGCATGCATACTTTGAATGCGGCTTTTCTTCTTCTGGATACCTCTCTTAACAGCCTTGTGAGTATTTCAATATGTCAGCCAAGCTCTCGTACAACTGGTTTTACCATGTCTATCTCATTATCAGTTTACTGATGTCCCTTCCATCTTCTTTTTTTTTCAGCCATTTCCTTGGTTCCGGCTTTCGTACTTTGTCCTTTGGAGCTGCATCTATGTCATCTTCCAATGGGTCATTCATGCACTTGGTTTCCCATGGTACGCTTAATTAATTAAAATCTTCTCTCTTTCACACTTTTAGTTGGCGTGGAACAAACAATGAGTCTCATAGACCTGTGATTAAAGAGCTAGTAACATTGTCTTGAGTATTTTCAGGTGGCCATATCCTTTCCTCGAGCTTAATACACCATGGGCCCCATTATGGTATACTAGTTATATATATCTCCTCTGTTTTGACTTTTCTTCAAGATGAAGTTATAAGAATAAAATTCTAATGGATGTTTTCTTTGATTTGACAGGTATTTTTGTATGGCTGTGGTTCACATCCCTTGTTATGGGATTTTTGCTCTAATTATAAAAGCAAAGTATTCACTTCTCCCCAAATGGTTCCCCCACGCTTTTGTGAGGCCAATCTAGCTCACTTGTTATTCTTGGTTATTTGAAGAATTACATACAATTGGGACTGGTTTTGATTTTGATTGTTTTCTAGTGTATATAGAGAGGGCAATGCTTTTCTCCGTCCCTCTCGGGATACTTGTGATTCACATATTTTACAATGTCTTATTAAAATAGTTGGATTGGACCGACCAATCATAGCTTCTTCTTCTTTCCTTTTTTTTTCCCTGTCGCAATGAAGCTACATGATCCCATACTTCTTTATTTAACTTATTTGAACTTTTTTGGAATTTGCAACAATCATGTTCTGATCTTCTTGTGCTGCTCAAAAGAAATTTCGAATCTCACCACAGCAGTGAGATTCCAAATACATAGGTTACGTCTTTCAATAAGAAAGTTTGTACACCAAGCATGTTTTATCTTCACATGGTTATCAGCGAATGATTCGACATGTTTTATTCTCCACCCTTGAATGTGATCACCGCTGCTCCAATTTGACCAAATATCAAATATACACACAAACTACGTGGGGTTTTTTTTAACAAAAAGACACGATTGAAACCCATGTAGTTAAAAATTTCTCCTTAACAATCACAGCCAGACATTCAACAATGAAAATTTGCTTGGCTACGTCCTCAAAAAAAATTTCCAAATCACTGTGTGACATTAACTCATTATTTCTTATAAATGGGATTTCATTCCTCGAATTTCTTTTGCTTTTGCGGATGATTATTTGGTGTTTGGTCAAGAAATTTGGGGATTAAGGTTGGGTTAATAGAAAATTTTGGAAAGGAACCCGGAGCACTGCGGAGGTCTTGGTGGGGCTAGGTTTAAAAAAAAAATTATATAAAAAAATTATAAAGCTTTTTTCTTTTTCTTTTTTTCTTTTGATTTTATCTATTTAACTTTTATTTTATTCAAGAATACAAATATATCCCTAAAATTAAAGGAGAATTGGATGAGGCACATTACTCTTATAAATTTAAAAAGTAAAATTTATATACACATGTCAAATTATGATGAGCAATTAAATAAGATTGACTATTTTCAAGAGAAAGAGCTAATTATTATTGGAAAATACTTCCTTTCATCTATGAACTCTTGCATTAATGTCAATGGCAGTATGACATATATAGAAGTTCTTCTTTTTTTATTTTTGATGAATTATTAGGTTTTCCAGGTATTTGAGTATGTAATTGAAAATGACCACACAATGTGGAGGATCTTTTTGTAGTTTGTCCTTAAAAACACCAAATGACAAGAAGCCAGTGAGAGCATCCACAGTGGGGGGTGTATTTTCGGGGGTGTAAAGCCACTTTTACATCCCCTTTACACCTCCGGAGGGTGTAAATACGTTTTTTGCTCCAATGAGAAATGATGTAAATTTAAAGATCTATAATTGATTTGTTTGTCTTAATTCATTTTTGTGTTAAATTTGTAATTTGTGTTTACTTTATAAAATTATTATTTTTATGTATTAGGTTAATTTTATTTTTTCAAACAAATAGACCTAAAAATATTTAAATTTGGAGAAGATATGATGTCATACAAAAATATTTAAATTCGGAGAAGATAATATTTAAATTGCCCCGCATGTGAATTTTTTTTAGCAATTACTATAGCCATGGGTCCCACCTTTTTATGCTGACTTTTCTCCATTTTTCCTCTCTTTTTCTCAGCTAGGTCCCACCTACAAGAGATGTAAAAAAAGATGTACAATTACATATAAATTTACATCTCATGGTGGTGATGTAATTATACATTCATTTACATCCTCCATTATGAGTGATTCTGATCACAACGGCTGTATATTTAAGATACACCTCATTATACACCTCCTCACTGTGGATGCTCTTAGGCCATCTCCAGTCATAGGGCTAAATGTAGTACATGACTAAAAATTTAGCCCCCCTAAAATATTAATTTTTTAAAGAATAGTGCAGAGCTAAATTTTTCCATCTCCAACTATGCAGGGCTATATTTTAGAATCCTTCATATTTTATTATTTTGAAAAGGGGAGTGGAGAGTGCTTTAATGATTGGTTGTTGAAAAGCACATGGATGGGGCCCACTATAAATTTCGCCTAGGCCAAAGCTAGGCTACATTTGGCCCGGTTGGAGGGCTAAATGGCCAAATGTGGCCCTCCAAATTTGGCCAAAATTTTATTTAGCCCATGACTAGAGATGAGTTTTGCATTAATTTAGAGCTATATTTGGGATATAGCTCATGATTGGAGATGGCCTTACAAACTAAGAACTAAATTTCAAGGCATATGGTCCGTGAGTAATGAGCCGTGAACAACTTGGCGGGCCTTCCCACCCCGACACTTACCATTGGCCTCTCAATAGTTAAATAGTCGGTCATTTCGATTTCAACTACCTACCCGGTAGGCCATTATTGCTTGGCATTTTTCATCCAGTCATCTTCCCTCTTTTTCTTGCAGAATTCCCACTTGAGAGTTGAGAGTTGAGATTCAGCTTTTTCTGGGTTTGTTCAGAAAGAAATGAGCAGTGAAGAAGGAGAAGGCCCTGGCTACTGGCTTCAATGGCAAGTGCTGGTTTGTGCTCTGATTGTTACCGTTCCAGCAGTGATAGCTCTGAAATTTGTGAAGAAAGCAAAGCAGCAACCTTTGAATTCTGTGGACTTGTGGAGCACATGCTGGAGATCCCTCGATCCTCTTTGGCTTCTCTTTTACAGAGCTTTGGTCTTCCTTTGTATGGCCAAAATGCTCTATGACATGGTCTCCCAATATGGACTTTTTACCCTTGTTTTCTACACCCAGTAAGAGCTTTGATTCATTCACATCACACACAGTTGTTGAAATTATTAGACTTTTTATTTAACAACAAGAAGAGCTGTGTAATCTTTGTGGCAAAATTGGGCTGCAGGTGGACTTTTGCGTTGGTTATGCTGTATTTTGCGGTATGACATAGAAAGAGTTAATCAACTCAAACTAGTTTGGTCATTTCAAAAATATCAAATTAAGCATCTCTTGCTTTACATTTGCATATGCTTTTTGTTTGTGTGTGTAGCTGGGAACAATTATATCTGCTCATGGATGTTGGGTTGGAAGGTCTACTTACAGAGAAGAACAATCGAAGGGTAGAGTCAAATCGAAAAGCCACCAAGCTCGAAATGAGATAAGCCAAAGAGCAGGATTCTTTGGAAATCTAATGCAGATTATGTATCAGGTTTGTCCATCTTTTTGAGTGTCCTTGATTCTAGTGTAGATTTAATCTTTGAAGCAAGCTTTGTTATAATTTACAAGGGCTATAGTATTACTGTATTAGTAGGTCATTTGAAACCAACATGAATCATATATGGCTGTGTAGTTGGAGGGCTTGAAGCTAATATGAGTAAGATATGTTTGGGAAATCAGATATGTGCAGGTGCTGTGATGCTAACAGACATTGTATTTTGGTGTCTCATACTACCATTTCTAACAAGCATAGAATTCGAACTGACCCTGGTGAGTTGCTCGTCTTCTCCTCTCTTCTAACACAGGAAGATTAACTCCTCTTAACATATGAATATGATACATGATGTCAATGGCAGTTGATAGGTGCCATACATGCTGTGAATGCTGTTTTTCTAATCGGGGATACCGCTCTCAATAGGCTTGTAAGTCTTTGAAAAAACTGCCATTCTGTTTTGAATGTTGTTTTTCACAGCACAAAACTAATGATGCTACTTTGCACGTTGTTTTCAGCCATTTCCCAAGTTGGGTTTTGCATATTTTGCGCTCTTCGGCTTCCTCTATATTCTTTTCCAATGGCTCCTTCACGCCTTTGGTGTTAAATGGTAAACTTGTTTTATTGTTTTCAGAAAGAAATTATTTTAATGCACATAAATTGTTTTGGCTTAAGTTAAGATCCCTTGTTCCCGCAGGTGGCCATATCCTTTCCTCGAGCTTAATACACCTTGGGCACCTTTATGGTATGTCGCCTAAGCCATATCCTTCAATTATTTTTATCTTTGTTAAATAAATAAAGAATCTCATCCAAATTATTATGTGTTTTCCTACCATACAACAGGTATTTTGGATTGGCAGTATGGCACATTCCCTGTTTTTGGATATACTCCCTAATCGTCAAGGCCAAAATTTCAATCCTCCCAAGCTTGTTTCCTCGTGCATTGGTAAGGTTATAATTTGCCTATCGTCCTTCGATTATTTGATGATAAGCAGACACTTGTTCTAAATCTTCTGGGGATTAATCGCCCAGATTTTGTATACTGCTAAGCTATACACATTGTTAAGCAGCCTGCCATTTTTTCTTTGTAATTGTCATTCGGGCTAGACATCTACCATTACAAGTTACTGGTTTGAATAAAATTGGCCATGGAGTTGGTGATTCTAACGGGTCGAAAGGCTGTTCAACCCACCAGACAGGCAGCTAGAAATGACATCCACAATAACAGAAAATATTCACAATCCTTCACCATCCTCAAATCCAATTCAACGTGTGAATTTTAAAAAGTTTCGTAGATAATAAGGGAAAATGAACCACAGAAGGCACATACAACACAGAGTGCATCAAAAAAGCTCAGGCCAATGACGCAGACATGCACACATGGTGGTATGGTGGGAGACTGGTAAAATAGAACACAAACTTCCATTTAAATGGTAAAAGAGTTTCAATTAACTTTGGCAACAATAATTAAAGAAGTTTACTCTGTGGACATACCATGATCATGAAACAAATAACTTTTTTTACCTAGAGATTTTCAAAACCAACATTGGCTTTTGAAAGGCAATGGAACTTGGGCATTACATATTAAAGTTTTGAGGATGCAGAAACCCAATGCTACCTTGCCAAATAGGAAAAACCCGATTAAAAATGCAGAACCAGAAACTACTTCAACAAGCATGACTTGACTTATGCTTCCTTTCGGATATGGCTACGCAGACAAAAGGTAATCTGACCAAACATACTTAACAATTTACTGTGATTTTGCAGGACAGCATGGAAACATTATAGACATCAGAACAGAAATAAGGAGTTCAACAAGGGTTGAGAGAAGAGTGGGATAAACAGGCTTTGGGGTAGACACTAAATGAGCAATGAGACTAAGCAAAACTGGCATCATTCCCGCTATAGTATTTGGAAATGATTACAAATTGTATTGATACACAGGATTAGATCACACTAATTCCAACAGAAATTGCTTTTCTAATTGCAATTGTGACCGAAACAGGGCACATTAATGGCAGTTTATATCCTGTGCATCAATGCAACCGCATCAGCAGAAATTAAGTTTACCAGCAGAAGCAACTAAAAACTCAATTTGATGGTCAAAATAATAAACTTCGAACTGAACCGAACAAAAGACAATATTCTAGGAAACAAATTTCAATACAAAATGAATTAATCACAGGCGTACAACTAATATAAAATATGTTCAAGTTCTAAGCTGTATGACCAGAGAACAGACTGAAACCAATAATTGGAGAACCACTTCGAAAGGCACAGGGGAATGGAGAACCCACATCAAATTGGGAATGTCGAGAGTTGATGGAAATCAACACATGTGAAGTTTGTTAAGCAAAAAATTCCATCCGGAAATTGTGTCAATAGAAAAAATCAAAAACCACATTCCACCTACTGGATAAGAACGATTGAGTTCATCCATACAACAAATAGCACATCAAATCACAGGAAAAATAAATATAACAAAATTATAAATAATAATAGCTAACCATTGAACTCCAAAATTGAAATTAAAATTCTAAGTACCATATCAAAATACATAAAGCATAAACCATAAGAACACGGTTCCAAATCCTAAAGCAGAATTATTTAAAATTAACCAACTGTTCAGCACCCTAACATAGTGATATTAAAAAACGAACCCAAAACGGTGCGTTTGACTCAGTCGCCGCCAGCCTTCTGATAGACATAGGTGAGGCCGCACTTACCACAGTAGTGCCTGTCGAAATGGTTGGCCATGAAAGTTCCGGCGCCGCACTCAGCATTGGGGCACTCCTTCCTGAGCCTCTGGACCTTTCCAGAATCGTCGACCTTGTAGAACTGCAGGACGGCGAGCTTGACCTTCTTCTTCTTGTGCTTGATCTTCTTGGGCTTGGTGTAGGTCTTCTTCTTACGCTTCTTGGCTCCACCACGGAGACGAAGCACCAGGTGCAGAGTCGATTCCTTCTGGATATTGTAGTCAGCTAGGGTTCGGCCGTCCTCGAGCTGCTTCCCTGCGAAGATGAGACGTTGCTGGTCTGGGGGGATGCCCTCCTTGTCTTGGATCTTGGCTTTCACATTGTCGATGGTGTCTGAAGACTCAACCTCTAGGGTTATAGTCTTCCCCGTTAGGGTTTTGACGAAGATCTGCATCTTTTCTCCGCAGACAGAGAGAGGGAGATTCGGCTAGGGTTTCAACTCTCAGCTCTCTCTCAAATGTGCGCTTAAGAGATGGGAGGGGATTAGGGTTTTGAGGACCCTGGGGTCTGGACAGGGAATGACTTTTATGTCCCTGACGAAGGAGGTTTTTAGTCACGTGGCTTGTTTTCCATGGGCTGATACTTCACAAAATGGGCTTGGCCCATCACTGTCCAATCAAACGACGTGCCGTTGATGCTATACTACAATCGTTCCAGCATCTGTCTCTAGGTGGAAGAGGCATTTCCAAACACTCGACTAGGGTGTCCCCAAACTGCCGGGCTGGAAGCGGAGAGGAGTGAAAAACAGAGCAAACAATGGAGACTCGATGCAAATTTTGGCTTCCTAAAAAGAAGAGATTTTGTGCAAATATCCCCCTCAACGAATCTTTGTAAGCTCAGCATCTTTCTCTCTACTCTGTTCCTTTTGGTTTAGTTTGCTTTCTGATTTTTCAAAGTTTGTTCAAACAAAAACACCAAATTATGGTAGATTCTGTGGCAACCACACACCCAGGTCCGATAGCCAGTGGATTCCATGTCCAATAGACCCTTCTCAGTAAGCTCCTTCTTTCTCTTCTTTTCTGTCTGATTGGAAGTTAGAATCTTTCAATAAGCATGGTCTCTGCATTCAATTGTTTAACCTTTTTTTTTCTTTCCATTGTTTATGTGATTCAATAGCTCTGTACTTAAAGAGAATCTTGAAGGACATGTTAGAAGATGCCCATTACTCAAACAAGTGCAGTCTTTGACTCTCCAACCCTTTTACCAAAAGGGTATCAATGCTGGCAAAGAAGAGGACCAGGAAGAATTAGAAACATTCAGACCCGAAGGAGCCGATGATTTGGAATCTTCTAATGACCCCGAGTCGGGGTCTTTGGATAACATTCTTTCAGAAATGAAGAGGAATGCTGTTTATAGTATGACTGTACTTGATTTCTATAAATTAATTGAGAAAATTGAGCATGTTCATGAATCTATATGCAAGGATATTCAGGACTCATATAAGGTACCAGAAGCTTGTGGAATATGGATTAAACGAGAGGTTGACAGGTATATATGAGCTGGAATGTTCATTTAATTCTTGATGTGGGGTTGTTTGATTATGTAAGATAAAGTCGTTGTTTGCAGAAAATTGCCATTTCAAGAGAAACATGTTATGCAGCAGGTGTCCATTCTTGGGAACTTGGAAGATCTTGGTGTATTGAAGAGTTCTCTAGGAAAGGAGAGGGCGGATTATGATGATGGCACTGGTATCCCTGCGGTGGTTGAGTTTGGAGCCGGCAGGGGATACTTGACACAGATGCTGGCAGATTGTTATGGGATAAAAAAGGTCTTTCTGGTTGAAAGAAAATCATACAAGTTAAAGGTTAGTTTGGTTCAATGCATCTTTTCCTAAGGCTAGACTGCTTGACTTTTATACAATCAAATTTGAAGATGTTCATTTCCTTGGACCTAGATTTGCTAATAGTTCACTCATTCTGTATGTCATGTGATGCTATTGCTAGGCTGATCGATCCTTGCGACAGAAAGAGAGCTTGATATTGCAACGTTTGAGAATTGACAGTAAGGTTTTTTTTTCTTTTCCATTTTTGCTGGTAAGAAAAGAGTTTGTGTAGTTTCATTATCTCTACTACCTTGTAAAGAAAGTGCATGAGTTTTCTCCTGTAACTTTTAGCCAACTCTTTGTCTCTTCGTCCAAGCAAATAGGCAGATAGCAGTTATGCACCCTATTCTTTTAATTTCATAAAATTACATGCACATATGGTTATGGCTAATTATATGGGAAGATGCTGCCAAAACCGTTTGTCGGTCTCAAACACTATATTTGTGTCCATGGACAGAAATTATAGCTTTTTTATATAGTAAAAAGTAAAAAAATATCATACATAAGATGGCGGATACCTTGTGATATTACAATGTTTGATTTGCAGTTGAGGATTTAAACTTGAATGCTGTTGAGTCATTGCGGGAAGATCCTTACCTTGCTATTGGTAAACATCTTTGTGGGCCTGCAACAGGTGATCATATGTTTTCGTAAACATACCCTAAAATAATCATTACACATACAGAGAACAAATAACTGTTGCTTGTGGGAATTTCTGTTTCACTGAATCACGTAACTTAATTATAACTTATATATTTCGTACATTGCATACATTTTGTTCTTTATGCAGATCTGACTTTGAGATGTTGCCTTGGTGAACACCGTAATCAAAGTAATGCTGAATTGCAGAGTGTTAACCCAAACCTGAGAGGTCTAGCTATAGCAACATGTTGCCATCATCTCTGCCAGTGGAAGCATTACATAAGTAATCAATTTATCTCACCATACAGTTTATGAATTAGTAGTTGAGATTTATCTTTTCATAGTTGAATGGGTGAAGAAAATTTGGCTTCCTTGCAGATAAAAAATATCTATTAGATTTGGCAATCACAAAAGAGGAATTTCATGCAATTACTTGGTTTACTAGTTGGGCTGTAGATGCTGATCATGGTGCCGATCTCCCAGATGTTACTGATTGCAAATTGCATCTTGAATCTATGTAAGTAATCATGTTGAACTTTTGTTTATCTGAATGCCTGCTTCTAACATTTCTTTCTTTTCAATCTGCAGTTAATGGCCAAACCACTAGATGGCTTTCCCTCTTCTATTTTCTTTTTCTTTTTTATGATGGTTGCTTACCATGTTGTTGTGACAGTGAAAAGAAGCAATGCGGTGAGGATTATGGAGTTGAAGACATTGTGAGAAATATGAAGGCAGTTGAAAGGGCTGTGTTAGGGTTTATGTGCAAGAAGATTATAGATAAGGGTAGGTTGATGTGGATGAAGGAACATGGCTTAGACGCAGAGTTTGTCAAATACGTCCCATCCAGCGTTTCTCCTGAAAACCATCTATTGATTGGTAGATGCGCCAGTCATTTGTGAGATGCCATCTCCTTTTTTACTTTAATTCAGATTGTTTCTAATGTACAATTTTGTGAAAGCATCTTCTTGAACTATTATTACATTTGACAAATTCTTCTCTCTCTTGCTTTTGGAGGAGTATTAACCTTTCACACCTCTCGCATGCAAAAAACAACCCCCCTTCCCTTTTTTTTTTTTTTTTTTTTTTTTTTTTCGCTCGACATAATGAAATCCTTTTGCATTTGTTTTCTTCGTCCGATAACATAATATGAGGAATGCTAACAACTTTATCTCTAACCTTCGCTTTTGAACCTTTTCCCTTCTCCTCATGATAAGTGTCATTTTCCTTACAATTAAAACTAGGAGTGGCATTTTAGACCGAAAAACCGCAAAAACCAACTTACTATTTACCGCAATGAAACTGCGATCGCGGTAAACCGAACCGCATTTGCGGTATGAAGAACCGAACCGCATTTGCGGTTGCGGTTGCGGTATTTGATTTTCAAAACTTGCGGTTATCGCAAACTGCAAAGTATAGTCAATCTATGTTGTTTTATTTGATCTTCTTATAATTAAATGTACTAAACTATGTTGTTTTATTTGTAGATAACATTGGTGCTCAAACAATACAACGGGGTTCTTCAAATCCACTCACCACCAACACTTGAGTTTGTAACTTTAGTTTGTAACATTGGTGCATTGCATTTTTCTTTTAGTTTGTAACTTTAATTAACTTTGAATTGGATTTTTCTTTTTAGTTGTAACTTTAATTCATTTTTCTTTGCATTTTCCTTTTGGTTTGTAACTTTAAAGGATTTGGAATTGAAATGCTTGAGAAGTTTAACTTTAATTGGAATGCTTGGAATTGTAACTTTAATTTTCTTTAGGTTGTGAATGCTTAAGAAGTTAAGGAGATTGTGAATTTATATACGCTTGAGAAGTTGAGGTTGTGTATTTATTTATTTAGGTTGTGAATTTATATTTTTGTGAATGCTTGAGAACTTGCGGTTTTAAACCGCTAATTCGCGGTAACCGACCTCTTTTTGCGGTTTCAAAAATCACCATACCGCAAATAGTCGGTCGGTTTGCGGTTTGGGCAAAAATTCGCGGTTACCGAACCGCAACCACCCCTAATTAAAACAATGTTATTAATGCATCACACAAGTTAGTTTTTGTTTTCCAAGTTTATCCTTTTAAAATGTATTGGCTCTTATATTTCCTTCAATTTATTCAAATTTTGTTACAACTTCTTTAGTACATTGTTAAAAATTAAATAATTTTATTAGAAAAACGAACAATACCCCCCCCCCTAGAAACGTATAAGAAGTTTTCTCCTCGTACGGCTCAAGAAAATTATAAATTATGTCTATAGTATAGAATTATAACATCAAACATATCCATAAATTAAATTAAATTAATTAAATTATTGATTTTAAGTACTTTTTTCTTATTCTTCCCCAACCGAAAAAAAAAAAAATCATTTTTATTTGCACCCTCATAACTCAAGTTGAATAACTCTCGTCATATATATATATATATATATATTTAAATAAAGTTTGTTTCATGATATTGTTATCATCTTTATTATTATTATTTTTTAACAAAACACACATTTCTCTAAAAAAAAAAAAAAAAAAAAAAAAAAAAAAAAACCATAATTTTTAATTTTTTTATTTAATTTTTTAACAAGGTGGTAAGAAAGTTGTAAAAAAATTAGCTTGTTATAAATAAATAAAAAATTAATACATTTAATAAGGGTAAACTTGGAAAACAAAAACTAGTTTGTATGATGCATTAATGACATTGTTTTAAGTGTAAGAAAATTTACACTTGTCATGAGAAGATTAGAGATAAGGTTGATAGCACTTCCACCAGTTAGCCCCTTGCCATGGCAAGGGGAGCCCTAGGGCGGGTACTATTCACGTAAATAGTGGCTGCCCTAGCACAAAAAAAAAATTGTGTTTCCAGCAATGCAAGGCTTGCCATGGCAAATACTATTCATTTTTTTTGTTTTTTTCACAACTTTGTTTACTTAAACAATTAATTTGGATAATATTTTTGAATAAGATTTTTGGGTTAAAAGTCAGTATTGGTTGGTATTTATAGAAAAAAAAATTCAGTATTTTTAAAAAATTTTTCCAATTTTTTTTTTCATTTTTTTATTGGGCAAAAAATCGCATGCCGTTGGATTGCTGGAAAAAACTAATCGGAGAGCCCAGGAGCTTCCACGTGGCATAGAGCTGTTGGGGGTTGCTTTTTGCATTTTTTTATTTGTAAAAAAATGGCTGCCGTTGGATAATTTTAAAAAGCAAATCGGATGGCCCAGCATGCGACACGTGGAATCATGCCGTTGGGCGGCTACTGTAGCGCGCGTCAAATTTTTTTTAAACCGGCAAGCCCCTTGCTGACGTCAGCCTAAAACGAGTTTTGTTGCTCGGGCTGGACCTCCCCAAGGGCTAGCCCAGGCGAATTTTTTTTGCTGGGGCCCACACCTTGCCCCGGCAGATTTGTGTTGCTGGAAACACCATTTTTCCCCCAGCCCCCCCCAGCCCTCCCCCAGGCCCCTTGCTGGAAATGCTCTAATATAGTGCTTCTTGTCTGGTAATGTCAAAAAAACGTCAGCTCATACGCAAAAAATCTCAAACATATCCACTTCCACCACCGCCACCCCTATTACTGTCTTTTTATCCACGAAATCGATCCACCTTAAAGCCATCACCTTCATCTTCAACTCTCTCGCAACTCTCACCAATCACAATGAACGACCCCAAAGGCACTGTCGTCTTCTCCACTGTTGGCAGGCCCCACTACGGCTTCGACCTTTTCTCACTCCCCCTCCACTCCTCCTTCAATAATCTCGCCTCAGAGCACCGCCTCTCCGACGGCATTTCCGTCAACTTCAACGCGCAATTTGCCAACGACGATCCCCACTCCGTCGTCTTCATCTCCGAGAGAACCGGATTGCCCGCCATTTACTTAACCCGACCCGGACTCCCCACCCCAAAACTCTTACACTCCGAACCCGGAAGCCTCTTCCACGACCGCCCCATCCTCAAAAACGACATCCTCTACTTCATCTCAGCTCACCAACACCCCAATCGACCCTTCAAGTCCTGGTCTGCTCTCTACTCCACTACCACCACACTCCTCCTCGATGAAGATCAAAACCAAAACCCCAAAACCACCCGATTGACTCCTTCTGACGCCGTCGATTACAGTCCCGCCATTTCTCTCTCCGGCCAATTCGTCGCCGTTGCGTCCTACGGCTCTCGTCCTTGGGACGGTGAGTTTCACCACCTCAACACAGATATTGTCGTCTTCCGAGCATCGCAGCCCAGCAAGCGTGTGCTCGTCTGTCAGCGAGGTGGCTGGCCCACCTGGTCCGGTGATGCCGTCATCTATTTTCACCGCCAAGATGACGACGGCTGGTGGAGCATTTTCCGGGTCGATTTCTCCCAAGATCTCGAGTCTTCTTCCGGGTACCCGATCACTCCCACTCGGGTCACTCCCTCGGGGCTCCACTGCTTCACTCCGGCCGCTCTCCACGACGGCAAGCAAATCGCCGTCGCCACTCGCCGGCCCGAAAAGAATTTCCGGCACATTGAGCTCTTCGACGTCGAATCAAAGACTTTTCGTCCGGTGACCGAGACTCTGAACCCGAACTTCCACCATTACAACCCGTTTGTTTCTACCAATTCCCAGTTTCTCGGGTACCATCGATTCCGCGGTGAGTCGACCCAGTGGGGGGAGACGACGATTCCTTATCTCGAGCCAGTTTCGTCTCCGATCAAACAACTCCAGATGCTGAGGATTCACGGTTCGTTCCCAACCTTCTCTCCGAACGGCGATCTCATCGCGTTTAATCACGATTTCGATGCCAACGCCGGCATCAAGATCGTCAAATCCGATGGCTCAAAGCGTTGGAATTTGATCAAGGACCGTGCAGCGTTCTACAACGCCTGGAGCCCCACAGAGAAACACGTCATTTTTACCTCGCTGGGCCCAATCTTCCAGTCCGCAAAAACAACGGTCCAGATTGCACGAATTGAATTTAACCCGTCTGATCTGGACGGTGATAAAGAGGAGATCCCATGCAATGTCAAGATATTGACTAAAGAGGACACAGGGAACAACGCCTTCCCTTCGTGCTCCCCAGACGGCAAGTCGTTGGTATTCCGCTCCGGTCGGACCGGCCACAAGAACCTCTACATTATTGACGCCGTTAACGGCGAGTTTAATGGTGATGCTCGTCGGTTAACGGAGGGCCAGTGCATTGATACAATGCCCAGCTGGTCACCGAAAGGAGACCTCATTGCTTTCTCATCGAACAGACACAACCTGGATGATGTTGCGGTGTTCGGCATTTACGTCATCAAACCGGACGGTTCGGGTTTGAGGAGGGTCTACGCGGCGGGAGATGACGTGGAGAGGGAGAGGATCAACCACGTGTGCTTTAGTAAGGATGGGGAGTGGCTGTTGTTCACGGCGAACTTGGGAGGCGTGACGGCTGAGCCGGTGTCGCTGCCGAATCAGTTTCAGCCGTACGGGGACTTGTACGTGGTGAGATTGGACGGGAGTGGGCTGAGGAGGCTGACGTGGAATGGGTACGAGAACGGGACGCCAGCGTGGCTTGAGGGTGATGAGGTTGTGGACATGGGGCGTTTGCGTTTGGAAAATGAAGTTGGAGGAGATAAGCTCAAGGGTCGGTTTGAAGAACCTCTTTGGATCTCTTGCGACTTCTAGAATGAATTCAGTTTTTTTTTAATAAATAGTTTTTTGTTTGGAGTTGGGAGGGAGGTCAAAAATAGCAACGTAAGGCATCATATTTCTCCATGGAGAGAGGAGCCTTATCAAAACAGATTTATGTCGGGAGGCTAAATTGAATCAATAAACTTGTGAGAACAATTATAAATTACTATATCCATTCGTTGACTCACTTGACAAGTTATACACATTAGGTATGGGCACGGATCGGTTCGGAACGAGAGAAAGTTCTTTTGTTAACCAAATCAAAGACTTCGGTAGACCATTTTCTCTTCCGTTAATTAAACTAAAAACTTTAGATTGGTTAACTTAATATTCGGTTCGGATTGATCAGTACACTGGTAGTATCGTAATAAAAATATACTAATAAAAATACAATTTATAATACTTTCACATAACATAAGTTCTTGAACAAATACACCAAATTATCCTTGTAAAATATAAAAATTCAATAGTCTAATTCGTCCAAGTATGAAATCAAATAACTTAGTCACTATATCATTCAAGATGTGCTCGGAGCCACTTATGTTTGTTGTTTGAACTTTTGAGTGTTCTTTTTATTGAATTCTCTACATTTATGTAAATGATTTTGACATTTGTTTAACGATGGGTTCTTTAGTTTTTCATGCTGAATCCAACCATATAAATAACATAAAATTTGGATCAACAGTTAGAAAGTTACAAGTAAAAAAGGGGACAAAGGTCGAAATTGGAAAATATAGGAAGTTCATAAATTCCTCTCTCGACCAAAAAGTGCTACAGTACCCGATAAGTGATACAATGATGATAAAGAAGTGATACATTGGTGATAAAGCAGTGATACAATGGTGAGAAAGAAGTGATACAGTAGTGATAAAGGAGTGATACAAAATGATGATTGTATTTACCTTTGGTTTCTTATTTTGTATTTAAATAATAAAATAAGTATACATATCGGGTCGGTACGGGTTTCCGTCGAGTTAGGAATTTTGTTTATGTTAACCAAACTAAATATTTCGGTACGGATCGGATCAGAATAATTAAAATTTAAAAATAATTATTTTACCAAACGGTACAATACGGTCGGTACAAGGATAATTCGGATGAGATGCCCACCCCTAATACACACAGATGCAACACGTGACATGTTGACGTGATTTATCAAAATTTGCTCAAATTATTATAAGGTTTATTATCACAAAACGTCCCTAAGGTTTACGAAACTGTCAGATTGCATTTTTTTTTTATTTTTTTTTTTTTTTTTTTTTTTTTTTTGTTTTTTCCTTAAGATTAGTATGTGTGATCACAAATAGTCTCTGCCGTTAGGTTCCGTTCAAAAACTCCGTTAGTTTGTTGGTCTTGACATATATATATATATATCACAAAATATCCCTGAGGTTCACGCACCTATCACAAATGATCTTTGCGAAAATTTTTAATTTTTTAATTTAAAATTCATAACATTTTTGTTTTCTTTTTAAAATTTTATGAATTTTAAATTATTTTAAATATATAATATATTTTATATTTTAAATACACTCACTATATTATTGTAGATGTGGGCTCCATATATGCCACATCAACAAACTAATGAAGTTTTTAAAAAATAATTTAAAATTCATAAAATTTAAAAATGAAAAAACTAAGGGTTTAGGGTTCATTAATGGTCCTCAAGATTAAAACTAGGTTTTTTAGGTTTTAGACATAAAAAAATTTTCACTTTTGGAAAAAGCCAAAGCTTTTTCAAAAAAGACAAAAAAACCGCTCAACTTTCAAATCAAAGACATGCAAATGTATTGGATTCCTTAAGAAATCTAAAAATAAATAAGGGCATTTTTGTCCATTTTTGCTTATTTTAAAATTTTTCTCTCTCCTTTTGCTTTTTCCAAAATGTCCCTAAAATCCTTCTACAAATGATTTTTTCATTTATAAATAACTTTAAAAAGAAACCCAAAATTTTATGAATTTTAAATTTAAAAAATTAAAAAATTTCACAAGGACCATTTGTGATAGGTGTGTGAACCTCAAAGATGTTTTGTGATATATATATACCACGTTAGCAAAATAACAGAGTTTTTGATGAAACCTAACCGCATGGACCATTTGTGATTGCACATACTAATCTTGAGGACCACAAGTGATACAAAAAAACACTAAGGATGCAATATGATAGTTTCGTAAACCTTAGGAATGTTTTGTGATATTATAATATCCAAACATAACGAACAATAAGAGAAAAAATGGCAGCCAAAGGTGGTTCATATCATATGGTAGATCCAAAGATTCCTTGTACTAACAACTAAACTTTGAATATTTGAAGAACAAGTTGTGATCCATTCCAAACAGAGATGTGAGGCCACGGTGGGAAGGTAGAGCCAGTTTGCAGGAATTTACAACCATGAAAGAGAAATCATTGTTCATATCTCTGAAGATTGGCATGGCCCCCAAAAGTTTTCTCAGTGCTATAACACATGTAGAGAAATCCATCCTTGTCCTTGAAGGATTCATAGACAGAGTCCATCAAACTAGCTGCAATGTGACATTCATTCATAAGAAAAAGGACTTGTAAGTTACAATATCATTCTGGCAAGAAAATTAAAACAGGCCATGCATGACTGATGCTACAAACAAAGAATCAATTTTCCATTTACCTGTTTGAGGCAAAGTATCCTTCACAAACACAAAGAGAGCTTTTCCATGGGCCAGATGAAGTCTGCTGCTCAGAACGTAAATGAATTGCCCGACAGACATGTCTCGGGGAACAAGGTATCTACCATCAAAGAGATGATCACAAGGATGTTAAAACTTATAAGCTTATTATTATTAGTGTAAGTTAAGTGTATATGGCTATTAATCTACACATTATAAAAAAAAACATTTTACTCCTCCAAGCATATAGCAGGAGGAACCCAATGCTCCAAAGTTCAGAAATTTGGTTAGACAATGTTGGCATTTGAGATTTGACAAGGTAATGCAGCAGCCTTTGATAAATTACTCATACCAAGGCAATTATTTATAAGTTACAGCAAATCAGCAGCCACACCCCTTCCAATCTTAGACACAAATCACAAATGTAGACAGGGTTTGGTCATAGGACCATTGAAATGAACAATGATCTAGTGTTAACCGATAGAAAGTATAAAGGTGGCAACTTTGAAATATGAAAGAGGTCTCTTAAGCTTACTTTTTCTTTTCCATCTGAGGAAGGTTGGTCCTGGAATACTTTTCCACAATTACCTGTGATACCATTGCCCAGAGAAATCTGATAGTTAGTAATAATGAATATGAATGATCCCATAACATCTCTTTTCCCTTCAATTTCAAATATACATAATCTTCAGTTGTAACCTGTATGTCTGTAAACAGAGTTGAAACCAAAAATGAGAAACGAAAAAAAAAAAGAAAAGAAAAAGACTTGTTGGTGGGTCTTACGGGTACTCGATCAGGGTATTTGGCCATGATGTCCTGTGATTCTTCAACCCTTTGTTCTGAAACAATTTCAAACAAGGAGATACAAGTTATAACATCAGATTCTATAAACAAAAAGAACAACAAAAAAAGATGAGATTCTGTTGCACAAAAAGACTTCAAGTGTTCGGAACAACAACAAACCGAATGTAAACTCATCCTTGAATGATTTTGTTCTACCCATCCGTGAGTCTGTGGTTTGTGCCGTTACGTCTGCGTCTGAGAGATTGCAGAGGAAGAGGAAAACGGTGCCGCAAACGCAATGGAACTGCAGAACGGATGACGACCTTTCAAGAAAGAAACATGCTAAGTACAAGGTTTCTATTTCTTGGGTTTATCTTTTCAAATTGTTTGGGCCAAGCCCAGCCCAGCCCATTACGCTTAAACCCTTCAAACGGTTCAGTCAGACAACAAAGAACAAGTTCAGCCATTCCAAGCAGAGCACTCCAAGCAACGAAGCAAAGCCAAACCATGGCAGTGGAGAAGAAGAGAGGTTCTTGGCAACTGCAAAGCTGTCAATACCTCGGAGAAATCTCAGCTCTATGTTTTCTTCACCTACCTTCGAGCTTCTCTTCTTTCCCTTATCTCATCGCCGGTAGGACTTTCATAGTATCATTCTCTCTCTGAAAATCTTCAGTTTCAGATTCGTTTTAACATGGATTTTATTGAACAAAACAGGGTCGGGTTCTCAAATCATGGTGTATGATTTGGAAGTGGGAAGAATGGTAAGGTCGTTCGACGTGTTCCAAGGCATTCGAGTGCATGGGATAGTTTGTTGTAGCTCTACTGATTGCGCAGAGGGAACATTGCCTTCTGTTGTTGCTTTCAACATTGTCGTATTTGGCGAAAGGAGAGTGAAGATGTTTAGTTTGCAGGTTGCAATGGGGCAGCTAGTGAGTGTCAGTTTGACGCTCTTACAGTCCTTGCCAAAGTTTGCTAATTGGGTATTGGATGTTTCATTCTTGAAGGTACGAATGCTTCCTCAAGTTCAACAACTTCTTTTTTTATCAGTTTGAGAATATTAGTGAGTTTTTTTCTTCTTTTTTCTTTGGTCTGTTGAATTGGTAGCAGGGGTCTGTGAGTGGTTCGAATGAGGAGGGTGATTGTCTTGCTATAGGGTGTACTGACAACTCTGTCCAGCTTTGGGATGTCACAACTTCTACTGTGGTTCTTGAAGTTCAACATCCTGGTTAGTTCTAGCTGAATTGACTCATTTTTTTGAGCTTTAAAAAAAAAACTTTTATTTGAAGTTAAAGAACTGAACTCTTATATTCAACTGTAGAGAAAACCCTTCTGTATTCAATGCGGGTATGGGGTGACAATCTTCAAGCTCTCCGTGTTGCATCTGGTACTATCTATAACGAGGTGGCTAATCTTTTCTTTTCATAATTTTCCCCACCCATCCAAACAAATGATTGCTCAGTGTGCGTGTGTGTATGCGTGTTTCTGGTTTAGATAACCTCTAAAGGATTGGATTTGCACAGATCATTGTTTGGAAAGTGGTTCCTCAGTATGATGCATCATCTTTAGCAAGTCAAGTAGAAGACCACATTGATCAGAGTAATTTATTCCCAAACTGTGTTCAACCTCATGGTTGCCAGTATGAAGCTAGTCATATGTGCAAACTTTCTGGACATGAAGGTTCCATTTTCCGCATAGCGTGGTCCTTTGATGGATCCAAACTGGTTTCCGTCTCTGACGATCGCAGGTGAAGTAGTTACTGAAATTATATGATTTTAAAATCTCCAGCAAGTTGTGTTTTTTTTTTCCTTTAATGATGCTTCCAATCAATGATTTGGTCTCTTCATTGGTACAGTGCTCGTGTTTGGGAAGTTTCCTCTGAGACGAAACATTCTGAGAAGCTAGGGGAATCCATTGGCCTTGTGCTGTTTGGTCACAATGCCCGAGTTTGGGACTGCTGTATTTTTGGTTCTGTAAGTTTTACAAAATCTTATGAATACTCATCGTCTTCTTATTTCTTGTTTATTTTTTTCTCTCCTATCCAAAATAATATACTAATAATAATTGTTGGGGAGTCAACTCACCATATATTAGAACAGATTACTAATGTCATTTTTTCCCTGGGGAAAACTTTTCATTTGATAGGATTTTCAGTCCTGTCTATCTCTAAGCATGCCATTTCACTGTCTGTCATTATGTCTGGTGATAAGGGTTAACTTTCCAAAATCAGTTAACTTAGTCAACTTGAATTGTTTTCATAATCTTTCTGGTTTTTTTGGCATGTGGGTTGAGTTCTCCTGATGGCGATGGTCGAGATGATCTAGACTAGATTATAAGTTTACTTATGTGTAGAGTGCTGATCGGTTCTTGTTTCCATACTTTTTATTTTAGTTGATTGTCACTGCTGGTGAGGATTGTACATGTCGTGTGTGGGGACTGGATGGTAAACACCTTCAAATGATCAAGGAGCACGCGTAAGTGGCTTGTAGTTCCTTTCTGTTGATTACTTTGGTTTTTATTTGTTTTGAAATGAAATGGTTGTATTGATTACTGACGATCCAAATCTCAACATAACAGTAAAATAATTTCTGGAGAAAAGAAAATAGCCTTGACCATTTACTTTTTTCGGTTGTGTTATGTACAGAGGAAGGGGAATATGGCGATGTTTGTATGATCCAAACTCTTCACTTCTCATTACTGCTGGTTTTGACTCTGCAATAAAAGTGCATCAGCTGCACGTTTCACTCTCTTGGGGACTGGAGGGACCTGCAGAGACAAAAGAAATCGATAGAACGATTGCGTACACAACTCATATCCCTACTTTGTCGGAGCATAGTGGACCTATGGACAGGTAGTACTTTGAATATTGAACAAACTTTGGGGTCCATCTTAACATTGTTAACTCCAAACTTTTGATATTTCTAAAGAGAAAGAAAAGATAAGTCTGTAGTCTTGGAAATTTGAAAATGCGACAATTTGGTCCTCCCCATGCTCAGCAAGGGTATTGATTCATTGGCACCATAGCTAAGAAAGGACATGACTATAAGAGCCCGGCTGCCTGGAGTTAGGTAATTGTAGATGTGTCATAACAATCTTAATGTATGATGAACAATCAACTGGACAGGTAGTTAACTCCTAAATAATTGAATGTCGGAACCCAACAAGCTTTATAATAAATACACACACCACACGCACACACTTTCCTTCCTTTGGTCTATGGTTCTTCTGTTGTTCTTTTCCTGAAATTTTGCTATTACAGCAATTCTATCTTACTTTACATTGGTATAAGAGGACTTGGCTTTTTCTCACTTGGTTCAGCAAAAGCGAATATGTACGTTGCTTGCACTTTGCACGTGAGGATACACTATACATTTCCACAAACCATGGTTATCTGTACCATGCTAAATTATTGGACAATGGAGAAGTAGAATGGACTGAACTTGTCCGCCTCAGTGAAGAAGTGCCGATTGTTTGCATGGATTTATTGTCAGAACCATTTGAACTTTGCTGTAGTGTTGAGGATTGGGTTGCTGTTGGAGATGGTAAAGGAAACATGACAGTCGTCGGGGTTATACATGATGCTTGTACCCCAAAAGTGGGTTTTGCCCTTACTTGGTCTGCTGGAATGGAGAGACAACTCCTAGGAACACATTGGTGCAAGTCACTAGGTTATGGGTAAGGATCAGCCATTATTTTTTTAAATAATAATTGTTAATTATTTCTTCTATACCTAAGTTGTTCATGGGTGCTGAGTTGATGCTATCTAGGCCTTTACTCTAGATGTACTGTCCATGATTGTCAAAGGTGGGCCATATTCTGCGAAGGCTACACGTACTACTTCCTAATTGGCAGAATGACCATGTCCCTGCCACTTAGATTTTCGATGACAGACATCACCTAGGCCTTCTTGGAATAACTTTCAGATGCAGAAGTTTAAAATATTCAGACCATCAATTCTGCTGTTGTTGCCATGTAGGTACATCTTCTCAGCTGACCCTAGAGGAACATTGAAGCTTTGGAGGTTGTCTAACCATTCTGCCAGGAGCTATGTATCTCTTGTAGCAGAATTCACATCTAGTTTTGGAATCCGAATCATGTGCTTAGATGCATCTTTGGACGAAGAGGTAACATTTTTCCGTCAGCTTCTTTTTTCTTTTAATTTCATTTGAATGGGATTTGTCACATTCTGTGCCATTTTCTTTTTCTTCGATTTTCTTTTAACCTGTGATTGGTAATAAGTGTTCAAAATTACTA
This sequence comes from Prunus armeniaca, assembly GCA_903112645.1. NCBI lineage: Eukaryota > Viridiplantae > Streptophyta > Magnoliopsida > Rosales > Rosaceae > Prunus > Prunus armeniaca. The sequence goes on along the minus strand of CAEKDK010000003.1, from coordinate 226,931 downwards.
AGATGAAATACTTAAAAACCAGGGCAACCCTTTGGAGCATGAGTTGACCCTAGCCAGCTTAAATTGAGACAAAATAATAATAACAAGGGGGTCAGTGTTGTGTAGGCTCAATACCTCCCCTCTCACACAAGCACACTCTGATGTAGCATCCTGCATCACACTCACTCTCAAATCATGATTTTGAAAGTTGAGATGAAAGAAAGCGAACAATGACTTCTGCTGAGCTACATAGGGAGATGAAAGCCCTTCCCTTCAACTTTAAGAAAATTATTAACTATGTGCCTAAATTGATTTTACTTTTCAATCATTGATCATGTGATCATGTGAAAATCAGATGTTGGATTGATTCACTTTTCAAATGCTTGAATTTGATCTAATAATTGTTTTTGCACCCCTTCTGGTTGAATTTTGCAGGTATTGGTATGTGGAGATATACGTGGTAATCTTGTTTTGTTTCCTTTGCGGAAGGGCGTGTTGCAGGGCACAGAGGTGGCATCTAATGTGAAAATATCTCCGTCAAATTATTTCAAAGGAGCTCATGGGATATCAAGTGTTTCAAGTGTTTCTGTAGGTAGACTAAGTTCCAGTCAGATTGAAATATGCTCGGTATGTCAAATTTCAACTTTGATCTACAAGAGTGATCATAGCACTTGCTTTCTAGTAATTCTGAGTGTGTCTGTGTGTACAAGTGCATTTTAACTTTGCTTTTTTTATTTTTTTTTATTTATATAAACAATTTCTAGCCATTATCTGAAAATATTGGAAGATAATATTTCATTCAAGTAGGCTGCTGTGTAATTAATTTCTCATTTTTCCCAGACAGGAGCAGATGGTTGTATATGCTATCTGGAATATGAAACAGATAGGAAGACATTAGAGTTTACAGGGATGAAGCAAGTGAAGGAGTTGAGTCTTATTCAATCCGTCTCCACTGATAACAGCTCTGTCAGTGAGTTGTCAAGCTGCCATTGTGCTGCTGGTTTTGCATCAGTGGATTTTATTATTTGGAACTTAATGACTGAGACCAAGGTAGAGTCCTTTCCTGTACCTCAGACTGCTTACTGAAATGATTTGTAAGTTGTTTGTGTTATTTATTTGGTGCATAAGGGCCCATATTTGTTGCAGGTTGTGCGAATTCCATGCGGTGGATGGCGTCGTCCTCATTCCTATTATCTTGGTGATATACCAGAAATAAAGAACTGCTTTGCATATGTTAAGGTTCGTGTTAATCTATTTAGACTTGGTAATTTCAGAGCCACAAATAAAATAAGCATTGTGGAAAGGTAGATCCACAGAGCAGGTCAAAAGTGTTTTTTATCATTTTAAAATACACATCCATATGCATGATATGAGTTCCTTTAGTTTTGTGTTATGAATTGCTTTGTGAACTGTTTTGCTGCTAAGCACATCATTCTATCTTTTGTTAATAATTTATCGTATGTTTCATTTGTTTACTTTGAAAATATAAGGTTTCATTTGAATTTTATCTTAAAACTCTGCACTATATTTCTTTGATTTATCAGGATGAAATCATTTATATTCATAGGCAGTGGGTGCTTGATAGTGAAAGGAAGATACTCTCCAGGAATTTGCATATTCAATTCCATGGGAGAGAGATGCATTCCATATGCTTTGTCTCAGAAGGATTTCAACCTGGAGTATATAGGAAGCACAGCCTCTTCTCTGGATCTAGTTGGATCGCAACTGGGTGTGAAGATGGAACTGTGAGGTTGACTAGGTATGGTTATTATTCTTAGCTATTTAATAACTTAATTTTTTTTTAAGGACAAATATTTGAATTTATTCTATGATATAATTGAATGTATTTCCACTCGTGTAGACCTTGAGAACGGAGCTAACAGTATACATGCATGCTGTAGTCTACAGAAAAATGAATATATGCTTGATATTAAAATATGAATCCTCCTGGGTGTCAAAACTGAGTGATTTTTCAGGTGTTTATACAAGACCAGCTAATTGTCTAATGATTCACTTAGGTATATGTCAGGGGTTGAGAATTGGTCTGCATCAAAATTGCTTGGGGAGCATGTTGGTGGATCAGCTGTGAGATCTATATGCTCTGTGTCAAAGATAAGCATAGTTCTGTCAGATGTGACCAACATACCCGATACGAATGGACAAAGTGCAGCAATGGAGAACATAGAAACTCCGGTTTTGTTGATATCCGTTGGTGCAAAGCGGGTGTTGACTTCTTGGCTACTAAGAAGTAGGAAGGTAGACAAGAAGGAAGAACAGCATAACATCGCTGGAAATAGCAATAAAGTTTTGTTGCAAGAGTCATCTTCAATGTCATTCCAGTGGCTTTCCACAGATATGCCCGCCAAGTATTCTAGTGCTCATAAGTTTCCAGAAAACAAAGAGAAAAAGGCTGGTCTAGCTCCGAATGTTTCTAGTGCAGAAGCTGATGGAAGATCTATGTCACTGTCTTCAGAGAATGGAAAGATGGAGTTGAAATCTGGCATTAAGGATAAATATGAAGATGACTGGAGATACCTGGCTGTCACTGCTTTTTTGGTTAAATGTGCTGGTTCCAGGTAATAGCAAAAACGACTAATATTTCTTTTACTTATCTGATTTCCCTTTTGTATTTAATACCATATTTTGGATTTCTTTTCAGGATTACCGTCTGTTTTATTGTAGTCGCTTGTTCAGATGCCACCCTTGCATTACGGGCTCTTGTTTTACCATATAGGCTATGGTATTTATGAAGGATCCTAACCTGTTCTATTCTTAATTCTCTTATCATCTCATATATTACATTTGTTTCTTTATCTCTCTGTAGGTTTGATGTTGCTATATTATTTCCTTTGTCATCACCAGTTTTGGCATTGCAGCATGTTATCCTTCCCACATGTCTCCCTTCTGAAGGTTAGTGATTGTTGGAGTCTTCAGGGTCTAGAAGTTTGTAAATCAGTCAAACCTTGAGACATATGTATCTTATGAAATTGTTGAAACCCTCCATTTCCTGACTCCAAAGTACTTCTTCATTAGTTAGGCAATTTTCTTGACTGAAATTTTGCACATCATTTAATGCGATACAATTTTGTTATTTGTGGCTGTTATAGAAATATTTGAATGTTTATAACAATGCCTTTGCCCTTTGATTGGATCTGAATCACAACAGCATCTCTTTCCATCAGTTCCTTTGTTATAAAGGCATTGACCATTGAGCCTATGCCATTGGAATTTAAGTGGTGTTCCCCTGTCTCTAACCATGGAGAATATAGATTACAAGTGCACCTCAAAAGAAAGTGTATATCGTTTGATAATGGCATGTGTATTGGTCTAAGCAATAGATGCCAATTTAAATTGCAGGATCCCTCTTCTGAACGGACCTTGTACTGATTAAATTGTGTCTGTACATGGCAGATTTTTTTTCCTTCTTTTTTCCCCTTAGATTTCTAGTACTATTGTCACGTTTCATCTAAATTTAACTAGAGATCCTTGTTGATTTATTGAACATAAAAATGCCTCTTCCCGGCTGCATGTTGATATCAGTGGAGGAGATAATTGCCACTGCCATAACTTTGCTCTCTATGACCTGAGCTTTTTCCCTGGTCATGATTTTTATACTGTCAAAGCATGTCCATGCTGGGTTTGTGAGTATTCGAAAATGTTTGTCCTAAATTTTTTATCGTGATCTCTTTCAATTATATTTTCAAAGTACCATTTCTTATAACTTCTATTCACAGAAAATGTTCAGATTGGAAGTTTGTATATTCTCATTAGTGGGGCTACTGATGGAAGTATTGGTTTTTGGGACCTCACTAGAAGCATTCAGGCTTTCATGCAGCTGGTATCAGTACTTGATGTAGAAAAGTTCATTGATTGTCAGAAACGGCCACGGACAGGGAGAGGAAGTCAGGGTGGACGACAGTGGAGGTCTTTAGGCAGTAGCATGTCAAAGAATAGACTAGGCGCTGGTTCCGCCACTGTAAAATCTGGAAAGGAAACTGATCACAATTTGCTTGATCGTGTTATGGATGGAACCTCAGAGATGCTAAATGATTATGAAAGCAGCAGAACAGCTTCTTCACAAGCTACTGCTTCCCTGGATTCAGAAGTGAATGCTTGTGATTCCTCATCTGATATATGTGAAATATCTCCTTTATATGTTTTCAAGAACATTCATCAATCTGGTGTCAATTCTCTCCATGTTTCAGATGTAGAGGGTTGTCAAAGTCCTGAACTTGGTTTTCTTTACAATTTAATTAGTGGGGGTGATGATCAAGCCCTTAGCTGTCTTAGGTTTGAATTGTCAGTGTCAGCATCAGACTCTGAATTTGAGAACATGACACTGGATGTCAGAAAGTCAGTCACTCAACTTGGAAATGCTAAGAACTTTATTCATTCTAGTCAAGACAAGAACTATTGGATCAGATTCCTAAATCATGATATAGTCCCCTCAGCTCACAGCTCTGCTGTAAAAGGTAGGCCATTTTATTCAAACTGGAGTTCAATCCCATTCTAGAGTACTTCATAATATGGCGCATAAAAGTGTCTCCTGTGTGTTTAACCTCTTGTTTTCTTGTTGTCTCCTTTCCTAGAACCTTTGAAGTACTAGTTTTAGTGTTTTTTCTTTGCTAAATTTATCATTTTTTACTAAGAATTCAAATTGTGTTTTATTTATGAAGGTGTTTGGACAGATGGATCTTGGGTTTTTTCCACTGGTCTGGATCAGCGTGTCAGGTGCTGGCGTCTTGAGGAGGAAGGTATACTAATTGAGCATGCTTATTTAATCATCAGTGTCCCAGAGCCAGAAGCGCTGGATGCTAAAGTGTGTGGCAGGTGAGTAAAGCGCCTTATACAAGCATAAGATTCACAGTGATTTAGCATTTCAGTACGATATATGAACTGATAACAATCTTCTTCGACAGCTTACCAAGTATTGTTTGTGTTTTATTTAGGAACCATTATCAGATTGCAGTAGCTGGAAGAGGAATGCAAATGCTTGAGTTCTCTGAAATTCAAGACGTCAGTTGATGGATGCAGGACAGTCAAGTTGGTTCTTCGGTGATCTTATAATCCAGTAATGGCTACATATTGATCTGAAGGTCTGACCCAAGCATGAGTAAGTCTTCACCTCTTACACACTGGCATTCGATCTGCAAAATTTTGATATCTGGGTTGCGTAGCATGTGTGAGCTGTCTTGAAGTTCCTCCCCAATATATATGTTTATTTTACAATTGCAATGTGTGCAAAAAGCCCAGCTAGGCTGCAACAAGAATCTCACTCCCAGGGGATTTTGAGATGGTGAGTGGGGTCTTTTCTTTTAGTTTTTTCTTTTCTCCTCTTTTGGGCCCTTGATGCCCAACATGATATATATTATAGCCAATTTAACCAGTTTTGGGGTTCACATAAGAAATCTGAGCTGTGAACTTCGACAAGCAATGATATGTAACAGTAAATTGTAAATTAGCTTCAATTGATTTTTAAAATATCTCATGATTCAGTTAAATTGGCCATTAATGCATATTTTGAAGCTTAAATTACACACAAATAGGTAGCTGGAAGATCCCTTGTTCACACTAGGGGTCCTCACTTGCCGGGTACGAAGTTGGTGGCATAAGCCCAGGCATTGTTGTTAACAGGATCAGCGAGATGATCAGCAAGGTTCTCAATAGGGCCCTTTCCAGTAACGATAGCCTGCACAAAGAACCCAAACATTGAGAACATGGCAAGTCGGCCATTCTTGAGTTCTTTCACCTTAAGCTCTGCAAATGCCTCTGGGTCATCTGCAAGCCCCAAAGGGTCAAAGCTGCCTCCTGGGTACAGTGGGTCAGTGACCTCACCGAGTGGTCCTCCGGCAATGCGGTAACCCTCAACAGCACCCATGAGAACCACCTGAGTTGCCCATATTGCTAGAATGCTCTGTGCATGAACTAGGCTTGGGTTTCCAAGGTAGTCAAGGCCACCCTCACTGAAGATTTGAGCTCCAGCTTTGAACCACACTGCCTCACCAAACTTGACTCCATTTCTGGAGAGTAGCTCTGGGAAAACACAGCCCAAAGCCCCAAGCATTGCCCATCTTGAGTGAATAACCTCGAGTTCACGGTTCTTGGCAAAAGTTTCAGGGTCAGCTGAGAGTCCAGCGGTGTCCCAACCATAGTCACCGGGGAATTCGCCGGTTAGGTAAGATGGCGCCTCACCAGAGAATGGTCCGAGGTATTTGACACGATCAGGGCCGTACCAGGGGCTGCCTGATGATACAGCTGGCTTTCTGGCTGCCCTCCTCATAGAAACTCTACCATTGCCTTGGACGGTTGAGAACTCTGTCTGCGTGTTTAAAGGAATGGCCTTCCCGGTGAATGGGGATGAGAGAGCCATAGTTGCCATGTCTTATATCTTCGGGGAGAGAGAGAGAGAGAGAGGGTTTGATGATTGAGTATGCAGAATATGATGTTCTCTTTTGTAAGGGATCCAGTGAGATCCACAATCCTATCCACAATCCATGCGTATCTTCACCCTTTTCCTGATTGGTTCTTGGGGTGATGAAGTGATTAGAGCATCCGGCTCATCTTCCCATCCAATCAATGAAGGATATCATGGATTATATTGAAATTATTTGGACTGTTTACGCAAAACACATATCACGTCACCTTCTGGTCCTTCATATAACTTTACAAGCCATTTTTAATTTTTGGTTTGGCCTCATTTTGCTTTTAGGGTTTTGTTATTTTGGCAACGCTTCTTTCTTTTCATGGGATTAATAAGCTTCAAGGTAAATGCTGGTGAACTGGTGAAGGAAAAGAGAGAGAAAGGCCTTATTTTAATGATGGAATTTCTTACATTGCATTCTGTTCAGAATGACATCAAGATGCATGAGAGCAGAACATGCCTCTTAATGCATCTCACACATTAATGTTTATCTAACAAGAGTATTTTTTTCCATGTCGCCCAATGCGATGAAGTTGACAAATTGTGTCCAAAGATATTGTACATTATAGGCCCGCTGATTTAAAAATTAAACAAAATAATTAACAAAGATTGAGGCCCGCAATCCCAAACGGCATGGGGTTGACCACTGGCTACAAAAAACAACACCCATGGAAGAAGCGGCCTTGTATATATTATAGACCCATGCATTTTTATCGGTGCACCGAATTATCCAGAACTTATTATACCCAAATTTTAAAAATACAATACAATATTTGAACATTCCATCCAATTTGGAATTGTGAATACCTCACGAGCAAGGTATAGATGGTTAGCGCCTGTTGGGAATTTTTTTATTTATAACAAGTACTTTTGCTAACAAGTGTTTCTATAGAATGTCAATTTTTTGTTAAGAATTCAAGGGCTTCATGGGAAAACTTTGTCATAATATAAAATGTTTTTAGTCATTTCAGAGGCAGTCTCAAACACACTTTCATAAAAGCGTTTTTTAGAGAAACACTTAGTAGGAATCACTTTCAAGTGGTTTTAGATGTTTTTCTAATAAAAAATAATTATTATTGTATAAAAAAGCCCCTGCTTCATATAGAAGCAATCCCAAACGGGTAGTTTATAGGTTGAATCAGTGAATCACATAAAGGGTTGTTGAGGTTTAGGAGTGGCAAATTTTAGTTAATAATAGTGGGGAACTTTATGCTGGTAGGTTTTAGAGGTATTGGGGGCAATTTGACTCCTAAGCCGACGAAAGGTCATGGCAGCCTATTTGGGTTTATAGGTGGCAAATCAGATTCATATCTTGTTTCAATCTTGTTTTGTCTTGTTTTTCGTGAACTTATTTAGGCAGCGAATCTGTTAACTAAGATTATGGCTTCTGAGACAATGGATTTGCCCAAGCATATAAGCATGTGATGTGTAAGTGTTTTATAGGGTTTAATAACTTGTTTAAGGTCCTATATTATTAATTTGCTTGATGGATAAGAGTTGGTTGGTTGGTTGGTGGTGGATTGGACTAGTCACAAACGACGATATCAACTCCTCATCAGCTTAGGCGGACAACAACTTCACCAACCCCCTTTGAGAAGAAAATAAAATGACCAACCCCCTTTGAGACGAAAATAAAATGGAAAGTTTGAAAGAAATATCGTATTGTTTAAGAAGACTGCGTCCTTTTTCAATCATTTTTGCAAAGGGGTAGGGTACACTAATCAAAGACTTGGGTGCATATAGAAGAAGCTTCTATGCAAGAACGTTGATGACGATCTTTTTTCCTTTGGAAAACAAGAATGACGACGACGATGAGGATCATCATCATGCAGAGCCGATTTGTGACTATTCTCAAATAAAAGTTAAAAACTTGGCTGTGAGGGTTTTCCATATTTCACCAAACCTTATTGCCCCAAAAAATAAAAAGGTCCATGTGGTTGTGGAATCTGGATGTAGATTTATTATAGGCAAGTGACAAATCCGTCTCACCAAGCAACCAAGCAACCAAGACAACGGGTACGTGCCGGTTATCCCAAGTTCCCAACCTTTTGGGAATTTAGCAGAAAATGATAGAATCCATCGTCTCAACTTTTTGGTCAGTTTTTGATGGGTGGGAAGTAGGAAGAAGGAGGAAGAAGGAAGGAGGAAGTGGGAAACGCACCTAGCTTATCCCTAAATAAATCCCAACTGCCCCTTTCTCACTTTTTGCTTAGTTGCTTCCTCGTCATCTAATCATCATCAGCAGCAGCAGCCATAATATGGCTTCAACTCTCAAGTTCAATGGGTTGGGTTGGTTAAATTAAAATCCCCATAGTGCCCTCCCTCCTCCAAGAGAAAATAAGAGCTAGTGTGCATTGGTCAATGACTCAATTGGGTTGGTGACCAAATACCAGATGAATTTAATTACCTTAATTATGGTACATATGTTGATACAACAATGAGTTTGACTTGTGACCAATGACTTTTTACAAACTCAGTTGTTAATGAGGATAAACCAAACCCACCTCAAAAAGCATTTGATCTCATGCATAACATATGCTCCTTTAACTGGCTCCTACCATCACCTTCTCGACTCGAATATATTCTCTCATCAATATCTCCTATAATATTACAAAACAAGCATTCATCCGGATTTATGCAAATTCTGAATGGCATGTGGAATACTTTTTTTATATATTATTTTATGTCAAGATATGGAATCCGATTGATCAGCAATACCCTTATTTTAGCTTATCAAAAACTTGTTCTCCAAGGATTGTTTAATTTATAAGGATTCGATTCTTTTTGTTTTGGTTAAAGGTTGAGGTAATCTTTGATTTTATTTAGAACGCTATTTGAAACGAGAATGTCAGTCTACTCCCCTAGAACGTTGTATTTATTTCGAGTTCATAAATAAATATATGGAGTATATATAGTTGTACACGTATAGAAGTCAACAAAAGCATAGTTGTTTCTATAACACGCAATAATTGAATTTCAGAATGATACCTCACCCATTTTTGTCCTTTTCATTTCAAATCTAAGAAGAAGAAGAAAAAAGGAGCAATGTGGCAGTAATGCCAGCTTTCACTCAACACTTCCTTATCAAGCAAACTTCAACCGACGAACTCATTATTTTTTTACCTCAATTTGCATTACATTCATTCCCTTGCTTTGTGTTTTATTTCTATCATTAGCTCTGCTTCTGCATTTCCCTTTCAAGAAATGAGGTCGTTGAGAAGGACACTTGCTTTCAGTGTCTTTAATAAGGCTAGGTTCCCAGCTCAGTTTTCTCCACTGTGTTGTCGGTTGTCTGTTGTCGGTGGCCGTGTGAATAAGACCAAAATACCATTGCAACTTCACTACTACTAAAATAAGACCACAAGGTTATTTTAGTACTTTCACTACTAAAATACCTTCATTTATATATTCCTCCTCCTATTCATTAATGGGTTATGAAATAAATGCACTCTCTCCAACCAAATCCCACTAGCCGTTAAGTTAATTCATTAATTATATGAAAACGGAAACTATTTTAATTTTAATATTATGAATATATATATTTTTATTTATTTATTTTGATATTAATGCTAATAATGAATAGTCAAAATGTATTATGCACCCAATCTTGTCCTCGTTCAACCTTCACAAACGTTATCCTTGAAAGTAGCCAGCCAAGCTAGTTAAGCCAAGCCAGTCAGCCGAGTACCGGTTAGGGTTGGTGAAAGACCAGCAGTAGCCGGTAATACCTACGGCCCAAGTACTAGATATTCTCCCTTACCAAACTCCGGAATAATCTCATCCCTGGATTCGCTCACATCCAACGGCTGAAACTTTTTTATGCTTTCAAGCTACCTCATTCGCAACCGTTAGATGGTTGATGACAATCCGAAACGGACGATCCCGGTAAACCGGTTTGGTGAGATTGGATCTATAAATAGCGGATAAGAGGAAATTAAGGCTCCAAAAAGACTTTTGTAGTCGTTTAAGTTCCGCTTTCTCTGCGTTAGGGGTCTGGTTCGAAAAGCCCAGCCTCCTTCTTCCCTCCAACTTCTTAAGAGTTTCAGATCTGCGCTTCAGAGGTACCATATCGCTCTCTTTCCTATTGAATTTTTTCTTTTCATGTCTTTGTGTTTTGTGGGTTCGCTATAATGCATGCAGATCTGGTGGTTTATATGGTTTTGTTTTGGAAATATGAGAGATCTTAGAGGCTTGCTGTCGTTTTTGTTATCATTTGCTCTCGGTTGCTTGTGACTGACAAGTCAAATTGAAGTCGTAGAATTTTATGTAGTAAATTTTGCAGATCTGGTGACCTCTTCATTTCATTTGCTTTTAATCTACAGATTTTGGGTTTTTGATTTTCATTGTGGTTCTTGTGTTGCTTATTTAATGAGTACTTTTACATATTCTGAAGATTTGTTTGAGACTGGTGTAATTATCAGAACAACCCTGTTTAATGGTTGATATTTTTCCCAAGCAAATCCCTTTTTCTTGAAGATAACCATGATGTTCTAGTGCACTCAATTATTAGGATGCCAATCTGTTTTAGGGATGTAGATTCTATTCAGCCTTATGTCTGATCTGATGTTATTCTTTAGGGATGTGGTTGTTTTTTGTTTGTTCACTCTGTATTTCCTTTTCTGGGAATAATACTTTTGTAAAAGTATAATTGATATGTTTGCCACCAATTTCAAACTTTTTATGACATTTATTCTTTCACTTTGTTGGAGCTATTGACTTTTCTTTGTTGCATAAAGTATACTACGGTGGGTACCCTGCTTAGCTTGATATTAAGATGTCTTGTTATTCTATTGTGATGTTTAGAGAATGGAGACTTTCCTATTCACATCTGAATCCGTGAACGAGGGTCACCCCGACAAGCTGTGCGACCAGATCTCTGATGCAGTGCTCGATGCCTGCCTTGCCCAGGACGCTGACAGCAAGGTTGCCTGCGAGACATGCACCAAAACCAACATGGTCATGGTATTTGGAGAGATCACCACCAAGGCCAACGTTGACTATGAGAAGATTGTTCGTGAAACTTGCCGCAACATTGGATTTGTTTCTGATGATGTAGGTCTTGATGCTGATAACTGCAAGGTCCTGGTTAACATTGAGCAGCAGAGCCCGGATATTGCCCAGGGTGTCCATGGTCACTTCACCAAGAAACCTGAGGAGATTGGCGCTGGTGACCAGGGTCACATGTTTGGTTATGCCACTGATGAAACCCCTGAATTGATGCCCCTTAGCCATGTGCTCGCCACCAAGCTTGGTGCTCGCCTCACTGAGGTTAGGAAGAATGGTACTTGCCCCTGGTTGAGACCTGATGGCAAGACCCAAGTGACTGTTGAGTACTACAATGAAAATGGAGCTATGGTTCCAGTGCGTGTCCACACTGTCCTCATCTCCACCCAGCATGATGAGACTGTCACAAACGATGAGATTGCTGCTGACCTCAAGGAGCATGTTATTAAGCCTGTTGTCCCAGAGAAGTACCTTGATGAGAAGACAATCTTCCACCTTAACCCCTCAGGCCGCTTTGTGATTGGTGGCCCTCACGGTGATGCAGGTCTCACTGGACGCAAGATCATCATTGACACTTATGGAGGTTGGGGAGCCCATGGTGGTGGTGCTTTCTCCGGAAAGGACCCTACCAAGGTGGATAGGAGTGGTGCTTACATTGTCAGGCAGGCTGCCAAGAGCATTGTAGCAAATGGGCTTGCTCGCAGGGCCCTTGTGCAGGTCTCTTATGCCATTGGTGTGCCTGAGCCATTGTCGGTCTTTGTAGAGACATACGGAACTGGAAAGATTCCAGACAAGGAGATCCTTAAAATCGTGAAGGAGACCTTCGATTTCAGGCCTGGAATGATCACCATTAACCTGGACCTCAAGAGGGGTGGTGGCGGAAGGTTTTTGAAGACGGCTGCCTATGGACACTTTGGAAGGGATGACCCCGACTTCACCTGGGAGGTTGTGAAGCCCCTCAAGTGGGAGAAGCCTCAGTCTTGAGGTTGAGATTGAACAAGTCATGTCCCTGCTGTTGAAGGCTTTGCATTAATTGGCACTGGCACTGGATGAATAATTCGTGTGTTTACTTGCTGCTGCAGCTCTACACTCTAAAACAAATTTCTAATGTTCTAATTTCATACTTTTGAAGGTCCTTTTTTCTATTATTTGTTTTTGGTTGATCTTATTTCATTTTTCTGTAATATGTTGTCTTCATCACCAGTGTCTCTACTCTATAATGAAAGAGAATTTTGTTCAAATTGATGGCACTCTTATTATATCCACCAGCAGGGCAGTTTAGCTATATCCAATTCCGAACTAACTCAAAATTAAATTTCATGCTCATACATTATACATGGATGAAGCGGACTTGTAATATGAAGTTCACAGAAAGAAAATAAACGAGTTGTTGCTTTGCTCTCTCTCTCTCTCGTTTCTATTTGGGCTTATAATTTGCCCTTGTCGGCCATAACACCCTCTTAGGATTCCCCCACATCGCATTTACGTGTTTATGGGTTGGCTGGAGATTTAATTGGATGTTGAGATCAAATGGGGAATGATCAAAGTAGATCATTACAAGATTTTATTTTATTTTTACCATCATTCAAATGGCGGTAATTATGTTGGGACTTCTATTTGACTTTTGTAATTATGTTGGAGTGGGATATTTCTGAAAAAATAGGACAGAATCATCTTGCAACTTTGAACATAAGATCAGGGTTACTTTTTTACTTGTCAAATAATTATTCTCCGAGGTTTAGATTTATTGTTTATTTATTTTCACTTTTTTCTTTTTTTATCAATCGATAAAAATACCATTAATAAAAATTACTATAGCACAGACCATTCTAGGCCATTAAAATTGAGCCGTGGTTAATAAGCTGAGCTGAGTGAAAATGAATGGTTTAATTTAGTCCAAGTTGGGAGACCATGGATGCATATGAAAAGGTTGACCAGGAGGAGAGGAGTCTGGACTGGTAGATTAATAATTTAATATTATTACTGAAAATGCAAATTAGAGTTTAGACAAGAGTCAATAATCGTCAAAATAACAACTAGAAAAAGATTTACAGCAGCAAACAGACAAAGCAACCGATGAAGACGATCCTCTCGTCTCACACTGCATACTCACAACCGCCAACAGCTGCCATACATCACGTTAAGCAATTAATTATATATAATTAAGGAGAATGAGAAAGAAGAAGAAGAAGCCAAAATGAAAGATTAAAAACGTACATACATGGGTTCTGAAAAACGACTAAGCCAGTGCCATTAAAGTGGCAGTCCCAAGGGTGCTTCCCAGTGGCCTTGTAAAAGAGGTTCATGGCAACTGAAGCATGCGAGACTGCATTGTCTGGCCTGAAGCAACTGCCACCTGGCTGAATGGCCCTACAGTCAATTCCCGCTTGCCCGCAGCTATAATCAATATTGTGGTAAAGCTTTTCAACATCTGTCGATGGCTTAGCTATGCACCATGTAGCTCTAGCTGCTGTCCCACTGTTTCCGATATCCTACATGTACAATATTCAAATTTCATTCCACATGTTACAATATAAAACAAACAAACACATCTCTCTTACAAGAGATGGTTTAAATTATTCTAATGTACGGGAAGACGAATTCGAAGGGGCGACCTCACTGCCCTACTACCGTCTCATCAAATCTCTTTTAAAAATATTAAACTGCACCAACACCTTTTATTACCTGATCATCTTGAGTAGCAAAGTTCCTTGACTCTGCAAGGTGAAAGGCAACCCAGAGTTAGAGGTGTACAAGTAATTCCTGCAAGTGACAATGTGCTTGCATGCATTGACTGAGGCAGAGAGAGCAAAGCAGCGCAGATAATATTACAAATAAAAAGTAGTAATTAATTTTGAATTGTGCACCTGTGCAAGCAGCAAAGCAAAGAAGAAGAGCTAAGCCCATTGTGACTCTGAGCAATGCCAAAGGCTCCATTTTATTTTATGTCTCTCTCTCTCTCTCAAATATCAAGTCACACAGAAAGGAAGAGAAGAGAAGAGAAGAGAGCGCTTAATGAATGAATGAGCAAGCATGTGAGGGGTGGTCAGGACTCAGGACTCAGGAGCTGCTTATATTGTCATAATGAAGGGGGCCAACAAATTTGTCATAATGATATGTACAATTATACATGCAGTGCAGGGCAATAGTGAAAAAGAAGAGTGGTGGACTGGGATTTGGTGGAAAAGTAGGCAAAATTGAATAGTTTATTTATTTATTCAAGGAATAAGGGACATGTGAATGCCTGCTAATTTGGTTTTGTTGCATGCAGTTCATTTGTCATGCATGCGTGATGCGTCCATTTTCTGATTTCCTGATTTCCAATGCTCACGCACTGCCCTTTGCATCTCTATACCACAATGTACAAGCATTATATCTGGTTAATTTCAATTTCTGGTGTGTAACTTTTATGCTAGAAGAAAAACAACACACATAGAATTACAAACCAAAGAACAACATAAGAGAACGAATGTTCAACAACCATAAAATCATGTATAAACTTTATTTTTCCTTCCAGAAAATCATGTATGGTACCAAAATTTGTATACAACTGAAAATTACATTGATTATGATTACACGAGCAAAATACATAGCATTCTTTTGGTACAAATATACTAAAATTTTAAAAAGCTTGTAGTTCAAGTGATTTCAATTAAGTATATGCAATGACCATCAATGAATAATAACCAATAACAACATGTACCTTCGAAAAGAAAATGAGAGTGATTAAGGGTTCGTTTGGGAGTGATTCTGAGAGGGCCAAAATCACTTCCTATTTAGTATAATCGCTTTTGCTTAAAAAATATGGTGATTTTGCGCAAAAGTGCTACTAACATAAAGTGATTATGTTAAAATCACTAATGAGTAAAATCGCTTCTACATAATCACTCCCAAACGAGCCCTAAGCCACGTGTGCAGAAAGCGCTTCCATAATCCAAAAAACTAGAAGAGTTTACACTTAACTTAAACCCATTCCCAAGCCACAACACGCCATGGAGGAATATCAAATTTATCGGCGTTTCCACAATGAATCAAATCCATGAAAAGAAAAAGAGAGAAAGTTGTGACGAATTGACATTTATGAGAATTAACCATTTACGGGGAGACAAATTCTATCACGTGATGCGATGCGAGCCTAGCTGTGCACCCCAAAGATCTTGAACGAATCAACATCGACCACGTCAGTATGGGGTGCGCTCGAACGCGCCACTCTTCTAGGGGGAAGTAGTCAAAGGGTCACATTCTCAGTCTGTCTTCTTCTGTAGCTGAGTCAAGTCTGGCCAACACCCAAAAAAAAATATTTAAAAAAAGAAAAATCCCAAAATATTAAAACGCGATCAAAATGTCACCTTCCCTAAATACATACATAATTGTGAAATTTGTAATACAATTTACAATCGCTTTTTCGGTATCCTTATCCTACGCACTCCCCTTCCTTCCCCGCCTATCCTGCGCTGCGCTTCCCTCGCCGGATTTGGAGCTCAGATCTCTCCCTCCCTCAGACACCCACTGACTGACACACCCACCCAATACTCTTGTAATTACTTTACAAGCCTACACTTAGCTTTTCCCTCTCTTTCAGGTACGCTCTCTCTCTCTCTGACGATCTGTGTCTTCGCTTTACTTTTTTATTTTGTTTTGGTTGATCTCCATGTTTGATCACATACTAGATAGACAGACAGACAGACAGATAGATAGATAGATGGTTAGATAGGGTTTTAAATAAAATAATGGAAATGGGTTCTCAAGGTCAGCGACTATGAATTGTTCAGTCATTGGTATTACTTTTTAGTAACTGGATTATTAATTCCTCAATTTTGCATTTCTACAATCCACCTTGCTATTTGCTCTCTTCGTTTCGTTTGCATTTTATGCTTTGCTGGTTCTAAATTTCAATCTCTTCATATCAATCATAGTAGCAGTTTTTATTTAATTCACTCAAAAGGTTTTTTTTTTTTTTTTTTTTTTTTTTTTGTGGTGTGTGTGTGTAAAGAATCATGAGCTGCTTCGGCTGTTGTGAAGATGATGATATGCATAAAGCGCCCGACCATGGAGGTCCATACATGGTCAAAAACCCAGCAGGTAATCTACTGTGCTATGCTATAGTCGAGTCGACCTCCTGTTGTGTTGCATGATTGCATCTAGGTTGATATATTTCAACTAACTATTATTTGATCGTTTCTTTTTTCCTTCAAATTTTGTTTCTTTTGCTTCATTTCTTCTTGTGTCTGTTTGTTTCTGTCACCGATTTCATCAATTCAACTGAGTTGAATTTCATCACACAGGAAATGAGGGAAGCAATCACGCCTCAGGAACTGCACCTAGGGGTGCTCAAGCTGTAAAGGTCCAGCCTATTGAAGTTCCTACTGTACCAATAGATGAACTTAAGGAAATTACCGATGGCTTTGGGACAAGTGCTTTGATTGGAGAGGGTTCATATGGAAGAGTATACTATGGCGTACTCAAAAGTGGGCAGCATGCAGCAATCAAGAAGTTAGATGCGAGCAAGCAACCTGATGACGAATTTCTGGCGCAGGTTTAGACGAGAATCTGTTGATTGTTATTTTTATTGCCATATTCAAACGAATTAATTAAAATTCATTCCTAACTTGATGAATAACTGATACAGGTTTCTATGGTATCAAGGCTGAAACATGACAATTTTGTTCAATTGCTTGGTTATTGTGTTGATGGGAGTTCACGTGTTCTTGCCTATGAGTTTGCATCTAATGGATCTCTTCATGATATTCTACATGGTATGTGAGAGTAAGGTCAAGGTGAAAGCTTAATGATATGATTGAGATTGATGTTTCTTGCTGCACAATCTTGTTTGATGCATTTTTTTATGTGAGGAAATTAACTATGTTGTTTTACATTGTCTAAACTTCATTCTCGTTAAAACAGTTTCTTGCAGTTAGACTGTACTACTTGAGATGAGAGCTGTTGTCTTTGCTGTTGCTGGAAAATATAGTGTTCAACCTGATTATTTTTCTAATGCAGGAAGGAAAGGTGTTAAAGGAGCACAACCTGGTCCAGTTTTGTCATGGGCACAGCGTGTTAAAATTGCCGTGGGTGCTGCAAAAGGGCTCGAGTATTTGCACGAAAAGGCTGATCCCCACATCATTCATCGCGACATCAAGTCTAGCAATGTGCTAATATTTGATGACGATGTTGCTAAGATTGCGGACTTCGATTTGTCCAATCAAGCTCCTGATAATGCAGCACGTCTTCACTCCACTCGTGTGCTAGGAACTTTTGGTTATCATGCCCCTGAGTAAGCTTTTAATTGGTTCTTCAACGATTGCATTTAGCAACTATGTTGTGCATTTGCTCTATTATAAACTTGAAATGAAACAATGCTCTTTTTTCAGTTGTTGAGAATCCTTTGGTGAAGAAATTAAAACTTGTAATTTTACAATGACCAACCCCAATTCTAAAGGCGGTGTAATCAGTGTTTCATGTTTCTTTGGGAAGATTTAGATTTTTCTTCGTTTCTTTGTTTCCCAGTAATCAACCCGAGCATCAGTTTAATGTATTAATTATTCCTACTTAAAAAAGTTTTTACCAGAGTGTATGTCTTCAGCACTAATATATTCAGCAATTTTGTTTGTGGCTGTAGATATGCAATGACTGGACAGTTGAATGCCAAGAGTGATGTTTACAGTTTTGGTGTTGTTCTGCTTGAACTTTTGACTGGAAGAAAACCCGTTGATCATACATTACCAAGGGGACAGCAGAGTCTAGTAACATGGGTACTATATCTGTGCTCTTTATTCTATATTCATAGCACCTGCTATCTGTTTTTTGATTTGTAGACATGAGAATATGTTTCTTGTTAATCAAGCTGATTTTTAAAGTATTGGGATGTGTTAGGCTACACCAAAACTCAGTGAAGACAAAGTTAGGCAGTGCATTGATTCAAGACTAGGAGGAGAATACCCACCAAAGGCGGTTGCGAAGGTATTCACTGGATCATAATACATTCATATATGTTGTATGTACACATATCTACCTACATGCATATACACACAAACATGTAATTAATGGTAATTTCTTTTTGTATTTGAACAAGGGTGAAGTGCTAAACTGGCATCTCTGTTATTTTTTCCCATGCATTTGTAAATAGAGAGCATACCACATTATACCTACGACTGAAGACTGATGATGCGACCAAACATCTAAAACTGAAATGCTTTTGTGTCTTGATTATAGATGGCTGCAGTTGCTGCCTTGTGTGTGCAATATGAAGCTGATTTCCGCCCAAACATGAGCATTGTTGTCAAAGCTCTCCAACCCCTGTTAAACGCTCGGCAGCATGGACCCACAGGGGAAGTACCAAACTTGTGAAAATCTCTATCTCTCTCTCTCTCTCTCTCTCTCTCTCTCTCTCTCTCTCTCTCTCTCTCTGTGTCTTCTTCCCCTGTCTCTCTGTCTATGCCTCTGAAGATGTGTCATGTGTGCATGTATGAGTAATTCAGCATGCAAATTGTAACAAGGGGATTGTTTTGAGGGTGGTGGTATATTGTTTGCACGGTGTTCTAAATGCTTCATTTTCATTTTCGAATAGAAATGTACTATATTGCTTCATTATTTGCGATGTATTTGGTTTGTTCATAATGCAAGGGGCATTTTCTCCTAGTGACTGGACTGTTATTCTTCTTTGGATGCTTTGCTTAATCACGGTCCAATATTATTGAGAATTCAATTATTTCGGTTACATAAAAATTGTTGACAAATTAGTGTTTGGTCAATAATTCAAAGCTTGATACTTTGACTAGATACAATTCATGGGTCCTATGCAAGAATTAGAATACACGTGGCCAGAGACTCAACATGTTATAACATGTGCTACAACAACCAAGTAAAACACAATAAAAAATTGTTAACAGAGTGATTGGATGGGTTGCTGCAAGACTGGTCGAGTTTGTTGTGAGGTGCAGTCGGAGTTTGCAAATGATAACGAGTAAACAAGTTCCTTCTATTTGGTTGACATATGTCCATTTACTTACTTAACCCCCAATCTAACACTCAACTTAAATAAACATATTGTTGTTTGAAAATGGATAAAAAAAAACTTATATAAAAAAATTAAAAAAATAAACCAAGAACCAAAAATCCAACAGCCACCCAAACTCCCCCGATAACCACCCCACAACGTTGGATATGCTCCGTTACCTACTTACTAATCTTGATTGCATCACCATTCAATTTGATGTCTGTAGCTAGTTTGGATATGGGTTTTTGTCATTGGTTTTCTAGCAGAACGTGAAAGATGGTTTGTTCTCGAATACTACACAGTAATTAATATTTGTCCTTACAACATTGGATTTTTTAATTTGTTGATAATTTATTCTTCAGCGTTTTAAAACTTGAGTTTAAGTTGGGTTCTTACTTCTCTGGTGATGGAGAGAGGGCGAGACACAAAGAGAGAAATGAGGCAATCGATCCTTGGCCTATGATGAGGAGTAGGTTGGGTTGCTGCCGGTGAGGTGGTTGTCGGGGTTGGGTTTGGTGTATGGGACTTCGGTTGTTGCGGCTATGGTGGTGGCTGTTGGCTTTTTGGTTGTTGCGACTATGAAAAAAAAAATTCATTAAAAACACGAAAAGAAATATCACATTGCTATTGGCAGGAATGTAAACTCTTAACTTGGAGGTTTTTCTAATAAAAGTCATTCTATAAAGATGCCTTTATCTTGATGTTTAAGGAATAAAAAGTTGCGTGGTGGTGCATACTCGTTTTTCCTAGCTGCCATTCTATTTGTTTCTCCGCTTAATGGCTGATTAGATGAGACATACGTTTGAAGATGTGTACCACTCCAATGGGCTCGCAGTTGGTGGGTCGGTGCACGTCAAAACCCATTCACTTGTCATTAACGCTGTTTTTTCTTTTTCGTTTTCTTTGTAACGTTATCTATCTACACTTTAATAATTGATATTTCTCCGTGATGTGGCCGCATCAGTCGGTATAAACATTTCGCGGATTGAAACAAAATGCTTTCATCTTTTGTGGATACTACTTTCTTCTTTTTCGGTAAAGAGATACTCCTCATTTATGAGAATTACAGTTTCACAATACATATGTAAAAATAATTTATCAAAAAGAAAAATTTGTGTACGCATTGTTGTTGGCAAGAATATAGAAGTTTTTACTTACATAGTAAAAAATGAAGTATTTTCCTTTTATCTTGGTTGCTAAAAGAAGAAGAAGAAAGAAACAAAAGGACGTTTGAACCTATTATTTAGAAGTTGAATAAATCAACAATTGATATGGGAAAAATAACATCGGACTTTGAGTCAACGACACAAGTAAATAGTATTATTCCCTTAATCCTAATTTAGTTTTAGAAAAGAAAGAGAGTATTATTCTCTTTTTTATTGCTAGTGCCCTACTGACTTGCCCAGTGGTTAAGCAATCTCTAACCCCCCACCCCCATATTTAAAGCTCAATTATTGGTGTTAATTATTTATTTATATAAATGGTAATAAAAGGTTGGCAATTGGGCAAATAGGGTTTGGGCCTGACGAGACGACGGTCATTGACCCGAAAAAGAAGAAAAAGAAGAAAAAGGAAAGTCTTGATCCAAACACAAAATCCACGTTAGAATTTGGGTCAAGCTGCCACCACCCAACCACTCACTCTCAATAACTCAAAATTGAGGCTGTCGTTGCTGGAAAAAAAACTCCCCTTCATGACTTAAAAAACCGAAACTGAAAAAGACAAAAATATTACCCCCTAACACACACTCCCGAAACACAAGGGAGGGGTAAAATAGGCCGTCCCATGACCCATGAGTGGCGGTGGTAGTAAAAACATGGAACCTATTAATTAGGCAAGTAGGTAAGTAAGAATCAAGTAAAAAGAAAGGAATAAAGAAAGACGGAGCAACGGCTGGACTCCAAACACTCCAACCCAAAAATCTCTATAGGGAGATACTACTTGATAAGAAGAGATCAATCTCAAGAAGAGAGGAACCCAATCCAATCCATCAATCAAAACCACGGGATTTTGATTTTGAATTTTGAATTTTGGTGTTTTGAAGGGTTTTCAAGAATCGATCATCATCGCCGTCGTTCATAACCGAGCGGTGACCAGTCAGATCTCTAGTATTTGGAGAGCGCCAATGCGTGGGGATGTGAGCGGAAGCAGCATGGCGGCGTCGACTATGGGTAAGGCCGAGACGCAGTACGAGTACGCGAAGACGTCGGTGTGGTGGGACATAGAGAACTGCCAGGTCCCCAAGGTCTGCGACACTCACGCCATCGCCCAGAACATTAGTTCTGCTCTCGTCAAGATGAATTACTGTGGGCCCGTCTCCATCTCCGCCTACGGCGACACCAATCGCATCCCTGCTTCTGTTCAGCACGCGCTCTCCAGCACCGGCATCGCCCTCAACCACGTCCCCGCTGGTAAAAATAATTAATTTTATTGTTTTTTGTTTACTTTTATTATTCTTTGTATTTTTGTGTTTGATCTTCACCGGGCCCTAAATTGGAACCCTAGTAAACAGATTGCCCCTACTGTTTTTTGTTATTGTTTTGCTTGGCCTGCTTATTTTTTTAATTTTGCGATTAGTTCATATCAAGGGTTGATTTTCTTTTCTTTAATTTTTTAATTCAAATAATTATGTGATGAGTCCATTGACTCTAATTTGATGGTATGATTTAAATTTTTTCTTTTTAAAAAGGCTTACTTTGATATTGATTTTAGTTAATCTTGACAACCGTTACTTAAAAGTAGCAAGTGAATCAATATGGTGCTATTTTTGGGTAATTCATAAATTGATTCAGCAACTTCTTGTTTTGTTCATGCCTAAATTGTTCAACATGTTTTCCATCCCAGATTGATGATGTTTCATTCTTCTTTTTCTTTTTCTTCTCTTGTGATAATTGATGCTTGTAATTCATTCTCTGTTTGCTTTGTCCTCTCAAACTCTGTATATTCTTTTCTTTCCCTATCATTATGATCTTCATTGACAGCTCATGGTCTGAAACAGGTGTGAAAGATGCAAGTGACAAGAAGATTCTAGTTGATATGCTGTTCTGGGCAGTAGATAACCCTGCTCCAGCCAACTACCTGCTTATTTCTGGAGACAGGGATTTCTCCAATGCTCTACACCAGTTGCGCATGAGAAGATATAATATCCTTCTGGCACAACCACAAAAAGCTTCCGCACCCCTCATAGCTGCAGCAAAGAGTGTATGGCTTTGGACAAGCCTCTCAGCTGGAGGGCCCCCACTTTCAAGTGGGGAGTCATCTCAGCTTGCGAATGGTAACCATTCTTATAACCCTGAAATGCCGCAGTACTCGATGCCTGAAGCGTTCCAGATAAACCCGCCGCCAGTTTATTATGAACAGCCTTCTATGGGAAATCAAAAGAATTCTACCAATGGAAGGGTTGGTGATAGTAAAAATAAAGGGAAATCAAATCGGAAAAACCCAAATCAACCCAACATATCAAGAGCCTCAAGTGTGCCAGTTGGGAACCAAGACGACAAGAATAATGATTACCCTTACCAACCAGAACATACACATGCAAAGCAGTTTAAGAAAGCTCCACACGAATTCTTTGGTGTTAGTGAGAATCTAGTCTCCAGTAATAGGTCTACTCCCAATTTCTTCCCTGGAAATTCTGATCCTTCAGGCGGTAATGGCAATAATTTCCTAGGTCAGCAAAACCAATATCCTCCTCCTCCGAGGCCGAACAACTTCCACGTGCAACCTAATGTTGGACTGGATAATATGTTCCCTCCTAATTCTCAAAGTCATGGTTTTCGACCTATTCCTCCCAGACCTGATGGCCTTAGATTTTCTTCAGCCCCACCTACGAATATGCCTGATATGAGTAAGCTAAATGTCTCCGAGTACAGCAATTATGCTCAAAATTCGCAAAGGTTCCCCCATCGAAATGGAGACGAGTTTAGCAGACCCAGGTCTAGCGAGTCACTAAATTCAGCTAGCCCATATGCACCTCATAAGGGCCATAATTTGCAGAGTGGCCAGGGGTTTCATCATGATTCTATGAACAACAGGTATCCTCGGGGTTCTGATTATCTGTCCTCTCAATCCTCCCCTGCTGTTGCAAACAACATTCCTAGTAATGGCATTTGGGGAACTCAAGGCTGCACACCATCTGAATATGTTCAAGGCCTTATTGGCGTTATTTTACTAGCCCTAAACACCTTGAAAGTTGAAAAAATTATGCCTACTGAAGCAAACATAACCGATTGCATTCGTTATGGTGATCTGAAACACCGCAATACCGATGTAAGGAAGGCCTTGGATTACGCAATAGAGCAACATATGGTAGTGAAGCAGAGCCTTGGTGCACTTCAGTTGTATGTTGGTAAAAATGAGCAATTATGGAAGTGTGTGAACCCTATAGGTGGTAATCTTAATCATTACTCTAAAGCCACATGGGATCAGATACAGAACTTTCTGAGTTCCTCAGATGGACGATCAGCAATAATGGCTTCTCAATGCAGGTAAGTGTTAATGATAGATTCTTAGTCAGATGCTTATGGTTCCTGGAATGTCGAGTTTTGACCATGGTTTTCTTCTCTGCAGATATGAAGCAGCAATGATTTTGAGAAAGGCATGCTCAGAAGGGCTTGCTTTGGGCAATGTACTTCAGATCTTGAATATGATAGTCAGCATGAAGAAATGGATCACTCATCATCCGTCAGGATGGCAACCGATTTCTATTACCCTCGAAGAGACTAAAGCGGAAATGGGTGCTGAACCTGGTACTTGATTTAGTCAACAACTCCCTAAATAGAGATAAAGTGGCTGTAAGATGGTTAGATTAGAGAATATTATCAGTTTATTGAGACCTTGATCAACTGTGTTTACTTCTGAAACAAAATACAGTTGTTAGAGTATCTGAAGAACTAAGGGGGATGGAAACCTTTACATTTTGAACCAAGTAAGTAGGACTAGGTGTCTTTTCCTCTTCTTTTTTCATTCTTTTTTTCCCCCTCTTTCTTTCATACTCTATGGGGTACTCAATGAGCTTCTAAAGAATGGGTAAAAATGCTGCTAATGGAAGATGCGTATTAAACAATTAGAAGCTACCTAATTTACGAAGTTGATTGTACCTGCATTATTGTGAGGCTTTTTGTCCGTTACAAAATCAATGGATCGTTCTGCCCAAAGCCGTGCTTCTAAGTAAGGAAGAATGTCAGGAATGGAATCAGGAAGTGGTAGTATCATGTTTTATCATATATGAATGTGTAGGCAAGATTATGTAGGTTCTGGACAAGTTTCAGCATGTTCTACCTGGATCAGGGCTTACGTGATTATATCTTGCAGACTTTATTATTCAACTGCCATGCAGACGAGCTCTATTGATGACTAGTACATAATCAGGTATCTGAGATATAGTTGTTCGAGTTCTATGTGGTTAATTGATGAGAAAGTTTGCAGACGAAAAAGCATGAAGCAACTTCATAGACATTGAAGCCGCATTTTGACGTATATTCATTTAAGAAGGTATCCTGATGGGACTGCATTTGTGGTTCAGGAGGCTGCCAAGGTAAAGCTATCCTACAAGCCTTTAGGCATGCATGCGATTTCTGGAACCTGGTGTGGCTAAATACATGCTTGGATGTTGCAAGTAAATTTAGGTTGAGTTTTATGTATCGTATTTGACACTGTCTGTTTTTAAAATATTCTTGGAGAAGAAAGATGTGTAATTGCTTGCTTTCGTTTTATTCATCCTTTTATATTTGTCGTCTGCAACTCAAGCTTCGTTAGTGGGTTCCTGGCTTGGTCCTGGAACTCAACTAGGAAGCATGCTGAATAAACTTATGTATTCTATTCTCTAGTATGTAATTTGCATTTGCAAAAGTCTATGTAGTTTTTTTGAATTCCAAAGCTCCTTGGTTTTCCTGATTTCCACCAATTCAGGTTACTTGCAGATTTGTGGTAGCCATGTTTTTGGGTCTGTTCAAGGTGGGGAAGAACGGGTTCGACCCCTGCAGCGTGGGTATGATGTGCAATCAAATGCATGCGGTGGATTGACCAGTCCAGTTCTCTTGCAAATTATAATAACTAACTCATCAAAATGAAAGTAGAAATGGTTGCTTCCAAAGAAAAGGACCGAATATATTCCTTTCCTTTTCACTATTTATTTACGTATGTATCAAATTAAGGAGGTCGTGACTCGTAATGTTGGCATATCGTCAACAGCCTCTGGAAGGCTTTCATTTTTTGGTCAACCAACCTCTCGTCGTGTCACGTCACACGTGTGGCTCTGAACCCTTTCTGTGACCATTCATTCGGGCACCGGGGGACGATTCCTCAACTGATGTACTCATCACCATTTATTCATTTTTACTCTTTCAGTTATTTTTTCATCTTTTCGTCGTTAAATAAAAAAATTTCTTTTTCCAAAGCGAAATAGGTTTTGACCCCCTAATTAATGTGAATGTCATTTCTTATGCTACCGGCCACATTGTCAATATCATTTCTTACGGCACACATTTGGGTGGCACAAGAAATGACAACTACTATGTTTGACACAAGACAAACCCAACAAACAAACTGGTGCAATGCATTGGTGATGGGTAATGTAGTTTAGAGACAAGACATGCCAAACAATAGGAATAACATTAGTCCTAGTGCATTAATTGCCTTGTGTTTGTCTTGGAAATTGGAATTGCCCTAAGCCAGCATATCTATCCCCGCGACTGCCACCCAAAAGCCGGTCAACCATGCAAACTTAACCTCCATTCAGTTGCATGCACACCTAATTTGGGTAAATCGCTGCACTATATTACCCATGCACACCCTACCTCGTTTCTCCGTAGACAGAAAAGAAAGAAAGAAAGAAATTATTCCCTCCTCTCATCTCTCTCAATAGTTTTCTCTCCGATCCGCCGCATCATGTTTTAGTTCCCGATCTATCGCCGTAGGGAATAAGCGGTTCGGAGGGACATCGAAAGGTAAAGAAAACGGAAACCAAAAAAAAGGTAGAGCATGGCTCTTAATAAGAAAGTAGTTGTATCTGGGATTTCTCTGATACTTGTAGTGGGCGCGGTCATCGGAGCCGTGGTGGCGATCGTCCACTACAATAAGAAACCTAAAGGCGAGTCCCTAACAGCGCAGCAGAAGATGGTGACCCAAATCTGTAACTACACCGACTTTCAACCGGAATGCCAGAGGAGCCTCGGCCCCGTCGCACAAAACAACAGTGCCGACTACAAGGACTACGTCAAGGCCGCGCTGCTGTCCATCTCCGAGGAGGCCAAGAAGGCCTTGAACATGTCCGAGTCGCTCTTGGTGGAGGCCCGAAACGGCACCAGCTCCAAGAAGTCGCTCGAGGAGTGCAAGGAGATGTTGAAGGAAGCCGTGGCGGAGCTGCAGGCCGTGTTCTCGTATGTGGGCGATGCAGACTTGCACACCATGGAGGACCGCGTAATGGAGCTCAAGGCCTGGATTGGAAGCGTCATCAGTTACTCCACCACGTGCCTTGACATCATTGGAGACGACGACAACAAGATTTTTGAGGCGTTGAAAGATCCCATAGGCAACGCCTCCGCCATCACCGACAACGCTCTGGCTATCGTGGGTGAGATCGGCAGCATCCTCGGACTGTTCGGAATGAAGATAAACGACAAGGCCTTGAGAAATCTCGGCACTCAACGCCGACTTTTGGAAGACGAGCTTAGCAGCGACGGGAGGTCCCCGAGCTGGTTCTCGGCCTCCGACCGCAAGCTGATGGCGTTGCAAGACAACGGAAAGCTGAGGCCTCACGCCGTTGTGGCCAAGGACGGAAGCGGGAAGTACAGCAGCATTAACGCGGCGCTTAAAGCGTACCCGTACGGACAACAAGGTCGGTACATTATCTACGTGAAGGCGGGAGTGTACCAGGAGTATGTTACGGTGGACAAGAAAATGACCAACGTATACATGTACGGCGATGGGCCCAGGGCCACCCTGGTCACCGGACAAAAGAGCGAAGCAGGAACAGGAGACAAAATCTCCACCAGCGGTACATTCCAAGTGTTTGGGGCCGGCTTCATTGGGAGGTCCATGGGGTTCAGCAACACGGCGGGTCCCCAGGGAAGACCCGCCGTTGCTCTGCGTACAGTTGGTGACCAAATCGCCTTCTTCAACTGCAGGATCAGCGGGTACCAAGACACCCTGTACATGCAGGCGGGACGGCAGTTCTTCCGCAACTGCGTCATCTCAGGACACGTGGACTACATCTTCGGGGACGCTCGGGCATTCATTCAGAACTCGTTGATCATTGTGAGGAAGTCGTCGATCCCGGAGCAGAACCAAGTGTTCATCACAGCTCCCGGCAGGCAGTACTCTCACGAAATCGGTGCGATCATCATCCACAACTCGAGGATCGTGCCGGAGCAGAAGCTGCTGCCGACGAGGTTCCAAGTGAGGACATACTTAGGGAGGCCGTGGAAGCCGTACGCCAGGGTTGTGTTCATGGAGAGTACTTTGGCAGACTTCATCAGGCCCGAAGGTTACAGCGCTTGGGACGGGAAGGCCGGGAACACGGAGCACGCCTTCTTCGGAGAGTACAAGAACCGCGGGCCAGGCGCCAATCTTGCCAAGAGAGCCAAGTGGAACGGTGGCTTCTACGGTGAAATGGACAGGGCTACCGCGGAGAAGTTCACAGCTGGGCCAGCGCTGTTGGCTGATCGCTGGTTGAAGTTCGCTAACATTCCTTACACCCCAAGCTTCATCCATGCTGACTCCTAATCAAAAAAAGGGTCTTTTATTAATTAGCTAATTAATTAATGGGATGGGCTAATTGAGTCTAGAGAGAGAAGAAGAGATCGAGTACGCGCATATACATATACATAGGTATATATCTATGTAGCGCTAGCTCTCTCCATATATGTGTATGTGTATGTGTATGTGTATGTATGTATATATCGATCTTAATTAATTAATTTATTGACGTGCATCTTGCATTGCTTATGTCTTCCTCCATGGCCACCATTGAGCACGTCAATTAAGAATATACCATCTAATTCCCAGATAAATTACAAAACTCTCTTCCCATCCTTCATCAGGCCAACAAACAAGCATAATCCAACTCCTCCAAGGCTCATCATCGAGATCATATCGTCACTGCCTCAAAGTTCATCAAATGATTCAAGGTGAAAGCTTGAACAACATGTTCAATGGAAATGATCAAGAGCAGCAAGGCTTTTGGCTATGTATATGTTCCCAGCAGCACCATTTTCATTAATTGAATCAACCCCCCTGCAGATTATTCTCAATCAATTATCTCTATATGAAAACATAAAAGGAGACATAAAACAGAACAGAAACAGAGCAGCGACATTATTTCTGAGGCTGTGAGTGAAGGGAAGTGGAAACCTGTCAAAGTGGCAAGACTCCCTCAATAATAATTCAAGCCTTG
The DNA here is from genome assembly GCA_903112645.1 of Prunus armeniaca. Taxonomy (NCBI): domain Eukaryota; kingdom Viridiplantae; phylum Streptophyta; class Magnoliopsida; order Rosales; family Rosaceae; genus Prunus; species Prunus armeniaca. The sequence goes on along the minus strand of CAEKDK010000003.1, from coordinate 198,137 downwards.
CTTCGAAGATGAAGTTCTTTAACTCATAATTTGGGAAGAAACGTTGGTGTTCCCTTGGTGCATTCCAGAAGTCTCAGAGCAAGCTGGAAGCTTGGAAGGCTAACTCTGTCTCTTGCTGGCAGTCACTCTCATACATGTCGCATCATCCAAAACCATCTTTTGCATCCAAGCATGGTTTGCACTAGTTTGTCAAAGTGCTCATGCATAGTTATTATTAATAAGAGCCGAAGCCATGTCTTCATCACTTAATTAGACTTCCATGTACTTCAACTCAGTAAGTATCTTGTTGAACTCATTGAAGTGACCCTCTTTCCATCATGAACTTCCAAAATCTCTTCTCGAGACTTCAACGATTTGCGAGAGATTTCTGTTGGTAAAGCTTCTGAAGCTTCGCCATTATACCCTTCGTGTTAGTCTCTCATCTTGAACAGTATGCCTAAATTCTCTCGTGGCACACAACCGGATGGTAGAGCATGCCATCTCATCGAGTTCAACCCAATCTTCATTCTTCATACCATTAGATTGCAAACTCAGGTTTGAGTTTATCAGTTTCAGGTCGTGTTTGAGTTTTGTACATCAGTTTCAAATGATATGACATCACACCAACATGCTTAAAAAAAACACACGAACGATGAGAATCAGTCTATATAGTTGTAAATAGGCTAATAAAACCTCCTCAGCAAGTTTATGTGGAGTGGTATTAGAGTCAATGGTTTGTTTGGACAAAGCACACTGACCCCAGGTTCCTGGAACACCTTATAATATAGTTGTTGGTTGTTGGTTTACTCCGTGAACGTAAAGACAAAACTTTGTGTTTTCTCGTTTTGTCTTGATATAGATGTACATATTATGGTTATTGGTTAAAGAATTCGATGAGTGATTTGTGTGATTTGCGTGGGACTTGTTGGGGAGAAGATTAATAGTGTACAATTACATAAGTTTTTGCAAGGAATAGTCAAGGACAAAGAGAAACTTGTTAATGCTTACTCTGGATTGTTCTGGGGACAAGGATATCCAATTAGAGTGGGGTTTAGTTTTTGTTAATCCTTGATTCCTGGCAATTTAAGTTGAAAGAAATAGAGATTGCAAACTGACCTTTCACAACTGGGTATGATAAGTCACCCCCTTGTCATTCATTATCTTCTCTCCCTCATCCAAGACAGGGCTTGCCCCACACAAACAAGTGCTTTTCCTTACTATGTTATCTCTTAACCTAAACAAACATAAAGATAATAATCTCATCATTAGTTGTCTATTTTTCTAAACAGATCAACTCTAAGAGCCTTTTGAGTTGAAATATGGACTTCCTTCCACATCATTTCTATATTTCTCTAATCTCTACAATCTAGTTTTTTCTTTTCTTCCCCCAATTGAATTATGTAAGTTTATATAATATACAAGGCCATGAGCAAACCCAAAAGATATGGTGCAAATTCAAATCATCTGGGTCCAGAACTGTCTGGACTGAAGGGGACAGGTTAACATATTCAATCAGGAAATTTGATTGATAAATAAAGAAACCTTCCTCCCTCCCACCACATTTTATTAGAGAGTTTGATTAATCTCTCTTTACCTGCTTAGTTTTTGGGTATTTTCACCCATTAAAAAGTCATTGAAAGTGACCCAATTCTGGATTGTGAATGCATGGACATGTGGAAAGATGAGGCCCTCCTCCATCCCAACCACACAAGTCTCTATCTTTTATTGCAAGGTAGAAAGAAACGTAGGCAATTGAAATAATATTTCAATTGGCTGTTGAGGAGATGGATCAAAGTTTTTTTCATTATTGGTTAATAAAAATTCTAAGACTGAGTAATAAAATTATATGTGATGACTGCAGGGTCTAGCACCAACTGGAATCCAATGCTAGAATTGGGAACCCAAAACAAGAAAAAAAAATATTGAGATTCTTGGTCTTGCAAGATATGGTTAGTGAAGTATTACTTTTTGTCAGTTTTTGATCATTGGTTTTCCAGTTTTGGCCCAAACAGATTAAAACTTGCGTTGTTATTATGTGTCAAGAGTTTATATATATAATAGAATATATTTCTTATTTTTTATATTTCATTGGATCATGGTTTAGATCTGAGTTAAGGAGGGACAATATTCCCTGACACAGCCCCTCCTATAAAACAGACTTAGAATTTTACAAAGGTTTGTTGCCCACACCACATAACTGACACAACCACAAGATTAGGTGGTCAAGAGAAAGTGAGACAAACAAGGTATCAGAAAAGAATCTTACCCCATTTGTTGGGTTTGGTGATCCTTGTTTTCCTCAAATTGATCAAAAGAGTGTGATCTGGTTCGTTCTCTGCTCTCTTCTGCTGCTCTGCTGACATGGACATCGTGGACATGAATGTTTTTCCTAAGTTGTTGTGTGGATGGAGTTGGGAGGAGAACAAGTTGTTTGAGCTGGCTTTGGCTGTGGTTGATGAGGAAGACCCACAGCGCTGGGAAGTAGTTGCAGCCCTGCTTGGAGGCGAAAAAAGCGCAGAGGATGTACAGAAACATTATGTGATCCTTTTGGAGGATTTGCAGGTTATAGAATCTGGTAAATTGGATCACAAACTGGGACAGCCGCAGAATTATGTTCAAGTGGTGGATCTTTGCACTCAATCCGTTTGCTGGACTGACGAAAATAACAAGTATGTGAATGAAATTCAACAGCCTTTGAAAGTCATTGATTGCTTTGCCTTTACCTTTGTTGCATTCTTTTCTTCGTTTATTGTTCATATTGACCTCCTGATTAATGATTATGTATTTAGTTACCTTGAGCTCAATTTGTTTCTTGAAATCTTGTGGCTTTATAAATCTTATTTAGATTCTTGTTTATCCAGTTCCATGGGATATTTGAGTTTTTCTGACTTCTGGAAAAATGTTTTGTGACAGTTTGCTGGTTCAGTTGGGCTTAAATTAAAGTTGCTGGTCATTGCAGTTGTAACTACCGCAGTTTCAAAGATCTGTCGGCAGCTTGTAAATACCACATTTCTCTTCTTGTAATTCAGAAGTTAGTGAAATTCAAGCCAGATGGAATGACCCTTCCCAAACTCTAAATACTGCACTCTTTCTGACTCATGTCACATAATGTATAAGCCCTCACTCAGTTTCTAGCTACTTCTAATTTGCGTCTTTAGAATTTTTTTAGAATTTTGTACCGGTGACCTCCTTCGCCTTTAATGAGATTTAACACACACAAAAAAGATTTAAGGAACATTACATGACAATTCTTACTTTCAATCTGCTCTTATTCACATACATAGACTTCCTTTCAGAGACAACATTGTACAATCAATCAGTGAAAAGATGAACACAGCCAGATCCAGATCCAGATCCAGATGGGTTGTATGCACTGGAACATGAGTAGAAGAAACCATATTGATTTGATTGAGACAGGAAACAGAGAAACTTATTTTATTCAAAAACCACAGTTGTGCTGTGTCTTTTGGCATTGTTACACTGCAAAGCCCATATTTAACCTACATTTAACCTTAACATGAGGTAGAAATGAAAGAAATAAAGAAATTAAGGGTGTGGGTTGAGTAAATTAAGAGTAGGAGAAAAGGAAGATTGAGGACGGCAGCCAGGGAAGAGGCAGTGCATGAGTAGAGCCACAACAGCTCTATTTTTCTGTTGGGAACTCCATCCATGCTCTACCTGTTCCCTGTCTTATCAGTCTCTTTCCCATTTTCTCCACCCCCTATATTATTATTTATATGTAATTAATAGGATGATTTACCTCTTTGTTGGCTTTTGCACACACCTCATCCATCAGCTCCTCTAATTTCAATTGTCACCAGCCCCCCAGCAGTCTGCAACTTGTAGATACATTAATTTGTCCCTTCCCTAACCCTTGCTGGCCTTTCTGTGTATTTATTTGTACAACAAAGACCATTTTAAATCGTACACACGTGTACTACCCAAATCCAATATTCCATTGACCAAGATGACAATGCATGTACTACCTCTTCTTCTGTGTACTAAATAACTGGAGAGAGAGAGAGAGAGAGAGAGAGTGTGAGGAGCTTTAAAAAGGATAAGAAGAATGCACAAGATACAGATGAGAAGATGTACTACTCTTCTTGTTGTTGTAGTACTTACCCACAACCTCCTCCTCATCAATAATAATTGTGTTGATTATTATTACCAAAAAGGAAAACAATTATTATTTAAAAAAAATATTCATTGGAACAAATTAATTTCTTCAAGTTCTCTTGGGGCATTTTTTATTTATTCTTCTTGTTATGGGAACTAACTCATTTACAAATTAAATTGAAAATGATTCTCTTCTCACACACAACAGACAACAGTAGGTACCTATTTGACTTATGAAATCTGTGAAAAGGAAAAAGAGATTATGGTGTGGCAGGCAGCCAGCAACATGCGACGATCAGGCTACCTTGATCACCAAACAAGCATGACTAAACTCCAACACCACCAAATACACGCTACACGGTCCTACACAAGTTTTACTTTGTTTCCTACTTCTATTTCAACTTGTTTGACAATAAATGACTTGCAGGGCTTGTTACCTATTTCACTTGCGCATAGGACATGGACATATTGACGAAGAGTGACAATTTGAGTCTTGGTCAAGTGGCTTAGATGGTGCACAGAACAACAGGGCAAATGATAATTCGACCAGCAGCAAGTTGTTGCATACAGAAACATTACATGGCCGATTAAGAACATTATGGACCCCAATCCTTTCCTAAGAGTCTATAATTTATGCAAAAATCCCACAAGGCTAGGAATAGTTTCTTTGAAAAGCTCACAAAACATCAGGGTCCGTAAAACTGTGACAAGAAAGTTGACAAGCGCCTATTAAACTAATTTAATGTGAGGCTCCTCTTGACTAAAGACTAATGTCACCAACAGCAATGTAAATCAACTCCCTAATTCCTCCAAACACAAGGGATAAAAGACCCTATGATGATAGACGAATAGTATCTCTACAGAACTAACTTAACCAAAATTCTTACATCATTCAGATTCTGGATCCACAATATCGGGAAATGAATCCTCATCTGAATCATTACACATTTCAAATGCAACTCCCTTGCTCTTCTCAGGCTTTGGAGTGGTAGCGAAATTGCCTCCGCCAAGAGACTCATCACCCTTAGCCACCAGAACATCGACCGTATTGCTACCTCTTTGATCTGATGGACCACTTTCCATATCCACCCTCCCAAACACTTCTTCAGTAATAGTAGTAGTTCCAACAACTGAGACAACCTTTGGAGACGCGATATCCTGAAATTGCAATATGGATTCTTTCAATTTGTGGGATTCAACCATACTTTCATCCTTATTGCCTCTCATCTCCACATCCTCCATGTTTGCTGCGAGCTCCTGTACGCTTCCTGCTAGAGTCTCTTTACTAAATGACCCATCTACAGAAAGCGTTTTATCCTGAATAACTGTTACAGTTTTTGATGGCTCTCCCGCCTGCATAGTCTTTCCTAGGTCACTCACTGGTGCTTCCATTTCTTTACTACTTGCAAGCCAGCTATCATATAGGTCATCATGATCAGAGTCAGCAGCATCATGCATCATTCCCTGTATGTCACCTGAAAATGGGGTTCGGGGTCTTAGACTACCAGAGTACATATTTTCTGGGAGTTTGTAGTGAACTCTATCAGACAGGAGAGTTGTGTCAGTAAAATCTGCCAGCGGGAGGGCCCTGGGATGTATAAGCACCTCTAAGGCCAAAAGAGCATGAGCACAAAATTCAGCAAGTTTGGTTCCAGTTTCTTGTTTGCCTGCAGAAACCACTTTCATGTGGTTAAAATAATTGAGGAATACGAGTGCAAGAAAAAAGACAATTCTAATTGAAGAAAAACCTATTTTACACAGTTAGTTTTATTTCAGATTGTGTCTATTGTTTTTCGAAATGATGCCCTGTGCTTGTCTTTGAATTTTAATTTGTAGATTCAAACCAAAGCCAGTCTCTTACTCCTCGGTAGTTTTCCCTTAGGAGTAGTTAAGTATTATTAAAGAGGTGTAATTCCTTCCTGCACATCAGTAATTAGGTTGTAATAAAGGTGAAGAGTCCACCATAAGTTCAGTTCAGGGCATACTTGTGATCTTTCCATACATGCTTATTTCTTGCTGTTGATACTTTGACAAGATAATCAAATCAAAAGAGAGAGATTCCACATATTCCAGGAGGAATTACCTCTACGGAAAAGATCAAGACCCTCAGCTAAATAAGGGGGGCGGACACGAGATGAAGAAAGGAAAGATGCCAAAAGTGCACGTAGTGCAGCAAGCTGCATACCACCCCCAATATCACCAGGTTCATTGAGTTGGTAAATGTTTCCGTTCTCACCACCCCATGCTCCTTTCAGAGAATTAGTAGCTACGTTTATCAGAAGAAGATCAACATCTGATCGCCATCCTTCAGATTTCAATGCACCACCCTGTGAAAAAGAAATAAAACATCCCTGTCATTCATTAGTAATGCTTTGATGTCAGAAAAAGTTATCCACAAAGATGATAATTCTACCTACATAAGTAGATTGGGAACACGTGAACTTTGAAAGACCACACTCTTGTTCTATTAGGACACAGGAAAGACAAAACTTGACCACTTACAAAATATTTTATGGACAAAGAATTTCAAAATGGACCCAGAAAAATAAGCATGGTGATTGATTAAAAAGTTGCAAAATTTCAGGTACATTTTCACCTTTTTTATTTTTTTTTATTTTAAACTTTGTTTATGAACCAAGGCCATAATGATTACAGTATAGACCTACAATTCCCTACATCCTCAATGGCACTTTTTCAACTAAAGGCATTTATGGAAATTCTTGAGTCCTATATTAGAATTATATCAGAGAGAGAGAGAGAGAGAACTGTGTAACTTTTCACATAATCTCTGACTTTGTTTTAACCTTGATCAAATTAATCACAATAACACTGATAATTAAAAAAAAATACCAACGGTGTAACCAAATTGTTATCTTATGATTCTCTTGATGGTAAGCTTATTGAATTCATGTTCTGGTTAATGTGGAACTTCTGACCTTGATTTAACAAAATATAAGCAAGCCCCAATAGATTACTTGAACCATCGTGAATAGATAATTTCGGGGGTGTATTTAACTATTGGAGTTGCCATGATTGATGCATATACTATTTGTTAGTGCGATGAATACAGATTTATATAACATTTTTGGGTCTGTTCTCTAACAGATTTAGGTTCAGAAATTGATAATAACTTACAAGCTATAAACTAATATGGTTCTTGGACATGTTCACCCACCACTTTATTGCCAACCTGATACCACTCTAAATTACTTCAGGTTTGTCAAGAAATTCATGAAGAAATGAGGATGCTGTTAAAGTTTCTAAAAAAACTATTGGGAATGATATTCAGGTGCGACATTCAATATTAGTGGATTGAAATTTTCAATGTGGTAAACAAATTGAAGGTCGACACAAAGATGTTATGTGTGCAAGGAACTTGTACATAAGAAACTGAAGCAAATAGAATTTTCAAAATATATGATTCTATGGAACAAAAGAATCCAAAATCTAAAGATCAACTTGAGGGAGAGTTTTTCTTGAGGGATCCCTACCAAACATTTATGGCATATAAAGTCAAGAGTCTGATTTCTTGTAGAATAATAATTTGGATGTGTGAATACTAAGAAGTGACCTTCTGAGAATGATTTGTTTAGGAAAGAGGAAAAGTTATTGGTAGGTAAACTATATGAAGGGCAGAACCCATAGCCTATACAGTTCACAAATAAAATATCGTCTTTAATCAAAGTATTGGTTGTTCTCATAGCATAAAAGGCTTTAGAGTTTCCTTTAGAAATCTAGGATCCTACAGTTAGTCTTCTACTTACTGTGTAAAAGGAACTCTACTGTTCTATATTTACAGTCATTACCTACAGCAACCTGATCGAAGACTATGAGGATAAACATTCTACGATGCAGAAAAATGAACTGAACCAACATTGTACAGAGCTAGGAGTGCACATACCACAGTGAGAAGAGCTTCTAATGCCTCGAGTGCAGCGATTTTAACAGCAATTGGAGATGTTGTATGGTTCTTGGGGGTTCCCCCTTCCAATCTACTAGTGTTATGCCACTCAAGAGATCCGCTCGAAGCTCCATGCTTCCTCTTTCTATGGCTACGTTGTGGTGTTTGAACCAATGCTTCAGTAGAAGGCTTTGAGTTTCCACTAGAAGATGCATCACCACTCTCATTGGCAATGGGATTTAGATCAATAAATGCGCTGTTAACAACTTCTTGAGCAAGGCATACTGCCATACCTGATAAGCATATAAACCAAATAAAGGGTAACATAAGAAAACTTTATGCGATCATAAACAATTGTTATCTTAATTACATGGGGAGCATGCATTGGAGCATCAGAAGGGGAGTATAGAACACAGTTGAAGGGTGGTTCAGATACAAATTATCAGAAAGCTACTACATATAGAACTATATGTCCGGACACATACATCAGTTTATACCACATGAAGTAGCTAAGATTTATACGAAGAGGCAATGCATCTGCTTTGTTTCTAGTTTTTTTTCTCAAAGGAATCACTTTGTTTTGTAATAAGGCTGTGCACATTAGTTCTTTTCTAAAGGGATTAGGCTTTCTGGTCTGGTCAACACATGCCATCCCTGTCTTTGCAATGTGACACTAGTATCTAACAGGAAGGTTTCTTTTCAACAGGACCAAAATTAGATTACAATATATTTTCTGAAATTACTGCATACCAACTCCCATGGATATCAGCAAAATCCTTGTGATTGAGTAGACCTTTATTCTCAATTCTGGCAATGCACATCTCTTTAAATACACTGAAAGCAGACGCACTAAATATGCAGCATGTGGTAAAAGTTGACTGCAAGGAAGATAATAAGATAGTCAGAAAGCTAACATTCTAGGAAGTCAAGAACCGGAAAACGAAATAAAGAAGAAAATATCTCTAAAACATATACTAGATGAGAAAATTAGAGCCTAAAAAGAACATCTCTAGCACTCCTAAGTTCAAAAGAACTAGGCATCTTAAACTCATATTCCAGTGGAGACTCATATCAAGTAAGCATCCCCAAATATCACGAGTTCAAGAATTAAGCATCACCTATTGACCAAATGCTCTACTAAACAATGACATCATTTTGTTGTAGGACAAACCTTGACAAATGGAAAAGAAAATAATGGCATTAGTGAGGATTGATCTACACTATTTGGCCCATTTTCTATCACTTATGAGACAATTGATCATCCTGCACGGTATTAGAGCCTTAGTTGCTTATTAGGCCTTCATTCAAACTTCTGGGATTCCCCATTTTAATCTTGCCTTCTGAAAAAGCAATGATCGCATTGTCTGGAAGTTTTGGGGAATTCATGGCCTTGAGGGGGGTTAATTGCAGCTTAAAGCACGTAAGCTTGAAATACATTATGGAGCATGAGCAAGACCATCTGAAGCTTTTGGTTAAATGAACTATTCAATTCAATTGGATGCAGCTCAAAGCAAAAACAGTTTGTTATTTTATTATTTAAAAAACAAGAGTTCAGATAACTACACTTGCACAATATCTGGCTAAAGCCAAAAATTGCAGGTCCCTGTTAATAAAATTTCCAGGTAAACATTTAACTCTGTAGAAGTTAAAACCCATACAGAAAAATAACAAGTAAGAAAAACAGTAAAACAATTACCAAAAGAAAAGGTTTAGAAGAAAGAGAAGATTTGTGTTGAAAAGGTATAAAGTGTAAAGAGTTGTTGAATGCCCACATCAGAAACAGCTCTAAATGAAAGAAAGAGAGCACACACATGGAGGGTAAGGACAGCCTTCCAAAATTTTATCAGTAAGACACATTGGGTAAATAATAGAGAACGATACTCTAGATTACCTGCGCACACCCTCTATGATCGCAGTGAGGAGTTCCAAACTATACGAATGCAAAAGTGGAAGTTCTGAACAAATGAATTCTTGCTGCATGGCAGTCATAAAGGCCAGCAAGGAGTGTGGCAAGGAACCATCCACGATCAGCACTCTCTCAATAAGGGCTAAAAAGGACCGAATGGGAACAGTCACCTATAAGTAAATATATGTTAGATCCTTGTGTACAATCAATTTGATTTGCATTGTTTATAAAACACAGAAGAGAAGTGGAACCTAAAAAAACTATTAAAATTACATTCAGTATATCTTCTTTTTCTTTTCACTTTTTCATAGAAAGCATCAGAAGATAGCTGCAAAAGTTATATAAACCACCTGAACAGGGTATGAAGTTGTTAGCATTGTAGAGCAGCAAACCATCAATGCAGAGACACTGGGCATTGGCAAACGCTCAGAACTCTTTCTTGCCTTCGTTGAGGCTTCTCCTGACATTTTATTCCCTCCTAAGGGAGGTGTATCTTTTCCTGGGGGAACCAAAAATCTAATAATTTCATGGCGTTTGGTTTCTGCAGTACAAGTAAATAAGTGCATCAGTTTTTTACCTTAGGACCAGCACCACCACAATATTTATTTGAGGGGCACCATTTAGGGTCCCCTACAAAAAAAAATTCAACAATCCAAACCATCTATTTTTTAAGTCTACATTCATAGATCATCCTTGCAAAAAAATTAGACACATCGGAAACCATCGATATCCAATTGTATCCTACAAAATCAATGAACACAGTGCTTCAAGAAAGTACTAAAATTTCAATATTTCAATTGAGTGGTCAAATGATATCGGATTCTAGTGATTTTTTGTAGAGATGATCTTTGAATGAATATCTACAAAATAGACGGTTTGGATTAGTGAAATACAACATAGAGTGGGTCCTACAAGGGTGTCCCTCAAATAAGTATTTGAGGGATCCCTCAACTAAAGCTCCTTGTACCTTCCTCAAAACCCTGAAAAACATCATTCAGGTGACCATTAATCAAGAATAAGATCTTCTGAATCATTAAGGACCAGCTATCCTCATCTCCTCTTGACTTTGGTAGTAATGCCAGGCAATGCGCAAGTTTCTGAATGTTGAAAACCAGACAAAAGTTATTGTGGATGTAATAATTTGGTTGATTACTACTTACTACTATTCCAGCATATTAACGCTGCATTTCGTAACATAATTTGGTTCAAGCAAACAGGACTTTACCTTCAGTATATTAACACTGCATTTTCCTGACAAAATTTTTGAAGCAAGAACATCTTCAGCCTGCATAAAACATACAATTAGAATCCATAGGCAAGCCATGATTAATTTTTGTGAGATAATCATCCTTAGTGTTTGTTTGACCATGGGGTCCTGATAGGTGTGATTTAATATTCTTGTTATGAGCATTAGCTCCAGTAAAAAGAAAATTTTCTAGGTTTTCATGTAAAGGGGATCAAATGAGGTTTACCTCCTTGATATCATTAATTAGGCTTAACACATCTATGGTATGGGATTATATATTCCTTTAGAACAATTCAAGAGGACATATGTCAAGCCAACCATTATTAGGTAGTAAGACCCCACAATGAGGCACTAAAGCAGCATAAATTATTTCCACCTTCTACCAGACCAAAATCTTACACAGAAGTTTTCTTTATCATAAAGTTGAAAATACTGTATATAAATATTGTGTGACTAAATAATATATGTTAAGCATAGAAAGATGGGAATACAATGGATGGCAACTTATCCAGAAGCTGGAATTAGAGAGCTTGTCTGATCCAATTGGGCACAATTGGTATTTGATCGTCTTAAGAAAGGGCATGTAAATCTCAATAAATGGAATAACAAAGTTATGAACATAAGTACAAGGAGTGTTTTGATAACGTACACAATTTGTTACATTAAGTACACATTTACGGTCATCCTCATAAAACGTATTTGATAATATATATTGTACTTCACTATGGAGTAAATGTAATTCCAAAAAGGAAGGACAAGGAACTTACAGTGTCATAATGGCGATTGATGCTAAATGGAAACAAAGACATAATTGTGCACAACAATTGAGCTGCTCCTTCCTGCATGTAACATGAAATCCACATGATACATGAATAACCAACATCAATAAATAAAATATAACAAAAATATTGCCTGCACTTCACTCAACTATATATCCTACCTAAGCAAAATATAATATATTCACGAGGCAGTATGGTAGACCACCATACCATGGGCCGCATTCAAGAAATATAAGTCTATATTAATCATGATAAATTTATTTTGAACGTAATATGCCGTAATCAAACACCACACCTGTGATGACCCTTCCTGGATTCATCAAGCTAACACTAACTATATAAAACTAAGATGCACCAATGGCAATAGCCTATATAGAAAGTTATTGCATGACTATAGCTCTGACAGCTTGGCCTCCACTTCTGGATATCAACTAAAAACAGGCGAATTTGCAAAAGACGAATAAAGAGGTTTCCTTACAACAACCTCAACTGATGGACTCCATTTTATAATCAAATGCAAAATTCATTTGAAAATTTGACCAGAGAAAAAAAAAAAGCAATTCTTTTGCGGCTAAACAGAGTTAAGCAACTTACCCAAACAACCTCTGAATGATCATCATCTAATAATTTCAAAACTGGTTGAATGACTTGTTGAACAAGCTTCCCAGCATGGGTAGTTCCATCCCTTTTTGCATTTGGAGATCCACCCAACCTAAAAAACAAAAGGAAATAGCCTCATAGTTGAGGACCTAGCACCATTACTAACCTATATAGCCTTCAACTACTATTGATAAACAATGAGGATTACAAATTCCGGTACAAAATTGTTAATGTCAATTACCACTGTTATATTATCTTGGTTTCATAAAGCAAGATGATGTATACGACTCTCAATGAAAATTTTGAGCTACTAACCTATATAGCCTTCAAATACTATACCTAAACAATGAGGATTACAAATTCCAGTACAAAATTGTTAGTCAATTATCATTTTAAAATATTAGCTTGGTATTAAAAAGCAAGATGACAGATGTGACTCCGAATGAAAATTTAGGCATGAGAGAGAGGGAGAAAGAAGATACTTGATTCAGACCTAGGGATCTAACTACAAGCATAATAAAACAATTTCATGTACTTGTAGTGTGCCCTTTGTGTCTTTGTGTGAGGCGAACATTTACATGGCTAACACTGTAGGATGTACAACCTTGTGAGGAGATCTGCCATTGAGGAGCAAGAGGCCATCTTCACAAATTGATAAGTTTTGGCAGACTGTTTGGAAAACAAAACACATCATTAAAGTTAATTTGAAAGATTATTTAAAATAAAAAAGGATGGTGCATAGAGTTTATATATAAGTCAATTTCATTCACAACAAAACCAGAAGTTCAAAAGAGGACAAAATCCAGAAAACATCATCAAAACCTACACAAATGCAGTCTGAGGTACTCCAAATGAAACACAACATAGAATCCATGTGATCCAAACAGGGTGCGCAAAATGAAGTGCTTAGGGAGAATTCTCAAAACATCCAATATAACATATGGTATTATCACAACTAAATATAATGACATTCAATTCTAGAGCTCAATCATAAGGGTTCACCGAAGATCATTAGGATATTGCGGTTTATTTAATTTATATCTGGCTTCTCTTTATCTTTATCATTTATTAAGTAAAAGGAATATCTGTAGTTTCTATAATTGTTGGAGATGAGCCAAAATTGTAGGCCATGGGTCTTACTACATAAGTAGAACTGTGAATTCTTAGATATTGATTGATGAACATGAGAGTAATTTGTTTATCAGGCATGGCTGCCAAGAGGTGTGCATATGCGGCACTAGGGCCATATTGATCAACAAAACCATGCCATTAATACAAATGCAGCACAATTTTCCTGGTAACCTGATATATACAGATTCAGGTCAAAGGAGATATCACAGTAACTGATAGTAGGAGCTAAAAACAAAGGTTACATCTGATTTTGATAAGTAATCTTTGTAATATCTTACAGTTGCTGAAAGCATCATGTGAGGATCAATAACATATATAGCAAGGCTAATAGATCTAAAATATTGGATATCGTATTTGCTTGTGAATCAAAACCACAATTGGCAAGGGCAGTGATTTTAGAGTTGTATCGTATACTTGTATTATTATTTTAAGAAGCAAAAGTTTAACCATAACATAATGATTATTATTTGAACAAACAGTCATTTGGATACCTGAATATGTGATAGAAGCTTCTGGAACCAACCAGAGTATGATTCCAAGAAACGCTCATAGCTGCATTCCTGACAAGTCACCCCCAGCAAACAAATTCCCGCCCAACATTTATCTGGCTAGAACAGAAGTATATGATCAAATGAATTCACAAGGAAGACATAGCAAACTCTTAGTATAAATCAAATAGAAAGTGTCTTATTTTTCCTCACCCTAACATGGTGTAAAAGTAAAACTATTAATTACACCTCAGGTTATGACTGTCAATTATAAAAGATGACTCATCCTAGAACAATTTTACTGTTTGACTTCCTCAAGTGACACTAAATCTTGTATCTAAAATTACCACTGAAATCTTACATGTGAACACTAAAAATTTTATTACTTCCATCTTGCCTCTGCAATCAAGTTCACCAAACAATTTTTTTAAGAAAGCTATGCAATTCTGTGGTTCCAATTTTGGCTTTTCTTTCTTAAGAAGGTCCTGTAGGTTCTCTCAAACCTCAAATAATTTATCAACATCATATACTTATTCATCAAGTCAAACCTTTTTCTTTTCATATAACCTCCTCAAAGAGACCCCTAGGTTCAAAAGACCCAACTCTTAACTTCATGCCGGTCACTTGAATATTAGAGAGAGGAAAGACTTGGCAACCCTACCATTGACAGCTAAAACTGCAAATTTACCATTCAAACTGAATACATGGACTTTCCTAAAGTACTAAACACATGTTTCAATAAACTCAAGAAAATCAAATTTATCAACAAAAAAAAGTAAAACAAGTAACGTTAAATAATTGGAATTTGTCAAAAATTAATTGGTACATACAATGTCACTGGCGATGAGCTCCATCAAATGGTTGACCCAGGAATCAATGGCGGACCTCCAATTATTGATTAGCTTTTGATCAGTCAAATCTTGTACAGACTCGCGAAGGAGGTTGTGAGTATTGATCATGTACACTACCTTGGACAGCTCGAATGGGCTCCCCAAAGGGTGCTTAGTGTCGGGGACATGGTCTCTAATGAGCGTGTGCAACAGACGAGGCTTTAGAGCAACATCGTACAAGTCCTTAATATGGTCGAAAGCTGCCATTGGAGTCCAAGCTTAAGCTCTAAAGTTGAACATACAGAGAAAAACAGAGGTAGTCAGTCAGGGTTTATGGATTGTTTGTTAAACCCTAATGGAAACGAAAAAAGCCAAATAGGCAGGCATGTAGAGAGTTCTCTGCAACTCGTCCACCTCCACAGACTGACATGAATGATTTAACTCTCAACTAAATACCCAAATTTATAGTTTGCAGAAAAAAGAAACATTCCATCAAGAAACTTACCAAATAGCCGACTAGGTTTGGCGTTTATGTATGGATGAATGAACAGAAGTTTGGAACTACATAAAAAGAATGACTGAAAACGTTTGAGAAGCAAGTGAAGATTGAGAATGTTTGGGAGAAAGGTAGAGCGGAGGAGAGCTTCGTTTTACTATTAGGTGTGAAAAAGGGTGTCACTGTCAGGGGAGGGTTGGGATTGAGAGCTGCCGCTGCTGGTTAGAGACAATGGTGTGGTGGGCTAAATTTCTGCTCGGGTGGGCTTTATTTTTGTTGGGCTACATATTACCTTTTTTGGTTCGCTGAAGTATTAGGGTTTAGGATTTTTATTTTATCAAAAGGGTTTAGGGTTTAGCTTATAAATTTTGAGTGTTAAGGGTAAACTAACCTGAAATGCGCCAAAAATCAACCAAGATAAAAAGGGTTAGTCAAAAATTAATGAGAAAAGAAATCTAGAAAATAGACTAAATAAAAACATACAAATCAATATTGGAGAGTTGGAACGTGGGTGACATAAGTCAGTGTGAGGATGTGGGTGCGTTGAGGAGGGAGGTGAGTTTTTGGTGAGGAAAGATTGGACGGGGATGATGATCATTTGGATTTCGGTAGGGAGGGTATGGGGGCTATTGTTTTGGCTAAGGGAGAGATTGGGGGTGGTGATATGGCGACCAGGGTGAATCAATTAGAATGTTCATTAATTTTAGGTTTTTTATCATAAATAGTCTTGAGGTTTGGGAAATTATCGTCTTTCTTTCGTCAATAAGGGTTTTTTGTGACCAATGGTCCTTAGGATTATCCTCTACCAGAACAAAGGCCACCCTCTTATACTTATGGACAGTGACGGATCTATAAAGACGCAAGAATGTAAGTTGCATCTCTCTTTGCCGGAAAAAAACCATGGTGATGGAAGAGTTTATTTATTTATTTTTTTTAAAAGCCAAAACAACGTCATTTGGATCGGGTCTTTAAAAAATAATAAAATCATAAGAAGCCTAGTGTCACAGGTCGCACATAAGTGAGTGCTATCGTGATTCTGAAGTTGATAGTGCAGTGGGGCACGTAGACGAGGACGTCGACACTATCAGTGGGGGAGAATGTCACGGGTCGCACATAGACAAGTGCTACCGTGACTCCGTTGGGACATCTATGCACTTAAGATGTAGTCTAAGTGTGGAATGGCGAGAGCTTAAGAGCTAGAATGGTTGGTGTTGGCCGGGTTGCACTTGTGAGGGGTATTTTGGGTATTTCCGAAGGTTACAGGAGGAATTGAGGGAACCAAGAATACCGAAATGTTTGTGATGTCGAGACGCAGGAAACGCAACTGACGGTTCGCCATTCGGAGTTCGTATGAGGGAGTTATACCCGATTATGACTCCTCGTGCATAGATGATGTTCTCTCCTGGCAAAAGGCTAAATACATAAAATGCTATAAAGGGGGTGACATGGTGTCATGCTCTCCACCACCCTTGGTGCTTACACCCTTGTAGCACTAAGCGAGCATCCTTATGACATTGGAGGTAGTCATAAGGGCGGGCATAAGATTGTTGAAAGATAATCTGTGTCTCTGAGGGAAAGGAATTCCCTAGGACAGTACGAACACGCAGGGCCATTCGTATAGTGCATCGTTGTAACGAGTGAGATCAACGTATAGCATTCGCTATGCCATCGGCTAGCAAGGCATTTGATAATACTCGATGGACTTGGCTTGGGTTCGGCCTTGTCCAAGATAGAAAGAAGATATTCGGATGCCGGTACGCATGGGTTGCGACCCCATGCAATGCATAGATGGTTATGTGGGACATTCGGAATACATATGTCGCCAAGGCTTGGGCGATATGCAAGTATGACAGCTTATGTGTATAGCTTGATGATGTGGGCTATCGTGGACGCTAAAGGAATGACTGACAGAAGTGTGGGTAAACCGATGGTGTGTTGGATCGCTATGTCTTGACTTGGACATGAGCGAAACATGAGTTAAGCATGCGACGTGGTCGATGCAGTTGACGTGTCTTATGCAACGCTTGATGTATGGGCGTCGAGGGTTCGTTGCCGGATGCAGAGTGATTGTATTGTCACAAGCTAGTGTGACTCGTTGTCTAGTGGGAGACGACACTTGAAGGGGAACCTTTCGCGAAGTTGTGAGAGTCATGAATATCATGAAGTGGGAGAAGGCTGACTGGGATCCGAAGGGATCCTGGGCCGCATGGGTGTGCTTTGAGTGGCGAGATTTGTGTTTCGCTTCCGCCGCGCCACGCCGCTCGCTCATCCCGTGACACTAGTCTTTACTCCACAAAACCTGCAATCAAATTAATCCATATACGAATACAATAGCATTCAAAGTTCAGCGAATGAGAGGATTTAATCCTTGAGTTGAATTGCTTTTCTTGAAACTGGAAGATTTCAAGAAAAAAATTAAATCTCTTATATTTTTTTAAATAAATTAAATTAAATTTCTTTTCTTATAGTGTTGTTTTCTTCTAGGTTTTTTTTTAATCTTCAGTTTTTCTATTCTTTTCTTTTTTTATAATTATTTTTTTGCTGGTTTGGCTCTTTATATATTAGTTTAATCAGTAACAAACTCTAACCCTCCATTTGGATGAGGGAAAATAACTCGGAATTTAGCTAAAAGTCGGGAATTTAAGAGAAGAAATTGACAATTCTCATGTTTGGCAACTTAAGTGCGGAATTTATTAAATTACGTGCGGAAAAAATCATGGAAATTGAGGCATCAAATTCTCGAGTTTAATTTCCACCAAAATAGACATAATTTCACAATTTCCATAGTGCGGTAATTCATATTTTCTAGTGTGCCAAAACTTACGACAACAACAACAACAACAACAAAAAAGCGCCAAACTAAAAACAGCGCCAAAAACCTATCAAAACCCTGGAAACAAATTGTCTTGTTGCTTTATAAACAAAAGTTGCGAGCCAGAGAAGAAGGAGCATCATAAAAAAGCTGCGAACCAGAGAAGCAAGGAGAAAGAGTTCTTCTTGGGTTACACATCTCTCTGGATCAAGTTTGAAGGTTAGTCTTCAAGCCTTTCTCTCCTTCTCTCCTTCAATTTATATTTTTCTAGTTTAGGGTTACCATGGTTTCTAAATGGCTATCAAAATTGGGTATTTCTTACTAAATTTATGAATGTGTTGAATGGGTTTTGTGATCTTTGTGGCACTATGGCTGGGTTTTGGGAAATCTTAACAAAATACTCTATGCCCAGGGATATTGGTGTGTGATTTGTGTTTATAGTACAGCTCTGTAGTTGTTTGTTAATTTTATCACTTTGTGTTATTGCCTTGCTCTATAGTTGTTTGTTAGATTTATTAATCAATGGAGCATAAGCAGGAGTCGTGCACTCAATATCTTGCCATTTAGCATTGGGTGTTTACACATTGTTTCGGCCAAAAGAAAAAGTAGTTGAACTGTGAATCCTATGAACCAAGTAATACATAATTCTGGCAGATTGTTAAGCCACGATAGTCTAGCTCCACTAATGCAAATAATTGTTCACTGATATGGGAATCTATGCAAGAAAATTCTTGCTTGACATGTATGTAAATAACTTTTATTTATTAAACCGAATTACTAAACAGTTTTAACTATATGAGTGTGTCTGTGGGGTGTACATTTAAACTTCAATGTATTGACTTTTATTCCCAGTGAGCATCAGAGATGCATCAGTTTTTTTTTGGTCGTTGATGCAAACATCTGTTTTCCATTGTTTTCACTTCACCGATATCCTACATCAGTCGTAGATGCATCGTATTAGTACACAACTAGCAAAACAAAAATATAACCAGTATATACCTCATAGGATAACTTCAACTATAGGCGTAAGTCCTTGATTTCTACCCCCAGAGCTAGTATATACTTCTGTCCTTGATTACTAAGTTTATCGATTTTTGTCTTCTCTACTTTCTATATCGTTTCCTTGCTCTGTAGTTATTTAGTTCATCAACGATATGTTATTTTATACTTCGAGGAATACCTTCTATGTCAGTTATTAGTTTTTTTGTTATTTCGAAATATTTAATTTCTGTCATTTATAATTTACATGAGTTATCCAAACATTGAAATTTTCAATTTCTGTCATTTACAAAATTCCACATATATAAATCCAAACACCGAAATCTTCAATTGCCAGAAATTGAAATGACGGAAATATAAATTCAGTCATTTTAAAATTCCATGTAATTTGTAATTCCTTCATCCAAACGGAGCATAAGAGGTTGATATGCATTTTGATTTGTTTATTGATTTGATACTTTGATATGCATTTGGATTAGATTAAGTGACATTGATTTTCATAAAATTAATTGATGATTCAATATGAATTTTGGTAGACTAATTATGTTATTGATATACTGTATAGACTATAGTCAATTAGTAATAGAGCTAAGATCCTTATTTGTTTTAATTATACAATTATGGAACAGTACTTTAAGAAAAAGTATCTAAATCTTTATTTGAATAATTATGGTAGTTCTAATCCTCCTTCGAATAATCCGGGTAACCTTTTAAAAGTGCCTCTTTCTTTAAAAAAATCATGGATCCGTTAATGCTTATGGAGAAGCAAATGAGAACTTCTCCTCATAATCACTTAAAATCAATCAAAGTGATTATATAGAGAAACACGTTTCTCCTCATAAGTGATTATGGCTCATTTAGAATCACTCTCAAACAAACCTTAAATTAAATCTTCCTCTCTTCCGTAGATTAGATTTGAAGTATAGTTTGTGTGGGAAATTAAAAAAAAACAAACAAACAAAAAAACAAAAACGTGTAGAGCGCGTGAGTGAAAGTGAGTTCAGGAAAACACATACTTCAACTTTTGTGTCTCTCGTGAATGGTGATGATGCAGGAAGAGATGCAGTCAGAGCCCGTGAGTGACTCGAAAGTCTTGTTTTGACATGAAAATTAGGTTAGGTTTGCCCACACCACACCACATCACATGGGTAGTAGTAATATGCCCATTCTATTCCTCTTTGAAAAATAAAAATAGAGAGACAACTCTAACTCAGACAAGTACCTAGTGCGATGTATAGGTATCGTTAGTACCAAACCAATGCGTAGGCACATTCCATTCTATTCTACTGTCATGTAGGTATCGTTAGTACCAAACCAATGCGATTGGATTGGTACCAAAGAAACAATTGGAACACTTTTGTCAACGGGTGGATGGCATTGTATTGGTGGGTTTGTTGGAAAGCAGTTTGGTGGGTGATTCTGATTCTTGCTTCAAATGGAGAAGACAGCCGCAGAGATGAGCCCTTTGCAATTTGCTTTTACAACTGGTGCCCACTTAAACCAACTTATATATGGCTATGTCACGTGTTGCAGTAATTCGGATCACATTTTGCTTATCAAATCCTATCAGACAATTTTTTTCTTTTATTTTTAAAAAATTATTAATGAACGAACTTAGAACATCTATCTTCCATTTCAATAACATAGAAATATTGAGAAGACTTGAAAGAAGGCAATCAAAGAAGGCAATTTCACAAGTTTATTGGGTTTAACACTAAGAAAATAACACTCGTATTTGGAGACAGGTTTGAAGTGATTTCCTTATGACATTGAGAATTGGCTTTTCACAATGACTTGAAGTTGAAGCTTTCTTGACCCAAAAAAAAAAAGGAAGTTGAAGCTTTAAAGCTACCCTTACGGGATTTGCTTGCTCCGGTTTCTTCCTAGTCTCGTCACCCTTATGAAACTAACACATTTCTTTCCATTTGGTCTAAAACTCTAGAAGACTAGATCTATATATTTGGAAAAAGACAATTAAAAGGATGAAAAGGTTTGAGAAAAAATGCTGCTATGGATGTGGAATTATGAATTACTTCTTGGGTGTAAAAATCACGTCGAAGTCACTGAGAGTCCACTCTGCCACTTCATCTTTGTCACTAACAAAAATTTCTGTACCCACATCCACTGATCCCCATATCCTTCTTGCAGGAGTGGTGCCTGGATCCTACAACAACAACAAACAGAAAATGAAAATCAATCACATAAAGTTATTGGTTGAATTGCATAAGCAGTTTAATTTGCAGTTTTTCTGTAACTAATTAGTTACCTGATAGAAGTAGAGTCTACTGGATAGGGCACCAACATCAAGCTCCCAAGTTCTTGCATCTCCAACCCAACCCTGCCCTTGTTTGGTTGGATAGCCATACTCAGCCCATATGGGGTGAGGCAGCAATTGCATTATCTCTTGTGCCTGAGGATTGCTGTAAGGGTCACATGTGCTTACAGGTTGCTCTAAATGTTTGGCATTCCCTGGGGCACAGTAGTAGTGATAAGCTGAGTATGGGAAGTTGGCTGTGTCATTTCTATAAATCTTTCTGTCATCTGGTGTAATATGGTATGGTGGGCAATTCCCCAAACCTGTGGGGCTGCACCAAGCTGGAGTTTCCGGGTTTATGATCATCTCCGTGTATCTGGTTACGTCAGTCAGCACGTCCCCGTTACAGGGTTGGCCATCGTTCTTCCAACAGCTACCAATATCAATAAGGTAAAACTGGCTCTTGGGTCCTCCCCCTTTTTTGATGTCCAAAGTCAACCTCACCTTAAAATTTGGTGACTCTGGAAGCTGAAATTTAACTTAAATTGTAAGTTATGTGATAAATGACTATATCATCCTTCTATACTCAAACAATTTAGAAGCAAATATTTTAGAAAACAAAAGCAACAAACTCTGGCAGATGTCAACTCTGGTATTCTGAGGTCCAACTTCAAACACAGATGATTACAATATGACACAATTAATTCTGTTGATTCGGTGGCCTTGTGGCCTTCACTAGATGATCATCTTCCAGGGTCGGTCTAAATGTCCCTGTACCAATTAAATAAGGTCGTAGAATGCAAAGTTTTCTAAGACCTTTGACATGGAGGGTTTGGTATGAATGTTACCTAACAATATTGAATAATAAATGTATTCATACAAAAAAGGACAGTGACAGATTAACACATTAATTATTCATGAAATCCCCCACTGAATAAATTAATACCTCTGGAAATGCAGTTAGTTTAACAAATTAAGCAAATCAGCCGTCCAGTTATGGCCTTCTTTTGTTACTTTGTTAACGTATTAATCACATGAAAGATGGAAAGCATACACCATCTTACATTTAAATTTTGTCATGAAGACAAACAATAAGACTAATTTTTCTGTATTCTTCTTAGAAGTTACATATGTTGGCATACATCATACAGCAGCAACTAAAACAAGAGAAAAATTCCATCATTCTAGCTTCAGCTTCTCAATATAATAATGATTGCTTGCTACTTGACAAAAGGAAGGAAATTAGATTCCAGTTCAAATGAAACGTTTCTACTTAGAAATTAAATTCAAATGAATGGTTTCTACTTACTGTTTTTAGCATTCCTCTTGTATCATAGTGATAGCCTCCAGAATATCCTTGGGTTGCATCAGCTCTGAGGTACAGCATCAGCCATGGATATTTCTTTGAAGTCTTGAGCTTATGACTGAAAACCCAACTTCCAACACCAAGTTTCTTCTGCCAAACCACCTCATAGAAAGATATCCCATCAGCTCCACCATTTCCATTACTGAGATCAGATCCCAGATCATAGGACCCACTGAAACTTCCTCTCATTTTATCACCATCCAACAACACTGTCTCTTGGTGATTCACAATGGGTTGATTCATACACCCACTCCCAAAGCAAGGAAACTTTCCCGGACTGAAAGGAGCTGCCTTTTTCCCATTTGCAGGGCACAAACCAGACTCTGTGTCAAAGTTACCATTTTTCAGCATAACCATCCAAAATTGCCATGGTTTTGGAGAGTCTGAAACTTGACATAAAGAACCCAGATACAGCTCCTTCTCTGCTGCATAAAGGTCTACATTGTTCAAAGCCCCCTGGCTAATCCCTGGGAATGGTTTGCCCACCCCAAGTTTGTTATCATCTTTGCTCACTAAATGTCTTAGAGAAGAACCTGCCCCATCAAATTCAAAACAAATTATGAATCATATCAGCACATAACTACTTCAATCTAATGACAAACACAACTATGAAGTGCATTGAGATGAATTTGGAACATCTATCAAATACATTGTATACTATCAAACTGAATGCCCATGTACATGATTTTTTTTAAATTAAAAAATTAAAAGGAAGAAAAAAAATAAAGATTCTTCCACCCAAAAACAAATTAATGATAATAAAATCATTTGATATGAGAACTAAAAAGAAAAAAAAACCACTCTTCCTCCTCAATCCCCGAGTTGTTCGATGGTGGGGCTTACTTGTGAGATTAAAGCAATCAGCAGCTCTTGGGCTGCCCATGCCAGGTGCTTCTGCTCCAACTTCATTGCAGAAGTTCCAAGCTTCCAAGGCCACTCTCAGTTCATCTCTTCTCATTCCTGGGTCTCCCACAGCAGAGATATAATCCTTCCCAGAGGCACCTTGAAGACTGATTAGAAGAAGCACATGTGCTACGAACAATGACACGTGCACCATCTGATTCTTCTTCATGCTTCTCTCTCTATCTCTTCTCTGCTTTCAGAGACAGACAGAGCATGCGAGTGGGCCTTATTTATATGCAACAAATACAGTGTTTGGAAAGGGGTCTCTCTCTCTCTCTCTCTCTCTCACGCAGCTTGCTGGTGAAGTGGGGATGTTAGCCAGCTCCTCTACTTTTCTGTAATATTTTATTTTAATTGATTAAAAATCAATGTCATGTAGGTAAATAAATTATATTATAATTAGTCTGTTCTGTTGAAACTTGAAACAGTAAGACCGTGCCGTGTCCTTGCTTTCCTTCACCCAAAGCTATGTATCTATGGTCCGTCTCTGTGGCCCCTGTTTTTTTTCTCATGGAAACCGAGTTTTTTCTCGTATTATTAATAAGTAAGCACAGCTCCCCTTGCTTGCTAGCGCTTGAAATTTTGAAAATCTCATCTCCTCCCAACTTTTTCAAGAGCAAAAAGTCCTTTCTGTGGTTTCCTTTTTTTCTTTATATTCGAAAGTATTAGTTTTGTTGATTGTGTGACTCCAACTAGAAGCAACTATCGATTTGATGGATTCTCTTCTCTCTCTGCCCACTTTTTCTCTAGGTGGTTACATGTGGGGTCTTCTGGTCAAAAAGAAACACAAGAGCCAAACTGGATTTGGTCTGGAAATAAGCAAAATTGGAACAATATGTCATTGCTTTCTCGTAAATAAGGTTTACACAAATAAAATCAGGGAAGCACTTGTTTCTTTCAGGCCGAATTGCTGTCACTTTTTAAAAAAGTTATTTCTATTACGCTTTGAACGCTTTGGAAAAAATGAGCGGTAAAGTAAAACAGTCTTTTATGTATTTCCATTTGCCTTTTTCGTATTTTATCGTTAAATGGTAACAATTTTCAATTCATGAACAGTAGTTGTCCCTTTTTATAACTTTTTTAATGAAGGTAGGTTGGGGGGATGGAGTACAAGCTCCACAACTTATAATCATTAAAATCAAACCAAGGTCAAATCAAATGTATCATCCTCGTGATGCAGCTCGTCGCCAATTTCGATTAAAATTCATACTAGGATAAAAGAATGTCTTCTTATGTCAATGATATTTATATTTTTTTTTGGGTTAAATAATAAGTTAAACATATAGTTTGAAGTAAAAAAAAACGTAGAGAAAGAAAAAATGGAGGGAAAAGTCGGGGGTTTGTTAGCAAGACCTCTAGAAGCTCTTAAATCTGAAGAGAGAGAAATGACTCCTAGTAGCTGTCTATAATTAAATGGTGCTTTATTTTAATGCTATTTTTAGTATTTATTTCATGCAAACTTATATATATATATATATATATGAAGAGGGACCATTTATGCTAAACTAAAAAAAGAAATAAATCATTTATGATTCCCTTAACTAGGTAGCGTAGTTGGAGTTGAAATTTTTTAAGGAACTTCTAAAATAGCTTTCTAGTGTTTTTAGCTAAATTTTAACTAAAAAATAAGGAGCATGATTGTGAATGCTGTAATCACATATCACATGCGGCGATATTTCAATATTTCGTTTTGTTGACACATTTTAAATCTCATTTATTTATAACCAATACACAACTGCAATGTGATTTGTGCATAATGTAAAAATAACAATAATAAATAAATAAATAAATAAGTTGAGAAAACAATTTGGTGTCTATGGATAGTACTAACATTAACATTATTTATGCATATATAATGTAAAAATATTCCGTTGACTTGTAGATTAGTGGTATTAAGTTCGAAACTCCCTTACACTTCGCGTGTATGAGAAACTTCCCTCATCCTTCCTAACTACGGCAGGAAAAATGTAAAAGTAGTCCACATGGTGATGATAGATATTATATGGCACTTGCTACTAACTTTACAAAGTTCAACGTGGACGCCGACATGAGTTTGTTTGTTTGTTTGCCTGCTCCTTTAGTCTCCCTCTCTATCTAGTTCTACCGTATCACACAAGCCTAATGCAATGCTAATGATTAATTTATGTCCATCTGTCTGGATAAGTATCTTATTTCTAGATTACACATGCACTGCTATACTAGTACTGTACTTATGCAGTGATTATGAGAAGATGCCTACAATTCAATGCAAACACCCAACCCAACCCACACAAGGTAGGGTAGGCACCAGTGGCAGCATTCTCCAGAAGGCATTACAAAAACTAATTAATATGTCTTGTAATTGAGGGTCATGAATTATTTGAGAAATTAGGAACAGGTAATGTTTTAGGTTAGGTGGTGGATACACATTTCATCAAATCATTTATATATATGTATACACTTAGACATAGTATAGTATAGCAGATAACCCTGACTGATATACATAAATTATAATGCCTACCTTGCAATTGCTTGCTTGCTACCTTAAAGTCATTTCCCACTCTTTACTCATATCGTACTATTCTCAGTGATTCAGAAGCTTCTTTCAGCAGTATCTAGCTAGAGCAGGCTGCTATTCCACAATAATGTCACCCAATTTGTTTTCCGCTGACTCTAGTCTCTGGAGAATAAGAATCAAACTCAACTCATCAGGACCATGTTAGATTAGATTACACTAACCTCAAAAGTTTTAAGCTGTCAAAAAATAGTCAACCAATCATGTATATCATGATTACATGTTCTCTCTCTCTCTCTCTCTCTCTCTCTCTCTCTCTCTCTGAAACTACAGTTTAAAAGTTGTCCATTTATCTCTTCTTGGCATGATCCAGGTGATCCATATATATATAAACATTAAACTTTCATATTACTTGAAACCATGGGCCAGGCGGATACGCATGGATTTAATTATTGTAATGGATGGTAGTTGTCTAGTTGAGGATCCATTCCATCATCCATAATTGCCTTCCTGATCCCTTTGCAAGTTGTTGTCAAACAAATAGGCCCGGGCTCTGCTCTCACTGTCACTTCATTTCATCCTCCAAACGACTTTCACCCATCCAGTGCCATTGATAAGGACCATATATTTCAATTTCAAAGTTGAAAAACATATATAAAGTTTAGCCCAACAGACCGGGCCATATAAAATTGGAGCCCAAGGGAATCAAAATCCAAAACTCTCCCATGCTCACTTAGATGCGGAAATGCTATAATGAGGAGTTTAGAGTGAGGAACTTATTTGAGGGGTTCATTGTCAAAGCTCCCCTAGTTAGCTGAAGTCAGCCGAGATTGAAGTATAACCTGCCTGCCAAGTCTGAAAATTTATTAAGTAATTTATGAAATCAGTAACATATTTAAATATTCACTAAAGAAATAATAATTAAAACATAATTACTAATTAAAGTAATTCATAAAAGCTAAGATACTACTTAATTACATATATTAAATTAAAGAAGTTGACCAAAAAAACAAAAATAAAGAAACTAATTTTATATTTTAAAAAAAACCTCTCCTGACGAAATTTTGTCGGCATAGGTCTATGCCGACAAATATTTGCCAAATTAAACTTCTACCGACAAAAGCTATCTATGCCGACGCAATATCATCGAGGAAGGTCTAATTTGGCAAATATTCATTGGGATAGAAATTTGCCAACGAAATTGCGTTGGGAGAGGTTTTAAAAAAAATATATATAAACTTAGTATGTTTAGGTTAATAATTTTTTTAATTTTATTTTTAGTAATTCAATAATATCTTAGTAGCGTAAAACCGAGCAGCTATAATGTTAAGTTATTCTATTTTGGAGTATCGCCGAGCGGCTATACTTTTAAGATATTCTATTTATGGAGTATCGCCGCGCGGCTATACTCTTAAGTTATTATATTTTGGAGTATAGCGGTGCGGTGTTACTGTTAAGATATTCTATTTTGGCGTATAGCCGCATGACTATATGTTAAGTTATTCTATTTCGGAGTATCGCTGCTCGGCCATACCCTTAAGTTATTCAATTTCGGAGTATCGCCGTCCGGCTATACTCTTCAGTTATTCTATTTTGGAGTATAGCCGGTCGGCTATACCATTAAGTTATTCTATTTTGGAGTATATCCATCCGGCTATACTGTTAAGTTATTCAATTCACCTCACACTCCTGAATGTGTATCGCTTACAATCAAAACAATGAGGATCCATCCTGGTGCTACCGCAACTTTGTCAATCACAGGGCATTGAAGGTTGCAGACAACATTCGGCAGTAGTCAGCCAGCATTACGGCCCGTTTTGATCTCGAGTTATGCAGTACTGATTTTAACGATCATGACTACTCCGTCAACATAAGAAGGGTCATGCTAACTGGATATCCCTTGCTGGTGGCTCAACTAAAATGCACAGCTGGTAGTGTTTCCAAAGGATACTACCTAACACCAGCGAACGATAAGGTGTTGCATCCAAAATAGAATAACTTAAAAGTATAGCCGGCAATATACCAAAATAGAATATTTTACCAGTATAGATTAAGACACTTCCCTGATATTTTAAAAGGGATCTATCCGAGAGCAGTGATCAACAAAAGGGAACCTCTATCCTAAACCCCTATATTTTAACAGTATAGCCGTGCGGCTATACTATAATATATTCAAGACGAGACGAACACGAAACTTGCACTCGCAGTCAAGCCATTTATTCTCTATCAACTCAAGCTTCGATTTGTTTTCTTTGGTTTCGGTTGCTTCGTCCTCCGGGTTTCGCAACGAAAACAGACCCGACCAGCCTAGGCGCCCCGCCTAGCTGCCTAGCCACCACCTAGGCCGATTTTTCAAACACTCTGATTGACTGAAAGTCTGAAACCCGAAATTGAAACAATTTAGCTGCAAATTTGAGCTTGAGATTGGGAAGCCGAAGCAGTGAAGCACAAGTCAGGTCCATAGAAGAACAGATCATGGAGATTAGGAATCCCAAATACAAAATTTGCTGACTTGGTGTCTGTCTTCAGTAGAAGGAAATGATGAAGTTGTCCTATCATGGAGTTTCTGTGGTCTTCCCAATAACAAGGTTCGGTTTTTAAGCACTTGTAGGATGAAAGTGAAGTTTTTGTTCAGGATCAAAAGAAGTACAAAGCTACAGAAACTGGTTGATGCTTTGTGTACCATCGTTCCCTGGATCCTGAATCATTAATAATTTTGTTTGGGAACGACCACATTCACAAGCAGAAGACTGCTGAGGAGGTAAGACTTCATCAAAACCACTGTATATAATGTATATAACTGGATATCCCTTGCTGGTGGCTCACCTAAAATGCACAGCTGGTAGTGTTTCCAGAGGATACTACCTGACACCAGCGAACGATAAGGTACACTTGCATCCCCCAAGTGCTTGGGTCACAAACCAGAGTGGGTGATTTACAACGAGTGTGTCATGGCAAGCAGGAAATTTATCCAGACAGTGACACAAATTCCTGGTGAATGGCTTGTTGCTGGTGTACAAAACCAGGACCCATTCTGACAGAAGACATGTTATTTGTGTTTTCCTTTTGGTCGAATGTTATTTTGTGATCTATTTACTTGTTTAATGACAAAGAATAATTTATCATAATGAGCAAACCCTGTTTTAATGAAGTCTGCCCTTTTGCTTGAAGGTTTTCGTTTTGCTTGGTCTAACTGCTATTTTGCTGTTTAGACTTCTTTTGTGGCCATCTTGGCCACCTTGTTTTCTATTGTCATATTGCAATAAAATTCTGTTTCCTTTTCCTGAAAAAAAACACACAAACAAAAATGAAGTCTGCCCTTCGGTCTCTTTTTTCGTTGGAGCTGGTTATCACTTCGATTTGTGACTTTGTATTTGGGGGTGGTGGGGGTTCAATGGAGGGTGTAATGTAGGATATAGGCATATAGCCGAAGCATGCCATCTTTCTTTCTTTTTGGTCATAGGTGAAGGATTCCACGTTTGCCTTTTTTATTTTTAGGATTTAGAAGTTGAATTGAAAAACTAAATTATATGGAAGTTTAAAACAACTTAGGATGGAATGTCTTCAAAAACAGAATATCTTAACCGTATAGCCATGCGAATACAATAACTTAAACGTATAGCCGCACGGCTATATGCCAAACATTTATAGGTTAAGACACTTCCCTGATATATTAAAAGGGAACCTCTATCCGAGAGCAGGGATCAACAACGGGAACCTCTATACTAAATCCTAATATTTTAAAAGTATAGCCGTTCGGCTAGACTATAAATATATTCAAGACGAGATGAACACGAAGCTGGCACTCGCAGTCAAGCCATTTCTTCTCTATCAACTCAAGCTTCGATTTGTTTTTTTTGGTTTCGGTTGCTTCGTCCTCCGGGTTTCGCAACGAAAAAAGACCCGACCAGCCTAGGCGCCCGCCTAGCCGCCTAGCCACCGCCTAGCCGCCTAGCGCCCGCCTAGCCACCGCCTAGGCCGATTTTTAAAACACTCTGATTGACTGAAAGTCTGAAACCCGAAATTGAAACAATTTAGTTGCAAATTTGAGCTTGAGATTGGGAAGTCGAAGCAGTGAAGCACAAGTCAGGTCCATAGAAGAACAGATCATGGAGATTGTGAATCCCAAATACAACATTTGCTGACTTGGTGTCTGTCTTCAGTAGAAGGAAATGTTGAAGTTGTCCTATCATGGAGTTTCTGTGGTCTTCCCAATAACAAGGTTCGGTTTTTAAGCACTTGTAGGATGAAAGTGAAGTTTTTCTTCAGGATCAAAAGAAGTACAAAGCTACAGAAACTGGTTGATGCTTTGTGTACCACCGTTCTCTGGATCCTGAATCATTAATAATTTTAGTTGGGAACGACCACATTCACAAGCAGAAGACTGCTGAGGAGGTAAGACTTCATCAAACCACTGTATATAATGTTACTTATAAAAATAATTTTATTGTTGCTTGACTGATTTGTTACCCTATTATAGATGATGCCCCTAAACTTATATATTTCTGTTTCTCATGATCAACTCCTTGTTACTTCATGACTTTGTGCAGCATCATGGAAGACAGTGATGAAATCGATGTCTTTCTGCTCTCAGATAGAGGTTCCCTTTTAATATTCTCTTTGTCATGAAGTGTTGAGCTATACTATGCTCATCTTTGATAGAGCTTTTGAAGACAGTGATCAACAAAATATTAAGACACTTTCCTTTTAATTTGTCATGAAGTGTTGAGCTATACGGTGCTCATCTTTGAAAGGGGATTATAGGTAACCAAAGGTTTTGGATGGAGAGAGCCTTACTGCAAAGTTTCGTCGACGAGTCAATAAAGTCGTAACACTTTCAGACCCCAAAAATAAAAACACAAGACGGTTTTTCTTGTTTTGTTTTTGGTCGGTAAGTTGAAGTTGCTCTTGTTGTAGTGTTGCTAAATATTGAAGATGCAAATAAGGGGAACCCCTGGCCTTATTTGTTTCTTGGGTGCTTTTTGTTTTAAGTTTTAATTACAGTATGAGCAAGGAAAGGGCAAAAAAAAAAAGATGAACTTCTTACTATGGTCAAATTGTCTATACAATTCATCTTTTACAAGGCATGATTACAATTTACATGCAATGCATTAATCTTCAATGAATATTCTGCCAGGAATATGCAAGACGCAGGCCCAGCTTCATCTTCAATACTTCCATCCCATGCTTTGACCAGAATGAGAAAATCAGTGCTGTTTCTTCCCCTCTGAAAAGAGCATAAACCAGTTTTAAGTTTGTGCAGTTTACAAGCGATTCTCCAAGAGATCAGGCAGTGTTATCTTCCCGGAGTGGTTCTGATCAAGCTTACTGAACTGATTGCAGATTTGCAATATATCTTTCTCCCCTATCTTTCCCATCTCTTTAAGCTTGTGAATAACATACTCTGATTTACTGAAATATGCATTGGAGCAAAACAATGTCGGGATGTTATACTAAATCATTGGTTACTTCTAAAAAATTACTGAAGATGATAAATAACAGTTAAAATGGTAGAAAATGTAAATGACAGATAAGATGGGATTATGGAAAGCCACCTGATGAAACCATGGTCATTGATGTTGGCAGCAAGCAGATCCTGGACAGTGATATCCCGATCCAAAACCCACTTGATAATCCTCCTATGTCTTTTGTCCACTCTGGCCTCTGCCAAATACATAAACGCCCGAGCCACCGCCAGTGTCGAAAACAGAAGCCACACCGCAGCGAAGAGCCTCCCTTGGACAGTCTTGAAGGCCCTGTCCCCGTACCCAACCGTCGTAACAGACATAACTGACAAGTAAATAGAATCAATCCAATTCAAATTCTCCACAAAACAGAGAACCAAAGCTCCCATGCCAATGGACAACACCACCACTCCAAGCGCCAGACCAACCTTGAGCCTGATTCTCATTCTGCCCTTTGCCACATCAACAATATAGTCCCTAGCGGAAAAGCGATGAGAGTGAGCCTGAGCCTGAGCCTGAGCCTGAGCCTGGCCCATTTGAATTCCGGTCAAGATCATATTTTCTTGCAAGTCCAGCACAAAATTGACAACCCCACTTAGCAAGATGTCAATAAAACCAAACCCAAAAAGCACAAACACACAAGCAAAAATCTTTGTGAATGTTGTTGTGGGTGCAATGTCACCGTACCCAATGGTGCACATGGTGACTATACAGAAGTAGAGGGCGTCGACAACCGGGTGGGTTTCTATGCCGGAAAATTTGTCCCTGTTGAAAGAGTAAATTACAACACCGAGAGAAAGATATATGAGGAGCAAGAAGACGGCTTGCCTGATGATGGAGCTGGACTCGGACTGTGGTTTGGGGATTTGGGTCGTCTTTGGCTTGAGGTCTCGCATGACGGCCATGGCCGGGGCTGTCTTGCAACGGTGGAGAGTACCCGGTTTCTTGGTGCGGGCACTCGGGGCTCCGAATTGGGTTGTTGAGGAGGAGGAGGAGGAGGAGGAGGACTGTGGGTCTTTCTGTACATGATGCTGCTGGGGCTCTTGGAAGATGAGCAGAGTTGGGTCGCTGAGGGGCGGAGCGATTTTGAATGAGAAATCATGGTCTTCGATTATGGGTTGGAGTTGGTGTTGGGGCCCTGTTTGGGAGCCGAGAAAAGGCTCATTTTCCATCAGAGAAAAAAAAGGAATAGATTCTCTTTGGAGGTAGTGTACTGTGTAGATAAGGTGTTGGTTTAAGTTTGTTTAAAGTTCGAGACTTTGTTCACTCAAAAATAAAAAAAAGGTTTGACACTAGCAAAGGGGCCCATGCCATTATTCAACGAGAGAGATATAGCACTATTTAAATATAGAAACACACCTAAAATCAACTCCAAAGTTAACTTTTTGGGTGTGTTTATAAATGGGTTTTGAGTGTGTGTAATGATGGGTTTTGAGTGTGTTTATATGTTTAAATAGTGCTTGGGTTTTTTTATAATTTCAACTCCCATTTTGGGTGTTTTAGTGAAACTCCCTTTATTTATTTATTATGCTGTAATACAACTGAGTCTGAGAGCATCCACAGGAAAGTCTCCAAATTTTAGCTAAAATAGCTAGAAAGTTATTATAGCCAGCAATATTCTCTACTTTGGGTAATCTCTAATATTTTATTATGAGATTTTTTATTTAAACCCCACACTTCTCTTAGTTCACCCCAACTTTTAATTTAAATTTTCACAATTTCTAATAAAACCCCACTATCTTCCCAAACTATCTTTAAATACACCCCAAGCTGAAAAATTAAGAAATAAAAGAGATTTTATATTTAAACCCCACAATTTTCTTTGTTTATCCTAATACTTAAATCATTAAACTATATTTGTAGTATACATGAGATTTTGTTGTTTTTACAAGCTGTTTTTATCATGTGATTAGATCATATGGGAAATTGTAGTTTGTTATGGAGGTCTAAACAGAGAAACATATAAAAATCAAATACTGTTGAAGGGAGTGCCAAAAAAAAAATTCAAATAGCAATTGAAAAACCTGTTGAAAAATTTATCTCCATCCTAGATTCCCCAACTTATAAACAGATAAAGATAATGTGGGGGCAATACCTTGATGAGCGTCAACAAATCTCAGCCATGGGTATTAACAGCTTCCCATGCCAACTTCTTCAGGATTGGAAGATCCATGTCCCAAGCCTTCCGGGCAGCATACCTTAGAAGCATATACATTGGCATCCCACAAGGACAAATGCTTGTAAGGCAAATTGTGCTTCTTGCATAGGTCGTTCTAAAACTTAATATAAATAGTGGTTGGATGATCTTTTTTTGTCTTTTTACACAATAATAAAACTTAATACGAAGAGTGGTTAGATGACCTTTTTTGTCTTTTTACACAATATAACACTTACAGCTTAATGATTTAATTGGGTTGAAAAGTCTTTGTTTTATTATATATATATATATATATGTACTTGAATGAATAAAAGCTGTGGCCGGGTCTTTTTGCTGGTCTCCAAAATTGTGCTTTAGGAACTTTGGCAAAATGGGCAAGTTGTTTTGGAGTGATGCATATAGATAAGTGGGCTGCTTTATTTGGGTGAACAAAAAAAAGTGTGGGGTTTAAATAGAAAATCTCTTTATTATTTCTCTCTCATCCTCTCTAAATTAAAAGTCCATTAAAAGATCAAAAAGTATGAGGTGAGAGAGGGTTGTGTGCTTAGGGAGAGAGGAGAGGAAGAAATTGAGAACCCTCAATTTCTCTCTCCTCCTCTCCAAATGTAGAGAGCCACCAAACTTAAATAGGGAGTTCTCCAAAATAGAGAATCAAATAGCAAGTCTGCTGGAGCTGCGTTTTATTCTTATTTTAGCCAAAATGACTAAGGATCAGAGTATAGCAACTCTGCTGGAGATGCGTGCTCACGACTTTAACCAATGTTTACTTTCACTATCATTCTTAACACTAGACACGTGTTCATTGACATAACTATAATTAACTTTTGCTTTGTATTTATGGAACTATGGTTATGTCAATGTACACGTGTCAAAAATACTCTTATGGGTTAATGTCAATAAGGGTAATTTGATGAACTTTCAAAAATGGTATTGGTGCACCATGCGCCCAACTTCCAAGATTGAAAAATAAAGGAGAATTGACTTCTATAGCCCAAAAGTGCAAAAAAATTTGAAAACGAAAAGAGAGAGAGTATAAAGGTGGTGGCAATGGAGGCTGACAAGATCACGCAATGAACATGATTGCTTGCTACAATTATGGGATTCACATGATTAGTCGGACAGATGATAATCTTGAAAACTTGAGCAACTCACCTTTAAGAGCAATGTCTTGAAATAATTCATCGCCGTAATATTGTAGATAAGTTAATGGCACTAAGGCTCTATCCGTCCAAACCTTTGGTTCCCTATAATCCCCTTTCAAAGTTGAGCATAGTATAGCTCAACAACACTTCATGACAAATTAAAAGGGAAGTGTCTTAATATATAGCTAATATTTTGTTGATGTATTACATGTATGGTATGGTCGATCCTTTGTAATATCGATCAAACATTTGACAACGTATTAGGTACATTAATTTGGTATCGACAATGTATCAGATATTGTAAATTTATAATGTACCAGATACTGTAAATTGGTATCAACAATGTATCAGGTATTGTAGATTGGTATCAATAATGTACCAAGTATTGTAGATTGATATCAAGTACCAGATAATCAATGTGCAAGAGAAAATGTAGGGTAGGTATCATTTTATTGTTAAACCCATGTGACACTTACCTATTAGCAAATTGATTGTTTTTCACCAGGTGACTCAATTTGAGATGCAGTGGATTCGTATTGAACATCAAAGTTTGGCATAGACAAGACCCCCAATGCCAAAAGCCTTGTGTCACTTATTGGACCCTCCATTGCCAAAAGCCTTGTATTGTATTGGCAAATTGGGAATTGCTTATCGGACCCTCCTAGTCTCCTAGACGAGGCCTAAGAATTAAGTTCAGATACCCAAGTATTAAAACTGTTTTTGGACCCAGTATTGACTTATTCACGAAGGCTCTTATCATCAACGGACCTACATGAATAAATGAGCTGATTATGCAATGATTTCTTTTTTTCTTTTGAATATGGCATTGGCAGCTTAAAATACACATGGATGGAGTTGATCTTGATGATAACGAAACCAACGATGATTGGCCATAGTTGGAGTTTACCAAACAAAGAGAAAAAGAACAAAGAAAACTGACATGATTGGAGTTTACCTCTTGCTCTACTTGTATAGTTGTAGCCATTTGTTGTTTGGAAAATGCTAAGACACCAACCTTTTCTTTTTCTTTTATTTTTGTGTCTGAAACTGAAAGCAAAGCACTCATACTAAACACTCAAGAAAGAGGCAAAGTCAACACAAAATAAAGAATGACCCAATTCGATACAGCCAACAAACTTAAAGACAAAAATCCAGAAGAAAGCAAAGTACTAGTACAAAGCCTTGATTGAGTACTAACTACTTTTTTTGGGATAAAAACGAGATATTATACTTTAATCTAATCTAGACTATGGGGATTTGAACTCAGATGCAGCATGAGAAGTACATTTGCTCTAATCAACTTGACTAAGCACATATTTCTTGAGTGCTAATTAATTAAGCAAGGACTAAACTGAATTTGTAGATCCATCTGTCTGTTTGAAAAGCATGTGTTATCTTAATTCTATGAATTGGAACTATTTTTCCTTTTTTTATATTTGTTTTATTATAATCAGAATATTCATGAAGTGGAAGTTGGAAACGGTCCATTTATACGTACTCCTTAATTAATGATCTGATTTGACTTTTATTTTTTGTTTTTCTTATAGTAAAATGAAAATACAAAAAATCATGAGACACCAACAATTATACGTACAAATAATGCTGAGGGAGAAGAACATTAAAATATATAGCTGAAGATTCGTCGTGCGATCACAGAGCTGAACTGAATACATAGCTGAAAACGAGAGAATAAATCCCAAAGCTAATAATTCTGTGTGTATGGTGTGCATATATATATTATATCCTAAATTTTTAGTTTCTCCAAGATTGTAAGCAAAAGAGAAAATCACCTAACCTATTGGGTATTGGGGCCAAGTCCGACTAGAATCCCACCAACAAAATATTTTGCAAAGTCAAAGTTGGCTTTTACTTGGTTATCAAATATTCTAATTTATATACACAAGTGTGAAAGTGTAGTTTTCTTATTATATTCACACTTGCGTCTTACTGTATTTTTTTATATATATTATATATGCAAAATCCATGCACAGCCAGCAGTATATATCCGAGGACCTTTTTATTCAGGAATGCATAGGGCTCATTCAACATTTTTAAGTCTTCATTCTTGGATCAGTATTGAAAAAAATTAAATAAACCGTAAATTATTAAGACATCTAATTGTGATATAATAAATTGACCAACATGGTGCTTTCTAAGAATCACTAATATGATTACCCCATTTAAACAAGATTTGGGTGTTTTATGGATGATCTATGAATCAAAACTTTACAGATAGAGGGTTCAGATCAATGAAATATAATGCATCTCAATTGAAGTTCCTTGAAGAGATGATGCATTAAAAACCCTCAATTTCATTCAATTTCTTCAACTACATTTAAGGCTCTAGAGGACCATTATACGCCTTAAATAATTAATCATGAAATTTTCTTGATGGATATTGTCTTTAACAAAAGATATCACAGCCTGCACAGAGAATATATACATTTTATGTTGAAGTTTTGACATCCTACCCACATTTATGTTGAAGAGTGTTACTTAAAACGACATCGACATGACTCAAATTGAAAAACCATTGCATCGTGTCAATTTGATTACCGCAAATAAATCACATATGTAGGGAAATTTTTCCCAACGGACACCACCTTGCATTCATGGATATGCCCCCTATGCTTTCAAAATAGTCTTAGATTACCATATGTTCTTTGAAATATCTTAATATACCACCTAACCTATACTTTCATTAAGTGTCTCGCGTAAGTGATTCTGTCAGATTTGAGAAAAGTTCCATTAGCTGATGTGGCCCCCAATTCTTTTCAATCTCTTAACAAGGGAGAGGAATGGTTAGTCAGGTTGAGAAAAGTGGGGAATTTGGGAGAAAAATGTTAGGTTGAAGGAATTTCAAGGTTGGGAATCTCTGAAAAAAGGGCTCGAATCTTTGAATATGGAGGAAGGCTGCTTTTTATCTGTGTGAATACTAACTAAGTCAGTGTGTTCGGTTATCTGGGAAGGGGGTCGCATGATTTACTTGAAAATCTTTGAAAACTGTTTGGCGTTGGACTTTAAGGTGGAGGTTCATATTTGGGAGAATCTAGAGGTTCAGATTTGGGAGAGAATGAGGGATTTGTGAGAAAATGGGGAATTTGATTTGGGATTTCATATTTGGGAGAAGAAGGAATAGGGTTCATTCCCCCTTTTCTGCCAAATTCTCCCTTTTCTCAACCTGACTAACCCTTCATCTCCATTGTTAAAAGATTGAAAAGAAGTGGGAGCCACATCAGCTAACGGAACTTCTCTCAAATCTGACGGAATCGCTTACGTGAGACACTTAATGAAAGTATAGGTGGTATATTAAGACATTTCAAAGAACATGTGGTAATTTGAGACTATTTTGAAAGTATAGGGGGCATATCCATAAATAAACCTTAGATTAATTTAGAGTGATTGTAAACTATCACTTGTATACAAAATAAAAAAAATAAAAAAAAATTATAGCCGGAGCATTGAAAGTCCAATTCTAATGCCGCATGCTCTCCAAAACTTGGAAAAGATATTTTCCATTGAAAAGTTATAATCAATTACAATTCTAGAAAAAGCTAGACCCATTTATTTGATTTCCATTCAATTTAAATTTAAGATCAAAATATTAAATTTTCTAATGACGGCAGCGAGAGTGGTGGTGGTGGGGATGGCGGTGATTTGAATGACTATGGCAAGGTGGTGGTGACATGGTGGTGATATCCATGATAATTAAAATCCACCACTTTTTGCATTTCCTTTAAAGTCAATGATTTTTTAAACTATGGAGTCTTTTGAAGTAATGATTGAATATATCTAAATTTGAATGGATTTTAAAAAATCGAGATTAAATACACTCAGAATTTTATATCATAATTGAATATCCTTGAACTTTTAAACATTTAAAAAAATCTTTTAAAATCTCAATTGAATACACCGCCTTAGTTTTACTTATTCAGAAATTTAAGAAACAAAAACCAATTGTTGTTAGCTTTTTATTATTATCATTTTTGCTAAAGAAAAATTTGGCCTTTTAAGGTCTCTCCCCTGTGGATTAAGTCGCCCCTCATATCCCCTTCTAGTAGACTTAAAAGAATTTTTATTGGTTTTGGTAAGTGGTGGTGGTGGTTGGATTCTTAAGAGTGTCGATATTGTATTCCATACAAGTTACTTAATTTATCGAAAGAGACAACAAAAAATAAATATTTTATACCTCAGACTGGACCCCAACAAGAAAGAGGGTGAGAGGGAAAAAAAATACTCAAAAAATAAATGAAGAATGCTTCTTCTTAGGAGATAGGTATAAAAAAAAATAATAATAAGAAAAGAGTTTCGTGGAAAGCGAAGTTTCGATGTGTAACACCACTAGCAAACAACGAGTATGATTTTGGTTGACGCAGTTAAAGTTGGGCGCTTTGACCAAATGCACAGCTTTTGGCTTCACTTGATGTTCTGCCATATGAATAGTTGGAAGACTGTCATGTATGATTATAAAAAAGCTTGCGCTGTAAGCAATAACAGAGAGCATAAATGTGCTTGAAACAGCTCAAACTCACAGTGCATTCATTGAGGTGCAATTAGTCAAAAGCACCTCGAAAATCCCAGAAGCTAGTTCCGTGACTTTAAGCCTTCAACTTCAAGATACCCCTTTTGGGGTTTTGGCTTTTGGTAAAGTAACTGTCTAAAATATCTCATTTTTCTTGCTCTGTTTTCTGTTTTTGGCATATGGGTTGTAGTGGTACTTTCTGTTACTGCTATAAATGTATTGGTTCTATTGGGTTTCGCGATGGTACTTTGCCACTGTGTTGTTAATGATGGCCTCGATGGTTTGGATTGGCAGAGAGCCTGTGATTTTATGGATGCACGGAGTTGCAGAGATTTGATTCTGTCAGTAACGGAACAAAGTTTCAGCCTTTTTTGTTCTTTTTGGACCCATCATAGGCCATAAACATCTTCTACCAACTTTTTAGTTTTGGTTTTGCCTCTTGAAGGAAAACAAGAAAATACCCTTTTTTCTAGTCTTCTGGGATCGTTTTGTTTGCTTGTTTGTTTGTGGTTGAAGTTTTGTTTTTTCTTTTTTTTCCTAACGAAATTTGCTGTCGGAAGCGGATTTTTCCTTGTTAAAGTAATGGATTTTGTACTTAGCTGCTAGATTCTCTGATTCTTAATTGAGGACCTTCACCAATTCACTTTGTGGGATCTAAAAATTCTGGCCTCGGGTGATCTACTGTTACAGTCTGCTTTTGTCCGACTTTCAACGAAACTAACATAGATTTGTAACTTCTTAATCTTCTTAATTCTGCGCACTCTCTGTTGTTGAGTGCTTTGGAGAAAAGACACATGCGTAATGTTGAATCTTTGGAAGATTAGTTTTTGTGTCTTCTGTTGAATCTCTGTTGTCAATCAATCCATTTCAGGAAGGAGATGCTGTGTCAATCCTCTACTGTATTTTTTTAATTTCAGGCCTGCTTGTAGATGTGGAATTAGTCATGTCCCGAATGAACTCCCTTTTAAATTATCATTTTGTTGGTCTCAAATCCTTAGCTGGTTCTTTTACACCGCCAGCTCAACTTTGCCGGCTTGGCTTTTAAGCTTCTGATTTTTTCCACTAACAGACTTGTTCTTATGCAGGTGGAGATTGAGGTATAAGTACTCAAGCATAGAGCATCTGAATACTGAGACAAATTCTTGTGGTTTGTAATATGGCCGGGGAAAATGGTGTCAATGGTGGTACACCTCAAGAGCATGAGGAGACCACTTTGAAAAACCAAGTAGAAGAGAAAAGCTCTGGCACGAACGGGGACCATCAAGGCTCAGACAAGAGCAATGGAGATGAGAAAAATGAAAAAATTCCATTTTTCAAGCTATTCTCATTTGCGGATAAGACTGATTATATCTTGATGCTCTTCGGCACAATTGGTGCCATTGGGAATGGATCATGTATGCCCCTCATGACGATATTGTTTGGGGAGATGATTAATTCTTTTGGAAATAATCAAAACAATACAGACATAGTTAGTGTTGTTTCCAAGGTAAAGTTATGCTGCACAAGCTTAGATTTAATCTTCATCACCAGAAAAACTTTTAGTTTAACTTTTTCAGTTACACTATGAACTCCTTTTATGAGGTGAAATATGTAAGTTCCAGAAAATCCCATTGATTTCTGGAGCTCATGTGTGTGTGTGTGTTTTTTTTCCTTCTATTTTTTGTATTCAATTTTTATCAGGGTATTCATTTCATAATTATAACATACTCTCTTCCTCTATTGATTTTCTAAGTTGTTAATGTGAACATGTTGATAATCACTTACTTATCTTGGGAAATTTTAGGTCTCTCTAAAATTTGTCTATTTGGCCATCGGGGCAGCTGTGGCAGCAACTCTTCGTAAGTACATCATAATCACATAATTTTTTAATGCATAGAGAAATTCTTCTATATATCAGGTGTGTGAACTGATAAACCTTGTATTTCTTGTTCATCAGAGGTCGCTTGCTGGATGGTAACAGGGGAAAGGCAAGCTGCAAGGATAAGGGGTTTGTATTTGAAAACAATATTGAGACAAGATGTTGGTTTCTTTGATATGGAAACAAACACTGGAGAGGTCGTTGGGAGAATGTCTGGCGACACTGTTCTCATACAAGATGCCATGGGTGAGAAGGTACTCTGCTGGCCACACAATTACCAAAACAAAACAAAAAATCACACCAGGAAGAATAGAAACCTTGAAATTTG
This sequence comes from Prunus armeniaca, assembly GCA_903112645.1. Lineage (NCBI taxonomy): Eukaryota > Viridiplantae > Streptophyta > Magnoliopsida > Rosales > Rosaceae > Prunus > Prunus armeniaca. The sequence continues at coordinate 156,364 of CAEKDK010000003.1, read as the reverse complement.
TTCTTATAATGCAACCATGGGGTTATATACGTGTGCTTGTTTGTGCAGGTTGGAAAATTTGTACAGCTGCTTTCAACATTCCTCGGAGGGTTTATAATAGCATTCATCAAAGGGTGGCTTCTTACCCTTGTCATGTTGTCCTCTATTCCTCTGCTTGTGGCATCTGGTGCAGCTATGTCCATCATTATAACCAAGATGGCAACCCGTGGACAAAGTGCTTATGCAAAAGCATCAAATGTAGTTGAACAGACGATAGGCTCCATTAGAACCGTATGTCACATTTGCCTTAGAACTATTGGAACAATTGCTGTTTATTTGACCAAGAGTATGATGTTTGCCATTTTTTTTATATAGGTTGCATCCTTTACCGGCGAGAAGCAAGCTATAACAAGTTACAACAAATATCTTGGAGATGCTTACAGATCAGGTGTTCATGAAGGTATAGCTGCCGGAGTAGGTCTTGGCATGGTTATGCTAGTTGTGTTCAGTTCTTATGCCTTGGCTGTATGGTTTGGTTCAAGAATGATAAGGGACAAAGGATATTCCGGGGGTGATGTGTTGAATGTGATTATTGCTGTTTTGACTGGATCCATGTAAGCTCCATTCTTAATTTTTTCTTTTTGCTATTATAGTACCTGTGCTATCAAACCTTCTTTCCTTTATGCTTGAATTTAGATACACACACACATATGCAAGTGCATATATAAAAGTGAATCTTTTGGTTTTTTTTTCCTCTTAGAAAAGCTTATATCTTGCTTTTGGAATTTGGATGAGTCAGGTCTCTGGGGCAGGCATCACCGTGCTTGAGTGCGTTTGCTGCTGGTCAAGCTGCAGCATTTAAGATGTTTGAGACTATCAGTAGGAAGCCAGAGATTGATGCTTATGACGAAAGAGGAAGGACATTGGATGACATTCGTGGAGATATAGAGTTGAGAGAGGTTTATTTCAGTTATCCAGCCAGACCAGAAGAACAAATATTCGACGGGTTCTCCCTTTATATCCCTAGTGGCACCACCGCAGCTTTGGTTGGACAAAGTGGAAGTGGGAAGTCAACAGTCATCAGTCTGATAGAGAGATTTTATGATCCACGAGCTGGTGAAGTTTTGATAGATGGTATAAACCTAAAAGAATTTCAGCTCAAATGGATTCGGAATAAAATTGGTCTTGTCAGCCAGGAACCTGTACTGTTTGCATCAAGCATTAAGGAAAATATTGCCTATGGAAAGGATGGTGCTACCCTTGAAGAGATAAAAGCGGCAGCTGAACGTGCAAATGCTGCTAAATTTATTGATAAACTGCCTCAGGTTCTAATTAAGTTGTAGCTCATTTTTACTGAACTTTGTAATTGTATGCATGATCATAAGAATATGAGTTCACTTTGGACTTTCATATTTCGTGTTCAGGGGGTTGACACCATGGTCGGTGAGCATGGGACTCAGCTGTCTGGTGGGCAGAAGCAGAGAATTGCTATAGCAAGAGCAATTTTGAAAGATCCACGAATATTACTTCTGGATGAAGCTACAAGTGCACTTGATGCAGAATCTGAGAGGATAGTTCAAGAAGCATTGGATAGGATTATGGTGAACCGAACAACTGTTATTGTTGCTCATCGTTTGAGCACAGTGAGGAATGCAGATACAATTGCTGTCATTCATAGAGGAAAGATGGTTGAAAAAGGTATGCATAGCAGATTATTTTTATTCTTGTGCTAGAGCAATAGAAAGCATATATTTCCCATTCCCACCCATTGGTTGGAGATGTTGCAGCCAAATTATTCTGTTCTGTTCACACTATCTCATAATTTCTGCACAATCAACTCTGATTATTTCATGACATGTATGGGTAGACATATCATATCAATTAACAATATGTTTGTCAATTTATCAGGCTCGCACTCAAAGTTGCTCAAGGATCCTGAAGGAGCATACTCTCAACTTATACGCTTGCAAGAAAACAATCAATCAGAACAAACAGCAGAAGCTCAAAACAAATCTGAAATAACTACGGAATTTTTTAGACAGTCGAGTCAAAGGATGTCGTTAGTAAGATCCATAAGTCGGAACTCCTCTCTAGGAAATAGCAGCCGCCACTCATTTTCAGTCTCATTTGGTTTACCCACAGGACTTGGTAGCATGGGTAGTGTAAGGGACAATACAATGGCAGACCCAGAAGCCCCTGCCAAGGAATTAGAGCAACCTCCAAAGATCTCACTTCGCCGCCTTGCTGCCCTCAACAAGCCCGAGATTCCAGTGCTTCTTATTGGGACTGTAGCTGCAATGGGAAATGGTGTTATACTTCCAATTTTTGGTGTGCTTATTTCCAGGGTAATAAAGACTTTCTTTGAACCATCTCAAGAACAAAAGAAAGATTCAGAGTTTTGGGCATTAATGTTTATTACCCTTGGTTTGGCATCATTACTAGCAATCCCAGGACGAGGATATTTCTTTTCTGTTGCTGGTAGTAAGTTAATTGAACGTATCAGGTTGATGTGTTTTAAGAAAGTGGTTAACATGGAGGTTGGGTGGTTTGATGAGCCTGAGAACTCAAGTGGTGCCATTGGTGCAAGGCTCTCAGCAGATGCGGCAACAGTGCGAGCCCTAGTTGGAGATGCACTAGCTCAAATAGTTAATAGCATTGCGACCGCAATTGCAGGTTTGGTCATTGCTTTTGTTGCATGTTGGCAGCTGGCATTTATTATCCTCGCATTGATTCCTCTTATTGGAGTTAATGGATATGTTCAAGCAAAATTCATGAGAGGATTCAGCGCAGATGCAAAGGTATGATCTAAAGGTCCCTGAAAGTAAAATCTGTAATTTACGTACAGTCAGAGATTATCTATATTTCTGAATTACAAGGACATTTCATAACTTGTGAATTCAAATTCCTTCTTTCTTATATGTTTCATCAAGATGTATAATTAAATGGTTGCAGATGATGTATGAGGAAGCAAGCCAAGTTGCTAATGACGCAGTTGGGAGCATAAGAACAGTTGCTTCTTTCTGTGCTGAAGAAAAGGTAATGGAACTATACAGAAGGAAATGTGAAGGTCCTACAGCGGCAGGAAAAAGACAAGGCTTGATCAGTGGATTAGGATTTGGGATATCTTTCTTCTTCCTGTTTTGTGTCTATGCAACCAGTTTCTATGCAGGAGCTAAACTTGTTGAGGCCGGAAAAACGACATTTGCTGACGTTTTCCAAGTAATTATTCCCTCCATATCTATCAATGCCAATCCTAAAGTTTTGGAAACATGCAGAATTGGCATCTGACCTGATTCATTGCCTACCAATTTTTTTGACACCAAAGCATGTGTAGTTGAATATCATATGTGTGTTTGGCTTGCAGGTTTTCTTTGCTTTGACCATGGCAGCTACGGGAATTTCTCAGTCAAGCTCCTTTGCCCCAGATACTAACAAAGCCAGGATTGCTGCTGCTTCCATATTTGCAATAATAGACCGCAAGTCAAAGATAGACCCAAGTGACGAGTCAGGTGTGAAATTGGATAATGTAAAGGGAGAGATTGAGCTTCGCCATGTAAGCTTTACATATGCATCTAGGCCAGATGTACAGATTTTCCGAGACCTCAGTTTAACTATTCATTGTGGCAAGGTAAAAATTTCATCATTGAATTGGGTTTCAATTTATTTTTTATTTAAATTTGATGACACATTGATAAAGTTTAAGTCTTAATGTTGTGGCTGTGTTTGTGAATCTCTTTTACAGACAGTTGCCCTGGTTGGAGAAAGTGGGAGTGGAAAATCCACAGTGGTAGCATTGTTGCAAAGATTTTATAATCCGGATTCAGGTCATATCACGCTTGATGGAACTGAACTTGAGAAATTTCAATTGAAATGGTTGAGGCAGCAGATGGGGCTTGTGAGCCAAGAACCTGTTTTATTTAACGACACCATCCGTGCCAACATTGCTTATGGAAAAGATGGGGAAGCAACTGAGGCAGAAATTATAGCTGCATCAGAGTTGGCCAATGCCCACAAGTTCATTAGTAGCTTACACCAGGTTAGAACATTGATGAAGTTAATAATTTGTAGACACATACAACTAAACTGAGCTGACCTTGTGTTGTTATGAACTTATAATGTTCTTATTGCTGCAACATTAATCCTAATGCATTATGCAGGGCTATGACACCGTAGTAGGAGAACGTGGAGTGCAATTGTCTGGGGGGCAGAAGCAACGTGTAGCCATCGCACGTGCTATCATCAAGAGCCCTAAGGTATTACTGTTGGATGAAGCTACAAGTGCACTTGATGCTGAATCTGAGAGAGTAGTTCAAGATGCATTAGACAAAGTGATGGTAAACCGGACCACGGTGGTGGTCGCCCATCGACTATCCACAATCAAGAATGCTGATGTGATTGCAGTGGTTAAAAATGGAGTTATCGTAGAGAAAGGCAAGCATGATACTTTGATTAATATCACAGAGGGATTTTATGCATCCTTAGTTGCTCTTCACATTAGCGCTTCAACTACATGAGCCCTTTGCACACTTGTCTTTTCCTCTGTAATGCTTTCGTCAAAACTGCCACCTTTTCTCACCAAAGACTAGAGAGAAAATGGCATTGCCAACACTCCCCCACCACTCTTTTCCAATTAGGCAACTAGTTATGTTTCTTCTTTCTGGCTTTTGTGTATTAATTTTTTGTGGTGTAATCAATGTATTTAGTATATCTTCTAGTAGTCGGAAGACTAAAACTGCTATTTGATGTGGCATGGCAAATAGTTTTCTGTTATTATATTGGTATACTTGTTTGAAAATAAATGAATTCCTCACATTTTTTAAGATTTCAGTTCGAAGTTTGTTTTTTCATTCTAAAATCCTTTCAAAATAGTTTGAGAGCAATTGCAAGTGAGTTTTACTCTATTTCATGTAGTTGTCATCTCTTCTAGAAGTCACTTGAAATTCACGTCATAGGTGGGTAGGTTGTATTTTCACAAATGAATTGCAACTTATCCACTCGTTTTTGCTCAACTCCCGCTTTAATCGTCAACTCTCTCTCTCTCTCTCTCTCTCTCTGTGTATTAATTATTATTATTATTATTGGTTTTCAAGCTTCAATTCAATGTGTGGATGGATCATGGATAGTCAACAACAACCGGCCGATACCAAAATGAAACGTCACGCATGACGACCCCAAACAAAACCCATAATATCAAATTCGAATCTGTGTCATTGTCGTGAATAAACACGGGATTATTGCTGAGATGAGATGTTTAACAATACTAATTAATTTACTCTTTGCATTCCAAGCAAGCTATCTGTTTGCTTCGCTGTCCCACCGCAATTGAAAAGTCTGCTTTCCATTCCTTCCTTCCACCTTGTATAATATATTATACATGATGAATAATAAATAAATAAATGATGTGGAGTTTTGCACACTTAGTACCTGTCATAATCTACTTGGACTTGTACACTGTCCACGGGACAACAGACACTTTCTCAAATGTCTATTAAATTATACAAAGGATAAATTATAACAATCCATGTAAAAATGTTTAAAAAACCATCACAACTTGCAAAAGAGTCGTCCAAAGCATACGTATTTCCTTGATCCGGGATGCACTATCCAAAGCATGTTCAAACACTCTCTCACTCATTCTGTAACCACATTACATTGCCTTGAGGCTTGAACGGAAACACTTGTCAGGCATCCTCCTAACACTGTTCGGAAAATTAGCATTCTGAAATAGAACTATAATGCAAGTCCTAACTTTATCCTTCACACGAGTGTCGGAACAAAATACTCCTTGATTACGAGATTTATCCACAAACTTTGCCAGTCCATTTAGACACAAGAAAAAGATTCATGTTGGGAACAACCCTCCATCAAATCTCCCATATCCTTTTCCTACAGATCCTAAATTCAGGAGAAGCACCCACCATGTTTAAAAGTTTACCAGACTCAGACAAGCAAGTAACGAAAGGTTCCATAACCATGACAGAAACTCAAAGGTTCTAGAAGAGGTCCCTTCCAACACCAATCCATAATCATCAATATGAGCATAGATGTTCAAAGGAATTATACCCAAATGCATAACAGGACCAATCCCACCATGAAGAGATTCGTTTACAAGAAGCTCCACAATATTTGCCTTGGTTGGAAAATTAGGAAACATATTTACTTCAGATGGCAACGGAGCTTGTTCGGTTGTCCAAACTGGCTAACACTTGCCTAAAAGGCTTACGAGACCTCAAGAACCCAAAACTACGTGGAAAATTATCCATAGTCTATGATTTCCTAGCAGCTAGACACATGCCTATAAACACGTGTTCATTCAATAGAAAGAGATCTCTCTTGGTGGATCCACAGAGAAACATCCACAAGCTCTGGTTTTTTAATGGCCCTGTCCACAGGAACAGACTGCAGCTAAGGGAACACAAGTATCATCCTCATGTACATTAATATCTTCACCACACAATCTTAACATCGTCTGTTAAGAATTAGGATTGCAAGAAACTCTTGGGACTAACAGAAAATGTTCTTGAATTATTTATCAGAGTCTTCCCTCAAGAAAATTACTAGAATGTCCTAAGAGGCACAACAACACACTAGCGAAAAATTAAGCTCCCTATCTAAGAAAGCTTGGTCGACCATAACAACACAACCTATGACCTCAACCAGCTTAGCAAGAAAACTTATCCCACAAATGCAAAGGGAAGGAAATCTGACCCAACCAGCTCATTTATCCAACCTAAAATTACTAGGATTAAAACATGAGCGCCCCCTTTGAAGAGAGATGATAAGCCCTTATTGTTCCAGGGCCCATCTTCTGACACATAATCCAAATCATCCGAGTCCGAGTCCACTCAATGGAACCAAGCAGGTGACAACAATGAGTTAAATAAATAAAAAAAATTGGAAAAAAAAAATTTGAAAAAGGGATAGGAATGCATGAAAAGAAAAAGGCATGAGTAACCCAATTGTGACCTCCAACCCTCATAAATAGCGAACAACCTATCTAGGATGACTCCATACATGTTTAAAGAAAGATATTAATAATAATTTGAATATTTCCCAAAGAAATGGAGGCATCAAAACAATTTCCTTCAATTTATAATTTCTTAAATTTGCTTATATAAAGTCACAAAAAATCATAACAAGAACTCACAAGATAAAAGTTGACCTCATTTTTTGTTTTTGGAGAAATCTAACGAGACAAAAATAAATCAAATATAGAATAACAAAAAAGAAATGAACTGCTCTTCTTGCATTTTTAGCAGCATAATTAATAATAATGCTACATATTCTTCTATCATGCCTTTTTCCACAGATAAATAGCTAACTAATTCAATCTTTCTTGTGATATGCTTTTTTCCTTATGCAACAACTGTAAAAAGTATGACCATAATGTTATGTAAGCAATCCATGCAGTTAAAGTCGAAAGATATGAGTAGTCAATGATTCACGCTGTAGAATTTCGACTTGGATTGAGGGCTTCTATTTGAGGTTTAAGTAAACATCAAATTCTTTTCCTTAAGTTCCTTCAGCTAGCCTTTTCTTTTCGCCAAAGGTAATATAAGGTTAAACATAAATGGGAGTCCTCACCAAGATAAAATATTTTGGGTCCACGGCGTCTGCCTCACTGGACTCCCCTAAGGGTTGGCCCTGCTTCCATACCAGAAAATAATTCACTTATAATGCATTAAACTAGATATCCTTGAGTATTTATATATATTTGACTGAGGCATGCCATATACGATGAAATAAGAGCTTGCGTTTGAGGCCTTTTAAAGACCATGTCACAAATCATATCCTACTCTAAGTTTTTATATGTTCTTTTTCTTCTCCGTTGCAATACATATTTTATAAATTTAAGGTGGAATAGATAATCCTAAATCCCGCTCTGTGTATATTGAAAATCAAAAGGCAAGGAAAGAATAAAGTAGTTCAATCAATATTAATTGCTCCTTAAAGATAAAGAGAACAAAACTGCTAGTCATCTTCACTCTCGTCACTATAGGAAACAAGGCCTGTCTTCGCAACAACACTGGACTTATCAGTATCACTATTAGGTGTCTTCATTACCTCTAAATTTTTGTCTGTATCTACATTTGGGGTTGTCACTGTGTTCGTGGGTTCTTCAACACCTCCCTGATCAATTTTAGCTTTCTTTGCTTGTGGCTTCACCTTAATAATCATACCTAATGGACGAGGAGGTGGATTCCTCTTCCCAGATGATTTCTGTTCCTGCAAGCAGAAGGTTTCATTCAGAAATGTGAACTAACACTTCCAACCATCATAATCACCACAAAACAGTGGGAGATGGTATCTCTCCTCGCTCACTCTCATATTCCTCATATTGAGATACCAACCTGTATTATAGGAACAGAAGGTGTTTCCTGAAGCTCTTGTACAATGCTAGACTTTGCTACCACGGCTGCCTGATAAGAGCAACTGGTGTGAAAAATTCTGACGCCCAAGAAGAATTTTATCTTGAAAAACTAAGTGTATGGCTATGGCCCCAATATAGTATGAGATAATCATGCATACTTGAATTTCAACAGATGAAAGATCTTAAATCCCTGAAGCATACGCATATATGCATAAACATGCATACATAGAGGTAAGAACTAAGTATATGCTAGCCAGATGGACTGCTAACTATATTCTATAAAGTTTTGCTTCTCACGAGCTTTAAAGAAAACTTTCTCATGTGAACCGTTTTACCAAATTAAATAGAGAGCTTAAAGATAATCCAAAAAGCTTTGAAACTGCCAAATTCTAGCATACTGTCTAAGAAAAATAAATAAACCAAAACCTTAAACATTTCTTTTTCTGAAAAGAAGTAAACCTCAAACAAAACACCTTGGAAAGTAAAAGTAGTCAAACTATCCCAAGATGGTTGGAAAACAAACCTGGAAACTCAGAAGTTGTTGGGCTTCCTCATCTGCAATCTTTCGCTCATATTCCTTCCTTGACTGAAAAACAATGTAAAGAAAATAACACGTGTGATAATATGCAGTATCTCAGCTGTGCACCCAACTTGACTGTCTAACTGCTTCACCCAACAGTAGTTATCAATGTTTTGAAATTAAAGAAGAGTAAGTAAGACTCCAGTGAACATATCCTACTTAACTACCTCTACAAACTACAAATTCCTGTTAGGAAGTGAAAATCCATAGACACTTTATATGCAACAAGTAAATATTTCAAATGAACTGCAAATAACACTGATGACATGGATGACTAAGAAACATAGAGTGTTGTCTCACATTCTCTAAAGTATCAAGGAACTCGGTCTCGTCATCGTCCAAGGCTTTGGGTGGTCCTGCAAAGAGCTAAAAAAGTGAGTGAGCTCTGAGCACAGAGCAATAGCAAAATACTTTGCCTGTTTTTCATCAGACAAAATGCAATGGAGGCCAAAGAAAGGGTCATCTCATTTTCATACAAGTATTGAAAGAAATGAAAGTTTGAGCTTTGAGCACTCACTGTGCTTGAAACGTTCATTGAACTCTGCATCCTTCTTGTCTTTATTTTCTTTTAAAATCTGCATTGAATAGAAACAAGTTTTTTTTCATGGCCCAAACAGATGAGAGGGATTTTAATTAAATTCAGAGAATGAAAAAAGTAGAGGAGAACCTCGAAAAGAGGTCTGTCTCTCTGGGCAGTTCCATCCTCAACCCGTTCACCCCTTGTTCTCTTGGCTTCATCCAACTGTCAAAAATCAGGGAAATGCACGCATTATCATCATTGATCAATAGGATTTTTAGGGTTTTTAGGGTTTTCAGAGAGATAACAGTAGTTCCAGTACCTGTTCCTCAGAAACGAAGCTCATAAGCCGGGGCGGGCGTGTGAAATCGTCATCCATTTCTCAAAATCCTAAGAAGTCACAATTCTTTTACCTTTGGCTATGAGATTTTGGGGTCTTTTGCTTCCACAACCATAAGCTTTTTCTGTTGTGTCTATTTCTATTGCTACACCTACACGCCTATAATTAACGAACAAACATTTAACAATTTTTTAAATATTTTACATTTCTTTATTCAGACATTCACCTACATTAGGCCCATTCAATCAATAATCTCCCTATTTGGATAGCTCAAACTAGCCCATTAAATTCCCCGACTTCGCTTGGGCTTTCGACTTTCCTTGGTCTCTGGACACCCGAATTTTTGTTACAAATTAATGAAAACTTTATCCTAGTTTTTTTTTCTTCCCAAAGTTAGGAAGGGGGAGGGTTGGGGTTCGAACCTAAAATTACTGGTCTGTAAGTCAATGTCATTTTTTATTGGATTAGATCCCGAAAACTTTACCCCTTCGGTTAAGTTCAACTTAAGCTTGAATTTGAAACTGCAATGAGATGTTATGATTCCCGTTGATTTACTTAGGCCTCAAATTAGCCGCACAACCAAACTAAACCCACTTCATTTAGTGATTGGTTTACTTTGGTTTGGTTTATTTCCATTTTTAAGCATGCAAGTAAAAATTCCATGTTCTCTAGGATATATCAAAGAAAACTTTATACCGACCAATAGTTTAGAGAACTTTATACCAAAAATGTGGAGAAATTTTGTGAGAGGCTGAATTCCTATAGGTTAGGGATTTTGCTTTTTAGTTGATATATAGTCTAGGATGAAACACAATAATAAATGGTAATTACCAATTAAAAAATGTCATCATAAGAAATTAGAACATTAATACAGGAATGAGTCCGTTTATGCAGTTTTCAAATAGGCCAACTTGATCATCAAACTCTTCATAAATTGTGGTTTTGCTCCATTCATTTTTTTGTTATTATTATATGAAAACCAAACCAAACCACCCAAATTTGTTGATTTAGTCGACTTAAACGGTTTTCTGCCGACCCGAAACGTACTAGGATAATTTTATCTACAAGTCATTGTGAATAACTTGACGCCAATAGTTAAGCTAGGGTAGAGCTTAAGATGTTGAAGTGTGTGCCAATTACCGAGCTTAAGCCACTCAGTCTGAAAGAACGGTGTTGAATCCACGAAATCTCATTTTGTGTATAAAAAAAAGAGCAAGGCCAAAACTGAGCCAAAGCAATTCATGCAATATCAATGTCACACAAGCTTCATCTCAAACATTCAAAATGCATGCTCATATAGCTTTAGAATACATCCATACTGCTATGACTGGAGAAGTTGGGCGCACTTGGGTTACTTTTGAACTACCAAGTATGTCCTCCGTTGAAAGGGTTTGTTGCAAAGGAAACTAGCCAAATTTGCATATAAAATGAGGCTAACACAACACCACCGAATTCAGCAAAAAGGCATGTCCATCCCCCTTCCAATAGTTATTAAAATGAACATTCAAGTCGATATTCATCTAATGGAAAAACCCATATCATAAACAGAGTCCGGTAAATTCTAATATTAACTAATCTAACTAGCGAATACATTTTAAGAAGAAATCACAGAGGATAACTAAGTATTTCGGATTCGATTCTTTCGGGTGCCTGCGAGAGATAATGATTCTAATTTTGAGTAACAATCATTCAAGCAGGAGCATTGGCTAAAAAAAGACCCATAACCAAAATGTGCAACTCCAGACTGAGTCCATTAGATTGTTAAAATCAGCTGATACTACTTGTTAATGTCTAAAATCTAAATGATAAAAACCATCCAAGAAACCGATAGCACCATCCACTTCCTACTCAATACACATGAGCGCCCACATAGAATTCATGGATCTTAAATTCACAAGCAGAACACAAACCCAGTAACCTTCCTTGCAAAAGGTTGAGTTGTGGCTGTGTCCATGGTGCCATTATAGCGGGACCAGATTGACAACAAATTGGGTCTCTTAACCATATAAAAGCGCTAGATTTTCCAAAGCATAATCAAATAAAGCTAATTTGTGTCTCAAATAACTTAAAGCGAAAAATAAGAGCCCGGTATATGATAATATAATAGCATTTAAAAACCAGCACAAAATCACTGTCTGAAGATCCAATCCAGTGCGTAAGACACTTAAAACACATTAAACATATCCATACTTGAAATTGGGAAAATTTGAAAATTAAAACTCATCAGATCGTTGTTCGCTAATTTTACTACCAAAACAGAAAAATGAACTAGTTTTATAACCAACCAGAAGAAAATCAGTCGACGTTCTGCATAATATCTTCGGCTGTGAACTTAGTACCCTTGTCCTTGTCTGCAGCGGCACGACCCTTGGCCTTGCGATCCAGCAGGGCCTTCCTATCCTTGTCCAGCCTGAGCTTGGTGATCACCACCTTGGATGGGTTGATGCCCACGTTCACCGTCGACCCATTGACCTTCTCCCTGGTGATGCGCTCTATGTGGATGACCCATTTGCGCCTGTAAACCTGGACTACCTTGCCCTCGCGACCCTTGTAGGTCCCGCGCACCACCTGAACCTCGTCATCCTTGCGAACCGGCATGGACCGGACATTGTACTTGGACCGGAGGTCTGACGAGATAGGCGAGCTCATCAAAACACGGCGGACGCTCGACGGCGCCGTGAAATGAGCCTTTCGGTTCTTGCGGCGAGAACTGGTCACTCTTGGATTGTACTTCATCTTCGCTCTCCTAGGGTTTGCTCTCTCTGTGACGGCAAATAAGAGAGTGAGGTTTGGCTTAGGGTTTTCTAGGTTCCTTTATAAAGAGGAGTTGGGAATGAAACGACGACGTATGGGACACTATACAAAAAAGAATATCATGGACGGGTTTCAAACTAAAAGAAAAGGCATAAAATTTCGGGAAAAAAATAGAGAAAAGAAGAAAAACCATAAATAAATACTAATATAAAAAATTCAATTGAATTCCTTCTTTTATTAAAAACAAAAATAAAAAAGAAGTATACAAAATGCTTAATGGACTTCATATACTTTTGCTAAGGTATAGGGTAAGGATCAAATCAGTTCGGTGTGATTAGGGGTGTTCAATGTCTGGATTGGATCGATTTCATCTCAAAATTACGATCGAACTAATTACAATATAATAATTTGGTTCAGTTCAATTTTGACAAACCGTATAGCTGCACGTCTATACTATTTATATATACAAAAAAGTACGCGCTAGGACCTAGGTGCCACGTGTGAAACAAGTAAAGCCGGTTGGCTATACTATTTCGTAAAAAAATTCAAAAAGAATCTAGTATAGCCAGTCGGCTGTACTATATGTATATATAAAGACCCACCCAGCGCCTATGTGCCAGGCGTCAAACGAGTACAACCATGCGGTGATACTTTTTTTAAAAACAATTAGAAAAACGAGTATAGCCGCAGGCTATACTATTTTTAAAAGCAAACAAGAAAAACTGATGTATACTAACAAGAAATAGTATAGCCGACCAGCTATACTTAGTTTTTCCTTTATGTGCTTTTAAAAATAGGATAGCCATGCGGCTATAACCCTTTTTTGATTTTTTTTATAAATAGTATAGCCGGACGGCCATACTGGTTTGACTCATGGTGCATAGGCGCTGGGTATATATAGTAGCCGAGCGGCTATACTAGATTCTTTCTAAAAAAAATTGAAGACATAGTCTAGCCATGCGGCTATACGCTTTTTCCTATTTTTTTTTCAAAAGTAGTATAGCCGGCCGGCCTTACGCGTTTGACACATGGCACCTAGGCCCTGGCGCGTCCTCTTTTGTATATATGAATAGTATAGCCGTGCGGCGATACTCTTTAAAATGAAAATTTAATCGAAGTGTCATCAACCTTCGTCGCGACAGGTATGTTTAAAAAAATATTTAAAAAAAAATTAGTTTCTTTACTTTTGTTTTTTGGCCTACTTCTTTAATTTAATATATGTAATTAAGTAATATGTTAGCCTTTTTTAATTACTTTAATTAGTAATTATATTTTAAACAAAAAATAGAATAATGAAATTAAATATGGCGTTTGCTCCACTAGTATACAACTTTCTAAATCAAAGTCCTAGCACTAGTGAAATTTGTGTGTTTATCTATACGGCTATACAAGAATGGTGATATGAATGTTCTCTGCAAATTTACAGGGGCAAACTCAAAACATTATATGATATTTGAATTTTAAAAATAATTCAAATAATTAATTAACTAATCGGGTTTTATTTAAATCACATATCCCAAGAGGCCCAAGGCTAACCTTCTGATTAAATAAATAAATATATATATATATATTACTTAACCATTACACACATAATTCTAACATATTATTGAATACAAATGATATATACTAAAAAGAAATCATATAGCCGCCCGGCTATTCTTAGTTTTTCCCTTATTTGCTGTTAAAAATAGTATAGACGGGCGGCTATACTCTTTTACAGACATGCGGCTATACTCTTTTTTATTTATTTTTATAATAGTATAGCCACATGGCTGTACTTGTTTGACTCGTGGTGCAAAGGCTCTAGGCTGGTCTTTATATATACATATATGGTAAATTCACACTTTTTCATATTAAAAAAATTAAAATTAAAAGAAAAATTAGATAATAGATCATATTTTTATGGAACACAACAACCCAATATATTTTTTAATTCTAAATTAAATTTTAAAAAAAACCTCTCACAAGTGCGGAAGTGCGTGCGGAGAGCCTAGTATTCATTAAAATAAATTTAACCAACATAAACCAAACCATCCGTCCGATATGGTCAATATGTAGATTTTTTAGATCAAATGCCACTCCTTACTTACACTTAAGAATTGATAGTTCACACATGAATTATTCTTCCAACAAAAAAGGAGTAAGGACATTTTGAGATTGATTTGTAAAATTTCCATATTTTATATTTTATTAGGGAAGAACTTATGACCCAAGCTTTAGGGGAAAAAAGTACAACTTTTATAATTCAAGTTTTAACAAACAATTTGAGCTTAAACCAAGCTGAACTTGTCTTGTGAAAACATATGAGCTGCTCATTAACTTCATGAGCCAAGTATATTAAAGTTAAAACTTGGGTCGCTTAATAAAATAAGCTTAATATTGTGTTTGAACCACATATGCCCTAGCATAATCGGTAAGAATTTAACAGTAAGGTGATGACCATGCATGTCGAATACCTTTTTGGCATGAAACCGCCAAACCTGCCTCTTGCCAAACTAAATGGCCACACCAAACCTTCCTTCGGGAAAGGATAAGGATGGCAATGGGTTGGGTAGAGGCCGGGTATAACAATATCATCCCCGTTCTCGCTCTCCATTCCCACCCCCGCCATTGAACCCATCCCCATTTAATAGGTTTTGGTGAATTTCCGTCCCCGTTCTCGTCGGGGGACTATCCCCCATACCCGCCTCGAATTCTCCATTTTTTTTGCATAAAAAATATTTATCATACATTTTAATATTAAGTTTCATATTAAATTATCATTGAACACATCCAAATTAACTATAAAGTTTAATTCAAGTATTTAAAATAACATAAATATGAAATTCCAGAGAAGATTAGGAAGAATTAGGAAAGGGAGGTTAACTTAGGGTTAAACATAAATATTATAATTATATATTTATTTAAGTATAAACATATATATTTTTGGGTCGAGTTCGGGTATGGGGATGCCAATACTATCCCCTCCCCATAACCGTCGGGGATTTTTCAAGTTTAGAGATTTCCGTACCTGATACCCATTTGACCCTGAAATCTCCTCTTGTTAAGGTTGGGAACTCAACGAGGACCCGCTTCTGCAATGATTTTTGCCATCTCTAGGAAAAAAGAAGGCGCTCACCTTCGGTATGAAGAAGGAACGAAGCTCCTTTTTCGGCTAGTCACTTGCCATACAACTTTTAGACAAAGCGCTTGTGTGCCACTAAACCCTAGGGACACATGTCGGCACGACAAGCAATGCTATTAGTCCTATATCGAAGAAATCGCAAGGGATGCTTCCCACGTCGTGTCTATAAATAGGGTAGTTGCCCCAATGCAACAATAATATTTAATTATCACGTTTACTCTTACTTAATCGAATTAATCCCTCAACCCACACTAGTGCTAATTCAAACATCGAAGTGCCTTCATTTAGGACCACATCAGTGCCTAAGTTCTTACCGTGCCTTCATTTAGGAACAAATTTAACTCGTTTTACTTACAACCAAGTTGGAGCATGCCAACAAAATGAGCGGAATGCAGCTAGAGCCGGTCAGTCACTGAGCTGAGGAATTGGTGTTGGACTGCTAGTAATTTGGTTTACAAAAGCGAGCGCCAAGCTACGACGTCGTTGGATGGCCACGTCAGGAAACACCGTTGGCTTATATGAGTTGGTTGTTTCCAATCAAAACAAGAAGCGGTGCCAAGCATGCAAGGCAGTGACAAAAATCTTTACCGCAAATGGGTTCCCAAATTTCCATGTCCAAATCCTCCTAAAACGTAAAACGTAAAACGTATACATAAGAAGAAAAAAGATTAAGAAAAACACGGGGCAAAGGCCAAGAAGGACAGAAAAGAAAGCTTCTTCAAGTCAAGAGGGTCTTTGATTAAAAAAAAAACTCAAATTCTCTCATTCTCAATCCTCCTCAATCCTCCAGTCTTCGCCAATTCTCTCTCAGCGTCAGTCTCAGGTACGCCAATTTATAATTTCTTCTTTGCTTCTTGATTTAATTCCAGCTGAATTCCGATTCTCAATGTATTATATAACCCTAGATCCTTTCCCTGATTACATTTACATTCATAGATAGTCCAATTGAATCAATTCGCAATTGTGAATTTCTCCTTGTCTTAGATTGACTTCTGTGTACAAGAGCGGATATCTAAGCAGTGAGAAGAAGCTTCTACTGTAAAATGATAGGGACCCAGTAACGTGTTGCCCTAAATTCCATTCCATTTCATTTCATTCATTTTCCTCTTAATTTTGGACTGGGGTTCTAGGAGGTTTTTGCTTATCAAAGGCCTCCAATTTGATTATACTTTCTTCAAAATCTTTGCGTTTCAATAAGATCCATGTGTGCATCTACTTTTCCCACTGCTTCATATCATCCTTCAATTCAATTTATATGAATAACTCGTTTAATTTGCCTTCAAACTCGAAGCCCTCACTTTCTAAGACTGGGTTTCGACATAATTTGCTGCTGCTTTTCCTTATAAAATTGTAATTATCGATCCTGTCTGAGCTTTTTTAGTTTTCAAGAGAGAAAGTTTCGAATCTTTGATGGCTAATCCACGGCAGCCTTCCATTGGATACTCTGTCTCTATCACTCCCTCACACCCAGATACAACATCTCCTGACCCCGAGAAAATTTCCATACCTCCACCACCTTTAATTACACCAGGAGCTCCCAGATTTCCTGTGCCAAGGTTTCAACAGGATCAAGCTCCTTCTCCATCACTCAAAACCCCAAATGCACCATCACCAGCTAATGGGTTGAAAACTGGCAGCCCTATTCCTCATTTGAGTACTCCACCTGGACCTCCTGTCTTTACTTCCCCTGTCCGGCCTGCTGCTGTGCCTTTTCGTGCTTCACCTGCAACTCCTCAGCCAGTTGCTTTCTCCCCGGGCTCATCTTTGCCAACATCTTCGCCCCTCAATCTTTCAAATGGGTCACTTGAGTTGCAGCATGAACTTTCTAATGTTGCAGAGGATGATATAGCGTCTGTTGGAGAATCACCATATGTCCTATTCTCAGCTCATAAGGTATCTTTCTTGTTCTCTTTGGTTTCCAACCTTTATGGTTTCACTATCTGTTTGTTAAGTAATGTAGCGTGTTTTGGATGATGTTACACACACACACACATTTGTATACATATATATACTGAGTTGATTTTTTTACTTTCTTAAACTTAAAAACTCTAGATTCTTTCACCACGCATGCATAATAAGTGTTTCTGTAAGGACATGTTAGATTTCCATATCTGTGTAGTGTAATCATATATTCTTTATCTCATTTTCGCATTAATTTTTGCTTGAAAAGATTTTATTTTCTTGCCCTACTTAGTTAAAAATTCAATCGAACCTTTCTCCTACCCATATTGTTATATAGGTGTTGAAACAGAAGAAACAAGCAAATATACCCAGTTTGGGTTTTGGGGCATTGGTTTCACCTGGAAGGGAGATTTCACCAGCTCCTCAGATAGTACAACGTGATCCTCATCGCTGCCACAGTTGCGGAGCTTATGCGAATATCTACTGCAATATCTTACTAGGCTCAGGTCAGTGGCAGTGTGTAATTTGCCGAGAGCTGAATGGAAGTGAGGGCGAATACATAGCTCCCAGCAAGGAAGATCTTTGTAATTTTCCAGAGTTGTCATCTCCCATGGTTGATTATGTTCAAACTGGGAACAACAGACCCGGTTTTATCCCAGTTGCTGATTCAAGAATGTCTGCACCTATTGTTCTTGTCATAGATGAGTGTTTGGATGAACCACATCTCTGGGATTTACAAAGCTCCTTGCATGCTTTTGTCGATTCACTTCCCCCAACAACGAGAATTGGAATAATACTCTATGGTCGCACAGTATCAGTTTATGATTTTTCAGAGGAATCGATTGCATCTGCTGATGTGCTTCCAGGAGAGAAATCACCAAGTCAGGATTCCTTGAAGGCATTGATATATGGAACGGGTATATACTTGTCTCCAATGCATGCTTCACTGCCTGTAGCACATGCCATATTTTCATCATTGAGGCCATACAAATTGAAGATTCCAGAAGCTTCTAGAGATCGGTGCCTGGGCACTGCAGTCGAGGTTGCTCTTGCTATAGTTCAAGGGCCATCAGGAGAAATGTCTCGAGGAGTAATTAAAAGGTCTGGAGGTAATAGCAGAATCATTGTTTGTGCTGGTGGCCCTAATACATATGGTCCTGGATCTGTTCCTCATTCTTTCAGTCACCCAAATTATCCTCATATGGAAAAGACTGCTTTGAAATGGATGGAGCATCTGGGTCATGAGGCACACCGACACAATACAGTAGTTGACATTCTATGCGCTGGGACATGCCCTGTAAGAGTTCCTATTTTGCAACCTCTTGCAAAAGCTTCTGGGGGCGTTTTTGTTCTCCATGATGACTTTGGGGAAGCCTTTGGTGTGAACTTGCAAAGGGCATCTACCAGGGCAGCAGGCTTCCGTGGGTTCTTGGCAATACGTTGTTCCGATGATATTCTCATAACTCAAGTCGTGGGTCCTGGTGAAGAGGCACATATGGACACTCATGAAACCTTCAAAAATGACACTTCTCTTTACATACAAATGCTTAGTGTTGAAGAGACACAGAGCTTCTCACTCTCCTTGGAAAATAAGAGGGACATTATGACCGAGTATGTGTACTTCCAGTTTACAATTCAGTATTTAAATGTGTATCAAGCGGATATATCAAGAGTAATTACTATTAGATTGCCAACAGTTGATAGTGTTTCAGCATATCTTGCAAGTGTTCAAGATGAAGTGGCAGCAGTTCTTATTGCGAAGAGGACTCTCTTGCGAGCTAAAAATTATTCTGATGCAATTGATATGCGAGCAACAATAGATGAAAGAATTAAAGATATTGCTATGAAATTTGGTTCTCAAGCACCAAAGTCAAAGCTTTATCGGTTCCCAAAGGAGGTGTCTTTATTGCCAGAGCTCCTGTTTCATCTAAGAAGAGGCCCACTTTTGGGAAGTATTGTTGGCCATGAAGATGAGAGATCTGTATTGCGGAACTTGTTTTTGAATGCATCCTTTGATCTCTCACTCCGAATGGTAGCGCCTCGTTGTCTAATGCATCGGGAAGGGGGAACATTTGAGGAACTACCAGCTTATGACCTTGCTATGCAGTCAGATGCAGCAGTTGTTCTTGATCATGGCACAGATGTCTACATTTGGTTGGTATGTCCTTTCTGCTCATATGATTGTCATTCTTTGTGTGGCATCTATGCCTGCCTTTTGTTGCCCCCCCCCCCCCCTTTTTTTTCTTGTTCCTACTGCTTTGTTTTGCTAACGAGAAAGGGCCAAAACCTTGTAATTTCTGACATATTTGGGCTTACCTTGAAAAACATTATTACTATCAATGCCTCAAAAAATATCAGAAATACTTTCTCTGCCTCTGATATATGAACTTATGTAGTATAAGTAAGTGCAGAATCTAAATGCGGTCACATGCAGTGACAGTTGTATCACTATTCATAATTTTGGAATTTTCTAAATCATTTTCTTTTACTCGTTAGAAAATCTTGATGACCTGTTTTTGATATAATTTGGAGGCTAATAATGTGCCTACTAAGGTTCAGATTTTTGGTTCGTTTGTGGCCTCTGGGAAAAATAATACTTGTGAGATGCTCTAAAAAGAAGACTTATGCATGTTCATCTCTTGTTCTGTACATTGGTGTCTTTATTTAAATATGATGATGAAAGTATTCAGATTTTTTTTTCTGCATTGCTTGTTCACTATGTGTTTGGACCAACTTGCAATTGTTTAGTTTTGTGGGAGATTGACCTAGAAACTACTACTTTTTGGGTACCGGTTTTTATTTTTTGGGAGTTGAGCTAGTGAGAAGATGATTACTCTGCGATGATCTTCAGTCACCGTCATTTATTGGACTGTTTTAATTCAGACAATTAACAGAATAGGGAGGAAGTGGATTTCCTTTGGGAAAAGAGCATATATTTGACTTCTTTATGAGCATTATATCTCTTATGGAGAGCTTGAAGGTTTTGGGCTTTGGCTGTTCCTCCTTATTGCACAAAACAAAAGTAAAGTTGTAATAAAAACTTTTTCTCAAAAGGAATAGGAAAAAATAATAAAGGCTGGGTTTGCTGATCACCCTGGTGTGATATAGAATTCATACGATGACCATAAACTGGAAATGTATGTATTGTTGAGCTTTTGACATCTGTTTGAGCATCACTAAGAGCATTCCTGGGTCTTTGAACTCAAATTTTGGTTTCTTTTGTTCCTTGAGTCTTTCTCTGTTCAGAAATATAATTGATATTTTCAGCCTCTTATTCTTTTCTTATTTTTCACCTTAAACACTTTTTAACTGGTTTATTCAGGGTGCTGAACTTGCTGCTGATGAAGGAAAAAGTGCAGCTGCATTAGCGGCTTGCAGGACATTAGCTGAAGAGCTCACGGAGTTGCGGTTTCCAGCTCCTCGGATCCTTTCATTCAAGGTTATTCCTTTCTATAGTCTTTCATTGCTCCATGTCAATTTCCTCTGCCTTTTTCTATGCCTAGAAATAATGAAGATGAACCTAATGGTTTGGTTGTGAAACAGGAAGGAAGCTCTCAGGCTCGATATTTTGTATCGCGGCTCATACCGGCACACAAGGATCCTCCTTATGAGCAGGTGAGGGTGGAGACAATAAACAGGCGTGAATGTGGCTAGTTTTCTCCACAATCCTAAATGGTTTCCTACTTAATTTGGTGTGAATCACGAATTTAACTGTTGCATATTGGCATTGCAGGAGGCAAGATTCCCGCAGCTACGAACTTTGACAACAGAACAGCGGACAAAGCTGAAAAGCAGCTTTCTCAATTTTGATGAGCCTAGCTTCTGTGAGTGGGTACGAAGCTTGAGAGTGGTGCCTCCAGAACCAAGCTAGATGATCTTTACTTTGTTAAACTTGTTGGCATAATGCGGCTTCAGGAAGGTAGCGTTGGGAGTTGTATCAGAGGAAATTGTGGCAAAGGAATTTTTCTTCTTCTTCTTCTTTCGTTTTCACTGTTGGAGGAAATTGTAGTTAAGATGTTTCTTGACAGGAAATGATGTAGCTCCCATCATCATCAATGTGATGAACCATCAACATCATCCAGTAGTTGCTGAATGATTATTTTATGCTGCTGAGGCAAAAGAAGGAAGTGTTAATAGTGAATAATGGATTATTTATATACTCATGGAAAAAAGAAAGGTATTGGACTTGAGTGATTTCTCTGTTTGTTGTAACTCCTCTCTTCGTGCAAAGAAGAGAACTGATGTCCTAAATGTATCAAAGGCGCCACTGGTATTGGTATTGGTATTGGTAGTAGGACAAATCGAAGGTGAAACATCCTCACTGCCTTCACCATCGCCACCGTTAACGTTGTTACCATGATGATGATGATGAACTACATGGCCATGTCGAGCACTCTGAAAATTTAGCATTGAATTATTGGATCAGTACATGTCCTCAGAAGATATGATTGTTTGGATAATTGCTCTTCTTAATATTCTCAAGAAGCACCAAATGTGGTCGCCTCAGCGCAACCAACTCTTGCTCGTCTTTGTGAAACTTGCATCGCGTCCCTTCTTTGGCTTCTCTCTTGTTTTGTTTCCTCATCTCTTTGTTCTTTCCCTTTTCTCAGTAGTTTCTTCTGTTTGCTCCATCGTCTTTGCCATTGTTATTTGAGGAATTGATATTAGCTAGGTCTTCTTCTCAATTTATATTTATATAGCTAAGGATCACTAGTAATATCTTTGCTTCTTGTTTTAAATATCCTATTCCTCCAAACCGACTGATCAAATCCAATTGTGGTCAATTTTCATTGACAAAAAAGAGTGATAAATTTCGATAAATTGATGGGCTAGATTAGATTCACAAATTCCATGATCGACGTGATAACACAGTAGAAATCGGACCTATATGATGGTATAACCGTTACACTAAAAAAATTACGAGGTAAGGTCTCTACTTGACTTGAAGAAGATGATTCCAAGTAGCTAATATGATCCCTAAACAATAACCATTTTTTATAATTGCTGTCCATTATTTGCTCCTCTATCTATGTAATCTAACAACGTGTATTTCTGTGAGAAAGAAAGAAGAAAAAAGAAGGAAAAAAAAACCGGTTTTTGTCTTCATGTTCTGTAATCTTTTTTTTCTTTTTGGGTACTAAACGTAAATTCCCCCTCACTCACCTTATCCCCTCTCGTTTCATGCTTGAGAACAAGCCTCTGGATCCTGGGCTTTTCTTCAAAACAGAGACAGCATGAAATGAAACTCATCCATTTCCCAATAATCAAGTGGTTGTGAATTCAAGACAGGAAATTTGAATCCCTGACTTCATAGCCGGAAGGAATAATGGCGGCGACACATCTGTGTGAGTCTCCTCTGGTGAAGCATCATCACCCTTGTGTTTCACTGTCACCCCTGTGCTCTTCCAAGCTTTCCCATACCCTCCTAGACCTCAAAAAATCCCACTTGGTTACCTTTTCTTTCGGTGGAAAAACCTTTCAAATGCCCAAAACATCAAGAATGGCAAGTCGAAGAAGGCGACGAATGCAAGCAGTGGCTTCGTTGGGAGGTTTGTTAGGTGGGATTTTCAAAGGGACTGACACTGGCGAGTCCACGAGGCAGCAGTATGCCTCCACCGTGTCTGTCATCAATGGCTTGGAAGGTCAGATGTCTGCACTCTCCGATTCTGAGCTGAGAGAAAAGACACGGCTCTTTCAAGAACGTGCCAAGCAGGGCGAGTCTTTGGATTCTCTTTTACCTGTGAGCATTTTGAAACTTTGTTGCTTCGTTTATTATATCTTCTATCCTCACTTTGTGGTGTTCTCTAGCATGGTAATTAAACATGGGTTTTGTGTTTTTGAATGTGTTTATTGCTCAGTCTGGGGATGCTACTGAATTGTTGTTGTTGGATAACTATTTTAATGATGATTGTTTGAATGATCGAACCAATTCCTCTAAGGTGTAACTGTGGCTTACTTACTAGTTTTTCATTTATAGTTGAAGTGCTATATTTGCTTTCAGAATATTTATAACCAAAGAAGCACTACCATTTCAGGAAGCATTCGCTGTCATAAGAGAGGCTTCGAAGAGGGTTTTAGGCCTTCGTCCCTTTGATGTCCAACTCATAGGTAGATATCCTTCACTCTCTGCATACTATCTGAATCTTGCTCAATCCTTTCCGTCAAGATAGTTGAATGAGCATTCAATTAAGCTCCTGCTATTATATCTTTGTTTACATCACTCATTGTTGCAACAGGAACACCACCTTTGTGCTAAAATATGTATATGATTGTGCCTTCACTTATTGGATCTTACTTTTTGATCATTTAGGTGGCATGGTCCTTCATAAGGGGGAAATAGCTGAAATGAGAACCGGAGAAGGAAAAACCCTTGTTGCTATCTTACCAGCTTATTTGAATGCATTAATTGGAAAAGGTGTTCATGTTGTTACTGTCAATGATTATCTGGCCCGGCGGGATTGTGAGTGGGTTGGCCAAGTTCCTCGTTTCCTTGGATTGAAGGTTGGCCTAATCCAGCGTATGTCTCGTTCTTATATATTTGTTGTACCCTGCATTCTGTTTCCTTCTATATCCATTTCTATTGGTTGATATGTAGGAGCAAGACTAGCTCCTAGAAACTTGGAAATTGATCAATTGAGTGCTTGATGCCTCACTCTTCCTGCAATTTGAAAGTCTAATCATTCCCAGTCTATTTCATTTTAATATTCTGGAACTTAATTTTTCAAAAATAAGATTATTGAAAATATTATTTAGAGCCTAGTTCTTGGTCAGTTATTGTTTGTTTGCAAGTTTACTGAAATTTTTCTAGGAGCGGGTGTAAACTGAAAATTGTTGCTGGTTATTGTTTCTACATATTGCTTGTTTTCTAATTAAGATTGAAATAATTACCTAACAACTGGATGTTTTCCGTGAGCAGAGAATATGACAAGTGAACAAAGAAGGGAGAATTACTTATGTGACATCACATACGTTACCAACAGTGAGCTTGGTTTTGATTACTTGAGAGATAATCTGGCCACGGAAAGTAATTCTTGCTTTATTTGCTAGTTCCGTCTTATGTTACTTTGTTGCGAATAATTTCAATCCATTTGATGTTTAACTATATTATTCTAGCTGAATGCATTTCTTCACATGTACAGAGTGTTGAGGAGCTTGTCTTGAGGAACTTCAACTACTGTGTAATTGATGAAGTTGATTCCATCCTCATTGATGAAGCAAGGACACCTCTCATAATATCTGGACCTGCAGAAAAACCTAGCGATCGGTATTATAAAGCTGCAAAGATTGCCGCAGTCTTTGAGCAAGAGATACATTACACTGTAGGACTGCTGTATTATTTGAAAGCAGAAGTTTCTCTATTTGAAAGGATTCATAAATTCCAGGTGCCTTTAATGGTAAATTAGTTGTTCTAGTTATATTCTTACCTAGCTTTTTGTTGCAGGTGGATGAAAAGCAGAAAACAGTTCTGCTCACAGAACAGGGTTATGAAGACTCTGAAGAGATTCTGGGTGTAAAAGATTTATATGATCCCCGAGAACAGTGGGCATCTTATGTTCTGAATGCAATAAAAGCGAAAGAACTCTTTCTTAGAGATGTAAACTATATCATTCGTGGCAAAGAGGTTCTTATTGTTGATGAGTTTACAGGTCGAGTTATGCAGGTGATTAGTGCATTTTTTTTCTTAATTTTTGTTAGAAGTTGGCAAAATAATTATCTCCTTTTTTTATAGTGGTATATAAACTAATTGCCATAGGTACAAATAAGGAAGGTATAAAAGTTTACTATACTAGTAGCTATTACAACTAATATACAGCTAATTAACTATTTAGCTTATTCTGGTCTTTACTCTAACACTTTCCAGGTAACAGAAAACATTTTTCATGTAGAGTTATCTTATAAAATTTGCAATTTGCAGTATATTGACTTTCCTGTGGCAAACGTTAAGGTTATATTTGTTAATCTCTCACGGGGCAGGATTATAGTGGCTTGTTATTTGTCATTTAGGGGAGGCGATGGAGTGATGGACTTCACCAAGCGGTTGAAGCAAAAGAAGGTCTGCCAATTCAAAATGAAACTGTAACACTGGCTTCAATTAGCTACCAAAATTTCTTTCTCCAGGTTGGAGCATTCTATCTCTCATCTCAATAAGTGTTGCATCTCTAGAAATTTATGTTCTTGAAATTAATTAATTAATTAATTTACCTATACAGTTCCCGAAACTTTGTGGGATGACTGGCACTGCAGCAACTGAAAGCACAGAATTTGAAAGCATATACAAGCTTAAAGTTACAATTGTGCCAACAAACAAGCCTATGATTAGAAAGGTATGCTATACTGTTTTAGCATACCATTATAAAATGATGATACTAGGCTATAAAAATTGTGCTACAAATATGTACTCTTATTTCCATTTCTCATATATAAGTGGTTTAATAATTAGTTTTGAATACCTTGTATAAAAAATATAAGTAGATTTGCATAAGAGGTGATGGTTTATTTTACTATAATTAGGCAGCATACCATTATAAAATGATGATACTAGGCTATAAAAATTGTGCTACAAATATGTACTCTTATTTCCATTTCTCATATATAAGTGGTTTAATAATTAGTTTTGAATACCTTGTATAAAAAATATAAGTAGATTTGCATAAGAGGTGATGGTTTATTTTACTATAATTAGGTACAATGCCTTTCAAGTTTCTCATCATCTCTTCAATCTCTTTCTCAGGATGAGTCCGATGTAGTTTTCAGGGCAACTACAGGAAAATGGCGGGCAGTTGTAGTAGAGATTTCTAGAATGCACAAGACAGGTCGTCCTGTACTTGTTGGCACAACTAGTGTTGAGCAGAGTGACTCATTGTCTGAACAGTTGCAAGAAGTTGGAATTCCCCATGAGGTGTGGTCTCCTCTGTCATTATGGTTTAAGTTCATTACTTAGGGATTTTGTACATATAATTAAATTATTTGATGTACAATTGAGAGTGAAGGTAATCTTTAAATGATTTTTGTTTCTCTAACTTTGGAAAATTTTATTTAGAAACTGTAGAATACTTTATGTCCTTTGTGAGAGGAAATTTAGTATTTTTGTTTTTATTTTTATTTTTTATGTAGGTTCTCAATGCAAAACCAGAGAATGTGGAAAGGGAAGCAGAAATTGTAGCCCAAAGTGGTCGTCTAGGGGCAGTGACCATTGCGACCAATATGGCAGGTCGAGGAACTGACATTATCCTTGGTGGGAATGCTGAATTTATGGCAAGGTTGAAGCTTCGGGAGATGCTTATGCCAAGGTATCATCATCTGAGCTTCAAGAATATTTTTATTTTTATTTATTTTTCCTGTAAAAGTTTACACCCTTAGACATCCAGTCTGGACTCTAGTGCTTAACATGTTGGAAACTTGGACTTAAATGTTTACCAGACATCAATACTGCCTAGAAGATTGTTAGTCATAGAAAACAATTACTAGAACTTTAGCTCTTAAAAATTCAATAAACTTCAAATATTATTTCGACATTGAACATTTTACTTCTATTCTACTTTAGAGTCTTCAGATCTTTTCTTATTATTATTTTTTCATAGGAAACATACTTCCATTAAATGAAAATGAAATAGTACATAACAGAGGACAAACATAGTCTGCTGATCAATGCCTAGGAAACATATTTTAGAGTATTGAGAATAACTTGCATTAAAGAAAGAATCAATTACCACTGAGTTTATTTGAGTCTGTTGCATGGGGTCTGGTATTCTGGCAATTATAATAATTTATTTTCAAATACTCCTCAGGCTTTTGTTTTGGTTTTGTTTTTCAAAAGTTATCTACGGTTAAACATACATTTCATTCTGCTTATAATTTTCTTGCAGAGTTGTTAAGCTAACTGAAGGCGGTTATGTGTCAGTGAAAAAACTTCCCCCCAAAAAAACATGGAAGGTGTGTTTTTCCTTTTTGTCCTGATCTGTAATTTGTTTTACTTTAGGCACAAAAGTTCAGATATTATAAACACAAACTCGCATTGTTCAATGATTTTATTATCTTGAAACTCAGAATGACTTTTCCAGGTGAATGAAAACCTATTTCCGTGCAAACTGTCCAATGAAAAGACCAAGTTTGCTGAGGAAGCTGTAAAGTTAGCTGTTGACACGTGGGGTCAGAGATCATTAACTGAGCTTGAAGCAGAGGAGCGTCTATCATATTCTTGTGAAAAGGTGAATCTTTGACGCTTATCTGGAACTTCTCTCCTTATACTGCTGGTTGGAGATGACTAAATCTTTGCATTCGTTAGGCCCCTGCTCAGGATCCAGTCATATCCAAACTGCGGAGTGCCTTTCTAGAAATTGTTAGAGAATACAAGGTCTACACAGAGGAAGAAAGGAAGAAGGTTAGTTTCGTTCCACGAAATAAATTTTCTCCAACTCTCTGTATCAGTCTTGATTATGTTTTTTATATTTCTACGTTTCTGCAGGTTGTGTCAGCTGGTGGGCTTCATGTTGTGGGGACAGAGCGCCATGAATCTCGCCGAGTTGATAATCAGGTTTAGGTCTTGGAAAGATTAGTTATACTGTCTTCAGTTAGCTCAGGCTCTTCTATGACTTGTTTTTAGTTGAATTTCCTTGTTTTCTCAACATGCTTTAGACATGAGTTTTCCTGCCAGAGAGCATGCCTCGAAATTGATTTTAGTAATTTGTATGTATGTAGCTGCGTGGTCGAACTGGCAGGCAGGGGGACCCTGGAAGTTCTCGCTTCTTCTTAAGTCTTGAAGATAATATCTTTCGTATATTTGGTGGAGACCGTATTCAGGTTTACACTTTGATTCTGGGTTTCTAATTGCTAATGCTGCTGTAGGCCTGTTAACGGACGATTGTTTTTGCAACATGTAGGGTTTAATGAGAGCTTTTAGAGTTGAAGACCTACCAATTGAGTCCAAGATGCTCACCAAAGCACTAGATGAAGCACAACGGAAAGTGGAAAATTATTTTTTTGACATCCGAAAGCAATTATTTGAGTTTGATGAAGTCTTAAACAGCCAAAGAGACCGTGTCTACACAGAAAGAAGACGGGCCCTTGAATCTGACAATCTCCAATCGCTTATAATTGAATATGCTGAACTAACAATGGATGATATCTTGGAGGTATGTGGGCCAAGCAATTTATTTTATTTTATATTTTATATATGTTTTTAATAAAGATGTCTCTGATTCTTGGGTCTGTGAAATCATTTTGTTTATAAATAGGCAAATATTGGTTCAGATGCTTCAAAAGAAAGCTGGGATCTTGAGAAGCTCATCAAGAAACTTCAACAGTAAGTTGCATCTTTCAATCTCTGTGCTTGTGCAAAAACTGTAAAGAAAAGATTGTCAGATGAATCATGGTGCATCATGTCTTTCTTATTGTACCATGCAATTACAGAATGCTGAGTTTTTAAATTCTCTTAGAAAACCTATTACTGTATAAGTACATCTGAATGAAAGAAGATTAACTATTTAAATTGTTGTAACTGCCAGAGTTTTGTTAAGTTCTATATATATATTACCTTCTTATGTGAATTCCTACTTTCTTGATGAAGGTTGCTTTATGCATGAAAAATCTTCTTTTTATGTCAATTCTATGATTTATCTCCTTGTTTGATTTGGCTCTAAAAAGATTTCTAATGACAACATATTTCCTTGGCTTTAGATATTGCTACCTATTGAATGATTTGACACCAGACTTGCTGAGGAGCAAGTGTTCAAGTTACGAGGATTTGCAGGACTACCTTCGTTGCCGTGGTCGTGAAGCATATTTGCAGAAAAGGGTCAGTATAATAAGTTTCTGTAAGAAGACATTTCCAGATTATTGGGATTTTTTTGATCTCAGCACACTTGGAGTGATGTTTCATTATAATTAGATGGGGAAGCTTCTGGTAATTATGATTACAATTCTGCTAAATGTGTGAGCCATGAATGAATACTCTGACATATAAGATAATCACAACTTGCTGCTGAGAACTGTGAGTAGCTCTTTGAGAAGTTAGTCTTGTGACCTTTCCTAAGTTGAATATGTATAATGGCACACCAAGTCCTACAACTGATTGCCATCTTTTGTTAAGACTAGTCTTGGGTTTGCAAACTAGGCTCGATAGTGATGTTCTGAGAGGCATATAATTCTGCTCATTTGTGTTCTGCGTGGTATGAGTTCCTGATATTTTTGATCTGTGTATCAGGATATTATCGAGAGCAAAGCACCAGGCTTGACAAAGGATGCTGAAAGGTTCTTAGTTTTGAGCAATATTGATCGCTTGTGGAAGGAGCACTTACAAGCACTTAAGTTCGTTCAGCAAGCTGTGGGATTACGTGGATACGCACAAAGGGATCCACTTATTGAATATAAGCTTGAAGGCTACAATCTTTTCTTAGAGATGATGGCACAGATAAGAAGAAATGTTATATATTCCATATACCAGGTGTGTATTAAATGAACACTTAAACTTTTTCATCAGAAACATGTTGGTCAAACATACCAAATTTTCAATTCTGATTTTGTTTTTGGTGTTTTATTGTTTGGCAGTTTCAACCGGTGCTGGTAAAGAAGGATCAAGACCAAAGAGAGAATAAGAGTTCAACAGAAGTTGTCACAAATGGTAGGGGTAATAATAACCCTGATCCAGTTAACGCCATTGAGTCTTCTTCAGCAGCTGCGAACCCCCAATCTAGTGCTTGAAACCTACACATGGTTATTCCCTGCAGAAGTTCAAAAGGAAGAGGTCCAGAGATGGAAGCATCATTCCATTATGTTGATTGGTATATATTACTGTACAATTTATTGTAAAGTAAAATTTTGGAGTCAGGGTGTAAAATCTCTAAAACATTTTCTTAAAAATAGAAAAAGGGGGATGGGGTTTTATCTACTGTATTATTAAAAAAAGGTGGACCAAAGATTGACAAATTCGTTGTAACACTTAGGTGTGGGATGCAAGTACATTGTTAATCATAATGAGAAGAAATTGTAAGATAACTGTATTTCTTCCATTCATTGGTTTGATTAGCTTAGTGCTGACGAAATTAGGGAAGGATCTTGATTGTACTGGATTTGGACTCCACGGAATCATGGGCAACAGGCAATGCGATTTCAATCTGGTTTTCAAGTAATGTACTGCATTAAGAAGTTCTCCTGACCTTTTGGTTGCCACTTGCCGCACAAATGGTTAAGTGTGAAACAACCTTGTAGAGCTGTGAAATTGAAGATTCCTCCAGACATCAAGTAATTCAAGAAATGGCCAGTAATATGTAACAAGTAAACTACAGTCAGTCATTCATATGATTATTTGGACAAGCCACTGGAACATGACCAAAGAAAGACTGCTTTCTTCAACATCTACAAAGGAAAGGAGGCTCATCTCTGGACTTGCCCATGTGCTGTTGTAAGCATTGGAGTCGAGTTGAGGCATTCAATTCCAAGTTGAATTGTATTGCCGCGGAGAATTTCCTCAATAAGTTGATTGATGACATTTCCTTTGGCCTGCAGACAATTTAGTATGTTTCAAAGGAAATGCTTTGAGTTGGAGCACAAAATAAAATAAATCTAAGTAAGAGGGGTTTGAGGTGACACAGAGAGGCATTTATATAGACTATAGTTTACCTTAACTCCAATGGCAATGGCGGTTTTAAGTTGAACAAGTTGACCCAATCTTAAAGAAGCTCCCTTGTTATCTTTGAGAAAGATCAAGGGGACCTTCCTTGACAGGGCCAAGCTTGGCAGATGCTTTGACAGCCATCGTGGATTGCAATCAGAAGCTATCAGAACAGCCTGAAGCCCAATGTATGGTGCTTTAGTACGATTAGAAGCTAAGCTTGGCGCTAACGGCGTCAATGGCTGCAACGTTGGCGCCATTGGTGTCACTGGTGGCATGCGTTCAAGGACACGAGTGACTTCATTCACCCCTATTGCAAATTGTTGCTACAAAAATATAGAGAAAAAAAAAGTATCAGTTTATTATGGATGATCAAACACGAACACGTAATCAAGCATACATATATGATAATATGATATGATGATCTGAATCCAATTATACAAACCTTGAACCACATCTTTTCGGGTAAACACTTGCTATCATCCATCATAAGTCTTGCTGACTCTATCTTTCTGTGAAAAACAAAAATACCATTCAAGTTAATATTTTAGATGTTTTTATGGATAATATTGTATCAGTCAAAGTTCATAACATAACGTAACCTCTGAATTGATTGGAGCAGACGATCGAGACGTTCCCCTTCATAGCAACTGCATGTAAACAAACAGGGAGTAAGTAAGTTAACAACCTATTTGTCGTTAAAATAATTGGAACGCAAAAGTGCCACACACCCAACCCAAAGGAAGGACCCACGTACTCTTGGTCTTGGGACTTGGAAGCGTGGATGATGCGCCCTTTAGAGTCTTTGTTTCTGGGTGGCATGTTTACGCACACTGCCTGCTTGATGAAAGACCTCAACCAGCCTGCTCAACGTCTTTACCAAAACGGAAAAGAAAAAGAAGCGAAATTCTATACTGAGTCTGAGAGTGCCATAAGCCTCAATTCAATGCCCCAATGGAAAGCGCCAAGCGTTGGGCCTACAGACTCGGAGATATTGGAGACCAACAAAAGGCACCAAATTAGCGCTAGCGGGCCCAGAATCCTCTAAATATTGTCCTTGTCTCTCCTTGTTTAAAATCTAAACCGTCCACATCTTCGGAAAGAAAATCTAAAGGCTGAAAATACCGCATCTCAGCTCATAGTATCGTTACTAGTTCAAAAAGGAAAGGTAAAGATATTTTAACCCTTAGTTTTTAGCCTTCTTGCAGTCTTGTGAGTGCGGAAAAAGAAATGTGAAATGTCAAAAAATTGTAGACTTTATTTCATAGAGATAGTAGCAGTGGAACTATTTCTTCCACTTGACAGTATAGTCATGTTAAAAGATAAGATGTGTGCCAACTGATCTGCTAAGTGAAAAAGGACTTTGACTTGTAGACAAAAGGTCTCAGGTTCGAATTCCATGACATTTTGGTTGTGTGTATAAGAAACCTCTCTCCTCTAAAATTTAGACTATCACTTATATTCCAATAAAAAAGAAAGATAATACGTGTTGAAAAAATAAAAGATGGTCATTAAAGTTTGCATGCATGTCATCTGTATCTGGATTCTACTATCACTTGATACTACCACATGATAAGAATAGTCTCCACAGAAGTTTTCTTATACGAGGAAGAAATGTTACAAAAGATGACATTTTCATAACAAAATGGCATTATGCATTGCCATTGCTAAGGTTCACGTTAATGACAAATTTCCTTGCTTTGCCTGCTTTTAGCACCCTTGTACGCAACAAGTTCAAGTATGAATTGATTGTCATTTATTAATGTTTTTTTTTTCAAAGAGGGAAGAAAGTGTCGCAATTATGCAAGTCGACATCAGTGGAAAGATTTGAACAACGTAAGTTAAGGAGAAAGAGATGGTAAATCATGAAAAGAGTAGGTGAGCTGAGCTAGCATTCATGCGGCGGGAGTCAAATGAGAGACATTGATATCATGCTTTAAAGTTTACAACCACCATATTTGTTCACTGGTTGTGTTTTGCTTGGGCTAATGTGGCATAGGATACCTCAATACTTTGGAAACCTCTCTGCTTACCCCTTTTCAGAATGCTACAGATTACGACCACACTTCGCTATCTCTCTCTTGTCCGGGCCTTGGACCTTGTCCCCCTTTTTTTGGACAATTCTTCTCTCAAGTCTTAGTTGATGGCTTAAATTTCTATGAATTTCTAGTACTCAACTGCTTGATGGATTACTAATGCACATGAAAATTACATATAAACATAATACACAAGTCAAATTATGTTGCTTCATCTAAACACTTACTTTACCTTGTTAGGAAGGATTAAGAATAATTCAATCTGGCATGCTTGTCTGATACCTTAACATATAATATTTAATGTATAATAATAATAACAATCTCCTCAAGTGACAGAAGGTTATATGCATAATAACTGGAAAACTCATCGAATAAAATATATGAAAAATTATCTATTAAGCCTTGTGTTATGATTTAAGAGTTGGCAAAACATAAATGATATGACACTGTGCAGACAGTGAAAATGTGATTGCTGTCTTGTTAGCTTGTTTTGTTTCTGATTTTGCTAGGAGTGGACAATAAAGAAAAAGAAGAGCGAATTGATAAAATTGACCGAACTGGATGGTTTGGTTCGGTTTTTATTTTAACTTTTGTCTATGTTTATACTCAAACTAAACCAAACCAGCTTGAACCGGTTTGGGTACGATTTTAAATTACAGTAGTATTAGTATCCCCTTATATACAATCATATTTTTCTCCTAACCCTAGTGCATATGGCATGCCTCACCTTCTCTCTCATGTCTCTCATCTATATCTCAACTCTTTCATCGTCATCGTAGATCTAAGAACTGATCTCACTCCTCAAAATAGAGTGTCTTTCACTCCGTATCTGAGCAAATCTCACCTCTCCGAGCAAACCCCTGCCTCTACACTCCGAGCAAAACGTGGAATGGACCAAAAAGGGTGTGATTTGGCTCCATTATTAACATCACGCAAGTTCACGGGAACCAATTTGAACCGAAAGTGTGACTACAATTTAGTCGCCCAAACCGAATTGTACTCTCCCCAAATTTTTACTTCACTTCTTTCACTGATTCACTAATCATATAAACCATTGAACTACTATTTTCTTGTGAGTTAAATAAATGTTTACAAAAAATTAATTTTCAAACCATGAACAAAAAGATAATAAATTCCAGGTCAAAATCCCAATTGGGTCCAATTGCAGGAAGCACAAGTTTCAAATAAAGGAAGTGAAAATGGAAATGAGGATTAGACAAGAGAGTATGAGGAGCGTGAGCAATGGCAAAGTGGCGAGCAAAAGGAGAGTGTATGTCAGTTGGTTTTGCTTGGTTGATCCGCCAAACGAGTCACGTTGTTTGGCCTTGTAACTCGTAATCTTTATTTGTAATTAGTATTTGTTGCCCTGAAAAAAGTCAAAATCAAAATCGAAAACAAAAGCCCCAGTAGGCAGCAGCAGCATGCGGTGGTCCAGGTCCAGCAGGCGTCCACCACCAGCCTAATACCCCAATCCCTGGGCTTGTAGCCTGACTTTTGTTCGTATCCGATGTCGCACGTTGCAGGTATGAAACTCCAATTAAAGTTTAAACTCCCAAAAAAAGCTATGAACTGTGTTTATATTATTTACTACTTGTTACAAGTACAGACAAAAACCACAAGAAACAACAACAACAACAGAAAAAGAGAGAGACTTTTCAAAAGAGAAAATCATTCATGAGCAAACTAGTGGAATTTAATTTCTCAGTCTTTGACTGGTAAATTCAATGATCCTCTAGGTTTGTCACATGAATTGAGATGTGCATGAGCATGACAGAAACCCCATCTATCACCATGCCAAGATCAATGGTGCAAATTAAGCTTTATTCTTGATGATGAATTTCTGAAACTCTCTCTCTCTCTCTTCCCTCTTGTTCAGCAGGAATCAGGAAAAAGCCAGTGTCAGTGACACAGTGGGCGTGGGTGCTCCCAAAAATATACTAAGAATCAGAAGCACAACACCCCAGCCTCCTTTTCTTTTCTGGGTAGCCTCCAGTTTTCATCAAAACTTGCTACTGCTCTGCTTTGAGTCCCTGACACAGAGAAGGAGAAAGTGACGTATTGGAGAAGCTCAAGTCAACAAAAGCATAGGGGACCTACTGCTTAATTTTTGGCGGGCAGCAACGGTCACTTTCAATGATTTTATGTGGGTGGTGGTGGCTTTCTCCCTGACCCATCTACTCACTCTCTCACACACTTGCTTTGCCTGTTTGGCTTAGTTTGCCTATTTTACCTATTGCCCGTGATCTTCTCAGTTTGATCCTTCATTTCATTTTTAACCAACCCTCTCAAGCTTTCTCCTTTTCGTCTCTCTGCCTTTGCTTGTTGCTTGTTTGATCACAAGGAAGGAGATTGAGCTGAGGCGGACACAGGCTTTCTCAAGCTGCTTGGGCTGTAACGGCAAAAGCAGATCTCAATCATATGAGGAGATCTTCTACTGTGAGTTACTTTTACAGATCATTTGATTTCTCCCTTCTTCTGGTTATATAAAATTTCCCTTTCCTTTTTTTCTTTCTCAAAATGGTTGCTACTTTTGTTTAGAGTTTGAAACAAACATGATGTTCTTGGATTAATTAGTAGCATGTATCAGAGAGAGACTTGATTCATCTGGTTTCTGGCCCAATTAAATATGAACAAATGCCAAGATCTAATTTAGCATAGATGGTCTCTCTGTAATCTAAAAACTTGAAATTTACAACTTGGTGTCCTAAAATGCAAAAAATCAGGCTCTTTCCATCTCAAATTGTTGTACATCTGCTTTACTTTTTTTTTTTCCTTGGCCTTTTGCACTGATAGATCAACATACCTTGACTAAAACCAATAACTGCATATCAAAAGGCCTATCAAGGCTGCGCACTCAGATCCTATAGTTGACCAGCTTTGGCACTAATCTATGTCCAAAATAAATACATGTTTCAGCTGGTGGATGTGTTTCTCCTACTTGCATTGTTCAGTGGTGCTCCATGGGCTGTCAAGGGCAGTCCACATTGCAGCAAACGGGCCAACTCAGGGGAAATTCGACCTCACAGTGTCACTATCACTGAATTTGGCGCTGTTGGAGATGGGGTCACTCTCAACACAAAAGCCTTTCAGAATGCCATCTTCTATCTCAATTCCTTCACAGACAAGGGTGGGGCCAAGCTTTTTGTCCCAGCTGGCCGGTGGTTGACAGGAAGCTTCCATCTCATCAGCCATCTAACCTTGTGGTTGGATAAAGATGCAGAAATTCTTGGATCAACGGTAATCTTTCACCCTCTTTCCAAAAGTTAAAAGATGCAATAAAGACTTTGGCTGATTAATTGCAATCTGCCCTCTTTGGATACATTTGTCCGCCCTCTCTTGATTTGTTTTTGGCACAATTAATCTAAAATAGGCTTCTTAATACAATGTACTGTAAGAACCTAATTCACAATCCTACAGATAGAGTATTGTCCATACCAGAGAGATCTTGTCTGAAATGTAAGCATTACTGCTAGTCCCAAAGAGTAACTATTTTCAATCTCCGGATAAGAGTTGAGCTCCAAGTTCAGTAAGGTAGTGCCATGACCATGCGGACACAGGACTAATATTTTAGCTCATAATACTCAGTAACTTCTTCTGGAATGTTCCAGAACTCTGATGACTGGCCAGTTGTTGAACCTTTACCATCATATGGTCGAGGAAGGGAGTTGCCAGGTGGAAGACATCGAAGTCTCATTTATGGACTCAATTTGACGGATGTTATCATAACAGGTTGGTAATATAAGATGAGGAATCGTCTCACATGTGCATTTTGCTTGATTTATTGATGTTGCTGTTCTCCTCATGCAGGTGATAATGGGACTATTGATGGCCAAGGCAGCATCTGGTGGAATTGGTTCCATAACAAAACCCTGAATTACACAAGGCCCCATTTGGTGGAATTGATGAACTCAACTGGGATTGTGATCTCAAACCTGACCTTCCTAAATTCACCATTTTGGACCATTCACCCTGTATATTGCAGGTTAGTTTTAGCCACAAGGATTGAATAACATTTTTCTTCCTTGTTTGGTAGATTTCAAGTGTTTTCAGTATCATATTAAAACTAAGGAAAAAGGGAAGCTTTTATGAATTAGAGGGAGAGTTGAGACTGTTTTTCTGGATGAACAGCCATGTAACTGTCCAGAATGTGACAATCATTGCTCCTCCAAAGTCACCAAACACGGATGGGATTGATCCAGGTGAATCACCAAAATCTCCCTCTCTATGTGAAGATAACATTTCTTTTTCTTATTTCATTTACATATACGAATTACTCATGGTTGGTCTTGTCATATAACTCTGTCTAAACCTGAAGGGTCCCAAAATCCACTCATGGTTGTTTGTAAACGCTTGTAGAGCAAAACACTAATAGTTTTGCATGCGTGGATCAAATGTTAATCCTTACCCTTAAATGTGAATACTGGCATATCTTTCATTGTTGTGGATTCCTCATTCTCCCACTTGAAATTGCTTAGTGTCAATTAAGCACATAATACACTTTCACTCCTGACCAAATGCGTCAATTTTAAACTATGTTTTAGCTTCATTTAGTAGTTGTAAACTATAAGCAAACAATTTTGTTCTTACCCGTCCATTTTGATGCATCCAGACTCTTCTGATAATGTCTGCATTGAAGATTGTTATATTAGCACTGGTGATGATCTGATAGCGATCAAAAGTGGATGGGATGAGTATGGTATTTCATATGGTCGACCCAGTAGAAACATTATCATTCGTAGGATTACTGGGAAAACTGAAACAAGCGCAGGAATTGCAATTGGAAGTGAGATGTCTGGAGGTGTGTCAGAAGTTCATGCAGAAAACCTCCATTTTTTCAATTCTAAGACAGGTATCAGAATAAAGACCTCCCCAGGAAGGGGTGGCTATGTGAAAAATATCTATGTATCGAACGTGACCTTGGATGGTATAGATATAGCTATAAGGTTCACCAGTCACTACGGGGAGCACCCAGATGAGTTTTATGACCCAAATGCCCTCCCTATTATAGAGCAAATTACTTTTAAAGATGTCGTAGGAAAGAATATCAAAACTGCAGGTCTCCTAGAGGGTTTAGAAGGTGACACTTTTCTGGACATTTGCTTATCCAATATTACCCTTAATGTGACCTCAAAATCTCCATGGAAATGCTCTTCTATTCAAGGATATTCTGACTTAGTTTCTCCAGAAACTTGTGAGCCTCTCAAGGAGAGAATCTCCCCTGAGCATTACTTGGATTGTTACCATCTATCTGATCACATATGGATTTCAAGTAATCAAAACGAAGGTGTTCAGTTTCTGTCTTGGTAGATTCATGAAAGTCGCCTTCTGTGAATGTTGAAAAAAATCGATTCTTGCCATTTCTCAGTGCAACAGCCAATTACATAGCTGGAGGATATAATTGCGCGACATAAGAAGTTGAGTGCAGTTGCCAATTTGTGGTTTGTACCTTGCGAGATGGTACTAAGGGAATGAGTATATCTTGTAAGTTTGTGTGCAGTAACAAATAATTGAGTGATTTTGTCATAAATTGGAAATAGAAAGATTTTGTAATTTCAAAACACACTTTTTTCCCTCTTGCTTTTCAAGTTATACAATGGTAAGAAATTAACACACATACACAAAAAGCACTTCTCATGTTGCCGGGTCAAGGGTGCACCTCATACGCAAATGTGATGTTGTCACATTCATTACCATCCAAATGATCAGAGAACTAACATCATATTAGTGGCAAATTTCTTCAACTTCATTGAAGCAACATTCCAGCAATAGTGATTTTATTATACTTAAGGATATGTTCTTCTTGAACACTAACAGATACAAATGTTAAACATAAAATAAAATAACACTGCTGACAGAGTTACTCCAGAAAAAAAGCTTTGTGCACACACAAG
This sequence comes from Prunus armeniaca, assembly GCA_903112645.1. Taxonomy (NCBI): domain Eukaryota; kingdom Viridiplantae; phylum Streptophyta; class Magnoliopsida; order Rosales; family Rosaceae; genus Prunus; species Prunus armeniaca. Next base: position 117,261 of record CAEKDK010000003.1, on the reverse strand, counting down.
AGCTTGGTGATCAAGCCAAATTCGAGGAAATTTCAGTTTGATGCAGGGCAATATGTATACCATCAACTTGCATTTCCATGGAAAAATTACATTGAATGGGCATTACCATAAAACAAAAACAAAAGTTACATTCAATGGGTGGGTAATAATTTTAACAATGCATGTATACGTCAGTCTCCGAAAAAGAAATCCACACATGACATCAAGAGCACACAGGCGATGAATGATTCTTCTCAAAGGCTGAGAATCTAGATTTTTGTTTTAACTCCCCTCCCCTATCTTGGGGATGCCTCAGTACCGTCCTTCTTTATAACAGAACATAGAACCTGCCTTGAGATGTAGGTCTCCAGCTCTCTGGACACCTCTGTCAATTTCAAGTCAAAATTGTTTCTGTACTTTTGCTTTGGCGATGGTACAATGCCAGAGAACATTGTTGGTGAACCAGAAAACCGCCTTCTTGGGCTTGGAAACCTTCCGGGTGACCCTGGCATCCACCCTTTGGATATAAGAGGTGTTAAGCCTGATCCTGCTGTGGCCGTGTTTTTATCTGTGAGTGGTCCACATTTTGTCTCCAATGGTAGTGGTTTCAGTGAATCCTCTTCTGTAGGAGGCTTCTGTTTCACAATCCTTTCTCTGGCCTTCTCTGCTGCTATCAGTGCTTTCTCCTTGCTCAACTTTATCAGTCTCCACGGGTCAATGCTGACACGGAAGCCTTGTTTCACGGTTGAGGTGGACGGCTGAGGATCTCCGTCAATTCTTATGGACAGCCTTCTGGTATTCTGAAACTTAGAAAGTCAATTTATACAATAAGTTAGGCAGATGGACTTGTGTGCCTTCCCAAATCTGAAGAAACATAATTATGGAAGGCTGTATGCCTGTATAAGATATGTGGCTGTACCTGAGTTATCCCTCGTCCTCTGCATATAAACCGTGATATGAATGATGGCTTTTCAGGTGAATCAAAATCACTACTCAAGTCTGAGGAGAAATCTGAATCATCAAATGGATCCATTTCTATAGATTGGCTCTCCTCTTTCATTGCCAGGATATAGTCATATGTTCTCATTCCCTGCAGCAGGAATATATTGTGCACAACATTTTAGTGAGAAGGTGGAGCAGGTTTTACGAATTTCGCCTCATGAGATACTACCCTACAATGCTACTGTGAAACTGGCAATTGGCAAACGAAAAGGAGTGTTGGGTTATTGGCAGCTTAGAATTGCGAAGTACCTTCCGTATTAGAACCACATGAAAGAAAAAAAGCTGTCCCATTGCTGCTGAACCATAAGCTATCATTAAAGTTAGCAAGACCTGCAAGATTTTGATGGAGTTAAAATGAGTATATGAGTGAAGATTGCTGCAATGGAAACTTGAGACAATGTTAACTAACTACCGATATCGTTGCAAGAATGCCTCTTGGGAAGTCTACGTAGAGTTTCCTCTTCAGCTCATGCTCTATTCCATTTTTATCTGCAAAGCACCTGACGAATATTGCAATTGCAGTTGCTCCTTCTATGATTAGCTGTGTCAGCAGAAGCAGTAATTTTGTTTATCATGGACTTGGTGAACAAGAGGTGAAGCAAACAGATTGAAATCTCGACTTGTTGACTGAGTTTTAATTCTCAAAGAAGCCAAAGAGACAAAACATGGAACTTACCAATAACAGAACGAAAATCATGAGGAGAATAAATGTGGTGTAATTCTTTTTCCCGACGCAGTTGTTTAACCACTGGAAAAGAAAAACAATTGAATTTGATTTGAATGTGTTCTCAAAATGAATACGAAGCAAACAAGGATAGGATTTCTCACCCTGCAGTGGTGATCAAAGCCATCAACACAACGGTTGCAGGTCCTGCAGTGTTTGCTGTGTTTTTTCACCTGAAAATAGAATTATGTTATAGAAATACGAAATCAATGTGATGCTCGTGTACTGATGTGAGAGTGAGATAAGCTCGTAACCTTACCTCAAAATCACAGAGTGCGCAGAAGGAGATGTCGTCTTCCCTTAAATCGGGAGAGACTGCGTCTTCTTTCATGAGGACAAAGGGAAATGGGAGCAATGGATCCAACTGTGCGCCGGTCTTCCAAGGATTGAGATACCTCCTCCTTATGAAAGTCCTGAGGATCTTTCTCTCCATTCTTCTAAAGAACCTCACTATAATCTGCCCCAAAACGAACCCGTAATTGAGCTTTGGATAGCCTTTGCCAGCTTTAGGTTTCTTCTTCCTAAGGCTGGTTTTGTCAGTTGGGTCAGTGGCTGTGCACCTTATGAACAGGAACATGACTGAAACAGCCTGAAATTCATAATTTAATTTCAATATGAGAATTCAGATGTCAACTTGATCTTAAGCTGATATTGATATAAACTTGAGCAAGGTATGTATATAAGAGAAGAGTAGAGAGTAGTATAAAGAACCACAAAGGAAAAGATTGTGGTGACTGTGATTTCGGCTATTCTGTTTCCCAGGAAAAGTCCAAAGAATGTATAGAAGGACACCACAAGAAAACTGTAAACTGCAATTCCCACAATCTGCATTGCATTCAAATACATTTTGTTTTAGATAGACTGATAGAGGTCTTTGTCTGCAACCAAACCAAACCAAACCAAATCGAACCAGAAAAATAAAAACAGAAAGAAAATACCTGCAAAGGGTGGAAGGGGCGTTGCCAGCCATGGCGTCTCCTATTCATTAGTCTTACCAACAAACAACGACACTAGCTAATTTGCAAATTGTGATTGCTCTTCTTCTCCAAACAAAAACACCGACTGACTTTCTCTTTCTTTCTAATCCCAATCTTCTTCTTCTTGTTGTTTTGTTTACCTCACACTATCTCAACGGTCGACTACGGTGGCTTGGGTTGGCTTTTGAAATTTGAAATTTGCTGGCCCCACTCCCATCCCCTTCTTCTCCCTCTCGTCTCGTTAATTAAATCCTAAAGTTTAAGTGGCGTGGGGGGCCCACTCCTGGCTGCAATGCAATGACTTCTCCGTTCCGTTGTTTCTTTCGTGGGTTTCTATATTATTACTTGGGTTCGGATTGGGAGTTTGAGCGCGCTCCTTGACTTAAAAACACCCTGCCCCTGACCCTGCCCAACCCATAATATAATAAAGCACAAACGAACTTTTTCTTTTTCTTTTTCTTGGTCAATAAAATCCCTCAGTGTGTGCTTGTCTATGCTATGAGTTCAGTTCAATCATGCATCACCTTTCTTTTGATCCCTTTTAGGGAGGTACGTAATCAAACTGGTTGTGATTTCAATAGTAAACACTTTAATTACGCTCCAATTTTATTTTTGTTCTAATTCTAGACCGTTAGTAAACATCTTAATCGGGTTACTACATATCATTTCTTCTTGTGGAACTGAAAAATAAGGCCTAATTTTAACTTTAAAATTGTTTTGATCCAACATGAGTGCAAAAATATGGAGACCTAATTGAAATATGGACCAAACTACCATGACAAACGTAATATTCTTAGCCTATAAAAATAAAAAATAGAGGCTTAGGGTTAACTTTAGAGATTACTAAAGGCTTGTGGATAGTGCTTAATAAAGAGCTGGATTCTTAGCAGTACTAAAGAATAAACCCTTTAACAAAAATAAAAATAAAATACGATACGAGAGTTTAGATGTCTTGGAGACTTTGTAGCTAGTAAAACTTGGGAGAGATAGAAGACCCAATTATTCTTGTGTGTACGTTAAAGAACCTATTTGTTGATCTTTTTAGTCTTCTTTCTGCTTATATGCAATATCACACAATGTTATAATATTTACTAAATTTAAGTTATAGAAATTAGTGATAAATATGTAATTTAGCGCATCAACGACATATACATATATCAAGTCTAAACACTAGAAGAAAACAACATTAATAGTGGCACAAGATGGGGTGGCTAACTGCACTATCCAATGAGCACCGATAATGCAGTTAGGCACCTCATTCTATGCCCCATATATCCATGGATATGAACAATGTTTTCTTGTAGTGAAATTCAAGATAAAAACTCCAGAATTCTTGGGCAGAAAAAAATTGAATATGTAACATCTTCATTATACTCTATCATCTCATTCTTTATATATAACCTTTTATTTATGTACAAGGAAGATGTTGTCTCATCAAACTTGATGATCAGTAATACAACGCGTATAATCATAATTCACACACACACACACACATATATATATATATATATATATATATCTACAGGTGCGAGACAATATCTTAGCCCAACTCGACTCCCAAACATGAACAATGAATGTATCTATTAAAACCGAGCTATGCATTTTAGATAGAGCAGCAAAGGCCACAAACAACACCCGATCTTAGATAATTCATGGCATATAACACCCTCGTGAATCTAAGATGGATTGAAAACGAAACATAGCTAGCTAGTGACCCAACAGGACATATGAGTAAATGATTAGTTGGTGGAGAAAGTGGTGCAGGACTGAGGAAGCTGTGGGGATCCAGGCTGTAATGATCCGGGTGGAACCCCAATATTAGCACTAGGAGGGGAATTATTGGTACTTGCAACTACTCCTCTAGCTGCATTATTATTAGCGATGTCTCCATCATTAATATTAATCCCCCCCTGGTGGCCCTGGTGGGGGCGGGGTGCCCCCATAATAGTTGAGATGGCCGCAGCTAGGGCTGCAGTGAAATTGGGGTCAGAAGCAATGGCTGCACTAACAGTCTCAATCATGCCACTATCATGAGTACTAGTATTACGTTGGCCGCCTAGCGACACTCCAGCAGGTGGTGGGGGTGCCTTGTAATTAGGAGGGAAATACACTGGGGCTTGGATAGGATGCCCCAGCCCACCCATAAGCTGGTGATAATGCAAAGGCAGAGGAAATGTGGATGAGGAAGGTGGCGGGATTCGGTGGAATTGCTGCATGGGGCTCTGAGTCAAGTCCAGCGTGATGGTGGGAAATGGTGCAGAGGCTGATAATGTGGCCATGGACGAAGCGAAGAAGGGCAGCTGGGAATTGGAGAAGAAGCGAGAATTTGCTAGATGATGATGATGATATTGGTGAGCTTCCTTGCTTGTAGTTGAACCTGATAGCAGCATGGCAGCTGCTGCTGACGTGGTGTTGGCCATGGCTGTGGCTGCTGGAGGCAGAGGGTGGCTGTGATTACCTTCATAAGTAGTTATGAGAATGGTTTTATCCTCCGCCAATCTTTGCACCTGTTTGCGAACGGGGCATCCAATGGCCATAGTACAACGGTAGTAAGCACGTGGGCAAGGGTTACCCTTTGCCATCTTTTGACCGTATTTCCTCCATTGACATCCATCGCTAATCTGCATATATTTATTTCCACAAACATTTTCAAATTAAGAAATTAACCATTAGTTGCTGGATTCATATCACAAGTCAATTGAAGTCACACATTGTCAAACTGTCTTGCTATGCTAGCCAGACTGTGAATATGTACCATTGATGTGTCGAAATTCACAATATTGCAACATAATTAGCATTTGTATGTAACATAAGTTTAGCAATAGAATGATTGAGTTCATGTGCAAAACTCTCATATATGCATGTATATATTTAGTTGAGTACAAGTGGTTCAATGTACATACCATAGGAGCTTCTGATCTTGCTCGTACGGAAACCCTTGCCTTCCTAAAAGGAATCTGATCAGCCACTGGAACTTGTTCTTGATCAGTACTACGTTTGGGCTCATCATTATCATCATCAAATAAATTGGGATCGCTACTTTTACTGGTATAATTAGGGGACCCCAGACACTGGGATGACCGGTCAAGAGCTTCTTCCGCACAATTAATATTAGTTTGCAGCCTCCTCTGATATTGGTCACGCTCCATTGACATCACCTCTATATTCAAATTTGATGGAGCGAATGATGAGAAGGCTTCATGATCAGCCGGTGTCTTTCCAGAAGAATAGGCAACTGATGGATCGCGGACATGGTCTATTGCAGCAGCTGTAGATGGCCGTGGATCCATGAATTGTCTGGCCAACATGCCATTTGCCTCACACTTAATCTGTTGTTCAAGAAACCATGCCTTACGTACTGTTGTGATAAAATATTAACTTCATATTCTTTATATTTATGCTGGACTGGTTTTACAATGTTGTTGAATTTTTAATAGAATAATGTGGAGTGCACATCATGTTCATATAGGTATTATCTCAAGCACGACACCAATATATATGGTGTAATGGACATTAGAACACCGCAGCACTTGCCTTAACAGGCCTAAACCCTAATATATTAATCCTGTCAATTCATAATTTTATATATAACAGGATCATGTTGATCACGTATATGCGATAGTTCTAGGGAGGGGAGACAAGATTAAAAGTAAAAGTATAAACTTAATATACCGGCTCTCGTATTTGTGCCTGTTTCTGCATCGTTATGAGTAGCTGAGCTTGCAACTGGCTGTAACTTTTGGTCATTTGGTCTAACATGGTTTGGAGCTCGCCATTTTCTTCATGTAGCCGCTCTAACTCAACTTGAAGACTAGCCATCAGCTGATGAAAAGTTACCAAGTTACGATTTAATAGTATCAACAATTAATTATGATAATTGGAAATTAATTAGGAAACATATATGAGAGAGAAAAATCAAATTCTAAAATGAATCGCGCGCCGGAAATTTATAATAAAAAAAACACAGCCATATGTAAATAAATATGTGGTAAGACTAATCAGTACCTTGTTATTGGAATTTTGATGAATATCACTGGCAGATGTTGATGAAATTCCGGAATTTAGAGTGAGGAGATTCAATCCTGTCTGGCCATGGATGATATATAATAATTTGTGAGTAGTGATGATGGTAATTAGGTGGGTTTTGTTTAGATATAGATATATAAGATGATATATAAAAGAAAAGAACAATAAAAAGGAAGTATAATCTTACGTTAACAGCCGGAGGATTATTGTTGCAGTCTTGTTGGGGTTGACGACGGGGCTCCTCATCATCATTCATGATATTATTATCGGAAAAGAAATCCATTACTTTGATTTCTTTGGTTTGTCTGAAAAGTTGTTTGATTGGGATTGGGATTGGGATTGAGGGGTTGCTGCTACTAGTGTTGTTGGTAGCGTCAACAAGACCATCATCGGAAGCATTAAATGAGCAATCGGAGACGGAGTGGGGGAAGAGTTTGGGGATTATGTGATGACGACGGCCTTGTTTTTCCATGACTGCTATACGTACCGCAGAGTGACTTGCAGCGCCCAGCTACCGACCTTTTTCAATTTCAACCAACAAAATAAATAAAAGTATATCTATATATTGCGAGCCTTCTTTTGTCAAAGTGAAATTTCCAACTTCCAAGTAATGGGTATCCATAAGAGAGAGACTAGGACTTGAGAGAGAGAGAGACAAAGAACTCCTTAGAAGGGGTCTATTCGTCCATATGGAAAAATAATAAAATTATTAATGAAATTAGGCTTATTATTATTGAGGTCTAGACCTAGACGGGATGAGCCGAGCGTACAACAGCCGTTTTTTTTACCTTTCTTTTTCCTTTCGAGGGATAAATGACGTCACCCTTGAGGTAAGGGTGTAGGTGACTGGTTTCAACCACCACAACGAAAGGGAAGCTGCTGCAGCGCGGAGGAGGAGGAGGAGGAGGAGGAAGGGAGGGTGAGAGTGTGAGGTTAATTTCAACTTGAAATATAAATATACACACGTTATCTCTCCAAGTCTTAATATAGTAATTAAGAAAGCCGTGGGAGATGAGTCACCAATCCTCAAACGGAGTCACAGACGGTGGTTAAATACTACTGAAAATGAAAACATATATATATATACACACACAAGTTACAACACCTAATCCCACTGACTTCGAATTCCAACCTCATTCAGCCAACCCCTCACGTCAATGCAATGCTCTCTCTCTCTCTCTCTCTCTCTCTCTCTCTCTCTCTCTCCCCTTCAGCCTCGGCTTATACATAGTTATAGTAGTAGCATTTTAACAGCCAAGACTATCCGCAACTTTATGGTTGGGGGGTCAGTCTAATTAATACTGCCATGCTTTGTCAAAGCTGTAGATATCATACCTAGTAGGCTGAAAATTTTGACTTGTAGGAATTAATGGACTAGGGTTTTACCCATATTAGTTATTAGTATATCCATTAGATTAGAATGCTCCACCTACTCCATCTTAATTTCCTCCAATATTTGCTTGCTTCATCGACATTAATGTATGCCTTTATCTTAATTGATTTTACCTATAATTTCCTCTATTCAACACCCCCCCAACCCCCCCCTCCCTTCTTCTGCCCAACATTCTACACCTCTACACTTCACGTATATAATATACCCAACCTTCTACATATCAGAATTGGTTGGTTTACTTTCCTTTAATCCCTAGATTTCCAAGATTAACATTATTATTACTGCTAGCACTGCCCACCTCGTTGGCTTAAATTTCTAAAAGATTTTAAGATGCGTGTTAGCCAACTACAACACTTAACTCCAGTTGATGTCCAAAAATGAATTCAACTTAGAAGTAGGCATGCTTTTTGTCTGGAGCGTTCTACGACAGGTGTGGGATGAATCTACAAAAGGAGAGAGCAAATGTGAAGACCTTAGGCACCTGTGTGATATTGGCCGAAAGCACTCCGATGCTTAAGTTAGCACAAGTGTTGTGAACAGAAGATAACTATTGATTTGAAGCTATTGAAATGTACCATTGCAAGTAAAATTGCAATTCAATTCAATAGATACTAAAATAGTTCAATAAATTGAACTATTGAACAACCATTGTGGATGCTCTAATGTGTAAAATTCTTTACAAAGATAATTCTTTATGAAATCTTACAAATGGAGGGTTAGATTATCATGATCACATTGTGGGGCATAAGAATGACAAGTGCCGTTTAAATTAAAAATAGGCACACGTTCTTGAATACTTTTGTATATTTGAAAGAAGGGCCTAACTAATATTTCTTCTGAATGCATTAGCATAAATGAAAGCAAAGACAATAATTTTATTTCAATTTCCCATACGAATTCAACTTAGGATAATGACTTTCACACTCCCATTTTCTCCTTATACACTCTTTCCCTTGTCTGTGTCCCTTGATTCTCCTGTGATTTATTCAACCTAAGGTTAGGGAAAAAAAATAAAAAATAAAAAAGTGAAGTGCATGGAGAGAAAAGCAGAGTGTGCAAATTGCTTCCCATATTTTATATATTATGTGTTAGGGCCCTTTACTACAAAGGGTCACCCCTTGACAAGACACACAACTTATTTTTTATTTTCTTTTAAATATTTATTTGTGTGGCTTCATATGAAATCAATTTATGTCCGTTGCTCAAGTCAAGTCACTAATTTCATGCCTCTTAAATGTCTTAATTAAACTATGAATGAAACCACTTGTTGATGACATCAAATGTCCCCTTGTATTTTCTAAAGATAAAAATTTATTTGTAACCTTGCTTGTATCATATATATATATATATATATATGTGTGTGTGTGTATATGTTAGAAAAATATTTCATTATTAAATAGTCATGATCTTTCTTGTTTTTTTTAAAAAAAAGTCGAATTAAATAGTCTCGATCAGGGGCGGAGGTACACTAGGGCCTGAGGTGGCCCTGGCCCCTCCACAATTTGTTCTCAATGCAGTAAAGCTTGGGTTTTAGTTCATATATTTAACAATGCAAACCATATAACCATTCTAATGGCCCCCCCAATTGCAATCCATAAATAACTTCATTTATAATTATATGTAAATTGTTTGTAGGCCCATTACACAACTGACATTAAAAAAAAAGGGAAGTATTAATCCTCTAATAATCAAACCGATGAGCTAAGGGAATAGAAAATAGTTTGACCAAAAAAAAAAGGGGGAATAGAAAATAAATAATTTAAAGGGAAATGAGATTTTATCATTAAACTTTTCCGTTTTGATACATGAAATTAAGTATGAAGTTTTAAAAAATGTCCATTTTTTCATATATATATATTATTGATGTAAGATTGAATTTTTTTTCTATACTTGTATTACGATTCGGCCCCTCCACAGATACAATCCTGGCTCCGCCACTGGTCTCGATGACGTATTAATATTGTGCACATCAGTTTCATTGGTCAAGTCAAGATGTGGAAAAGTGAAGTCAATGGTAGAAGATGCCTCATTTGACAATGAGAACACACAGCTGGAAGGTCGCTCTCTCTTGATTATTATATACTAATAATAGCATTGAGAATGATCTGAAGGTACGTGCTTGTCTATTTATATATATATATATATTAACTCCAAGAAAACAACAAACATGTTATTATTTTCCTTGTGCATGTTTACACCTGCAAAGTCAATACGTACGATTGGTTTTTATTGCAAATATCTCGTGTTAGGTTTTTATTTCATTATCCATGTTTGATTTGAAGGCAAAAACAAAGACGTAACGACTGCAAGTAGTCCTCAATCCTCATCATCAGTGACTTTATTTCATCTTAACTTGAATTAGTGGCTTTCTTATCTTACTCAATCAAATTCAATGCATGATGCATCACCTTCACTTCCATAGCGGCAAGCAAACGGCATACGGAGTTGATCATGATTCATGATCACATGCAATGCAAAGCAACGGGCAACCTGGTTTTTCTTGAGAGACAAAAATCTCAATAAAAACAAGAAAAGAAAAGAAAAGGTCATGGAATATAATTATTCCTTTCTACTTTGTAATTGAGACAGACAGCCAATAACCAGCAGCAGCAAGTCAACAACTTTTTACAATAAATTTTAAATTTTATATGCAGTTACAAAAGTTTAACTTTACATGTAAACATACTCAAGCTTACAAAGTCTTAAACACTCAAACCTAATCAAGATAGTTACAAGCCAAGAAAAGTGAACCAATGACAGGGTTGACAAGTCTCGGACAGAAACCCAGTCTAGGTCTAGAGGTAGTCGACATGTGTGTAATCTACACCAAAACGTAGGCGCGCGAGAGCAGCAAGCACATACCTTTGTTTGTCCATTTGGGTCAAGTCTAAAAATACTTAAAGTGCACGAAAAACATTTGAAACCATACACAACAAAACTATTTATCAAAGCATAAACCATTTGGTATGCTCACGCACTTGCCCAAACATTTTTCAGGATCGTAATAACGTTATTTGGTAACCGATCCATGCATAATAAACTAGTGTCGGTTATTAGGAACTATAACTATGGCCCGGCCGGCAAGGCCTTAGGGTTTGATGGACTGGCAAATCCTCGAGTGGTAGCAAACGATTCCATAGTTGCTTTCAAAACTGCCTTGTGGTTTTGTATGACTGAGCAAAAGCCTAAGCCCTCTTGCCACGATGTCATGACTGGAAGATATGTCCCCACAGAAGATGACATGGCAGCTAATCGGACTGTTGGGTATGGGCTGGTCACTAACATAATCAACGGCGGAGAGTGCGGAAGATCCAACGACGGAAAAGTGAACGGTCGAATTGGTTATTTCAAAAGATATGCTGAGTTGTTTAACGTTGATCCCGGACCTAACTTAGATTGTGAAAATCAAAAATCTTTTTAATGAATTCTCCTATATATGCTTTTTGTTTTTTCATTGCTTTGCCCTTTGTTTAAACTGAAAAAAGATTGGATGTACGTATGTCGCACAAAAATGTTGTCAAATCTCTTGAAAACAAGGCAATAAAAGTGTATTCCATGCTTATGTGATGTGATACGGATTTCCGGTTGTTTGATCGTAACTGTACTGATCCGCAAGGTCAACCGGAAAATCAAAATGGCCAAAAGAATAAAACTTTCATAATGCAATACCGATCAATACAAATGTTGGATCTGCCAACAAAATGATAATGATAATACAAAATTGCGGATAGTCTGAAACAAACAAGTCCAAGAGCAGTAGATTTATCCTAATGACTGATATATGAGAGAATCGTCTAAAAGACAAGCTCATGAGGCTTCATGCCTGACTTAAGAGAGAATCTCGCAGCTAAGTATGTCTTCAAGTCTGGGACGGCCTCAATGGACTTTAACAATGAAGCATCCACGCTCTTCTGATCGTCTTTCCTTCCTTGGGGGAGGGCATTCTTTTCCTACATTTTGTTGTTGGGAAAATATTAATTCAAAGTAAAATATTTAGACAGGAACAGTCACAGTGATGGATGCTATTCTCCAATATTTGTATTCAGACCAGTAACAAATAAATGAAGACCATACTATCTTCCTATAACATGGAAATGAGAGCGAAAATGGAGAAAGAAACAAATAAAAGTAGCAGCAGAAGTTGGAAAGATATTGATAGGAGTGGAGAGACAACGCAAAAGGGAAAAACAATTAAAAAAAAAAAAAAAAAAAAAAAAAAAAAAAAAAAAAAAAACAAAAAAAAATAGTGTGGTCTTTTTCTCATGCTTAGAAAACTATACATAATTAATAGATCCCGATGGCACCAATAAACATTTCAACTTGCACAACATCTAAGTCCGCATAGACAGTAGCAAGAACAGATGATAACTAAATTTGCTCTACAAATATATACAAGTAAAAAGATGATAAAACTAACCTCTTTCTCTGCCTCAAAAAATTCTCCCTCCCCCTTATTTTTCTTCTTCTCCACTTCCTTTGCAAAATATTTGTCATCAAACTTTTCTACATTCACCCCAGAAATGTCAACCTTGGTGGAAGTGGCAATCACATAGGACTGATTCACACGTCTCAAAGGAACACCATTAATTTTGAATGGCCCTGCAAAGGCATAAAACCAGCACTCGAGTTAGAAATACATTCTATGAATTTGCCTGAACAAGTTCATTTTGAGAACCAGACAAGTGCCACAATTAGAAACCCATGACCCAGCCACTACGCAATAAATAGAAAATAAATAGGAAAATTCATCTCCCACAGATGAGAGAAATTTCGTGGATAATGGATTGGCATGTATGGGCTCAACTCTTTTGTTGGCATTGAGCTCATCCTGAGGAATGACTTTATGGGTGTTGCCCGTCCTTGGGACCTTGAGGCCCCCACTTAAACATAACACAAAATCTTTTCATGTAAAAAAAAAGTGAATATATATAAAAGCAGTCAACTTAAAGAAAACAACTGACAAATCATTGGATAAACCAATTCCGAAACTGTCTATGAAAATTAAAAGGCATAAAATATATATATATATATATATATGCAATCAAGGTAAAAGGCCATATAACAGGCCAAGTGAAGCTAACCACATAAATGCTAAGAATATCTATTTCTACCAATCATGAATGCATAATCAAAGGAACAGATATCATAAATACAATAAAAACACATTGGCATAAATTAGATAAAGGAACAACGTAAGTGTGATATTTGGTGACACTTCACAAGTTGACACATTCACATGTATCTATGCTGTTACAGATACACGCTACTGCACTTAAACTACACACTACCCTATTCGAACCACCCTGCAAAGTATCCCAGTTTACAGGAGCTGAAGCAATCACAGAAAGGAAGCGTGCAAGGGAGAGGGATAGCTTGTACAAAACAATAACTTAGGAAAAAAGGACTTGTTACATAAAGCTTGTACAAAACAAGGTTGTTGGGTATTTGGCAGAAACAAGGTGGAGGTCGTTACATAATCATAAGCTCAAATGAACTTGTTTAAGAGAATTCAAATGTACCTCATGGAACAATTCGAATTAGCTTGATCAAATTTTTCATTAAGAAAACGTTCGAAAGTGTACTATTATTACCTTATTACATTAAAAAAACAACAACAACAGAAAATAGATGAAGCGATAATGAATGAAATTGGAAAGCTCACCAGTAACGAGAAGCAATCCAGATGTAAGCTGCTTAAGAAAAACAACTCTCTTTCCCTTAAACCTTCCAGCCAATATAATCAACACCGTGCCAGGTGTAATACTCGCTCTACATACAAACAACCAAAATTTTTAATTTAAAAAAAACAATAATAATAATTTGAAAAACAAATTAAACACATTTTGTAAAATTGAAATTTAAAAGTAGGGAATATGAGAGAACCTGAGGTTGGTAGGCTTGGGCTTGCGCTTGTTGACGAGAGGCTTCTTGGCGTCTTCGGCAGGGTAGAACTTAGGGGGTTTCTGGGTTGGGACCTCAGCCGCTGGCTTGGGGTCATGGCGTGGGAATACGCCGCCGTTTTTGGCCTTGATGGCCCAAAGACCGCGCTTGTGGTACATCTTGGACCTGGAGAACTTACCCACCCCACGAATCAAATCAGGGTTCCGGGTCTTTCTCGGGAGTCTGGCTTTTGGTGCCATTGCGATTTGCAGCAACTCTCTCTGTCTTCCGGAAACCTACGGCTTGCAATTTGCAAATGCGAAACAGAGAGAGAGGTGCGGCGGAGTTGAAGACTTCAACTTTAAAGTCTTAAACCCTAAACCTGTTTATTTTTTTGTTCAATTCATTTTGTTGGGCTGGTGGATCAATTAAAGATAAGACGTCGTTGGGCTCAATAGATCCAGTCCATAGTTGAAGACTTGGGTTGGGCTCTATCAATCCAGTCCACAGTTGAAGCCTTGGGTTGGGTCCAATCCAAAGCATCAAAATGATTTGATGAGAAGATTTGGGTGACATGACATGAGAATCACGTGAGCAAATACCAAGTCTTCCACTCCAGTTTCCACTAGTTGAACTTGATGACATCCCTGCAGCCGCTTCTCTATTGATTCATCACTCTTGAGTCTTGTCTTGTGTAAATTAGCAAATACATGGACATCTCTCTCTCTCTCTCTCTCTCTCTCTCTCTCTATATATATATATATATATATATGCATGGTGACGACATTTCCACTCTGGGGAGAAGTGGCTAAGTCAGCCTCTTGCCTTCCGGTAAAGGGAAAAAAGTATATCGTGCCCATTATATTATTAGGCCATCACATGAGACTGGGTCAAGGAGTCTCTAAGCTAAGCTGACCTCTGAGCTAGCTAAAATATTGTATGTTGACCTCTGACTAATTAGTATTTGCTTGAATGCAATGCAACTGAAACGAACCCACTACCATAGCATATAGCATGTAGCATGTCCTCTTCTTTCTAAAATGAATTATGAATATATGGCCGGCACTGCACTGCGCACGTCTGTATAAAAGGCCAACGACTTTGCTTTCCTTCCTTCTTATATATTCAACCAAATTACCAAGCACATATGCACGCCTAAGCGCTAATTACATATCCATGGCAATAATCAGCTGGTTGTCATCTTCCATCTTCCTCTCATTATTCACCTTGTTTTGCCTTAGTATTAGTAATGCATCATGGGGTGCTGAGGCTGCTCGCGAATCATGTCGTCCCATCTCGTCTTTGATCAACAAAGACCTTTTCCACACCATGTTTCTACACAAGGACGACGCCGCATGCCCTGCCAAAGACTTCTACGCCTACAACTCTTTCATCCAAGCCTCCAAATCCTTCCCTGGATTTGGCACCACCGGAAGCTTAACCACTCGCAAGCGCGAAATTGCTGCCTTCCTTGCTCAGATCTCTCACGAGACTACAGGTGGGTGGGCTACTGCCCCTGATGGACCCTATGCATGGGGTTTGTGCTATAAAGAGGAAATCAATCCCCAGAGCGACTACTGTGACTCCACCAACAAGGAATGGCCCTGCTATCCGGGCAAATCTTACAAAGGAAGAGGCCCTATTCAACTATCTTGGTAATTTAATTTCATTACTTGATCATCATATCTAATAGCTATATCGACATAATATATATGCATGTCAATGTCACATATATATATTATGGATGGTAATTGGTAATATGTGGTTTTGTCGTACAAATGTTTAGGTTGTCGGATTGTCTTTTGATGATTTGAAATATATATGTTGGTAATGAATTAGGAACTTTAATTATGGCCCGGCCGGCAAGGCATTGGGGTTTGATGGGCTTAAGAATCCAGAAATAGTGGCAAACAATTCCATGATCGCGTTGAAAACGGCTCTGTGGTTCTGGATGACTGAGCAAAAGCCGAAGCCGTCTTGTCACGATGTCATGGTTGGACGATATATTCCCACAGAAGCTGATGTGGCAGCCAACCGGACGGCCGGATTTGGGGTGGTGACTAACATAGTCAACGGTGCCCTTGAGTGCGGCATACCAAACGACGCACGAGTGAATGATCGGATTGGTTATTTCAAAAGATATGCTCAGCTGTTGAATGTGGATACTGGATCTAACTTAGACTGTGCAAATCAGAAGTCTTTTTAATGTTAAAAAAACAGGAATGCAGTGCAAGTTGCAACATGTCTATGATATTGTTCTTACAATATTACATGGAATAAGAATTAATACAGAGCTTGAGTTGATGGAGTTTTCTGTTTTGTATTTAATTTCTGTCTGCGTGATCCTTTTTTCAGATTTGATGAATAGAATATGTTGTGATCCTTCAATCATGGAGTAGTTGTTGGAATATAATAAAAGCGAAAGGATCATTACCCGTGTGATTCTTTGGCTCATGCTATGTCCTCACTTTGTGTCACTCACTCTGTTGTTGGATGGTATATATGTATATATATAATTTGGAAAACATGTACACAGAAAGCATGTCCCTGTTATATCAAATTAGATTTGTCATGCTTAGATAAAAACATATATTACTAAACCAAGTTGGTCCTAGTGCAAAATACTGACAAAAACAGTAACAAAAATAAATGATAAATACTATTTTCTTCGTCTTCTTCATCGTCAACTCTGTACAGAATTATGAACATCAGTAAAGCCAATAATCTGCATTGCTCAGAGCAAGAAACTAAACAACAACTCGAACATACTTAACTTTTAGATAGTTGCAAGAAAGGAAATAAGAAATGACTACAACAGGAAAAGGGAAAACTCGGAACTAAAGTACAAAAATGTAGAATGAGTCTGCCATGTTAAACGAAACAACCACTCCAACCACATTTTCTACTATACCAAACATTCAAATATGCATAATACATAAACAATTCAATATAACAAATGACAGACTCCATATGAGTCTGGCATGTTGAAATGCAATGGAAAATGTCACACACTAATTATAACCTTCTTTGATCAAATAAAGCGAGAAGTAATACGATATACCAAACACTTCTTTAATCTCGGGGAAGGGAGTGTCTGAAAGCCAAAACCAGTGTTTGAGGATTCCCTATTTTTTTTCCTTGGTGCAAAAAAGCCATAAAGAAAGTGCTGCCCGTGGCCCTGCTTATGGAGTTGCGTAGAAAAGGCTTGCTAGTTTGATATTTGCTATATTATAAGCAGTGCAGTCCCCTGGTTTATGATGATCAGTCTAATATTGTAGCACATACAAAAGTCCAAGATCAGGTTTGTCTAACTCAAAAGAAACGATAAGGATGTGGTAGATGAAACTGTGGATTTTGACATCACAAGAGAGAGTGTTCCGTATCAAAGTATCCACCAGTTCTAAGAATTTGCTTTGCTGTCTCTCTTTATCTGAGCTTGACCATGGCAAGAACATTTCAGAAAGGAAAAGAGAAAGTGCAAACTAATAAAGAGCAAAAGCACAATGAAAGGCACCATTAAGAGTAAAGCCTTTAATAACAGAAGAATAATTGTCAAGCAAAATCATCCAAGTAAGAGTTATCCATTCCATCTGTCTCTCTTCATATGGAGAGAGAGTCTTACAAGCTATGATTGGCGGGAAATGTGACTCTATCAGGACAAAAATTTTGAAAGGCAGCTGTCAGTTTGCCACTAACTGTTAATGTGTAAGATGGTTCTTTGTTCAACAATGGTTGCAGACTGCAGTGAAAGTAAATAACAAGCAAAGCTGCACACAAACAAGCATTGCACACCATAAATTCACAAAAGGTCACATGGGAAACAGCAGAACCAAAATCGATAAATTAGCCCTTCAAACTGGTTGTTCTCCAATCCAAATGCCTTAATCAGAATAAGAAAAACAATATTAAAGCATTGGAGAAGAAGTATGCACCACGGACATAGCCTGCAACTCCCTCAATGATCCCATTTATGGGATGCTGCCTGAAATTTTGTTACCCTCAAGCCAACTGCAAGGAAATAGTTCCATCAAAGGCGTTTTAGTAATCGATCGGGATAGGACAATCTGGTGGACATGGATAGCATAAACATCTATTGACACTTCCGTGAGTATCTACACTACAAGTCATCCAATGCATTCAAGGAAAAGTTTAACTACATCAGCAATTTAGCATACCATTCCAAAACATTGCATGTGTTTTTCTGCACAAATGAATGAACCACCCAAAGAAGGCGAAACCGAAATTATAGCCTAGCAAAGGAACATGACAATTCAAGGAAGTGCCTAGAAATTTACCTTGAATAACAAGCAACTGGCAACCACAAGAATGATATTAGAGAAAGAAACTCCCTTGGGCAAACTGTTCAATACTTGAAAAAGCGATCAACCCAAACATTATTCCAGATATAGCCCCTCCTCTCCCTTATCCCAGAAGAGGGAAAGAAAAAAAAAGAGATGGGTTGGAATTAAAACGCTGCGTTTCACTTCACACTTACTTAAGGCTGATGTGGAAATTCTAAAGCCGTTAGATTCTTTGAATGGCTAAGATTTCTCTAAATGCAGAAGACTGCACTTAACTTATTCTCACGGCCAGAGACCTCACTCGCTGGAGTTGCAATAATCCGACGCTACACCCCCTCTCCCTTATCCCATCACCTTCCACCCCGAAACTCTCTGCTTCACCTTCACACTTGCCGCCGCCGCCGCCGCAGGAGCCGCAGCGAGCCTTGCTGCTCCTCTCCTCTATCTTCTTCAGTTCGTCTCCATCTCTAAATCCCCTAACCACAAGCTTCAGCCTCCAATATCCAGGTGAGTCGTTTTCAGCATTAAATTTTGCTTCTTTTGCATCCTCTTTGTCTCTGGATTATGCTTTCTCTTGTAGTCTATAAGTAGTAGCTCCAAATGGAACCGAAGCTCTTGTTTTCTTCAACCAAAGCCTCACCGTCCCCTTCTTTATCCTTTTTTCTCTCATACAAATCTCCTTTTCTTCTACAACCCAAACAATCTACGAAAACCCATTTGTCACTCTCAAAGATACTGCCAGAAAAATCGCTATTCTGGGGAAAGAGTTTGGTTTTACATGGGAGAGATGTTCCTTTGGGTAACCTGACAAAAAACCATGTCCCGTTTGGGCCAATAAGTGCTGCTGTGAAGAGAAGGAAAGAGCTTCCCTTTGACAACGTAATTCAAAAGGATAAGAAGTTGAAGCTGGTTTTGAAGATACGAAAAATTTTAGTGAGCCAACCTGATAGAGTTATGTCGCTTAGAGAGTTAGGTAGGTACAGAAGAGACTTGGGTCTGCAGAAAAAGCGTCGTTTTATTGCCTTGTTAAAGAAGTTCCCCGCAGTGTTTGAGATTGTTGAAGAAGGGGTTTACTCTTTGCAATTCAAATTGACGCCGGAAGCAGAAAGGCTTTATTTTGAGGAGTTGAAGGTCAGGAATGAGATGGAAGAGTTGCTAGTCGTGAAGTTGAGGAAATTGTTGATGATGTCATTGGATAAGCGGATTTTATTGGAGAAGATTGCCCATTTGAGGAATGATTTGGGGCTTCCTTTAGAGTTTCGTGATACAATTTGTCACCGTTACCCTCAGTTCTTTAAAGTTGTTGCAACTGCGAGAGGTCCGGCTTTAGAATTAACTCATTGGGATCCTGAGCTTGCAGTTTCAGCAGCTGAGTTATCTGAAGAGGAAAACCGGGTTAGAGAAATAGAAGAGAAGGATTTAATTATAGATAGGCCTCTCAAGTTCAATAGACTAAAACTGCCAAAGGGTCTTAATCTTTCCAAGGGTGAGATGAGAAGGATATGCCTGTTCAGGGACATACCTTACATATCCCCTTACTCTGATTTCTCGGGCCTGAGGTCAGGTACAATTGAGAAAGAGAAACATGCTTGTGCAGTTGTTCATGAGATGTTGAGTCTTACTGTGGAGAAGAGGACCCTTGTGGATCACCTTACTCATTTTCGAGAAGAGTTTAGGTTCTCTCAGCAGGTGAGGGGTATGCTGATAAGGCACCCTGATATGTTTTACGTGTCCTTGAAAGGAGATAGGGATTCAGTTTTCCTCAGGGAAGCATATCGTGATTCCCAATTGATAGACAAGGATCGTTTGTTGATCATAAAGGAGAAGCTTCGATCTATTATTTCTGTTCCTCGGTTTCCTCGAAGGGGTGCTCCCAGAAGTGAGGCAGATGGTGCAGAAGGAAATGATGTGGCAAAAGGTGGAACTCTTGAGGAGGGTGAGGAATGGTCTGATGCTGATAAATTTATGAGTGATGATGAGTTTGACAATGACGAAGATGATGATGAAGATGATTGGAGTGATGAAGATGATGATACACCCCCGGATTTCGACGAAGATGGGAAAACACTGAATATTGGAGTGAGCAAACCAGTCAAAGATGAAGATAATTCGAGACAGAATGATGGAAAGGTACTTGTTCCAGTGTTGCCAGATGGTCGGCCAAGGGAGCGCTGGTAAATTAATGGATTTGTAGGGACTGCAGCCTCAAGATATATCCTGAAAGGGTTGATTATATGTTTTGGCCTGAAATACTATATATGTCTGATCCTGCTCGAAGGAGAATTCAGCATGCTATCTGCAAGGCTCTAGAACCTGTTAGCAACACAAGGCCTTTACCTTTTCCCCATACTCGATGTTCAGAGAAATGTTCTTTGAAAAACAAAGGCATCACCTTCAAGTACTATATTTCTCTATTGCCTTATGTAACAGAGTCATTTGTTTTTGTACTCTTTAGTTAAGAAAACTGATATTTTGTGGGAATGAGAAGTTGCAGCTTGTTTCAAATAATTCTTCATGCTTTTTAGTTGAATAACCTGGTTGATGCTTAATGTTCATACCTCTGCAATGCAATTACTTACATAACGATTCAGAAACGTTTGTATCTAAAGCAAAACACCTGGTAGAGATTAGAAGTAACTTTATGAAATTTTCATCCAGATTATCAAAATTAGCTTTCTCAAATTGTTCTTCCATTACTCTTTCACCATACTCGTCTTCACAATCTTTTCATTGTCTCAAGAGAGTGCTTTTAGTTTTTTTTCCCCTTATTTTCCAAGATTTTCTTAGTGGCCAAACAGAATATTCATGATCTATTATTCTTCTTTTGTATCATTATGAAATTAAAAAAATCTACAATTGTTTTGAGAGATTAAGGAAATTGCAAAGGTCTAAAATACGACTTGCAGATATTATACATATCCTGTATTAGGCTTCCTTACTCCAATGTATGCCTTACACATTTGTTTCACCATGCTTTATTGGATTGTGCTATTTTCTCTTTAAAAGTTAGGTACTCAAAATATGTTCTCTAGCATACTGTTTGGAACCAAAAAGAAAAAGAATTTTAGTTAATATGCAAATGAATTCAAAATTTTGGAACAAAGTATCTATTATTTTAGTTCAATTTTCATTAGATTCTATATGCAGCAGGTAAGTTTTCATGGATACTAAGGGAACTTATTCTGGGAATAACATAACTGCTATATGAGAAAAGTTACCTGAAAAATGTTCCTTACATCTGTGTTCTCTTTATGTATGGAGGAAACCCTGAACATAGAGAGAACACTACATAGAGAGAACACAGATTTAAGGAAACATAGTGATGAAGGAAACCGAGTCACGAAAGGAAACCCTGCGAAAGGAAACAGAGTCACGAGACGTGGAGAACCCTGAACATAGAGAGAACACAGATTTAAGGAAACCCTGAACATTGAGTACCTTACATCTGTGTTCTCTTTAGATAGTTGATAAGATGATTTACATGATCTTCAAAAATAGGCAACTGGTAGTGTGAGGAGAATCCAATTGAAGGCCACTGGTAGTGGAAAGATGAGATATATGTGCCATGTGCCTTGCAGGTTCGAACGGTTTCAATTTTAATTGTGTTGCTCTATTTGTTCTTCTTAATTTGTTTGTATTGGTTTGAGTTTTACGTTTTATTGGGTGCTATGTTATACTAATTGCTGACATTTTCCCTTCATTTACTTATTGAACATTAGTCTGGTGCTTGCTAAAAATATTTACTGGTTATATTTCTCTTTAAATTTGAAGCCTTCCTACCAATTTCAACATTTGCAGCCTTGATTTTATAACCGTTTTCATTACTTTGGCAAGAACATTTTCAGGTTTTTAAAAATTAGTGCAATTTTACAACACAATTTTTGCATGGCTTCTGTATTGAGGTTTGATTAATTTATATCTCTTGCAAGTGAAAGAAATTCTGTATTGAGGCTTGATTTTATAACCGTTTTCATTAATTTATATCTCTTGCAAGTGCATGACTTGTATATTTCAAATAATTGTCATTTGATTGAATAGTTATATCTCTTGCAAGTGAAAGAAATTCTTAAGTCGTTTCTCATTTCATGGAGTCCTTTCAAGTGTTAATGAAAATGTAGGGTGAGCTGGTGGTGCTATCACTGGAAGTAACAACCACGCCATGTTCTATCCATCATTAATGTCAGTCTCCATGCGCCTAGAGGATGATTGATCGTAAACGGCGGGATGTGTCATCTCTTGATATGGGAAATTGGCAAGATCTGAATTACAATTATTTCTTTTTGTTACAGGTCTAGATTACTTTGATGGTCTTTTGTAAAACTGTCCCCATTTGATCTTCTATATATATGTAGGTGTTTTAGTCATATTCCCGAGTACTTTTTCTTGTCCACAGACACAGCATACCAAAGTTTTGGAAAGATGTGACAATAATTTTTGGTTCACCTTTATCTGTAAATTTTGTGTTCATTTGTAAGCAGCTGTTCTGAAATGTTTTCTTCCTTTACAAAGGTATGTTACCAATGAGCCTACTGATCCGTAGTCATCTCCTGCATGCCATTGTAATTTGTATGCCTTTTCAGTTTATGAGGGACATGACCTTATACAAGGGAAGGGATGCGTACAGTTTATGTAGTTGTAAAACATCATTAACATACAAAATACATCTCTCTCAAAAGTCAAAACGGATGAGTTATGCTAGCGATAGTTACGCACCCATGCAATTAAGTAAGCTGAAAGAAAGATGAGCACAAAGATGAGGAAAATAAAACAAAATAACCCACCCTCTGGGCTCTAATATACTTATACGTTCTAAGGCCCAGCTTCCAGCCCAACGCCCTATCAGTAAACTCATCGTTCCAGACTATAAATCTCTACTGTTCCTCTCTCACCCTCGCTTGACTTAGCCCGTCCCAAAAATTCAAAACCCTTGGACTTGGAGGAGGGAGATGATGTGAAAATCAGCATGGAAAAGTCCTTGTGATCTTCAATCTTTTCGCTGCGGACAAGAACATCCTGCGTGCATGCATTAAATTTAGAAAGAAAGAAAGAAATTAAGCACAAGAAAAGCAGTTGATCCATCATTATTAAACTGACTGCGAATTGGGAATTCGGGATTGATTAATTAAGCAAATTAAGAGGAGGAGGATTATTGTGCATTTATAATGCAGAAAGATTAATTAGATTGACTACTTACTCCCAAGGAACATCCCCCACCATCAGCCAATCCCCTTCCTCGTCTTCATATGTCAAAACATGAACATCACGACCAGACTCAGAGTGCACTCTATCCACCTCATCTCCCCCTGCAGTTATATGTATATATATTTCAATCACAATCACTACTACTTCTACACAAGCTTCAAAATTTTCTACTAGTTCAACACGAATGATTCAAATATATATAAATAAAATTTTCCAAAAACCAACTAGTATTAGATGTGTTGGAAATTGATGAAGCAAAGTTAAGTCACATACAGAGAATGTTGGTGTTGAACATATGTTCCAGTGTTCGTATCAAGTCATGAAAACCATCATGCGCTAATAGATCCAACTTCCTGCCAATAGCATGGCCTGCCATGTAAACCTTCACATATAAGGTGGATGTGGTGTGATCATCATTATCATTGCTGCCTTCATCTGCTGCAGCTGCTGCATAATTATTCATTGCCTCCTCCTTCTGCTGGTTTGAAGCCCAATCCGACGATGACCCCCTATTATCAAATCATATAAATACCATATGTTAGTGAGTAATCCTCATAGTTCATATATGTAGGTATTGGTAGAAGTCATAATATATATATATATATATATATATTATCAAATGGAGCATTAATGGATTCATGAAGTTGTTGATGAGAGCTTCATGGATCATGGCATACACACACGTACGTGTGGCATGTACCATGCATGCATGTACATATATGTGTGTGTGTGTGTGTGTGTACCTTGCAACTGAAGGGTTGTGTTGTTGAGAGTGAGAGGCAGAGGGTGATAGGCTAAGCCCAAGCCTGAGATCTGTGCTAAGATCTCTCTTCAACTGTTTGAACTGTGAGTGTGAGAAAGAAGATGGGAGGGTTTGGGAAGATGATGATGGCGTTGTTGAGAGAGCTGGGCCTGGGTGGTTGCTACTGTCAATAGATGAAGAACAACTAGTACTACTTGTAGGAGCTCTGCCTCTGCCCATCGCTTAATTACGTTCATTCATTTATATTGAAGAAGCCGCCAGCCACGTATCTTGTGTTTATATATATATATATATATGTAACTTTAAGGCCTTCTCCTGGGGAAGGCAGGCATTTCTTCGATTTGATGATACTAGAGTCCACCTGACCTGAGAATCCAAATAATGTTCTCAGTCTAGCCGACAGGTACACGTGTCAAAAAGCGACTTACATCGAAATTCCATTTCAAACTTGAATGCAATGTTGAACATGTGAGAAATACAACCAACCTGAAGAAAAACAAAGGGAATGAATGAATGAATGAATGAAGATTGCATTTTGTTGACGTTTAAAGATCCAGTTCACAGGCTGATGCTGATGCTGAGGTGAAACTTTTGAAAATTTGCAAGTTATTTCACATCAAATAAAAAATATCATATTCATATGGCTCCCTCCCCTCCCAACTTTATTTCACATCAAATAAAAGGAATCAAAAATGGGATTCACAAGCTTGCTTTTACACAGTCAAGTTACAGGCAAGAAGAGCAATCATAATACCTTGTGTTTTTTGGTACCTTAATTTGGAACACAATGTCAGTCAGTCAACAACTGTTTAACTTTCTCTCAGATCTCACTTTAGCCATTGCAAATTAATCAGGGACAAATTCTATTAAGAAATGGAAATCTTAAGAGAATTAAGTTGGTTTTATATCAATTATATGTGGTTGAGGAAATGAATCTAGACTCTTCTCTCTCTCTCTCTCTCTCTTCTTTTATATTATTTTTCTGACCTCAAACTCAATAATGAATGGGACTGTGTTTGTGGTCGTGGAGTCGTCTTGGACGTTCAATTTGGAAGCAAAAAGGAACGATCTCCGATGTTTACATAGCAAGAGACAAATATTAGATTAATTTTAATTAAAGAGAATCTCCAAATCAATGTTCAATGGATATAATTATCGTGTTGCGCATGGGGACCTTGGGTATAGAGTCACAGGACATAATCAAGGGCATTGGCATTGGCATTGGTGTAATTTGTAGCATACCATATATAATCTTAATAATATATCACTAATGTACTTTAGCAACAAACGATGATTGATTAGGGGGGATGGACATATATATGCTTAACAAACATCGTACAGGATACACATGCAACATTATTTTGAACATAAAATATACAAATATCACTAATGTTCAAGAAATTGTCACTTAATTACGATCTAAACTCTTTCAGTCGACGTATATGCTTCTCAAAGTTAATTCTGTCTATTGCACGTGATAAAATTGAAGAAAAATTGTAACATAATTACAGTTAGGAGACATCCGCCTGAACTGAAGCTTAAGGAGACTCAAAACTAAATTGAAAGTTAGAATGGCAAAGTGGAATAAAGTCAAAAGTTGAGAGGAGATCTCTAAATTAATTTTTCCCTAATGAATAATTTGCTTTGTCTCCATTGGCATCTTTCCCCCAGCTCCACGTGCATAAACTGTGTGTAATAATAGTAAGACACCACTTTTACTTTTTGTTTTTCACTCTTTTTGTGATATGTTAGATTTTCCATGTTTTTTCACGAGGCCAAGGGAACATGAATATCTTTGCTTACGCCTAAAGATACGCCAATTGCTATAGGAGGAGATTATAGATTCAGAAGAAGGAATTGAAATGAGGACTTAGAAGAAACAAAGGCAGAAAGAAAAAGTGGATGTTCCCCACCACCCCTACCATTATCATAAGTATTGTTCCTTGAATCAATTAATTAGCCTTCATCTCTTTGAAACACGCGAAACGTTTGTTTCTTGAAATTCAACTCTAGAAAAAGCTTTCCGCAACTCGCAGCTACTTTTAGTCTTTTAGATCTCAATGTCCTGTCCTGTTCTCCCAACACCTATGCATTGCCATGCTTGTATTGTATCGACTTACCAAGAGACCTCTACCTCACCCCCACATTCACCCTCGGCTACTAAAGCTATTGACATCAACCACCAAACATGTGCTCCCTTCCCTTCTCCTACTCCTAGTGTTCGGTAACCTTGGCGACCAGCACGCTAATGTCTCAACCGGCATACCTAGGATATGTATATGGCTGGCTGATGCTTCCTTTCCTAAACCACGCTTTACAAGTTTTTCGAATGATGCCTTGCCTCGGCATTGGCAACACTCCAAAAGCAAAAGAGAAGAATAACTCAGCGCATTCCAAACAAGATAGTGTGGGTGTGATGTGGCTAGCTACGGGGGCGGGAGAGCTTTTAGAATTAATGTAAGATCTATATCAATCTGTAACAAGTAATATGTCACCTGAGTTACAACTAAGAGAAACCAAATAACATTTTATTTACACATGTCCCACACATTGACATGCACAACCAGAGAGATGGGTAACTAAGAACATCAAGATTAACATAGAATTAATTAAATAATTTATAAATCAAAACACTACGAACATTGGCAACCAGTAAGAGCAAGGACCAATTTATCAGCCCTTTCCTCCGAAGAATATAAGCTGGAAACTCGTTCAAGTGTCACTGAATTTAATCACACGGCCTTTGGTAACCATCAAGTACATCCAGAGCTCCAGTTAATTACAAAACTTGGCACTTAAGATATTATTAATGCTAGAGCTCCAGGTATTTACAAGTACAAATAACAAGACAAAACCAAAATACCTAAAAGAAGAAGCAACTCTATTTGAAAAGCTGGCTACCCAGCACGTCCAGTGAACATCTTAAGTTCCACTTCCCAACATACCATTTCTACAGGATGCAGGATCACCCTTAACTGTACTATTTGTAAGCATATCGTGATACAAAATTAGCCACCTCAGCTGCAACATCATAAGCACCCTCAACACATCGACCCAAGGCTACACCAGTGACGTAGTTGCCACCCAGAAACAACCCTTGGGAATCACTTAAAGCAGCTTTTGCAGCATCTAGGACATCAAAATGACCAACCAAGAACTGTGGAATGGCTTGTGGCCATACTTTCACACCCAATACAAGTGGATCCTTAGCATTACGGTTTAGGAGGACGTTTCTCAGATCTTGATCAACTGCTTCAACAAGCTCGCTCTCTTTCTGTTAATAAACATATATTTTTACTTTAAAAAGAGTTCAAAGAAAAGAAACATTAGAATGTAAATTTATATGTATATGCACATGCGCCACACAGCACACACCCACACAAATTGACAGACTAGGAAAACAGAAAAAGAAAAAAGAAGCAGCAATGGCACAATGCCTTGCAAAATAAAATCTGCACCCAAAGACAAAATACAAATTTTGCCACATGATACCAAACTCACTTGCATGAAGATACAAGTTTCATGCATGATTACTTGACTGGTCACGGATATAAAATTATGGTACTAATATGGAAAACCACCAATGATCTTTCTTCTAATTCTAAGTATCAACGATTCAACATTGTCGCTCAAAATAAAAGTTTTAAAAGATAGTCAATAAAGGAAATTACAAAGGTGGAAAACGGATATTGGATCAATGTATGTCTTCTTTTCTGGTGCAAAACAGCATGCATGTCTCCTTTTTTGTTTTTTTGGTGGAAGGGGGTTCTCTTATAGGGCAAAACTCACTTGAAATATCATGCCATACATGAAATGAAGTAAATTTTGAGACCTGCTTGAAATGCCAATAGCACCAGCCTTACCATCACAGTGCTCCTAAATATAATGCCAGTTATGTCATGCATCTTTCCCAACACAAGATGCGATATCATATGACATTTACCTTTGACAAAATCCCAGGATTGGTGGCACCTCCAATATAGTTCAAGAGCAGTACCCTTCCAGGTGGTGCACGATTAGGAAAGAGTGATGAGCTGTATATAGTTCCTGCAAAACCCAAGAAAACCCACAGACTAAACTCAGCAACAATTGGTGACCACTGATGTTAAGCATCAGTTAGTGGCATAGATAATGAATTTTTAAACCAAAGGGAATCTACCTAATGTTTTCAGCCCTTGGCTACGAGGATGCAATTGACCAAAACCCTTCAGTTCACCATCTATCAAGCATTCAGTCCGAATTGCTTCTTTTGGATATGAAATAGAAACTGCTGCAACTGGTGGGTAATAAAATTTTGATAGTGCATCTGCAGCAGCACCCTGCAGAAAGAAGCAAGAGGCAAGAAGAAAACAACTTGGAATGTCAGCTTCAAAGTAACAAAATGCAAAAAACAATAAATAATAAAAATAAAACCGCCCTGATTAGTCTTGTAGATAACCACTATTTATAGATGTGTTCTTATTAGGACAGAATTTTGGCCAAACACCACCAACTTTAAATGCCTCAGAAATCAAGATTCAACAGTCAAACAAGTGGAAGTAAAAGATAACAAAGTATGTGAGAAAGAAACCTACAGATAGAGGACGCAATAAGCTACTTGCTACATGGGATGGAACAGTCATCACAACACTTTTACTCAGTAGTGAAATCAATCCTTCTGGTGTTTCATATGTCAAAGTGTACCCTCCTGTATCCAATTTACTGATATTTGAAAGCTTCCAAGATAACTTTACTTTGCTTCCCAACCTGCCAACATAAACACAACACAGTAGGCTTATCACGGCTGAGAAAAATACAACACATGTTGCATATGAAAGAAACCCCACAGAGATGTTTCTCTGCTTGCCAATAAAGAAGGTTGATCATCCAACTAGAGCACTCATTTTGCTGAAAGAGGGTACCTTGAAGAAATTGCATCTGGCAACATAGAAAGGCCCTTCCTAAAAGATCCAACTGTTTGGCCCTTCGGTTTTGGTAGGCGCCTATCAATAACTAAAATCAGGACATTGAAAATAAACTTTAATAGTTAAATCATAAAATAACTTCAAAACAAAAATATGTTATTACGGATCTCGAGGTGTCTTATGAGCACGCTTCCTCTCCTGGATTGCTTTAAAAGCGCCACCAACGATACTGCCACCATTTTGCTCTAGATTCCAAACTTTGCCAAATGCTGCTTTCATACTTAACTTTGAAGGATCACCCGCATAAACACCTGAATATGACAAAAGTTTCAAGGCAACTATGAAACCACCATTACCTGATAAGGTGATAAAAAGCCACACCACTTTTAAAAACTTAATGGAAGAATGCAAAGTTAAAATGAACAACTTTTACAGGAAGTTTTATTGTCAGTAACTTAGTTCAAAGTGCATAGTTTGTGTAGATAACTGAGGATGGGTAAATAAATGAATGTGGTTAAATTCCATAACCTATGTGAAATGCTGCCAGTTCAAAGTGTCATATAAAATTTGTGTAATGTAACATTGTCTGCTATGGCCAATTTGATGTCACAGGGTGGTTGCTTGCATAAATGATGAAACTAAGTGCAAACAACTTCTTTTCCTCAAAATGGGTGTGGTTTAAGGTGTAAATGCTATACACAACAGTTGGATTGAGAACGAATCAACCTTAGGATCCATTTGCAGGAAGCAGGAAGTGAATGCAGATAATAAATTAAGGTAATGCAGGAAGAGAAGAGAGTAGATAATGAATTTATAATAATGACCTGAACAGAAAGGCTCAATCAAGCGTTCAAAAACCTCATCTCCGAGATTACGACGCACAAACTCTTCGACTGATTCCTCATGACCCTGTCACTTTTGTGAAAGATTATGCGAAATGAGAAATGCAGTTGAGGAATTGAGGAATGAGTGAGAATCGTGAAACAATTAATGAAAATTACATAGAAAAGAGACAAGAAGAGGACAAACTGGAGGAGGAGGGGAAGGGCGAATGCCAAGAGCGCCAAAGGCAGCCCTGAGTTTGCCGCCGATGCTCATCAAGTCAAAGAAAGGTATGTCAGCTGGGCTGGAGGGTACAGGCCTCAACTTGCCGTCCCACAACACAAACCGAGGTGCATTAGGATCCCCAAGAACCAGATCATCCTTCAAACCACTGTCCACCTACCAAACACAAATACCCAATTCACATTCACAGTCATAGCACCAGCACACTAGCAGTCTAATCTAGCTCACTAATTTGTAATTACTTTAACTGAAATTCCACCTCGCTACCAAAGCAAAGCAGAGCAGAGAAGAGCAATACCAGCATGGTGAGCATGGGATCCGACGGCTGAAAACTATTGGGGCCCTCTTCCCAGAGATAGCCGTCCTTCTGGACGGTGATTATGTTGCCTCCCACGCGGTCTCTGGCCTCCGTCACTATCACATTCGGAACGGCGTCGCCGTGCTTGGTGGCCAGCGCCTGAGCGATGCAGAGCCCACTGATTCCACCGCCCACCACAATGCAGTCAACGGCTCCCAACTGCCCACCCTCTCCACTCACACCCAATGGAGATATCGTGGACTCTTTGGCTACCGAGCATCGCAACTTTAGGGAAGGGGTGGCTTTGTTTGGTTTGGGGCCCATATAAACGGAGGGAGGTCTGTGACCGCGAGGTGCAGGAAAGAAAAGAGGCTGAGTGGCCGCGAGCGAAGGGAGGTCTGCGAGCCTGGCGGTGCTCATGGCGATTGGCAGGGAGGAGGAACCAGCACCAGCTGAAAATGAAGAAACACAGGTCACCAACCACCGTTTTCTTATCTTTAAACAAAGTAAAACGACAGTGCTCAGACTCGACAAAATAAAAGAGGAAAAGATAAACTAAAATGCAAACACACGTTTTTTTTTTTTCCCTACATATTTATTTATCAAGAATTAGGAAGTAAATGTCGGAAAAATTAGGAATATGGGAATGAAGGAATTGACAATATAGATACGCTTCATGTTAATAAACACATATAATTATGGCAAATGACCCACTAGTGTAATAGTTTGAAGTAATTGCTCTTTATGAGAGGTCTTGGGTTCAAGTTATAGTATTCGTGTGTGGTGTGTGTGAATTTAATATGTTATCATCATTCTCAATAAGAAAGATATTCCAAAAAAACATAGAGATCCCTCACTTGATGGATCCTTCTGAATTCCTAGATCGTCACTTTTTAAAAAAAAAAAGTTTGCAAGTTATTTCGATTGATTGAGTGCATATATAGTTTTTGTTAATGTGTTATTGAGTCTTAGGCCATCTCCAGTCATAAGGCTAAATGTAGTCAAAGGCTAAAAATTTAGCCCTAAAAAATATTAATTTTTTAAAGAATAGTGCAGGGCTAAATTTTTCCGTCTCCAGTCATGCAAGGCTATATTTTAGAGTCTTTCATATTTTATTATTTTGATAAAAACTATGGTACAATACTTATACATTCCACAACTATAAAAAAAGAAAAAAAGAAAAAAAGGGTTTCAATAGTCTGATCTCCAACGGTCATGACCAAAGTTTTTTTTATCATTTTTTGTAAACAACACTTGAAAACATTTAAAAAGGTGACCACATTTATAAATAAATAAATAAAAAAGAAAAAAAATGATGGGTTTCAATGGTCTAACCTCCAATGGTTATGACCAATAATTTGTTCTACTTTTTTCTTAAACAACACGAATTGAAACATTTAAAAAGGTTTTTAAAAATATATATGTTTTAATGTTGGTTGTTGAAAAGCAAATGCATGGGGCCCACAAAAAATTTGCCCTAGGCTACATTTTGCTCGATTGGAGGATTAATGGGCCAAATGTGGGCCTCCAAAATTGGCCAAAATTTTGTTTAGCCCATTGCTGGAGATGAGTTTTGCATTATTTTAGGGCTATATTTGGGATATAGCCCATGGCTGGAGATGACCTTATGGCTAGTTGTTGACTGGTCATATTGTATCTTGGTGTGTTTGATTGTTATTCTCCTAGATCTGTTAATAAGAAAAATTGATAAAACACTTTTTAAAAATTAATAAATTTAAAGTCTCAAGTAGTTGGAGGTAAAATGTTTAGGGCTATTTGTCATTGCTTAAAATTTCGAATTTGAATTTGGGATGCTAATGAGGTGTAGTCTAATGAACAAGGATCTTAACTTGCAAATCAACAATCTCATATTTAAACTCATATGACACACGGTCCTGTGTGTCAGTAAGAATATCCCCTTCTCATTATTTTATTTATTTTTTGCCATATACCCTTCCCCTTAGTAACTTTAGCTAAAAAACAATTGGATTTGGGACGTTTGAGTTGGAAATGGTATATACCCTTAAAAAGCAGGGGCAGTGTCGTTAACTGAGTTGAAAAGGAGTGCACCCTACTCACCCGGAATAGAGCGAGCCCGTCAAACCTCATCTTATTTTTGAATATTTGGACGATCGCCAGGGCTTTCCATTCTGCGAAAAACGCACACGTTTTTCCCGCCTTCTATTTTCATTATTTTCAAACTGTTCTCGATAATTCTCTCTCTGTTTTGCTTTATCTTTATGAGGAACCCCTCAGCTTCGTATTCAGCTGTCAAAATTACTTTGTGAATTTATAAAGCTGGAGCTCATCGATCATCAAACACAACGGTGAATAAGCTGTAAGCTATTTATGAATAAAAATGTTTCGGTTTTGATTCGTTTCGTTTTGTTCGATTATTTTTGCAATAGCAGATTTTATACTTCGATTTTTTCTTGAATAGTTGGGATAGCTTCATCTCTTCTATTTTTAGCTTTTGAATTTTGCATGCTCGTACCTTCTGCTTAGTCATCTGATCTCAGATGCAGAACCTAAAATGTAAAATACGAGGGTCCGAGGGCCTGAGATTGGTTTTCTATGAGTTAGGGTTTACCAGTCTGATTATCGTATGAGTTAGATGAGTCTGATTTAGAAGTAGTGAAATATTTTACATGAGAAAAGGAAGCGTCGTGATTATTGGGGATTTACCAATTTGAATTTTTTTTTCTTTTCCTTTGTTTTCCTATTGGATGATGAATTCATAGTTAGGTGGTTTTCCTCTCATGTTCTCATTGCTTTAGAGATATTTATATCAGCACTGGGTTTATCAGATACTATGTTTGGTTACTCAGAAAACAAGGATAAGAAATCATAATGAAATATTAAATCAAGCGCTTTCTATTGTGTTTGTTTTTACTCTTTTAACAATTTGAAAACTCTACTACCTAATATCAAACAGTTACCATCTTGGTGGTCTGGGTCTGAAATGAATTATCATGGTACTGAGTTTGTATTAGCTTCACTTCACAAATTTTTCCTCAGCAAACAATATTAATTTTTTATACCCCCTCCTCTCCTTTCTGCATCTTTCTTTGTTTCTTTAACTAAATTGTGTTTTCTATGGTTCAGGTTACAACTGCAATTTTGCTGTTTATGCGTTCTCAGGGTGGTGTAGAACCAATGTCGGTTGATACACGACAATATTTACGGGATGTAAGCAGTAACAACTTTAATACGCTGTAGTTGTATTGCCAATGGCAGAACTTGTTGTAGCTTTCCAGTTTCCTTTTCATATTTGTTAAATGGTGCATAATCTTTGTGTAGCTTAGTATATGCTATAATTAGCTCATAATAACTATTTTATTAATTGTTAGCAACTGTGTCATCTGGTATAAGACCCATAGATGCCGTTTTGGTTTTACTTTGTGTAACTTAGTTATGTTAACTGAGTTGTTAATGGATTCCAGATCTGTGCAATCTGAAAAAGTTTTTTCACCTGATATTTAGTTTCCCTTTTATTGAGGGTTTCTTGGATTTATATTCATCTCAAAAGGAATACAAAGGAAACAAAATTGTAGAGTCGAATTAGGATTTGCATGCCCCAATAAACCTAAACACTTGCAATTTTTAGTAGATACTGGAACAACAATTATATGCTTGATGCCTCAAAAAATCTGTTTCAGGACCAAACAAGCAATTTTCGGAGTTTTGGAAGCATTAATCATCCGTCTAGCCAATCGAGAAAGATATCCATTGGAATTATGGTAGACCAATTAGCCAAGAAAAAGTCTGGAGTCACAAGGGAAGGGGAGGTTGTGGTGCCAAATGCAGAAATGGAAAAATCTAACTTAGGAAATACCACACAGGGAAAAAGCAAGAAGGAAGAATTCACAGCTTCCAAGAAAGCAAAACAAACTAAGGATCCACAGCAGGTGAATTCCCCACGGATTACTACTACATCATTGCACCAGAAAATGCGGACTTCAGATACCGTTCTTCATGCAAAACAATATTCTAATTTGCCATCCGGTAGTGGGAAGCAGTACAAACTTGATGGAGCTAGGAATGCACCACTTACATACTCGGTTCAGTTTTTTGCAAACCAAACCTTGTTTTTGGAGTCGGATGGTAAGAAACAGAATAACTTTGATAGAGTTACCTACCAAAAGAAGGAAGTGAAGGATGGAGCAGTGGAGGTCCAAGATTTCACATTTGAGACTGCGAAGGAAGTCATAATGTCGGATAAGGAGGTGCTAGTGGATAAAGCAATTGCAACAGAAGGCAGAAGAACTGAAACTCTCAGAATGAAGCTTTGGGAGATTTTGGGAACTGTTTCTTCACCAGATGATCAGCGTTCCAAATCTCAGCTTCATGAGGTTGGTGATGATAATTTAAATCCACAGCAGGAATTTGATCAAATGGGTGCCACAGTTGTCAAGTCCAAGCAGAATTCTGATAAACCAGGGCAAAAATATGATGAAAAGGGTGATGTATCTATCAATCCCAGACAAAATTCAGATACTATAGAAATGGATTCTGAAAGTCCTGATAATGTTGTCAGGAGACCAGTGACTCGTTCTTTGAGCCGAAAGAGAGCTCCAACTAAAAAACAACATAGAACTGCAACAAATGGTCCATCCTCTGGTTACAAAATGAAACATAGAGAGGACAGCATATTTTCTTTTGAAGAATGCTGCGAAAAACTACATGGTTCTTTTGCTGGTGGATCCTCAAAGTCTACATGGAAGAAGAGAGAGAACAAAAGTTTCAGAACTGAGTTTCCTGGGATCTGCCTTCCGGAAAAGGATAAGTCAACTAAGATTCAGCAACCAATTAATAGGAGTGAAACACCATCACCTGTTAAGCAAGCTACTTCTGTAGATAAGACAATGGGAAATTTTCATGGTTGCCTACCTGAGAATGAAAGAGAGTATCTTGAACTGGAGAAGAATATCCAAGAGCAAGAAATCTATCAATCATCACTGACCACCAAGAAATTTAAACGAGACTTTGACACTATAGAAAATAAAGACCAACATGAAGAAGACAATGGCAATCCAAGCTTGAAGAATGATGCTAATTCAGAAGATGATTATCTAAGTCCAACATTTGGAATTAAAACACCTGTGTCAAGCTCTTCTCCTAGCTCAATCCCAAAATCAGACCATGTTAGTAGTCCTGCACAATCAGAGAGGAGATTTACTGTGGGAGATATTCATAGTTTCAGGACTTTCTGGACTTCAAAACAAGATTTTTGTGATAATGGACAAACAAAATCTTCTGTATCCTTTGTTATTGAACGGTAAGTAGTTTCCCAGTTTGCCAGTCTTTGATAGCTATTTTTGTTTTTGCCTTTCCTTAATGAACTTCAGGATACTGTAGAAGAGGAACTCAAGGATTCTCCATTGAAAAAAACAGCACCTGACGTGGAAGAAAATGATGCAGAAGATGGCCTGTTTTTATCATCATCTGAAGAGAGAGACTTAGGGAGTTGTGAAGAAGGTTCTCCCATTATCCACGGACATGACTGTATGTTCACTTAAACACTTCTGTAACTGTATGATAAACGCATTTCCAGAAATTTTCTGCTAAAATCAAGGTCGCTTGATTGGTTATGCATCTGTAAAATACAATTATCTTAACTGTATGTTGTATGATGTAAGATACTGCCATATGTGTTCCCTCACCCCTGCCACGGGGGCACAATGAAAGCTACTTCATTTATCTAACCATCCTGTGCAGGTTGCCTAGAAAAATATATTCTCTCCAGAAACTAGTACGGCTGAAAACTAAAATTTGAACTTTTCCCAGATGAAAGGCTCTGCAGCCAGCAAATCACTACCTTTGATCATTTAAAGATAACAGCCACCTCACCCTCTCTCATTCTGCATGAATATTTGGTGTTGCAGGGACTGGAGAAGATAATTGGATAGAGGAACCTTCAGAGCCTAACCAAGTGGATGGACTGGCTAGGTTTTTCTTCTCTCCCTTCTATCTGTACATATGTGAATTGGTGCAATATACAAACTAGTTTTCTATATTCACATTCCGTTTGTGGTTTACTTTTGTCTCACTTGACAATGTTTCAGGGCTGTTGAACTGTTTGCCTTGGAATTAGAAAAACTTAAAACCAAATTGAGGTCAGCAACTAATAGGAAATCCTCTGAAATTCTGATGTCTGTTGCCGGGGAGGTACATATGCAGCTGCAGAATGTTGAGTCTCAGATTCAAACGGACGTGTAGGTACTTTCAACTGCAGGCTTCCCTGTTAAAGTTAACAATTTCTTAGTGTGCTCTGGATTATTTTTCAGGGGAAAGCTCACAAATCTCAGTAAATCAAAGAGAAAAAGGCTGGAATCAAGGTTTGAAGGTAAGAAAATTTTATCGTTTACATGTTTAATTGATAATTTTTATGTCCTGATTTAATTAACTTGAATCTCATAAATAATTACTATTAACCATGTATTTCCATCTGTAACTAAGTATGTTTTACCTTTCTGTTTAGTAGTGGTTTGATAATTTTCTGACCAAGATGAACTGTACACACTCCTATGGCACACATGGTTATATTTATGACTGATATGTAAATGCAAATTTTATCCTTAGATGCATCTTGATAAGCACTTATGTCATCAACAACAATCAATCAACCTTCTTTAAAGGGTTTCAGTTATGTGAATTTTTTTTTCTTCTGAAAATTAATTTTCTGGCTTTTTGCACTACTCTTGTATATTAGGTGATGTTCCAAGTTCTACTGGAAAATTTGTTCTTTTTATCCACAAAGTTGTGAGGTTTGCACGTCTTTCTTTACCATGAGAGCACCTAATGCTAGCTTGTAGGTGGAGATTAGTTTAGTTCTTATGAATATCATTATCTTTTACATGTTTTAAAGTCTTGGGTCTCTCTATCCATTGCTGAATGGTTTTGGGTTGGATAACTTCAACCTTTAAGATGTTGGATTTTAATAAGTTATACTTAGTACTCTTTTTGTTGAAATTTGTTCATATACCATATTTTCTTCTTTGAGCGAGTGGAGTTCTGTAGCAATCTCTTTGACTTAGCTTGGGGTGATACGGATTTTATAGGTGATTCGTTTCCCTTCAGGGAGGAGAAAGGGTTTTGGGGTCAATTTAGTCTGTATGTGTCTGGATGTGGGATTTTCTCTCATTGAAGCTTAACCTGAAACCCCACCTCCTTTCTGTGCAGAGCAACAAGAACACTTGAAAGTGATTTATGACAAATTCAAGGAACAGGTCAATCAGCATCTTCAAGATTGCAGAAGCACACTTGAAGGGCTGGAAGTGTACCAGACAGAGTTTAAGGGAACCATGGAAAAGCAAAGTATGACAGCTTCTCTATATTTAGATCCTTATAATCCTGTCAATTCTTCACTGAAATGTGTTTGTATAGGTGTTATATCATGTCAACCAAGATTGCCCATAAATGATACTTTCAAGAAGCTAAATGATACATATACAAGATTCCAAATAATTGTTTAATATGGTGACATCTCCATAATCACGGGTAGAAAGATATCCTGCTCTTGAACCCCATGCAAAACTCAATGGAGAGATTAATTTTCTCTTCACAAAAATTCCATGCATCCTATGCCTTGCTTGGTAGATGCTCTGCTTGCATGGCGGCATTGTGTCATGCAGCAAAAATCAGACTTGAACCCAGACCGTACTGTGAAAGGCTATGATCTTTATTTTGAAAGCTACATAAAAGCAGTTTCCTTAGATGAACTAAAATTGTTTGCATTCTCATTGTAAACAAACAATGTGCAAAATTCTGGTATACTCTTTTGATTCGGTTTTACTTACAGGAGCATCACACAGAAAGCTTCTGTTACAAGTGGAAGAAGCAATTGAGACTCAACTCAATGATGCCCAAAGAAGAATCCAAGTCATGCAAGAGGCAAGTTTTCCTTCTGATTATATAAATTTATTGTTGAGTTTCATACAATTATTTGCATACTGTAATCTTGGTATAAAGCTATAGTGCAGTGGTATGCATATATAGGTGGAGTGGTTGCATATAGTGGTTGGAAAACTCCAATCCAAGCACTTCAGTCAATAGACCTTATTAGAACAGAACCTGTGAATTAGTTGCTATTTTTCTTTATTATATTTTCTGACAACATAGCAGAGATTATCTTGTGAACTTTTTTTCACTGTACTGTAGAGTTTGAGGTCGTAGTTGAGTTAAGATGTTTAAAACTGTAATCATTTTGTAATACTCGTCTGTCATATTGCTCTCTTTACTTAGATAATGCTCAACTCAGGTTTCTACTAAAACCTATCTTTTTGTTCTCACCAATTGCAGATGGGACGTGGGAAGATGCTCCAGTTGAAACACGAACTGGCTTTGTGTTTGAAAGAGGGTATTCTAAGTTGATTACAAGGCGTACAGCTCACTAGAAAGATAGGACTTTGCTTAGAGATAGAGACAGGCCCCAAGTTTGCGTCTTGCAAGTCTTGAAAGTAACACATTTGTCCCTAATCACATTTACTGCTTAGAAATATATCAGTAATCTCTATCTTTGGTTTTGTTGTAACATGTTTGTATAGTTGAACATGGAGTAAGGAAAGCAAAGGGAGGACTTATTACCTTTTTTTTTTTTTTTTTTTCCACATGAGGTATTTTTATAGTACATATTTTAGAATACCTAGATGTCTTTATACATAAGGATACCTAGAAGTTTATGTGGCAGATCCAGGAAGCCACGTAGCACATTTAGGCTATTCTACCTTGCATGTAAAGGAATAGCATTGTTTTGCTATCCTCAACCCAACCAATCAAATTTCCCTATTTAGAGAAATTATCATGCATGGTGGAACATGATTGATTGGGGATAGTGAAATCGTGTTATTCTCGTAATGTGCAGGTTTCTGTCTACCTTCTGCTATGTAAGGAAAAAAAAAGTGGGGTTTTGCATTGGTCACGTGAAAAAAGATCTGTACCACATCATGAGTTAACAATCTGTTGGCAGATTAATTTTTCTTTGAAGAAAATAACACTTATTTTAGCTACATCAATCCTTTAAGATTCAATGACTTGCCTGCTAAATCGACTTCTCGTGTCATACTTCGTGTAAAGACCCAAATCAAAACACTCGAGTTGGGGAGATAAACCCAACAAAACAAACATAAATGATTTCGACCCAAAAAAAACTGTAAGGCCCTGTTTAGTTCATGGGAATGGAGACTTGAGAATGAAAATTCAATTGCTTTCCTATGTTTAGTAAGTCCAGACATAGGAAATGGTTGTCTGACACATGAGAAAGTAGGGGGAAGGTGAAGCCCTCCTCTTAACATGGGTTTTGTTTTCCCTTCTCATGAGAAAGTTTGGGAAAATGAGCCAACATTCAATGCATAATTTTCATGACTATTTTGTCCCTATAAACAATTTATAATTACAACGTATTATTACATGCATTCTTTTTTTTATTTGATTTAATATGGGTATAATTGAAAAATTATACAAACTTTGTTTTCTATTCTTACTCAAAACAAACATGGAAAATGAAAGAAATTTTCCGATTACTTTACTGACATTACCAAATATGGGAGAAATCTTTCATTCCCATGCATTGAAAAATAACATGAGAAGTGATTTTCTCTCAAATCCATGCCGTGAACCAAACGGGCCCTAAATGCTGGAAAGAGGTGGTAAGTTGGAATTGTCCTCCCGTTTTTTAAAATCCCGCGAGGAGACTGTAACTGGCTAACTGGCAGGCAGACGAGCGACGACATCTATGATATTCGTTGGTTAGGTTTTGTTTGAACCCGGTTCTGGAGAAGGAAGGAAGCAAGCAGCGCAGTCTGCAGAGAGTGAAAAAGATGGAAGAGAGTGAGAGAGTGAGGGAGGTGATAAGGAAACAAGTGGGAGATGATTGGGATGATGAAGTGATGAGCAGAGCCCGATTCAAGGCGTTGAGTGGCCAGAGATCCGACTGGGAACCCACTTACCTCTTCTGGAGAGATTTAATTCTCAGCGTTGCTCGCCAACTCGGCCTTTTCATCATCAAACCATCTCACCTCAACAACCAATGGTTCAATCGAGGAGGCCTCAACCCATTATCCCTCGACCGTGTCTTGGTATATTTTTTTTCCCCTTTTCATCATCATCCTTCACTCTTTTTCTTTTTGGTCAATAATATAAATTTCTTCATTCATTCTCTCTCTTATTTCAGTTTGAAATGTATAATGAAGGTGAGATTGTGCTGCCCAGCGTGGATCTTGTGGACCCCACTGCAGGGCGTCTCTCCCAGGTTTTCACAAGACTTACCAACTCCATGATTAGGAGGAGCAGGACCACCACTCCTCAACTTCTTATGTCCCAGGATCGTCTCATTCTTACCTCACTTTTGAAGGTGGCATGTATTTTCCAAATAAAATGTGGAGTCTAATATCTTAGTTTCTGTGTGCCCCATGCTTATTCTTTTTGGTTAATTTTGTTTTGCTATTTTCGTATGTGTAGGATAAAGCTGTTGAAGTTGTGAAACTTTTATCCGAATGTCATTGGACATCTTCGTGCATTGTCACCATGAAGAGGTTCCAGGACATATGTGGAGGAGCCTATGAAGCTTCTGCACTCTTGTCTCACTTGTCAGCACAAGGCAAGGCACGCTATCTCTCACTTTACAAGGGAGACTTCATAGAGGTAGTACTACTTCTCTTATGCTTCTTTCACAATCATGCACAATCGATTTGTTTTGTTCAATTTTGCAAATGAGGGAGGCCTTCAACTGCCTGCCACACTTATGGATTGATTTGTCAACCAGAAGGACATGTAACAAATTCATGAAATAAACTGCCCTAATAGAAAAGCAGCCTAGAAAGTTGCAAATAAACTACGTGAATCATTCTTCTGTTGTCATTTTTCATATGATCATATAAGTTGAGATGTTGAGTGTACTAGTTACAGTATCCACGTGTCCCGGTTAATCTAAGATTTGTTTTGTTTGGTCATTTTTCATTTTCAGGGTGTGAAAGTTTCCCTCTCAGCATCTTCCGTTCCTAGTATTTCAAGTCTAGATTGCGATGTTCTGCACCTGATTTGTACAACAGAAAAGCTTCAACAACAACTTAATGTGATTGACCAACGTTGTCAAACGTACCTATTTCTCACTCTCAATACTTCCTTTATATGCATGCTGCACTTTCTTGCTTTCTTGTTTAAGCATCAAAGACCATAGTTTCATAGATCCCAATCAACCTTGCTCACACCCAATTTTCAATCAATGGAGACAATGACATCTATGTTCAGAGCACTAATAAGGAATTGGGCTTTGTGAATGGTTTCTGAGATGAACTCTGCTGTTCCATGATGGCTGTGATAGGGTGTGTTATCATAAAATTTAAGTGTTGTCATTGCTTGACTTATTTGAGATATCTGGCTTGTGCCGGCTGGTTGAAGGTTTGGTTGGCACTGTTAACCATGGACAACCAGAAGGGATTAGTTCGTTGGTCACAGATATGTTGGGAGTAGAATCATTAGAAAGATACGTTATAGTCTTCTATGCTCTCTTCATTTGGAGCTGTGTTCTTATGTGGATAAGGGATGTCTAGGTCTCCAAACAAGTGTGTATGTCCTCGGGAGTTGGGGTTGAGTATATTTCATGTGCAGGTCAAGAAAATCAGCATTAGCTTGTTTGAATTCTGGAAACAAGAAAGTGGCGCTGAGGCATGTGAGGCAGTTAAAGTTGGCCAATGAGAGTAGAGAAAATTGTGCAACGCTCTTGAATAGAGTGGAGGAAGTCCTCGATGTTATTGCAAGTGCTGAATCCACAAAGAAGGTAATTTTAGGAGTGAAGATAATCTTTTATATTAGCTTTTAAATAAATGAAGAAAAAAAAATTGAACTGTGGAAATCTTCAATAAGCTGATCCAATTTGGCTTGTTGGCAGGTTTCTGAAGCCATCCAAATTGGAGCTCAAGCAATAAAGGAAAATAAGATGAGTGTGGAAGAAGTCCAACATAGCTTACAAGAAATTGAGGAGAGCATTGATACACAAAAGCAAATAGAAAATGCTTTAGGTAATTCCTATTCGTGATTTAAATTGAATTAAGCTGTGTGAGTTGTTGTGGTGCAGGATTTGTCATGCAGACAATGCTTTTTGTTATCGTATCCAATTTGATGTCTTTGGATTTTGCAGAATCAACTTCGTTGTACACAATTGTTGAGGATGAAGAAAGTATTGAAGAGGAGTTCAAGAAATTAGAGCTGGATATTGAGGTTAACAGCGCAGGAGAAACAGAGGCTTCGAAATCCGCTGAATCATTGATAGACTCCTTATCAAATCTCAAGCTTGTGGATGATGGTCTAGCAAGAACACCAGCAGTTCAGGGCACTGTCGAAACAATAAGAAACAACAAAACAAAAACTCCTGTGCTTGAAACTGCCTAAAAGTTCCCAGATCCCAGAATCATATTGTGATGATTTTGCTCAGGTGGTGAGTATAGTCAAATCACTAAACTAGTTCATTGTATAGTTTTCTCTTTTCTGTATAAGTAAAAAAACGAGTTCCTTGTATAGTTTTCTGCGTAAGTAAAACCCTTGTAACTGAACAAAAAACCTTGCATTGCAATAGCCATTTTCAAAGACATCAAAATTAACCCTATAAATGACCGAGTCAATTTTGTAAATGGACGACTTCGGATCAGGGAAGAGTGGCATTTTCCCCTTAACTGGTGCTCAATATGGCACATAAAACTTCTCATCGGATTCTATTGTCCCTTCCTGTTTGGGTTTGAGTGGATCCCCTCCTTATATGCCTTTGTATTTGTATTTTTGTCTTCGGTTTAATAACTTCAGAGTAAATTGTTGACATGAAATTGAACAATTGGTCGTACGCATGGTCCAATCCTGCCAATACAACTCGTTTTGACTTAGTCATAGGGCCTTGGTAGGAGGACACTTCAACCTCGTTTGTTAAGGAGGAAGACTAGACTGGACTAGACTAGATTAGCGAAATGCCTACATTTCATGTGTAATCAAGGTATAATATGGATATTGTTGTCTAACTTAGAGGATGAAGGACTATTCATAAGAGGTTGATGACTAAAACTTATCCCCAATCCTTTTGAAAACAGTGAGATTATGAGGAATAAGTTTTAGTTATCAACCTCTTATAGTCTAGTCCTCCTTATCAAACAAGCCCAAGAGTATTGTGGTGTCAGCCGGTAAATTGGATCATCTTTGATCCTCTCTTCTTCTTCATCGTTATTATTATTATTATTATTTGCCCCTTTTTCTTTTTGCTCTCTTTATTCGTAACATATAAAAATTTCTCATCTTTAAGAAGGCTCTCTATCTGGCTCCTCTAGGGTTTTGGTGGCTGCTACATGGTTTCTAAATCCAAACGTTGAACAAAAACCATGATATGCCTAGATTTGATTGGATAAAGGTTTTCTAATATAGCCTGCACGTGACAACGCATGAACAGTGTTTTTTTTCTCTCTCTTCTCTAACTACCAGAAATTTCATTCGAATCA
Source organism: Prunus armeniaca (assembly GCA_903112645.1). Taxonomy (NCBI): domain Eukaryota; kingdom Viridiplantae; phylum Streptophyta; class Magnoliopsida; order Rosales; family Rosaceae; genus Prunus; species Prunus armeniaca. Next base: position 73,272 of record CAEKDK010000003.1, on the reverse strand, counting down.
TCGATAGTCTCTTTTGGCATTTGAGATTGAGTCTTTGGCCTCAAAACGAAAGTGACAAAAAGTTGACTTCAAGAGCTTGTATCATATTATAACGACGAAAACACAGACACATGTCATCAAAATTGAATGAGCAAATTATTTTCTATAATAAAAAAGTGAACACATTTGAGCAGGAAAACTTGTATAAAACAGAGATAATATTGTTTTGCTATTTCTGGCCAATCACAGACTACCATCTGAAAAAATTATCACACGTGACATACTGTGATTGACTGGAAATAGCAAAATAGTTTTATCCCCGTTTCATGAAAAGTGTTTCTCCCATATGAGGTTGCAATCCATAAGAATTCTATAGTGTGGGCCTTATATATAACCTTTAGATGAGACCTTATCTCTTAATCATTTAATCAAATTAATTAGCATAATTCAACAATTAAGAAATAAAATCTCATCTAAAAGCGATATATGCAATATATAACACCTTCGTTATAGAATGACTCATCCAGTTGAATTGAATCTATGGCAATAAAATGGGGGCCCAGTAGATTATTATAGATGGCCATTGGCTCCATTGTTGAAGAAGGTGCGAGCCATCCAATCGCCACGAACTCTGTGAGGGCCTCATCAACTCACGTTGTGTTTGGAGCCTTGTTATTATCATATCATATCATATCATATCATGGGCAATGGGCCATCGGAGAGGAGACCATGATGAGACACGTGTAAGAAACCCGATTGGGCATCAGAATGACAACACTGACACAACACAGCAGCTGTCGTTTGCCAGAGGTGGCTTCACAACCAGAAAGGTGACCGGTCAAATGAAGGGAAGGGATCAACGGTCGGTGAACGGCAGTTAGACGAGAAGTGTATTGATTAATAAAAACAAACTTGGTCGGATTTAATTGATTGATTAAATAGTTAATTAATAATTAATGTTAAGCTTAAGATAGAACGCATTTCCAATTCCCAGGGTTGGCAAAAGAAATGATAATCTAATGTTAATGAGGAAGGAAAAGCAGTAGGTGTGAAGGTAGAATCGTCTTTGGGAAGTTGTGAGCACACAGTAGCTACTAGCTATAGGTAGGGATGAGGAAATTTGACCGTTTGAGGTTGGGGTCAGCCTCAGCACAGCACAAGTTGTTGTGTTGGGGTTCTGGGATGAGTGCCATCTGGCTATGACTGGTGTCCAATCCCACCCATCATCCCATGGGCCCATAACTCATAACATGCTTTTCACAGTTTGACTCCTTGCGGGAAAGTGATTATTAGGAAAAGCATTTTTGGAATGAAAACGCGGACACCTGTCTCTCGTCCTTGTTAAACGCGGTTTGCATTACATCATAGGTTTGCACTGCAGTAGGAATCCATTATGCATACCACAATAAAATATGTTATCAAAAGAAGACCCCAAAAAACTCACTTTACAAAAAAGTTCAAAAGATTTCCAAATTTTATACCCAAAGAAACAAAAAAAGAAAAAAAGGGCAAAAACAATGCAAATCATTCACACGTCCAACAACAATGCAATAATACAATGGGGGTGGGTAATTGGATCAATTCTTGCACAAGAAGCAAGATGGGTTTTACAGTGAAATTGATAATATGAAAATCACATGTGAGTAACGTGGTATTGAATTGAAAGCTTTGCATCATTTCATTGATTGCCTGCCTGTGGATGTGGTCCTATCCTATCCTCCTAATCCTATGCTGCTTCTTGTTCCATCACAAATTCAAAAGGAAAGGTGTGGTTGATATATAACCAACCACGCCCTAAACCCTTTCTTTGTACTAGTGAGCGAGCGAGTGAGCGAGTGAGTGCAGTGCACTTATTATTAGGTCTCCATCTTGGTTTGCATTCATTTGACCAACACTGATGAAGATGATCATCTACCCAAATGCCAACAACAACCAACGTACCCTCCTTCCTTGCTAAAACCCATCAACCTAATCGTGCTGCTGCAATTCCGTGTGTGTTGGGATCGGTCAAGTTCCCATAATCTGTAATCTTTTGGGGGATTTTGCTTTTGCATCTTTTAAATTTTAAAAAATAGGTCAAGTGAACGAGGTGTCCTAAACCAATGAATGTATTATATATTACGGTTAGAAAAAAAAAGAAACCAATGCGAAGTTTCAAAGAGAGAAAGAAAAAGAAAAAGTCATATTCAATATCTTACACTCACCCGTGGGGAAAACTTGTATAAAACAGCAGAACCCCACACACATGGCAGATGACACATAACATATTACTGTCAGGAATCAACTCAAATTACTGTAACTTCCCTGACTAGTGTCTAGTCATAACTAGGCACAGAGACATGTCGACTTGGAACCTTATGAGGGAGGGCATTATAGGAATTAAATGAGCACGAGATAAGATATATATAAAAGAAGAGGGAGAAAATAAATAGGGTAGATGGATAGATGGATGAATTGGATATATATCATATCATAAATCTATCTGACGACCTTTACCTTATCATGAATTGTGCAAACGAATGATCCACAAAAGCCCAAACGACCCACTCATCTTTGCATTCTGTTTCCTATAAATAAAACCACCATTCTTCCTTCTTCACTCTACTCTTCTTCTGATAACCAACAAAAACAACAAAACTTTGTTATTACTTAAATTATAACCCAATTGGCCAATTGCCCTGACTGCTTTCCAACTGTCTGTTGAGGGAGAGAGGGAGAGAGGTAGAGAGAGAGGGAGAAACAACATACTAATATGGCGTCAGATGAAAGTATGACCATCCGCTCTTGCATCTCCATGCAGGAAGACGAGTATGACGATGATACGACGGATGATGGATATGATCACCATCCCCATCTCCACAACTTGTCCAGGCTGTCTATGTGTACTAGTAGGAGTTCCACCTATGGTGCTCCTGATCTGGATGAAATTGATGATGATGTTGATGATAACTACTTCTACCAAGGCCTACATCAAGATCAAGATCATGATGCCCAAGAACAGACTGGCATGAGTATGTACATGTCACTCTTGTCCATGGAAAGCTTTGACGGGGATGTAGACGACGAAGAAACATTATCATCCAATGATAAACGAACCAAACAAGTACTACTGGAAGCTGGGCTGTCATCCGACTCCGACAAGGAACCCGGCTGCTGTTACTCGCTTCCGGCGACACCCCGAAGACCAAGGACTCAGGCTAGTGCTCCAGGGGGAATGCTCCGTTATAAGCATCCCAATCCCATGTTGGTCAAAGAGTATGCCAGCGAGAACGAAGCTGAAACGCTGATGAGCGGCGATTCCAAGAAGAGGAGCAGGAGGAGAAGTAGGCGGAGAATCTCATCAGACAACAAGGAGAACATGAATATGATGATGACGAGGATGGGTAGTAATCAGCTTGACCATTGTCATAGCTTTAGTGGGGAGAGTGAGGGTGGCTCTGGTACAGGGGTGGTGGTGATAACAAGGCCCAAAGGAGGGAGGAGGTCCCTGTGCATGGACTTGGAAGAAGTCAAGGCTTGCAGAGATCTTGGATTTGAGTTGGAGCACCAGCACATGCTGCAGGAGATGCCCTCTCGTCTTTCCCTCTCCACCCCAACTCTCACTCTCGATACCAACACTACCTGCAGTAGCGGTGGCAACTCCCCCATCGCTAACTGGCGCATCTCAAGCCCTGGTATGCCTAAGCTGCCTGCCTTCCATCTTTTTTTACCTTCATCATCTAATTTGAGTACTAAATATCTCTGCTTCAGGTGACGACCCACGGGATGTCAAGGCTCGCCTCAAGGTCTGGGCGCAGGCAGTGGCACTGGCATCCACATCAAGACAAGGCAGCGGAGCCGACTAATTCACAGAAGACCATCTATTCTATTCTATTCTCTCTGCATTTGGTTTTTTTATGTACTTCTGACACGCGCATCGGGTGTCGGGGAGAGTTCCAAGTGTGGGGATTGAACAGAATATGGTAGCTTTTGCATTTTCGTTTCCACTACTAAGCACATTTTTCTTTCTTCTGTCTGGCTTTTGGGTAGATTTTGCCATTTACTTTTTCCCTAGGAGAGTTCTTATTTCTGGTTGACGATCCTTTATCTCTATTGAGTTGACTATATTTCACCCGTACCTCCGCAGCTTCTCCACATCGTAAATATAACATAACCGATCATTTTTTTCATGATGATAGACTTACAATCACACTTCATTATGTTGATTATGTGTAGAGATTTTGAAGTTTTCATTTCATATATCGAGTTTGTGAGATGCTTCCCCATTGGATATTGGTTTGTTTGAGTATAATAGTATTGGGGTTGATATTGTATTGGTTATAAAACATATATCAAAACCTTTTTATTGACATTGTATTAGTTAAAACACATATCTCATAAGTTTTATGTATTCTACTTAGTCCTATGTTGTCCCATACGGACTGCCCAAATTGATCGGAAGCTCTCTAACAAACAAGATGCTAAAGCGAGACAAGGAATAAAGAATGTCATACTTGGATAAAACCCTGTCGGAGCAGGACAGTAAACCAACGCACTGTTTTTAGCCCTACTTTTTCTCTCAAAACTCATACGTAATCTGTGTTAACTGTTAATGGCCGTAGTCAGGCCAAACATACATGCTGGAGGATTTATAGCAGTGAACTAGTAAATTAAACCCTATCCACGACATGGAAGGGAAAAAATTCCAAAATCTCTGCACAAAGAGAGACAGAGATACCATCTGTTCTCACTTGACAGAATGAAACCGCATGATGCATCTGGAACATAATATGGGCACCATCAAGGCACTTAGCAGATTTAGCACAGTAAAAGACAACCTTGTGGATTGAGAATATGTCATGGAACTGGAAGATAAATCTTCGCTGCAGAGTATAACAGTCATTTCAGTCTCTTACAATTGAAATGGATGGAAGGAATTGGGGAAGGGTACAGAAAGCTGAGAAATTGAAAGGCATCTGCTAATTTGAATGCTGAATTTACTCCTTGGTTACTAACAAGGTGAAAGCTTGTAAACCGAATTAACACAAAGATACATTTATTGAAACCAACACTTTCCCAACCCAAGGACGGACATTCCAGATCTCCCAAGATACAGGAGTGACACCAGAGGCTTAGCTAGCACTTCCTTTTGAGCTCTTACACGACAAACCAAAGATTTTCAAGGCTAAAGCAGAACATAAATATCCTTGTGATTATGTTTCCCCTGCCTAAATTTCAATAGTAATTATTATGGGATTAGCATATGCCTGCCCGCCTTAGAAGCTAAATGGTCATTAATAGAATCCCCGTGGTAAAGAACCTAGAAATTAAGTTGGGAAACCTCCCATTGGGGTATTCTGAGATTAAGAATGTCTACCAAGGAAATAGGCACCTGTTCAAAGCTCTTCAGTTTCAATGGGCAGTGCCTCACCACAAGAAGCTCTTGGTCACTAGAAAGTCAGTGATTTGTGGTCCTACTGACTTTATGAAGAGAAAGAAATAGAATCCACTACAAGTATCAGCTAACACAGTCATAAGCAGAGCACTAATTATGAACCATTAACTTTAAAAGCATGAAAAAGTTTCAAGTTATCTTGAGATAGACAACAGAATCTCTCAGGTGAGAGAAAAATGAGGATGACTCCAGCGTCTACAAAAACTTGCATAAAACAAGCACATATTTTATTTGAATGAATGAATTGTTACAATTTCCAGAAATGGTAATGGAGTAAAGGATAAATTCTCACTCACTTGAACATTAGATTGTGGCAGGTGTTATCACAGGGATATGCACAGTCAATAGCTTTAACCGGCAGTCGATCAAAGTACCAGTCTCCAACAGACAATGCAATTGCCTGCAAAATAAAAATGTGACTTAACCAATGCCTTTCAAATCTAACGCCATTTCATTATAAATGATTTTACTGAAGCCAAACTATGTGTAACTTGAGATTTCGGTGCTACATTTAATCATCTAATGAGATTTCTGTGCTACAATTCACTGCCTATCATATGGTATAAACAGAATGCTTCTGCCATTCTCACTTAACTAAATCAAATAGACAATTAAAGACACAAACGCATGAGTTCAAGGCTTCCCAGATGTCAATTCATAAAACAACCACCCTCCCATGTTAAACTCTTACTATAACTTCCACAACCATTTGAAAAAGTAATAGATATTTAAATGGGGGCATACCCTGTTTCCAAGAACAGGAGAATCATCAGCAAACCATGTGTCTTGTCTCTCAGATTGGCAGTGAGCAAAGCAGGAATTTATGAATAAACCATTTTTAGTGGACATTGAGAAATCTCTAACAGCATTGAGCATTTGATTCCTGAAGTCTGCTTCATATGAGGGAAAGGAGAACAGCATTAAGAAGGAATTCTGTAAGTGTGTGCTTGTGTCTGTATATATCAAGATTACACTGGCACAAGAATTAAATAAAATCAAGAAAAGAGCTAAAAAACGAGAATTACCTTGCAAAAACTGGATCTGGGATGAATTACAAAGTGCATGGTTTGATTTGCATGCACCCCATAAGCCACGAGGATCTGCAGATGGAGGGGCTAAACTAGCTTGAACCTGAAGAAAACAAATAAAAAAGACTTCAGCAAAATTATATCGGGGCCATGAAATACCAGTACAAAAGCCAAAATCCTTGCCAAACAGATAAAAACTGAATACTGATTTCTGTCCTGTCAGTCATATGGTAGGCTCATTGGCTGCCTAATTATGAAAAACTACAGCTTTTTACTATGCCTCTTAGAAGTAGAGCATTTAGGAATAAAGCATAAACAATGCACTGGCTTGACAATCGAGTAGTTGCACCATGAAGATAAGACTGTTGGAGGAGGTATAGGCAAATAATTTCAACCAATACCTACAGGCCCTCCAGTACAATACGGTACACACTATAAATTGTCTATATAATAAAAGATAAAAAGAAGATGACCTGCCATGCATCATAGGCTGCATTGAGAAGAAACATGGGAGTCTTAACATTTGCAACCAAATTTTGAGGAAAGAAGCACTGAGAGAGAGAGAGAGAGAGTTAGATTTTTTTAATACACATTTAATTGCATAAAATCAATAAAATCTAGAGAATTACCGAAGTTGGGTCTAGGTGGTCGATACAAGTCTTTGGCAGATTTTTTTGCACTTCCTAAAATCATAACAAGTAGCCAATATCACACTTTAAACAGGCAAAGCGACTGGAGAATTATTCAAAGGAAACCTGTAATGTGACAATTTGAAGTGCCATATCGTTGTTCTGTTACCAGTCAACATAGATTGCAAATGTCCCAAATCCGTGCTAATGAATATTAGAAAACTTCTTATCAAACGAGCTCAAACAGAAGTTGTGGAAAGGTAGCGGAACTTTTTCGTTAATTTTGTAGGCCAGAGAGATTGCTACTGTTGTTACAAGCTCACAAGCAATCTATGGAAGTGGTGAGACCACTTTAGAAAGAAATTTACTATTGTAGTACAAGCTTTGTCCTCCAAGGGTCATACTGATATAACCCTAAGTTTCTACTTCAAAATTGAGTCTAGTCAACCATGAAATGGAAGCAGAGAACGATGAACATTACCTGCAAGCTAACCACACCAGCATACAAATTCTTTAGAGTGTGGCCACCAGATACATCAATTCTACAAAATATAAAACAAAACCATCACTAGAAGCATGTTCTTCAACTGAAGAATGCAAATTGATATAAGTTATAGAAGATCAGCTCATTACGCATCAAGGAACATTCCAGCATCACTTAGACATTTCACTCTGGTAGTTTCGGGAAACAAGTCTTGGAACTCATCACAGTGTAGTATGGATGCCAGACCCCCAGCAGAACATCCAGAAAGAAGAGCCTAAAACACAATTAAATGAATAGTAACTAAAAGTTTCGACGCTGACTCACATGAACAAGAGCAAGTTCAGTGTAAAACCTGGTCAGCTTTCTGCATTCCCTTGGACATTAACTCTTCCATAGCGGCTAACCATATCCGTTGCCCTCGAAAATGAAGTTGTGCAGCCTGAAAGGGAGAAATTAGAATATTGAGTGAGGTTTAAAATCAAAAGTTCAAAAAATCCTTTTAGTTCTGAGGATTTTGGGACTATGGGTATAGTTCACTCAATAATTAAAAATGCTTATTCATCAATAAAATGTTCTCTCTAATTGACCATCTTGAAAATAATAGGCCAGCGAAGCTAAATGGTTAGAAGATAAGTCAGTAACCAAACTAATCCGGAGCTGTTATGATATCCCTAAAATTTTTATGATTGTAGGATTGGAAAAACTCAAATGAAACAACCAACCTCATTCTGACTGTCTCCACTAAAAGAAGCCCCATCACAGTAACGTAGCTTGACCCTGTTCCAGTTGAAGAAATCTGCAAGCATGAGAGGAGAGGCCCATTCAGAACATATAAAAAAATTATTAATTACAGATTAAGCAGGTGCAAATTGCGGGTCAATGAAACAAAGAGGAGAAGAAAATGTATTTGATTTGATATAAATGGAGGGAGTGCATAACGTATGGAATAAGGGAAAAGCGTACCAGGGTTTTCTTCAGCTTTATTGCTCAATATTCCTGTGAATGGTAATTGCTTTTCCATGAACTTGGATGAACCGCGGCGAGTAGTTTTGCGATAAACACAATTTCTGATTGAGTTACACCACCCACCTCCCTGCAGAAGAAACCAAACAAGTTGCAAAGCAAACTTGATAAGAAAACTGAAATTGGAAATGAAATGGCAATACTTGATACCTCCAACTGAATGAGCCAGCTGTTTGCACCCGATCCATAGCCAGGATGAAGATGGTAACCGGGCAATGTGCCATCCAAGCAGACTGTGGCATAAGAAGAAGAAGAATATAATTTATTATTCTTCTGAGGAGGAGTTGATTTGATGCTGACATTGTAAGAAATCTTTGTATTTCTAAGAATAAGATAAACCGAAAAGGAGAGAGAGAGAGAGAGAGAGAGAGAGAGAGAGAGAGAGAGAGAGAGAGAGAGAGACCAGCTCCTTTAGAAGCAGCAGAGTCGATGAGAGTGAGGGGAACCATGAGATTGAGAGGAGGCTGCGTCTGTGTCTGTGTGGGTAAGGCTGAGGAGGCTGAGTCCGCCGCATCTTTGTCCGCTAAGTCTAACCAAGACTTAGACCACAACACTTGCTCTTTCTCCTTCTCCTTCAAGGCAGTCGCCAATGCCACCACCAACAAACCCAAACAACAACATACACTCACTTTCTGCTGCGGCTTCATTCTCACTCAGACTCAGAATGAATCTCAATCAACCAACACCCCTCCTCCTCTCCTCTCCTCCTTCTCTTCTCTCTCCTCTCCTCTACTCTCAACTCTCTATTCTCAAACTCATATTGTTATACACAGCAAAATTAATTCACTCGAAAGAAAGTCAAAAAAGGAAAGAGGAAAGGCTTGTCTTTTCTTTTTTCTCCTTCTCATTTCTCATAATTCTATTTTATTCTTTTCAAAAAGCAGCCGTAAAACTGGTCAGAGTCCAGACAGTGACACTGTTTGAGTGAGAGGAAACGAGACACTCGCGTCCGTCTATCAAATATCTTGGTTTCGTTCGTCCACGTCTGTTTTTTTTCTTTTTGGGTCAAAATCTTTATTTTTATTTTTATTTGTTTAAGAAGAGCACGTATGCGTATGCTAAGATTCAAATCCAATACCTTTTTTGAAGGAGCAATGACTCCAAAGCATTACATTGGTGGGTCCTTTGTTTTTTGGCCAAAAGTCTTAGTTTAGCCACTTACCAGTGACCTTAACCCCCAAACACAACCAAAAAAAAAAAAAGACCCAAAAAAGAATAAAAATAGCAGTGAACGACTACTTCCCCACATAAGTTAAATTTAGTTTAAAATTCAAGTTTGGATCTCTTTGATTTCTTGTTTGAATATAAAATTGAAGGCTCTAGACATGATTTTCAACAATCCTTGAATAATATTCGTGAGTATAACCAAGCTTTTGGTTGTGATTTCAAGCCAATTAGATAAAACTTTCAAATTACCCTTGAATTGCTAAGAAAACAAAACACTGAGCAAATTGAAGAAAAAAAAACCACAAACATAGTGACCGAAAGTGAAATTGAGGCACTGCTATTCACATCCAGCAATGCAATTAGACACAACAATGACGCCAAACAAAGTAAATAAATAAATAAAAATCCATCAATCGATTATCGAAAAGGAAAAGATTGGCTTGCCGAATGCATCCTATTTCTGCCGTACAACTCCTTTGCAAAATGCTACCAGTGAAGTTATACAATGTAAATACATTTCCCTCTCCTCCACAAGAATCAATGTCAAAGAATGTTCTATGGGTTGAATATACATACAAATAAATTCTATCTAACCAGGGCAAACTCAGCCCCCGCCAGAAATCTATCTCCACTTTTGAGCTTGTGCTACAAAATCATTTGTATCATGCTTGGTCTTCCCCGAATTATTACATGTTAAAATTTATTTTATATATTAAAAAAAATCACAATAATCTATAAGCCCCTTAAACACCCAACCCACTTGACAACGTCTCGCCACCTTCTTCGCCAAACTGATAATGCTCATATACTTCGAGTAAGAGTTCCCTACACGGTACAACTGCCCCAAGCTTCATGCAAGCCAAAAAGGCACCTGAAAGCTTGCGATGAAGGCTGTAGGCCTCGTCAGGTGGTGGAGTGACCCTGTGCCTTAGCATGGTTGCCCCAAGGTTTGAAATGCTTTGAGTGATATTGGATGAGCGGAAGTCATACCCACCAGGCTTTGAAAATGGCAATCCCACAACAAAACCGGCTTGGACATGAGCCTCTAACATTATTTCTGACTCCGTTCCCGAGAGGAATCCAAGTCTCTTAGACATTTCAATGACTGTACCTCTATCATCATTTGCACAGGCAAGAACCTGATCAAATATGCATTAGAAAGTCCTCAGTGATTCCAGCTCACTTTAAAAAGTTTTAAAGTTCAAACAAACAATTAATATTTAACCACAATTACAACCACAACGTCTTAATCTAACAGACAAGAGTTGGCTGTTAGCCAAAAAGAATAAACAAACTATCAAGAGTTGACTTCAGGATTGAACCATGATAAATCAAGGTCTATAATTCTTGCATGATCAGGTCTTAAATGACATTAGTCCTGTCTGAATAGATGCCTCATTCCTATGTGCCAAGATCATGACAATAGAGACCATAACTGAACCTCAGGCAACATTTATATACTATCTAGGAAGCAGGAACCTTTGTAAGGTAATGATAAAAACACAGAAAAAATTCAATTAAATAGAAAGAAAGGAGATTTCACCATTCTTAGATAGTCATCAACAAAACTCTTGGGGTAATCCCTAGCCGCTCCAAAGTCAATCAGATTGATTGTTTTCTTAGCCTCGTCGTACAAGAAATTACTCCAATTAGGATCAGTCTGCATTGCATAAAGCAAAATTAGAGCAAGATGAGCTGAGAGCCTAAAACTAGGAAGAATGAATGACTTACTAACCCCCTCAGAATTTTAATTGCTAAAAGCATAATGCAGGAAAAACATAAAACAAAAACCACAAAATAAAGTTCAATTCATGAATAACACCAGCTCAGATGTCAAGCGGAACGACACCCCTGAATCTTTGATATGCTAAACGAACTGATGTAAGAAACTCTTTCATAAATATGAGCTGGACTAGACCATAAGTCTTGCTTAACTTTGGCTATTTAAACAACAGCTGAAATGTCCAGCAGAACAGGCACCCCTGAATCTAGATATTTTAAACGAACTGAAGAAATTAAGTCTTTCATACATATGAACTGGACTAGACCATAGGTCTGGCTGTAAATTGTAAAATGACTCGGAATTTTAGCTACATTATAATTACTTAACATCAGCAGCTGGTGATTAAAAACTTAGTATCTGTGATACACCAACAATAACATTTCCTAGAGAGAAATATCCTCTTTGGCAACCCAAGAAGACACCCATTGGCCTAAGTCTGTCAATGAAATACAAAGAGAAATTGTCGGTGGTAAAAAAAAAAACCACTTCGTCTACGTCATCGTTTAAAATCAATCCATTTTTAAAAATTAATCTTTAGAGCTAGGGAAAGTGTCAATGTTGAAAATCACTAATGTACTTTGGGACTCTATTTGAAGCCTAGAAATAATGCTATTTCATGTATTTTTTAAAAATTCATATTTGTAATGAAATAATATTTAGTAATTTTGAAAGGCTTGCAGCCTTGAAAGCTTAATGTTTTTAATGATTAACTATTAAGTATTTCCTCTGCAATGGCAGCAACCATAAATCATCGTCCTCCTCTATCTAAAGTTCTTCTCATTACTATAATTTCTGCCCTCCACCATAATCGTAGGGAACGCTCACCTTGTATTGTGCTACATCAATTTTATATCAGACAACCCAACTTGATTGAGTTAAGAACTGGACCAAGAATGGAATAATTGCCCTCAATGTCTTTAAAGAGGGATGAAGGTGATGATTCAATTTTTGGTCGAACTCAAAACTCGACCCCATCTGGTACCATACTGAAGTAAGACAAAAGAAAGTGGGTATGAAAAGACTTCTACAAGAAATGACTCATTGAATAGTAGAAGAATTCATTTGACTGACTCCTAAATGGCATTTATAAAAGATGGAAAAACTTGAGCTAACAGCCTTTGTTTTGGGCTTCCAAAGTTTTCTAACCAAACTACTGCCGTGCATAATACTAATATTGCTATCCTGACAAATAAAATTAGCAGTTGAGGTTTCTTCTGCGGGTCCTACTTTAAGTTGACTAGTACAATGTCAAACCTCAACAGGTGATACTAAGACATCAATTTAATTAGTGAGAGCAAGTTATTCTTAAGCTTGCATAAAGTGAATGCTCATAAAACAAATTAAGAAAAGCAAAGCAAACTTACAATAAAATACTACATATGCATGCACTTGTGAAGACACAAGAAAGAACATACCTGCATGAAACGGAAAACAAACAACTCCTTCAAAGTGAGCTCTAGCAACTTTGTGCCAACATAGTTGCGAGTTTCCTGGTTTAATAATGCCACTTTGTCTATAGGTACTCCTGTAGCAAGAGAAACAATATCATGTTAAAGGTATATCAACAAACGTTTGCTCTGTTGATGATACAACTAAGGCTGTTGGCATGCATCACAATGAAAACTTGAAGGTAACTATGTTACTTGATAATAAAAGGAAAATGCTAGAAGACAGCTAAGTCATATAAAAAGCAAAAAAAGAAAATATCATTAGTGCTGGTTAAAGGGTGATTTTATTTAAATCCAAAACATTGTCCTTTATACTCTTTTAAATAATTAATAAATAATAAAAAAAAGCAATGCCATTTCTTCAATATGCCGCCAGGAAAAAGTTTGGGTAAAATTGCTTAAACATCTGAAAGTGTAACTTAAAATCGACGGAAAAGATGCAACTCATTTACAAACGTTACGAGCAGTCCATAATTACATTCACTTGAAATATAAGGCGACTTATGCATGTGGAGCCTGATAAAAATCTGACATCATTCAATTCATAGCTTGCCTTTTAAGTTCAGCCTGTGCATTCATAAGCTTAGTTAGCAACCCACACTATATCGATGGAAATTTCAATTGCTGCAACCACTTGTACAAGAAAAAGGCAGTTTCTATACCAGTACTTGCATACCCACAACACGTTGTACAGTTCAATTTTACAACAAATTTTGAAATAAACATTGTTTCTTCAAGCGATAGTGTTTATAGAGTAACTTGTTAGCTTTGCATTAGGGTCTACGAGAAAGTCCCTAAGCAAACATGTTGGAATCAGTTCTTTAAATGCTAATTAGGGAACTTTACCCTGGATTTGCTAAGCAACAACATAAACTTTTCGGGGTAAAAATCACTGGGTCATAGTTTAAACAATGGAATATCATAAATGACATAGTTTACTTACCAGAAACAAGCTCTGTCGTTAAGACTCTTTTGCTTGAGATATCATCCACTACAAATGGAACATAAAACCCTTGTGCATTGGATAGCAAATCATGAAACCGTTTTTGATTTTCTGCCTCCAACAGATAGTCGCATTCACGGGATAATTCTTCTTTTGCCACCTATAAAGGATCCCAGGAAGAACATAAAAATGCATTGCCAACAGTTCAAGACATTTCATCATCTTCTGAGATTCAAATCCACAATTCAATCTCCATCTGGGTACATTCAATATGGAATCAAGTTCCCAGTTCATGGGCCATAAGGTAATGATCAACGGGGATTAGATACAAACCCATACTAGAGAAAGAGTAGAACAATGGCCAAATTTGTAAGTGAAGCAATTAGAAAAAGTAGGCTCACCTACAATGTTCCTGATAAACCATGTGAGTCATATTGAATCATTGATACAATATCAGAACTCTGATTAAAAGAAAAATAATCCCCTTTGGAACCAAAATTTAAGCATGCTGGCCCAAGTCTATCAATAAGGCATTTTTTTATCCAAAAAGAAATGTCCTAATAATTAAAAGAGTCAGTTCATCTGTTGCTTTTTTAAATGTCATTTAAAGCTTGTCCAATTGTACATGCTACTAAAGAGTTATTTGAAGAAGCAATCTAAATGTCATTTAACAGTTGTCCAATTCTAAATGCAACTAAAGAATTAGTTGAAATTTTGAAGAAGCAATCTATATGTTAGTGTCAAGAATATTTTACTTTTTAATGTCTGCTAATATCTCTTGTTTAGGAAATCAGATTTTGATGAATCAAGATTACATGTTATTGAAAGGCTTGATGCTATCATATCGCCTTCTATAAAATCTCCACCTTATTTTTTCCTCTATAACTTGTTTGCAATTATACCAATCCTAAATATTCTCTTCTTCTTCTTTTACCTATGTTCTTCTGTTACTAAAATTTCTGTCATCTACAGCCCATCATAATCACAAGAAGCACTATCTCATGTTGTCGTACATCGTGCATAGTTTCCACACTCAAGAATGTGGGTTTTGAAGGCCTCCATCAACACTCAACCTGATATAACCACCATATAAATAGATGAATGGATAAAATAAAATAAAAATACCTTCATCGCTCTTTCAAGATAAAGTCCCTTTGGGATTAGATTTGTATAATCTAGAAGAAGTTTCACGTTGTCAATGTCACTTTCAATGCTATCTGCAACACCAGGGTACTGAATTTTCATTGCAACATCCCTACTGTCCTTTGTGACAGCTCGGTGTACCTAAAAATGTTTTAAAGTGTAAGACAAACAGTCTAAACAATGTAAAATGCATGACAACTTTTACTACACAAATATATGGGATAGATGCAGAAGTCCATGTTGGATTGTGATGGCATGTAAATACATTGATGCCAATCATGCAGGTGTGTTAGCAGCTTATGTATTTTGAACCAAAGGTAATTTGGCTGCAGAAGAGTATGTTGGGTAGGTGTGAGTGTGTGTAACAATAAACAATCAAATGCCTCACCTGGCCTATACTTGCAGAAGCCAAAGGTTCATAATCAAAACTAATAAGCTTTGATGACCAGTCAGGTCCAAATTCACCGTCCAAAACTTGATTGAGCTGTTTCCTGGGCATGACGTCCGCACCTTGACGGACAATATCCAGAGCAGCCAAGATCTAGAAGAAAAGAAAAGGAAAGACTAGACTGACAATTTCACAAAGACAGTAAAACACTAAAAACATATAATGCAATGTATATGAGTTATTTTAAAAGAGAGAGAGAGAGAGAGAGAGAAATAGAATACCGGAGCAGGGACGAGGGATTCGTCCTGTATACTCAACATCTGTCCCAATTTGAGTGCAGCTCCACGCATTCTACAGAGTCCAAGAGCCAAAAGTTCTGCATTTTTGGGAGACAAAAAAGGAGAAAGAAGAGGCTTGTCTGATGAATTTTGCGTACCATAAACGAGTCTCTTGGTAGACTCCTGAATGGTTCCCCACGCAAGCCCAGCTCCAAGACCAGCAAACCTTTTTTATATTTTATTGTTTTGTCAGAGAGAGAAACAAACAACAGGTTAGGAAAAAGAAAAACAAACAACAGGTTAGGAAAAAGAAAAACAATCAATCGCAATCAAATACATAATACATCATCATGATTCATGATCATATCGAGAATGGAGATACCCGAGTGCTCTAGAGAAGGGGGTGGAAGGAACTCGTCTCTCTCTGGGCTTCCGCCTCTGCAATGGCTGCTGAGGTTGTGGTTGTGGCTGTTGTTGGGCCAAATTCTCATTCTTGGCCGAATCAAGGACCTCCACTTGTTGTTGATCAACGTGCTGCACTTGTTGATGTTGATGATGTTCTTCTTGTTCATGCTGCTGCCTACGCTGCTGCGGAGGAGGAGGAGGAGCAGGAGCAGAAGGAGGAGAAGAAGGTGCTTCTTCATGTACGAAGTATACGACGGAATCTTGGGCTTTGTTGTTGTCGTTTCCATTGGTAGTCGCAGTAGTATTAATGGCGTTGGTGAATTGGGAGAGGGTGCCTTTGGTGAGGCCGGAAAGGTCGGTGGCCGACACGATGGCATTCTTGATTAGGGCTTCCAAATCCCCATTCTTGGCGCTTTGGAAAGCCGGGGATCGTTTCACAAACTCGTTGGCGATTAGAGACACCCCTTTCACCACCCTCCCTACGTCCTTCCGCTTTGCCCACACCATTCTTCTCTTTTCTTTTTCTTTTTCTTCTTATTATTTCGATACACGAATATAGTATTGTATAATCCTGGTTTGCTGCTCTCCTCCTCCTATACCGAACATAAACATAACCTCAAAGTATTAACCACCGGAACACAATTTAAAAAACATTAAAGTCGCCGTGAGACAGACTGCGTGTTCCGACAGACACCACATCTTCATTTTTATCACACAGAATTCGGCCCAAACTAATTTCAATTTTGTACCAACTACACCCAAAGTCCTTTTCCTTAGGCCCAACTTATGTATGATTAACTATTCTGTACAGATTAGCCAGCCCAAAATGTTAAAATACGGTGTTGTCCTTTTTTGGTATTAATTTAGTACATGAGTTTATATCTATGAGTCGTTTTATGGTGAGAGTGCTATATATGGGTCATAGAAGTGAACCTTCATATTAGCCATATGATTTATCTGAATAGTAACTTCACTTAAATTTAATGAAATAATCATGTGGCTAATATGAAGGTCCACATGAGGAGTCCATATATGTCACTCTCACTATAGAATTTTGCCTATATATATCTGTAATTTAGGAGCATACCACATTGTTTACACAAGTATGTAGATGAGCACACCTTAGATAAGGTCCTTAGATGAGACTCTATCTCTTAATCGTTGAATTAAATTGGTTAGTCGTTAGTTTGATCCAACAGTTAAGAGATATGTGATTACCAATTGGAGCCCTAAACTAGAAACAATATAAATATTCAAGATCTCCAGCCAAGCCACCAAAGAATGTGATATGAGTCCAAGACTCCTAATTATTGTTTCTCTTTGTCTAACTTGAGCATCAAAGGCTGTTTCTTAAGCTCACACTAGAACCCAACTGAATAATAAACTTTTTGGCTTGAAATTGGTGCCATGGACGAGTAGATAGATTCCTAATGGGCCACGTCAAACGCCACCACCTATAGCCTAGTTGGTTGCAAATTGCTGGGACAGAAAGCATCCTTCATCCATAGATTCTATGGATAGATGATAGAAAGACGGGAAAACACAGTGATAGAATAATGCAAAGCGATATCGTTTGAACAAATGTTAGATTATGGGCATTATGCTTTTATTCCATATAACCATCGATCGATCTTAGAAAGAAGGAATAGTCCTCACCTTGACAATATCCCACTTACAGGGTAATCTTCTTGATTCTTAAATTCCTGACCAAAATATCCTTGATTCTTTAGCTCAAAAAAAAAACTATATGATCTCTTTTGTTTCAATTAATTTGCACCGCAGTATCATCCTCGAACCTAACCCCCTCCAGCATCCCCCAGCTGCTGCCGACAAAGATAAGAGATTAATTGATGAGACGTACGGTCATGCATGCATTGCGTTTGCGTCGTTTAGCTAATAGCTTATAGCTATATATAGCATGTTGTTGATCTATACCCTAAGATAATTAAGATTGAAAAACCCATGCATAGAGATCGAAAATGACAGCTCTACCTTAATTCCATAGACTTTAGTGATTCGGAATACGATCACAGAGAATATAGTTTATTTATTTATTTAATATGCTCTCACCACCTCACCTCGGATCTGGCGAGCATCATCTCGCACATTCTTCAAATTGGTGGGTATATTATATATACACAATCTCCGGCCCTAACCAATTATCTCGTGCACCAGACCAGAGCTGTTATATATAGTCATTCTACTATACATTAATTTCAAGGTAATCTTTATCTAGTTTTTGCGACGGACTTGCATTGCTTTCATCATGCATACTGAAAACGATGACTCTAATCGGGCAGAGAAACAAGGTGATAACAAATCCGTAAACAAGGGACTTGCATTTCTTGATGAATTTTTAAGATATCTCACTTTCTTTTCCTTTCATCCACCAAACTTTGATTTCTCAATGATCGTTATTCATCATTATTCTCTACTCTTCTTCTTCTGGCCTTATACGCTATATATCGATATAGTTTGAAGAACATGGTGTTGAATGAATATAATCTACCAGAGTTTTACTGAGTTATGAGTTTGTTGGAAGTGTTTTTAATTTCCAGAATCATTGAATTCATATACACATGTTCATTAAGATTTTCTTTGTATTATTAAGTAAGAGGGCTAGGATTTTCAAAATTCACTCTTCTAAACTTTGTTTCTTTAACCAGCTTTGTGGAACCTTGTTTCAGGTATATTCTTGAAGATGGATGATGTTGGGAGGTCCGGTGGAGCCAAATATGACTGCTTGCTTTTTGGTAAGATACAATACAATGATGCAACTTTTAAAAGGCACTCACTCTCTATTTTTGTAGCCAAGTGTGTAATGTTTTGATTAACCAGATGAAAATTTTAAGCTTTTCTTCTTCTTCTTCTTTTATATGTAAATTTTATTGACTTGGAATTAATTGTGTACATTTCTGGATTTAACCATTAAAAGCATCTCTTCTTTCAGACTTTCACTTGCCAACTACTCACTCTTCTGTTTGGTGGCTTCCCAACATGTCTTACAGATTTGGATGATACTCTATATCCCCTGAGCTCAGGTCTCAACTTGGCATGCCGCAAGAACATTGAAGGTATGGCCGTAAACTACTATTAATAATCAGAAGAAGATGCTATATATTAGTCAGGTGATAATATTGTATTTCACTACTCATAACCATTAATAGATTACTCATAATGAGGTTGAGCAATTTCGATTGTAGAGTTCATGCTGCACCACTTGCAAATAGAAGAAAGTGAGGTACCAAGGATGTGCCTGGAATTGTACAGGGAGTATGGGACAACCATGGCCGGTCTAAAGGTAAGACAGAGCGCTGTCCAATTGACCTTGGAGTTTGTTTTCTATCAATGTTAGTACCCTACTTCAATATTTATATACATATATCTAGAACTTTGATAGTTTCCATCTCTTCATCCAGGCTCTCGGTTACGAATTTGACAACGATGAGTTTCATTCACATGTCCACGGCAGGCTACCTTACGATTCATTGAAGCACGATCTGGTGTTAAGGAACCTTCTGTTATCGATGCCCCAGAGAAAAATAGTACGTCAGTACTGGTTAAAATTTGTTCACATTACCTGCCTCCTGTTCACAGAGTCATAGGTTATGGTAAACTAAGATGCATCTACTGGTGTTTTCAGATCTTCACTAATGCTGATAAGGCTCATGCGGCTCAAGTTCTCAACAGGCTGGGCTTGGAAGACTGTTTTGAAGGCATCATATGCTTTGAAACTCTTAACCCTCATCACCTTGAACCAGTTGATTGCAGGACATCAGATGACCAAATGGTCCTCATCGAACGGACACCAGAGGGCAAAGCCAATTCACCAATTCTCTGCAAACCCTCTGTGGAAGCAATTGAAGCTGCCATTCGTATTGCAAATGTTGACCCCGAAAAAACTGTACGATTGGATGCTTAGCTAAACTTGGAAGATCCCCATCTTTACTTATTTTCTTGGTCAAGCCTTACTTTACATATTCTTTTGCTTCAAACATTAGGGAGATTATGTAATGGAGATTATTATTATTATTTTCCGCAGATTTTCTTCGATGACAGTGCTCGAAACATAGCAAGTGGGAAGGCAGCAGGACTTCATACAGTCATTGTAAGAGCTCTACAACTACAAAAAAACAACTAATAGAAATAACTGAACCATCAGAGGAAGGAAACTTGTAGCTCATCATAATAACTATAAGTTTTAAGCATGACTTGCTGATTCTCTTCACTACCATCAACAAACAAACAAGTTATTTGAACTTTAATTTTGTGAAGTTTTGATACAAGTGGGAAACTTATGGCAGGTGGGAAGTTCAGTACTAGTGCCTGGTGCAGATCATGCATTGAGTAGCATCCACAACATCAAAGAAGCAATACCTGAGATATGGGAAGGGGAAGGGGGGCAACAACTAGAGCAATTTATACAGTCAACTGCTGTTGACACAGTGGTCCTTGCATAGGTCTTCTACTGACCGTGTCACAGTTTCAGTCACCTTGGAATGCAATTGTCAGTCAATGAAGTTTAGCGGTAATTTGGTGAAAAAAAGTGAATTTAAGGATCCTTACGACCAACTTATTATACATCTTATAAAACAATAGAGTTCAACTGATACCATATAATTCGTGTAATTGACTCCATGTAGTTCTTTTCTAAAAACGTAGTGATAAGTGTGTCTTTGTTTCTAGTCCAAAAGAATACGTCATGTTTGATGTACCTTCATCTCTAGCTTATATATTCCCATTTGAACTTTTCTCAGCGGAAATGAACAATCTTTCAGATGCATGACTGGTATATTTCATTTCACAGTCAAAATAAGATACATAGTTAAGAACAACTCTGGAATAGACAAACCGGAAAACCGCATTCCACAGTTATACTTTTTGACGAGTAAGAAGGCATTCAGTCCAAAAGCAACTCTCCACAGTTAACAATTCTGCATGGCAAACGAGGGACATCTGACCTGCTTGTCTCTTGGGATTCAAGTTTCCGCAGAACATCCATTCCCTCAATCACATGTCCGAACACCACATGGCGATTGTCCAACCATGGAGTCTACATGATGCACATCCAAAACATTAATTGACAAAGTTCTGAAACAGAACATAACTAACTCAGCTAAACAGGGTACATTTCAGTTACACTTATTTTCTTTGCTTGGAATGAACACAGTGATATAATACTAAAAAACTAATGTTTTATTTCCAATCATTCTAATGTCCTACTTTGACTGGATGTGCGATGATGTAAAAACCAAAAATTGATCCATAAATAGAAGTAAACCTTGAAAACCATTTGTCTCTGTGTGTGTGTGCATATCTCAGTTCTTCTTTCAACTGTTGATGGATCTCATAGATGTTGTATGGGCTTGTTTAAAGATTTATTTGAAATGTTCTGTATGGTTGTTTAGACGAAAACAAAATCAAATCTTCTCAAGAGGATTGCAACCAAACAAAGCAGTTGCACCTATTCAAAAAAGTCACTCCTGCCCATAAAGTATAGGAAATATAGAATAGACATGGGATTTGAAGGAAAGCATACTGAGAATTCAAACAAGTCAGAGAAAAGTATTTAGTTAAAAATGTGATATGCAGAAAGAAAGAATTGCGAAGTTGCAGCAGCCATCTTACCTTCACTGTGCAGATGAAAAACTGGCTCCCATTAGTACCAGGGCCTGCATTAGCCATGCTCAGTACACCAGGGCCAACATGCTTCACTGCAAATAAGTGTTTTTTAATGTTAGTACTGTAAGGGCTTTCAGCTAACAATCAAATGCCTTTCAAATGAAAGGATCTCAACTCCAAGTAAAAGTTCTCATTAAATTGAAAATAGTAATATAAGCTCTATTCTATTTTCTATGCTCTGTAACAAGAACATACATGCAAAGCTCTCATCTGCAAATGTGGAACCATAGATACTAATTCCCCCTGTTCCCTGCAGCCAGTAAAAACAATTAAATTTGGATTAATTTAGTAACCCATGAGCATCCTATCCTATTTTATTTATTAGAGAGAGAGAGAGAGAGAGAGAGAGAGAGAGATCACATCTCCTTCAGTGAAGTCCCCTCCTTGGATCATAAAATCTTTAATGATGCGGTGGAAAGAGCATCCTTTATAACCATATCCTTTCTCTCCTACAAGAACAATAATCAATATTAATACAAAGCAAAGAAGTAGAATAAGAGCAGCAATTGGGAAGGGAAGAGAAAAGAAAGAAAGGTTTGCCTGTGCACAAGCCGCGAAAGTTTTCAACGGTTTTAGGAACAACGTCACCAAAGAGGCCCAGTACAAGCCGACCAACAGCTTCACCGCCAATTTCTGTGTCAAAGAAGCACTTGGTTGTTACTTTGGCTTGCAGCTGCTCTACATCCTAAAATCACACAACCACGGGAGAAAATTAACTCTCAGGAAACTATTATTTCCATTCGGATTTTGCAAGTAACGCCCGTTTCTCTAAGTTGCTTATTTCCTATTTACTGAAACCCTCTAAGCCATTTCAACGTTCCTTGCATTGTTGAAGGAGTGGAGAAGGAGAAGCACTCACATTTGACATAGAGTTGGTGCACACCATTGTTTGATGTTTGGCAGAGAATCTGGAAGCATAGGGAGGCCTGCGTAGAGTGACCTGCAACCTTGTAGCAGTAGCAGTGGATGTCACATATGGCATGGAACATTGGCTATAACCACCCTGGAACTTGGAAGCGCACACACATAAAAAATAATTACATTTGGGACAAATTTAAATGAGCAAAGATAGGTAAGGCAGGCCTACTCTCAAAGTCTCAAGCTCAAATCAAATATATGGGCTGTGGAATTCACCTGGAAATGACGGAAAGGAGGAGAAAGAGTGCTTCTCTGGGTGTGAAAGATTTGTACTGAGATAGCAGATGCAGAGGCCATAGTCATTGTCTTTCGGTTTTGTTCCTTGTGGATAGGAAACTAGGAAAGCCTTTCTACTCTCAGCCTGAGCCTGGTAAAGTGGCAGTTGATATAGATTTCTGATATCTCATCTGTCAGCTAATTCTTCAAATCCTCCGCCTACACCTCACCCAGACCCAGTACAAAGAAAAGAAGGAAAGAATTTGGTAAATGGGCTGGATTAACCTCGCAAGAGGAGTTATGAGTGGAGGATACTGGGTTTGGACCCTAAACCCTAAAGTAGACACTGGGCCTCTACCAACCCAATTATGAACTACCCAAGTCAATGAAGCCCGTACACGTACACATACGATAACGATACAATACAAGGAGAGAGAGAGAGAGAGAGAGAGAGAGAGAGAGAGAGGAGTAAAAAGAAGATGCGAGTGAGTCAGATAACTGATGATGACTCATTCAGGAGGAGGAGAAAGCATCTGGTAGTCAGATAAGAATGGCTGTGTGACAGTGAGTGAATGAATGAAAATGCAAAGCGCTAATATTGTTCCTATCCCTTCTCCCACTGCTTCTGCTGCTGCTGCTGCTGCAACTGCGAAGCCCTCTTTCTTACTGCTACTAACAGTAACAAAAGCAAACCCGCCTTCAAAAACCCCAAACTTTTCGGCGAGTGTTTACTCGTCTTCTTTTATAAAACCAAACCATTCCACCGTCTCCCATTCCAGTTGCAGACCTCATGCGCAGTGCTTATCTTCAAACAAGTTCGATTCGGCCTTCTTGTCTCAGGATGACGAGGATGATGATGATGACCAAGCGGTATCGGAGGATGGTAATGGTGACGTAAGCATAAATATGGATGCTGCGGCGGATGATATTGATATTGATATTGATATTGATGTAGAGATAGAGAAGACGGGAAATAACTGTCGGAGGATCCAATCAGAAATTGGGATAGAGGCCCCACTCAACACCGTCTGGAATCTCTTGACTGATTATGAGAGATTGGCCGACTTCATTCCGGGACTTGCCGTCTGTCGATTGCTCCATAAGACAGACAACTACGCTCGACTTTTTCAGGTTTGCACCTTAATTTGCGTTGCGTGCGTCTGTCTCTGTTCTTGTAATATTTCATGGGGTAGGCTCTCATATTTCACATTTGAAATTTCTAACAGATTGGGCAGCAAAACTTGGCATTTGGGCTGAAATTCAATGCTAAAGGAATCGTAGATTGTTATGAGACTCCGCTTGAGACCCTTCCTAATTTGGGTCACAGGCGTGATATCGAATTTAACATGGTTGAAGGTGACTTTGAAATCTTTCAAGGAAAATGGTCTCTTCAACAGGTAAATTTCTCTTCTAAACGCTGTCTCTCTAGTGTACTCTTGTGCAAACAATACAATAGCTTAGACGGAGGTATATGAGGCCTACAGGTACAATACAATACAACAATGGGATTCATTTTTAAAAGCTTACAGGGTCAAAATGAATGATTCTTGATGCAGCTGAATGGGGAAATATCATGTGACGACTCTTTGATAGAGCAGCAAATGCACACAACTCTTTCCTACTTGGTTGATGTAAAGCCAAAGCTGTGGTTGCCCATTCGGCTTGTTGAGGGTAGACTTTGCAAGGAGATAAAAATTAACCTTGCATGCATCCGAGAAGAAGCGCTGAAACTAAATCACAGTAACACTATGCAGCACACTCGTTAAGTATGCTATATATGCGCCCTATTGTTATATTCATTCATCATTACATATATATTGGAAAGTGATTTGTTGTAGTCTTTCTCCACTTGGCCTTGCGCATCTAAAGGAAACCAAGAATTGTATACAACTGTGAATAAGCGTGTACAATCCAATACAAATATATACATCAATCTAACCGCATCAAAACCAATGTTTAACGAAACTCCAACTTCCTATATGCTACTAACCAAATTAATATTATTATGCACACTGGTTAAGATATCTGGAACAATTGCATGTTTTCTGTTTCAAGGCGTTGCCATTATCATCGTATTCGAGCTCTTCACGAGCTCATTCGAAGACATAGACCTGCTGTTGTTTACTTAAGTGGAAACTAAAATGAGAAACAACAGGATTGATGGTGTGTTTCCCATCTTTACACTCTTCTTTCTAGTTTTGATCCATTGCTTTTTTTTCTTAACTTTTCCTCGTAATGTTTTGTCCTCCTTCATTCCTTCTAGATATATTAATGGTTTAAAAAAACCATTCTAGGTTGGTCGACCAATTAAACACCAAGCTTTGTTTCTGTTCAAACTTCGAACACTCAAAAAAGGGACTCCACCTACTTATTTTGGCTGTTGGTGTTGGGTTCAATGTCCCTACTTCAGTGGATGCTTACTTGGATTCAATGAACTTACTTAATGCATGTGGTGTTCTTTCCACATAGTACATTCATCTATTGTATGTGAATGGAGAGTTGCATGCATTCTTTGTATGTGCATAGGTTCATTGGAGGTAATGAAGGAGTTTAGTTTCCACAAGGTTTAATGCATTTATTGGGGTGCATTGGTTCGTTATGTGGGTGGATGGTACAATGCATCTATGGCCTTCTCCTTGGCTATATAAAGGGAGGTTGTTCTGAAATCAAGTGAGTCATCAAGGTATCAACTCAAGTGTGAGTGTGATTCGCTAGGGAGTTGGGTCTGTATTAAGAGTGTGTATAACTCTTTGGGTCTGTATTAAGAGTGTGTATATCTCCATAGAAGTGTTTTTTGGCCTATTCAGAATCACTCCCAAATGAGCCCTAAAATGCTTCTATTGTTGTTTTCAGATCTTCACTAACGTTGACAAGGTGCATGCAGCTCAAGTTCTCAACATGCTGGGCTTGGAAGACTGGTTTGAAGGCCTTATATGCTTTGAAACTCTTAACCCTCATCACCTTGAACCAATTGATTGCATGATGGCATCAGATTCTCTACAAACCCTCATCACCTTGGACGAACTAAATGGTCATCATAGAACGTACACCAGAGGCTAAAGCCAAGTCACCAATTCTCTACAAACCCTCTTTCGAAGCAATTGAAGTTGTTATTTTTTTGCAAATTTTGATCCAGAAAAAACTGTAAGATTGAATACTTCGCTAAACTTGGAAGATCCCCATTTTTACTTCTTTTCTTGTTCAAGCCTTTACCTATTCTTTTGCTTCAAACATTAGGGAGATTATGTGATGGTGATTTTTTTTTCCTGCAGATTTTCTTTGATGACAGTGCTAGGAACATAGCAAGTGGGAAGGTAGCAGGACGTCATACAGTCATTGTAAGAGCTCTACAACTAAAAAAAACTGACAGAAATAACTGAACCGTCAGAGGAATGAAACTTGTAGCTCATCGTGTGTAAAGTAAGGCTTGACTGAGAAAAGAAGTAAAAATGGGGATCTTCCAACTTTCGCAAAGCATCCAATCTTATAGTTTTTTCTGGATCAACATTTGTTATAGGAATAGCAGCTTCAATTGCTTCCACAGAGGGTTTGCAGAGAATTGGTGATTCCGTCATGCAATCAACTGGTTCAAGGTAATGAGGGTTAAGAGTTTCAAAGCCTATGACGCCTTCAAAACAGTTTTCCAAGCCCAACCTGTTGAGAACTTTGAGACGAATGTGCCTTGTCGGCGTTAGTGAAGATCTGAAAACACTAGTAGAAAAAAAAAAACATTATTATGATTATGCACGAAGGTATATTAAATGTACACAAAATAATGTACCTATATGTATTATAATGTACACAAATTTAAACTAATATTTTTTCAGGATGATTATGTTGTATATGGTATGATATTCTAGTTAATGTTGTAAGAAATCACATACCAGTAGAACCGTCATTGCCGCCATGGAGACAGGGACAACCAATTAAATTGCAGCTAGCCAAAAACTTATAACACCATAACAAACAAACAAAAAACCAACCAAAAAACCCCTGATCCAAGCATATTTGGGCAGAATAGGGAATGGGAGAAATGAGGAGGGAAAGAGAGAGAGACGAGGAGCAGTGGTGTTCTCCCGCCCCCACTGTTGCACTTAGAGAGAAGGAGAGAGGCTTGGTTTAAGCGTTTTTGCTTTTATTTGCCTTGTAATGATGCAGACCTAGAAGCTCATAAATTTGAAGAGAGAGAAATGAACACCTAATAATCCCTATAATTAATGATGCTTTATTTAATAATGAAATCTGAAAAATCAAAAAAAAAATTACAAAAAAGAAAAAATTCCCAAACACCCCTCTAGTAGGTTATATTACGAGTTCATACCAATTTTTGGAGGATATTTACAATTACATACTCAAAGTAGCGAAAAACCTACAATTTACCCACTATGTTAGTGAGATCGTCAAGAAACTCGTTAACTGCCCACGTGTACAATTTTTAAAGGTTATTTTTGGCATCTCACTGCAGTGGTGTGTTTTGAGAAGTTTCCCGCCTAGTACATTACGCATGTCGATGAATTATTGAAAACCCAACCCTAATTCGCTAACAAATCCCCAAATCAAGATGGCCTAGCAAAACCAGTTACATTAATTCAGGGTATGAACTCGTAAATGACCTTACAATTTTGGGAGGTCTTTTGTAGTTAATCCTATCCTTTTTATAGAAAGCTTAGTTGTGTAGCTAATTTAGATAAATTTCATTATAAATAAATAAATTTTAACAAAAAAACTAGGAGCATAACTGTAGATGTTTTAATGAGATAGTAGACTTAGTTCACAAAATATAACAAATTTTTTTTTTTAATGCAAGCGAAAACGATATTCTATTTTAATCTAAACTATACTACATAAAGAGAGATTTGAAATGGGATGTAGAGTAATGAGCATATCTATTTTAGCTAACTTAACTAAGTTCATATATGGACAAAAGATAACATTTTAAAACAGAAGATGAAGTTCAGAAGTATTGAGTGGGCATTAGTGTAATTCAGTAATATTAATTTGAAAAACTTGGTGAAAATGAGGTCAAGGAATTGAAGGGTGTCCCGTGTCCCCACCCATCCAAAAGTCCAAATTCATTGATGAGCATGATGATGGGCCAAGTCACTAGCAGTGCTTATTTATTGACCCAAACAGCACCATTCCAATACACCTAGTCGCAAACACCACCAATCAATCATTCATAACAAATCGTTTTAAAATAAAGAAAGGGGCCAAACCTCCATTTCCATGTAACAGTCCACTCTTTTCAACGTGAAATTAATTAATTTTTATTTTTAACTTTTTTCCCTTTTCCCTTTTATATTTTCAGAGTTGTTTTTTACCCTCCGAAACCATTTGAAAACCCCAAGAAAAAGACCCTCCTTGATGAACTAAACTTTGATTCTTCATCATCAAACCGAATCCCAATTTATTTATTTTTAAAAATCTGCCTTTTTTTGTTGTTGTTAAATTTGGTTTTCAACAAACATTTTCTCCTGCCCCAATTTCACTCATTTTGTTGCTCTGTAGACTATATGTGTGTTTCCCTCTCTCTCTCTCTCTCTCTCTCTCTCTCTCTCTCTCCACATCCATTTGCCGGAACACATTCGATCCCTCGATGGAATATCTCTGACTCTGATTTTCTTTTCTTGATTCTCAGCAATCACCTACTCATAGAAGAAGAAAAAGGCTTAGCTTTTGAAATTTGAACAGCTAGTTGCATATGCGAGCACGATTCAATCAGTCTGAGCTTTGCTTCGTATTTGGATATGGATTATTCCAAATGGGTTTATGTCTGCGTTTGTATACGATGTATTCCTTTCACTGTCCTCGGCGCTGCTAGATCTGTCTGCCTCTGTGCTCGATCCACTGCTTTATTGATGCTTTAACAAGCTCTTCACTAGGTCAGATCATGGAATTTCACACTCTCTACTTGTTACTTTCTCCTCTAACTCACTCACTCACTCACTCTAGTTCTCATTTACTCACTGTGAATTGAAAGTGATGCACTGACCAAAAGGGGTGGAGTTTATTTTAGTTTTAATTTAATGGACTAAAATGAATTTTAGAAGAGAAAAGATTATATGGGCATGGGTGCTTTGGGCTTGGATATTTAATGATTGATGATGCATCATGCATATGGACAGTGACCAGAATACTGTTAAGTTTAAGAAAAGATTATATGCTGATGCTGCAAAGTTACAGTTACAGAGGTGTCAATTCTAAGTAATGGGTAACGGCACCTCTCGTGTTGTGGGATGTTTCGTCCCCTTTAATGGGAAGAGCGGGGTGGATTTAGAGTTTCTCGAGCCACTAGACGAAGGATTAGGCCATTCCTTCTGTTATGTTAGACCATCCATTTTCGAATCTCCTGCCATTACCCCTACAAACTCTGAGAGGTTTACGCTTGATTCCAGCACTCTTGATTCTGAAACTTTAAGTGGCTCCTTCAGACATGACGCCCTAGATGATCCCTCAGCTTTACACAAATCAACTAAGTTATTCCCAGAAACCACATTCAAGACAATCTCAGGGGCTTCTGTCAGTGCTAATGTGTCCACGGCTCGCACTGGCAACCAGACTGCCCTCTTTGCTACTGATGTCCAAGAGCCTGCCGCATCATTTGAGAGCACCTCCTCATTTTCTGCAATTCCATTGCAGCCTGCTCCTCATGGCTCTGGTCCTTTGAATGGCTTTATGTCCGGGCCTCTTGAGAGAGGTTTTGCTTCCGGCCCTTTGGAAAGGGGTAGTGGTTTCATGTCTGGGCCAATCGAGAAGGGTGCAATGTCTGGTCCTATTGATTCTACTGACAAATCTACCTTCTCTGCACCGCTTGCACGCGGTCGTGGAAGACCAGGCTTCCAGCGTCTCATGAGGAGTGTTAGCGGGCCGATGAAAAACACCCTCTCTTGGACCTTCTCAAAACATTCTGTGGGTTCTGGTTGGATGCAACGGTTCTTCTTACACCCAGTGACTCAACTTGCCTGGAATCCTAAGGAGCCAAAGTACCGGCCAGAGACTTCACGAAACTATCTTGAAGGGGGGCCATCTGAAGGGGAGTCTAGAAATACTCACAACTTGCAATGGGCTCACGGAAAGGCTGGTGAAGATAGGGTTCATGTTGTGCTTTCCGAAGAACAAGGGTGGTTGTTCATTGGGATATACGATGGATTTAGTGGGCCAGATGCACCAGATTTTCTGATGAGCAAGCTCTATAGAGCTATCGACAAAGAACTCGAGGGGTTGCTTTGGTATTATGAAGATAAATCTCCAAATGATCCGTTAAAGCCTGAACCTCTTAAAACTGGAAATTCCAAGGCTGGTTCAGTGTCCAGCAAGGAAGTCCTTTCAAATCTTTCTTCAAGCCAAGAAATTTCTAGTAGTGTAATAGAACCATGCAATCCAGGAATTGTCAAGGGTCTGTCATCTAGGTCTGAAATAGTTGAGGAAAACAATGAAGTTAGGATGAGTATTGAACAGCATTTTCCTAATTCAGAACAAGACAGCATCTCAGGCACTGCTTCTGTTTCAGTTCCAGCTGGAAATTTAACTGGTCAAGGCAGAAAAAGCATGCGGCTTTATGAGCTGCTTCAGATGGAACCTTGGGATGGAAAAGATTATGTGTCACCGTTAGAGCTTGATAAGCATAGAAATGGTACATGGGATTGCCAGCCAGGTCTAGATGCTTTGGATACGCAAGATGAAAATTCAAAGTATAGCTTTTTGAATAAAAAGGGAGATGGCTCTGGCCATCGTGGTGAAGACCCCACTACTTCAGGAGGAGGTGGAGGTGCTGGTATTGAATCCAGTCATCAAGATGGCATAGATGTTCTTTCTGTTTCAGGACAGAGGCAGGGTGCGAGAAAGAGTTCAATGAGCTCAAAGATTAGGAAAATGTACAGAAAGCAGAAGTCGTTGCGTAAGAAACTATTTCCTTGGAGTTATGATTGGCACAGAGAAGAGGCTTGCGTCGATGATAAAATGGGAGAGCCTTTGGGACCTATTAGGAGATGCAAATCAGGAATTGTTGATCATGCAGCAGTTTTAAGAGCAATGTCTCGAGCACTTGAATGGACTGAAGAGGCTTATATGGAAATGGTGGAAAAGGCTCTTGACAAAAACGCAGAACTTGCTTTGATGGGATCATGTGTTTTAGTGATGCTAATGAAGGATCAAGATGTGTATGTCATGAACCTTGGTGATAGCCGTGTAGTTTTGGCACAAGAAAGACCAAATGATCGCCATCCTAATCCAAATCTTGGAAA
The DNA here is from genome assembly GCA_903112645.1 of Prunus armeniaca. NCBI lineage: Eukaryota > Viridiplantae > Streptophyta > Magnoliopsida > Rosales > Rosaceae > Prunus > Prunus armeniaca. The sequence goes on along the minus strand of CAEKDK010000003.1, from coordinate 42,081 downwards.
GGATGATGTGTGGCATAGGAATAAATCCAGAGAGTCGTTAGTGCGTATGGAGCTGGACAGGATATCAGAGGAGTCTCCGGTACATAATCAGAATGGTCAAGTTAACAAGATTAATAAAAACAGAGAGATATCCATATGCAGATTAAAGATGAGGGCAGTTCAGCTTTCCACTGATCACAGCACAAGTGTTGAGGAGGTGTGTTTTTCATTTTTCGAGTTATTTGATCTGGTTATTCTTTCATCTTGTTATCAAGATTTACTTCGTATTGGTTAGTTGTTATATTGATGTTATTCATTCTTTCAGTCATTCATCATTAGCTGAACATAATCATAAACAATGCTTTGCATATTTGCTCATGTATGCGAGCATGTGAATGTGCACCTGCATCTGAATCTCCCACCTAGTGGTTTACTCTGCAATGCATTGTTTTTGTTGGGTGTGTACATTTTCTGTGTGCTCCAATAATTATGAAAATCAAACCCAACCTTATAGTGAAAACCCAACTAGAAAGCCTAGCCTTGCTGCAGGTCTCTTGATTGTATGCCTATCATTCTTTTGATTTAAGTATGTATGTCATGCTTAAGCTGCACTGATTATGGACTTTTAGAAAACTAACTAGTACTTTTCATTAATTGTTATGCACTTAAATCAGGATAGTACAAGAGAAGGTAATTGGATATTGTCAGCATGCAATTGAAGAATAATCTTGTATTCTTGACTTCTTCAGGAAGTTTTCAGGATAAAGGCAGAACATCCTGATGACAACCAAGCCATATTAAATGATCGAGTAAAGGGGCAATTAAAGGTTACCCGAGCATTTGGTGCTGGGTTTTTGAAGAAGGTCAGTTCAGCTGGTAACTTTTACCTACAAAAGATCATCTTATCAAATACTCAAGTTTGCATAATTTTTTTTTCTTGTATCACTAAACTTTGTATGAATTTATTTGTTTTTTAACTTATATAGGCATGAAAACGGGTACAGATCCACCTTTTACAAATATGTATGTGTTTCCGTATCATACAAGTTTTCTTTCATAAACAGACTTCCACTATACAATTGCAGAATCTTGATTAGATGCCAAAGAAGAAAAAATGAAATGCAAAATGTGGAAACGCAAAGTATAATTTTTACAAAAGAGGGAAAATCCTGAATGTACTTTTAACAGTTTGAGCAATTACAATGTATCAGGCTGGAATGTCATAAATGTCTACTGTGAGCATTTTGTTTCTACTGTTCTTTAAAGTACATCTTATTCTAATCAAATTCTTTATTTCTGTGGTACATATCCATGCAAGTGAACACACACACACACACACACAGAGCACACCTTGTCTCTCTCATGGAAAGTTTTGTCCCAAAATCTATTAAATAGTTGCTGTTTTCTGGTAGATGAAGTTACATTGAAATAACAAAGAATTGATAAGTAGAAGTGACTATGAAGAAAATAGATAAAGACAATTTTTTTCCTATATATTATATTATATGATTGACCGTTACTTTATTTATTTATTCCTTTCATGATTTGGTTTTATCATCCTTCAATGTGCTAAGACTCTTAGACATAATTTTCTTTTTGTTTCCAGTGGTAGTTGCTGAAATCATTTCATGTATTGGAGGCATAACTGTTGGACCAAAGAATGTTTACATGCAGATTTTATGGCATGAACTAGGAGAAGTAAAAAAACTTAAGATAGAACATCCCTTAACAATAATGGAAATGCATTTATGGCGTGTTTACTTACTTGGAATGGGTATTAGTTTATTGCAATTGCAAGTAAAATAAAATAGTGTACTCAAATCAATTTCTGTAAAAAAGGAGTGAAGAATCAAGGAACTGGGTGAAATTTTTGGCTTTTCAAAGTGAACAGAAGAACCCCTATTATTTTGCTGAAGATAAAAAATTTCTAGCAACTTTAAAAACTTTTGGAGAAATTGCAGACATGAGCTATTTTGACCATCATTCCCATGTAAAATATAAATTTCCCTTAATTGTTCAAATTTCAAGCAAAATCTCCACCAATTTTGGAGAAGTTTCCCTTTTTTTCAAGAATTAAAAAAAAAACTGAAAAAGAAGAAGTAGAAAGAGAAGATCCTTGTCCTTGGGGAGCTGTCCCTTATTGACATGCTATTGTAACCAGTGTTGTGAAAAGCGTTTTTGAGGCATGCCTCAATGAACACATCATGGCGAGGCGTCATCCAGTCGCCTCAAAGCACAGCTTGTTTAGAAGATTTCATGTTTGGCATACATGATGGAGGCTAGGCAGTGCGAGGTGCACACAATCTGCAACTGAGGTGGCCTGAGGTTGCCGTTCTGAGTATATGTCCTGGGATGCTTTTAATGAAACAATGTGTTTTGCTAAAGGCTCATTTACTTGAATCGAGATGTTATCATTTTGTTCATGAAGGTTGGGTCTTGGACAAAAGGGATGTCGTGTGTCCTTTAAACCCTTTTAATCCCCACCCAATAGAATTTAGCCCCAAATCAGACTTGCGGAAGCTTAAATGTCCTCCCAAAAGACCTGAACCAGCCTGCCAAATTCCTATCTCCAGTTTAAGCCTCCTGCATCCCTCAGTCTAGATGAGCTTGAATATTGTATGTCTAATTAAATTTTTTATGTATGGACATTAATTGTGATGCTGGAATGGGAACTAAAACTTACTGATTATTATATACATTTTAATTAAAATAACTTATGCTTGAGAGGCTTATGCCTCACCTTGCAGGACCAGCAATGCCTCGTTTCCATGTTTTTCCTTTTACAATATTAATTGCAACATCCTCAAAATCCATTCTTGTGAGCTCTCCCTATATATGTTTATATAATATATTATAGAAGTGGAAGTGCATAATATCTGCTAGTCTCCAAAACAAATTCAGAATTCAGAAGGAAAATTGAAATGTATGCATTCTGCTCAATTGTGCATTGCCTATGTGATTGCCTTTTACCCTATAATAGGTTTACACTGGACCTTAAGAGATAATTCCTTCCATGCATTTCCTAGGGCACTCAGCCTTGCTTGAATTATTGCTTTATCTGCCTTAAACTTGTCGAAAGAAGTGTGTGCAAATTGTATATTTTCTATATTCATATAAATGCTTAGGTGTGACTGATTAAATCATTGTCTATAACGTATGTTGGTTGCAGCCAACATGTAATGAAGCTCTGCTAGAGATGTTTCGAGTTGATTATGTGGGAATTGCACCTTACGTTAGCTGCATTCCTTTTGTTCTTCACCATCGACTTTCGTCAAGTGACAGATTTTTGGTACTGTCCTCTGATGGACTCTACCAATACTTCAGCAATGAAGAGGTGGTTGCCCATGTCACATGGTTCATGGAAAATGTCCCGGAAGGCGATCCTGCACAATATCTCATTGCAGAGCTTCTCTTCCGTGCTGCGAAAAAGAATGGTTAGTCCTTTAAATTTATTGTCACTGATTTGGTAGGGTCTCAATGGAAAATTACATGGGATGACTCTTATCCCAAAGAAGATATGAACAGAAAAACATAAAGAAAAAAAAACTAGAGAGTAAGATGTGATATGTAATGCTTGTGGCACATGGATTGCTTGGAAATACGTTCATTTGTAACTCTGTCCTTACCTTCTTGCCGCATATGGTGGTTGGCTACTTGGCTGCTGCAGTGATATAGTTTTTATGGTAAAGTCAAACGTAGTGCAACTCAAAATGCTTTATGGCTGCTGCTGTGAGAATGTGGAGGTGAAAATGTCCCACATTGAAAAGTTAGAAAACCTTGTAAGGGCTTATAAAGTGTAGGTTTACTCTCCCCATTGCCAATTTGTTTTGGGGTGGAACCTCAACTTCCTTCATGGTATCAGAGCGGGTTGCCTACGTGTGAAAGCCCAACTGCCACATGTGCTCCACGTCACCCAAAATCTGCTGTCCACGTGTTAGGCTTGAAGCTATCTTAAATTTTTGTGCACATTTTTCACTTGGTCCTTTTTCAATCCAAGCTTAGTTAATTTGCTTTTGATTTGCCTAATTCTGGAAGAATTATGTCAGTATTGTACATAATTATATTTATTATAGCTTACCGTTGATTGTTGCAGGAATGGATTTTTATGAATTGCTTGATATTCCTCAAGGAGATCGACGGAAATACCATGATGATGTTTCTGTTATGGTAGTTTCACTGGAGGGAAGAATTTGGAGATCATCTGGATAAGTATCTCACTGGCAATTTTTTAGTTACCATTTCAAACATTTGTATATTGCTCAACATTGTAACAATTTTTGGGCAAAGTATGAAGTCATTTTGGAAAGAATCAGAGTCTTGATGTATTTGTTATAGAAGCTTTTCTTTCTTTTTTTCTTTCATCTCTGTTAAATATTGGTGTGCAGAAGTCCGAATGAATTATCCTGCTGCGAAAGTCTTTTGGTTGCATCAGGAAATATGTTTATTGTTTTCTTAGGAAGAGGTTAATTTGTCTAGTCACCTCCACACCCATGCGTGCGATGTCATCCTGGAAATTCTAAATATGAAGTGAGATTCTAAGTTGTAAAGTGAATAAATATTGAAAGTAATAAAAATAAAGTTAGAAACTTGGAGAATAAACAAACACGAAATCGAGTGAGAGCTAGAGTGGCATGGTAGGAGAGCCATCCCTCTCAATTCCGAGTCCACCACCCTCCCCACTTGGACTGGAAGCTCTTTCAGATTTGGTGAAACATTCTCTCTTTCAGATTTGAAGTCTCTTCTGTACCGGACTAAACCTACTCTGCCTTGCTAGCTATCCTATCACGTTACAATCTCTCACCCAACATAACCCCAACGGGACATGGCCATCTGAGCTCATGGCTCCTCATTTGCTGGATTTCAAATGGCTTTCTTTGTATTTAAGTTAAAAACCCTTCATATGTCGTTTTTGCTTAAATTGTACAGCAATCGCCCTCATCTTAATTTCTAACAGATCAACCAAACTTGGAATAATCCTTAGCTCTCTTCCTCCGTTATATAATATATTTAGCATGAGGCTATATATATACTTTAATGAATTTGTTTCACAAGTGATATTTATCGTTGTGTTCTTGGATAATTAAGCAATGGCTGCCAACTTTGTTGCATATCTAGCCATCTTCACATTCACTGCTGCGTTCTCCAGTGCACTTGCATCGGACCCGGACTTGCTTCAAGATGTCTGCGTGGCTCTACCACCTTCTTCAGGTATGAATCGTACATACTCTATTCTATTCTATGTATACACTAGCTATAATTATATTCTTTGGATATATTCGTAATTATTTGCTACGGCCGGCGTACGTACACACACACACTCACAAGTGACAGGACTGAAACATATATATATATAACCCTATAGGCTATATATATTAATGTTGTGTTGATTGATGATGGATGTAATTAATGTAATTATATATTCTGCATGCATAATTGTACGTACGTAGGGGGGGTAAAAGTGAACGGGTTTGCATGCAAGGATGATGCAAATGTGACGGCAGCTGATTTCTTCTTCGACGGCCTTGCGAAGCCAGGGCTGATCAACAACTCAGTGGGCTCTATCGTAACTGCAGCCAATGTGGAAAAGGTTCCAGGCCTCAACACACTGGGCGCGTCCCTGTCGCGCATCGACTACGCACCTGGTGGACTTAACCCACCTCACACCCACCCGCGTGCCACTGAGATAGTATTTGTGCTGGACGGCGAATTGGATGTGGGATTCATCACCACAGCCAACAAGCTGGTTTCCAAGACCATCAACAAAGGCGACATCTTTGTGTTTCCTGGGGGTCTCGTTCACTTCCAGAAGAACAACGGGGACAAGGCCGCTGCTGTAATTGCTGCCTTCAACAGCCAATTGCCTGGTACTCAATCCATCCCTGCAGCATTGTTCACGGCAACACCTCCTGTTCCTGACGAGGTCTTGACCAAAGCCTTCCAGCTTGGTACCAAGGAGATTGACAAGATCAAATCCAAGCTTGCTCCAAAGAAATAATTAAAATACAATATATATATATATATTTTTTAAATATATAGTTAATTCTTCACTCCACGCTGCCACCTATTTCCATTCATTTTTCCATTTTTCTTTCCTCCTCCCTCTATCATTGCTTCAAATTCAATCTTTTAATTTTGGTCGATGTCCCGATCTGTTGGGAATTTGATTTTTGATCAACTTTACTTTAGAATTAATGTATATGAATATGGAAAATAAAATAGTCGACTTTGATCAAAGTATTGAACCCCAAGGCGTAAGTTTCGTGATGAGCCCACATTAGATTCTTTTTATTTTTTGCTATACCACAAAACCACATTAGAATGCTTTCTTCTCTGTTAAGACTCAAGAGATTAAAATGGACCATTTATTTTATTTAAATACTTTTCGAATGATTGGAAAAAAAAATCTCAAAACAGGCTACATGAATACGGGATAAACCAAATAGTGGAGAACAAATCTAGGTTCCTTTATTAATATTTACAATGTGTAAAAATTTAGGTTTTTAATTTTGCAAAAAGTCATTTAAGGTCCGTCACTACAACAAACACATGCCTTTTTAATGACACAAGTTTAATGATGAATATAAAACACGCGTCATTAAATTATATCATCCATGATGCATTTTATATGAGTGTCATTGAATATAGTTTATGACACATATACCACGACACTCGAATTAACACGTCATTAAAAATGTCTTCACCAGGGTAGATGTCATAGATGCTATTACCTTTAGAGGACGCATGTGACCGTTAAAGGTTTTATAGTTAACAGTGCATTATAAACCTCATTGAATTTTGGAAATTCGACCCTTGTACTTGTTTTCCACTTTGGTCCTTATAGTTTCAATTTTGACAATTTGACTCTTGTAGTTTGATATCCTCACAATTTTAGGACACATTGCTTATTTTGTCCAAAACTGTATAAAATTCTTTCCAAAATACCCGTCCACATCAGTGACACGTTCTTAGTCATTCACAAAATTGGATGGAAATTTGGACTTGTTCTTCACTTGCAAGGATGTCAAACTACATGGGTCAAATTGTTATAATTGAACCTATAGGGACCAAAGTGAAAAATCCAAAAAATATAGGGACCAAAAGTGATGTTTTGCTTTCTAATAATGTAGTAGAATCCCTTTATAAAAAAATGTTATTGAAGAGGATCCAAGTTAGTGCCTAATAATGTGTTTTGCCTTCGCATGTGTCCCACATCGAAAGAAACAATTTGTGAAGCTCTCCACCAAGTTAAATATTTATGGCTATTTACATTTTCTGCCCTTTATAAATGACTTATTTATACTGATACCCATTTTCAAATTGTCTCATAAAATCACTTTTGTTAAAACTTCATCCAAAAATGGTTGACATCATAAAACATTATCAAAATGACAAATTTACACTCGTGGTTAATTACAAAGACACCTTTTGATATTTATCATGTTTTCACACAACCCATTGAGTTTTATTATTTATTCACATAATTTTAGAAATCATAGTAATAAGGTTTTGAGATAATTTCATATAACTCCTCAATTGACTTTCCTTGGGACCTGCTAGGCTAATTGAGGTTGTTGCCGGCTTACGAACCATGTGACCTATGTCTGATCCAAAACTTCTAGTCAATAGAACTATGAATTCCTAGTTTATAGGAAAAAGGGAACGAGAGGAATTTGAAGACAATTAGAGAAACAAAAGGAAGAAACTAAGGAACTACTTTAAGTTCTGCTTGCAGAATTGCTTGATACATTTCAATAAATAACTTACGTATTTATACAAGGTTTGGTTGCTAAAATTAACTAAACTAAAATAGTAAATTATTTTAAGCCATAATGAATGAATTGCCTAAATCTCACCCATTTAAAACCATTAACTTTTTATGGTTTAGAACAATTCGTTATGAACCATTAGTTTTTATGATTTTAAATAATTTAATAATATAATATAATAAAAAATTATGATTATATTATATTACGTTTATTTTTGTTGGTAGATCCTCCTGGATCATGGCTCCCCCATTTAAGATGCTTGAGCTTTTGGTCAAGCTAAACTGTGAGATGAGGAAACTCTGTTATTGCCTTGTCTCGAATATACCACTTCGACTTGGTAGGAAGTTGATCTTTTCTGCCAATATAAAATACTCATACTTTCCATGTCGAGTCTCACGAACCTTATGTTCCAAGATACCATCTTCCTACAAAGGATCTTCTCATTCAATTTTTAAGTCACCAACTGATGGAAGGCCTATGTCTTTGTCGGGATCATCATCAAGTAGAGATGACTCAAAAAGTTTAAGATTCTCGGCATTGATGACCAAGTACATATGCATGTATGGTGGTAATTGAAGTTGAAAGGCATTATCACCAATTTGTTTGATGATCTTGAACGGTCCATAATAAATAGGCTTTAGTTTCTTGCTTTCACCGGTTAGCCACTCCTTTCCAAGGTGTAACCATACTAGGTCACCTTCTTTGAAGTTACATGACACATAATGCTTATCATAGCGAGCTTTATATCGTTGATGAGAACGTTTCAGTTGTGCCTCCACTTTAGTATGAATCTTTCTGTGCTCGAATATGTTCTTATTCTTCTTTCCCACTTAATAGTTGGTCACTCATAGTGAATGCTAAATCAAAAGGACTCTGGTCTAAATAACCCAAAAAAACCTCAAATGGAGATTTAAGTGTAGAGCCATGAATTGCTCAGTTAAAAGCAAACTGTAAGTAAGGGAGACTTTCATCCTAAGTCTTCAGATGCTTGGAATTGTAACCCCTCAACAAGTCTACCATCGTCCGGTTTACGACCTCTGTTTGCCCATTTATCTATGGATGAAATGCAGTGTTTCTTTTCAATCTAGTATACATCATTCCCCATAATGACCTCCAAAAATAGCCTAAGAATCGACTATCTCTGTCAGAAATAATCGATGTAGGTAAGCCAAAATGATTCCAAACATGTTGGAAAAATAACTTAGCTACTCCTTCTTCAGTAACGGTATTTGCATGGAATGAGAATCACCATCTTACTGAAACGATCTACCACCACAAACAAGCAGTCATTTCCAGACTTGGTTTTAGGCAATCTACCTAAGAAATCCATCGAGATACTTTCCTAAGGTCGGCTAGTGGCAATGGAAGATACAGTCCGAACTTCCTGTTAGAAGGCTTCGATGTGTTGCATAGAACATAACCTCGAATGTATTGTGAAACATCGAGATGAATTTTTGGCCAATAAACATAGCTACGAAGATTCAATAAAGTCTTCTCAACTCCAAAATGTCATGCTACTTTGGAAGTATGAGCCTCACGAATCCACTACAATCTGTTGCCATCTTATGAAATGCACAATTGTGTTCCTTTGTACATTAGTCCATCATTCAATTAGAACTCACTAGTCCTTCCTTATTGTAGCTTGGCATAGGCTAAGTTGAAATCAACATCTTTGTCATACCCTTTGGCATATTCAGAAGGAACAATGGGTTGGATTTGCATAGCCACTAGCAATGCGGAACTAACTGGTGTAGGTGGTCTAGATAACAAATATGCCAACTTATTAGTTGCTCAATTCTTGCACTTTATCACAATATTGTATTGTTGTAGGTAAGGTAAGACATCCATTTCATATGGCGAGCTTGTTGTAACTCAGACTATGTAGTTAAAAACTGAAGAGGTTTATGATCTGAGTGAACTACGACTTCTTTTCCCAACAAGTAAGCTCTCCAATGCTTCACTGCTTGATGCATTGCATACAGCTTATTGTCATAAGTTGAATAGTTCAATACCGGTTAACTAAACATCTCAGAATGGTATGCAACTGGTTTCTCATCTTGAAATAATATGCCTTCCATGACATAGTTCAATGCATCTGCCTCCACTTCAAATAGTTTCTGCAGATTCGGTAATGCTAGTACTGGGGCCTATGTAATCTTTCGTTTCAACAATTGGAAAGATGCTTCATGGTTTCTCAACCATTCAAACTTTTGATTCGCCTTTATAAGAGAATGTAAGGGTGCTGCAATTTGAGAAATCACATGTACTTTCTCTAGGTCAATTTTCAGTTCTTCTGCACCAACAATGAATCCCAGGTATACAAGGTGTTGTTTCCTAAATTCATACTTCTTACCATTTAACTATAACTGATTTGTTCGTAGAACTTCCAAAACTTGAGCAATATGATGAAGATGGTCCTCCCATGTGACACTAAATATGAGAATGTAATCTAAGTATACAATGACGAAGTCGTCAATGAAAGGGCGAAGTACCTCATTCATCAATCGCATGAAGGTAGTTGAAGCATTACATAACCCAAATGGCATGACTAACCAATCGAAGAGTCCCTGCTTAGTCTTGAAAGCAATCTTCCAAGTGTCTTCTTCATGGATGTGAACTTGGTGATAGCTGGATTTGAGATCTAGCTTCGTAAAGTAACGAGTACTATGTAATTGATCTAACAAGTCATCAATCCTCTGCAATATATACCGATTCTTAATGGTTATTTTGTTGAGTGCCCTGTAATCTACACACATACGCTAGCCTCCGTCTTTCTTAGGCATAAGTAATACTGGCAAACCACATGGTGAGCAGCTAGGTTTGATGACTCACTATTCAAGAAAAACCTTGAATTTGCTTCTTGATCTCGTCAGATTTCATCAGAGAAGTGCGATACAAACCCAAGTTTGGTAAATGTGAATCTCCTACCAACTGGATATCATGCTCCACAGCTCTCCTCGATGGCAAACATGCACATCCTGAAATAAGTCATTGAACTTCTCTTGCTATTTCCTTATGTTTGAGCATTGTGTAGGAGATAAAGACAAAGTAGACAATGTCATAGCTCCAGAACTCTGATCTTGTGGTCGAATCATTAACAAAACGTATCACCCACATGAATTTACTAACCTTGGCTTGGTTAGCTGTCAGCAAATTATCTATAGGTTGAGGCTTGCAAGCGTTGATGTGGAACTCCTTCTCATCCTTCACAAGTCGATACTTGCAAAGCCTATGATAGTGAATGGCATCTCGATCCCATAAATATGGACTGCCTAATATGACTTGGCAAACGTCCAAGGGAACCACCTCACATGTCACCTCATCAATATATCGATTGGTGATAACAAATTTGAAGGTACATTGCTTCTTGATTTGTAAGTCAACGTCCTTTTGAATCCATCCCAGAGAGTATGACTTAGGATATAGTGTGGTGTCTAAACTTACTTTTCTTACTAAAGCCTCTGAAATCAGGTTTTTTTTATTTTTTTTTATTATTATTATTTTTTTATACTTATAGGGTCAATGATAGCTTGTACAATACTTTGCTTCACTTGAATATTCACATGAAATAACTCTGCATGGTTGTATGTCTCTTCAGTATCTGCTGGTCTTGCCATAAGGGTAAGTGTAACATCAGGTTGCTTCAACTCTGGATGCCCTTATGCCTGTTGTGCAGTTAAAGTGGTTTTTCTGTCATTTCTTCCTTTGTTGTTTTTCTCGCGCTTTGGCCGCAACTCAAGATGGAGTATCTAGTACTTGTCTTTGGCATGTTTGCTAGTTTGACAGTGATCACAGTAGACCTTCTGTGTCTGACCTTTCTTGCTCTGCTTCCGCTTTTTTTGCTAGTCATTTTTGTTGATAGGTTTTGATCTGTCATCCTTTTTGTCAGTTCTTTTATTTTTTGCCTTCATGGCGATAGCCTTCATAGTAGCTTCTTCAATAGTATCTACAATGAACAATTTTAGTTCTTTCCATATGTAGTCAGCAAGACCTCCAGTATACTTCACGAAAACATCGTAATCATTGACATCGATGTCCAGAACCATGGCTTGGTTGTGGAACTTTGTTGTATACTCTTGTACAGGTTGCTCAAATCTTTGTTTGAAGTGTTGCCACTTATACCATCTTTCATCTTCATAGCCAATTGGATAGAATTGTTTTCTTGAAAGCATCTTGAAGTTCTTCCAAGTTAATTTTGAGACATCATACTGTCTCCGATAAGACTTCCACCATGTAAAGGCATGGCTTGAAAGTTTCAAACTAGCAAATTTTATTTTTTGCACATTAGAATACTTATAAACTGTGAAATAAGTTTCTAATGTATCTATCTAGTTATCTAGCTTTTTAGGATCAACATCTCCTTTATATGTAGGGATATCAACCTTAAAATCAATTTTTAAGGTATCAATAGAATTTTTGTTGTCACCTGATTCAGCTTCCTTTTTTGTTGGATCAACTTGTGTGTCGTCTTCATCTTCACTATCCTCAACAATCTTTTTCTTGAGCTTTTGATCAGGCTCATATGAAGTTGATGAACGTGAAGGTTTTCTAGTCTTCAAACTCTCCACAATTTAAGGATTGATGCAGACACGTTTTTAACTTGTTGCTTAAGCTTAGTGATGTGATCGCCATCACTAGATGTGTCCTGTTTGTTTTCTCCAGTCATATTTTATCTCTTGGACCTTGGCTTTCGGTGTACGAGCAAAGGACCTACAAGTTCTTCTCCAGAAGCTTTACATTGGTTGCGAGTTGAGACCATAAACCACTATCACCTTATTGGATCTGGTGCTCTGATATCACTTGATCCAAAACTTCTAGTCGATAGAACTATGAATTCCTAGTTTATAGGAAAAAGGGAACGAGAGGAGTTTTAAGACAATTAGAGAAACAAAAGTAAGAAAGCAAGGAACTACTTTGAGTTCTTCTTTCAGAATTGCTTAATTCATTTCAATGAATAACTTACGTATTTATACAAGGTTTGGTTGCTAAAATCAACTAAACTAAAATAGTAAATTATTTTATGCCATAAAGAATGAATTGCCTAAAATCTCACCCATTTAAAACCATTAATTTTTTGGGAAATGGCCCTCAGTGCCACCCATTTTATAATTTTTTGTCAAAATACCACACCTCCCCAAAATTTTTAAAACTACCACCTATAAATACATTTTTATTGCCCACTTGTTGCCCACATAACACTTTTTCTGAAATTTAGTTCTCTCTCCCTCTCTCTGAAACCCAGTTCTTCCTCTTCCTCTTTGTTTTCTTCTCTACCCAAATCCAAACCCCAATTTCGTCTTCCTCACGAAGAAGAAGATCAAGAACAACCTGCAAAATCCACAGCTTTGCCCTCAAAACCTAGTTCTTCCTCTTCCTCTTTGTTTTCTTCTCTACCCAAATCCAAACCCTAATTTCTACCTCTCTTCGAATCCCTTTTGCAACCTAAACAAACCCAAACAAAACCATCTTTTCTGAATATGATAGCATGTGTTGGCATTAGGTGGCCATTGTTTGAGCATTTTGGTCCAATTTTGGGGGTTTTGAAGTCTGGGTTTACGGTCTTCAAGAACAGCAATTGTATTGTGATTTTATTGCGGTTGTATTGTAGTCGTATTGCTTTTATATTGCTATGGTATTGCTGTATTGTAGTCGTATTACAAAAATAGTACAACTGCAATACCATAGCAATACAAAAGCAATACAACTACAATACAACCACAATAAAATCACAATACGATTGCTGTTCTTGTGGTTTATAGTGAAAACAAAGAGGATTTGGGTAGGAATAAAGAGTTTTTTTTTTTTTTTTTTTTTTTTTTTTTTTTTTTTTCTAGGTCCTAGGGGATGCTGATGATGAATAAGATTCGTTTACTTTGTCCTTCCATGTTGACCAAAAATAGAATGGGCACTGGCGAGCCACCATTTCTGTGCAAAGCGTAAGCGTTGGTGATTTCTGTGCGAGCAAAATGGGGATGATTGGTTTGCTTGTATCAGATTTCACAATCTCATTCATGTGGGTTTGGTCAGGGGTCTTGATTAAGATGTATCTGGGGTTTGGGCCATGAATCCACCGGTGAGATTATCAAATCCACTTTGTCAATTGTAAACATGTTCTTCTTTGCCTTGTTGGGAAACTTCAAAAACTGGGGATTTCACTCGATTCCTTTTCACTGTTGCTGCAAGACTTCATTTGGGTAGATAAGAAAACAAAGAGGAAGAGGAAGAACTGGGTTTAAGAGAGAGAGAGAGAGAGAGAGAGAGAGAGAACACAATTTCAGAGAAAAGTGTTATGTGGGCAATAAGTGAACAATAAAAATGTATTTATAGATGGTAGTTTTAAAAATTTTGGGGAGGTGTGGTATTTTGACAAAAAATTATAAAATGGGTGGCACTGAGGGCCATTTCCCTAATTTTTTTATGGTTTATAACAATTCGTTATGAATCATTAGTTTTTATGGTTTTAAATAACTAATAATATAATTAATTATAATTATATTATATTACGTTTATTTTTGTTGGTAGATCCTCCTGGAACAATGTCTTATTGGGCTTGACTTGGGCTGATCTCCTTAGCCCATGGTAGTTCGGCTGGCGTAGACCTCTCAGTTTCCCTTTCGTTTCATAAAGGGCATTTCCATCATTCTTGACATGAAAAGTCCACATGATGTGCTCTGAGTTGATGTGTGAAATTCCACATCTATGTGTAGTCCATAAGATAAAAATGGGATCCATTTTGCCATGTAACCATTTAATGAAACAAAGTCATCCACGGAAGAGCTCACATCACATGTAGGTTTTCATGAATTTAGTTATGAGTTTTTTTTATAAAATTTTATAGTACAAGCGATTAGGTAAAGGAGTTTACACAAATATTCATTGAATGTTTAGAGGTTTCGAACCTCTTTCCAATTAAACGGAGGTGAAAACACTCAACTAACTGAGCTATACCTCATCGACAATTAAAAGTTTGTAAAGTCTTCAAAGATTGGGTGTCAATTTAAAATAAGCGGAAAGTTCTTATGAAAATTATATAATCTTTCTTCCATCCTTTTGTAAAGTTCTATTCCAGGGTAAACCGGAAAGTTAAAGTGACGAAACTTTGGAGTTTGGGTTTAGAGAGCATTTTGTGGGGTTCATATAGAATTTCCCTTGGCAAAAGTAAGCAAAATACAGAAGAAAAGCTCAAAGCAGGCAAATACAACGGAGTCTCGTGGGTAGCAGGTGAGATTTAGAGCCTAGGGTTCAAAAAATTAGAATCTAATAACAACGGTATCGAGTCCCTAAATTGAATTTGAATTTGGTGGTAAGATCGAATAGAATGCAATCGCAGCAGCAGAAGATGAAGATGAAGATGAAGAAGAATTTCAGAAAAAGAAGCGCGCCCGCTGAGGATAACCAAGATTGTGAAAAAATCAGTGACCAAGAAGATGAAGAAGAAGAAGAGAGGAGGTAGGTACCTTCCGACGTTGTTTTTGTATTACTTTCGTTTTTAATTTTTTGGATTTTATAAAACTGAAAGATAGAAAAAGTGCTATAATTTTACTGAAATAGAAATAATGAGCAGAAGGATATTCAGGGTAGACTGATAATCATATTAGGGCTTTCTGTATTTTCTTAAATTCTGTATTGTAATTTGAAAAGAAAGAATGTAATCTATGAAGTATGAATGTGCAGATTGGCGCTGGAGGAGGTGAAATTCCTGCAAAAGCAGAGGGAGAGGAAGTCTGGGATTCCTGCCTTAACAAGTAATGGTGCGACGCAGAACATTCCTAATACTACTAATAACAACAACAATAGCAACAATAATACTAACCTTGATAAGAACAAGAGAGGAAGCGACGGCACTCATTCTCCTAGTAATAAGCACGGTGAAGGCGGTGGCGGAGATGGAGACAAAGATGATTTAGTTCTCCAAGATACCTTTGCTCAGGAAACTGCCGTCATGGTTGAAGATCCCAATATGTAATGTCCTTTTCTTTTGCTATTTATATTGCTCTTGCTTTTGAATTTTGCCTCCATATAAACAATATTTACATTAGTGTAGAATGGGACTACGAGGGAATGTTGTATTACCGAACATGATTAAGGCTTCCTATGTTGATTATTTGAAAGGTTGAAATATGTTGAACAAGAACTAGCAAAGAAGAGGGGCAGGAAAATTGATGCTTCAGATCAAGTTGAAAATGATTTAAAGCGTGCTGAAGATGAGTTGTACAAGATACCTGACCATCTTAAAGTGAGTCACTCAGCACTCTAGTTTTATTTTCTAAAATGCTTCTATGTGAGTACATCATACCTATCTAGACCTACGACTCTTTTTAGTGTTGCTCACCCAACTTATTCATTTAATCCTTAAAGCCCTTTCACTACATCAACTTCTTTTAACTTGGGCCATTTCCTGCCAGGTGAAAAGGCGAAACTCAGAAGAAAGCTCCACTCAGTGGACTACTGGGATTGCCGAGGTTCAGCTTCCTATTGAGTAAAGCCCTTTCCTACTCTTAATTTATTACACTATATGTTATGTGAATGTTCTTGTTTGAAATTAGTTGTAGAGCACTTTTTCTATGCAATTCTTCATCCTTCTTAACAAAAGTGAGCATAGATTGTCACAAGGTTATGCCTTTGTTTTTGAATCTGCATTGATAGCATGAGAGCAGAATCCTTGCATGTAATCTCATGGATGCATGATTTATATGATAATTTTTCCTATACTATAAGTTTTTACTTGACTTTTAATTGTTATGTTTTATTATTTCTAATGATTGCAGATACAAGTTAAGAAATATTGAGGAAACTGAGGCTGCCAAGAAGTTTTTGCAGGAGAAGCGGCTCATTGGGCAGACAAAATCAGAATTTAGCATCCCCTCAAGTTACAGTGCTGATTATTTCCAGCGTGGCAGGGATTATGCTGAAAAACTTAGAAGAGGTTGGTTAGCTTTCCTTCTTAATTCCATTGAATAATATGAGTAGATTACGTAGTTGACTTCACACCAAATTGGTAAGTCAAGGGCTATGCTAGTCGCAAAATCTTTTTTTTATTTAAATACAAGCAATAGTTTAAACTATAAGGGGAGGGTGGTTTCTCACACACACTACAACAAACATGAAACTTACTAACAACAAACATGGAACTTACAGAACATCCTGAGCTCTACAAAGATAGAAGTGCACAGGATGATGGTGGTGTTTCCAGACAAAATGATACTGGTACAGAAGCAGCAGGGCAGAGGCAAGCTGCAACAGATCAGTTCATGCTTGAGCGCTTCCGCAAACGAGAGCGTCACCGTGTCATGCGGAGGTAACGCTGCTCCAACAACAGTAAAATGCTAGAATGGAATTTAGGCTAATAAAAAAGGAGTCAAGAATGGTTTCTGCACTCATTATGCCATACAACATGTGAAAATACGCTGTTTGTTGCAGTCTCTGTCACAAAGCTCATTTTGTTGCAAAAGCATCGTCCTAACTCGTTTTTGATGTAATATCTAACATTCTTTAGTCGACTTTGCCTGCTCAAAAGCTTGGCCTGTCTGATGACAGAGCTGAATGTGGATGGTCTTTCCTGGAAGCATGCTTGCAATTTCTGTTTAGTTTGTATCCATCACTCAAGGGAGCAGACCAAATGCAAGCTTTAAGAGCTTCAAATGTTCTGGCAGCATCCTCTTAATTGTCTAACTATGTGTTTGGTTTGTCTTAAGAAATACCTTGAAATTTTTTAAGGTGTATGATTGTTAAAGTAATCACTCTCGATATAATGCAATCAAACAGTTTTGACTTCCAAGTGTGGGTGTGATGTTTATGAAATTGATCAATATGTGAATTTGAACAGGGGGAAAATTTTCAAATTCATTTGGTTGCGAATAAATTGAAAGAGTTATCAAGACTTATATTGCTATGACTTACTAGATTTATCAGTCTGAAGGAGTTTTGACATGAAAAGCGTAACATGCATTGATGAATGTCGTAGTTTAGGGAAAATTTAGCAAATACTGCCTGAACTTTACCCATTTCGACACTTGACCACCTGAACGTCATTTTGTGACAATTTATTACCTGAACTAAATTGTTGTGACAAAATACAACATACCGTCATAGCGGTTAGAGTTCTGTCAAAAAGAGTCACGTGAGTCCCATGACTACTATTTTATTTCACATTGCCACAAACAGTTTTTTTATGCTAGATTACCGCCTGCAATTTTTTTTTGGGTGTCAAATTAGGCCTTGGTCAAATTCAAGCTTTGGGAAAATAATTTAAAAAACCCGTCTTTCAATTTTTTATTTTATTTTTAATTTTATCAAAATAATCTTGGCAATTTTAAATAGCATTTATGGGCTTTCAACAACTAACTCTACTTCTAGGAAAGCGTTGTAGAGCTAAAGCCCATAAAAATTATAGGGAAATGGCCATCAGTGCCACCAATTTTATAATTTTTTGTCAAAATACCACACCTCCCCAAAATTTTTAGGGGAAATGGCCCTCAGTGCCACCCATTTTATAATTTTTTGTCAAAATACCACACCTCCCCAAAATTTTTAAAACTACCACCTATAAATACATTTTTATTGTCCACTTATTGCCCACATAACACTTTTCTCTGAAATTGTGTTCTCTCTCTCTCTCTCTCTCTCTGAAACCCAGTTCTTCCTCTTCCTCTTTGTTTTTTTCTCTACCCAAATGAAGTCTTGCAGCAACAGTGAAAAGGAATCGGGTGAAATCCCTAGTTTTTGAAGTTTCCCAACAAGGCAAAGAAGAACATGTTTACAATTGACAAAGTGGATTTGATAATCTCACCAGTGGGTTCATGGCCCAAACCCCAGATACATCTTAATCAAGACCCCTGACCAAGCCCACATGAATGAGATTGTGAAATCTGATACAAGCAAACCGATCCTCCCCATTTTGCTCGCACAGAAATCACCAACGCTTACGCTTTGCACAGAAATGGTGGCTGGCCAGTGCCCATTCTATTTTTGGTCAACGTGGAAGGACGAAGTGAACGAATCTTATTCATCATCAGCATCCCCTAGATGGACCAAAAAAAAAAAAAAAAAAAAATTCTCTTTACCCAAATCCTCTTTGTTTTCACTATAAACCACAAGAACAGCAATCGTATTGTGATTTTATTGCGGTTGTATTGTAGTCGTATTGCTTTTGTATTGCTATGGTATTGCGGTTGTACTATTTTTGTAATACAACTACAATACAGCAATACCATAGCAATACAAAAGCAATACGACTACAATATAACCACAATAAAATCACAATACGATTGCTGTTCTTGAAGACTGTAAACCCAGACTTCAAAACCCCCAAAATTGGACCAAAATTCTCAAACAATGGCCACCTAATGCCAACACATGCTGTCATATTCAGAAAAGATGGTTTTGTTTAGGTTGCAAAAGGGATTCGAAGAGAGGTAGAAATTAGGGTTTGGATTTGGGTAGAGAAGAAAACAAAGAGGAAGAGGAAGAACTAGGTTTTGAGGGCAAAGCTGTGGGTTTTGCAGGTTGTTCTTGATCTTCTTCTTCGTGAGGAAGACGAAATTGGGGTTTGGATTTGGGTAGAGAAGAAAACAAAGAGGAAGAGGAAGAACTGGGTTTCAGAGAGAGAGAGAGAACTAAATTTCAGAAAAAGTGTTATGTGGGCAATAAGTGGGCAATAAAAATGTATTTATAGGTGGTAGTTTTAAAAATTTTGGGGAGGTGTGGTATTTTGACAAAAAATTATAAAATGGGTGGCACTAAGGGCCATTTCCCAAATTTTTAAACCTACCACCTATAAATACATTTTTATTGCCCACTTATTGCCCATATAACACTTTTTCTAAGATTTAGCTCTCTCTCTCTCTCTCTCCGAAACCCAGTTCTTCCTCTTCCTCTTTGTTTTCTTCTCTACCCAAATCCAAACCCCAATTTCGTCTAGAGGAAGATCAAGAACAACCTGCAAAACCCACAGCTTTGCCCTCAAAACCTAGTTCTTCCCCTTCCTCTTTGTTTTCTTCTCTACCCAAATCCAAACCCTAATTTCTACCTCTCTTCGAATCCCTTTTGCAACCTAAACAAATCCAAACAAAACCATCTTTTCTGAATATGACAGCATGTGTTGGCATTAGGTGGCCATTGTTTGAGCATTTTGGTCCAATTTTGGGGGTTTTGAAGTCTGGGTTTACGGTCTTCAAGAACAGCAATCGTATTGTGATTTTATTGCGGTTGTATTGTAGTCGTATTGCTTTTGTATTGCTATGGTATTGCTGTATTGTAGTTGTATTACAAAAATAATACAACCGCAATACCATAGCAATACAAAAGCAATACGACTACAATACAACCGCAATAAAATCACAATACGATTGCTGTTCTTGTGGTTTATAGTGAAAACAAAGAGGATTTGGGTAGGAATAAGAGGTTTTTTTTTTTTTTTTTTTTTTTTTTTTTTTTTTTTTCCTATCCTAGGGGATGCTGATGATGAATAAGATTCGTTTACTTTGTCCTTCCATGTTGACCAAAAATAGAATGGGCACTGGCCAGCCACCATTTCTGTGCAAAGCGTAAGCGTTGGTGATTTCTATGCGAGCAAAATGGGGAGGATTGGTTTGCTTGTATCAGAATTCACAATCTCATTCATGTGGGTTTGGTCAGGGGTCTTGATTAAGATGTATCTGGGGTTTGGGCCATGAACCCACCGGTGAGATTATCAAATCCACTTTGTCAATTGTAAACATGTTCTTCTTTGCCTTGTTGGGAAACTTCAAAAACTGGGGATTTCACCCGATTCCTTTTCACTGTTGCTGCAAGACTTCATTTGGGTAGAGAAGAAAACAAAGAGGAAGAGGAAGAACTGGGTTTCAGAGAGAGAGAGAGAGAGAAACACAATTTCAGATAAAAGCGTTATGTGGGCAATTAGTGGACAATAAAAATGTATTTATAGGTGGAAGTTTTAAAAATTTTGGGTAGGTGTGGTATTTTGACAAAAAATTATAAAATGGGTGGCACTGAGGGCCATTTCCCAAAATTATATACTAGCATTTTCTGGGCTGACGGGAGTATACGGATTCTTGATAGTTACTAAACTCTTCTCCTAGGAAAGCATGAAAATAATAACGTATATTGTGCTCCAAAGCAATAGAAAATTTCGATTAGGTGTGACATTTTCTTCACTCCCGAATGCCTTTATCCAATAGTAAGAACGCATGATGTGCTTGAAATCAATAGAAAATTTTGATTTGGTGTGACAATTTCTTCACTCAATGAATGCTTTTATCCAATAGTTCAATTCCTTTCATGCCATATAACAGGGGCCTCTGGACATGACACATGTCGCGCTACTCAGTTTGTAAGGGCATAATTAAAAAACAACCTCGCAAGTCTGAACTTTGTCCAACATCCAAAGCTTTGGGCTTACGACCCAAAAAATAAAAAAAAAATGCACATGAGAAATGTACTCTTATTACGATTGCACGCTACTTCTATGTGTTTTTTTTTGTTGAAATCGAATTTCATTAAATAGAAAGTCAAAGCTAGATTACATCAAAAAATAATTGAGTTCACACAAAATACAACACAAACAGACATAGAGCCCATTACAATAATAAAACTAACAAAATGCATAAAACACACATAAAGGCAAAGAGCCCACAACAGCAAAAGCCCACAAAACACAACACAACATTAGGAAACCCTAACACAAGCCGCACAATCCAATAGATAAAGTCACAAGCTGCAATAAGTGCTATTTGCACTTTTAAGGGCATCCCAAACTACATAAGTGCCACTTAGTGTAAACAACAGAATATACATTCGTGGAGTGAAGAAGCCGATGATAGTGGTTGAGACCAAACGAAGAGACGCAACCTCCAACAATGAGGAGAGAATGCAGTGCAGAAACCTGTAAACAGTACCCGAAAAAACAAAACCAAAGCCTTCACAGCCTAAAAGCGGAAACGAGTTAAATTAATTTTTTTTAAAAGGAAAGAAAGAAAAAACGAAGAAAAGAAAATAGCTCTGCAAAAACAAACCCCAAAATGGTGGAAGAGAAAGGAAAATGAAGGAAAATGGAGGGAAGAGGGAGGAAAAGGAGAGGAACTAGAATGTCTTAAAAATGAAAGGAAAGGAGATTGAGGAAGGAGGAAAAGAAGGCCAGAAAATCTAAAGAAAAAACAAAGGGAGATGAAAAAGAAAGATGGAGAAAGAGGGAGGAGGGGGTGGGGGAGAAAGCCGGAAGAAGGGGGAGAGGGGAGGAGGGTTAGTGACCAACTGCCGCCCAAGAAGCGGCGCCTGAAGAAGAGAGAGGAGCTAGGGTTGAGAGAAAGAAAGAGAAAACTTCTTGAGAGAGTCTAATAATAAAAGACAAGAAGGCAATAAAAGAACTAATTCAGATGATAAGACATGACCTGATTTTTTTCCACTGTTGGAGTTTTCTTTTTCTTTTACATTGGGAGAGAGGGAGAGGAAAACCATAACTGGCAACGTATTGCCAACTGTACATAAATTTATTTTACAAGCATTGCTAATGAGATCATTTATCGATCCTAAGGTTATTACATAAATGTCCTAGTTCAGGCCTTGCATCCATCCATGATGCGAATTTTATCTCAGCTGCAGAAGTGCAGTAGAGGTAAGACCTAAATGAGATAAGGAAAAAGTACCGCCTGCAGATGGAAAAAGGAGATGGTTAGATATAACAGAAAAATGAATTATAATTGTGAAGTTAAAAATTATTTATGCTGCAACATGCTGAAAAACATATAAAAAAAAAAAAAAAAAAAAAAAAAAAAAAAAAAAAAAAAAAAATGCAATACAAATGCATGTTTATTTATTTATTTCATTCAACCATCTGACGAGAGTCGATACAACACAAGCAAATATAGACACACACACACACACACACACACACAACAGCTTTTATTATGACACACCAATACGTGCAGTAAATCCATCTACTTTTTCATTTATATAGCGCACATAGTTTTTCCCTTTTTTTTTCCCTCAACATATCAATATATATGCATGGTTCAGAGAAGAACAGTTCCCATAATTAAATGAACTGGAGGGAAAACAACACCAGGTCACATGCTACAGAGTCTAACCACCAACCAAAGAAAGAAAGGCTTTATACTGTTCATTCCTAACATAAAATTAGGAGATCAAAAAAGAGTTTTTCTCCTCTAGTGATATATGGAATATTAGAGAATAACTAGCCACATCCTACTGTTGGAATTGGTTTAAGTAAGATGAGAGCATATACAGGCACGTGGTAACTATGTTTATCCAATACTTCGAAGTGAATGAAACTGCAATTCAAATGGTTTGACAAAGGCTAAACCCTATTTATCTAAAGGTGGAAGACATGAAAACAAACATACACTCATAAATAAATAAATAAATAAATAAATACTTCAATGGTTCAACCTACCACAGCTTTTACAAAATCATATGGACACAGCCTCTAAATTGGAAACCTACAGACATGTACATGATAATCCTATGTTGCATGGACACGAGCGAACACAATAATGAAGAGACGGAGCTTGAACTAAGGAGCAGCTTCAGAGTTAGACAGAGGTAACAGTCCAATGAGAGGTATGTATGTTCCAAAGAGGACAATTCTTCTTGTGAGGGGCATTGGATTTGGGGAAAAGTGGGATTGTAGTTGCTGCTGTGGTTCATTTTCATTTGGATAATTGATCAAGGTGACTGAGGATGACTTGGTTTTGCTAAAAATCAGTTGTCTAGAGGTCGTTGCAGAATAGGTGCTGGCACAGCTACAACCAAGGATTAAAGTGTTGATACCAGTAATGGGTTAAGAAACTTCGGTGGATTAAAATGTCCATACCGGTAATGTCGATTCCATTCTTCCTCTTCTTCTTTTTCAATTGTTTTACACAGCAACGGGTTAGGAAACTTCAGTGGGTTTACACTGAAATCCACCGAAATTTCAGTAAAAATCAACTGAAATTCACAGATATTGTGTGACATGCTGATATTTTGTCAACAATACTGAAACTTCCAAGCTTTCTACGAAGTTAAGGGCAACACGGGTGAAATTTTGGCAATTCCACCAACATTTAAAACCTTGGCTGCAACGGAGGTAACACCTGCAAGCCTGCAGGCCAGTCTTTAGCTTCGTCTCACATCCTGGCAGCTTTGCCACCAGACGTGGTGGGCATGAAAGGGCCTGGATAAGGATAGAGATGTGATATTGATGATGCTCATTTTCTTTTCATTGAACATTGTCATCTAATAGTGGATTTGGGCTTTGAATTTTGAATTTTGAGCATGATTTGGTTCCGGTTTGGCAGGTGTTTTGGAGCTCAAAAACAAAGGAGCTGTAACTGCCCTGGAGTATGAGGATTTTCTATGTTAACCTCTGCTTCATCACCAAAGAAAAATTGAAGATGATCTTCTGTAAAAGGTTAAACAAAAAAGACTCCACATCATTCAACTTAACCAAACAGGAGCAATCTGGGTTAACGGGCCTGGACTTATTAGTAGTTTGCTGAAATAGAGATGTCTACGTAATTACATGAAGTAGCAAGCAGGCTGAAGTATTTTACTCGGAAAGTAGTTGACTGTGAGCCTGTGAACCATCTAAGAAAATTTCCTCAATATACAACAATTTGAACTCATGCATTGATGATATCTAATAGAGGTTAGCTAACATATCAGGCCCCTCTAAGCAAAGAAAATAGAGTTACGGAAGAAACTTAGGAAGTGCTTTAAGAGTTAAATTGTTGACGAACATAAAAACTACCTTAATGCTTTGATACCCATGTCCATGAGGTATGCTTGATGCTCATCATCATCGTCAGGGAAATTCTCGAGTTCCTTACTATAATAAAGAATATCGTCTCGTAGATGCCCTGCCCCTGCACACCTTTTAATTGAAGGACCAAAGTGAGAAACATCAACAATAAGAGCTAATTACTACTACCACCTTAAGTTATGTTTAAAGATGATCAACTCCCCACAAAATGTAAAACAAGCAAAAATGGTGCAGTTACACAATTACTCAAATAAAACGCAATTCGTCAAGCAAGGATGTATTCTTTCTCAAGTCCACACGAGGAACACACAAAATTACACGGCCAACAGCACAATTTAATGCTTCTATGCTACTGTTGGCCAGACCTGCTTTTACATTTTAATACATTACCTGATGCTTAGACAAGTACGCAGTACCATAAGGCGATAAGTTCGACATGGACTTTCTAAGATATAAAATACCTTTCAATAACTACGTCAACATCTGCTTTGCTCTTGGGACCATACACAAGAACTCTTGTAAGGCTTAGTATGTCTCGGTAGTCACCCATCCTACGAACTTCTTCATCAGAAGCTCGAGAAGGCAAGTCCTCTTCAGTTGTATATGATGGATTCGTTCTAAACAGTAGTTGTGGGTCCTTCGATACAAAGTCAGCTTCTGCACCAAATCTAATACAAACAATAGCCATTGCATATGCAACTCCTCCAAACCCCGTGTGTGATACAAAAAGGTAACACCCTGCAGAGCTATAGGCAAAAAGTTAATTCTATTGAATTACATAATTTACATTAGAAATAAATTAAAAAATTGAACTTCAAAGCAAGGCTCACAGAAACCAGCTTCTTACAAAACTCATAAACTACAATAGTGCTCTGATATCAAAATACACCAAGATAATACCAAAGAATGTCAATAGTAAAAAATAAATAAAAATTGCAAGTCTATTCAGATGACAGACATGGTCTATCACTATATGACCTTTGACTGTTGTTATTATTATTTTTAAACTAAAAAAAAAAACCTCCCTTATCCTCGTTTGTGGTATCATGTTGAGGAACAGGCCCTCAAGCATGCAACTTTGTTTTCTTAATGAAGGGCAATATAATTTTCCCAGTGCAATTTGGTTTACTAAAACAAATAATGGTGAATCAAGAGTACTTTTCTTAACAGCTGCAAATGAGTTTAGTTTGCATTAATAATTTTTATATCTCAAATTTTCATTGTTTAGTATAAGTTTTCTTAGTTGAGACAAATTTTTCATTATGTGGTATTGCTATTTACTGATGGGATGCATACCAGTTACGGATACTTACTCATCTATACAGTATTGAATTGCATCCACATCAGAAGCTAAAGCCTCTCTTTCTCTAGTTAATGGTATTCTTCTATATGTAATATTATAACCCTCATCTTTCAGAGCAGCATATACTTCAGCTGGTGTCTTCACATCATCTGCAAAGATATTTTCCAAGTATCCAATGACACTGGACTGATTCAATGCCGGGCTATATTCTTCACGATGTAAAAGCATACGGCCACCAGACCGTCTGACCTCAGATAGTATATCTTCTTTTAGTCGTGCTTCCATGTGTTCCACCTGCATATGATTGCAAGAATTTTAATTTTGAGATCATATTTAGCCTAATGACTTATATTAAAAATAAAAAATAAAAAACATACCACCGGGCCTGTGATTCCCACATGCTTGAGTGTATCAACAGGTTTGTTTAGCTCCCGTAAGACAAATGGTGTGCCATTAATGTAAACAACTGCTTCTTCTCTCAGATCAGTTAAAATCACTTTCTGAGCAGCAGATCCTTCTGCTTTGGGCTTGGCACCTAAATATGCTAGCATCTCTTTGGCACCAGGAATTGTTGGCGTAGCCATGCTGTACACAGGATATCCATCCACCTGGTTCAAATAAAAATTTTAGGGTTAAAAGTGGCAAAGTCTCTTTGCACTGTAAAAGTTACCTTCTCAGTATAGCCACACTAAGGCTGTTACATAAAAAAATAAAAAATAAAAATTTATGTATATTATTTTTTTAAATGTGGGCCTGCTTATAATAAAAAACAGCTTGATTCAGACAATAACTCCCAGTGCCAGAGACAGCCTTTTAACAGATCTTCAGGCATAGACTATAGCCTTTATGGCAAAACCATTGTGCATTATTTAGTGTTTGTGTGGTAGTACTCTTGGCTGCACCCAACACTTCGCATCAGATGCATTTACATAATTAAGCATGCTTTTATCTTATATTTATGATCTTCTATATTATAGTGTCTCATTCATATCCATGTATCTCCTAGTTCATGCATGCATTCAGCTAGGATTCATATATCATCCAAGAGTGACATTTATGTAGCATTTATGCATTCATGTATCAACTAGCTACATAAGGGTGACTTCTTCTACCCTTAGTCAATCATTCTAAATTTCGATTATAATCTATCCTAAAGATCTCTCTTTGAGAGTGTTATTTCTCCTTGTGGATTTAAGTCATTTTCCTGGTAGAAAACGAAGATTTTCTTCTAGTTTTCGCTTCTGTTCTGCATCAAGTAATTCCTGGACCTTTCCAGAAAGACCCCTTAAATTTCCCATACATCATTAGTAACTAGCCCCGATATAACATTAATAACAGCTAGACAGACCCCCTATACTCCTGGTGGGGTATTAATAACCAAAAGACAGGCTCCCCATACATAATTAATAACAATGGCACTTGAACATAATTACTACTTAGTACTTAGTAAAGTTGTCCAGGCATCTCTCAATAGATATAGTAAGATGTATTTACTTCATCAATCCCTCCCCCTTGGAAGAAATTAGTCTTCGAGTCAAGTGTTGACATCCAATCTCATCTTTTGTGCCATCATTGTATGGATACAAACTGAGACGATGAATATGTGATCAATTCCCAAACGCCAACGTAAATCAACTCTAAATGCATTTTCTCCATTTTTCTTGATGATGTGGTTCAGTCCATATTTTTGCTAAATTCATAATAAGAGCCAACAGGAAATCGCCCCACCTTAACTAAACCATTCGCTTTTTCAGAAACTCTGGACACTCCTTTTCTTATCTGCATAGGCCTTGTATTTGGCATTTGAATCTTCAATCTTCAGCCAGCTTTGACCCAAATCAAAGCAATGATTCAGTTGCCTCCCATATACATTTTCCAAGGGGCTTTTGCCGGTAGTTCGATTCTAGAATAATTATATGCAAATTCAGCTTGTCAAACGTCTTCCCATTGTTTTGGGTTCTGTACTGGTACTGATTTCAATTCCTATTTTCCTTCCTTTACGAGCAACACAGAAGCAGCCCCATTATGTTCAAGTTCAGTTAAAAACTGTCAAGATGTCAAGCAAGGATGTACTTCGTTCTTCTTGGACTCAGGGAAGTCATCTTCCTTCATCGTAGCTAGGACCACCTTAACTTCATTCTTAAAAAAAGGCATAAAAATTCTTTTCACGATGGTGAACAGTCTTATTATCAAATTTCCATGGCCTCCCTAATTCTTCCATGTCCACCACATCACATAAAACTTTGTGTGAGTACATTTTTCCAATGGAAAAGGGAACAAGAAATTGTTGTGTCATCTTAACCTCTCCTCCCTTTTTGAACAAAGCTATATGGTAAGGTCTTGGATGTTGCTGAACCTAAAGATTCAGTTTTGTCACCATTTCTCTAGATACCAGATTTTAGCTACTTCCTCCATAAATGATAACATTACAAAACCTCCCACAAGAAGAGTCTAGATTTCCAAAGGGAAATCAAGGAAAGCATTTGGAAACTTTTAGAAACTGATAATCTTTTATGTAAAATATTTCTAGGCTAACTTTTTTTCTCACCACTGGACTAGACCCTTTTATAATACGAGAAGACCACCCCCTGACTCACTTCACCTCAATATAAATATTCAAACATATATGTCAGTGCAAAATCAACCAACTGCATCAAAGAGAAAGCAGCTGTCTTCCAGACAACTCTATTGCCAAATGAAGTAATCCTGTTAAATGCATTTTATACAGTTGATTTGCAGCCTTATCCAATTGCATGGCAGACTCACTTACCCTTACTTAATCAAGCGGGAAGAAATGCAAGCATACCTTATAAACATGTGGTGCACCATGAATTTGTATGTGGCTAGAAGTCCTCTGACCTGGAAAGAAATACATTTTAAGTATAGATCCTTTCCCCAAAACAGAACCACTACGGGTCTTGACAATAGCCTCCATGACAGCATCTCCATGTTGAGACTCATACGGTGCTCTCAACTCCTCCTGAGTTCCAAAACCAAAATGAAAGCAATTATATAATCCATCCCAAAACAAGAAGGAAATGTTTACTAAGCTCTTAAAGTCTCTAAATTGCCCAGTTAAAAGGAAAAATAAAGGGAAAATGAAAAAGAAAAATTCTCTAAGTCAACAAGTAGAAGGGATTTACAGGGACAGTAAAAAATCGTCCGGGCCTTAATCTTATGCTCCATTTCATTGCTTGAACTTCTGGTCTCTGATGCAACCAATTCTTAAATGTCATCCTAGATTCTCCTTGCCCACAAAATCCATCAAATGCTTCACTTCCTAAGTATGCTGCAAAAGCAATTAAACGAAAGTAGCGCTCCAAGTACTCAGCGCCACGATTCAATGCCACCCTCCTTACCCTTGGCTCAACATGTTGTTGATTGAATACCTTTCTATATTGCAGAACGGCTTGGCGTATGTTCTGTAGAGCAGAACATCTATCAATTATAGCATCTAAGGCTTCTCGGCATTCCACCCCATTATCAAATAATCTTGTTATTTTCCACAACAAGAGGATGTCATTCATGCCAAATACACGGCCTTGATCCTTTTCATTTCTTACAGCTGTAACACTGGAGGTTGATGCAGCACCATTACCTCCTGATTCTTCACCACTTGAGCTACCACCATCCACCTCTTCGAGGGTAATATTGTCAACCAGGATTTTGATAGGTCTCCCGTGGTCAATTCGAAGTTTCAAAAGGCAAGCAATTACAGTACCTGTGGTTGTCCTTCCTCTGCCCATCTGTGAATATTAAAAGAAAACAAAAAAGAACAGAGGAAGTTCAGGGGAAAGAAACGAATACAAGGGAAAAGAAAAATACATTAGATTGATCCAGAGAAATTTAATGTCTGTGTATAGAAAAAAAGAAAGGAAAATAATTAAATGTCAACCTGGCAATTGAAAACAAAAGCAGTGTCCTTGGATGCAGAAGCAATATTAATAGCCAACGTGTCAAAGTCAGAACTTTTGGGAGCTTTACCATCAGTGATGGGCACACGCGCATACTTTATGGGAAAACCATCTGTCTCCAAACCTTTAAAAACCTCAAGTGGGGTCTGAATAGCCTCAGAATTTACATGTTCCCAAGCATCAAATATTTGCCCATCATCTGTTTCATGAATAACCATTATAGCACCCCCATAACGCTCAGCTTCTCGCAGTATATCTTCTTTCAGTCGAGCTTCCATCCTCTCCACTCTCTCACGATCGATACCCTGAAAGAAGAAATAATGGTTTCATATTTTTCTTTTGGACAGGAAACATATATACTTTAGTTTCTCAAAAGTAAAAGATCATGGTTTCATTATAACCTAGTCCACTACAAACAGAAAAAGAAAATCCAAGGCAATTGTATGAACCATGACAGTTGTAATCATGTCTTGGACTGTATCCTTGTAGGGTCCTAGATGCCATGCCATGCCATGCCATGTTCATGCTATGAGATCTTTCTGCTTGAAACTCCAAAAGTGCATCAATTGAGGTATGTATTCTGTTTGGGTTACGAGAAAGGGACAAAATCCTTTTCCATTGCAGTAGAAACTCTCAGTATCCACAGTGCTAGCTGTGAAGACATTTGTCTTGACATGCTTCAACAAAATTAAATTTATGGACATCAAGCTGCACCGGTGCCATACACACTGAACATTGAGTGACAAGTTTTGTCATAAGTTCTCTCTATTTCTAATAGAAAATATGACTTGAAGATTAGATGGACGGAACAAATGCTTTTTATTAGAGGTGGGAGGGTTACTTTTGTGCAAACAGAATTGGAAAGATGTTTTACCGGAGGGCCGAGAAGGGAAAAAGAGTACATGGTAGACTGGGTATTGGTTGAAGGGCTTAGAATTTAGGGAAAAAGAGTATATGGTCTAGATGCCAGTGGGTGGGAGTTAAGTGTTGTCTTAACAGGAACCCGTCGAAGCCTTGGAAGTATACATAACGGGCTTAAAAACTCAGTTTTGTGGTGGGAAATGGGGAGCGGATCAGATTCTAGCAAGATAAATGAGTGGGGAATTTTCCTTTCTGTTTATCATTCCCCCGTCTTGATGTGATAGACCTAGCTTTTGATAGTTTGGCCTAGATTGTGGCTGTCCATGTGCTAGCTGTTTTTGTGGGATTGTGGAGTGCTAGCTGTTTTTTGTGTAGTTTGGGTAGGAGAGAGATAGATCTTTTTAGATGTACAGTGCGGATGACTAGGAGAGCTCTTGGGAAAAGGTGAGGTTCTCCCGTCTTTAGGGACGTCTCATTTTTTTGGGGGACCACTTGTTCACTAAGTCTTGTACTGTGTTTTTGAGTTTCTTAAATAAAATTTTGTTTATCATAAAAAATAAATAAAACAACAAAAGAAAAAGATTGAGCAGGCACAGCCATCCTGCAAGAGAGACTCCGCTGTTGAACTTCGTTATGCATGTACAGTGTTCATATATATAAGATAATATTCTCTTACCTAAATTCCATAAGATGCTTATGTTTTCAAACAATGAGGTTGCCTCACATACTTCAGGAAATAATGAACCTAATCAATGGTCCAGATTCACAATATTGCAACACAAGCCTCCTCTGTTGCCAAAATATCTCACAAGAGAATATATCTGTATATAATATATGCAAGTCTTTTGACAATTTGAACATGATTGAGTTTTTTATGTAATCTAGCTTAAATACTATAAGGAAATGCTCTCAAATACCACTATTACTGTAGCAATTTTTTTTAATGTAATCGACAGAATATTGATACTTTATCGATTTTATATTAAGACTATTTGGGACCGTTTTCTATCAAAATTATGGGACAATATTGACAACATATCGAGATGAACGATATAATGGGACTATTTGCTACAGTAATATGCTATTTGAGAACTTAGCTACAGTCATAGTGATATTTGAGAGCATTTCCCTAATACTGTAAGGAGCAAAATGTACACTTCCACGGTATTTCTGGTATGAGCAGATAACTCAGTGTAAAGTAGCATGCAAAGTGTCTAATGGTTATGTTCGACTTCAAGCAACAAGTACTCTTCCCTAATTTAATTTGAAGAAACATCATATAGATATGACATGCAAGGTAAAAAATAAGAAAAATTACCGTGTATTCAAGCATATTTTTGTATGGTCGTTCAACCTCACGGAGTACAAACGGTTTTCCATTGATGTAAATCACAGGTTCTTCTCTCATATTATGCCAAAAAACTGGTCGACCATCTTTGGAGCTACAAATCTTTTGGATGACAGACCGTATACCATCAATTGTTGGATTTGCGACTCCATAAACTGGAAATCCAGGGACCTCCCGAAAATTAGGAGCACCATCCACTCCTTCTGGTAAATTTTGGTTTTGACAACCAGGACAGTGGTCACTTTTCAAAACTGTTGGCTACCAAGAACCTCGCCCTTTCTCAAGGCCGCAACTACACCCATCTCATAAGGCCGGCCATCAGCAGATTCAGCAATCTTCTTTAAAGATGGTTTCAAACTTGCATATCCAAGTGCACCCATGGATCTCTTCTCAGCAACCTACAACAAAGGAACAATTTATGCAAATGAACGTAGCCAGATGGAATCCCGATAACTAATCTATGTTTCTATTTCTTTCATGAATTGGACAAAAATTCACGAATAGAGATTCATAGTTATATATTCATGTCATTATGCCAAGAGCTAAAAAATTACTAACCAAGTATGCACTTAAACAATGCAGCCTGTCAGCTCATTATATGAATTTGGACTCATCTCAACTTGTGGTGCACGTATACTTCCTTGGGTCAGAATCATACATGTATACTCCTCTCACCTTATGTATCAGTGCCACAAAATTGAACTTTTTCGGGTCAGACAAGGCCTCCAGGCTTGGGCCAATCTAAAAAAAGTTAAAGAGGCAGGACCCTTTCTGTGATTTTAAAAATTTGAACCTTCTAACAATTAAGGACAATTAGTCCAAAGAGAGCACTACGCTACTGACCATATTGCAAGGCAACAAAGCCTATTGACTAACATGGTGAAC
The DNA here is from genome assembly GCA_903112645.1 of Prunus armeniaca. Lineage (NCBI taxonomy): Eukaryota > Viridiplantae > Streptophyta > Magnoliopsida > Rosales > Rosaceae > Prunus > Prunus armeniaca. The sequence goes on along the minus strand of CAEKDK010000003.1, from coordinate 9,266 downwards.
AAGGCTTCTAAATCTTTTTCTTTCCTTCCTCTCTGTTTTGGATGCAAGAACATAAAGCTTACTCTGCCATTGACCCAACAGAAAAGTAAATTCCAAATCTTATGGCCCTCTTTTATCCAACAAGAATGAATATCTCCAATTTCTTTAAACTCTCTGCGTCTTTGCTTTCTAACAAGAATCAGTGGAAGAAGAAAAGAAATAAAAAGCCAAAAGTTGCAGAAGAATATTACATCCTTGGGGTTTTATTGAAGGAACAGGACTCTAATGAGCCAAAAGAGGTAAGACCTTTCCAAAAGCATTTTCTGTCCTTAATCAGCCTTTCTTTCTTTTTTATGGGAGAGTGGAGTGCTGCAGGAAAGAGATGGGTTACATTAAAATGGTGGGTTCCAAGATAGTGATTAAAGGCTCAAGTCAACGTCCATGGAAAGACATTTCCCAAGGCATTATTAACTCCTTTTATTTTCACTATCATTTTGTGGTGAGAAACAAGGAAACAGTAAAAATAATGGGAATAGAGCCCCATTGGGTAAACACCTTTGTGTTTCTGCTTTTCCTTGTCTATATATAGACTGTCAACTATCATAATCTTCCCATGGCTAGATTCTGTGTAAAGTCATTTCTTCTTTTCAGCAGGACTTTGGTTTCTACAGAAATTAAACGATTCCAAAGTTGGGAAGTTGTCTTAATTATTTTCTTGTTAGAAAAATTTTCTTTTATAATAAGAAAACTTGGAAGTTAGAGCCTTCATGGTATTTTCTTGTAATCTTAAGCAAAGACATCTTTTTGAGTTGTACTTTCTTGTTTTTACTTGTTCCTTCACAGATTGTGGATTCTGTATCCGCTCTATGGTCAATAATCGGAATGAAAACCAATTTGATTACTACAATGCCCTTTTACAAAAGAAAATATATTTTCCATAGAAGAGTAAAAAATCCTTCAAATTTAAAACAAAATGATATGTTAGATGGCTATTGGTAAAAATAAAACTCAAACTATTTAATGAATTAATAGTACCAAAAAAACCTATTGAAATAAAATTATTTTAGAAACTGATAAACTGATATTTGTAAACATCTTTTAAAAATATTTGATAAGGTGTACAGTGTTAGGATTTTGGCTCTTCAAATATGTCCTAATTGGTTTAGGATTGTTTTAGGAAAATTAGAGGTATACCGATTCTTGTCCTAGAGGGATTAGGAAAGAATTTCAATTTTCCTTATTCAATTTAGGTTTGGATTTCTAGAAGTCTATTTGGATTTGGATAAGTGTAATTTCCTAATCCACTTAGGAATATGAATTCAATCAGCCTTGGGACGTGTAAGCCAACTCTATGTCTATAAATAGGGTGCGGCAGGGCTTATTTTAGAGAGGAAAAACAGCCAGAGACAGCCGAGAGTTTTGAGATTAGTTCTAGGGTTGCAAAAGTTCTGTAATCTCTATTATTAATCAAAGGAGCGGTGATTTCTCTAGGTAGAGAAATCACAACTGGATGTAGGCAAAAGTTCTGCCGAACCAGTATAATTCTTGTGTGTTTCTAAGTTTTCTAATATTTGCTAGTTTAGCCTATTGCCGTCGGTTACATTAAAGAACAAGATCTAGTGTGCGGATTATTTAACAATTGGTATCAGAGCTTGGCTCAAGGGGTTCTATGATGTCTAAAGGGAAGATGAATGCGGATCTAGGACCTGCGTTAAAGCCCTTTGACGACAAGGATGACTTCACGGACTGGCAAAGGATGATGAAGAACGTACTGATACATAAAGATTTGGATGATGCACTCAACGGTGAGAAGCCAGCAAGCATGACAGACGCAGCATGGACTAAGGTTCTCAAGAAGGCCAAGAGTTCCGTCGAGATCCATCTCACAAGTTCAGCTCGGTCACACATCACCGAAAAGATGACTGCCCATGAAGCATGGGAAAAGTTGGAGAATGTTTATATGGGCAAAACAGTGTCCAATAAACTTTTTCTAAAGGATGAACTATTCGGACTTCGACTGGAAGGAGGTGATATTAAAGATCACGTATGCAGGTTCCAGAATTGCATTACTAATCTTCAAAAGGTCGAAGAAACTTACAAAGATGATGATATGTCTATCATCTTGCTGAGGTCTCTACCTTTGTCTTTCAAGCACTTTCGAACAACTCTAATGTTTGAAAAAGAGTCCCTGAAGCTTGAAGACGTAATTCAAGCTCTTCAATCATATGCTAAACTAGATGGTATAACTGAAAGCTCTCAAGGGCTTCATGCCAAAGGCAAGGAGAGGGGGTGGGAAAAGACAAAGGAAGAGAAAACAGGCAAAGTTGGGTCAAAATCCAAGAAAAAAAAGGAAAAGAAGGAAGGTTGCTTCAAATGTGGTTCAGCCGATCATTGGAAGAGGAACTGCAAGATTTGGAAAGAGAAGAAAGCCAAGAGGGAAGGAAGCTCAGGTTCAGCTAGTGCAATCACCGAGCATGAGAGTGACAGGGAGCTTCTTTCAGTAACTTCAGGCTCCAAGGCTTTCACAAATTGGATTTTGGATACTGGATGCACTTTTCATATGTTTGCAGTAAGAGAATGGTTCGATACTTACAAAGAAGTCGGCAGTAGGGAAGTTTTAATGGGGGACGATTCTTATGTCCTGTAAAAGGAATCGGCACTATTCGAATTAGAATGTTTGATGGGATGATACGAGTTTTAGGGAACGTTAGATATGTCCCTAGACTAAGAAAGAATTTGATTTCCTTGGGTACTTTAGATGAGGCCGGCTATGGGTACGAGTTTAAAAAGGGAAGACTCAGGGTAGCCAAAGGATCATGGTGGTAATGCGGGGTGACCTACAACCCAATAAGCTGTATAAGTTAATTGGGGCCACTATAGTTAGGGGAGCAGCTATTTCTGTAAATCAAGGTATAGAAGACAAGACTAAACTCAGCCATCATAGGCTTGGGCACATATGCCAAAAAGGGTTGCAAGAATTACACAAGCAAGGCCTATTGGAAGGCATGTCATCTTGCAAACTGGACTTCTGTGAATATGTGTTCTTGGAAAGCAAAGGAAGGTATCATTCACGAGTAGCAGTGCAGATAACCGAAGCAAGGAACAACTCAGCTATATTCACTCAGATGTTTAGGGCCCTGCACCAACCAAATCAAATGGTGAAGCCAGGTATTTGTTACTTTCATGGATGATTTTCTAAGGTGGTTTGGGTTTATTTCATGAAGAAAAAATCCGAGGTTTTTGCAAAGTTCAAGGAATGGAAAACTAAAACCGAGAATCAAACTGGAAGAAAGATCAAGTACCTGAGAAGTGACAATGGAGGTGAATATACAAGTAATTTGATTAACAGATCACCATCTACAATTCTCGATTTTAAGAGTGCAGAATAGGTATGGTCTGAGAAGCCGGTGGACTATTCCAAGCTCAGGGTATTCGGCTATAGTGCTTACGCACACATTCCAAATGATGAAAGGTCCACGCTCAAACCAAAGTCTACACATTGCATATTCTTAGGTTTTGAGAAAGGAGTGAAGGGTTTCAGGATATCAACAACAGGAAAAAGGTTGTCAGCCGAGGTGCTGTCTTTGATGAGACAACCATGGCTCTGGATAAAGTCGAGAGCAGTATGGAGAAGAAAGACGATGCTGAAATTGAAGCAACAAAGATTCCGTTAATCAGTTTAGACGAAGAAGAAGCTCAGGTGGAGCAAATTGAGCAAGATGCCGAATCTGATGGTTTTGAGGAAGAAGAAGAGCATCAACATCATCACCAATTAGGAATCAAGTGGAGCAAGAAACATGGCAGATTGAAGGCACTCTAATCCGCAAGACATCCCAAAGGGTTCAAACTCCAACCAACAATCCACCTATATTCCAGAGATGCATAGCACTGGACAAACCTAATCGGAACAAGAAGAAACCTGATAGGTTTGGGTTTAACCAAGACGAAGTTAATTATGCTCCCAACATTAGTCAAGGAGATCCAACTACTTATTGAGAAGCTATAGCAAGTGATGAGCGAGATAGTTGGATAAGTGCTATGACAGAAGAAATGGAGTCTCTCAAGAACTCTGTTTGGGAGTTGGTTCCTAAGCCCAAAGACAGAAAGCTAGTTGGATGCAAGTGGGTATTTAGGAAAAAGGAAGGACTACATGAACAAGATGTATTGAGATTCAAAGCAAGGCTCGTGGCTAAAGGGTACTCACAAAAGGAAGGGGTAGATTATGATGAGATCTTTTCACCCGTAGTCAAGCATACTTCTATCATATTGCTTTTAGCAATGGCAACTCAGCATGACATGGAGATTGAGCAAATGGATGTGAAGATAGCATTTCTTCATGGGGATTTAGAGGAGACAATTTTCATGGCTCAACCATAAGGGTTTGTTGAATATGGGAAAGAGAACCTAGTATGTCAGCTAAGGAAGTCCCTGTATGGCCTGAAACAGTCTCCAAGACAGTGGTACAAGAGGTTCGATTACTTCATGCTGAAAATCAATTTTAGAAGATGTTTATATGACTGTTGCATGTACTATCATGTGTTCCAAGATGGGATTATCATATTGCTATTGCTATATGTGGATGACATGCTAATCGCTTTTCAAGACAAGTCTAGAATTCAAGACTTGAAGAAGATGTTGAGCGAGGAGTTCGACATGAAGGATCTAGGTGCAGCACAGAAGATCCTTGACATGGAAATTCAGAGAGAGAGGACCGCTGGAAGGATCTGGATATCACAAGCCAAGTATATTCATAGGGTTCTTGCGAAGTTCAACATGCAAGAAGCAAAGGTAGTTTCGACTCCTTCGGCAGCTCACTTCAAGTTAAGTGGGCAACAGTGTCCTAAGTCCGAGGAAGAGCAGCAAGTAATGGAGAAGGTGCCTTATGCTAATGTCGTGGGCTGCCTTGTGTATGCAATGGTATGCACATGTCCAGACATAGCTCAAGCAATCAATGTCGTTTCCAAATACATGGCAAATCCAAGAAAGCAACATTGGGATGCAGTCAAGTAGATTTTGCGTTATTTGAAGGGTTCTTGGCTACAAAGGATTATGTTTGAAAAGCAAAAAGAAAATGCAGGGGTGTTGGGATATATGGATGCCGATTATGCAGGGAACTTGGACAAGAGAAGGTCAACTTCTGGTTATGTGTTTACATGTGCAGGAGGACCGATCAGTTGGAGGACACTACTGCAACCAATTACAGCTTTGTCGACTACAGAGGCAGAGTATATTGCATTGGCTGAAGCTGGAAAGGAAGCAATTTGGCTTAGTGGCTTGGTAAGTCAAATGGGAATCACCCAAGATTGTGTGAAGCTGAAGTGTGATAGTCAAAGTGCCATTCACTTGGCAAAGAATCAAGTTTTTTTCTGGAAGATCAAAGCACATTGAAGCAAGATATCATAGAATCAGAAATTGGGTGGAGTCTAAGGAGATTTGGATTGAAAAGATTCATACGGATGACAATGCCGCAGATTTCCTTACAAAAATAGTGCCGGCCAAGAAGTTCAAGCATTGCTTGAACTTGGTCAATCTCGTTGATTGATTAAAGTGGAGCACCTCCTCACTTGAGGTGCAATGAGGCAAGAAGATTGCCAAGGTGAAGACTCTTGAAGATTTCCAGAACTGCTTCAAGGAGGTTCAAAGATACTCTGGGGTGCAACGATCAAGACTTGGTTTGACTCACCAAGGTGGAGATTGTTAGGATTTTGGCTCGTCAAATATGTCCTAGTTGGTTTAGGATTGTTTTAGGAAAATTAGAGGTATACCGATTCTTGTCCTAGAGGGATTAGGAAAGAATTTCAGTTTTCCTTATTCAATTTAAGTTTGGATTTCTAGAAGTCTATTTGGATTTGGATAAGTGTAATTTCCTAATCCACTTAGGAATAGGAATTCAATCAGCCTTGGGACATGTAAGCCAAACTCTATGTCTATAAATAGGGTGCGGCTGGGCTTATTTTAGAGAGGAAAAACAGCCGGAGACGGCCGAGAGTTTTGAGATTAGTTCTAGGGTTGCAAAAGTTCTATAATCTCTATTATTAATCAAAGGAGCGGTGATTTCTCTACCTAGAGAAATCACAATTGGACGTAGGCAAAAGTTCTGCCGAACTAGTATAATTCTTGTGTGTTTCCAAGTTTTCTAATATTTGCTAGTTTAGTCTATTGCATTCGGTTACATTAAAGAACAAGATCTAGTGTGCGGATTATTTAACATACAGTGAAAGGGCTCTCAAAGTTTTTTTTATTTTTGGTGAACTCAAAATTAAAATTACAAATCCAACCAAAAGAAAAAGGAAAAACAACCCATCCACCCAACCCCTCTCTTCCCTGACCATCGACAGAACGCAGCCACTCCAACCAAAGCCCCTCCTTAGATACTTAATGACTCCTGATTTGGTTATTGTTAATAAGGAGGACTCTTGAATAAAAACTTAAAAAAAATACTGTTTGGATTAATGAACTACAGTCTGAAGTGGGCCCCAAAAAGTATCTCCATTTTTCCTAAAAAATGGGGTCCATCCCTGGACGGGCCTTGTATATAAATTCGTTAGCATCCTATGAGTATCAATCAATCGCTTGACACTGTCAAATGCCATATTGTTAATCTTCGAAATATTATGCCCGTTATAAGAACTACCCAAGTCAAATGTTTAAAATCTATCACATACAAAGTAAAAGTTTTGGTGCCACCACAGCCCTGTCTCTAAGTGTCATCTCATTTGTACCTTGGAAAACGAGAATTAAAAGGAAGCAAGAAGATGAAATTTGGAAGCTCTTTACGAAGAAAAAGAAAAGGAATACAAAAAACTCAAATGCTAAACCTTTCATTTTTACCTGCGAATAATGCTATACAGTTCTGGCCTAGCTTTCATCCAGTCAGCAAAACTGCTATAACCAACGGAACTAGAGCGGAGGGCTGCTCTCTCTGAATGAATGTACACGGCAAAGCATATAAGAAAGTAGTATCGTTCCAAATACTCCACGAAAATGAAAGTGACGCCTCCCTTTTCATCTCATTGGTTGGCGCAGAATACTATTGCGATAAGTGGCAATTGCTTCACGTAAGTTCTGTACTTGGATTCAATAGAAACATTTTTACTGAGATCAAAATTCTATGATAAAACATGAAAACTTTACCTTAGATTATACAGAGCAATAAAATCATACATTAAAAAAGAGAGAACAAACAAATCCAAAGTTTGACATGCCATACCATAAAGTTAAAGAAATGAGTAAAAAACTATACCTGCATAGAGGCGCACTTGTCAATAACTTTATCCACTTGTCTTTTGCCTTCAACACCACCCTAAAGACATGTTGTTGATTAACAAAATACTCGAGAATACATTAACTGTTCTACCATAACAATAACCAACAAAAGAAGAAATCAAATACCTCTAATACTCGAATCAAGCTTCTTATGACTGCATATTCTCCTCTACGAATCGCATCTTCTGAGTTTGGAAAATTGTCAGTGACAATTGCACTGGAGTCAGAAACTTTCCCGATTGAATTGGTTCTTGGAATACCTATTTCATTTGAAGATAATATACAATTAAGAAATCCTTTAAAAACAGAACCAACCGCACATGTAAAAACCAATAAAGGACTTGATCTAAATTAGAGTCACCATAAAAACAATAATTCTAAACATTCCAGGGACTCCTAAAAAAATCCATCATAAAATGCAGAAAATAGTTTATTTTTTAAATGGAGGAATCTGCTAACTTTCGGTATTATCTCGGGATTGAAGATTTTTATTTATATTTATTTTTAAATGAGAAACTTTTATTGCACAAAACAAAGCAGAAATACAGGAACAGAACAGGGGTGGCCAAGGGAGGCCACACAAGCCCCAAAAACAAAGAACACCACCTTAACAGCCTATCACATTACAAAACTACCACTATCCAATCCAAATGAATGAAAACTGAAGTTAATATCCTTAAATACTGAATAAGTGATGCCCACAATGATGCCCAAAAACGAAGCCAGTCCCAAAGCGGGTCGATCTTGTCACCCTTATCATCATAAAAAATTCTCTTATTCCTCTCCATCCACACCACCCAAAACACAGCCATCATAGCACACCATCCTCAGGATTGAAGATTAATAGAGGCAAGTGTTTAATGACAGGGATAAATGCACGGAAAGATATGAAGTATTTGGGTTCATTGCTCAGAACCAATAAAAAAGCAATTAGCCTTTGGTATCTTGTTGTGGTACAGGTAGAGAAGAGGCTAGAATCCAATCAGTTTTAAGCAGTGTACCCATATACTATCTTTCGCTTTTCAAGATTCCCAGTAATGAGACGAAGAGATTATTAGAAAATGTTTTGTGGGAGGTGGTGGGAGAGGATAAGGAATCCACAATCCACTCTTTTTTTATTATTTTTTTTATTTTTAAAAGAAACATAATTTATTAAAGTAAAAATTCTAATTACAAAGAGTGGATAAGGAATCCACAATCTAGGATAGAACAAGTAAAAACAAGAAATTACAATGATGTAAAATAGAACACGCTCACTGAGCAAAAATTCTAATCTCACTTTACAGCTGCTAACAAATCCAACATAATAGAAGAATGAGCATAATCCTTAAAATCAGCCGAAACGATGCCCATAAAGCTGCCCAGAACCTCACTCTATCCCAAAAATCATTTACCCCGCGACTTTAATCCTCAAAGATTATTCTATTGCACTCCAACCAAATGTTCCAGAAAACTGCCAACAACAAACAACCCCCATAATGTTTTAGCTTTCTTCTCCCTTCCCAAAGCCACAAACTTTGTACTCAGAAGCTCAAAGCATCCTTTTGGAATAACCCAGCTAGCTTTAATCTCCCTAAACAGTTTTCCACCACAATTGTAAAGAATAAGGGCAGTGTAGAAAGACATGATCCACACTTTCCATCATCAGATTTACATACATAGGGCACAGCATTGAGGAGATAAACAAATAAAAGGCCTTCTCTTTTGAACTTGATCGCAATTGTTAACCTTCCCAAGAGCCACCTGCCATGCTAGAATTTCACACCTTTGGAGGTGCTTTTGAATTCCAAATCTGAGAATAGGGTGTGAATTCCTGCAAGTTTCCTCTGTTGGAAAGGAATGTACTTCTCCAACAATGACTTAAGTTGCACACAGCTCACTACTAAACTCATATTTATCCGCCTTGGAAATTACTTTCTTATCCCCTATGGATGTGATTGAGCTACTTTAAAACGAAACTGGTGAGCCGAAAAGCAACTCTGAAACAGCACTAGAGCCTTCTAACGTATGTATACAGAACG